>OY292421.1:9017500-11417500 GCA_958496245.1 Perizoma flavofasciatum
GATCTTGTTAAAAGAGATGTAGATGAGGCTTTTGAGACCAGCTATTTATTCTATGTTTATCATGTTCCAGCACCTGGTAACCTTGGACCTCTCTCACAACTCCGTTGAAGTGCTCGTGGTGTCAGCATTACGTGGCTTGCGGGACCTGAATGCGTCACACAATTCACTTCAGCACTTGGCGCTTCATGGGGCTTCGCTGCGAACCCTTCGGGCTCCACATAACCGTAAGTTTTGTATTCTGGTGAAAGCAAAGTTATTTATCAACACTGACTCCTAGAATAATTTAATGAATTTGCCAATGTTTTGGACTTTGTACCTACTAATTTAATATTGTTCATATTTTGCATGTTTCTTTTCAAATGTATTATTTTATTGACATTGCGAGTATATCGAACTCAAATTGCAGCGCCCTAACGTGGTCCATGCACCTATTTCTATGTAATTTTAAGAGCTCTGAAGATGTACATGACGGCAACAAACATATGAATATGAATATGAATATGAATAATTGTTTGGTGAGTGATGCCTGATTTGAACAACCAGACTGTGCATCTTTTTTTTATACAACTTTAGTAGCAAACGCTTGCAATACCAGAGGTATCACTCGCGCGTTGCCACTAGGAGCTGTACTACTTCTCTCTTCTGGTCTTCTGAATTTGACCTAAATTTAGTTTTTTCGTCGTTACACCAGGTATGGTGGCCCTGTAAAGGGCCTAATCACCGATGGTGATTGGATTCAGTGTACTTTGCAAAGGCTCCTTTCAACAAATTTTGTGTTATACTTTTCAGAATTGGAAACCCTCACAACAACTGTCCCACCGATTAACTTAATGGAAATTGACGTATCTCACAACCGACTGACGGCATTACCGCAATGGCTAAGCGGATGTTCCGACCTCACGACACTGCATGCAAGTAACAACCAGCTTTCATCACTACCCGACCACTTATTTTGTAGCGAGCTGTCCAGCCTTAGTAGTTTACATCTAGCCCATAATAAAATATCCAGCATACCCTCAATGCCAAGGCTTCGAGCGCCATTGAAAGAACTTTTACTTCATGACAACTGCATACAATCTCTGCCAGAAAACTTTTTCTCAGTATGTGACAGGCTTTGTATTCTGAATCTATCAAACAACAGGTTAAGCCGGCTTCCCCCAACGCGAGGTCCATCTTCACATTGCTTGGAAAGGTTGTACTTGACAGCAAACTGCTTAAGAGACGATGTAGCAGACGTTATCATGGCATTCAGAGGCTTAAGAATACTACACATCGCATACAACTGTTTGTCAACCTTGCCAGATAGCTGTATCAACTTCTGGCCAGATATCGAAGAAATGGTCTTATCAGGAAACTCATTGTTGAGATTACCAGAAAGCCTACCGCAGCTGAATAACATCAGAGTCGTCCGAGCACATTCAAATAGACTGAAATCTGTCCCAATGTTTGCATGCAGTGCTTCAGTGAAAATTCTAGATTTTGCGCATAATGAACTCGATAGCATAGACTTGAGACTTCTTGCCCCGAAACAACTAAAATTCTTGGATATTTCCTGCAACAAAAAGTTACAGGTTGACCCTAAACAGTTCAATGCTTACAAATGCCAGCGACCACTGAGCTTGGTTGATGTTACCGGACGAAATTCCCTTCCTTGGACACAAAAGAGTGGCTATCACGAAGAACTCAGTGGAACTACCCCCTGGAACACAGGGTTCTCTGAATGCCCCAATAAATCACTACAACTTTGTTGCGCACAAATACGTCTTCCATCGTTTTGTAACAAAGAAGGTCTCTTTGCCATTATAGATGGAGAAACAGATATAGAAGTGCCTAAAATATTACAAGCAAGTTTGCCGGGACTGCTGTTAGAAGAGAAATCAATCAAAGAAACTGTGAGTGAATACATGAAATATGTCGTTTTATCAGCTCATAGGGAACTGAAAGAGAAAGGACAACGCAAAGGTGCTTGTCTGATCATGTGTCATCTATCTCCCGTGAATTCAACAGATAATGGGTTTGGCCAGTCCATCAAAAGATACAGTTTGAGACTAGCCAACGTAGGAGACACAAAAGCTGTATTAAGCAGACGCAATGGTCCACTAAGCCTAGGCATAGAAAACAATAAACGTCTTGGATACTCAACCCGATACCCAAACACTGTTCCGGACCCTGATGTCATTCAAACCATAATCAAAGAAGACGACGAGTTCCTTATATTGGGGAATGGAAACTTCTGGAACGCTGTTAGTATGGAAACAGCTGTAACTGAAGCGAGAGCTGAACGCAATCCAGTACTAGCCGCCAAAAGACTACAGGATTTAGCTCAGAGTTACGGCGTAGAAGATTGCGTATCGGTAATTATAGTAAGGTTTGACACGTCACGGTCCGATGTCGATTTACTTATGAGAGAGCTGCGACAAACAATAAGCAGCAATAAATCCGTTTGTAGAGCTGACTGTTGCTGTTCAAGGCTAGAGCCATGTTGCCATTCAGTATCCCCACCAAAGCCTTGCAGCGATAGATCGTCTCCAAGTGGACAAAGCGATCGTCCTCCTAGCGAAGCAGTCAGTCAGCAACATTATGCCAGTGTACGCTCACAAGCGAAAGTATCCGAACGTAGGAGTTGTCGAGGAGGAGTGGCCAGAGCCATCCGCGTACGGGTCGAGGAAGACAAAGACGATCAACTAACCGAAGAACTCCCACGCTCAGAGGAACAGTTCAAATGCTGGGAGTACATGCTGGAACAGAACACTCAAATGCTATTCGACAAGGAGTTGGATAATTTGTCAAAGGGAATAAAATCCAATGTGAGCAGTTTGAGAAATTTAAAGGGTTTATCAGGAAGCACTCCGCAGTTGCATCTTACTGAGAAACAATCCAAAGGCATTCCGTTTTTGTCTAAACATTTTGGCAGTGCACGTTCCTTTGGCACGCAAGCCTTGAAGCCAGATTTTCGTTTTGGCTCCGGTAGACTGCCAAATGGAGGTCCGAATGCGGCGTACTTCGGATCGCTTCAAAGACTTATGCCGTATCATTTGGAGTACGATTTTGCTGTAATACAAGAAAAGACGGCACAATCACAAGACTCACTGGATCTCGAAGGTAGAATGTCCCAGTACTGGGGAGTAGCCACAACGGAACTGTAAAATGACTTTTTCCGTAAATAAAACCACCATGCTATTGAGATGCAGGTATAATATTTATATAGATACCATCTGTTGACTAGATCTTTTGCACAAAGTATTGTAATCACTATGGACTTGCCTACACGAACTATATAATATGTAGATTTGTAGAACTAGTTTTTACAATAATTATTATGTACAATATTGTGATAAATTTTGTCAAAAGTACTGACGAAAATAAATTAAGCCTATAACAAAACTTTGTGTATAACTTTGTACATTCTTACATACTACTTTACATTGATAGTTTATACAACAAAAACACGTAAGATGTAACACAAGTAGGTACTTTATACATATTTTTCACAGTACATATTATGTGCTTGTGCCACACCCAATATTATTTACAGATATACTCAGATAATTATGATTTATATATGTACACTAATGTATGATTTTGACTGTCTGGTTAGAATCACAAAATACCGTAGACTCCTAAATTGAATAGGATCATGGAAAACCCCTTGCAATTGGTTGCAATAAAATTTTCTTATCGAGAAATTTTCCTCCATTAAATTGACGTTTGTATAATTTTGTGCACACTTTCTTCAGAAAATTCCTAGTGTTACTCGGATTTATTTTATGAGTTCAATACTCGGGTATGCTAAAAAAAGTCTTTCAACGGTTAAAAGGTACATTTTCATCTACAACTTGCCTCTTTAAATTTTGCATTTTGGGTATAATTGAATGCCGATCTGCATTTTTGTAACTAGAGGCAAAAAAAATACTCGAAATACTAGTTATTGCATACTTTAAAACGACAGCTCATACCAATCTGGCGTCATTTATTTCATAAAATTATAGTGAAATAGGCAAGCTGAAGATGAAAGCGCCCAAACACGTACACGCCAAATTATCTTCACCGATCCCTGTTCAGTTACATCATTTCCCGCTTGACCACCAGCTCAAGCGGTTGTGCGAGTAGCGGGTAGATGGGTGGCGGCGGCGGCGCTAGATGCGCATGCGCCGGCGGCGGCCGACGCTAGGGAAACCCCCGCGGGGAGTAGTGGTGCTCCCCGAGCCATGAGTCCGGGGAGGGGGGGAAGTCGGGGTAACCGCCGGCCGCGGGGGAGGACGAACTGCTGAGGTCTGAAGCGCCGCCCGTACCGGAGTTACCTAGGCCTCCAGTCATTGATTGACCTGGAATAGAAGATGTGTATGATTCATTGTAAGGCGAGAATTTTCACGTAACTAAAATAAGACAACCATATTTTATTATGGATTAGGTTTCGTTGTTGTTGAGCTCTGCATGAGCTTGAAAACATAGACTATAAGTTTTCAAGCATAATTTTGACGACCACAACAGTGCGGCGGACGAAAAGCCGCCTGCGACGCAAGCGGAGCTATGTTTGTATGTTCTGCAGATATTTGTCCCGATCTGGGTGTCGTGGTACCACGGTACTCGTAGTTCCTGGTTCCTAATACGACAAAGGGGATTCCCTTAATACCCCACTAATACCACACTAGGAGTCATGTGTCTGTTGTAGTGTTGAGGGCGGGGAGTGGCCGCGTTCCACGTGCCTGTGTTCTCACCGTCGTCAGCAGCAAAGCCCTCCTGTTTTTTTTTTGCACCGAAAGGCAGTTTCTCACCGATATTGGTGTAGACGAGATGGTCGGGCGGGTAGTGGTAGTGCTGGGGCGGGGAATGCGCGCGGAGGTACGGGGGAGTGGCCGCGTAGCGTGCGCCTGTGCCTCCACCGCCGCCTGCTGGCGAACCCTCCTCGCCGCCTAGAGCTACGGTGCTGTAACTGTCGTTACTTAGTTCTGAAAAGAAAAGGATTTCTTCTAATGTATCATCTCTTGGCATCTACATCAAAACCCTCAATTGACTTTTATTGATACAATTATGGCAAACAAGCATACGGCTCATCTGTTGGTAAGTGGTTACCGTGACCTATGGCAATCACTCGCGCATTGTCGACCCTGACAAATAACCGGTGAAAAGTCTCCTGTGCCAGTAATTTCACCGGAATTCATACCTTTCAAACCGGAACACAGAAATGCTAGCATTAGTATTTGGCGGTAGGAATAGGCTTACTAGTGTTCAATCTATCTGTTAAGTGTTCTCCCAAGATACAAGCCTTACGCTTAGTTTAAGTCTCGCCGGAAATTATTTTTGTAATGAGTAGCCTTTGTGCCTTTTCTATCTGCACTCCGAATTGTACACTTCTTTTTTAGTAATATTTTAGGGTTCCGTACCCAAAGCGTAATAAAGGTTGCTACAAGATAGAGAAGCTTAAGATCATTTGTCATAGCACTGTTTGGAGAGGCCTAAGTCCAGTAAACGATGTTTACAGGTTGTTTTGATAATAATTATGATGATTCATAATATTATAATTATGTAGATAAAATTGATTACCCTACGCCGCGCCGTCCGTCCGTTTGTCAGTCTGTTACAAGGCGGTATCATGTTTACCGCTATTTATTATATGGCCTCTATCATGGCAAACAATAAATCAACAAGTCAAAGCCCCCATACAAAAAAAACGATGAGAAAAAGCAATTGTCATTTGAATTAGTCATTAAACACTCTATTAAACCATCCAATAACGGAACAGGAACTTAAGTTGCAGAGGAAAAATGGAGATCAGAAGGAATTGGCTCTAGTTTTGTTCATTGTCATGTCAACACAAGTTGCACAAGACTCACACGACATTGAGAATAATATGTAGTGTAAGAAAGATATCACCAGTAAAAGGACGTACCATGATGACTGAAGGAGTCCAGGTCAATCTTCAGTTCATCCTTGTCCAGCAACCTGTCATGGCGCGGAGACCCTCCGCCGCTCTTCATAGATCTGAAGTATTGTGACCATCGTGTGCGGCCGGCGTCTTTCTTTAGTCGCTTTTCTTTTGCTCGTCTAGGAAAAGTATTATGTTGTTAGGAATTGGAATAAAGCAAGTGCAAATAGTAAATGTTCTGTGATGGCTTGAACCATGCGAGATGATAGAAGTGAAAATCATACCATTTTCGGATTAGAGTTACTGTTTTGCACTTGCTTTATTCCAATACAATACTTTATTTTACACCTTATAATTATATGTATTTAACGATTTAATTTTATTTTCTCATTTTTATTTTCGGGGTATTAGAACACGTCTATAAATACCAAGTTGAAAAACCGGGATGTGACAAAAGGACGGACGGGAGGTAGTTAAATGGTTTTGGCCATTTAGCTTTGGAGTTTTAAAAAGGGCCGAAAAATGCCATGTCATTTTCAGCTGTTCTCAAAAACAAGTAGGTTTATCAATTATGATAATAATTGAGTGCTCAAGTGCCTCCCTGTTTACAAACGATTGTTGATCTTTCAATTCCATAACGCAAACTCGTTATACCGCTTCGATTACTCTCGATTAAAGCAAATAAGTAATGTAGTATAAACAAAACACCCCATCGCGTGTTATTAGTGGAGCCAGCGGGGGTTGGGGGGTTCGAACAAAGAGCGATACGTGCTACTATGCTACGTTCTGTGGCATGGAGCTTGATTAATTAAAGTGCCCCCGCCCAGTCCTCTGGGAGAGCGTGCCTCTGTATCGCCGGGTTGGATTATTGAAACAATAAAAGTAAAGTTAAACTGACCCGATGTACTCGTATGTTCATTGTCACATCAACACTTGGATAAACTACAAGGTATGCACGAAATGCACAATAGCCTGCTCGTAATAGGGTCATAAATATTTCTTTGTCGAAAGAGCTATTTTGTTATTCCTACTAGCTTACAAGTCTAGTCGAATTCACAATAGAAAAACATTCTTCCTCTTATTTCGCACTAACTATACTCAAAACTGTTGCACCACTTGTGCTCGTTCTACAACGGTGTTCGTTATATAGTCCATCTGTTCGATAAATGCAATGCATCGGCCAATAACCACAAAAAGCCATGCTTACAATACCCGATAAGGTAGTTTTCGTCTGTAAAATATGTAAATAGTTTAATTTTTTATTTTGTAGGTATTTATGTATCTAGTCTAGACATGGTGTGTCTCAGTTATGCTTGATAATTTCAATTATTAGCTTGTTTTGTTCAGTTAGTAGACCAAAAACAAGCTTGGTGCAACTGGTTATTTCTTGATCACGTTGAAGATAGGCTTTGTGTAGTATGGAGGTCCTTAGAATGATGTATTTTCAATGTAATTCAAGATGTGCATTGTATAGGCTTTCATTTGGTGTGACTCTAAACTAACAGAGTTAACTAACTTCAAACAACAGAGAGATCCAGTTGGTCGGATAATGAGAAACATTTAGATTTGTAGCGTTCTGGTTGAAGTACGTACATTGAAAATAAATCCCCATTCTAGAATCGGCAACGTTTTTATTCGCCTAGCAATAACAGGCCTGCTGGATTTGCTGGATTTGTGTCCGATGTTGAAAAACTCCGTGTGATGAAAGAAAACAATGCAACATGCTCATTTATTGAATATTGTATTTCAATTTTAATTCAAAAAATCTAAAAATAAAATAAAATACTAATTCATTGGAAATATTTTTTTATGAATTCTTGTAATATTTGAATTTTACTGTGATTATAATTTAAAATTTATTTGACATATTATTTATCGACCACTTTGCATAAAACTACATGAATCTCTTACAACAAGATTGTTATTGAATGTGGTTGTTTTGTAAGCGGGAAAGCTAAATTTGTATTATTTTTTAACACGAATCTGCGTGATCTAACTCAACTTGTAGTATCCCTAACAGGGCTCATGTGCCTAGGTCTTTTTAATGTATTATTAAGACCCATACAAAAAAAATATGTGTATGTGCGTGAGGACAATAAATAAATAAAATGAAATTTTTTTTTTTTTTTTGCACAGTTTACCAACTCTGCCCTGCGATTTTGTAACTTCGGTAGATGAATTTATTTGTATCGATAAACTGATTTATCTATCGAATTTTATCTACAACCGGTAGCACAGAATTAGCCTTTGGTATCTTTTATCGAGTGATTCCCTTGTCGATAGTTTATTGAAAATAAAGCCGGCCATACGGACTAAAACGTTTTTTCGTTCAATTAGTCATTCAGTTTTTTAAACGACTTATTTCTACGGCAATATATACTGGTGATTTCGCTCACCAGTGATTCTAACATAAACGATTTTTCGCCATTCAGGCTACTCAGAACGAAAATCGGCGACGAAAACACCTGCAAGGCGACTGGTCTATTTTTAGATTACTTAAGGGACAAGGAATTTTAATTAGATGAATAATAAATAAGCAAATACTAAAAAAAAGCGCCCACGTAAATTTAAAAGATCCGCGACTGTTCGATTGGCACCACAATATTGCTGAATAAAGGATAATAAAAAAAAACGAGCAGAGTTTGTCGCCTGATTCTATAAGTTTGGCGGCCAAACCTATAGGTTTGGCCTATAGGTTTGGCCGCCCCATCTTAAGTTCATGTATTTTTGAAGCTGTTGTTTCTCTAAGACCCTTATGATTTAATTAATAAAAACCTTTTGACGTTGACTTTGACTGTTAAGAAAGAAACATTAGACAACTTATTTTTTAATAGCTGGTTAGTTTCGGAGAATACTATTAATTTATCTTAGTTAGCTATTATGTAACCAAATTAGTTATCCTAAATTTGGTTACATAATAGCTATAAAGTATTGACTTTGCTGCTAATGACTATCGCATTTTTATAATATACTGACTAAATAGTTCATGCAAATTCAATTTCAGTAAAATTCAAATGCAAATTCTAGCTAATTGTATTACATTTGCTTTGTACAGCTTCTTCCGTTCATAATTAATTTCATTAATTTCAAAGCCATTGTTTGTGACAAAAACATGGGAAAATATGTGAAGCATTATCACGATGAATGGTGAAAAGTAGCATTTATAAGTAAGTAAAACAAATTTAACGAATGTTTTTGCTGTTAAGACTCTTAACAGCAAAAAGTTTCGTTTTACTTAAGAGAGCCTTTTCCGGTCAGGCAAGCAGGGCACGGAGTACGGACCTCCTCTAGAAAGAGTGCATCGCTACGAAAAAATATAGCTATGATACCGAGCGATTAACGTTTCTGGACATAACGCTGGTGTCGTGGATTCGAGTATATTTTTAGATTAGTTCCAGCGTGGAAGTAAGATGTACGAGTAGGTAGCCTGATCACCTACACTACTGTCAATAAATATGATCACCAATCAACCTGCACTTTACTAGTGTGGTAGGTTGTGTATGTTCTATACCGCTTAGCTAAAAGCTAAGAAAAATGGCGACATCAGGCTCTGCGTCCACTGAAAACCAGTGCTGGGTAGGCACACCAGTGTCCATCCAGCACAACGCTGAGTGGAGGCCATATTTGCCTCAGACTCTGCTACGCACACAATTAAGAAAATGTATATAGAAATATTTAGTAGGTACCATAAGTTTTTAATGTGAATAAAAATATTTTCTTTCTTTCTTTCTTTCGTTGTTGGCAACACTGCCGGACACTTCGATACGTCCTTCGGTACAAAAATATAATAAGGATGCGAGCGATCATTTTATTTATACGAAAAAGTTTTATGAAAATGTCATCTTTTAGAGGATCACTGACATCTCTTAAACGCCGCCTGATAATCCTCTGGCCTCTCTCGCGCACCCTTCTCTCAAAATAACGTGTCCAAAATCCATTTTTTTCTTTATCACCTTGTCGTACACATTCCAAAATCCAACAAAATATCGCTAAGATCGATAAAATTAACCGATGACAAATTTAAAAAATAAGATCTATGCCACCGACCTCGACAAATTTCGATGAAACCCGGGTTTATCGAGAATTTATGTCGAATTTTATCTTGATAGATAGACACAGAAAGGGTTATAGAAAATCAGCAGTGCGATCATGGTTGTGTATTGATACAACCATGATTGCACTGCTGACTTTATAAATGCTTACTAATTAATTTAACCACCTCTTTTCCGCGTGATTTTTAGTAGCACTAACCGTCTAGTTTTGCCACATAAAGTGAAGTCGAGCATTGATATCGCTGCAGGTTTATGAAGCGAGACAATGTGCAAGGCGTTACATACACCATACCTCGGTTTAACTAACTTAACCGTAGTATAGCTACATAGAACAGCCTAGTGCGTTGTACATGCTACGTTGTTTGTTCAGTATTGGCATAGAATGCATACTACGTACAGAATGGCCACACACCCTCTCCCGTCGATGCGACTTATCTCACCCCGCCCGGAGCCCGGATTTCTATAGTTACAAAATTTAGTCTAAGCATACGAGCCTAACAAAATTTTCGGAAATATTCTTTACAAATTAAATTCACATGGATCATCCGATCATGCCACCCGAATCGACTCCGAGAGTTGAAAATGGTCCGGCGATAAGTCAAAGTAAATGGTGCTAACCTTGAAAGTCTTTCTAATTCACTCAAATAAATAACGCCACCGTTTATGTACACAAACCAATGCATGTGGTGATTACGACGCGTTTGTTTGCTACATTTTAACGAGAGTGGCCGGGTCTTTGCTTTTAGCACAACGGGCTATGAATAGAGGTATGCTAGGAGTGTCACTACAGAACACTGCGATACCCTTAGTGAAAGTGGTGTCAAACCAAAATCTATGTTAAATCTTTCGGAATTCAGAATTTGAAATGACATTGGGCAGAACAGACCACCTTTGAGAGATAAAGGTTCTCGAATGGCGACCACGAACTGGATGACGCAGTGTAGGAAGACTCTCACCCGACATTTTAAAGGTTGTGAGAAATAAAGGCGGAAGGTGGCTCGAGACCGTAACCGCGGCATTCTAAGGGGGAGATAGGTCCAGCAGTGGGCTTCTTTAGTTTTCTGATGATAATGATTATGTCTACGTCTGGCTGACTCCTTGAAATTGAAATTATTTATTGAAAATACAACAAACATAATTAAACATGTAGTTACAATCTTATAAATAGTAATAATAATATGTTTAACACTGTATAATCCTGTATGGATAACTAACATTAGTATAGGACCAAAACTAGGATGGCCTGAAGCCAAAGAGGCTTTAATCTTTCTGATTTCATAATTATTGTGTAGTGCAATTGATTTGATCAAAACCGGTGAATTAGAATTATCGTCTTATTAGTAATTATCAGTACCTAGTGTAAAGTCTAATATGTCGTTTATATCTTCATCCAGGTGTTTACTTAGGACTTAATAGATTACCGTTTGATTTAAATAAATAAATAATGTGATATTTTCACACAGCATCATCTAGCCACAAAGTAAGCAGAGCTTGTGTAATGGGAACTAACTTACAGATTCTTTTTAATTTATAATAATCGGGTTTGGACCCGAGATTAATATTTGATCATACACACATATACAAAAAAGTATATAAGTAGTATGTCAGTCATGTAGTTTCCATAATACAAGCTCTGCTGTGTTTGGGGCTAGAAGATGTTGTGTGAAAAATGTCCAGCATTATTTATTTATTTGTTTCGCGGCGGGAATCGAACTTTCTGCGTCTCAACTGGTTTATAACTTATACCTAATTTTATCGTAGTTTTTTATTACCTAAGTACTTGTAAGTATGTAATCGTCAGATATCACCAATTCTTAAAATTTTTAAATTTTAGTTTGCTTATTTTCTGTGTAGGTAGTAGTTCGTCTAATGCCTTAGTAATTATTAATATTTAGTTATAATGTAAGACACTTAAATATTTGCGAAATCTAAGGGTATTTAAGTAGCCTACTGCATATTTATGTTACTCATGAATACTGTATTCTCAGACTGGTTACTTGCTCGACTAGAAAAAATTCTAGGCATGTTTTTACCTACGGCCACAAATAAAAATAAAAAAACAAACAGCAAATACTTTTTGGGTTTCAAGTAATAAACTCTAATCTCCGTTTACGTCTTGTTAAAATCAGTCACCGTATCAAAATCACTACTACCGTGCAGTTGCAATCGATAACAATAAATACCTACAGAACAGGGTATTGGTAGGTAAAACCTAGAAGAATTGATTTTAAAATACTTATCTGAAATTCTCGGTTCATTTGCACTAGGAGCGGAACGTAAGATGCGTGACTCATTTCGTTCTGTGATATTTACATTTTATTAGACATGCATGACTAGGTACCTACTTAGTCTGAAAGGGCCAATGAAATACCTATTGATATGATATGCTCAATCCGACCGGACTCAATCTGACAGACTGGTGGTGATCCACATCCCGAAAAGACTGTTCACTACAACGCTCTTTCTTTCCAAATAGCTGGCCAAAAGTTTGACTCACCTATTTTGAAACCAGACTTGCACCACCCGCATATCCAAGCCAGTGTCATGCGCAAGTTGTTCCCTCACATGCCTCGCTGGCTTAGGACTGCTGCTATAGGCACTTTTCAATGTTTCCAGCTGTTTCGCTGTGATTGTCGTCCTCGGTCGTTTACTCGCTGCATCGCCGTCTAGAGAGCCCTCGCCACCTACGGAGGTTGGATCTACTACAGTTGGATTTACTGTTGATGCCCAGGGCAGTTACTGTTATCAGTCAAATGTGTTGTTGATATCGGGAGTATTTTGATGACATAATAAAATTAAGCTACATTTCTCTTTGTATTATCACAAAAAATGTTTTTAGGGCATGGTCAACAATTATTTTGTCATTCTATAAAATAAAAACTCATATTTAATTTTGAACAGTTTCTGAACAAATGGTTAGTTAAACTTTGGTAATGACATACCTTTAGCTCTAGCGGCTTCATAGTCCGGCTTGCACACTAACTTTCCGTCCTCCATCAGGTAGAATTCATCCCCTGTGTTCAGAGTCCTCGCACAGGCCGCGCACGCGAAGCACCGGAGATGGTAGACATGTGTCTGAGCTCGGCGGACCACTTGCGTGGGGGGTATGCCCTGCCCGCAGCCGGAGCACTTGGTGCCAAAGCGCCTGGGACAACAACCGCAAAAGCAACAACATTATCAACGTGACAATGCAATTATCATCTTTATATCCTTCATCATCATCGTCATCATCATCAACTTAATTATCGTAGTTAACTGCTAGGCATAGGTCTCTGCCATGGCGTGCCACTGAGTCCGGTCTTAGGTCTTCCATCCAAACGCTGCCAGCCACCCTGTGCGAGTCGTCGCTCTATCTAGCCAGAGAGTATTCTGCTTAGGCGCAGTCTGCACTCAAGAACCAACCCAATGAATATAAGTTCTCCGTCAGATATGACCGGCCCTGTATTACTTTAAATCCACACGTCTTGAGATTTTATATTATATAATCTCTATATAAGGTCTCATTTAAGTAGATGGTGTGTTTGAGCTTTGTGAACCTATACAATGCATCATTAGCAAGAATAAATAGCATAATAGACTTGGCTAGCAGGTATCCGAGTTATTGATCATTGACCTATCACTAACGATAACAATGTTATGTTGGGTTTTTTACAGTGTGCAAATTATACCTGGTACCGAGATTTACATAATTTCATCAATGATAACAATGATAAAAGGTATCAATTCATGTATGGCTAATCACACTATTATGTCAAGATTAAGCGTTACGATAACCAAAAAATATCAATTGACGATGAGACGACACTAAGCAAAGAGCAATGGAATGACCGCGTCTTCGTACTCGAGGAGTTTCTAAAAACCACGCACAGGTTCGCGCAAATTGGCGCAGTGGTAATGGCGATCAATTTGCTTGATTAATTTGCAAGTTTTATAATTGTGTGGTGGCTTAAAGCACAGAAAAAAATACTTAACGGTTGGCTTTAGAAATTAATCTCCAATTTTTGTAACAAGCCCCGCCCTTAGAATTGTATAATCTTAATCTTAAGCTAGACTTTAGTTAGAGTTCTGCATTGACTATCAGCCAGTCAAAAACGCAGTATATCCATATACTGTTTTTAAATCTGAAGAGTTTCTTTGTTTTTTTTTGTTTGAACGCGCTAATCTCTGACAAGATCTAGTTGTGGTATTTATCATGTTGCCAAATTGATTAATCATTGATTTTCAGGAAATATTTCACTTTTTGCTGTTTCACATTTTTATTCGTAAGTTAAAACACAATTCCCATTTATCATCTTGTAATCTAACACGTGATTTTATTTATGATTTTATTGTTTAACGCCTAGCTAAAACTTTATGGCAATATAATTTTTCCATTACGGTGTATAATAAGTATGGCGAGAAGCTCTGTTCGATGGTAAAATATTTTATAGGAGCACGGCAGCTGCCGTGGCAGTCTTTGATCGCTAACCCAACTAACCAACTTATTTAGATCGAAGCAAAAACGTGTACTATCCGATTTCTTTGAGTCAAAATAATACAAATTACATAATATAAAATTATAAAAACATACAGAATTGCTGTCTTGATATGGCATAGTTATTTTCGGTATTTCAAAACTTCGAACAAAAGTTATTATTGGTTAAAAAACGGATGAAAATAATTTATAAGTCAAAAAACCGACTTCAAACAACGGGAAATTGATAAAAAGACCAATATAAAATTTCATCACAAATTTGTTCACAGAGTGTGATTTTTTTCGTAAAACTTATATGGATGGTCTTAAGAAATGAAGTCTTAAGAACGTTTTCTTGGTTTTACCACCATAATCACTTTAGCAATTTTTCATAGGTGGCACTTATTTCAGTCATTAGCTCGATTAAGAGAAACCTGTCTTGGATGAGACAATTATCTTGAAAAAGTATTATAGTATTTAAAGGGAACAACATTTTGTTCGTACTTACACGACTTCCACAAGATTACACTATTCACTAACTCAATAGGTGTGGTCCTTTGAGCCTTCTCATTATGCTCCGACATTCACATGATGACAATGACATTCTATGCTCCGTAAGTTTTTGATGACTTTATCGACGAGCTCTATCTTAATATTCCAGTAGATGTCGTCGTTTTTTATATACCAGGGAGCGGAACTTGTCGTTACAAATATACATCTTACAAAAACAGCTACAGCAAACAAAAATGAAGCTTACTTGAAGAAGTCATCCGTGCAATACAATTGATTATTCCTCGCAAAGCACTTTCCGGAGAGCATAGCACGGCACTCGACGCAGCGGAGGCAGCCAGCGTGCCATGTCCGATCCGACACTTTCAGAACGTAGCGATCCACTATCATCTCGTGGCATCCACCACATTTCGGGATACTGGCTGCAACAACACATGTTATTTAATACTATGGAGTACTGAGATTAGTTCACTGTTCTTAAAAAAACAGTGAACTTAATCTCTATCAAATTATTTGATAGACCAATAAATAGAATGGAAAGTAATTGTCAAGTTTATTTCTATTTTTATTCAACCTACTTTATCACACAGTTCTGCTTAGGTATCATTTTTTTAAAAGGTCGGTATATACATTCAAAAAGTATAATAATTTGTAATTTTATATTTTAAGACAAACTAAGAATTTTAAAGTATCTGTACCTACTTGATTCTTTTTCGGAATTCTTCGGATTTTCTATCGAAAAAACTTCAACAAATAATTGAATGTCAATAATCATATTAATGATATTAACAGATGGGTATAACGGTAAAACGATAGTATTTTCTTTTCAAGTCAGACAATCGTCCGCTTCGTTTAGTTTCAATAATATGAAAAGTTTCTATGATTGCATACTATCCGCACATATGATAAAGTTTACAAACTACAAGGACGATAATAATTGATAAGTAATAAAGTGATGAGCTATCTATACAATAAAAGATAATGAATGTTATAGATATATCTGTAAAAAAAATCAGGACAGACTGACAATCAACTCACGGCGGGAATCATGGTGGGTTATTTTTCTTAAGATTGAAGTATTTTATTTCCTAAAATTTAACACCTAGAGGGTGCATCGAGAAAAACGAACTTTGGATGAAAAAAATCCATCCAAGTTAAGATTACTTGGATAATTTTAAAGTGTGTTCTGTTAAAACTTCGGGCTTTTTGTGTAGGTTTGATTAATAAACACATGATATGACACAGATTATATAATAAGTTATTTTTATTCAGGAGAAAAAACTACGGAGGGTGTCAAAAAGAACCGCACTAATTGATGGGTGTCACGTATAGCACAACACACGCACTCACAACATTACGTACATAGGAACACTTCCGGGAGGTGTTCCAGCTGGATCGGCGGGACGCGTATGTCCTGCAGGTTCTCCTCAGATGGATACATCATGGTGCCCAGCATCGCACGACCGCCCCGGCTCACAGCCTTGGGTACACTGCGGCCACCCCGCCAAACCACCCCAACCCTCTTATCACCGCCTTACACCCATTGGCTGAAAGCGCTCGGCCGATTACAACCAACACGCCCCTCGACCAATACGCAGTAAAGAGGTACACCCATCGATCGATTTGGAAGGAATTTTCGCAGCATTTCCAACCGATATTGAACGTTTTACAGCGTTGAAGTGTTTACAGATGAGAGCCGCTTACATGCCATTCCTTTTCTTTGCGAAGATTTGCATAGCCGATGATTCGAAGAAGGATTTTCTTAGATGAGTTAATAAAAGCTTTTACTGTGAGAGAGCACTCAACATGTTTGATAGGTATACCTAATTATGCGTAGTTTGCCTAAATAAAAAAGTAAATGGATATTTGTTGATTCCTTCAATCTTAAAACAACTGCTTATAATTAAGCTAATTATAAGTTTTTCGGGTCACGTGGTCACGGGATGACAGTGTCATCCCGTGACTATTGCAATACCGTCAAAATGTCGGGGAAATAATAAAAAAGGTAAACGTGATAAAGACCCCTCAAACATATAATAATATTATTTAATCGCAAAAGTTTGAAAAATGCTAGCTTTTCTTCCGTTTTTTTAGCTGTCCCCCGATTCACACTTTTTCATCTACTTAGAAACCAAAGATTTCAAGGATCTCTTGTATTTTTATAATTCTCGTAGAACTGGAGATTACTTGGAGTCTTTTAAAAACTCATAGTTTTAAAACAAATTTGAACCTTATACTGTCTTGAACGTATTTATTTAATAAACAATTATTTTAGCTCAATATAATACAATTCAAACGTGTTTCGTTTATTTTGCATTCACACCTATTTTATTCAAAACAGAAAGTTAACTTTCCTATAAAATATCCATAAACCAGGATCGGGTGTAGTAGGTGGTCAAACGTGACCTGTGCCCGCGATAAATTATACAAGTGAACGCGAGGGCGCAGCCGTGCAACTTTACGACGCATAAATCAATGCCTAGCGGTCCTAGCGTCACTACCCTCAACCAGAAAGCCTGGTTCCAAGGCTGTTTATGAACGTGACCATGGCGTATCGCTCGATTTTTGGCGATCCTTAGGGGTCACATCGACCATTCCCACTACAGATGACAAATTTAAAACTTTACCTACGCTTTAGTGTCACTCATTAGTGAACTAGATTTCAGAGGTCATACAGACTTTTTGCATTAGTCATGGTAATATGATATTGAGTAGCTACACCTTCAGCTTAGCGCCAAGGAACGTTCAACATCAGGATGGGTTTATAGACACAGAGTTCTGTCTCTCAGTTATTAATCCTAAAGTATAGCAAAGTATAGGAATCTATAGAAATAAAAAATGAATGGCCAAATGTGTTGCTAAGTGCAAAACTCGAGACCGACTGGACCAATTTTGTATATATTCAATACTAGCTTCTGCCCATGGCTTCACTCGCGTGGTACCCGGATGAAAAGTAGCCTATGTGTTAATATAAGCTATATTACTGTAAAGTTTCATCAAATACCGTTCAGTAGCTTTTGCATGAAAGAGTAACAAACACCCATCCCCACAAACTTTCGCGTTTATTATAGTAGTAGGATTCGTTTTAAAGTCCGAGTACGGTTTTTATCAAGAGAAAAATTTGAAACAAAGCACGGGAAAACTAAAAAAATACATTTTTATTTTTCTCATTCAAACTGTTCCTTAACAAATCGAAGAATCTATTTGTTATACGTTTAAATTCAATTCATGTTTAAATGACACATTTGTGGCTGTATATAGTTACAAATTTATCTGTTCTGATGGCAATTACTGAAAAGTAAAGATGTCATCACGGCATGTACACTTTATAAGCGACGCCATCACCAGAACTTGACCAGAAAAGATAAGTTTGTAGAACTGCCACAGTCCAATAGTCCATTAGTTTTAGACAGAACGACGTCAGTGCGGGTCAGCTAGTTTTTTATCAATATATATAAAACTGTTCCGTTACTGATGGGCGGATCAATGCACAGCCTAAACCATAAGTCCTAGAAGCATAAAACTTGGAGGGTATATTCCTCTTATGGTGTAGGGGTGCACTAAGAAAGGAATTTGGAAAATTCTACCCCAAAGAGGGTGAAAAGGGCTGAAAATTTTGTATGAAAAATCGTATTCCTCGAACTTGATTATTCTATTAGTACTTTTGATGTACCTATCAATTACCTACCCTACGCGAGTAAAACCGCGGGCATCAGCTAGTTATATATATTAAGATGAGTGATCGCGACGCATTCCCTTCGCATTGCGACTTGGACTGATACGTTGAATGTCTCCTTACGCGTCTCATTCACGATATTTTTTGGGGTTAACATTTTCTAATATTACCCTGACTATAAACTGTGAGAAAATATTCCAAAAAAAACACTGCTCTGCTGTCCCGATCCGACCGGTAGCATTATGTTTCATGATTGGTGAGGGTGGTCGCGTGCGGCGTCCCCCGGGCATCGGCGCGTGCGCGTCCGCAGTAATTGACGGTTACCGCCGAGCCCTGAGCATTGCTCGAGCTTCTTCTCCTTTAGTGCTGTATATAATAGAACCAGTAATTCAACTTTTAGTTGTAGGCTGTGTACGAAGACAATTAAAAAAAACACTTAAACGCACATAATATTCATCCTCATGATGGACAATTTCAAATACAGAGGGCGTTTCAACATAATTTTTCGTAAACTTTTTTTCTCTGGTAATGAACGAAATCGGGACATAAAAATAGCCTTAGCTCCTGAACTATAAAAATCATAGAACATACATGGGGGTGATTCGGGCGATGGGTCCCCGTCAGTACACCATCGCCCTGCTCCGTTTCAAACATGGTGCCTGAATCACCTGTATATTCACCTACCTTCGTTTGTGCAATAAAAAAATTTCTATCTATCTATCTAACCCTCTGATATATTTTCAGAGTACTTATTTTCTAAGATATATACAACTCAGGGATTCTTTATTTACAAAAGGCCCTCGTAGAGCGCTAGTAAGGTGTGGGATGCTTGAGTAAGGTGTACAATTTATATTTAAAAACTACTTATTTATATATAGATATTTGAACTTCTAATTTTACCTCTAACAAATAATACGTTATAGCCTATGACGCTTATTATATTTCATTTTTTAAATTTTTATATACTATAGGTACATATTACACATAATATAAATTTAACATAATTTACATATTTGAAGCAATGCTACTGGTTCCGTTTGTATATTGTGTCTTTACTGCAAATCTGCTCATCGGATGCGACAGCCATGCTGTTGATCGGAAATGGCGAAGCAAGTGCTTCCTTCAATATTTACCCTTTTGTAAGGTGGTATACAAATTTTAAAGGATTTCATATAAAGACTGCTGTACTTGATTGTTTGACACTAAAAAAGGTAGGTATTATGAAATAAACCAAAACAATAAGCTTAGTAACGCTCTATCCTGCAACGGTAGTAGATTATTAAGATTCGTTCATTTTCTAAAATCTTGTTGAGAAATGCGCCACATTTGCGCATTAGATAGGTATTTTCCTCAGATTAGGTTCTTTTACTGATCAATCTGTATTGATCCGTACCTAAAATTTCTGTAAATTGTAGGTATTGCAGTGCAGCATTTTATAATGATTTTAACTTTTTTGACATTAAAATATGAAAATAAAATTACAGCAAAGCTTTGTTCAAACATCGCACAAATGTCTGATAAAAGTTATCAGCAAATACACACTAGTTTTACTTACTTTAATACAAATAAGTTTTTGTAAGCATAGAAGGTTACTTAATGATTTGAACTACAGATTTGTTTGAATTTATCTAACAGATAATCGTGTTTGGTAAAATTTATTGGGCTCTTTCTGCGTGTGCTTCACAACGCTATCGAATTTCTATGGGAAACTGAAATTAGATGTGAACGAAGGACTTCGTAATTTATACAAATATTTAACTTTGATATTTACCATTTCCTATATATTTATTTTTGTTGTGTTTTATGTTCTCAACCACATAGTAGACCAATAGAAGAAACGCAATTAAAATAATAGGCAAGTCCTACAAATATTATAAACGCGAAAGTTTGTGAGGATGGATGTTTGTTACTCTTTCACGCAATAACTACCGAACGGATTTTGTTAAAACTTTACAGTAATATAGCTTATACATCAGAATAACACATAGGCTACTTTTTACCCAGGTACCACGCGGACAAAGCCGTGCGCAGAAGCTAGGATTTACATATAGTTTTATTCTAATATACTATAATATAATAGTTACTATGGACTGTCTAGTCATTCTACAAAGTTTTTTAAACATTTCAAAACCAAGGATACAATCACAATAGTTCTAGTCCATTATTTCTCAAAACAAACGATAAATGTGAGTCACATTTAAAATTCAATTGCAAAAGTGTAGCAAAACAACATTGGCGTGAATATTTTTATCGACGCGTTTTAACCGGGCGGCTGTATCCCGCCCGATGGTAACGGCGTTATAATTTGATAATTTCTGCCTTATCTGATTATGCCAGAACCGAAAAATTATATCATTCCGTAATTGGGTTAAAATGCAATTTAGAGAAGCGCACCGCAGGAGGCACGCGGCGCCGCCGGCGCGAGAACTTAACGTGGGGAACCCGGAGTTACTTACCCCACTTCATGCTAATGTCAACTGAATACTCGTAGCTGATGAGTAGCTTTTAAGTTGTTTGGATAGTTATACTTGAATTTTCTAATACTTTATGTTCACAAAATACTGAGGGTTTTGGTATAGGTGGGACCGAGAAATTCCAGAAAAATGGTAGAGCAAAATCACAAGGCTCTGTCTTGCGATTTGGTGCAAGGCGCTCTGATTAGTCTTTTGAAACGATGAGCCCAGTAACTAATTGTTACAAAATATTTCTACTTAATCTATAACAAATTGTAAAAGTCCTCACATCGACGTCATTATTTGAAAATCACTCCTTACTTTATGCCATCGTTGCGCATTTATAACAGAATAAAATACCGGCAAAACCATAAAATCAAAACTAATAAAACAAACAAAGCGGACTGTCGTCGACCCTCCAAAAAGTCCCCCACTTATTAAAATTAATAAGTGGGCCCTTCGTCTGTATTAATGATCGCCTTGTGTCAATAACGATATAATATATTTGGCAAACAACATAACTAGAGTGTGGCTTATTCAAACTGACAAGACTTTGTGGTTTTCAAATGAAACTACATTATCCAAAACATTGTACTTACCGATAACGCAAAACGTCGATGCGCATCAACTGCCTATATATGCTGTATATGATCATCTAGTAGAGGTAATATCGGAAATTATTGAGGTTTGCATCTGATCCACCTGGGACCCAAGATCAATCACAGTTGGTAACATTTTCAGATATTTACCGCGTTTCCTCCCACGTGTCGCATCGGTCGAGACTGGTGGAAAAATTGGGAAGGATTCGTTATCTGATACAAAATCATAGATTAATCAAATATGAGGAAAACGGTTTGGCGTTTTAGATAGGTACATTGTATTCTAATTTAAACAGCTGTTTTAACTTTCGTAACGTACGCTCTAGATTCTCGTAGCACAACTACGAGCATACATGCTACGAGATCCTAGAGCTTCTGCTACGAAAATTAAAACAGCTGTTCAAAAATAGCCTCCTTGGTTCGACGGATGGGACAAACACGATTGTCGGGTTCGATGACCGTTGTATATTTATGACTTGGGTAAAAAAAGGTAACAATAAAGTCACAGACGATCAATTCAATTTATATTTTGATTGTAGATGAGATCATCTATGATAGATAGATAGATAGATAAACTCTTAATTGCCCACCAAAGCAAAATACAAAAAAAACAGTAATTTATAATAATATAAGGTACAATGGGCGGTCTTATCGCTAAAAGCGATCTCTTCCAGACAACCTTTATGGACATGATAAAATAGAATCAAAAGACGGCGTGTACGAGTAAATCTATAATAATATATATATTAATAATAAATACCTACATAAATTATATATATACATATCCTTTATAATATACGTACATGCAAATAATAATAATATGAAATAATAAGTATGTAATAATATAAAAACGATTTACAAGCAGCTCTGAGACATAGAAAGGAAATGTTTGTATACATAACTTTAAAAATAGCAAGTGATTTTGATGATCTAATAGAAAAAGGTAGGGCGTTCCGTAGTCACTTGCACCGTAAAGGAATTTCCATTGTGAACTATGGACAGGAGTGTGAAGCTGTAGAGTTTCGCAAGAGCGAAGTCAATTGGAAGCGAATTAAGTTTTGCGCGAAATTCTGAAATACGAGTATGGTCATACTTACGTAAGCCAAATATGGACCGGATACAAAAAAAATTAAGGCGCTTAAGTTTGTTTAACTGGGCTTCGGTGAGGTGGAGGTAGCTGGCGTCAGCATAATCTAATATAGAGAGTAGAAGGGTTTGTGCAAGCGTAACTTTGGTAGTAGTTGTCAAAAAGTTACGAAGTCTTCGCAGCGAAGCAGAAGATGCAAACATCTTGCGACTGATCTCGGCAATGCACGGCTCCCATTTCAGCTTGGAATCCATAATAATACCCAGATTTTTCACCGATTTGCTGATAGGTATCGGCGTGCCGTCAAAAAGTATTTGCGGAAGTTGTGCGAAATCAAGCCTGGGTATTATTTTGTGACTACCAATGACAATAACTTATGTCTTTTGAGATACAAGACTATGATTCTATCGTTATCTATACGCAAAAACTATGGCAGAGTTGTGGATATAGGTATGTAAAATAACATAACCGTCCTCGTCATTTTTAATAATTGATAACTAAGGTACTGTAAATAATACAATGACTAATATTTCAAATAGTCCGTGCTATTCGGAGAAAAACTCCACTATCTTTGTTTGGGTTTTTTAGTGTAAGTAATTTAAAAACATAAGTGCTAAATTATGGCACCTGCTTATTATTCAAGGAAAACGTGCAAGTTCGAAATGGCTCAAAAACCATCTATCGTGGCAATCTATGTTCAAACTGGATTATTGGGCATCTATGGATATTTCAAATACTTAGGATATAGGATAGGCTATCAATAGGATAGCTTATCAATGCTACCATAAAATTTATGGGACAATTACCAAATGGATACTTGAATGAATTCTTCTCAGGCACCGCTACTTTATGTTGAAGTGTACTTGCCTTTGATCCGCGTTTTGTGTACCACTACAAGCCCTTCTCTTAGGGTAGATAACCGAGGGAGATTTATTTACTCAATAAATATTTTCATAATTCACTTTGACTGGTACGCAAATATAAATGGAAACCATATCATAAATTGATGAAAAAAAATATCCATTACGTGTCGACTACACAGTTCTTTTTATTAGGCAAGAAAAGGTAGATAGAAGGAAGTTATTCTGTATGCATTGTGAATCTGTATTCTTCACCTTTATATTTTATATACCTTTATAAACAATTTTTATATTTATATAAATAAAGACTTTTGTATTTTAAGAATTTTTGACTAGGTCTGACTTGAATATTATGGTGCTT
Organism: Perizoma flavofasciatum; assembly: GCA_958496245.1. Taxonomy (NCBI): domain Eukaryota; kingdom Metazoa; phylum Arthropoda; class Insecta; order Lepidoptera; family Geometridae; genus Perizoma; species Perizoma flavofasciatum. Next base: position 9,041,418 of record OY292421.1, read on the forward strand.
TCATTTACCTTTCGAAAAATGTATTCAATGGAAACATAACATCAGCAAGTAGTCTCGAATTCTTTTTACGGTTTCATTCCCTAATGAGGTCGGAATTTCTTTTTAACATTGCCTACCTCATTAACCAGCAATGCGACCAAAGCTTGTCTCAAATGACGCACTAACTATTATTCAGTCTGTGGTTTCGGTAGTTGGAAATCTGTGACGCATGCTCCGAGTCTTGATTTACCTTTAGTTCTGCTCCTTGATAATGAACTGCTGTTGATAGGGCTGGTAGCAATGATATATCGCATTCGCCTCGGCAGTCGGCGAAAAGTTTGACGAATCATTCGTGCTTAAGTGCCAACGCGCGATTGTTCACACAAGCACGGAGTATTCAGTCAGTCTCACGAGTCGCGATGTGGAGCGTGCACACATTCGTTATAATCTTTCACCACAGATTAAAATTCTCTAAGTAGGTAGACAACGTTATTCGCTTCGCCACTCGCATATGCAAACACTGTATTATGTAGGGTAAGAAGGTAAGATTCCTTTAGAACCAATAATTCTCAGGATATAGGACATATCATTCTGAATATAGTGTCAGATTTCTATAAAAATCCAAGCCGAGTGCAGATGGGCATTAGAATACATACTTTGGGGTTTATCGTGTGAAATAATGAATGGAAGTAATTTCCAAAACCACCACCACCAGAATTTTAACTAACATATTTTGATGTTACTCAGGATTGTTTTTATTTTTTTAATAAAAACAATAATTTAGTCCTATCATTTTTTTTTATCTTTTTTTTGCTGTTATCAACTTTACATTGTTTTCCGCTTCTCTAAGAATAGGACTAAGGTTATAGTTCTGCTCTTGGAATCTGTCTATTTACCTCCGCATATTATTATATTCACGAGTCATCTCCCGTAATGAACGCTTCCCTAATTAGTTTGCAATAGCACTAAAACAGGCACTTCCTCTTGATTTTTAATTAAACAAAACTAGATACCGTAACTTAAATTGGTGTAAAAACGCGACAAAAACGTCAACTTTTTCTTACAAACCCATTCGTGCGTTTTTGTACCAACTACGGAGTAAACAATCGAAAAAGGTTGTAATAAGCTGTTCAAGCTGTTTGAGCCGGTGCTGCCCGTGCGTCATTCATTTACGGGCACAAAATGAATGGCACCTTGCCTTCTTACTAGCGTCAGTCACGTACCTAATAATGCGTGCTCGTCGCTCAAAGTGTTTAATCAGTTTTATAATTTTACCCGCGACGCAAGGAGACGGTATTTGAGTTTGGGGTGAGAAGAGTTGGGATCAGTTAGGATAATGACAGTGACAGCTCTAATGTTTAATATTGGCAGTAGTTTAGGTATTCATAGTCTACGTTTCCGGTAGACTATGTCATCGATGTTAAAATGTAGGAATTTATTAAAACAATTAATAGCTTGAGAGTATGTTAGTCTGTTACCATACTTTTCTGAAACATGCTGGTTTTGGTATAGTTTTGTATGGTAGAAGGAAGGTTATTAGATAGGTTTATTGCTACAAGTCACTGTAATAATAATAGATTATACAAGTGGGGTTTTTATTTAATTTTATAAGAACCTTTTCTTATGTCTGATTTATCTTACACACTGTGGAAGCCAGTGTATTTTCTTTCAAGCCGGACAACACGCAGGCTTCTGTTAAAGTTGTGGCATTCGATTTTAGTTCTACTGTGTTTTACCCAGTGCTTAGAAATACATGCAAGTTCTTGACACATTCGTTTCAAGTTTGCACATGCAAATGTGTGCAGAAGATGACTAAATTTTTTTTTCTATTAACAAACATTAATAAAAGACACTAACTAAAATAACTTAAAATATAGGACATGTTAAATAGGCTCTGTTGAAAAGTCCCTTAAAGGCACAGTAATAAGTTGGGCAAATTACTGATCAGTTCTGCTATTTAGTTTAACTCTGACCTAAACAACCTGTCCTCATATCATCACAATTACTGTGATGATCGTGCCCTTGTGCCTGTTCTGTTCTTTGCGTGCAACGGGCACCTGCCTTGCCTGCCTATCTTTAATTGACATTGTTATAACTCCAGTAGCACAACACTCACGATTATAAAGGTATCGCGTAAATTAGCGCGGTGGCGGTGGCGGTGGCGGTGGCGATGGTTTCAGTAGTATTTGTATGGAGGGGTTCACACTGACGCGAACGTTGATAACCGTGCTTTCATGTTGATGGCCACCGTGCTAATTCGCGCGGATACAACACCAAATAAAAATCGTTCTCAAAGATAAAACGCTGCTTTATGTTTTGACTGACCAAACTGGCCGAACATGTAATAAACATTGTTATGTACAGCTCAACACTTCTTACCCGCGACGTCGTCGGGATGAGTCACCTTATCTGAGTTTGACATAAGATTTTATTTGTTAACATTTATCTACCATTAGAAACCATTATATGTATATGTATGTATTTACAAAAAAAAGTATATAAGCAGTATATCAGTCATGTAGTTCCCATAATACAAGTTCTGCTTAGTTTGGGGCTAGATGATGCTGTGTGAAAAATGTCCAGCATTATTTATTATTATTATTATTATACTAATAATAACAATTTATCTATAGAACGGCTTATCCTTTAAAATACGATAAAGAAACAAATAGGTACTTAGCCTACCTATAAATAGAACTGAATATTAACTTGACGCGAATGTTACAGAGTGTTTTGTGTATGCGAGTTGAGAACGTTTTACTTTATTACGCCTGTAGATGAAACACTGTAACTGAGTCTTACAAATCTTTGTTACTACTATTATCTGTTAAGGTTAACGCTTCAGATACATGTCCAGTGATAACCAAGTGGATAACTGTCATCTTGTGAATCAACAACACAGAATCACAGTCATCAGCGTAATTATATACTGTTGACGTCTACAAACAATTCAGAATCGCAATCATTGTATGTATGTAAGATAAATTAGCTATTGCCAGCAGGTTAACATGTGTAGAGTCGTGTTTTAAAAAAAACCGATACGCCTATACAGACTTTCTCCCCTATTTTACCCCTTAAAGTGGAAATATCCAAATTTCAGCTTTCTAGAATTAGACTTTGTCTATGCGATGATAGACCAGTCAGTCAGGATAAACGATTTTATAAGTTTAGATAATCATCAAAATATTTTGTATCTTTGCTTAAGTATGGCATCATCATCATCAACACAACAACGCGTAGAAGTCCCACGGGCCTCTCCCACCCCAAAAAGTGAACTGACGACAGATCTTGGGCCACCTCCCGATGGAGGTGGACCGGATGACGCAGTGTAGGATCACCCGATGGACCGATGTCCATCGGGTGATCCTACACTGCGTCATCCGGTTCGTAGTCGCTGTTCAAGAACCGTTTTTCCCAATATGACCTTCATCTATATGAAGTGTGGTAGGTATTGGCTTACTTAACCTTGTAGTTTGCAAACTGCGGTCTGAAATGCGGTCGTTTTTATAAGCCCCTTGCAAAAAATAACCACATAATATTCATCCTAGATAGTAATTTAATGACATAATTATTATTGTTTTTGTGTTAATCTTCACGCAAATCAGCGGAAGTATTATAAGTTATTTTTGTGATGATATCGTAGTAAAGTTCGTTGAAGAATTTTATCATCACATGATATGAGAATGCGGATTGAGTACATTACGTGGCCCTAAACAACGATGAACATTATTTTCACAGTCTACAAAATTGTCAATTTCATTTATGGAGGACTACAAACGGGTTCGATACTTTTTGTTGCATAAAGTATTTACTCACTACAATCGAAGTGCCCGGATAAAAAAACTTAAATATTTATCTAATATTTTTATAATATTTATCTAACTAGCTAGCACGATGAAAATGAAAATGTTCTAAAGGACTTAAAATGAAAATGTTCTAAAGGACCGAAATGTAACAGAACTAGTGTTTGAATGTGGGAGTATACCTCCCATATTCAAACACTAGGTAGTATATAAACACTTTGCTAAATACGTATAATAATATCTTGTACGTATAAGATCGTATAAGTAGGTACCCTAACCTCATTCATATTCCTTGATAACGATAAGGTGCCTTAGACTAGATAGAGCATTGATATATGCAGGTGGCTGGCAGCAAGGTAACTTGATGGAAACAATGAGTATTTAACGAATATAATTAAATAGATAACATTTTAATGAACGACCTTATCGCTAATAGCGATGTCTTCCAGACAACCTTTGGATGCACAGGAATTGATGTGAACGATAAAGGGCGGTGGTGCATATTCGATTAAAGTACACGCATGCATACATATAATGCATAGAAAGTATGGGTGTTTTCCACATAAAATATGTATTTCAAAAAATATATAAGTTATATTATATCAGTCATGTAGTTTCCATAATACAAGCTCTGCTTAGTTTGGGGCTAGATAATGCTGTGTGAAATATCTTCTGAATTATTTATTTTATTATAGATTTATTAGATAAATATACTCACACATATAATAAAAGATTGTGATATTACCTGTAATTGTTTTATATCGAAGAACATGTTATTTGTATCGGATAGAGCTGATGCACATACCTACGTAAAAGAACTGTGTGGGTATCTACCTACACAGGTGTGTGACAGTCTCACACTATATAACTATTCTCACTCACATCATCTCACTATCTCTGTAAAAACTACGACCAGTATATAGTCCAAATAGTCAACAAAATTGAGCATTTATAATATAAATATAGGTATGTATCTAAGTATATATTTGGATGTGTGTATTTAAGAATGAATTATTTTAAATATTTTACTTTTATTTTGACTAGCTAATTACTAATTACTAGATATTTTTTAAATCTTATTTTTGTAATTTTTCAAAAGCATTACCGCCCCACTCTTCTTTACACAAAGGTAAGTCTTTAGCTTGAAGAAAATTCGAATTATTTTCGTGTACATGGTTTAGCCGTAACATGAACAGTTCTAAATTATGAGCAAGATCGAAACTTATTAAAATCCTGTACTAACTGCAAATTATAGGAAGCGTAATGGGAAGTAAATCAGGATGGGTCAGTCAGATGTGAGAGATATAAAAGCGGCGAAGCCCCTGCGGGTAGGGCTTCGCGTGACGTCAGCGGCATCTGCCCGACAGATGGCGGCGCCTCGCCCCCAGCCACAGAATATTGAAATAGTAAGGTTGGCTATCAGATAATATCGCACGCACGCCGACACGGGGCATTCAAAATCGCTGATTTCGATCCATAGATCGATCTACATGAACAAAGAGTTAAATATTCGGACACATAAGGACTCAAGATTTGCACGGAGGTATCAAAGGAAACGGCATTATGTGATCATTATTCTCCCCCTCCCGGATTCTTATGTACCCGCGTTAGTAGTGGTCCCGTCAGAGTTAAAGCAAAACCCTTGTTTTGCCCAAATTTTTGGTTGAATCGCCAGAACCAAACGGTATTTCAAACCGATTTTTACTATTATATTATTTAACTCCCGACGCAAAAAGAGGGGTGTTATAAGTTTAACGTGTGTCTCTGTGTATCGGTGTGTCTGTCTGTGGCATCGTAGCTCCTAAACGGTTGAACAGATTTTGATTTAGTTTGTTTTCATTTAAAAGGTGACTTTATCGAGAGTTTTCCTAGTTATGATTCAAGAAAATCTGTTCAGCCATTTGAATATCATCAGCTCTTTTCTAGTTGATGAAGGGATGAGAGTAACTTCCGCAGATCTTGTCGATTTGAAATTTGGTATCCTATTTCTTCAATGATATTTCAAGAACATGGTAACTTTGATCTAAGTTAAAGTCAAAATCAAAAGCCCTAAATTAAGAAGTGCTTGTATTATGAGGACTAAATAACTGATAAACAAACTACTTATATATATATAAAATAAATACATATTATACATAGAAAACACCCAGACCCAAGACAAATATATGTAGAACATACAAATATTTGTATCGCGGTGGGAATCGAACCCGCAACCTTCTGTGTCTCAGGCGGGCCTTCGCCCACTGCGCCACAGAGGTCGTTTATAGATAGATGGTGATCAGGGTCTTATGATTGAACAGGAAAGAAAAATGAGGATAAATTGGTGAGGGATTCTAAGATTATGTAAGTCACGTCGGGCGTTTTAAATTTTGTGAAAATAAACTTATATACGTGGTATTGGATATAAGAGTAGAGTATATTTTATATGGCCTAGAGAAAGGATGGATGGATTGTGTGAAGCATAACATGTGTAAGATAAAAGAGTATCTGAGCACTAGATGATGACTGAATTGGCTGATCGAGAAGAGTGGAAGAAGAAAACATATTGTGCAGACGGGATCATTATTTAACTTTAGTCATATTTAAAATGCACATCATAGCACCCTATTGTTTTACTTCGACTACTAAAACGATAATTAGTGTGGTATCATCATCATGACTGATTTTATGTTTAGGGTTGCCATATGGCTTGCTGCGTTAGTTTTATTACGCCAATTATATGTATACTTCCGTATTGTATCAAATTAACTAAGTAGGTATTAGTTTATATATTTTTCAAGTAATAAGTATAACTTAATTGAGTTTAATTTCACAGGGTCATCTAGACATGTGACTGACAGCTAGAACTAGTTTGAAGTTAAAAAGCTCACGTAGAACTACATAAATTATCGTCATTTTTATGTTGATATGAATTACTTTAGTTTACTCCTAATCTTAAGAGGCTTATGGATGAAACCAACGACCAATGTGTTGGTGCCTTTATTTATTTATTATTTATAAAATTACTGGTACAGACCTACTTTTATAGTTTATGTGTATGATATGCTTAGTAGTTCGCCACGAACTGAGATCTCGCAATGTACCGTTTTTACCCGACTGCCAAAAGCTACCGATTAAGCTTATAAACGTAATTAAAAGAACGATTTGTTTAACCTACCAAGTTTCATTGAAAAACTGATCGGCTAGTAACGTCGGGCAAATGAACATACATACTCATACAAATATAAACGCCTTATTTTCCAAGTAGATTCATATAGACATATGTTTACTGAATATAGTACATATTTTACTGTCAATTAATGTAGCATTAAACACAAAATATAATGTATTATTGTAGGTATTCCGTAATTTCATACGCATACCCATAAAAATAGTTTTGCAGATGGATGAAAATCAACCGTGGAAAACAGCAGGTACCTTAGTGAACTCATTGACCTAATATTCAAATCACGAGTATAACGAGCGAATATAATTTACGGCCATGATCATAGTTTACACGCAAGTTAATCTACAATTAGTTAGAAGTCACAGGGTAGGATGCTAACGCATGTAGAAGTCAGTCAATTTAAATCAGGAAGTGATAAAAAATTGATTTATCTATTTAAATTCTTCCCTATTTTACCGACTAGTCCTTACACTAGTCTAGTAGCCTACCTGAGATTTCCATTTAAAAAATACGGGCTATAATTATGATCAAAGTCAATAAGGTTTGTTCATTGAAATCAGAGGTACTCGTATCTTAATAAACGTCAGCTTAAAAAACTCCTTGAATTTAAATCTAGGTTTTGCCGGCATTTGAAACTTATCATCAGGTGTAGACTTGTTTGATTTATACATACAAAAGGTTTTATTTCAAAACTCATTATTTTGCTATGATTGAGACACAAGCTCATGCGGCATAATAATCACAAAAAGCTCTTTTGCTGGATTAAATCAGACAGACCCTACATTGTTGTCAATACAAAGTCGGTTTGAGGAGGGATTTGGTAATTTGAATAAAAAGGATGCTCTATTATGAAAGACAGATAAACCCAATATAATAAATGCTGCAACAGGAATACAAATGAATTGAATATTTTGGTACGCACACATACCTTTCCTTTCAACAATACCTAAGAACAGAAATAGTAGTTTAGTAGGTTACATAGTTTATTTTACCAGAACGATAACAACGGGTTGTCACTAAGTATAAGAATTCATTATTCCTCGCAAAAAACAGAGAGCTTCACATAATAAAACCGTCTAGCTCACACGAAAGAAAAATGTAACGAGGGTTACCACAAAAACAATGAACTTTCACATCGAGACGAGCTAGGTTGATATAGTGCTGTTTATTACGAAATCAGAGCGGAAAAGTTGGTCTGCGGTGTTCCGTAATTGGATTTAGGAAACAATCCGTTTCGACTGCGATACATTCGCAACACGCACACTGGGGCACACCTGGCTCACTATTTCCTGGTTAACGTCAAAAAGGAGAACGTTTATATCAATCTTGTAGAAAAACTATCGGTAATGCTGCAATGAGTCTGTAATGTTACCGCATTATTTCTATCTAATCCTGAGCATGCTAATGATGTATCAAATTTGGAAATAATGGGTAACAAAAAGCTTTAAAGGTGTTATAAGTATCACAACCATACTTACAATTCATAAACTACAATGTAGGTAACTTTAATTATGTCTTACTCTACTATAATATTATTACTGCGAAAGTATGGATGTTTGTTGCTAATAATCTCAGTATCGATTGAATCGATTTGAATAAAATTTGGAAACATGACAGCTTAAGTACAAGAGGTATATAATAGTTATTGAACATCATACTCCAAACGTTTATCAAAACTCTCGCACGTGCCGGGGACTTTTTAACCGCGAGAAAAAACAATAGAACTATCTCTCACAAGTATCGCTTTCACGAGATCAGCAAACCCCTGCGATAATTGAATAGAGGGGTCCAAACGACCAGACCCGCTCGACATTAGTGTAACATTTGATTCGTATGTGCTTGTTCTATTGTCTTGTTGGATCAATTCATGCGGACACCGCTTACGGGTAAACTGATCATTCGATCCAACAGCAAATGGGCCAGACAAGTTAGCCTTTCCATTGTTATTAAAATATTTAGTTCGTAATTCAGTAATCTACTTTAGGTACTTACCATCATACACTATATATGACATTATAATCAGGTACATTTTGGAGTGCTTTATTATTTTAAGGTCTATGAAAATGAAAATGAGTTCCAGCAGTGGTTTCTGCTCTGATTACCAAATAACTACTGCTTTATCAAACACCTATACACAATCAGAATAGATGTGAGTACAGATGTGACAAAAACGTGAAAAATCACTACAAACAACATTAATAGAATAATCAACAGACACTAAGTCCAACAATGTCTAGGTAATTGAACTGCGTCATTTAAGATATTCAGAAACAATGGATAAAGATGTCCTTGTAAAACGAGTTACGCATCCGAGCTTGGAAACGAATCAACTTGAACAGAACAATCTAAATGATGTTTTTCCTTCTATTGTTTTTTTACATCATCGATGTACTCGTATCTACTTACTTACTTATGAGGACATTGACAAACTTTCAATCCAGGTAAATCTATGATTAACTATTGGAAAAAACAAAATCAGCACCTTTTAAAAAAAATCGAGAAATAGCGCTTGGAACTTTGCCAACGACTGCGACTTATGTAAATATGTGTTATTATTATATTATTATGCAAATGTGTATATTGTATATTCTATGGACCAACTTTGGATCAATGTTTTTTATTTTTAATATATATCGTTCGTGACTGTACTTGAGTGCTAGATTGGTCCTGTAAATTCAAGAATGCAAAATTCTTAATTTAACTTCTCACAGTTTTATAAACTACTCTGCTGTGGTCATAGTTATTAAATAATTAACCTTTGTCAATGATACCAATCTGTGTACCTATGATAATATTTTTATTTTTAAATTAGGTAGGTTCATACAATGATCAATTCTGCAACCATGTTTATGCCTTATATGTTTCAAGCGATAAAAACAAAAACAGAAATGGCATCTCTCAGCAGGCCGTCACAGTTTGTTTCTCCTCGGGGGGGTCATTACTAAACTCCATTACACTTTTTGTGCCAAGTGTTTTGGTGGTATAACAAGGGTGAGAACGACCCCTTAAAACGATGTGCTCACAGCCTCCTATGTTGTCTGTGAAAAAGAATTATTGATATTTTATACAACAAATTCATCTCATTTTTTACTAAAAAAAACCTGAACCTATTTTTTGCAAAAGTATATCAGAATAATTGTAATATTGTATTGACCTTCATTGGTACCTACATAAAAGTAGTTTTAACCTTTTTTAAAGCTTTTCCTGTGTGTATTTTACTAACAATATCTATTATATTGTTAGTAAAATAGAGTTAGTTAGTTCCTGAGGTTGCACGAAACTTCCTGAGGTTGCTTCTAACGAAACTGAGAAGCTAATGAAACGTTCGCATGAGACTTAGTTGGTAATCACTTAGGGCCTTGTCAATCTGATGCAGTGGCGGTTAATACATCCACGCAAACTATACAACCACTTGACAAAGATTTCCCTTTGATCTACCACGCTACCGCCATCGCCAACGCTTCTTCTTCAGAGCCAGGAAGTTCACTTAGTTTACTCGTAGTTTCCTGGTATTTACAATAATATCACCAAACTAAGAAAGGCATGACATTACAAATATATTGAACATTAATATGTTTTGCCACTTTACCTAAATGTTTATGCTTACCTTCAACTTGTTCAAGGCTGAGCAGTAAGTGGAAATCAAGTTCAAGTTTCTGTTCAGTCATGTTTTAGCCAAACGCTGTACCTACACAGATTTGTTGTGAAATCGAATAGAACGACAATTTGGATAAAGCAATAAGTAACTAGATCATCTTAAATTACAAGCTTGATATATTTCTAACTCTCTACTAGATCTATATACCACTTGGCGATGTTTTCATTAATTCACATAATTTCTATTATTTTCACATCGTTACTATCATAAAAAACAAATTCACCACAATATTCTGGATCAGCCAACACAAAATCACTAATCTCAACTCTAGCAGATCATAAATTGTACAGAGATTTGGCTATTCAAATATACAAATGGACTAGGTACTTTACCCAAGTAATGGAACTTTACGAAAGCGAGTTAATGAAACGAAGTGAAATCCAAATTGGGGATCAACGACCCGACAACGATCTCCACATTCACGATTAAATCGGTGAGAATAATTAAATGAGACATTGTCGAAACCAGCTCAGCGAGCTGAAGATGAGCGATGAAAATTTTACCAAAACCTATAAAAGCTAGGTTGTCTTTATTTGAACTGAATGACATTGAACCAAAACTGGCATAGAGACTGTGCTGCGGATCAAGCAACAAAGAAGAAGTGACGCGGATAAAATGAGTGCTTATAAAAACAAGTGAATTTTGCGAGCTATTAGGCTAAGTGATCGCATAACATTTACATGCCCTAATACATTTGAATGCAGAATCGTCATCAATCTTGGAAGGGGTGCGCGAGCGGAGTGGTAATGCGCACAACATATGGCGTCATCGGCAATAGTGCTTCCATGGCGTGTTCCGCTCCGGTGGACCCGAATGGGCCCTGCTGATGACCGGCCCGACCTTAGATAGACTGGCCTCACATAGTCGTGCCGCTCCCGAATAGATTATATCACTTTACAAGTGGCACTAGACTTCAAAGCCCGTATGACTCTTTGTATCAATAGCAAATGTTGCATTCATAGGAGAACTATTGAAGTCCTTCGTCTATTTATTGTTGAGTTTGCAAATTACCCACATACTCGTGTGATAGGAAGGAAGGTACTTAGTTTTAATTCTTTAAATATTTATTTTAAATGTATATCAAGTTATATTTTTTTACATAAAATTACAATTTTGATAAGTTGACATGTAAACAATCTACAATTTTTATATCACAATAATTTTCCGACTGCACTTTGCGAAAAGCCTAGTAATATTCATTGTAGCAATAAATATTTAAATTATTGCCATAAACTTTATGACATGGATTTCGTAGGTGCCTAGGTAGGCACCAGCGAATGTGTAGGAGGGTCTCATACAATCGCGGGGAGTGCTAAGTGCCGTGAGGCCACATGTCGCTGTGTCGCGCTAATCTCCAGGATTTGCCATCCAATGTCCCTCGCCATCACCCGTCTCTTTTCCCTCCATATACTCCACAGTACATCCATCTCATTCAGCTCATTGAATATTATTGCTCTATGGGGATTTTGAAAATATGGAGCCGTTTAGTGAAATCCGTACATTGTATCCATTCTGTGGAATTATTCATACGCGGGCCGTTGCATTTATCACTTAATGGTATTAGCTATTAGACCGTTTATTCGCTCGATTTGCGACTTTACAGCCGGAGCTTAACTTTGAAAGTGTTATTGCAGATGCAAAGTGATAATAACAATACCGATAACTCTATTACGCATTCTCATACTCTACTAACCACCTATTCGTTAATATACTATTCATTACAATACAATACATAAAAATCAAAAGAAAATAATTTTACTACTGAAACGCCTATGGATTCTACAGATACACGATATGAACCCAAATATGTATCGATAAACACTTGTTAGAAAAGATAAACTAACACACGCACCGTTTGTATATGTCCATGTCCAGGCAAGCACAAAATAATCAAAAGGATGTGAATTTATTTCCTTCAATCAAAACTAAGTCCATTGATAGGAATAAATCAGTAAGTCAAAGTCTGTAAGCGTAATAATGATCGCTTGGTGCTGTCAGCGCGCCAGACGGCACACATTGCACATGGCGACTTATGCGCGAATACCAACTTAATTTTTCCGTTACTTTAAATTGCTCACCCACTCTATGTTAATCGAATAAAATCCATATTCCTCTGTAGATCAAGAGTTTTGTACAAGGCCCAAGGATGTGTTGGTTTATTTGAGTGCATTGTGGGGACTCTGGCTTGTCATTGCTTCCCTCGCAACCCTAAAATCATTCCATTCTATGCACCGGACGAGTCGACAGGTTAACTTTTGTGTTCCACAAAAGCCGTGCATTACAGTTCGATTGTTGGCACAAATGTCGGGAATTACAAAGCATTTTGTGTTTACTGACGATTATTTCAAGTTTTAATTCATTAGTAAGTTCCTGTTTTGTGCCAAAGTTATGCCACTAGCCACTAATTCTGTTATGATGTTGAATAAATTCGTTCTATTCGCTAATACCTACACTATATTGTATGAAATGCCGATGTTAATTAAGCTAGCGACTGTGGTTACTCCCTGTTGGGCGCCAGTTAATTTAGTTTTACTTACTACAAGTTCGTTAAATCGTATACCAATGTTATAATAATGTAAAAATGAAGATTATGGTCAAATCGATTCGCATTTTCATTTCAGTTAGATAGGTAGAAAATCATCATCTTTATTATCCATACGTGTCAATTTCAAGAAACGACAAGTTAAAATTCTCAAGCCATAAAATAGACTCTAGTTTTGACAAATCTAATAGGTTTTTTTTCAAGATTTATGCAAAATATATTTATAAATAGGACATTGAATTTATCTCCTGAACAAAGAAATACAGAAGCTCACATGGCAGCGATAGTGAATATTTTTTATAATTTCAGCTAAAGTAGTAGTATATCAAAAATAAAAACACGTAAGTCACCTCTTGAGAACTACCTCCTGTTTTTCCAGGTAAAGTAACATGAAAGAAAAGTGATTTATATTTTACTTTGCTATTCTCCAAATAAAGAAAAAAAAGAAGTACCTTCTCCCACTAACAATGGAAGCTGAAAGCGTAGATTTTCCGTTTTACTCAACCGTCTGGGGGCATGTATTGACTTTCATATCAACAAAGACTGAAATGAAAATATTTCGTTGCTGAAGGTAAGTCAATAGAGGTTTGAGGCATTGCCCTCGTGGAGGGTGTGAGAGGGAGGGCGCCTGGGGACGGGTACTCTTCTTGATTACAGCACTCCCTCGAAACCTCCCTTCTCTCCCTGCTTTACCCGCCCCGCTGCAATACACATACCTAAGCCTACGATGACAGTCGCGTATAACTTTCATTTTCATGAAAATTCAAGAGATTATTAATTTTTTAAGTGTCAAAATCGTGGTTTTCGAATAAGTGACAACCTCTGTGGCGCAGTGGGCGAAGGTCCGCCTGAGACGCAGAAGGTTGCGGTTATAATAGATAGATAGATAGATAGAAGATAGAAAATACTTTATTGTACACCAAATAACATATCAGCTTAGTTAAGTACTATCAACTTTAACAATGTTGTACAATGGGTGGTCTTATCGCTAAATAGCGATCTCTACCAGACAACCTTTGGATGGAACGGACTGTAAGAAAGTTTAAAAAAGGGGTTTAATTGATGTACTTACCACATATTATGAATATATTATAATACACATAATTTATTATATACAATATACCTACATATTTACATATTATATACGTCATAACTTTTGTATGATTCAAAACATAGATAAACCAGAAACAGGCAACAGTTAGTGACTCGAGGACAAGTAGTGTTCCTTGACCAAAGATTTAAAAATAGGTAATGATTTAGCACGTCTGATGGTAACAGGTAGTTCATTCCATAAACGGACAGCCTGCACTGTAAAGGAGTTATCATAGTTTTTTTGTAAATACATATAATATATATGTATTTACAAAAAAAATGTATATAAGTAGTATATCAGTCATGTAGTTCCCATAACACAAGCACTGCTTACTTTGGGGCTAGATGATGCTGTGTGAAAATGTCCAGCATTATTATTATTATTAAGTGAATTATTTTGAAATTATTAAATGTCTCCTCTTCATATCCACACTGATTTTGATCATAATTAAGCATTAGTAACAAATACAAAACCTTTCAGTCTGGATGACGTGGACAAGTGGCAAATATAATGTATGGACGTGCCTCTAACTTGGTAACATCACGGATTCACGCACCGAGTATCGATCTGAGGACGTCCACCATGAGGACAAATCATGATAAAAGTTATTTACCGTTTTCAGTTAGTACCAACTATTTTGAAACAGACTAGATATATACATAGCTTTTGCCAGCGGTTTAGCACGCATGGAGTCGTGTTTAAAAAACCCCATTCTCCATGCAATTTTTCACCCCCAATTGCCCCTTTTTAAAATGTGAAAAACAAAAACCCTGAAAAACTTCATTATTTATTTATGATGAATAGCAACAATTATAATCTTCAAGTTCCTCCCTTTAAAAAAACCGGCTAAGTACGTGTCGGGACACGCGCAGTGTAGGGTTCCATAGTTGCCCATAAACTTATATTTACTACCTGTTTTACACAATAACAACTTCATCAAGTAATTTCCAATGGAATTTGTACGAAATATTTTGACTTCTCTAAGTATATTCTATAAGTTAGTCGACTATTAGACGTTAATTTGTAAAGCCTACTTAGCTGTGATAGTTTTCCTTTAACTTCGTTATACTACGAAGTTAAAGGAAAACTGACGTGTTCTTTTTTCACACTTCCAAAACCAACCGGCAGGTGGGAGGGCACTTGACTGTAACAAATATTTCGAAAAAGATTCCTGAAAAAAAGCTTTTCACACACCTGCAATATTTTTAAACGACCTATCCAACAACACCCCACACTTTAGGATAGACGAGAGAGAAATCACTTTTTTTAAGATTTTTATTTTACAACTTTATCGGCTTGATTAATATGTAGACCCCTGCCAAATTAAAGCTTTCTAGTACTAAGAATGTCTGAGCTAAACCGCAACATACAAACAGACGGATGTACATGGCGAAACTATAAGAATTTCTTGTTGACTACGGAACCCTAAAAGACCGTTACTCCATACAAACTTGCACCCCCCCCCCCCCTTCCCAAAACGATTTAAGATGTGAAAATTCATCATTTATGTATGCTCAATAGCTGTAATTCAAATGTCCAAGTTTTTATCTTCAAAGAATAAATACTTTCATACGAAGTTTACCCTATTTCCAAATATTATAAAATAAACCTTTGTTCCAAATTGCAGCTTTCTAGACTTAGTAGTTTTGGCTGTGCGTTGATAGAACAGTCAGTCAGTCAGGACATATTATTTTATAAGTTTATTTATCTAAATAAACTATGCATAACTTTATTGTATACTAAGTTTTAAATAATTTTATGGTCGGTCTGGTCAAACTGACGGGTGACGAGTGCCATTCAGCGTGGCAATACAGCCAGCATTTTGGGAACGCCACGATTCGTAATGATCTCAGTTATTTAATTTATCTATAGATCGTTTTCCCGTTGCATACGATGGCTTGCTTTGGAGGGCTCAACTGTTTCATTTGTATATTTTGTATACCAACCTACGTTTATTATTATCTCTGTTAACAAAGACCTTAGTTACCTTTTCCACCTTAACAAATCAGACGAACATCTAAAGATTCGAACCGCCTCAAGGCAGGGGCTCAGGTGGCCGAGCCGAGATTGCCCGCATCAAACATGCACGAGGCTCGCCCTGTCGCTCGTAAAAATGCATATTTCAAGCCCAGGCCTTTTAATACAGAGGCGTAATGAGCAGCCGAGGTCGAGAGTCTTCTAATTTTGCGCCCATTGAAGGTAACTGTTCGTCTTATTAATAGGTTAGCAGCCTTAGTTAAATAGCAGTGCATTTATGTGGTTGTACAAATAGGCCAGTTTAGCATACTATCAAAATTACACGAAATATTCGAAAATCACTTCGAAACTTTGATTAAACGGGATCGCTAACTTTGCGTATTGACTAAATAGAATAAGTACTTTTATTCCAAAAACTATCGTGAACTTGACTATTCATATTGTAAAAACGGGAATTTTCACGTACTGCACTATCGATGAAGGCACCGACTAAGTTTCGACACATTCCGAGAGTCTTCATCAGGATGGATGGTCGCGACTTTCTCCTTCCGCGTCGCGCCGTGCATTACGCGGAAGGAGAAAGTCGCGAAGTCGGTGCCTTCACCGATAGTGCAGTACGTGAAAATTCCCGTTTTTATAATATGAGAAGAATAAGTACTATGAATAAGAGTATAAAAACAAGCTATACCTCATAATTACCACGCAACCAATACTTAGGTAGGTACTTAATATAAAATATTTTAAGCTAACCTACATCACAACGTTACATGAACGACTAACACAAAAACTTGGGATAAAAATGAAGAGAATATGAGTATGTTCACTAGATAAATAATTTCCGAGTTTCCGAGGTTTTATCTTATAGTTTAGTCATGTCTGTCCTCCGGTTCGTGAATCTTATCCCGATGTTTACTTTAGTTTAAGTAAATATAATTTATTATCTTATTTATGGCAATATAATCTGCCAAAGTTGGCTCAATATTCCAAAAGCTCTTCCGGACTCTAGAATAGCTTATCTCGACACGTTTAGGACAGTTTATTTTTACTGATTTGGTTAAAAAAACGCACTTGGCAACTATAGTGGGTTCAAAAAGGCGTTTCGCTCCGCTTTTTGCTCTGCTTGAAACCAAGTTTCATTTTACCCAACTCCGTGACGTGCACGTCCCGTTACTTTATGAATTGAATATCACTCCCCTAGCTTCGCCCCATAAGCTGCACCCATATTGTTTTGATATGTGTTTAGTAGGAAAAAAATGGTTAGATAAAAATCATTCATCGTCATAATTGACTCTGCTAATCTTGCGGCTGGATGCTAACGTATACGGGAACTAGGTAATTTTTGAGAATTCCAATTCGAGTTTTTTAGCATTAAACCTCCCATACAATACGTTTCACTCAGTAGATAAATTTAACAGCCATACATAGGGACTAGGTGAGTACCTCATGATAGAGTGAGGAAATAGAACTAAACTCAGAGTAAATAAACCAATAGCTCAAAATATATGTTGAGCTATTGGTTTTCAAAATTTCAAAGTACTAACCTGTAAATCTAAAACTACTACAATGACATGACCTACTCATTCAGTCTAGTTTGTCACTTCAGTCGTATTTTCAAGACGTTAAAGTGGAGTTTTCATGTCAAAAATTGAAGTTGAGGACAAGCCATGTTATTCGTAAAAGATTAATATATATACCTACGCTGTATAATTTTGTTAGCACATATCATTTATCAGTATATCTGAAATAACTATATGGGTGCTATTACTCAATGGGGCCTATTTACCAAATAGGTACCTATCTGATTCAAGGCACGACACTAAAGCACTAAAACCACCATCCCTTCCTGTGTCTATTCAAGCAGTGGAGCATTTCTGTGATTGATTAAAACGTTAACAAAGGGATAAAACTGATCAACGGAGCTTTAACTGGAAGCCTTTTATGTTCGTGTAATCAAAGAAACCCTAAATAAAAATCATGGGAGAAAATGATTGTGACTTTCGTTCGTGTTATCGAATGGAAATTTCCTATTCTATTTTACTGCCATGAACTGGCAGATGGTGCCCCTTGCCAGCCTTTGGTATATCTGCTACATAAATATAAGAGGGTTTAATTAAAGTGAGTAACTGCTTAACTTTCGAAGAAAAAAAATACTGTCACGCAGGTTGGTTCATAGGAACCGCTAACATTTTTTTGTAACAAACAAGGATCAA
Source organism: Perizoma flavofasciatum (assembly GCA_958496245.1). Lineage (NCBI taxonomy): Eukaryota > Metazoa > Arthropoda > Insecta > Lepidoptera > Geometridae > Perizoma > Perizoma flavofasciatum. The sequence goes on from OY292421.1 coordinate 9,059,846, forward strand.
GGCGTTCCTTTAAATGTTTTGTTAGGTAGAATTCATATCACAGGTATAAGTGTACGTACAAGTAAGTCGATACTAGAGGGGTCACAGAGTCACCGGTCGACAGATGTCACCTCCCGCAGTGCGAATGATGTGCCCGGTAGCGAAGGATCATAAATTCTCTGTTACGAATTACCCCTCGTAGTTGTTTCTTGTATTGTTCTAATGTTACGTAATAAAGGTAAATGTTTACGTTGAAGTAACTTTTTGATAAAGCAACATAAATTATAGAAGAAGATAGAGACGAAAATGTTTAAAAAAGGATAGGAAAAGACACTTTTCCACTATTGCAAACGTACCATTAAAAGTACAATACGGTAGTTAAGAGTAGGTACTTTGCTACGCGACGGTACAGCGTAGAACTAGATATGTATAATATCAATCAAATTATCTTGGTCTTTAGCATAGCAAATGAATGAACAGAAAGGTGGATTTTTGATGAATCCTCGTTTATAAAAAACATTGTTCTGATTTTGTAGTTTTTCTAATTATTAATTGCAATTGTTATCTATGAATTAATAAAATAATTTGCGATTATTATAAAAGTTAAAATAGGTAACAAAACGTCACCTCCAATAGCTGCGTGGAAAACCGGAAGTGGTCGATTCGGTTGGCGCGTGTCGACACGTGCTCACTTCCGGTCCTAATGTGATAATATAATAGGAGACATCTCCACATTCTGCCTGTGTATATACAAAATACTTTGTTAATATTTGTACAGTCATTTTCTCACAGTTATTTTATTAAAAAGCGAAGGGTTAACGCTACGATTTATTTCAAGACACGGACGTAAGTGATTAATTTAAGGACTTGTTACTTCGATGAGAATAATAATTAACCTAAAGTGCAATTAACTATTTCTTCACATCAACTTATATCACGGGATTATTGTGATGATATTGCCAGAACTAATGGCTGATTTTTGGAGTGAATCAAAAGATTTGAACATCCACCTACCGATCGATATCGAAAACAAAACAAATTATGACGAGCATTAGGTACTATTTTTTTTCTCGTTTGCTCTTCTCGAATTTTCCTCAGGGTTTCCACGTCATTGTAGATACGTACAATAAAAAAACTGCATCCAATAATTTGGATACATACTCTTAGTTCTAATCAAGTTTTTCACTGATTTGATAGGTTTCTTTAAACCCGGAAATTGCTCATCAGGATAGTGGTATTTTCCCTACTAATCCAAAAGTTTGCAGAAAAATTGTAAGTAACCACTTTTAAATTCGCAGTATACCTTCGGAGATCGATCAATTCAAAAGACAAAAATCATTTCATAATTTCCTCCTATCCCACGGTTTATAAAACGAACGTGGTTATAAAACGTATTTTATAACGAAAATATTTTATTTCTCTATATTAAATCTGGATTATAATGCTATGATTGCACAGTGGGCTCGTGGCTACATTGCCGACGGCAGCTGAACTCCCTAAACACGTAATCATAGGCTTTCGAATAATACGGGGGCTAAACTATGTAATCACGGTTATTAGAACCATATTAAATGTGGTTTTATTCTTCCATATGCTTCCGATAGCTGAATCATCATTTTCGTATGCACAAAGTATTTTGCATCGCTTAAAAAAAACTTTCAAAAGTCAAGTACCTACTTAATAATTTTTGATAACTATTATTTGATAGAATATTTTGATAGCTACCTATAGTATTATACCTATACATCCTACTATCCTACTAATATAATAAATGTGAAAGTCTATGTGTGTGTGTGTGTGTAAATGTTTGTTACCGAGTATCTCCGTAACTACTAAACCGATATTGATAAAATTTGGAATGTAGATAGTTTAGGATCTGGAATAACACATAGGCTAATCCAATTTTCGAAAATCGACCCCTAAGGGAGTTAAATAGGGCGGTAAAGTTTCTTGAAAAATATTTTTTTTTGATTCGCTCAAAACACTGTATAAATAAACTTTAAAGTAAATAATGAAACATGTATTTTTTTTTTTCAAAACTATCCTGTGGGGGTGTGCAATTGAGTTCTAAGCTTTGTATAAATTGTACTAATCCTTGGTTCGATTCATTCAAAAGTTGGTGGACATAGTTAGAAGCCTGGAGACGGTCATATGCTACTTTTATTAACATACCACGCGGGCGAAGCCGCGGGCAACAACTAGTATAGTATATAATATACTATAGTATAATATCTATAGTATTATTAGTATTATTCAGCTTGGTTATACCTACCTATATGTCGTCAAAACAGTTATAGCTTATAATGTAACGTAGCTCAAAAAATCTAATCAAAAAACGATGCTATAATATAAGTTGTGAACTTTTATATCATCTTGGGTTTATAATTCATAATTTATTTATTTGATCACTAAAAATATAATATATTTCATACTACATTACCTACATAGTACATACATTTTCCGATGTCTATCTTTCTCCTACATGTTTCGTCTCCGAGGAAAAAATTATAATAGGTTTAATGAAATTCCATTTGGTACCTTCATTCAAAATGTTTACATAACATCTTAATAAATATGTGAGAAACTTTTACGATATATAAGTAAAAGCACCTAGTAACGCATGCTAATGAAGTTTTTATACTTTTGTTTCTAATAAGAAAGTATCTACTTATTTTATGTGATTGTGCTCGTTATTTCTTGTTCATAGAATATCAAATTGATGGATAAATGGCGATTCAAAACACATTCAAATAGGTTCAATCATATCAACGGCATAACATATAAAGTTCCAATTAAGCACCTCAAACTGGCAAAAGAAAACATACGACCGGACATTATTAGGTCAACAAATTACGTAAAAATAAATGTAATTTACTAAGTGCGATGCCATCTATGACTTTTCTTGTCTGGTGTAAAAATCAAAAAGCTCATTGGAGTGCTCGCACTTAACTTGATTATAGGAAACCCTATGGCTGTACAAAGCTATGGTGTGTAAGCCGCCCTGACGCGTGGCATGCGACGTCCTTCAAAACCATGCCACGTGCCATCTCAGATGGTAATTGTAGCATGCGATATGAACATTGTCATTACAAAAGCATCAACACCGGTACGCCTCTGTACTATACAAATCGTGTAGGAAAATATTGTTTGATTTTCTTTTTTTATCGACTTTAAAAAAATTGGTTCTCAATTCGGTAGTTCACAGTCGTCAATCCTGTCTATCGAGTACCAGGACCAACCTGTAATAATTGCGGACTTATTCTCCAAATATATAGAAATAATTTGGAGAATAAGTCAGCGGAATGTCAATAATTATGAGTCAAGGGCATATTCATATCGTTTCAATCGTTTTTTTAAGCAATAAGATCGCCTACTTAAAATTTTGTTTTTATTCATTCGTTCATTCATATTCATAAACTCCATACGACATTAAAATGCATTAGCTTCAAAGAAATAATAACATTTTCGTTTGCAATGTGATAATTGCTCCTGTGATATTAAATAAATAAATAAATAATGCTGGTCATTTTTCACACAGAATCATCTAGCCCCAAACTAAGCAGAGCTTGTAATATGGGAACTAGGTACATTACTGATATACTACTTATATAGTTTTTTTAAATTCTTACATATAGAAAACATGTAGACTCGACCTTCTACGTCTTCACCCACTACGCCACAAAGGTCATTAAAATTAATTGTCAATATTTTAATTACCAATTAATTAATTCATTTTTATCATTATTATCAAAGTTTTTAACTTTATTTTATTACTTCTCGTGTATGTTTCACACATGTACTCAGATGGAGTAATTCTGAGAATAAATTGGCACTATTTCTGCAGATTAAACTGCTCTGCTCCGGCGTAAGATTAAACAAATTGTAAATTGTTCACAATGGGGGTTTTCTTGAAATAATTAAGGAACCTTTTTTTTGTTTACGTGCTGAGTATTATAATAATTTAATCTTGGCCGCAACGATTTACAGAAGATTATTCACTTGTTGGTCAGGTATTTAAACAAAGCCCAAAAATTTTATTATTATGAGAGCTGTGTCGGTAATAAATCAAACTAACTACTACAACAAGCAAGAAGCTGAATAACGTAAAGGGTTCTATCTATCTGAATATATATATTCTTTGCAGGCTGTCTGTACTATGATATTATCATATTTTGGTTCTTATCAGTAGGCAACCTGAAAGATTCTAAATCATGTTTTATCCCGCATCTCACCTTCTAATGCCTTATTCCTCGCTAACAGCGCGAGCAACACATCAGGTGGTGGGGGGTCCAGCGTATGATGCATGGCGTCCAGGGTCGCATCCATAGGGACCTCGCTCCTCTCGCAGTCAGCCACCACGTCTCCGTACGTCTCCATCGATTCAACAGCACGTTATACACAGTAAACATTCAAAGTCGGTGCCATGGAGCGTGTAAACTGTAAACACTCATCGGAACACCTGAGCATGGGTCCTGTAATGTGGTCGCGGGTGCTACGGGCGCGGGCGTCGCAACGCGCCTGAAGCCGGGTCCACGTGGCGGCCCGCCCACGTCCGCCCCTCACCGCACTCGGCGCGCGCCGCCCTCTGCCTCCCATTGAGAAGTCATTTTTTACCCCCTGAATCTGATAAACCCAGGGAAACGCGGGGCTCCCCCGCCCCGAACTAATTTTCCAGAGTCGTACGACACACCCCGGGTACTTACATCCATCTACAATATTACTCTAGCACGTTATCCCGTTCGCGAGGGCACTTCGTTTCTAGTCATTCAGTAAAGCTGCAAAGAAAGGGAATTTTGAAATTATAACACATTTATTTCTGTAATGTCCTTATGTCTTCGGTTAGATATAAAACCTTTTTTCACGATATCCACTTCAAACCTATTTCGAATAACATCGAATAATAACGTCCGTAGGTATTGTATACTCATTGAATCACTATCTGTCACAATCTGTCAAATCAATACCTACGTAACTACGTGTTTGAATTATTTTTCATACAATAATTTATTTAATCGTGTTAGTAATGTTACTTAATTTGTAACAATATACATACACGTCACAATGCCTGAATGCGACCTCTACAATCCTGATAATGTCTTCAAAAGATTCAAAGTCGTTGAATTCCCAGTATCGTTCGTCAGTTTATCGACCACACAGTATCTCGATGTGGAGATCGATCTCAGCAAGTCTGCGTACTTGAAAACTATGTGTGAAGGAAACTTGTTGGTAATTTTTTTTTTTTATTTAAATCCCTGAGATAATGATACACGTTGAGCCAGGAACATTAATTTCAGAAATTTGACGAAGCACGAGAAATATCCGCATCCCATCGATCTTTTATCGTCTCTCAAGTCGACGATCATACCATTCAAATTACTTTCCATCCCAAAAACGAGTGTATTTGTAACTCAAAACGCAGAAAAGAGCTTGACAATAGATTCGTGTTTGATCTGCGTTTGATACAAGTGGACGGGACACGATGTTGTAACAACGAATTCCATTCAGAAATCGGTCGATATTACATAAGCGGACAATATGAATATTGTAAATTATCACATTTTCCCAAACAAATAAACTTTGGTGACGTTATAATTAACACAAAAGTAACTAAGCACGTACGAATACGAAACGAGTCTAGTTTGATAGCAACCAAATTTGAATACGTTCGAGTTACCGGGTTCGAGGTTCTCCCACAAAAGTTTATGATACCTCCAAATTCAACGAAACGGATATCTGTAACGATCAAACCTACGTGCTTGAAAGTTGAAGATACTATTCTCTTTAGAGTACGCAACCCACATGACATGTACGACGATATAATTCTCAAAGAGGAAAATGCTGATGAAAACTTTATAACATACAAAATAACGAGTAAAGTAAATGTAATCTACAATAAAAAAGCGCGAGAAATCGAAGTGGAATCTTTACATAAAATTAATGAAAAAGACATCAGGTACACATATGTCAATGATGCAGAATTTAAAATCAATAAGCAACGGAAAGATACTGCTTTACAACATTTGCAAATATGCAAATCTTCGCATACAAAGAAACCTATAATTGAGAGATTTACTACAGGTAGAGTTATCTGTATTGATGACAATTTATTAATTAAAATACCAAAGCTACCAAAAGACTTTTGTAAGAAATTTCCAGAAAAAGTTTCGACTTATGGTCTTTTTGACATATTATTTTTACCATTTACTATTGATTTCGGCCGTATTGGCTTGTTCACCTATGGAGAGAATGAATTGACTATAAAAAATAACACAAAATTCGATATTACTATACAATTATACAACGATGAATGTGTTCTGTATACTGAAGAGAAACTAACCACAATTGTAATCAAAATGAAATCTATGGCTGAGGCAAAAGTAACAGTATTTTGCTTAGGATTTGTGGAAGGAAATTATAGAGGAACTTTTGAATACTTGATAGATAATAAGTATAGTCGAAAACATCCATACTGTCTTCAGGTTGGAAATCCAACATTGATGATACAGGAGAAGATTCTCAAGTTCGGAATGATAACCACTGAAAGTTTCATAACATCTGTACCAGTTAGAATATACAACTATTTCAACATTCCTGTTAATTTCCAATGGGATGAGTTGACTTCGGAAACCCCTTTCGAAATTATTCCTGTATCTGGGTCAATTCCCAGACATTCTTGCAAGATATGTGACGTGATTTATATCTGTAAGCCCACGAAAACTAAGACACATGAAGTTGATTTCGTATCACAAAGCAAAACGCTAAAAGTTGTACCAGTAGAGCTTAATGTTATAACAAGAAAACTAGCTATAAAATTTTTACAACCAGCCGTTTTATTCAAAGATATACCTCTTAATTTAGAAACAATAGAAAGAGTCAAGTTGGAAAATTCATCAAGAGAGATTGCCATATTTTACGTGTTGGAACCCTTAATTCCTGGATTAAGAATTGAACCCATGAGCGGGACTATTCGACCAAAAATGATTATAACGTTTGAAATAATAGTGAAGATTTCTTGTGTACTCGAATTTTCATTTGATATTTTTGTTAAAATTAACAATAAAGAAAATGTGATACTTCCTGTAAGTGGAAACGTTGTGGAACCTAAAATATTGATTCACCCAAAAAATATATTTATGTCAAGAATCCCATGCTACATGGTGACATACGTGCCAGTGACATTTCAGAATCTTAGCACTTTGAAGACTTTAGTAGAAGTACTAGACACAGGTGATGAAAACATTTTCGATGTTTATATTGCTCAAGGAAACGAAAAACAGAGAATATTTGAATTTTACGTCGAAGGTGGACAATCAAAAACTATTTTCATAAAAGTGTATGATATATTTCGGAGAGAATATGAAATGTACATACCGTTTAAAATTAATGGAATGCTAGGGCCTCCTGATCATAATTCCTGGTCCATAGAACTACAACATTATATTGGGGAATTTGAGCAGTAAGTAGCTTATACAACATTTTTGTAAGTAAGCACTCATACAAAATTGCGTAGTCCCAAAATTAAATAAGTTCTGTTTTTTCAGGAATTATGAAAACAATGCGAAAGTTAAAATTAAATCTATAAACAAAGATATTAGCTATTGTCGTATAGCTGGTGTTATAACGGTACCATGGATTAGTTTTTCAGTAGATAAATTCGAGATTGAATATGTCCCAAATGGAAGCAACAAAATTGACTTCACTATGACCAACGTTTCAAAATATTACTTGCATGTCACAATTTTAACTGCTAAAATATCTCCGATTTTTTCACTAGACTTGCAAACGGAAGAAAATCAGTCCATCATCAATGAAAGTAACATCAAGTTTGAATTGGATAGAGGAAAAGAAGCGGCCCTTACTTTAAAATTTCATCCTAAAGGGCATGGAAGATTTGTGTCTACGGCTATACTGTTTCTGGATAAGCATATGACGATTCCATACTTTAATTTGACTTTCATTGGAAGACGGCAAACACCCGCAATGACACCTAGTACTTATAGAATAATATTTCCACCGTGCTATGTTGGAACCGTAATTGTGCGTACAATAACAATTAAAATGGGCGCGGAATCGGATATGGATTCGTTTTCTTGTATGTCAAAAGAAGAAACAAATCTTACGGTGAAATTTATTAGCTGTGAACTCTATGAGGAACAAGATGAGATTCACACGCTGTTAATGATTGAACTCAGAGTCAGTTGCCAAACCACATATGCGCGTAATTTAACAGTGAGCTTCAACCACGACAGCGGTTCTGGCTGTGATGTCGAAATCAATTTCTGTTTCACATATTGCGCATTGACTCTACACACCAATTTTTTAGTTGAACCAGAAGACAACCCGTACCCGTACTTTCCTTTAAGCTCTCAAGAAGATCTATATGAGTATTTACAAACATGTACACATTTTTTGGAGAAATGGATGTTCCAACAAGGGTTTCGTAGAGATTTGTATCCAGTGATACCTGACACGTTTCATGCCATATCAGTGGCATTATCTTCGCAGCCTAGCGGTACTAAATCAAAAGGGATTAACGTATCGTATTTGAATTTTGTTAGAAGGATAGCAGGACCTTTGATGAAGCATATTCGTAAAATAACGTAAGTCTTATTTTCCTCGACAATGTAGACATTTTATTTTTTTACCTTCTATATAGTTCATATAAATTACCTTTTTTTCTTAAGGGTACACGGAGTCGATGAATCGTTTAAATGTGTAAAAGAAATCCACGACACATACAGAGAGATCATAAACTTGATGAAGTCCCGTGGTGCTGATCTATGGGTCTTACAAGCTAAGTTCCTACTCAGCTATGAGCAGTTCGTTATTTACTCTGAAAATGTTACTCCCAAATGTAACGCCGATATCATATTGACGCGAGAACTCTTAGAAGATGTAAAATTATTCGACAGATTGACTAAACAAAGCTGGATTGATTTTATTTTGCAAAGCTACAAAGTATTCGTAATGGATAGCTGTTTCTTTGATTGCGTATGCGTTAGCTCACAGCATAGAAATATTGTCAACGTTTTAATAGATTGGTACAATGAACACATTCTAATACAGCACAATAAGCTTCGAGGCAAAAGTCAAACAGCTAAAGTAATGACGAACCTTACCACAGATCTATCTGATGGTATTGCTATTGCTTCAGCAATTTTGAGCTACTGCCCGTTTTTAGCAGATCAATTCACCATGTTTAGTGAAGTTACCGAAGACAGTAAAGAGGGTGGAATTGTCAACAATGCATGTTTGATTATTGAAACTATGAACCAACTACGATTGTACTTTCCACTGAGTAGCAAGGACTTTCTACAGCCAAACTTCTTGCAAATGTTATTCTTATCAATCCATATCTACGTTACATTGCCAATGTTCAAACCAAAGGACATCATAAAGTTTAATCCCCCTTTGCTAAGAAGTTCAACTAGACAGGTGGCTATTTTTCCTGCGAGTCAAGAGTCTCTTATTTTTAGTTACATGATTTTGAACAACAACAGGAATAACTTTATCGTTGAAAAGGCCCCTTCAGGAGAAAACGGCAAAAAAATGTTCTTGAGTGTTAAATACATAGCCAATTTCGTAAACGAAGAAAGCTGTATACTGCTCGTCCACGGATACAACAAAACCCGCATCTTCGACACATACGTCGTGTTTTTACTGCAAGGGCATGTCGGTGTTCTGAATCCAGTGAGAAAATGTAAAGTTACAGGACCCCTCTATCGCCCGAATAAAGTTGATGTTTTAGTGTCATCGCCTTTTTCAATTGCTAGTCAATTCAGCGTTTTCCTCACGGATATCGAGCCTTCGATACCGGTTGATTTTGATGAAATAGTAAAGCCTAAATTTTACTTGAGGCGGCTTCATTTGATTGACAGAGATATAAACTTAAGTGGTATGCCTAAAGAGAGTGGCCAAGAAGTTCAGGAGCATAAGCTTTACTTGCAAATGATATGTTTAAGCACTCAAGTCGGGAACACGTGGATTTGGTTCAGGGGTGAAATCGGGGAGTTTTTCATAAGAGTGACATCGCAGCCTCGGTGGGACCTGGCTATAGATACTCTGCAAGCTAGGGTTCAAACTTGGCCCATGGACCCTTGCAGCTGCGGCGAGGCTTGCGAATGCTACCGAACTACGATCCTAATGATACCTCATCGGAATGAGCTGATGCTAAAATCACTACGATACGCCTTGCTTGAACATGCTTCGGAAATTATGATGATTGTTTTTGATCGTCTAATAGGTACGAATATTAATCAAAATGTTGAAAATTAAAGTATTGCTTATTAAGATTTAATAACGTTTGATATTTTCAGAAACAACAACTGGAAAAATGATATTGGGAAAGCTGCTGGCGGAAGGTGGAACAAACATGTCTGACGTAAACCATATACTCCGCAGTGAAACCAATTTCCGTATCAGTTCCCGGGCACTGCTACCGCGGTTAGATCGCGTGAAGCTTGCCCACCACACGTGTGCAATCCTACCTCTACCAATTACTATACCCGCTCAGGACAAATCGGAGAAATACTCCGTGACGTTAACATCTGACTGTGGGATGGATATCCGCACGTACAGAATACTATTTATTGAAGCCGCCGATGGACTATCGAGTTAAAGTTATTGTCTTACTATAATCTAGCTGTCTGTGTTATTACCGGAATCATAACGAGCGGCCAATTTATTCACGCCCTTGACATAAAATAAACAGCTTAGAGTCATAGAGTCAATAACCTCCAGGAAATGTACGCAAAACTAAGTCAATATCAATGTCATGTACAAAAGCATTTTAGAAAGTATTGCATTTTGTTTTGTAGTTTATAAAATTTTATGGTTTTGTTTTTTTAACTTACAAGATTTACTTTTTATTATTATGTTTTAGTAATTGAATGCTATTCAGTTTGTGCTTTGTTATAAATTAGGTAGTCACTTTGATTTCATTATTTTTATTTTAAAATTTAATACCGATTACATTCTCTTAAAGAATTTATTGATTTTACTTATCCTCATAAGACCTACAAGACGCCATAAGACCTCTTAAGACGACGGTAATCTTTAGAGGTAGATAATATAGATAAGTGATGTGAATCGGATCGCATTTTGTCAGTTTCTAGAACAGGTAGCGGAAGGGCCTAGCTAAGTCTTCGAAATAGGTAATGAAGCGAGATCGGAAGCGCCAGAGACATCTCTGAATGTACCGGCTTGCCCGCCTTGACCGAGCCACTGAGCCGTAGTCGGTCATCGCGTAGCCATTGTATGGAGTCAAGGATTTTACTCACGCCGTAATACATTTGGGACCGTCTGACTGATACAATCGATATAAACAAACGAATCTATGTGTGGCGAACGCATTGCAATACCAGGCAGCATTCTGTGTTGATTCTTACCTCTAAATAGTTAAAAAAGCTTCACCAAACAACATTTGCATAAAATTAGCACCAGACGACCTAAAAACCTCCTATTGAACACACCCGTCTTGTTTCATAGAACCAGTGCAACTTATTATTTACCACTTGTATAATTATTGCTTTGGAAGAATAGGTATAACATGCAGTAAGTCGATTAATGGTAAAAATAATTATACTATGCTAAGAATACAACGGAATATTTTGTTAGAAGAGAATTATTATAACCAAAATGATTAATGTATTTTATTACAATCACACAAATACCACGTACAGGGTGATTCAAGCATCAAAAGGAGCAAAGCGATGGGTGACCCCCATTCTGTAATTTCTACGATTTTTATAGTTCAGGAGCTAAGATTATTTTGGGTCCTGAATTCATAATGAGTGAATTAACATTTTAAAATAAAATAAAAATTATTCCGTGATTTAATTTTTTAATGTCTTCAATACTTTTTATCCATTTTTCAGCCTTCAGTCGGTCACTGGATATTACAAAATGAAACGAGTTAAGCAGTTTTATAAAGGATGCGTTTATTTTATTATTTTTGCATATGTAATTTGCCAACTGAATGTAACGACTAAAAAGTAAAGAAAAATTTCGCCGACATTTTTCACCGAAAGAAAGTAATTTCTTATTTAAAAACTTCGACATTTCAATAACTGACTTTTTTGATTCTATTTCATTAATTTATTCCGAAGGCTCTACACAATCATTATTCAACGTAAACCTTTTTTGTTTAAAATTAAAAACCAATGAAATCATGAAACAAAAATAGCTCTGGCTCCTGATCTATAAAAATCGTAGAATAGGTATACATGGAGTAATACTTCTTTTGAACCATGGTGCTTGAATCGCCCTGTTTTATTACCTTTCAAAAATAATGTACCAAATGTCCTTCACCTCCTTTCACAACATGCGGTCGGTTTTCTTCCTTATGGTAGAGCAGAAAACACCTTCAAGGAAGTGCTCGTTTTATTGTTACCTAATCACAAATTGTATAGGAAATGTAAAGTCACGTTTACATGATCTTGGCAGAGTATTATCACATTAAAATAGAATTATGCTTACCATCCAGTGAAGGCCTTGAATAACACCATCATCAACGGCCAGTAAAAGTCCACTGTGGATAGGGGCCTCCCCGCAAATAGTGCCATGACCATCGATCTTGGGCTATTTCCATCCACCAACTTCCTGCAACCTTTAAGGTGTCATCAATTCATCGGAAGCCTTTCTACACTGCGTCGTCAGGATCGTGGTCAAAGATTCGAGAAACTTTCTACCCCAACGGTTGTCGGTTGTGCGAGCTATACGACCTACAACTTGATTAGGGACAGACAAAATCGATTGATTGATCACGAAAAAGTGATCTTATAGAATGCTTAGATTCACCCCATTAGTTTGCGGGTTTATCACGTCGCGTCGTGGCATAGGCAAGATGTAACTTTTGACATATGGTGTGCTTGTCTCTAAAGAGAAAAAGTCTAGCTAGAACTAAAGAGAAGTTTCCTTTGGCCAATTCTGTTGTTTTTCGGACTTCTATGCCACTATTGGTAGATTTTTTAATCTACATGCCAATGTTTTACCTGCTTAGCTTAAATAAATCCCTAGGCTTATTTAAGCACTAGGTAAAACATTGCTAGATACAAGATAAGTGCAGAAAGCCAGCCATGCAATCCTTTAGGTACTTAACAGGTTAGCTGTCCGATGAGGCACATGTGCCTCATGGGTGATTGCACTGGTACGTCCATGAGGCATATGTGCCTCATGGCCAATGATGTAGATAATGCAATCGATCTATCGATAATTTTTTTTAATAATTATATTATTTGTAGCATTAGTAAATTATACTACAACCAAATTCTACCAATCAATTTATTATTGAACTTAAACAAAAAATAAATTTCACTTAAAAATTAACATTAACCTTATTCAAACACAAAATTATTCTTTCACCGATGTTACTATTATTGTGAGACCCTTTGAACTAGGGTTGCCAACAAAAATTAGGAAACAAGCCTATTATCATCAAAACCGAAATGGAAAATTAGGAACCGTCATAGATTTGATTTCTTTAAAATTTTTTCTTGTTTGGAAACTGGTGGCCGAAAGGGTACCTAATTGAATGGTGCAATTCAATAACAGAAGATTGTTTTCAAAAAGATATTTTCAGATGTCTAAAGTGTTACGAACATAAACGTATATTTTATCATTAAACGTAAATAATTAATTTCTTATCATACTCATCTAACATTAGCAATTATCGATATAATTAATTTCAATCACTAGGACACATAAAGTATCATAAAATACTTGAAGAGAATGACGTAACTTAATACGAAACTTCATGAGCGTTAGCTGTCATTATTTACTACGAGGACGTGTACAAAGAAGATCGAAACTTGCTTCGGGACAGCTAACCTGTTAACATACCTAGATAGATAGATAGATAGATAAATAAACTCTTTACTGTGCATAACACCAATTTATAGTACAAACACAGAAACATAGTAAAAGAACAAAAAAATAAACAAAAGAAATGCACAATGGGCGGTCTTATCGCTGAAAGCGATAAGCTACATTCGGTAACATTATATGTGTCATAATGTAAAGTGAAGGACCCTTTAAGTTTTGATTGGTGCCAATAGGAGAGATTCCAATCTATTTGTAAAGTATGCAACTATGTCATAATTGTAAAAGCATTTTTTCATGCATCTAAAAGATACAAGGTTGAAATTTAGGGACAAATATAGACTTTGTAGTCCCTATCTAATTCGATGTCTCCATTGAAAATAACCACTTATGGTTTTTTAGCCTGTATTTAATAAGAATGGTCCATCCAAAAAAACCTGAAACCAGTCTTTAGTATATTCCTTCACTTTACATGCGAAAAGATTGTTTTTTTTTCTCATTTCTGATTTTGGGTTGTTAGAACACGTCTTCAGATCAAATTGTTTGAAACGGAGGAACAAATTGGGGTGAGACACGGATGAAATAATCAAGAGATGGACATGACGAAACTATAAGTATTCCGTTTCGCCATTTGGCTTCGGAACTCTAATATGAATTTTTATTTCATTACATAGGACAGAGTTTGAATTAAAATAACGTTGGGCATCGTCTTGTGGAACGAAGCGAAGTCTACAGCAATGCAACTCGTGTAGAAAGCTGCTCAACGGCTATATAGCTGTCTGTCGCCTGATCGCACCATCATTGTCTTGTTATACCTCTTCTGAATAACTTGAATAAGGGACTGTTTACTCACAAAGTGACACTGTGAATAAGTGTTAGTGAATATGGACGCTCATCAGTTTCGGGAGTTTGGAAGGGCGGCGGTGGACCTGCTCGCTGATTACGTTGAAAATATTAGAGAGCGGTAAGTTTCATGTAAATTTTGTTAAAAATTACTTATTCCGGTTTCTGGAATATTTGAACTATACAAATCTACTTCTGTCGCTACTGAAATAGATAGATTATTTTAGGGTATCCGAGATCATATTGTATTGTCCGCCCGAAAGGGGTGATTACACCCATAACAACGATTATTTTTTCCGGGAAACTTATATGTCGAAAACCCCTGTATCAGTAAAGCTGTTTCTTGTACTTAGCTTTCTAAGCACACAAAGTGTTTGACTATCGGGTAAATAAGTAAACCTAAAACCACCGAATTATTGATAAAAAAAGATGGTTTTTATTTATTATTTTATGTTTACAATGAAAATAGTACAAACGTTACATGTACATATACTTGACTCAAAAAGGATATTTATCTATTAGATATTTAGATTCTGAGCCATCCTGTATCTAAATAGCCGGCTGTACACTTTAATTACTTGTAACACGGATCACTAACCTAACAGAACGACCATCATAACACCAGTGATACGAACGAATCCTACTACTATTATAAATGCGAAAATTTGTGAGGATGGATGTTTGTTACTCTTTCACGCAAAACTGAACGGATTTTGATGAAACTTTACAGTAATATAGCGTTTACATCAGAATAAGACATAAGCTACTTTTTATCCGGGTACCACGCAGGCGAAGCCGTGGGCAGCGGCTAGTATGAACTAATGACGACCTCTGCCGAACTAATGACGAAGTTTCTAAAGTTCGTTTTTTAGGGAATCGTCTCTGATCATTAGCTAGGTATATGATGCAAGCTTGATAACATTATGAAATAAAATCTAATCTAATATAATTCGCCTTTCTGATCTCACTGCAGGGTAAAGACATCCTCAAAAAGAGGTGGCGCGATGAACTCGACACATTTTTGGTATCCTGCGCAATCGATTTACATGACCGCGAAGAGTGGAAAAAGAGATGAAAAACAAATTAAGAAAATTAATTTATGTGTCATTACCACACAAAAGTTATAAATAATAATAAATACACCGAAACTAAATACAGACAAACTAACTATTTAGGTACCATAAATTGTTTGTGTTGCGTGGGGCCAAATAGGTCCGCCTCAGCATATGCAGCACTATATATAAACACAGCTCATACATTATGTTACGCAATGCAAACATAATAATTGCATTCTCATAAAATTAATGAACTTCCTTATATACGTTTCATAAAACATTGAAAAATATGATCGATGTTATGTACCTACACTACTGACTGAACATTACATCATATTTTTCAATGCTTTTTTCTTCACCACTAATGATGAAAAAATCAATTTATTACTATCCTACTGATTAAAAGTTCAATGTTTTATCCGCTGAAGGGGTAAATACTCCTTCAGTGACGGTAACGATTATCGAAGGTATAACTACATTAGGTACCTACATTCTCGTTTACTAATTCCTGAACGTGGAGTCAAATAAAAATACTCATACAGCAAGTGCCAAAAATAGTTAAATACCGGAAAATTGTGATAAGCGCTGAACACCCATAGGGGTAGGTACCTAGATTTATACCCCTTTTGAAAAAATCTTGGAAGATAAACTTTTTAACTGAAATCACGCTTCATAAAGTATTTGGAGGCTATATGAAAATGTCATGTGTCTAGTCTCAAATTTTTTAAGTTGACGTTGTGTGAAACAAGTAGTAAATATAAGTTTATGTGCAACTACGGAACCCTACACTGCGCGTGGCCCGACCCGCACTTAGCCGGTTTTTTTATGAAATCTTTTACCCCACTTTTGGACATAATTATGAAATGAACTTTCAAAACAACCATGGAATAAAGTGTATTCGTCCATGCCTAAAACCCTATAGTTTACACAAAAAGGAGGACTAGAACCAGCGGTGTAGGCTCTGCATTATCAATGCCACCACCGCTTTTATAATTTATATATACGAGTGTATTGATGAATATTACTATCAGCCCATGCTGCCACATTGTTGGTCAAAGGCCTCCCCCACTTCCACCAGTCATGTTCACACGGCGCGGCGCGGCGGCGTCCTGTTTGTACCACCCGCGCCGGCTTTTTCATTGTCTGCCGCAATGTTAGGTGGGCATAATGAATGTACTACATAAAACAATTTTAAAATTCCTGTAAAATACAAAAATATTGTGACTTTGACCTGGTGGTAGCCTGGACTTCTGGTACCTAGGGACACCCAAACAGCTCAGTTATTAACCTGTAAACACTGGATCACCAAACTGAACTCATATATCGAAAATTATTGTAAAACATTGTAGTCATATAGAAATTGGTACGCTATCCGCAAAACTTCTTTTCGCTGGTGGAATCGCAAAATATAAAAATTTCGCACGATAACGCATTTGCTACTAGGCAAATTGACTTTTTTTAATCATTTTATAAAGTAGGTACGTACTTAGATGAGTAAACAATGGAAATGGTAATTGGCAAATGAAATTTTCCACTGTTTAATTATGTTTAGCAATATCATGTTTGTATGCAATTTTATTGAGCTTATTTGGGAGCAAATGCGTCGTTAACTTTCAAAATTTTTATAATTTCCTTTTTTTCTTAGCAAATAGATAAAGTGCAAGTGCAGAGCAAAAGTGCATGAGGTCGCTTCATTGTACCAGAGTGCAAGTATTATTGTTCATTGGTGTATTATCTATTGAATATTTTATGTCCAGCTTTTATTAATCTCATAAACATAGATGACGCCCGTAAAAATCTTAAAAAAAATGTTTAGGGTTCATCCCTACACATAAATTAGGGTTTTTTCTCGTTTAAACCATGGTGTGGGGTATCGTTGGATAGGTTGTTCAAAAATATTGCGGGTGTGTGAAAACCATTTTTCGATGCAAAGTACCGTTAGCGAAAATTAAGCTAAAACGGAATCCTAACAAAAAATAAAATGTTAATTTTTGTTAAAATTCAGGTGTCGTCGTCGTCCCCACCCCCTGCCAGCTAAACGGTTGTTTTTGGATATGTGAAAAAATGCATGGCATAAGTAAATAAGTATAATGAAGTTAAAAGATAAACTATCACAGCTAAATAGGCTTTACAAATTAACGAGCAATAGTCGACCAACTTATTAAATGTACTTAATATAAGTACATTTAATAAGTTAAATATTATTTTATAAGGATAAGTAAAATTTCGTACATGTATATTCCATTGAAAATTACTTAGATGAAGTTGATAGTTGTGTGAAACAAGTAGTAAATATAAGTTTATGTGTAACTACGGAACCTACAATGCGCGTGGCCCGTCACACAATTGGCTGTTTTTTTCTTTAGAGCAGAAAAATGTACCTTTAAACCAGGGGTGCAAAACGGAATTGCCAGATTCGAGATCTAGATAAGTAACAATGAATTCTGATGTTCATTTATTTATCAAGATTCTTTCAGCCATAAAAAGGTTTCTTTTGTTTTTCGTATTAAAGGTACTTTACATACCTACCTACTTTAAAATTCACCAAAGTAGGTACCTACTAAACAGATAAATAAGTAGATAGAAATCTAATTTGAGCACGTAAAAATCCATTCGATTGGATTTAGACTTTAAGCGATAATACAGCCAAATTTCTATTTCCAGAATCGAGACTACCTTTTCCTTAACGCCAATTTTTATTTTATTTTACTGCATGTCCACAAAGGCGTACCTTTGTGCGCCTGTACGTATATAGGCGCCTGCATACAACCACTTAAACTCAACCAAGCTCGATGAAAGAGATCCAAATTCAAATGAGGCAAACCAAGAAAACCTCTGTGGCGCAGTGGGCGAAGGTCCGCCTGTGACGCAGAAGGTTGCGGGTTCAATTCCCGCCACGGGACAAATGTTTGTATCTGCAAATATTTGTCTCAGGTCTGGGTGTTTTCTATGTATATTATGTATGTATTTACAAAAAAAAATGTATATAAGTAGTATATCAGTCATGTAGTTCCCATAATACAAGCTCTGCTTAGTTTGGGGCTAGATGATGTTGTGTGAAAATGTCCAGCATTATTATTTTTTTTTTTTTTTTATTTAAGAAAAAGTTTTGTTGTAGTCATTATGGATTTCCATACAACATTGCCGGAGCGTTTTTTTTTGTTTTAAATTCAAAACTGATGCTGTGTACGTTAATTATTATACGTTCCTTTGCGTGTTCTCTTTTCGAATGTAATGAACATATTTCTGCGCATGTTTGAGAAAAGGAAATTATTAATTTCAGCTAATTTGAAGACCTTGCGACGCAGTGGGCGAAGGCCCGCCTGAGACGCAGAAGGTTGGGGGTTCGATTCCCACCGCGGGACAAATGTTTGTATCTGCAAATATTTGTCTCGGGTCTGGGTTTTTTCTATGTATAATATCTATGTATTTACAAAAAGAAGAATATAAGTAGTATATCAGTCATGTAGTTCCCATAATACAGGCTCTGCTTAGTTTGGGGCTAGATGATGCTGTGTGAAAATGTCCAGCAGTATTATTATTATTATTAATTTATTAATTAGACCAGCGTGCTGGGGCATTGGGCATGCGTTTGAATTTGGATCTCTTTCATCGAGCTTGGTGCATATAGGTTGCGTTTAAGTGGCTGTATGCAGACGCCTTTACCTTTCTACACATACAGTTAAATTTAAGGCCTTAGCGGCTCGGTAAACTGATACTCACCCTGCAATTGCCTATTTCGCGCCTTTGCAAATAATGTACTTACTTACTATTAATTGTCTAACTCTTAACTATCTTTTAGTGCACCTATAGGGAAGGAACTGACATACAGGCGGCACTAGTTTAGGAGTCAGGGCTACAAATTGAATTGTAACGCAGGTTTATTAGATTAAGGCTTTGTATATTATTATCAGCATGTCCATTGTCTCTGTCCATCGATGGACAGAGCTTAGTATCCTTATGAGCGCCATGACGAACGGCCCTGGCCTCCTCTATGTACCGACCTCCCGCAACCTAAGACGTTATTGTTCCATCGGATGAGTAGTCTTTCTACATTGATCAAAAGGCATAATTGTTATGATCTATTTCAGAGAGGTCTTGCCCTCGGTGGAGCCTGGTTACCTCCTTGACATACTACCACAAGAAGCTCCGGAGCAACCTGAAGATTGGAAGGACATAATCAATGATTTCAAAGAAACCGTCTTGCCTGGGGTAGGTTACATTATTTTGTTAAAATAATACTCAGTCACCGTAAAGTAATTATGATAAGATTTCGAATTAAACTTTGAGGAGTCCTACATAAATTATTATGTCTGGTTGTTGACGATTTCATAAACATTATTAACCCATTATTATTCTCTGTTTTTCTTGTTAGGTACTTACCTAACATTTCCAGTCATTTTTTTCCGCTGTTTACCTCAGTTTTTTTTGAGTTGTCAGTCTACATTGCAACATAGTTATGTTTTGTACCGCCCTTAATAAACTATCGTATTGGCAATCTCGAAACGCATCGCATAAATATCTACCTACTCATAAAAAAAATAATTAAGTATACAACATGTAGGTACTTACCTAATATTATGGATTACCTATAGTTTTTGTTGTAGCACCTAGATGAGTAGCATTGCACATGATGTGCACATTGCTTTGTCCAAAATGAGTTTTACCGGATTATAAAAAGGAAAATGCAAGACATTGGTATCGAGTTTTAACCATTTTATACTTACTCCGGAAATGATAGAACTAATGCCATTATTTTTTCACATACCCAAAAATAATCGTTTAGCTGGTAGAGGGGACACTTGACTCTAACAAAAATTAGCACTTTAAAGCTTAACATTTCGCAAACGGATCCCTAAATCGATAAATAGTTTTCACACAATAACGCAATATTTTTAAGAGACATATCCAACGACACTCCATACTATGAGGATAGAGGAGAGAAAAAAACATACCCACTTAAAGTGTTTTTCTCTCTGGTCAATTTTTTTTTGTTATTTTTAAATTCATGGCATGAATTTCATGCGTGATTAATATTTATATTCATGCCAAATAACAGCTTTCTAGTACTAAGAGTATCTGAGCGGACAGACATACAGACACACGGACGGGCATGGCGAAACTATAAGGGTTCCTAGTTTACTACGGAATCCTAAGAAGTAAATCTTTGCTCAATTTTAAGACCCCCGAAGTGTTTTCATTGCCTATTGCAGCCATTTGTGACTTAAGGCGATGCAATCTATATAAAAACCATCCTTGACGTCATACAAAAAAAATATGTCATGCATACAATCTGATAAGCCGTTGCGAAGATAAATTATGTGTAAGTAAATAAGTAGTATATCAGTCAAGTAGTTCCCATAACACAAGCTTTGCATAGTTTGGACAGGTTTGGGACACAGCATCCAGCATTATTTATTATCCATTTATTATATGGCAAACACATATAATTATGGGCTCCTATCTCCAGAAAAAATAAACAGTTTATCAGTAAAATGATGAAAAAAAATGAACTTTTAGATTGACCATACTTTTTTACTTAAAGGTGAACCCAAAGAAGCCCCGCCATGCACTTTAACTTGCGTGATGCAGGGTTAGCATTTTTCAACCTTTTCGACGATCTTACTCGTCAATTGCGCAGTACAAAATGAAATTAACACAATGTTAATTTGACAACTCTGGCTCACGCGAGGTGAACTAATAGTAATAGTTGGCACATGTTTCTTTTTTCAGGTAACCCATTGGCACTCACCACGGTTTCATGCATTCTACCCGACAGGTACATCGTACGCCAGTATGATCGGAGGCCTGCTCAGCGATGGATTAGGAGTCATCGGATTCAGTTGGGTAAGGTTCTTACTTATTGAGATGCTTTCTTATTAGTAATTTTTCACTTTAATGAGAGATATGCCATATGGTAATGGCATTATCCACATCCCGCCCGAACACGATGGCGCCAAAAGGGTAGATGTCAGCTAACTTTGCACTGGTTCATTCAATGTATCTACTTATAGTGATACAATACCTAAGTAGTTTATTCTAGTTCCACCAAACAACTGTCTGACAGAACTAGAACCAACAAAAGAAAAACCTAGTCCCACCTAATAGTTATCCTCCCAATAGGTACTGTTTCTAGGATCCTAGGGGTCCTAGGACAGGCTGTCTGTTGAAGGTATGTAATTATGTTCAGGTTGCGTTAAAACTCCATTTGCTATCTAGAGGTAGACACTTCAATGGCCAACTGTGTATTGTATGTGATAACTCTTCGTATATCAGTAGTTCGTTGCATTGTCGATGTAATGTAACGTAGTTCAATTATATGGCGAGAGATGTCGCTAAAAGCCTGTTCTTTCATAATTAAATAGAAGTCAATTAAGTTTGGTTTTCAATTTTCAGATGTCCAGCCCCGTTTGTACCGAGTTAGAAGTTCTAACTATGAACTGGCTGGGTAAGCTGATCGGCCTCCCTGAAGAGTTCCTGAACTGCTCGTCTGGGCCAGGAGGAGGCGTCATTCAGGGCTCCGCCAGCGAAGCCACATTAGTAGGCTTACTAGTAGCGAAAGAGAAAACCGTACGTAAGCTAATCAAACTCAACCCAGACCTCGATGAAGACGAAATCAAACCTAAACTCGTCGCTTATACTTCAGACCAATGCAACTCCTCAGTCGAAAAAGCAGGACTATTAGGTTCAATGAAAATGAGATTACTGAAAGCAGATTCAAACGCAAGACTCCGCGGGGAAACATTGAAACAGGCGATTGAAGAAGACAGAGCGCAAGGACTTATCCCTTGCTACGTCATCGCTAATCTAGGCACGACTGGAACCTGCGCTTTCGATGCTTTGAATGAAATCGGACCTGTTTGCAAAGAGGCTGACGTTTGGTTGCACATCGATGCTGCGTACGCCGGTGCGGCTTTTATGTGCCCCGAATACAGGCACCTGATGAACGGCGTCGAATACGCAGACTCCTTCGACGTAAACGCCCACAAATGGATGCCAGTCTCTTTCGACTGCTCCGCTATGTGGGTGAAAAACGGATACGACCTTATCAACGCCTTCGATGTTCAGCGAATCTATCTAGACGATGTTCAGACCGACATCAAGATACCAGACTACAGACATTGGCAGATGCCTCTTGGCCGCAGATTCAGATCACTGAAGCTTTGGATGGTGATGAGGATATACGGAGCAGAAGGCCTGAGGAATCACGTGAGGACTCAAATCTCCCTCGCTCAGCATTTCGCTACTTTAGTCCGAGCTGATGATAGGTTCTTGGTGGAACCCGAGCCATCAATGGCGTTAGTCTGCTTTAGGCTAAAGGACGGAGACCATATCAACAAGAAATTATTGAAGAATCTGACTAACAAAAAGAAAGTTTTCATGGTGGCTGGAAGCTACAGAGATAGATACATTATCCGATTCGTAGTTTGCTCCCGACTTACAAACAAAGAAGATATTGAATACAGTTGGAATGAAATCAAGACCGAAACGGACTTACTTTTCCAAGAGAAAATCCACACTAAAGCTCAAATCCCATCCCTTGAAATTGTAGCACGAGAATTAGATGAAAAGTCAAAGTAGTTGTAGATTAATAAGTGCGTACTTATCTGCAAGTTATTAAGCACCGAAACAACATAGAAATACCTAAGTTCCAAATAGTCAAAGGTGTCTAAGAGTAGTCAAGATTTTTCTTTCGGCTTTTAATTAGTCGTCATGTCAAAAGCTGATTATTTGATGTAAACAAATTTCTATAGAGCCACTAAATGTATTGAGACCTTCATTATAACAGGTTTTTATTTTGTGGACCGGTCTCAGTTAAAATACTACTGAAACTGACACAATAAGGTTGAATCATTGCGGTATTATTTGTTTACATGCAGGCGCTTTCCTTTTTGATTTATAATAGAAATAAAAAGGCGGTCCACTCACTAAAGTCCGCGACTGGTGTCTGTACAATGAGTGATTTCTTTGTTAAGTAATACATGTCATAATGATGTGCGAGTACATTTAGATTAATAATGCACAAAGGATTGTTTCGAAGAACCGAAACATTAATTACATTCATTATTATTATTATTATAATGCTTCATTGGGCTGTGTAGTTTAACTAGGTTAATTTAGTGTTGGTGATTATTAAAACATTAACTAAAATTGACTTCAATTTATTTATGGAGCACTTTTCTTACAAAACATTCAATAAATTATCTTATGTATAAGCTTGCTATTATTTTCAAGCTTGTGAGCTAGCAGTATTCAGAGTTTACCAATGACCTAAGGCTTACGATTGATATAGCCTGGACCGTCAGCTTAGCGTGCCTTCTGAAGTAATTAAGCAGTTGTAAATGCCACTGACGGTCCATCCAAATGCTGACAGTACCGAACGTTGCTTAACCTCTTAGATGCAAGAGCAAATTTTGCTAACACATAATCCGTAGTTGTATCCTTTGGGTAGACAATGTTCCTGACATATTATATCTTCAGTTGCATCCTCGTGTTCACAGTGCACTCGACCAGGAATTGGCATGCCTGAAACAAACAAGATTCATATTAATATTTATTGCTTTCATGTACATATTCAAGGGTCTTAAAATTAGATCTTCTATAGAAATAGGCAGTCATTTGAACCCCGTCAAGGCATATCGTATCAAAACATGATCCTACTAATATTGTGGTAAATGATAAACACCCAAATCACTCATAGTCAAATCAAATCATTTATTGTTTGTGAATTTACATCAAGGTGGTAAATAAAAAACTATTGGTGTCAGTAAATCCTGCCCTTAGACTTACAAACATTGAGTGAAAGTACTCTGACGACCTCTGTAGCGCAGTAGATGATGCTGTGTGAAATGTACCTACAGGATTTATATTTATTATTATTATACAAATCGTCTGTGTTTGTTGCTGATTCTTCTAGGCTTGGTCGCGCGCGACGAATCGGCGTAAATTCACATTCGAATTTTAAATTCACGTAGTTTTTAAGTTGACGTTTCTATATGACCCTTGTGATTTCAATGAATAAAAACCTATTGACTTTGACTCAAACACTGAATTTCAATCGGATAAACAGTTTCAGAGATAACAAATGAACAACTTCTTACGGCAAACACGGACACTTTTAGTCGCTGGTAATAAAGCAATATTTAAAAATATTTTCCTTACGTTCACGTTCGAGTATTATCTAAAATAAATAATAATCATGCAAAATCCTATTTTGATGTTGCGTAACGTAGTTTTGCTATGTCAATAACTTCACTAGTTCTGATGAATAAATTTTCACGATGACAAACAATGAAACAATAGGCAATAAAAAAAAATATCTCAGACTTAAAATCTTTTCCTTAGTCAATATCACAAGTTACGTTCAAGTAGGTTTAGTTCAAATATATGTAGTTACAAAGATATTTAGTACATAAAATAATTTACCTAAAGACGTAGGTTTATTCGTAGGTTCCTTGGAATCTTTGATCACTGAAGCAATTGCCTCGACATCTTCACGATAAGCCGGCGATTCCAAAATAGTTTTGGATACAGCCAAATTCACCGACAACAACACTAAAACCAGCACATTTACTTTGGTGAAGCCCATTGTCGCTTTCTCTAATATAATTAATTTAAAACGAGTACAGAATTGTAAACCGCCGCTGTTTAAAAGCAAGTGACGGTTTGTGCACGGAAACCTACCTATTTAAAATAGGTTTACTTAGTTGATGACCTGTCGTAATGAGAAACATGACGTGGCTGATTTCATATGAACCAACGTATTTACATTAGCCAGTGATTCATCTGCAGACAAAGGTCCTCGATTGACACAAATACAATACAAATGATTATTTTAGTAACTTAATCTACGTATACATATACTAGCCGATGCCCGCGGTTTTACTCGCGTAGAGTAAGTGGGAGTACTTAAGGGATTTTTTTATAACCTGATACGTACTCAGTTCTGTTATATTTTGTATCCAAACTAAGTTTACAGCAAATCGCACCAAGTTGATTCGCCTTTCTCAAGATTTCGAACCCAACTTCATTGAATTGACGACCTCTGTGGCGAAGTGGGCGAAGGCACGCCTGAGAAGTAAATGGTTGCGGTTTCGATTCCCGTCGCGGGACTAATGTTTTCTTGGTCGCGGCAGGCAATAGATAAAATCGACGTTTCAAAGTGATCCTTGTGATTTTAATGAATAACAAAATGAAACTTTGACGCAAATATTTGTCTCAGGTCTGAGTGTTTTCTATGTATTAAGTTCCTATAATACAAGCTCTGCTTAGTTTGGGGCTAGATGAAGCTGTGTGAAAATGTCCAGCGTGATTATTATTATTATTAATTAGAGCTTATAGCAGTCAAACGTAAGACCGTGGCGTTTACGACACCGATCTGGCAAATAATAAAGTAAAATTAAAAGTTTTTAGCATTTTCTTTCACTCCTAAACTTGAGCATGATATCTGTTGAGATAATGAAATTTTAAAGGAAATGTGGCATTTTTATGATCTAGAAAATGTTGTAGAAACGGCATTTTAAACAACAAGATTCTTAGTTATAAGAGTATGATGAATTATTTATAGCATGTTTTTAAATTGACCAAAAAATAAACCGAATTTGCTTGAAAACAGTTTTTGTAAAGCGTATTTTTTCGGCTTTAGCCCCAAATTATATTGCGCTACTCTTTTTTTTCACGTTTTTCGCTGGAATAATATAGTATGTACAGGTAGTATTTACAATTCACCCTTACTTTATAAAAAGCAAATATGCAAGTTAATACTGAAGAAAAACATTGAAATAAATAAATGCTGCATAGTTTCGGACCTGTATTTCCAGGTCACAAACTATTTCCAGCTATCCACTAGGAAAAGGGCAAATAGTCATTACAAAATGCAAAATGGAAAACCGCTTGATAAAATAATGAGGTGATTTCGTAAACAAGGTGACAAACAATTACCAAGTTATAAAATAATTTATTTATAGAAATATCCGCCTATGTGTCTAGACAAATACCACCTCTGTTGGCGTTAACGCCTGCGGAAAGATTAAATTGTATGGAAATAACTTTAGCTGTGGAAATGTCACGTGACTGCTGCCAAGTTTACCTTGACAAATTTGCGTTAGCGTGAAAGGAAAACGTGAGGTATTTATCTAGACCCCTAAGGTAATTCATACAGAGTGTGAATGTTTTATACTCGGTAGGTGTATAATGTATTAAAAATACATTCACTTGGCTTGAATTGTTATTAGGTGTTGTAGTAGGTATATCGTTACAATGGTTGTGTTGGGTATAAACTCGAACCAAATAGGAGATTCAATAGGAGTCGTCAAATAAATAATATTATCTATTAGGGCATATAGCTCTCAGAATCGACAACTTTAAATTGTAAAGCTTTTTCAGTGGCGACAACGAACCGGAATTTTTTAAACGACCCCGATAGACTGATAAAATCAAAAACATTACAAGAAATCGGGTATGGAAGTAGAGCAGTTAACTTACTTACCTATCAATCGAATATATCGTCATAGGTCACCAATGAGCGCTTGGCGTCTTTCGGTGGAGGGTTGCGGGGGGTGGATTGCGGTGCCCATGAGCCTTGCTGTGGAGGTCGACGGGCGACCGTAACGCGCCAGCCCTCATCAAGTCCG
This sequence comes from Perizoma flavofasciatum, assembly GCA_958496245.1. Classification (NCBI taxonomy): domain Eukaryota; kingdom Metazoa; phylum Arthropoda; class Insecta; order Lepidoptera; family Geometridae; genus Perizoma; species Perizoma flavofasciatum. The sequence continues at coordinate 9,087,174 of OY292421.1, forward strand.
TCGAGAGCCGTGTTTGCTTGGGTCGCTGCCTCAGTACTTTCGAATGTTAGAAATGCTCTGAAACAAATAGGAACTTCACATGACTTTCTGCCCTCGATGGAAATATTTTAAATAGTTACATTGTAATGGAATACTCAGGAAATGCTTACACAAATAATTATTTATAATGACATAGTATTGATTGTTTGTTCATCAATAAAAAATAATTAAAGTATTGTTAGCAAATGTGGGTTGGATAAAAGATCTACTGAAATAACTATCTAATCTTTTATGTGCGATGTCCCAAATTCCCACCTTCATGAGTAAGGCATAATTGGTGTCAAGAGGTGAGTTGCAGTTTCACTAAACGCTACCCTGAAGCTTTTTAATATTATTATTATATTTGTAAAAATACTTTTCATCCTCCGGCTCCTGAGTGAACGTGAACTCGTAAGCAGCGAGGCGGCGGCGGATGGTTTCCTCGCTGATGCGCGGCCCTGTGACCTGCAGCGTGCAGATACGCGGAGTGCTGGGCGCTGGTGTCTCACTTCCACTCGGGGCAGGTGGACGAGCTGATTTCTCTTCACCCCTACAAAGGTAACAAAAAATTATTACCACTAAACAAAAAAAAACAACCTTTTTACCTTTGCATATTTCCTTTCCTATATCTACTAATATTGTGTGCATAATAATAACAGTGTGCAAAACGAACTCAAAATGGTAAAAGAACCCATTGTGAGGAAGATGACTTGCTCTAGAACCAAACAGTTCCAAGGCATGTGCCATCGATTAATATACCAATAAAGTGGGGACAGGGTTGCAAACTGTCATGCGGAATACTAACTACTATGCAAAATCATGGGCATATGTCAAATTTAGTATTGGGCATGCCTCTCTTGTTACTTGGGAAAATGCTAACTTCTATGATAAAACCTAGGCATGCGCCAAATATAGTGTTTGTTTATATGTACCTCTGACTAACCTGTACATATTGGGATAAGTATACACAAGTCAAGAATTGTGTGTACCTATCCCAATATGTACAGTAATTCAAACTATAATAAATATTTATTTTGACAAAAACCTTTCTAGTCAACTTACTTCTCTCTAGATGTAACAAATGAGTCATAAAGGTATTTCACTTTAGGAGCAGGCTTTTCTTCCGGTGGAGGAGGCTCTTGAGAGGCACTGAATGGCTGATATGAGGCTACACCACCTGGATTTCCCGTGGAACCACTGAGTTTCCTTTCTCTGCCTGAAATTGAGTACAAAGTGTTATTCAAAGCTAGTAAGTTTTTGGCAAAATATTTAAATCCCCAACATGAATGTGTTTTAACATCTTCTATTGCAGCACACCCATTTTTAGTATTTTGTGCCAATAAAACCTGTCTAAAGCTATCTTTGAAGTCATGCAATAAATAGTTATTGATGAAAGTACAACCAAACAATGAGTTTACACATAAAAGTAAAAGGTTTCTGAGTAGATTTAGTCAGCAAGCACAGAGAAAGCAGCCAAGCAGAACTTTTTATTCTATAATAGCAAATGCTGAGATTTCAAACTGTTTAGCAAGGTTATAATAAAATTTTGTATACAATAATTAGGGATTAGAATCAGATCAGTAGTTAAATAGATTACCACCTACGAACTAATTTTTGACACACCTTAAGATTTGCCAGAGTTAGGGAAAATGGTTTAGCACATAAAAGCTCTAATGGAAGTGTCATAATTAATTGTCCATCTAGATCTAATAATTGACTATGCTGAATATTACATAACATAGAAGTCATTTTGTAGGACACATTGGTCACATTTGCTAACTGTTTTTTTCGACTGACTTAAGTTAACAAGTCACTTTTGTCTCACTTAGGTCAAAGAGCAGTTTTATTGAATAAACCTCTATAATAATAATTTGTTGACACCATCCATAAAAATGTGCAACAATAAGAGCAGTTAAACAAAAAGGTCAGAGTGTAGGCTGTCGGTAAACGGAATACCTTCTGTTCACAACAGTCGGCATTATGCTGAGCCTGGGCAAATTTGCTACTGCAGCACACATTGGTCACCTACTTATTTATTTTTTACATAATGTTAATTTCTTTTTTCAACATATTGTTCCTATGATTTGATGATTATGTACTTATTTAATTTTATATTGTGTGTATTGTGGTGGCAAATAAATGATATGTCTATGTCTATGTGTAATACTATGCCGAAATTTAGATTATTTTATTTTTGGTACATGGCGGGAATATTACCTGCTCGCGGCCTCTTGAAAGTTGCATTTTGCGGTGTGGCAGGAGGACTCTTGATGGCCTGAATAGCACCGCTTTTTATTAGTTTTCTAGCGATCTCACGGGCGTCTCGTGCTTCTGTCGGTCGTTTTGGTAAAATGGGCTTTTCAGGCTCTGGTTTCGGGGCTTTCAACGCTTGCAATGCTTTCTTTTTCTTTTTGAGCTTCTGGTATTTCGCTTGTAGCATTAACTCCTCCTCCGTTAAATGATTGGGGAAGTGTAAATAAACCATTTCAGTAAAGTAAAAAAATCTATGACAAAATTACAAACGAAATCGTAAATACAAGCAAATGTTTTAATCTGGAAATCGAAATTTTCGAAAGAAAACACACAAACCAGCTTTACATTCTCTTTGACACAAGCAAAAAATGTTTAATCTGTAACACAAACACCAAAGGCGTAAAACGCTCACAGATTAAAAATGTTTTGCTCTATAACGCTAATACGAAAAAACACTGAAACACGCTAACAAAGCTATGTACATACCTCTACAGTTAAAACCACTACGTTCATACTTATGCGATAAATAGATAGACAAGACAACAAACAAAACAACTACAAACGAAGTACAGTATGGTACAATGCATGACCATATTTACCATGCAATGTAAGCCAGCATGCATAACCATGGCTTTCAAATAACTACCTGTGCAAAACAGGCCGTGGTTGTATCTAGCTTGTATAGACCTTATTGTATAACCATGGAAAACACAGCAAGGAAATCTATAAAATCGTTTGTCCTGACTAGAAATAAATAAATAAATAATGCTGGACATTTTTCACACAGCGTCATCTAGCCCCAAACTAAGCGAGCTTGTATTATGGGAACTACATGACTGATATACTACTTATATGTATACTTTTTTTTATAAATATATACATATTATACATAGGAAAACACCCAGATCCGAGACAAATATTTGCAGATATATACAAAACTAGATGAACTTCCTCGAAGATAAGACCAGGCTAAGCTTTAAGACCAGGTAGGAATAAAATCATACGACCGCGATCACAACTAAAGATGCATAGCGACGGCCCATACATTATGTCAATTAAAATTTATAATAAACTTCCGACACAACTAAAACACATACAAAAACATACACTATTTATAAAAAAACTTAAATCTTTTCTAATTGACAGATGCTATTATAATATTGACGATTATCTAGAACAAGCTTAGCAGTAAATTAATTTAACATGTGAAAGCAATAAATGTATTGAGTATTGAGATCTTACAAACATTTGTCCCGTGACAGGAATCGAACCCGCAACCTTCTGCGTCTCAGGCAGACCTTCGCCCACTACGCCACAGAGGTCGTGACTGACCGATCTATCAACGCACAGCCAAAGTCTAGAATGTTAAAATTGGAACTTAAGTTTATTTTGTAACATAAGCATGTGTTTAGATTTATTAGATAGGAAATTTCCACTTTGAAATATAAAAATAGGGAGGTAAACTTTGTGTCTAAGTATTGTTCTTTGAAAAGGTTACTGTAAGTGATTTTTTGAGAGTTGTAGAATATTTCTTATTTGAATTCAATATGAAACGGATGTTTGTTTTTATTTAAAAGAATCTGTAAACTTTTAGTAGGTACCTTAGAAGGGAAATAAATTATGAAAGGATACTTTTCAAACTAAGAGATTACTTGTTAATCTATGCACAGTCACAGAGTACATTTCTAGAAACTGAATTTATTCATTAAACATACATAAATTCTGTAGGGGATTGGCGCGATGTTTCAAACACTTAAAACACTTGTAAACTTTTTAAATGATTTATTTCCGAATAACCGTGGCGCATTCGTATGGATATGGCCGTAGACTGCTTGTACTTAAAACTACCCTGATATTTTACAATAAATTTAAAATCTACCTACATTAAAATGAATAAGTACCCTAAAAATTACAATGATAGATTTAATAGGTACGTAAAGTTTGACGTTTATGAAATTGTATGAGCGCGTCGCTAACACTCCCACCCCTAGTGCTGACTCAGCATCAGCACTCATCACTCAGCGAAATAGGAGCGACGCGTGCCACAGAGCGCCGCCAGGTACCTGTCTTGGTCTTCACGTCAATCTGACGTATGCGACCATCCTTAGATGTGTAGACCTGCTGAACGACTCCTTTGGGCCAGACGTTTCGGGGAGAATCAGGATCGACCACTAAAACTAGGTCACCTACTTGTAGAGGTTTCTGTTCCTCGTTCCATTTTTTTCTAGGTAGCAGCTGAGGGAGAACTTCTTTCAGCCACCTCTGCCAGAATAGATCGGTCAACTTCTGTGCTATACGCCATTGCTTTTTCAGAAAAAGATCTGAATCATCAAATGCTCCAATTATTGGTAAATTAGAAGTTGATCCTAGGAGGAAGTGATTAGGTGTCAAACTTTCAACGGTGCCAGGTTCGACTGACACGTGAGATAAAGGACGGCTGTTGACTATATTTTCAACTTCAGCCATCAGCGTGCTCAATACTTCTTCCCTGGGGGCACGCTCGTTTAAAATTACCCTGAGTGAAGTTTTCACGCTTCGTATTAGGCGTTCCCACGCCCCGCCCCAGTGGGGACTTAGGGGCGGGATGAAATGGAATTCCACACTGTTGTTCGCTGCTTCAATCTTCAGTTCCTCATTGTCTAGCTCCTGCATGGACTGGTGCAGTTCCTTGTCAGCACCACGTAAATTTGTCCCGTTGTCAGAGTAAAGATGGCGTGGCCATCCGCGTCTGGCAGCCATACGACGCAGAGCCATGATGAGCGAATCCGTGGTGAGGGAAGACACAAGTTCTACATGTACGGCACGGACCGTAAGGCATGTGAATAATACACCATACCTTTTTTCTCTGCGCCGACCCACCGTGACCTCCATGGGCCCAAAATGATCCAGACCACAGAAGGTAAAAGGACGCTGATGATGTGCCATGCGAGCCTGAGGTAAGTCGCCCATCCTTGGTACTCGAGGTGTAGCTTTGCGTATTCTACATAGCATACATTTAGATACTACATTCTTAACTGTAGGCCTAAGCCTAATTAACCAATATTTTTGTTTCAATTCATTGACTACAGTCTCCTGATTACAATGAGCCGCCTTCACGTGATAGTATCTGACAATCAGGTGAGCTATAGGATTCCTGCCGTCGAGGATGACCGGTCTCTTGACTTCTAGGTCCACGTCAGAAGCAGCGTCGATGCGGCCGCCAACGCGGAGAACACCGTGTTCGTCGAGGAACGGAGACAAGGAAAGTAGCTTGCTAGACTTTTGGATAAATTTACCGTTTTTTATTGCAGTTATTTCTTCGGCGAAAGTGTTGATCTGGGCGTATCGCAGAAGAAGACGCTCCGCCCTCTCCAGTGCGTGGCAATCTAAGTTGCAGGTGCGGCCTCTGCACCTGTTAATAAACACCAGTACTACCGCCGTGCTTCGTAGCAGCTTCAGCCACGAAGAAAATCGGAGAGGATCCGGAACCGGTAAGCCACGCGGAACAGGTAAGTCGTATGTAGACAAAACGTTCTCAATGTTTAATTCGTTTCTTTCTGGTTGGCAGATATCAGCGGGCCACGATGACTCATTCTGATATAAAAATGAAGGTCCAGAAAACCACTCACTTTTAAAAATGGCTTGGTCGAAATCCTCCCGTGTAGCTAGATCCGCAACGTTTAATTTAGTAGGTACATATCTCCATTCATGCATAAGCGTCAATTCGTCTATCTCTCCTAATCGGTTAGCTTCAAATACTTTGTACGTACGCGTATTATTTCTGATCCACTGTAAAACTGTAGTGGAGTCGCACCAAAATACTCGTCGCTCAACGGATAATTTATGCTCCTTCATAATCGTATCTGCCAATCTAGCGGCTAGAAGCGCTGCCTGAAGTTCCGAACGAGGTATCGTCAGCGGTTTGACAGGCACGACTCGGCACTTGCTAGCTATAAATGCGACATGAATAACATTATTATCTATCCAACGCCAATACGCTACGGCGCTCATAGCTTTCGAAGAGGCATCGCTATACACATGCAACTGTAGGTAGCTATAACAGGGAGGCGAACTCACAGCTGTTGTCTCAGGCGCAACTGATAACGCGCTAGGAGCGGGCAAAGGGGAAGGCGGGTGAGCGGGGTGTGCGTCCGCCGGACCTGCCTCAGTCTCGTTCCCGCGCGCAGTTGCATGGTAGCACCTAGGTATGCGTATGCGATCTACTACCTGTAGCAAGTCAATCCACTTGCACCATTTCTCGTAGATATCGTTAGGTATGATGTCGTCCCAGCCGATATGTAGCCGCCACGTATCTTGTAGCATTATTCGACCCTGAATGGTGAATGGCGCCAGAAACCCAAAAACATCAAAAATAGACATAACGACTTGAAGCATAATTCGCTTTGTAGGTATTTCGAATACTTGAATTACACTTCCAGGAATTTTTTTCAGCGATACGTCGAACCCTAATTCGTCCGAACCGGGGAACCAAATCAGACCAAGTGTGCGTTCACCTTCAAATTCATGACCAATTTTAAACTTGACCGCGGCAGTACCTAAATTTTCTTTAGGAACCATGTTCAACACTTGGACGCTGTTGCTGGTCCAGTTACGTATCTGGAAGCCTCCTTGCTGATGGATATAAGTAATATTTTCTACCATCTCAATAGCACTCTCTTCGTCCGGAAAACTATCTATATAGTCATCGATATAGTGCGACTTTATGGCGGTCACAGCAGCAGGCATCGATGACTCATAGCGCTCAGCATTCTTGTTTTTGATGTACTGGCTAATAAAAGGAGAACAATTTGCACCGAATATGAGAGATGTCATTATGTAGGTTTTCACCTTTTCCGTAGGGTTGTCCCTCCATAGAAACCGGAAGGCGTGCTGGTCGACCGGATGAATTTTTACCCTGAGGAAAAAATCTTGAATGTCACCTGTTACTGCAATTAAATTTTCCCTGAAGCGCAGCATTATACCAAACAGTGATGACAGCAAGTCTAGACCTGTATTTAGGTAGTCATTGAGACAAAATCCATTCACCCTCGCAGCCGAGTCGAATACCAGCCGAAGTTTCTTCTTGTTGGGATTATCAATCCCAAAATGAGGTAAGTACCAAGTTTTCGTAGTAGTACTAGTATCTGTCAGCTCCCTAGCAAAATTATTTTCTAACAAATGTCAAACCTTTCAGAGAAACCCTTATCCTTTTCCATTTTCCTTTCTATACTTTTCAATCTTTTCAGAGCGGCCGGATAGGAATCCGGCATCCGGCAGTCCTCGTTCTTCCACGGCAACCCTACCCACCAGCGACCATCGATGAGTTCGGCGGTCTTCTCCAGCTTGGCTACTGCAAGTAAGTCGTTTTTATTTTGACGAGGCTTACCACATACACCCATCGAGTCCAAGGCGAAGGAACGCCTCACCTCTTCGTGGAGTTCTTGCAGCTGCTGGTCCGGCTGGCGCGCTGTGAGTGGCGAGGACGACGCCTCGTCCGACATAAGCAGCGTCGAGTGGACTGCGCTCGCGCACCTGGGTGCGCCCCGCGACACGTGCCACTTACCATGGACACACCAACCTAGGGGGGTAAGTGTAGCGAACGGCTCAATAGAACTACCTAAATTGATTTCTATAGGTATTATTAAATGATAATTATCTTGACCAATTAATATTTCAGGTTTGGAATCGGTGGTACACAACAAATGTTTTATATTTGACAGACTTTTATACCTTGCGCAATCAACAACAGACATACTATGCACAGGTAAGTTTAAATTCTTTACTGTACGAGCTCTAATTGAATAAATCTTATTGTCCATACCAGATAGATCCACGTCCGTGACAATAGATTCGCAAGAAAGTTCTTTATTCCAGGCACCGCGTACGTGTAACGTCGTTGGTCGGCCGCATAAACCCGCGCGCTTTGCTAGTTCATCACTTACCAACGTTATTGTTGACCCGTCATCGAGTAACGCACTTGTGTTTATAATACCGTTAGCACTATGTATACGTATAGGCACGACTTTCAGTAGCACTTTGCACTCACTATCACTCGAGTTTATATGCGACACGATCTCTGCACCGGAGCCGGTGGGGACGGTTGTCGGCGCCGCCGGCGCCGGCTGCCGCTCCTGCGGCGCGGGTGCCGGCGTAGGCTGGATCTCGCTGCGACGCTCGGGTGACATGGGGTAGTGGAGTAGTGGGTGATGCGCCTGGCCACATTCGTCTTTATCGCAGAATGGGGCTAGGCAGGCGTCTCTGTCGTGACGTGCAAGTAGGCATTTAAAACATAAGCCACTGCGTTTCACAAACTGCCATCGAACTTTGCGAAGGGCTTTTTTAAATTTATTGCAGGCTGTTATCTTGGTATGTGCGCTCGTTTTACAAAATAGGCACTTATCTAGTTCTCGATCAGCTGTGTGCATCAATATTGTTTGTGAGCGAGGTTGCGTGTACTCACTGTTTCTATGCTTATGTTGATCGCTGCGCGTAGGCACAAAGTAGGTATTTGACGTAGTTGAAACTTTTATAGCTTCTTCCTTCAAGAAATCTGATAATATGACCAGTCGTGACTTCTTGCCTTCTGTTATCAGTGTGAAACTGTAATCTGTCCATTTAGACAATAGAATCGTAGGTAGCTTCGATAAAATAACAGATACAACGCTCATACCTTGTAGATATTCTTCTCGGCCAACGGCTCGCACAGCTTCCATGAAGTTCTGTATTTTGACCGAGAAGGGCACAATTTCTTTGTGGTAATCTTGCGACATATTAGGTAGCCTTTTGATGTCATGTACAAGCTTCGATAAGATGTATTCAGGATTACCGAATCTCAACTTCAATGTTGACAATATTGTTTCAGGCGATGATGCGCACACGAGCAGAGCTGAAACGGCTTCTTTAGCAGCTCCACGAAGACACTTTCTCAATCTCCACATGTTTTCCTTGGGCGTATAGCTACAAAGTTCCGTAGACTCTTCGAACGCGTTTTTGAACTGTAGCCATTCCAAAGGGTCGCCGGAGAACTCTGGGAGCTCCCGGGGCGTGCTAATGCGGCTGATCAGGTTCGCGCCCGGCGCGTGACTGGCGGAAGCAGCGGCGAGGTCTCTCAGCGCGCTGGCTAGCATCTGGACTGTCCCTTCCGTGCTGGCGGCGGCGGCCGGCGCGCGGGTGAGCGCTGGCGGGCCAGCCGTTGGAGGCGCGGGCGGCGCCACGCAAGACGCCTCCGCCCTTGGTGCTAGCGGGTTTGGGGACGCCGCCGGCGGACCAGCTTGTTGGCACAGCTCACCCGTAAAAAGACCATCTTCGGGGGTAGGCAGGCCCTTGTTCAGCTCCAGATAGCTGCGACGCGACTACGGCTTTCGTTACCATCGTGTGAACTGTATTCTTCGTCTAGGCTAGCTAGATCAGCTTCTAGCTTTTTCTCAATAAGTTCCATACGAATCTGTGCCTTTTTCCTTTCTGCCTCCAGAATAAGCTGCTGCCTTTTCGCCCGCATTGAAGAAGTGGAGCCTTTCTTGGACTTTAAGCTCCGGCGTTCGTCACGTGACACGAGCGGTGGGAGCGGTGGCGGCTGCTCTGACTTGATACTGCTAGCTGGCATTGTTACTTGCCTCAAAATAGGATGCTTGAAACTTTCACTATTGTTCGCTTGAGTATGTTTTGAAGTCGGAGAAGTATGATCCAGGAGTTTATCTTGTGGAAGGTCACAATCCGTTGCGCGGTTATCCGCCTCGTGGCAGGCACGTTCGCGTCGCGTTGTACTACGTGTATTCACCATTTTACGCGGCGCGGGTGGTGTTTGAAACATTAGATCCGGCTCGGAGGACTTTGTAGGGGATTGGCGCGATGTTTCAAACACTTAAAACACTTGTAAACTTTTTAAATGATTTATTTCCGAATAACCGTGGCGCATTCGTATGGATATGGCCGTAGAATGCTTGTACTTAAAACTACCCTGATATTTTACAATAAATTTAAAATCTACCTACATTAAAATGAATAAGTACCCTAAAAATTACAATGATAGATTTAATAGGTACGTAAAGTTTGACGTTTATGAAATTGTATGAGCGCGTCGCTAACAAATTCAGTTTATAAAAATAATATAAAATAGACAAAACTTACCTTATTTTTAAGGTAAGTTTTGACAAGTTCAGCTGCACAGACTATTAAGATGCTGGCTGGCAAGTCTGGCAACACTGGTGACGGCAAATTCTGGAGAGACCGTATTTTACGTCCATGGAAGCACAACCATAGAAAGGCCACACCTGGAAAGTACAACCAGTATTACAAACCATTTGGTTTGAATTATCTGGGTGTGTTTTCCATGGTCGTACAATACAAACTAAGCACATGACAGTATTGCACACCCCTGGAATGTACACCTCGGATTACGAACCAATATTCTCGATGCTCATTGGTCGAGATTTCGTCATATCCTCCTCTTGACCTCTTATTGGTCGATGCGAAGTAGTCGCATGACGAGTACGAGACTCGTTTGCACTGAGCAAGGTCTAATATGTTCAACCAAGAGTTGCCATTGAAAAGTAATGCAAACAATAAGTTAATATTGGCCTAAAAAATCCTTCCTAGGCAAATCCGTCTTGGACAGATTAGGTTATTAGGTTTTTTTATTACTACTCAAAAAAGGAAGATTGCTATCCGAACTTTACCCAAAAAACTTAGGTTCAAGTAAATGAAACCAACCGGTTAGTTTATCTGCAAAAAACGACATAAATAAATAATCTACTTACATTAATTTATTAATAGCGTTAAATACACAGCACTTGCCCCTTGATAACACTCGCACATGTATACAGAGCATGAAATTGGTTCGTATTCCCGTGGAATCCTGTGCATTCCACGGTTGTACAAAACTGGCCGTAAAAGGTCAACACGTGCAGGGAATGCACGCCCAGGAATGTACGCCCACTATTACAAACCAAGTATTTGAAACCAATGAATGGTTTGTAATACTGGCTGTACTTTCCAGGAGTGTACTTTTCATGGTTGTGAATTCCATGGACGTACAGTACAGTCGTACAATACAGGGACTCAAATTCTGATCACAGATTACAAATTTATTGCTCTTACATTCTGAAAAAATATAAACCAGATTACGATGAACGCATAATAAAAAGTGAAAAATTGTGAAAATGTTTCGAATTACAAAGACTTTGGTTCCTTTATTTTCAAATAATGTATCAAAGCAAATGGGTCAAGCTCGAGAAAATTTTGTAATTGCTTTACAAGGGCAAAAACTTCTATCCAATTCTGGTAAGAAACCGAAAAAACACGCAATATTTATTTTTATAAATTATCACTTAGGTTTTACCTGTTAGTAATAAACTGGTATGTTTCTTTAGAACCAGTAGGTACTTCGTAAAACGTAATAGAAAAATTTAAGTTAACAAAAAACAAGCAAAAGGTTACATTGTTTATTTTTAAATTGGGTATCCTTTTATCATGGGTAGGTACTTTAAACAACCAGTTGGTACCATGGAACTACTACACATCACACCAGAGACTTCTGTACGAAAATGTACTTTAAGGTGACCAAATTGACTTGCTATAAAAGTCTGCATAGAGGCTCAAGAACAAATATTCAAAGAACAGATCATACTTGGCGCAAGCATCTGTCCTGCAGTGGGAATTGAGCCTGCACCTCTCATGTATAATTATTTCTATAGATGGTACAAACAACAAATAGATATCTATACTTCTTTTAAAAATACAGCTAATTACCATTGTTTTCATTGATTTTGTTTACATATCATAGCTAACAAAAAACTCTTATTTCTAAACCTTGATCAGGAAACAACGGGAATAACCCTTATATTTGCTTTGATTTTACAGCAGATACCAAATTCTCACTCAAGCATGAAGAAGTTGGCCGACCTCTTTATTTTGATGCCCAAGCTACAACCCCTGTGGTAAGGTTTGTTAACTAGCTTTTGCATCCTGCTTTACTCTCATGATACCTCAATAGAAGTATTCCGTATTTCTTTTTCATAAGAAAATGAATAGTTATCAAAAAACAAGTATGGACCTACAACAATAAAATCTTTAATCCATATGATGGACATTCTTAAATCCATACTTAGTATAAAGATCCCTCAACTGATAAAACCCCTGAAATCCTGTAAAATATCCTTTTTCCCTTGAAAAAACCATTGCTCACCAGTCCTAGTAACTTATTAAATTAGCATTACAGTATGATAAATATTCAAGCATTGATAGAGGCATGGGCTTGCAACCTGTGACATGTAATGCTCAATAATATAATTGGTCTATTAAATAATAAGAGTTCAGTGATAGAGCACTTGTCAATGTCTCCGGAAGCTGGTTTGAATTGCATTATTAGTGACATGATTTCTTTATTATAATTACTTTACTGCTTTGACAGGATCCAAGAGTACTGGATGCTATGCTGCCATACCTTGTCAGTTACCATGGCAACCCACACTCAAGGACACATACCTATGGATGGGAGAGTGAGGCAGCTGTAGAGAAAGCCCGAGAACAAGTTGCAAATCTGATTGGTGCTGATCCCAAGGAGATTATATTCACATCCGGAGCCACTGAATCAAATAATATATCAGTGAAGGGTGTTGCACGATTCTATGCACCTAGAAAGAAGCATGTGATTACTACACAAATTGTAAGTAATGAAACTGACCAAGTGCAAGTAGGACCTGCCCACTAAAGATTCCCTGCCATGGGAATCAGGAACTACGAGTACCATGTACAACACCCACTCAGAACAAATATCTGCAGAACATGCAAACATTTTTCTCCCAGCGGGAACCGAAACCCCATTGTGTTTCAGCTGACTACTCACCCGCTGCGCCACCGAGGTCATCTAAAGGTCGAAAACTCGTACTAAAGCCATTTGTTGTATTTCAGGAACACAAGTGTGTGCTAGATTCATGCCGTGCACTGGAAGGCGAGGGTTTCAAAGTAACATATCTGCCAGTCCAAAAGAATGGCATCATTGACTTGCAGGAGTTGGAAAAAGCTCTTACGCCTGAGACAAGTCTTGTTTCCATCATGACTGTCAATAATGAAATAGGTAGGTATCATTAACATGCTTATATTAGCTTCACTTGTAACTAAATAACAAACAATGTAATGAAATCTTGGGAGTGAATTATAACCTAATTGTTGTATAGAAATGAAACTTTGTGTAAAATTGCATGCATTTCAATTCATAAGTGGAAAAGTTATGACACTGTACCAGATAAGGATGGACCAACTGCACAATCTTATTGAGGTTCCTGGGTGTTTAGACAAATACCTCACGCTTAGTTTTCCTCTCACGCTAACGCTAATTTGTCAAAGCAAAACTAGGCAGCAGATGTAACATCTCAAAAGCTAATGTAATTTTCATACAATTAATTTCCAGGTGTTATGCAGCCAGTGCAAGAAATAGGCGCCATTTGCAAAAGCAAGAAAGTATTCTTCCACACGGACGCAGCTCAGGCTGTTGGGAAGGTGCCTTTGGACGTGAACAAAATGAACATAGACCTCATGTCGATATCCGGGCACAAGATTTACGGCCCTAAGGGTGTAGGCGCCCTGTTTATCAGGCGAAGGCCCAGAGTTCGCGTGGAGCCGATACAGAGCGGAGGCGGCCAGGAGCGGGGAATGCGCAGCGGGACTGTGCCTACCCCTTTGGTTGTTGGATTGGGTTACTATCATTTTTTATTTTATTTATGACCCATGGCTAGACACACCATCATACCCTTAAATAAAAACAACCACCAACATTTAACTTAAAATTGAATCTCTGATTCAAATTTTTTAATAATGCTGCATATTTTTCACACAGCTTCATCTATCCCCAAACTAAGCAGAACTTTTATTATGGTAACTAAATGATTGATATAATACTTAATATATTTTTGTTGTAAATACATACATAATTATATGTACATACATAGAAAACACCCAGCTCAGCTGCATTTGCCGTAGATTCCCATGTCAGACACAATCAAGCGTAATTTTTGTGTCAATAATTATCTTCCTGCTCATTATCTTCTAAATACAAAAAATCGTTGCATGAGTCAGACTGTCAAACAGCGCCCCGCTTAATCCTACTAATATTATATATGCGAAAATTAAAAAAAAACTGGTTTTTAGGCTCTATGTAACAGCTGAAACATTTGGACGGAATTTGGAATTGGTATATTTCGAGACTTAGAATAACACAGGCTACTTTTTATCCAGGTACCATGTAAATGAAGCCGTAAACAGAGGCTAGTGAAATGTGGCGGTGGGTGCCACTTATTAATAATAAAGCGTAATAAACACCCAACAGTTACATACATAGTCCTGGTGCGATTCAAATCAGACTAACATATCAAATCCCACTTGCGAATGACAACCCTATGACAACGCCGTAGCATCAATGGCAAAAAGAGAAGTGACATCTCTGCCTGAACTGAATCGCTATAAGGCTTCATATGTAGTTAAGGCCTTGATCTCACACTAGGATTGCCCGTATCGTGGGTATCAGTAACTACGAGTATCATTGTATACACATCTACAGAACATGCAATCATTATTTCATGCAGTCAGGGAATAAAACCCGTACCTCATAGCCAGCGAGTCACCGGCTGCGCCACTGAGTTCGTCAATAATTCATAAAGTTATACTTAATAATGATTTCAATTCCAGGTTCAGCTTGCGAGATAGCCGAGCGCGAAATAGCGTACGACCATGAGTGGATGGAGAAGTTATCACAAAGATTCTTGGACAAAATCTACTCAAAACTGACACATGTTATCCGGAACGGCGACCCTATACAGACATATCCTGGTTGTATCAACTTGTCCTTTGCTTATGTTGAAGGTATGACCATTATTTTAATAGCAGACGAGTTTAACTGCGACTCCCTCGGTGACGACATTAGCGGCGCGGCGCGCGAGTAGCCAGTGCGACGCTAGAGATGCAGGTTCGATTCCCGCTGCGAGACAAATGTTTGCATGCTCTGCAGATATTTGTTCCGAGTCTCGGTGTTGTTGTACCACGTTACTCGTAGTACCTGATACCCACAACACAGGCAGTCCTAATGTGCTATTAATCAAGTGCACGGAGTCGCGCGTGCGAAGCCACTGGCAACAGCTAGTTAATAATAAACAGCCACCAGACGTATGCATAGTCCTGACCCCACACTAGGATTCCCTGTGCCATGGGTATCAGGAACTACGAGTATCGTGGTACCACAACACCCAGGTCCGGAACATCTGCAGAACATGCAGATTTGTCCCGCAGCGGATATCGAACCCGCATCTCTAACGTCGTAGCTGGGTATTCGCTCGCCGCGCCACGGAGGTCGTCAAACAGTTTTTGCAACGAATGGTTTTCTATTTAATTTTCCACTCACGGAATGTCTGCCTTGTTTTTGCTGCTACCGCACTGTCACGCATCGTTGCTTCGCGATTTTCACGCATTATTAGCGATGCGTTAATGTGGAATATTGATTCTCTAATTCTAATCCAATAGTGTGTATTATCGGATTACCTACTTTAATTTATTTTAAATGGCTTAGTTTCCTCGTCATGAAAGCCACACCCTGCACGATATGTTATCACCTGCGGTGCAATGAGCCGGCATACAATATATTTGGGGTTGTTTGATGCGTTTGTTGGTCTAGGTCCGTGAAATGCGCGTACATTAATAAAATACCGGACAAATGCGAGTCTGACTCGCGCACCGAGGCTTCCGTACTAGCTTGTATGTTCACCAAAATAATTAATATTACTGTTCATAAACTATGAAGGCACCAAACATTGCACAAAAGATAAGTCGAATTAAAAGACAATCTTAGCCTTGTAGTTGAAAAAAAAATCGCCCATACATCGATATATATCTTGGTCAATCCTCCTACTGCAAATGTAAGTTTGTAATCGCAAAAAAATATTTTTATGTGATTAAACTACAAATAAACTATTATCACACTTTCTTCTTTACTTGTGCTGTGAGACCTTGCTTCTTACCAAATTTCATGATTTTAGGTCAACGGGAAGTACCCTACCCTATAGGTTTTGATTTATTTGCGAATATCAAAATATGTCGCATATGGCCGTATTCTTTTATTACGTTGACTTAGAGCTTTGATGTTAATTTCAACTTGATACCTCCACGCGTTCCCGAGAAAAAGGGTCTTGTCAGACAGACAGACAGACGGACAAGTGATCCTATAAGGATTTAGTTTTTTGCCTTTTGAGGTACGGAACCCTAAAAAACAAGAATCAATAGTTCAAATGTGTAATTTGTGGTTAGTGTTTCAATGAGTAACAATGGGCTTTTAACCTGTCACGTTTTGCATAATCATAACTATAGGTCTACCAGGATCTGATGGCAAAAAGGGAAAAAAGAAATTGAAGCTAGCAATACTGGGGAAATTGGAGTAAAACGTTTATACTTTTTTTTCCTTATAGCGGCTGATTATGTGTGTGTGATACATGCAAATATAAAAATTTATCCAATGATCAAGGATAATTTTTGAAAATCTTACTGTGGCGAATGTGGGGTTCGAAATTTAGATGAAAACTCCAATTACTCTGTTCATGAGTTTATTAATTAATTATAGGCTATCAGAACTTGAAAATGGTTCCAAATACTGCGCATCCATAAAAAAAGTCTTCATCGGAAGAGGAAGACGAGGAAGACGCAGTATTTATGATAAACCTTTCCTCCTGCATCTCAATTAATCGTTCTTGTTTTATGAACTGATTTTCAATTTGACGACCGATGTGGCGCGGTGGGCGAAGGTCCGCCTGCGACACAGGAGGTTGCGGGTTCGATTCCCGCCCTGGGACAAATGTTTGTACGATCTGAAAATATTTGTTCTAGGTATTTTCTATGTATAATAAAAAAATATCTATCTATGTAATGTATTGTATTAAGTATATCAGTCATCTAGTACCCATAACACAAGCTCTGCTTAGCTTGGGGCTAGATGATACTGTGTGGATTGTCCAGCATTATTTATTTATTTATTTAATTTTTATAACATATTCACAAGATTTTCGCCATTCATCGATCCCTATTTGGGAAAAGGCTTCTTCTGTTAAAGATTTTATATCACTTGCAGGTCTATTGACGTTTTTACCCGCAACTTTTTGTTTCATTATTCCCCAGATTAATTCTATGGGGTTTAACATACAATGATATGGTGGGAGCCTCAAGACTTCGTGGCCGTGTGATTTTAAAATCTCATCTATCTGATATTTAGGTTCAGGCTTATGATTTTTCACTGCTTCCAGTAATTGACATTTACGCCAATTATCGTCGTAAGGGATATTGTTTGATTGAAGCCATTCTTTTATAACAGCAATACGGGCGGCTTGTGTAGGCGGTTTGTTTAATTGTACAGAATGGTACTTGGCGTTGTCCATGACAATTAGAGAAGGTTTTGTAAGGTTGGGAATCAACTTCTCCGTAACCCATTTTGTAAAGTTATCTTTATTCATATCATGGTGGTAGTCAGCAGATGTACTCTTCGACCTATACACCAAACAACAGTTTGGCACAAAACCATTTTCTCCACTAGCAAGTACAATGATCCATCTAGGCCCTGCCAAAATACTTTTAGATGGGCCTGCAATATCTTAATTTTGCCAGCATTTGTTCACTGAACATGAACCGTGTATGTAGGATTCATCTAAATAAACCACATCTAGCTTATCATCGGCTTCTCGATTCTTTTGCATACGCTCCAAATACTTGAATCTGTGTATCTTTATGTCCTGTCGCTCCATTAAAATAGTCCTTTTTGATTGGCACTTCACGAATTCGAATCCGATGTCTTTCAAAATAAGTCTGAAGACAAAATAAGATTGTTATTTTTAGATTACTATGTTTTTAGATAATATTCAAACTGAAAGAAAATGAAAATCATTTTTGTTACCTTAATGATTCTCTTCCCCCATTGAAATTGATTTCCTCCCGAAGAATTTGTAGCAATTTCATGACAGTGGGTATTTCTTTTCGTACAGTGTAAAACTCATTTATCTTGTTTCTGATCAATTCTAAATCAAAACTATCCAAGTTTTTTTTAGTTTTGCCACCTTTCCTCTTTTTACCGGGCGTACTAAATACGCCTCTGTTAGATCTGCCTTCAGCAACAATTCGTCTTAAGCTAGTATTAGAAACCCCTGAAATAAACCAAAGTTTAGTATACATAATATAATACACACGAAAAATGCAATAAACCAAAGTATCAAGACGTGTCATTCCTACTAACCAGTCAACGCTTGCACATGGCTCAATATCGATGATCGTGTTTGTTCTGCACTTTGTTCATCAAGTATTCTTTAATAAACATTGAAAACAATATTTCTTGCTTGCGATCGAAGAGGTTTCTTCGACATTTTCACCACTTTTTAAAGGAATTTTGTTGCCATATGAAAATCGCTATTTTTTAAACTTTTTGCCATCAGATCCTGGTAGACCTATACTATGCAAAACGTGATGTGAAACTTCGCAAGTCGGGGTATCGCCCAGTATTTTTATCTGTAAAATTTTGTACACATACATACATAGTCACGCCTGTTTCCCGGAGGGGTAGGCAGAGACCACAGATTTCTACTTGCTACAATCCTGGCATACCTCTCGCTTCATTCATCCTCATCAAATTCTACATACAAGCTCGACAGTTTAGTGTACTTCTGATTTGGCCTTTCTCTAGAATATCTCTAATTTGGTCAGAGTACGTACGCCGAGGCCTTTCCCTTCCAACTATCCCATTTACACTTGTTTTGTTGATCTTCTTTCATCCATCCTTTCTATATGCCCAAGCCATTTCAACATGTTCAATCACCCCACACTGCTCTCTTAACACGCTGTTCCTCACTCTATTGCTCAAAAGTTACACCACACATACTTTTCAAAGCTCTCATCTCCACTGTATTTAATCGACAAATTTGTTACATGTAATTTTTTGTAATATGTATGGAAAAATCCTGAATTGCACCATCCCTAATGACATGTGGCGATACAATCTATCTTAGAACCATTGTTGTAGTGGTAGAAATCGATTACAAAAAACGCATTACGCAACGCCATTTCCAAGATAAATGGTCACAGACAAACGAACTACCTCTTATGGGCAAACGCCTAGACGTGTATACGGGCTCCTTACGTCGAGGGTAAAAAATTACAATGTTTAAGAAGGTAGCTCACACAAACTTGATTTCAGGAGAGTCTTTACTCATGGCATTGAAAGACGTCGCGTTGTCAAGCGGATCAGCGTGCACCTCGGCCTCGCTCGAGCCATCCTACGTACTGCGAGCCATCGGCACGGATGAGGATTTGGCACATAGTTCTATCAGGTACAACCTACCTCGTGTGTTCATAAGTCTTGAGACACAGTAAAACTAAAATATTTTTGGAGCTAAGTTGAGTATTCATTTATTGGATATTAAAATTAAAACTACTGACATCTAGATCTGTATTTAAAAATAAATCATTCAAAATGGCCGCCTTTGCATTCAATGCAGGCCTTCAAACGCGTGCGCCATTCATCTATGGCGGCACGAATCTTTTCAATGGGAATCCGTTTCGATTCTTTAATAAGGGCTCGCTTGAGAGAATCCGGGTTTGGGTGAGACTTTCTGCATGCCCTCAGCTCCAATTCCGTCCATAAAGAATAATCCAAAGGATTCAAGTCAGGGCTTGACGAGGGCCAATCTTCGCTCCGAATGAAGCCTGGCAAATTGGCCTCCAGCCAACGTTGGGTAGTCTTAGCCTTATGGGAGGGAGCAGTCCTGTTGGAAAACCCAGTATTTTCCAGCGAATAGCGTATCATTTAATGGTTTAACCACCGCTTCCAATATGTCGGTTTGGTAATTTTGTGCCTTCACCTTGACGCCTTGCTGGCAAAAATGAAGCGAAGTGACCCCCTCGTAGGAAACACCCCACCAAACCATCACACTTGCTGGATGATGAGTGCGCTGGACATTGCGTACAGATGGCTGGACGTCCTTTGAACTTCTGGCGTAAACCTTATTGTTCTGCCGGTTAAACTTTTCTTCCACCGTGAAGATCTTTTCATCGGTAAACAGGATATTTTTTGGATCGTGTCTCTTCAATAGGTTCCGACATCGTTCCAGTCGCAATTTACGAAGACGCTCGTTTAAATAATGCACTTTCCTTCGACTGTAGGCCTTTAGTTTAAGATCATATTTAAGTATCCTGTTCACCGATATTCGCGAAATGTTGGTCTGCAGAGCCTATTTTCTTTTGAGTCCGGCAAGGGTTGCGACGAATTCGCTTTCTGATTACTTTGATGTTGGCGGGCGTCCTTACAGACCGCGGGCGGCCACATCTTCCACGGTCTTCTAAAGAGCCGGTCTCCTTGTACCTCTTTATGGTATAATACACAAAGTTCCGACTACATCCCAAACTTTGGATTTCACTAAAAACTTGCATTGGTTTTTTTCCTGCTTGAAACAGTGAAATTACAGTCGCACGCAAATCTTTTGTTGGCGCCATTTTCACGGAGAATGAAACAAATATTCAAATGTATATTTTTTCTGATTCAAAACATTCGAAATTTAAAATTTTAAAAGTTTAAAAAAGGTTGCATGAATTACTTTCTTTTTAAATTAATTAAATAAGTTCGTCTCAAAACTTATGAACACACGAGGTATAATAGAGCAGTCATTTTGAAACGAAATGCATTTAGTTGGTACGAGATCAAATGGAATAGGTAGAATATATTTTTTGAAAGGTCGGCAAATAACGCACGAGTTATACATCAAGCGTCCATAAGCTCTAGTAAAAGGTGGGCCGTAAGCTTGTTTGCCATCTTAGTGGTATATGTATGATAAAAACACGCTTTAATCCCGCACTGAAAAATAATTCCACTATACACCTCCTGGTCCCATCACCAGACCCTCGTTACCAAGCCCAATCTATTGGACTCGTCAAAACGAATCATATGAGCCCAAACTTGAGGGGTTTACTTGTAGCCACTGAAGAGTTCCACTATCCACCTCATGGCTCCGTCATCAGATCAGCTCCAAGATACCAATTTATAGTATTGTCATTCGAACTACATTACATCCAAAGTTTCATTTCGATGTGACAATTAGAAGTTAAAATTGACTCCCAAGATTTGATTACATGATTTGTTTGTTATAAAGTAAGTTACAAGTGAAGAGCGTGTTTATAAAAAAAAACCTATAAGTAGATCAATGTTCAATGTCGTGCCAAAAAGATGTCAGTCAGCATATTATGGTGGCTACGTAGGATAAGCCATTACCAATGGTCACGTTAACTTGAACAATTTATGGCAGCTTGGGTAATAGATCCTTGGTCGCATTTCTTTTAGCACCATGGGTAATAGGAGCTTGATGTTTATTAACCTAAGGCCCTTTGGCTGTATCCATTCATGGAACAACGGCTAATAAAAGCTTTTTAGTCCTGACTCATAGATGATTAAGAAAATAATGGTAATTAATGAGACCATGAATATTGAGATTTGAGAGTCCCCAAGTCCATTGTGTGAGGATTGAATTGAATTAAACTATTCAGCAAACTTTCAGTCCCACTTGTTGAAAGTCCGCCCAAGTTGCATACATGTTGAATTGCGAAGCCATTTGAGGGCCGAGTGCTTTACACTGACCCGTCATGGTCATGATTATTTCTCGTCTATTCGTCCTCAATAATTATATCGCCAGCAAAATATGTCTAAATAAACAGTTGAGGTAATCACAAAGAATGCTCAAAATCTTATTCAAATTACGTAACCTAATGAATAAATCTGATATTTTGTTTCAGATTTGGAATAGGGCGATTCACAACGATTGAGGAAGTGGACTACACAGCTGAGAAGACAATCAGACACGTCCAAAGGCTCAGGGAAATGAGCCCGCTATGGGAAATGGTACAGGAAGGCGTCGACATCAAAAATATCCAATGGTCACAACATTAGAAAGACATGAATAATAATGGAGTTATAATTATGAATTAAATTCATGATTCCGAATAAAGATAAGTGTTTAAAGATCTGGTTTGAAAAAAAAACGAGTTTTGTTATTCCTATTCTCCAAAATGTTTTACTATTCTGAAATCATATGCAGCTTAAATGTGACGCAATATTATGCAAACATTTGCTTAAAATATCATTGTCACTGAGCATTTGTATAACCGACTTGAGCATTGTGATAAATAATGTTGTTTGATGTATGGATTATTAAGTAGGTATGTAAAACATTCGTAAGAATAGCATTAAAACATGTTAAAGTCCTATAGTGTGTTTAATTAAAATACAAATATTTTAAATTAAATTACAAACATACAAAAAGAAATCAATACAACAAAATATTGTTATTTTATACATATACAGTGGTGGTCATATAATTAGAAACACCAACCCTGTCTTCTATTTTCATTACAAATTAACATCATAACTAATTTTTAACGTGCCATAGAGGGCTCCTACGTATTTATATGGATGTATCGGTTCTTTTAAAGTATTACTATACGAGTTTAGTAATAACAAACAACAATTTTGATATAAAAATATAACATTTTAATAAAAAGTCTATAATACATGGACTAAAGTGGACAACTAATTAGAAACAAAAAAAAACAACAATATAAACATTAACTAAGTGAACAAAACCACATTTAATTTGAATAATACTATGAATACTACATCCAAAACCGATTAGTACTGTTAGTACTTGGTAGGGTACCCTCTGTTGTCGATTACAGCTTTACAACGACGTGGCATTGATTCTATCAGTTTTTCACACGTTTCCAAAGGAATACATCTCCAAGCTTCTACAAATGCGTCGTAAAGTTGGTTGATATCGGTGATATGCTCATCCGACAATGTTTTCTTCACAGTGTGCCACAAATTCTCTATCGGATTGAAATCCGGACTATTAGCAGGCCACTCTAACACTGTCACCAATTGTTGTCTGAGAAACGCTTTAACGCTGTTTGATGTATGCTTTGGATCATTATCGTGCTGAAAAATCGCCAATTCACTGAATATGGGATCATTGTCTCCTCCAAGATTTTTTTGTATTGAAACTGATCCATCAGCCCTTTCTCACGGGACCAACTCCGTATCCGGAAAAGCATCCCCATACTTTAACATTTCCACCGCCGTGCTTAACTGTTTTTATAGTGTACTTGTTATTCAAAGCCTCGTTGATTGGTCGCCGTACGTATCGTTTTCCGTCGGAATTTACCAAATTTACTTTAGTTTCATCTGAAAACAAAACTTTTCTCCATTGATGAACAGTCCAACTGGCATATTTTCTAGCGAAGGCTAGACGATTTTCTCTGTGTCGCCTGGTGAGAAGTGGCACTTTCCTAGCAAGCCTTCCATACAAATTTCCTTCAACCAACCGCCTACGGACTAGTCTTGCGGACACGTTTCGAGGGTCGTCTTGTGAAAATACTTCTTTTCGTATAACATTAGAACCTTTAAAGGGATCTGTCTTAGCCAAACGAATCATAAGCCTGTCTTCTTGACCGGTGGTCTTCCTTGGCCGAACTTTTCTAGGCACCTTATCGGATGTTCCATGTTTTTTGTGATGTGCAATGGCGTTAAATACCATCTTTACGGAACACTCTAAATGATCGGCGATCTTTCTGTAAGATCATTTTCGTTTAAAATGAAAGTTTACTATAATTTTGTTGCTGCATCACAGCTCTCGTTTTTACCCATTTTTAATAATTAAATCTGACAAAAGGTAACAAATCCGAATGAGTAAGAAAAGGCGGCAAAATGCATAATGCGGTGACATTCCGAAAGGTGAATTTTAGTTTTAAAATTCAATTTTAGAACCTAGTCATACTTTGTTTCTAATTAGTTGTCCGACTGCCAGTACTAAGAATATTGATTGATACTTTTGTTTTAATTTTTTTTTTATAATTATTGAATTGGTTGTCTGAATGTTATTGCTTATTATTATCCCAGAGATATAAATGTACATTGTGATTTCGTAAATTAAACTATTACCTCCAATTAATTGAATTAATAATGCTGGTTACATTAAAAGACTACCAAGTGACTAAGTGTTTCTAATTATATGACCACCACTGTATATTATTTGTATTGTCATTGTAAGTAAATGTTTGTATATTTACTTAATTCACAAAATTGCAGTTATGTTAACTAGAATCTAGTTATTAATGATACAAATACAGATTTAAATATATATTTCATGAGTTTTATTTCAGGTAAAACCTTATAGAACACATCATATTTATGTATGACAAAAACAAGAGTGAATGGATCTATAATCCATTATGATATAAGACCTGTATTAAATAGATAAAAATATTGTAAATTAAAAAGGCTTCCCCACTTCAACATAAAAATTGATTATTTAAAGCTTGAATCACTTACACAAGTGTGTCTATTAAAGGCAAAATTAATACTTTTATCATAATCTAAGTAAGAAACCAAGATAGGTAAATGTAAAAATAGACCATTATTAACATCAATAGTACCTATATATTGTTATGCAAGAGACATAAGCAATAAATTACACTCGATATATTTTGGCATACAAGGATGCTAGAATTTGAGGGTGTAATTGATCACTTATACCCAAGAATAACAACTTTTCATCAAAAATGCAAATTTAAAAAGATAGATTTATATAAATAAATGTTGTCATAAATGACTCATTCAAAAAAGAATATAGCCTTATGATATCAACAACTGCAAGAAGGCTCCTCCTGAGGTTCAGGGTTGGATATTTTAAAACTGTTATGGTCTAATGTCTGCAGTTCGATCCGTGACCGGTTTGACTCCACTAGTTGCATAGCAATATCTGCAAACATTTCATCAACACCTTTTCCATTTTTGCATGATGTCTTGTATGTGGTGTTTATCAGATTATGGCACTGTTCACTGTAAAACAAAAAACTTATGAGATCACTAATCACCCCCTCGAGGGTGGCATGTTCAAACATCTTTAAATATTAAGAATTAAAAAAATCAATAATGTGATTGACAGATACTATCAATTAATATTGATAGTATCTGTCAATCACATTATTGATTTTTCATCTCAGACATATGTTCTGCAAATATATGTCTTGGGTCTGAGTGTTCCTATGTGTAATATGTATGTATTTACAAAAAAAAGTATATAAGTAGTATATCAGTCATGTAGTTCCCTAATATAAGCTCTGCTTAGTTTGGGGCTAGACAATGCTGTGTGAAAAAATGTTTAGCATTTATTTATCATTCAGTTAAAAAATCTGAAGGGATCTAACTCAGCCAGTGAAACCAAAGGCATTATGATATTTTGAAATAAAATAAAAAACCATTTACCAGAACATTTCAATATCAGCATCGGTAACTTGCGGTGACATTCCTTCTAGATCAGACTTGTTACCACATAAAAATATCTTTGCATTCTCTGCATAGGTAACAATATCCAACAGGTGTTGACTCAAAACGTGAAATGACGAGGAATTGTCCAGGGAAAACACCAAGATTGCTGCCTCTGCAAATTTGTAGTAACTAGATGTTACTGAAGCAATTCTCTCCATGCCACCAGTGTCCCATAGCTGTAACTGAACATAAGCGATGGTTAGGCTATTATCTAGCCGAGGAGCATAGATCCACGCGTAATTTATATGGTAAACAATTGGCAGAATTTGAGGTTTCAACAGTGAAACCTATTTTGCACCTTTAATTTATTTCGTAGACTATTTAGACCGCTACCGCTATTTTAGCAAAGTGATCACGATATAGAGCCCTTCATAATCTAATTATGGAGAACTAGTCCGTTTAAAGAAATTTAGGCAACTAGGTGGGAGTAAATAATATAATCAATGGATAACCTTGACGTCTTTGTCGGCAACTTGGAATATTTTCTCAAAGTGGTCTAGTCCCAGCGTTGCTCTTCGATCTGCGTTTGGTACGAACGTATTGTTGATGAAGCGCCGGAATAATGAGCTTTTACCAACTCCATACTCTCCACATAATATAACTTTCAGAACAGGAGTTTTCACGACAGCCATTATTTAGACAATAAATTATAGAAAAGGACTCAAAGATGCACACAAAGCAAAACTAAGTAGGTAGGTAATTATTAAATTTACACGCACACCACACCACCGTCTGACCGTGACCACCACACCACAAACAAACAATTTAATTCATATTTCTTCAGTTCTTTCTAGGTGCTTTGCTTGGTTTGGCGAGTGAGTCCCTGTGTACGTCCGTCCATGGATGGAATTGATGAAATGCACAACCATGGAAAGTACACCCCTGAAAAGTACAGCCAGTATTACATACCATTGATTGCTTTGTTATACGGCGTGCATTCCCTACATTTGTGTTGACTTTGTACGGACAGTTTTGTACAATCTTGGAAAACACAACCGTGGGAAACGAATCAATTTCATGCTCAGTTTTCATGTGCGAGCACAAAGCACTTTTCCGTTGATAGCACAACGGGAAAGTATTTACGTTGCCATAGTATTTTACGCTGTTAGTAATTAATGTCAGTAGATTAGTTGTTTATGTCGGGTTTTTATAGTGAAACTAACCGGTTGGTTTTATTTGTTTTAAAACCAAGTTTTTTGGGTAAATTCGGATAGCAATCCTTGTTTTCAGAGTGGTAATTAAAAAAAAACCTAATAACCTAACCTATCCACGACGAAATAAATGAAACCAACCGGTTAGTTTATCTGCGAAAAACGACATGAATAACTAATCTACTTACATTAATTTACTAATAGCGTTAAATACTATGGCAGCACAGCATTTATGCCCCTTGATAGCACTCGCACAAAACAAAGCAAAATGTAAACAAAGCATGAATGGTTCGTTTTCGGTATTGCTTTCCAGGGTTGTACAAAACTTCCCTGTGTTTCCCTGTTTCCCTGCACGGGCGTGCATTCCCTACACATCATGTAGGATTGATCGTGTTGTTGTGAACGCCCAGGAATGTACGCCCAGTATTACAAACCAAGTATTTGAAACCAATTAGTCATGGGTAGCACACTGTTTGAAAACGAGGATCGTGCGAGGGGCTCAGTTTTACAACTGAGCCAGCACACTGTGGTACCACAATTGAGGCGAGGCAGCGAGGCAGTTTCTGAACGTAGTTGAGTGAGGCAGTCTTTGGAACACAGTGTGTGTTGTGTGGTGTGGTAATGGAGTGGAGTGCTATGTGCGAGGCGCATTGTGCGACCAAACACGATAGCGCCTCGCGACTCGGCTACCGCCTCGCGCCTCGCGCCTAGCACGATTGTGCAACTGTGTTGGCGTGCAGGTGTGCTAGCTCGTCCAAACAAAAAGAGTGAGGCCTCGTTTCGAGAAAGTGTGTAGCTACAATTGTGGTGCCACACGTGCTGAGGACCCACCACTAAAACCAATGGTTTTTAATACTGGCTGTACTTTCCAGGGGTGTACTTTCCATGGTGTGCATTCCATGGACGCATACACTACAGGGACTCTTAAGTACGACTCAAAAAGCTTACGAAAGAAAAGTACTTGTTTTCAATTTAAAACAAAGTATAATGTGGTACTTGTAGAAAAGTAAAAATGATACTTTATTTATTATTAATTGAGAATTGAGATACAAAATCAAAGAATTGCGGGAGGCATCCCAAATAAAATGTCCGCTATGGATCTGCAAACATCCCATTTGGCAGCAGCGTTGATGTCTGGAACCGCTTACAATGCAGTCCCTGAAACTGCAATACATTCTATCACTAGCGAAGAAACTAAACCAGAGAAGCCCCATGAGGCTCAAAAAGAACCATCGGATGAGGATAAAGAGGATGCAAGCGGTGAGGAGTATACTGATGAGGTGAGTGAATATCAAAACCTGCAAACTTTCCGCTACAGAAACGTCGCAGCCCCATTAGCACCCTGAAGTCATTATTATGCTGGATGTGCAATTCACTCTAGCACGTTCAAGATTAGCAGTATGCCCTAAATAGTCTTTTTAACGGCTGCTGCATCATGTAAATCTATGTAGCTTTCAAAGTAGCGATTTTACATTGCTTTGCGGATGACCTTGATAGAGTGACTGTCGAGTAACTGGCTGCGACGCAAGAGATGCCGGTTCGATTCTCGCTGCAGAACAAATGTTTGTATGTTCTAAAGATATTTATTCTGGTCTGGGTGTTGTGGTACCATAGTACTCATAGTACCTAATACCTACAACATTCTATTGTGGGGTCAGGACTATGTATGTGGCTTTTGTGTGTTTATTTATTTACTAGCTTCTACCCACAGCTATGCCTGCGTGTAGAAGCTAGTAAATAAATACCCGGATAAAAGTAGCCTATGTGTTGTTCTGATGTATAAGCTATATTACTGTAAAGTTTCATCAATATCCGTTCAGTAGTTTTTGCATGAAAGAGTAACAAACATCCTTCCTCATAAACTTTCGCATTTATAATATTAGTAGGATTAATTATATCTTATCTTTACCTTTTTTATCCTGTCCATCCAAAGGTTGTTTGGAAGAGATCACTTTTAGTGTTAAGACCGGCCATTAAACCTTTTACTTTTATGGATTCCTGTGTTTTTGTATTTTGCTTTGGTGTGCAATAAAGAGTTTATCAAACGCTGCTCACCAACAGGCTCACCTGTTGTTTACCCATGACAACAGGAGCCCATGTATTTGAAGTAGGTAAGGGGTTATTGTAATCCTTTTTGTTAAACTGTACAATTATACAGTTTAACAAAAAGGAGCTAATGTATACTAAAACTTCCTGTACTCATAGTTTCTGGTACCCACCATGGGTACCAGAAACTATGAGTACTATGGTACCACAACACTCAACCCAGAACAAATATCTAAACATAAATATGTCGGGAATCATCTTAGACAGCTACTAGTCCTATGCACCACTGATGTTGTCAAGCCTGAAAATTTTTGCATGTTATTTTCAGGAGTGTGAAACACAAACCGGTAGTAAGTCTATGCCAGGCAGAGGGGTGACATTACCAATGCTTCTAGAGGACAAAATGCTGGAGCCCGGAATAGCCGCTATGACTATTGAATATCTGGTAAGCATTATTTATTTTGTCTTCATCTGAAGGGGGTACTTCTTGACTTCTTAAACTTTCTCATTCAGGTTTTAGAAGTGGTAATTGATACATACATACATACATACATATATTCACGCCTGTTTCCCGGAGGGGTAGGCAGAGACCAAGGATTTCCACTTGCTACGGTCTTGGCATACCTCTTTCGCTTCATTCATCCTCATCACATTATTCATACAGGCTCGGCGGTTTAGTGTACTTCTGACCTGGCCTTTCTCTAAAATGTCTCCAATTTGGTCAGAGTACGTTCGCCGAGGCCTTCCTCTACCAACTATCCCATTCACGCTCGCCTTGTATACTTGTTTTGTTAATCTACTTTCGTCCATCCTTTCTATATGCCCAAACCATCTCAACATACCTTTCTCAACTCTCGTTACTACATCTTCATTCACTCCACACTGCTCTCTTAGCACGCTGTTCCTCACTCTATCACTCAAAGTTACACCACACATACTTCTCAAAGCTCTCATCTCCACTGCATTCACTCGACTTTGATGTTTCTTCTGCCATACCCAACTTTCACTTCCATACATTAATGTCGGCACTAACACTCCTTTATGCACGGCTAGTCGTGCCGTCTCAGACAATTGCCGGCTGCTCATGAAGGAGTGAAGTGCCCCATTCACTTGATTTCCAGCATTCACTCTCCTTTCAATATCTTTCTCATGCTTTCCATCTCTAGTAAACAAAGTCCCCAGATATACAAATTCTTTTACTTGTTCCACTCTCTCTCCGCCGATCACAATATCACATGCATTCATACATTCATCTTTATCAAAAACCATTACTTTCGTCTTACTCACATTAACTAATTGAGTAATTGATACTATTGGTAATTGATAATATTTTAAAATTTTCAATATAATTGTTTTATTTGCATACCGCCTAGCCATTTGCTGGTATATTGATGTAATGTTGGACTAATATGTAACTAATATGTAACATTACATCATAAGTATTTTTTCTCGAAGAGATCGCTTTGAGACAACTGTTTTGGTTTACAGGGTTTTATTGAAATAATTAAATCTCAGACACCCGAAATAATTTTAATTATAATTAATTGATATATCAATTTTATAACAATTTTATGAACAATTTTTGTTTTATTTAATTTTGTAGAAGATATTCGCATTGATGTGTGTAGTGAAAAGTTCTGATCGCTTTATAACTCTTCGAATCTTATCAACGACGTGCATGCTGCGCAGCATGAAACTGTCAAGGAGAAAACCCTATTTTGACTTTTCAAACGACGCCGGTATAAAAAATGAATTTGAATATCGTATTAATTCGAAAAAAAACAATCTACCCAAAAAATGAGGTACAATGATTGTACTCTCAATTCTGATCAAACTAGTTTCAAGTTTTGCGTTATTTCATTGGGACGTTGTATATACCTACATTGTACTATTATTTTCTAGGGCCAAAAATTTGTTGGTGACTTGCAAACTGATGGTAAAATTAAATCTCATGAGACAGAGACTATTTTCTGCTCTCCATCCGCCTGGGCCATACACTGCAAGAGAATCATAAACCCTGATAAAAGATCTGGTTGTGGGTGGGCATCAGTCAAGTACAGGGGAAAGAAATTGGACACAATCAAGGCAACATACCTTCGGAAGAAACAGATCCAAAGGGAAACTATGCACTCAGATGGTAAATCTTTTTCTTTTATTATAAATAGATAAGCACTCCACAGTCACATACATAGCCCTGACCTAACACTAAGATTCCCCTGTTTTCCGTGTATCAGGAACTACAAGTCCCATGGTGCCAAAACGTCCAGACCCAGAACATGCAACAACAACAACATTTGTCCCCCCAGCAAGAGCCTCACAGACTCCTCTTGTGTCTATAACAAGAGTGTTATATACATATATATATCTATATATATATATAACGCGCTCCATGGATTTAGAGGCGTACAATTTATGAATTTATGTGCAAATTTAGCTAAAATAATTTCTACAGTTGTGGCTAGTTCATTACATTAGTTTGTAGAGCACTTTAGATCGAATGTAATGAGTAACACTGAAATGAGGGAGGCTGCTATCATGCGCAGGTCCAAAACATATGGTTTTAGAATTGTCCATCTACAATGATTTCCTTCACTTTTGAGTGAACCTCACTCAATTATATGCAGGAAGCTAAACAAATACCACTTTCTGTTAGCGTTAATGACTGCGAAAAAATTTAATTGTATGGAGATGACATTAGCTGTGGAAATGTCATGTGAATACTCCCAAGTTTTTCCTTGACAAATTTGCGTTAGCGTGAAATGAAAACTGAGCGTGAGGTATTTTTCTAGACCCTCAGGGTTCATATGAACGACCGTAGGATGCGAACTAAGTACAGTTTACACTAAAGCACCAGTAGGTACTATAAAACTAAGTCTTTGTATACTGCTCAATGTTGTTTCGTCCAATGTGGAGGAAGGCAGTGACGGTGACTTGTTTTGTTATTTTCCACAGAGGAAACTGAGATGATGGAGGTTGAAAGTCCACCAGAACCGCCACCACAGAGGGTCGTCATGAAACACAATACCGTGCCAAATAGAATGATGCAGCAGTAAGTAAACGCTCTTATAAAGTAATCTAAGGCGCAGCTGGCTTCGTATCTCGCAGCTTCACATTTTGAATAGCCTGGCGTTTAACAAAGCGACCGAATTTGCTGTCAGTTTCTGTTTTTTCTCTAGATCTTTATGTTGGTCAAGCTAGTCGCATAGCATTCCAATTTCGCGGTCACCATAATTTTGTCGTTGCAAGCTGCCTAGCTAGACAATTTGTATACGGTGGCTTGGGTGTAAGCCATCTAGCCGCCTGCAGTGGCCTCATGTACCGTAGTCAAGCAGCCTAGACGTCTAGACGCAGCTGGCATACGACTATCGCCCTAGTTTCTATCCCAGATTTGATTCGGCCTATTTATATAATAAATTACAATTATTATGACTTTAAAAACTCTTATCTTTTTTTCAGTGATGCCAATATGTTGATAGAGGCAGTTTCCTTCTCATCAGCTGGTAAAGTTCAGCCGTTTTTGGTATCAGTAAGCTCTAATGCAAACCTTGTGCTGGATATCCACTGCCATTTGAAGAAGGAGGAGGTCTATGGATACTTAGCTGGCACCTGGGATCTGAACACCCACAGTGAGTTTTCTTGCATTTTATTTTACCATAAACATAATACTAAGACTACCTCTAAGACAGAGACAGACTTAAAAATCTTATTGATGATAATAGCAATATTTTAATTGTCTTTTCAGATTTAATGATAACCCATACATTCCCATGCTTGATCAACAAGAATGATAAAAAACCCAGAGTGATTGTTGAGTTAGAAATCCAGATGGAAATTGAGAAGCTGGGACTAGTCCTCCTAGGGTGGTATCATTCCCACCCCACTAACCCAGCCATGCCTAGTCTGAGAGATTGTGATAACCAACTCGAATATCAGATCAAAATGCGTGGTCCTACCGAAGTTTCCTACATTCCTTGCATTGGAGTTATATGCTGTGAGTTAAAGGATTAAAATAATCTTTAATAATTAATTTATCTGCTTGATGATGAAAGCATAAAATCTGCAGTCTATTATTAGAAGTCTATTATCTAGGTCATATTTACAATTTATTTCTTATTTTTCAAAATAAAAATCTAATTGGTATATTCCAGAAACTCTTGGGCTTATAGTCAGAACCCCTTGGTAATTTATATTTTTTAAAGTTCTATAACATGTTATTTCTCTTGCAGCACCATACAACCCTGAGAGTCCAGTATTGGAATCCTCACTGACGTTCTTCTGGGTAATGCCACCTCCAGAACAGAGGCCAACGGAATACCCCCGGCCCTTACTTCTGCAATACAACCTGGTCAGCGACAGCCATCTGTCACAACACGCGATGGAGCAAATTCGGAAGTCAATTAAGTACTACTTTTCATTCCCTGATGAGAAATTCATAAACTTCAAAGATACATTCAAACCTGATATTGCGTATCTCGATAAACTAAAATGTACGCTGACAGCGAAATTCCCACGGGAACAAAGCGATGGGTTGCTCTGGCATTTTATAAGGGAAGAGTTAGGTTGTTCCTCGGAGAATGATGATAAGATGGACCTCGATGCGTTGCTTGCGGTTCCGCAACCGATACCAGTGTCGAAACCGACGCCTCCCACGTCTGTGTCTAACTTCCCTTCAGTCAGCACGCTTCAACAGATGGTCAGTCGACCGGCCGGTGTACCACCCATCAATGTCTCTTCTAGCATTGGTTCAGGATCCCCCCACAAGTTTGACACTCCTCAATTAAACATTCCCGTTCTACCGATCTCGTCCAAATCATCTTCAAAGTCGACCACGCCCACTTTACCGCCGTCTTATCCAACCGGACTGGATATGCTGACGAGCATGGCTTTAGGACTTGGCACTGCAAACATGTCTATGCCAATGGGAGCAAGTAGCTTGGAAAGTCTCGCTGCTGCCAATAGCATGCTAAACAGTCTAACTCCGGGATTGCCATCTAGTTTAACGGCAAGTTTGACAGGTGGGAAACTACCTGATCCGCCATCCTACGCTGCGTCGCTACAGAACCTTACAAACAGTCTGGGAAGCTTCGATAAAACGCCTAGTAGTACTTCGACAAGTACGTCGTCTACTCCGATACCAGCTAACATCGCCTCGAATCTTATGATGAGCTCTGCAGACATTGCCAATGCACTATTTTCTGCTACGAAATATTCTAATGCTGGTATACTCGGCATTCCTGATCCCATGTCGAAATCGACGCTGGCAGCTAACAATATGTTTCTGTCTCCTTCGTTGATGAAAATGCAAGAATCTCTTATGAAACCACTGTCTTCTAGCAGCCCGATATCTTCAAAAGCTGGATTAGATCAGAGTGCCTTGATGAAATCTCCACATGAGCTGTTGAAGGGCAGCAAAGATTTCGGAAAAGATTATAGCAAAGAGTACAGCAAAGATTATGGCAAAGAATACAGTAAAGATTACACTAAAGAGTTGAAAAAAGAGTATGGCAAAGACTTTAGTAAGGAAAAGGCTAAAGATTACGGAAAAGACTACAGTAAAGACTATACAAAAGATTTAATTGGAGAACAAAGCAAAGAGTATAGCAAAGATTACAGTAAAGATTATGGCAAAGATTATAGCAAAGATTATAGCAAAGATCACAGTAAAGACTATGGAAAGGACTTCAGCAAAGATTATGGTAAAGATTACAGAAAAGAGTACACGAAAGATGTCAGTAAAGACTACAGTAAAGATTATAGCAAAGAATACAGCAAAGATTATGGTAAGGATTACTGCAAAGATTACACGAAAGGTATTGCTAAGGATTATAATAAAGATTACGGTACAGACTATAGCAAAGATTACGGTAAGGATTTCAGCAAAGACAGCAAAGATCTAAACAAAGAGTATGGTAAAGACTTTAGCAAAGATTACAGCAAAGAGTATGGTAAAGACTACAGTAAAGATTATGGAAAAGATTATGGAAAAGACTACAGTAAAGATTATGGAAAAGATTACAGTAAAGATTTTGGAAAAGACTACAGTAAAGATTATGTCAATAGGGATTACAACAGGGAGTTCAAAGATTATGCTAAAGAATTTAAAGATTACCTTCCCCCTGATTTTGGAAGTGTTGCAAAAGGAAAGCCTGAGCCATCAGTGGAACCAATGAAACTATCTGACCCTGGCCTCTCTTCAAAGACTGATCTATCCAAACCTGAACCTATGGATACACAAGCAACCGATTTCAGCATGCCTGCTCGTGTGGGAGGCGAATCATTTCTGAACCAAATGCTGGAACTCACAAAGAAAACTACTATGCCGGATTACATGGGTGAATATAACCCGCCGTCAAAACTAGCCAAGATTGAGGAACTCGCGGCCCCTATGCCGTCTTCTAGTCATCCGTATCTCGGCTCAACTAGTATCGTCGACTCTATCGGCCAGGCGGGGTTGGGAACTATGGGTACATTCACAAAGCCAGACGAACCTTTGGACTGCGGCAAAGAGCAGGACTACTCTCCGCCTCAGAAACCAAGTGAAAGTGACAAATGAGATTCGGCCTTCGATTTCTGGAATATGGATTACTTTAACTTGTAAGTTCTTGTAATCTGAATCCCAGAAATACGCTGCTTGATCTTAATAGAACTGATATTCAGCTTATTGAGCAGCTTGATGAACTTTGCAATAGTGATTATTTTAAGAAATTTTTGTGACGGCAATTGGACAACTGTATGTAATCAAACTAGAAGTGGTTATTAGTTACATACAATCCTTACTTCGTTTAAGTGAAAGAAAGGATGAGCCTTATTTTAAACAGTGCCTATAATAAGAATGAAGGCTATGATGTGAAATTATGTTCACTGTGTATTTCATATTATTCTTACGAATTTTGTCAGGAACAAAGACGTTACATAATAATTGATGTTATATTTAATCAGCAATGTTAGAACAGTAAAATAATTGTCTTTTATGAAATAAGCAACAATGATCATAAAACGAATCTTCTTCAGTAATAAACTCAATCATGGTTGTGATTGCCGGATATATAATGGTTATTAATTAAAAAAAAATGCTCTCTAAATAGATGATTGTTTTCTATGGTACCTAACAAATCAAATAGATTTCGTTAGATCTTTCAAAATTATTTTGTATCTACTTATATAACATTATTATGGGAGAGATTTACTTAAGTATTATAATAGTTTCATCTTACGTATATAGTAGTTATTTATTTATAGCTATTTGTCTGATATCCTTAATACGCATTTACTGGCAGTATGATAATTTTAGATTATGCTTCCTAATTTATTTTTATCTCTAATAAAACAAATTAGTACAAAATATCATTTTTTTTTTAATTGCAACCTTGATATTTTAATTTTAGAATATTGTTTTTTATTGTGATGTGAACTTCTGTGAGTCGTCCACTGTTTACTGATAAGGAGGAAAATTTATGTTATGCATTTTTGTCTTGTAACCAGAGTTATTTTTATATGAATGGTGCAACATTTATGTGTAACTGGTTAGGAATTTCAAAAACATTTGAATATGATATTAAATGATAAGGACTAGAGGATATAAATCAGTGCCGCGATTGATCAATGATTAGGGACTGATAAAAAGCTAATCGACTAATCAAAGTTTGATATCATAATGACTGATAGGTTTTATTATTTGTTATTAGTACCGAGTTTCCGGCTGAAAGGGACGTGACACGAGTGATACTATATCTTATTATTTGTTCTAGGAATTGAAAAAAATATATATTTTGTATCTCTTTGTGGCCAGTTATGATGTGTGGAATGTGATTATATTGTGGACTGTATCATATCTAAAAGGTAAGAACTTTTGATGAGGAATAGTCATGGGGCTGTACTTCGAACTACTTCTGAGTACGTGAGCATATTCTCAGCAACGTGCATCATTCATATTCTGCATTGCGTGGAAAAGAAAATCCTGCAAAAGAATAAAGCCTGGTTGACAGTACTCTCCAAACACGTACATTCTGGCAAGTACATGTTCTCAACGAAGATCTTCGTGAACTCCCAGTCCTCAATTTAAACTGTTTGCTGTTTGAATGAATGAATGAATGAAAATACTTTATTGTACATCGTAAGAAAAATAGATAAAACTTAACAAAACTTAAAAAAACCTTAAAGTACAATGGGTGGTCCTATCGCTTAGAAGCGATCTCTTCCAGACAACCTTTGAACTGAGAGGATTTAATGAGATTGTTATTATGGCTGGGGGTGTACTAATACTTTATTAATTTGGAAAGTGTGCAAGTAGTTATAAAATAAACTAACAAATAATAAATAAAATACATAAATATTTACATACATAAATGAATACATTATTACTGTTTAACCATTACATTAAAAGTTATATATTTTCAGAATAAGAACATGGCAGCCACAACGCCAGGTTTTAAAGGGTTGAAAGACGAAAGTGGAGAGTCAGATACAGAGTACACCCCACTTTACGATGAAGACGAAATTGAGTTAGTATTTTTTTCCTCGTAACTCGAATGCATCCTGAACATTGTAGATTGATACATCCCCTGTAGCTTGGTACACGAAAAGAGGCGATGACAATACATGGAGAGTTTATCTGAATGCATTCAAACCAGAGTGATTGGTTTTGGCCTTGAAACGCGGTATACATATAGAAGGAAAAGGGAAACTTGGCCAGCCGTGAGACGGATTAGTTTAAAAAACATACTTCAAATTATAATAAGAACTTCAAGATCATTGAATTAATTCTATTTATTAGCGATACAGTCGATTATCTAGAATTCTTGATAGTTTCAGGGAAGTACCTCATACATACCTGATAAGATTGTGACTTCAACGAATATGCATTGATAAAATATTGATTTGCAATAACGATAATGGTTTAAAATTAATTAGATTCGTAAACAACCACACTGCTTTTGACAATAAAGTTTTACGTTTTCACAGTCAAAGAACAGCCCAAGAGACAAAAGGATGGAATCTGTTCCGAGATATTCCCGTCAAGAAGGAGAGTGGGTCTATGGAGTCCAAAGATTGGGTTGTAACCAGTGTCAAATTCCTGAAAGTGCTCGCGTACTTAGTGGTCTTTATAGTTGTACTCGGGTCAGCAGTTTTATCAAAAGGAACACTGCTGTTCATAACATCACAGCTGAAGAAAGGAAGGCAGAACGTACACTGTAACAGACTTTTGCGTAAGAACCCTTTGAGCATATATCATAAGCTGAGAAGTTAATCTATAGGCACGACTATTTTGCATGATATGTATCTAAAATTCATCGGTTTGTTGGTTGGTTGGTATGATACTTCGATACCTGATCAATGCGATGCATTATTAAATTTAAATTTGTTCAGGCACAATTGGTTGAAGCAACTGTAAACGATGGTTAATACAAATTCGTATTCGCCATCTTTGATTTTAAAATAGATGGAAAAACCTGTAAATCGAGGGGACAATGAGATTAACTCAACGATTTCAGTTGAGCCTTAGAAAATACAACACAGAATCGCTAACTTAAAGTACCTACATACAATTACGGTGTAAGAGCTTACATACAACGTACTATTATTTAATTACAGATTTAGACCAACAGTTCCTGAATACACACACGCTTGAAGAGCGAATCTCGTGGCTATGGGCAGCGTTTATCGCGTTTGCTATTCCTGAATTCGGTATATTTCTAAGATCCACCCGGATATGCTTTTTCAAAACTATAAAAAAGCCCACAGGTTTTTTGTTTCTAATAGTAAGTTTTTTTAAATTATATAAATCCACTGTTTAGAAAGGTGAATTTAGAGTCAACTAAAGTAAGACACGTAGCGTAGGGTATCTGAGTCAATTGTTTCGATTATCGCAGAGTACTGAACAGAGAGAGCCAAACGTCTTACTAAATATACGCATTTAGTGACCTATTTGACGCATTTGTTAAAGTTGTTTAAAAATAATTGCCGATGATTTCAAGTCATGTTTTTCTTTCAGGCTTTCGTCATCGAGACGTTATACGCCGTCGGAATGGCGCTTCTCGTCCTTTTAATCCTGCCTGAGCTCGACGTTGTCAAAGGCGCTATGCTCATGAACGCAATGTGCATAGTTCCCGGTATCCTCAACGCGTTCAGCCGAGACTCGGCCGACCCTCGATACTCCATGAAGATCGTGCTCGATGTGATCGCCGTGTCAATGCAACTGACAGCGTTCGTAGTGTGGCCGCTTTTGAATGGGACGACTGTGTTGTGGATGATACCGGTGGCGTGTACTTTCGTATCGCTCGGCTGGTGGGAGAATTTCGTCGATGGAGTTGATAGACATTCTTCAGGTACATACTCAATTGTTTACAAGAAGCATTTCGTAAATGTTTCAGATGCAGAATTATTGAAATTATAGTGGCTACAGATCTAATCGTATCTTCAATTTTTTAATAAGTTAGCTTTCACTGTTTTTCATAGATTCTCTAACGTTTCGTCGTTAATTTAGTTGATCTTCATATAAGCATCTCCCGCGACCGCATTCGAAGGTGGACCGTCTAAAAAAGTGGTAATTAGTCGTATTTTCAATTTTTAAATATTCCAGATGCTAAATTGACTCTGATATTTTTGTAAAGATGTTAAGACTTCTTCACTTCATTGTTCGTATGCAGGGAATGATATTTTCATCCACCTATTTTCCTGCTAATGTCGATCACCAAACAGTAGGTATTAATCCATGACGAAACGGCAAGGGAGCCTTCTACATTAGTATTATTGATTATTCTGTGCTGCTGATTTCTAGCAAAACCTTAACGTTATATAAACTGATGAATAAAACTACGATGCTCTTCCAGTCAAATTGATTGATGAGTCAATTTCGATGTCTTCACCCGACCTAGGGGCGCGGCGGGACATATGTTTACATGTCCTACAGATATTTGTTCCGGGTCTGGGTGTTGTGGTATACCGGTACTCGTAGTTCCTGAGACCTACGATACAGGGAATCCTAGTGTGGCAATCAGGACTGAATGTGTCTGTTGGGTGTTTTGGGTGTTTCAAGTCGATATCAAAATAAATTTATTTTCAGCTCCCATGCTGTTCTTACACGATCTAAAAGGAAATCTTAAGAGGACTCGATACTACACACAGAGGGCACTGGCGATTTGGAAAATAATAGTTTTCATGGTCTTCATCATCGTATCGTTGCATCTTCAAGAAGATGATCCATTTTCCTTCTTCACTAAAGCTTATGAGGCTTTTGGACAGAGGGAATACATTGTTGAAGAAGTAAGTTGGAAGAAATCATCAAAATATTAAACATCAGTGAAACCTCTGTTGAAACGAAATTGATTAGTCTTATATGACCTTCACATAAAGCACTTGAGAGGCTAGAAATCATCTACTACTGAAGTTTAAGCTATTTTCAGGCGTAGACTTTTTGTCACACCTAGAAAATTACGTTCTATAGTCTACATAGGACATACCTAGCTGATTGTGACAGATCCACAACAGCTGGGGAATAAAGACGACGGAGTGTAAGAAGTCCTCCCAACCGAAATATCGATGACATATTAAAGGTTGCGGGAAGCCGGTGGATAAAGATGTCCCAAGACTGTTGTCATGGCAAGGAGGGCAACCTTATGCCCAGTTATGACTATGACTTCAGACTGAAGGCTTTCAGGGAGGTTAACCCTATTACTTCAGGATGTTAATGATGATCGTGATAGGCAGGCAACAGTAGAGCGATTTTTTAAAATTACATTTGAGGACGCCATTTGAAGTGTGACTTCATACAGGCCCAGAACACAGGGTCTCTTCGTACGATGAACTAAAATGGCATGTATCTGTTTAACTGACGTTTTCAGGTTCAAGTAATGCTTGAAGACGTTTACGACGGCATCGTAGAATACGCTGTGACGGGTGAAACCTTGAGCATACCAGTTTACTGGGCGTCTCCCCTCTGGGTGGCTTTAATCCAAGTAATGATGGCTTACGTGTGTTTCGGCGCGTCGAAATTCGCTTGCAAAATCCTGATACAAAACTTCAGTTTCACCTTTGCGCATACTCTGGTTGTGCCAGTGACAGTGAATCTGCTGATAGTGTTCTGCGGAATGAAGAATGTGGATCCGTGTGCCTTCCATGAGACGATACCGGACTATCTTTTCTTTTATATGCCTCAAGGTAAGATCCCGATATAGCTAAAAAGGGGTTTCCCGTTTGGTTCGGGTTTATATTTGGTGATATAACTGTAAGAATAACTGTTCCAGAAATGAAATACGGGAAAAGCTCTAAGTAAATTAAATGACATGACTTGGACAGCGTTTGCGTTTGCGCTAAAGAGCTCCTCAGCCTTATACACGTAACTCAACTGTGTTAGAAATGTTATTATAATACAGTAGGAACTACGAGCTTTTCTTGGAAATTTCAGAAATTAATGTACTCCTAAGGTTGAAAAGAATTTTCCGACTTTCCTCTAAATTTTACGTTAACGTTATCTGTAGAATATCTTTTACGATAATATTCCAACTAGTAAATAGAGTATGTAGCCACGCTCATTTTTAGAGAAATTTCAATTTTTTGATGGCTTTAAAAATAATGAAGTTTATTTTCTTCAAAATCCATTCAATGTTCCCTAAGAACAATAGTTCCAAAATACAAAATAAATATTAGCTTCCTTGAGATTATTTTGCCACGCCCTAAATAATGTACCTACAAGCTTTGTTTGAGATTTGCTGCTCTTTTTACCTATATATGCGATTGTCATATGAGGTAGCATGTTGTCCGAAAAGGATATGCCGTTTCGGAGTGGAATGATTACATCGTAATGCGGTTCCTTGCATTTCGATTTGTATGCCTTCAAGGCATACAAATCGCCACAAGTCACTAAGGGTTGCTAGAATCGATAATGGAAAAATAGGTAGTTTTTTTTATTTTGTAATAAAGTTCTTTTTAGGTTTAACTCGCTTTTACGTATAGGTATCATTCTGTATTTTGTGATTGTTAATTTGTGTGAACAATCTATACTATAATAAGAATGTAACAGGTCAAATTCTATACATTGAAGATATTTTGAAAAAAAAAAATTTGAAAGGCATTCTATAATCGATACTAAAGCAAAAAATGTATTTTTGTCTGTCTGTCTGTCTGTCTGTCTTTCAGTATCTGGAACACGCATAACGTCGAAACTACTGAATGAATTCTTCATTTTTCAGTAAACCTCTTAAAACAATTCATTGGCACTGAGGTCGCGTGGATATGGCTTCTATGGTTGATCTCACAGGCATGGATCTGTCTGCACACATGGAAGCCGCGCTGCGAGCGACTCGCGGCTACGGACAAACTGTTCGCGAAGCCTTGGTACAGCGGCGTGCTTTTAGACCAGTCAATGCTTCTTAACCGGACTAAAGACGAGGAAGTTGATATCGCTGTTGAGGTACGCATTAACAAATTTCTGCTAGTGGTTGTAATTTATGACATTTTACATCGTGTCATTTATGAAGTAATGTTTTTCCCGATGTTTGTTTATTTTAAAGTGAAAACTAAATAAATAATAAATAAATAAATCATGATGGACATTTTACACACAGCATCATCTAGCCCCAAAGTAAGCAGAACTTATGTTACGGGAACTAAGTACATGACTATTATACATAGAAAACACTCAGACCCGAAACAAATATCCGCCGATCATACTAATATTTGTCCTGCGGCGGGAACCGAACCCACAACCATCTGCGTCTCAGGCGGGCCGTCGCCCATTGCACCGCAGAGGTCGTCAAACTCCGATGGAGAACATTAAATTTTATTCTGTCTCAAAAACTCAGATTCTATTAAAACAATTTGAAGCGAAGTTGTGGGTTCGAGTCCCTATCTGTGTTATAGATTTACTTGTATGTTGCGGGTAGTGAACATCAACCTTCTATTACCCGTAGTTTCACATGGATTTCTTAATGGGACCACAGGAAATGCTTCAAAATGAAAGCATTTAATTTTACTATTCATAAATAGACCTTCGTACGCTTAATAATTATTGATAATTTCTAGTTCATTGTTATGACTGAGTGTTAATCAATTTTATTTATTTGTAGGAGCTTAAAGGACTTCATGATAAAGATGACGATTCCATTGCGAGCTCTGATCACATAACTAAAGATATCAAACCATCTGACAGTATAACAAGGTAAATTTCAAAGTTCAAGCATCTAAAACTCTAAAATAAACTCCCCACAGTTTTATCCCGAACATAGCAAAAGTGGAAATATCCATTTAGGAAATATCCACTACACACGATGCTTTCCCAGTGATTTAGCATTTTCGTTAAAGGATTTACACTTGTGCAACGATGTGGCACGAGAACAAAGAGGAAATGATCGAGTTCTTGAAGTCTGTAATGCGATTGGACGAAGACCAGAGCGCACGGCGAGTTGCCCAGAAATACTTGGGCATTGTCGACCCCGACTACTACGAATTGGAAGGTAACATATTAAACATCTCTTACTCATAATCGTCGCTAACTCTAACTCTGTACTTTTCTAACACTAAACAAAGGATAGAGGCAGACAACTTTTAGCTAAAGTTAGTGAGCGATTATGAATAAGAGGGTTTTCCATATTGATTTTATTGGATATTTTCAGCGAATATCTTCATGGACGATGCATTTGAGACAGCCGGCTCCGACGGTCTCAACCCAGAAGACATGCAAGTAAACCGTTTCGTCCAGTGTCTTGTGGATTGCATGGACGAGGCGGCTTCCGAGGTCCACCTAACAAACGTTCGATTGAGAGCTCCTAAGAAATATCCCACGCCGTACGGCGGAAGACTTGTTTGGACACTGCCAGGCAAGAATAAGCTCATCTGCCATTTGAAGGACAAGATGAAAATAAGGCATAGGAAGAGATGGTCTCAAGTAAGTGTCGTCTTCTAATCCTCATTTACGAGTACCTATATAATCACTCCACAACGTTGTGTTTTTGTGTATAGATTGACATTTTATATTTTATTTTCTGGTAATTTTTCTACTATGTAATTTTAATTTTGTAAATTTAATTTTTTTTGAGATGCCTAATTTAATTCAATGTTTGTAAGCCTAAGGGCAGAATTTAATGATATAAATAGTTTTAATTTACCACCTTGACGTAACACTTACCTAAATTCACAAACAATAAATGATTTGATCTGATTTGATTATCGGCTCGATAACTCCCCTGCGTTTATCACATTAATAAAATTAATAAAGAGCCATACCTTAATCGAGCTGCTAAAGTTATGAGAATAATCTCATTCATAAGAAACAGGGGGTGAATATATTGAGTTGTTGCGTGACGAATTGGTTGAAAATCAATGCAAAACTTAAACAGTAAGGAGCTTGTTCAGATGTAGCGATTTAAGCGCGTGTCGGGTCAATAAAGAATTTCGTATCGAATTTATAACAGTCTTTTTTAAACCTACTTCAAAAAAGAAGGAGGCTCTCTATTCGTCTGTATGTTTTACGATATCTTCGCCAATTGTGAACCGATTTTAATGATTATTTTTATAATGGGTAGGGTATACTTCAAGGGCCCCATACAAATTTTATGGAAAAATCCCACCTCTATCTACATCTACAGAACATACAAACATTTGTCCTGCTGCTGCGTAAATCGAACCCGCACCTTTTTCGTCTAAGCCGGCTTCCGTCGCGCCACCGCACCGAGGTCATCGCTTAACTCTGCCTCACTTTCAGGTAATGTACATGTACTATTTCCTCGGCCACCGTCTAATGGACCTGCCTATATCCGTGGACCGGAAGGAAGTGATCGCAGAGAAC
Source organism: Perizoma flavofasciatum (assembly GCA_958496245.1). Lineage (NCBI taxonomy): Eukaryota > Metazoa > Arthropoda > Insecta > Lepidoptera > Geometridae > Perizoma > Perizoma flavofasciatum. The sequence continues at coordinate 9,131,785 of OY292421.1, forward strand.
ACGTACCTACTTGCGCTTGACGGAGACATCGATTTTAAACCGGAAGCTGTCACTTTACTCGTGGATCTAATGAAAAAAGATTCGAATCTGGGCGCCGCTTGTGGCCGTATCCATCCTATGGGCTCAGGTAACTAATATGAAGACATTTGTTCATACAAACTGTACAAAACTAATAACACATACATAAACACTTATTAGGATACATACCTAGAGTAGGATAAAAAATATTTTAGGAAGGTACTGGATAAGTGCATACAGAACGCTGTTAGGTTTGTATGAAAAACTCTGAACTCAGCATGTGCTGTGAACGTGTTCTGAGCGCTGATTTTATCAAAAAAGCGGGTAGGCTGTATCAGGGACGCAGCTGTAATGGAGTAGGTACGTGAAACGTCGCGACATATGCGGTGCCGAGTAATGGCTTCTATCTTCTAAATAATGATTATAAAATAATGCCGGTAGATGATATACTTCCAAAGTAATAGGCAATTTTGTTATAACATATTTCATTACACATGGTTTTTGAAAGTGACCACCCTACTGACCGAAATGAAACACGACGAAACTTCTATGAACTTCTATCTTCTATGATTATTTTACCTATCTTTCTTTCCTAATCACCTTGATTTAGGTTTCGGGATCGAGACGCTATTAACAAGACCACGCCGCGCCGCCGTCTTTTTGTCTAGCATAGGGCTATTTAACATAAATGAGGAAAATTTAAATTTTCACCTAGTACACCTTATTGTGGCGTCAACAAGATAATAGATTTTTTTACAAATTGAACAAGAGAGATGCAATCTTTTAACCGAAGAATTTATGTTGTGTTTAGCGTATTGTATTATAATATCTGTGATTTAGCTATATAGTGATCAATCTCACTTCGGCGGTTTTACAGTGTTTTCCGCAGCCACAGTGAACATTCCACTTATTTTATTTCCTCTAATTTTCGCCAAAAGGTATACATTATTATCCTATTCACATTTTCAAGAACACCATAATCAAAATGTGCTACAAATCTTAACTACTGGAAGTTCTAACTGAGTTTCTATATCTTTGCAGGTTTCATGGCCTGGTATCAGATGTTTGAGTACGCGATCGGTCATTGGCTGCAGAAGGCGACGGAGCACATGATTGGATGCGTGCTCTGTAGTCCCGGCTGCTTCTCTCTGTTCAGAGGAAAGGCTCTCATGGACGATAACGTTATGAAGAAATACACGCTCACTTCAAGCGAAGCTAGGCATTACGTGCAATACGATCAAGGTAAAGGTCCTTCTAGGTAGGTAAGACAAAGTACCATTAATTGGGTCAGACAAAGTTTTATTCTTTTAAGATTGGTGATGTCGCTAGGTTTTAAAATAATGCTGGACATTTTCACACGGCATCATCTAGCACCAAACTAAGCAGAACTTGTATTATGGGAACTACATGACTGATATACTACTTATATACATTTTTTTTGTAAATACATACATAATATACATAGAAAACACCCAGACCTGAGACAAATATTTGCAGATAAAAACATTTGTCCCGTGGCGGGAATTGAACCCGCAACTTTCTGGTCGTCAAATGATAAAAAAGTAATCGGATTAAGAAATTGTCATAATGTGATCAAGTGACATTGCTATAGCTTACTAGTATGTCAAACCCGTTTTTTATTCTACTTTTCTACTTTTCGACATCGCTAATCGGTAAATAGAATGTAATTTTGTCTAACTCATCTTTCATTGAATCTAAATTTGTTTTAAATTAGCCTTTTATACAAGAAAAAACTAGTGACAGGTATCATACTGCCCGACTATGCACGTCAATTTACACGATATGCAGAAAGTTATTAGAACTGCGTTGTTTCCGAATACATAGAAGAGGCAAGAAACTAATTAATTTCTGGGTGATTTGTCTTCAGGCGAGGACCGTTGGCTTTGCACACTTCTGTTACAACGAGGCTACCGAGTTGAATATTCAGCCGCTTCTGACGCCTTCACCCACTGCCCCGAGCTATTCGACGAATTCTTCAATCAGAGGCGTCGATGGGTGCCTTCTACTATGGCAAACATATTCGATTTACTTGCCGATTCCAAGCGAACTATCCAAATGAACGATAATATATCTACGATGTACATATTTTATCAGGTTTGTACTAAATCCAATAAATATTGAAACGAAAATATTGAACGACCTCTGTGGCGCAGTGAGCGAATGTCCGCCTGAGACGCAGAAGGATGCGGGTTCAATTCCCGCCGCGGGACAAATGGTTGTATGGTCTGAAAATATTTGTCTCGGGGCTGGGTGTTTTTTAGGTATAATAGGTATGTATTTACAAAAAAATTATATGTATAACTAAAGTAGTATATCAGTCATGTAGTTCCCATAACACAAGCTCTGCTTACTTTGGGGCTAGATAATGCTATTTGAAAAATAACCAGCATTATTTATTTATTAAAAACATGATATTCAACTGGTATAAAAAATAGATCTACAGAAATACTCGGAATGCGAACAAGATTTAAAAAAAACATCATAGATGTATACATAAAAAAATCTCATCGAAAAATACTATACATGATAATTCGAATCATTGAAGTAGATCATTTTAGTGATGATATCACAAATCGTAACGTTTTGTTTTTCAGAGTTTTCTTATGGTTGGCACAATATTGGGTCCCGGTACTATCTTCCTGATGATGGTCGGAGCAATAAATGCTATTACCGGCATCAGTAACTTTAACGCACTTATGCTCAATCTGGTCCCCATTGTGATCTTCATTACCGTATGCCTGACCTGCAAATCTAAAATTCAGGTAAATAAAAGTATCGCATTTACTTTTTTTAAATCAAAATTCAAAAGTAGTTAAGAAAATGTAGTCTACGTTTTAAAAAGTAATGGTCCAAAAAATCAGCCTTGACGGAGACCCACAGTTACATATCGGTATAATTCTTACAAATAATTGGTATTATCCAATAAATTGTATACGTGTATCGATCGACGTACATAACAACTATCCTAATACATATATAGATATTCTTTTGAGCATCATTTCGGTTTTTTAAAGTATCTACTTTATCAAACGCTTCACTTACGCCAAATTATTTTCCAGCTTATGTTAGCCATGGCCATCACCTGTATCTACGCCATGGTAATGATGCTGGTAATTGTCGGTATCGCCCTTCAAATAGTACAAGATGGCTGGATGGCGCCCTCTAGCATATTCTTCGTCGTAACATTTGGAAGTTTCTTTATAACCGCCGTGCTACATCCTCAAGAGTTCATATGTCTTCTGTACTTGTTCATATACTACATAACTATTCCGAGCATGTACATGTTGTTGATTATTTACTCGCTGTGCAATTTGAACAACGTTACATGGGGTACGAGAGAAACTGTCGCTAAGAAGTCTGCTAAGGTAAGCTAAGATCAAAATAATAAAAAGGAACTGTACTTGTTTTAAATTAATTACCCACGGCTTCTTAGTTTTTCAATGCGCATTTTGAGAGATGTCTTTGCCCTCCAGTAGGACGATACAGGATAAAATAAACTAGTTTCATGGTTCTTTCACGTCGTCAAACTTTGTTGATAAACTAATTTAAACACCAGGAAAATGCACAAGGTGGGCGGAGAAATAATTATGAATGTAATAAAATCTCATTAAATAATAAAATGACATGGACATTTTGTAGGAAATAGAAATGGAAAAAAAGGAAACAGAGGAAGCACAGAAAAAGATGGACGCCCAGGGTCTACTGAAATGGTTCGGTATTAACAAGGGCGATGAGACCAGCGGTTCAATGGAGTGCAGTGTGTCGGGGCTTTTCCGATGCATGTGTTGCACCAACCCTAAGGATTTCAAGGAGGATCTGCATTTACTTAAAATCGCTACGACGATGGAGAAGATTGAAAATAAATTGGACTCGCTGTAAGTTTTCCTAGCCCAGCTCAGTAATGTTTTACTCCTGAGCATGTCTACTCTGAGACTGTACAGTAACGTGAAAGGCCGATGCCTTTCACTACTATTGAATTCTCATTTATCAATTGTTGTTGTTGTTGTTCGAGGTCGGCTCGGAATCATTCGAGCCATTCGATTTCTTGAACACCTTAAAAAAAACATTTCTTATTTAAAGAATTAGGGAATAAATAATTGACTGGTAACTGATACACTTTCCGTCAAGGGCGAAGAAGTGAATCATAGTCGGCGAAAGTCGTCAAAGTGGGAGCGCATCGTAAAAAAAACGTGTAAAAGAGAGGTAAGACCGTGTGTGAAAAATATCGAAGGATGCAGTCTTTAATAGTTTATTTATACTAAAGTTGAAACAATGTTTCGTAGTGTAAAAGGGAGCATCCAACCATTCTTGTTAAAGGGATAATGTAACAGTAACTTTATTGCTCACTCTAGGGGTGCATCGGATGAACCAGAGCCCAGCACTAGGCGTCGCACGTCCATGGGTATGCGCCGTGATACGATTATGAGGTCCGACTTCGATGGCAGTCGGACTAGCGAGCTCTCTAACGAGATACCTAAAGTAAGTAGAGCCCAATGTGTGTTACTCCCATCTTCGGTACCAGAGCAAATGATAAATGTTAGAACTTCTCCGGCAGCCCTGGCGCTGGAGTTTAACGAGGAGTTTGGCCAGGTCTGACGCAAGGGGTTTGATTCCCGTTGCTGGACAAATAATTGTATTTCCTACAGATATTTGTTCCGGCTCTGGCTGGGTGTTATGATACCACGGTACTCGTAGTTTCTGATGCCTACGACACCACGGAATTCTAGTGTAGGGTCCAGACTTCGTCTGTGTCTGTTGGATGTGTAGTTTTTTTGAATATCATAATAACGGTACCTAAAGAGATCTTAATTACAGGAAGAATTGCGAGACGACCTAGTAAACCCTTACTGGATCGAGGACCCAAATCTTCAGAAGGGAGAAGTAGATTTCCTGACCACGGCTGAGATCGAATTTTGGAAGGACTTGATCGATGCGTATTTGCGGCCTATTGATGAAGATAAAGCTGAATTGGTAAGAGCCTTAGCTCATGATCACTATTTACTTATAGCTATTCATTTAGCGCGTGGCTTGCCTCGTTGTCCTTAACGAGGTAAGCATCGCTCCGCCTCATCTCCGTTTGGTTTGGATGAGACTGGTAGTCCTCGTAGCATTTAGAACTGGCTGCTTTCGTGCTTAGGAGGGCCCGAAAAACTTAGATATCAGTTACGATCACATGTTTTTACGAACGTTCGAACTAGCTTAACAACAATGGTTTCTGCTTTTTCTCTAAATAGTGTCCGCTACACCGGTCGTCAGCCCCTGGTTTCGCTTTTTATGTCTCAAAGTCGGCAGCACACGATACCTCTAGTGTTACGCATTCATAGATTACGGTCACAGCTTACCAACAAGTGGGCCGTATGCTTGTTCAATTTAACTATTAGATAGAGGGTGGGAACGGTGATTTTTTTATAAAATAACTCTACACGGTCGTACCTACATCGGTCGTTCCACTAGTATATATTTAAACTGTGTTGGAGTGACGGCCGAGAAGCTAGCTGACACGCAGGAGGTGAGGGGTTCCATTTCCGTTGATGTACAAATTTTGATACGCTCTGCAGATATTTGTTTCAGGTCTGGGTGTTGTGGTAACATTGTACTCGTAGTTCCTGATACCCACGATACACGGAATCATTGTGTGGGGTCAGGAATAAGTCTATGTATTTGACTATTGGGTGTTTATTATTATTTAAATTGCAACCTTTTTAATATATTTTTTAAAATGCTAACTACCTACTTGTGAAACGCGGGCATGTACCAAATGTGACCCTCTTATTGATATCCTCAAAGATCTACGTATTGAGTAGGCTTTTATCGTGAAAACAGCCGTCCGATCGAACAACAAATGGGCTTTTTTTTTATTACTTGTTTTCCATAGGACCGCATCGCACACGATTTGAAGAACCTGCGAAACACAATGGTTTTCGCTTTTATAATGCTGAATGCACTTTTTGTGCTCGTTATTTTCCTGCTGCAACTCAATCAAAGCCAGCTCCATCTACGATGGCCGTTAGGACAGAAAGTTAGCCTGGAGTATAACGACGAATTGAACATCGTAAGTATTGAAACACTATTAAACGTGGGCATATGCCAAAAAATATGTTTAGGCACTCCTCCTAACTAGCCCCTACTTGATAACAGTTAATAACAGTTATACAATACATATAACAGTCATAAGTAGCTTATTGTACACCACATAATATATTGCTTACAAATTCAAACAGCAAATTACAAGCTAATCGCTGTACTCAAGCTATTAGCTTGTAATTTGCTGTTACCAATAAGTGGTCTTATCGCTAATAGCGATCTCTTTCCGACAACCTTTGGCTGGACAGGAATTTGTGTGAACGATTAAAGAAGATGGCACAGTCAATAAAATACATACACAGTGACGATTTATTAGATGAAAAAAACAAAGATACTTATACTATATAAGTACTTACATAAGAATCTACGACCATGAATCTATAAGATAGCGACTCCCGCCCTCCAAGGTTATTTCACAGAATGACATTGGCATTTGGTGATATATCACCAAATGCCAATGTCATTCTGTCAAACTCCAAGTAGGTTAGATACTAGAGAGTTTGGACTACCTGCCGCCGCCTTGATGACTCCTTGCTCCAAAGAGCAAAGCTGTACGCGCGTCACATTATTTTTGTCCAGATAACTGTAAACCAAGACTACCTGATGCTGGAGCCGATCGGGTCCGTGTTTCTGATATTCTTTGGTTCCGTGATGGTGATCCAGTTCACTGCTATGGTCTTCCATCGGATGGCAACGATGACTCACCTACTGGCCACTTGCAATCTCAACTGGTACTTTACTAAAAGAGTGAGTACTCCATGATTACTTTTTACATGGTATGTACAGTACAAGTTACACGTTCATCTAAGTAAATGTTATCTATATTATTCTCATTTTAAAATAAAGCGTGTACAGAACTGTGGTTCTGCCATAGATCCTCACGCCTACGGCAGCTCTTCAAACCGAGACAGTATAAGAAATTTTGGTGTTTGAATGTTTAGATGTGTGTTGCTAATAATCTATGTAACGGCTGATGAAATAAGGATCAGGTTCTTGACCCAGAATAACACATAGGTTACTTTTTTTATCCGGGAACAACCCAGATGAAACCGTGAGCAGAGGCTAGTAAAGAATAATTCTAAGGTGGGTTAAAAAACGAAATTGTTTAGCACGTAGCCAAAAGTGTACTTGTGCTTTAAAAAATATCTTCCACGTTTTCTGTACAGCCGGATGAAATGTCAGAAGACGCTCTTATAGAAAAAAACGCTGTAAAAATAGCCAAAGACCTCCAAAGGCTGAACACCGACGATTTGGAACGAAAAGGCATCGACGAAGATCACGTATCTCGCAGGAAGACATTGCATAATCTAGAGAAGGCTCGGGAATCTAAACATACTGCGATCAACTTGGATGCTAACTTCAAACGACGTCTTACTATATTGCAGCAGAATAATGGACCTGGTAAGTTACACTTGAATTACAGAATACATAACAGTACTACGTACAGAATGCCCACTCACCTCCTCTTGCCGATCTGACTTACCTCACTCCGCCTGGAGTTCAATAGGCACCTTCATTTGCTCTAAGCAGATGTAGGTACGTCAGTATTGTATCGTCAAGTTGTTTCCAAATTTAATTGACTCGAACTTCATTTGTGGCCGGTCGCGCCACAAGTCGAATTAAATGGTTCCAACCTTAGCAGTTCTAGTTCACTCACACATATAACGACACCGTTCACGAACACAAATCAATACATGTGGTCGTTACGACGTGTTTGTTTCATACATTTCATCGAGAGAATGAAGAATGTGATGAGATTAAATGAAGCGAAAGAGGTATGCCAGGATCGTTGCAAGTGGAAACCTCTTTGTTCTCTGCCTAGCCGTCCGGGAAACAGGCGTGACTATATGTATGTATGTATTTATCTACGAAACGGCTTACACGACTGAAGTGCGGTTTCACAATCGATTTGTATGACTGAAATTCAAGAATGGTTCTTATATAGGTGTTATCGCCACATGTCACTAGGGGGCGCTGCAATAGAAGATTAAAACACATCGAATTTTAAATTAACTTGTTTATTATTGTGATAGAAATGATATCTCGCCTCCCATCATTGGGAGGAAACACGGCACTTCGACGTGCGACCCTGCGGGCGCTGACGACCAGGCGTGATTCGGTTATAGCTGAGAAACGTCGCTCACAGATGCAAGCAGGACGAGACTCTACCAGCGGACTTTATTACGATCTGCCCAACGCTTCGGTAAGAGATGTGATTGACGCAGAAATCTTGCGACCCGGTAGGTCTCCTGAAGGTAGCAAATTAAGTAGCGCGACACTTCGCGACTCTTAAAGACTCGCAACTCGTCCAGCGTTTAGCGAAGCTACGAAATTTGTTATGTTTTTTCAATTTTTGTTGAAGGCGCCAAGCTTTGCGCCCAGCGCCTTGCCCATGCGACCCCTATGTATCGTAGCAATCCGCCTGCAGTGCGGTCGCGACATTACGTCCTTCAATTGCTAAGATTTTATCAATTACTTAGATTGCTAAAGTTAATAGCTAGCTTCCTTAGCCGATACGCGATACGGCATTTGCTGAAAATGAGTCTGCGGATTCTATTACGACCAAACGTTTTGTAATTTATATTTCAATGTTCATTTAGATTTAGAATGTAGTTATTATGAAACAAACGACATTCGTGCAGTTTGCGTATTTGTGATTTATTGATTTGAACATGTGATTATTCGATTGCAAGCAATATAGAATTTCTATTTTGTCTCTGGAAGAACTAACATTGAGCTTACTGGTCAGTCGTTAGCTCGTTCTTCATTTTCTTATGTTCAATTGCTCGGACGAAAATCATGCCATCCTAACTACAACCTTTTTTCAGTTTTTTTTATATCACTAGAGGTGCAAACAAGCATACGGCCCACCAGGTCAGCGGTTACCATAGCCAATGGACGCTTGCAACAAAAGAGGCGCTTCACGTGCGTTGCCAACCATTTAACAGCTTTAAAACGCTCTTTTTAAGAACCTCATACCTCGTAAGAAAGAACTACTGGAACACTGTAAGAACTACCAAAAGAATAAAAAGAGCCGCTGAAAAAGAGTTGCTGATTCTTCTGGTGATTTGGTCGTGAAGAATTGATCTTCATGGCTTGTCCACGGAGTTCTTGTAATCTTGAAACTATTTTCACTTGCAATTTACATATTTTGATTTCCTAAACAGTTAAACGACATACCCGGCCGGGCGTCCAATGCTGGAGCATACATGAACAAGGGCTACGAACCGGCCTTCGATAGTGACGATGAAGAGCCACGACCGAGACGCAGCACTGTAAGATTCAGGGAGCACTATGCGTAGCGTAGCGCCAGTGACAAGTATGTGATGCATGGACTATTGTCGAACTTTTTAATTCTCTTAAACGCAAGCAGCATATCTACAACAAATCAGATTTAAATCATCCATGAACATTTTAGTTAGTTTTCTAAATTATTAAAGTCTAATTATATTTTTTCAAAGTAACTCTGGTGGTGTATTGAAATAATTATTTTAAACGGGGTCATAAATACATAGTTGTTACGGCATCGTGCTAAGAGAATGTCTCACTAAACCTGAATTGATTTAAAACAAGTTCGGGGACACGTGTGTATCAAAATTGTGTTTTGATTAGTTTTATTGCAATAAAAGAAGTTGTTATACAAACGAACTATTTCATTTATAAAAATACAACCTTCCATTACAAAAGTTATTACTTAAATTAGGTATATCTTTGACGAACATTAACGGGTTGTTCTACATTTTTCGGGGAATAAACGAAACTGAATCTTTGACATAGTCTTCGGTGTGCCTATAAACTTCCTTTCGTAACAGGTTTTATACCCGTTACCACACCAAAATTCTAGATCTCCGCACAGAAAGATCTAAATAAGTAAAGAAAAAAAGCTTGTGCTTTAGTGACTCAGTGGTGAGGGGTCGAGAGTCGATGGTCGAACCAACTAAACAGTCAGTGAGCGCGCGGCGACCCGACCGTTCGCAGGCGCACCATGCGCCAGAAAAAACACCCGCGGTTGTTATTCACGCAAAACCTTATAGTGAAGTGATACTAAACCAGGATTTTACTTTCAACCCTACACAGCAATAGAGTGAGTACATTTTTTTATCTACATTTTACTGACCTTTCACAGCATCCGAGGCGAAGACGCGATCAGCTGCGAAAGTAAGGACTGCTAGTACTTGCATAATACTCGTATGTAACTTTTAATTGGGGGGATTAGTCAACTCTTCAAAAAATGATTTGGAGAGATATCCGTGACAACACTCAATTTTAAAATGCGGAAAGCGGAAGTAGTTATTTTGCATTGAATTTGAATAAGGAATCATCTGAAGTAATCAACATTTTATAAAACAGATATTTGTAATTTCTTATTAGAATCCACTTAAACATAAAAATCTCCAGAATGTTGTAATGAAACGCTTCACAGTTTTCGAGTTATGTAGGTACGAGTTTTGTAAATGTTTCACTAGTTTCTCTTTCGAAAGTTTCGCAAGAATACTTATTTAAAGTAGCTGCTAAAGTGCTGTCATAACTCGGGGTTTGATTCCAATATATTTTCGATACCATGCTATTGTTCACAAGTTCGCATACAAAAGTGAATGTAGGTGTCTATGAGATAAGTAGATGCATAATAGGGAACAAAGACTCGCACCATATCCTACGACCTTAGAAACCGGAAGAATATTTACACACAATTTAAGTTATAAAACACATTTCATAACTTGTGAGAACGATTATTCGGCCACGAGGAAACATAAGGAACCTTAAATATTATATCATGTGTTTCGCCTGACAAAGTTTTTATATTATAACTTTATAAATTCAGATAAAAGTCAATCAATCCGAAGAATATAAATTCTTCGGATTGAGAAAGTTAATTGATTGAACCATTAGAAACGATTCGTTGTCACACCTACCTAGATCCCCAATTTTACCTTGTATGTTTAAGAATTCCTGTGTATTTGTATTTTAGCCGGTGTACAATAAAGAGTTTGTCTATATATCTGTCTACTAATAATGTACTTGTATATTATAGATACATTTCTTTTTTTATCATGGCTTGTGAAATATATAGATATCAAAAACTAACACCTTTGCCTGACCTTTAGGCTTGTTTAAAATGCTATGCTTAATTTGACTACGGTTAGTTCCACTATTCTAAGCGAACAAAGTATATTTTGCTTGTTTGTCAATAAATAAAACTTCGAAAGCAGGTCACATCTGGGATTATAAACAAAAGGCAAAAAGGTGCAATGCAAATATGTAGTTGCATGCGCGAAACATCGTGTTCGGATTTACCTCATACTACCCCCTACAAATTTATTTAATGGGGAATACGGTAGTCAGTTTTGTCGCACTTTAATCCTTTCACCACACTGGTTCGAAAGAACTAGTAATACGAGTAGTAATGGTAGATTTGTATGTAGGTAGGTATCTTAGGATTCAGATAGTTACAGAAGAATGCATCGGCCCTGAAGGCCTCGAATGCATCCGGTTCGAAGGAGGGTCGTTCTCACTATTTAAAGAAACATTTTGTTATTTCCTCAAGCTAGTAATTGTGTGTAATCAGTAATTATTTAATTAATAATAATCTTCAAGTTACGCAGTCGTCCGCTTTATTGCAATAGTGTAACGAATATTAAATATTCAAAGAATTTAGTTACAAATTGCAGGTAACAGACAACGGTCCGTAGACATGAGTTTGTCGCAACATGCGCTTTGTTACAAATTGCCTAAGATTTTGTGAAGTTAAGATTGAACATTTCAGACGTTTTTTCATGACATTTAATAAAGTTAGATACATTAGCAGTAGGTTCCTATATAATTAATCTGAATCTATAAACTTAGTAAAAACCGTAGATGCAGGAATATGTTAGTACTTTTGCGTGACTTTTCAATATGAAAATTGCAATGATTTTCTTTCAAATACATTATTCGTCTATAAAAAAACCTATCGAGATAACCTATAAACCAAGAAACTTTATTCTCTACTATCAAGGCGAGAAAATGAACGCTACGGTGCGTAGATACTTATTACCCTACTAGATATTTATTGCTCGTAGTATATGATGATTATACGGTATCAGACCTTGACTGTGCTTTGGCCGGAAGAAAGTGGGGTGCGATTAGCATGTGCCTTGCGTTCCAGTACATTTACCACGTTTAAACACCCCCTCTAAAAAGGGGGTCAGCTGTGACGAATACCTTGAGATTAATCACTTAGATCTCCCAAATCCTTGAGTGTTGACTCTTGATACTTACATTTTATATGCTAACGGAAATATAGTAGGAGGCTTACATTGTTGCTTCTATATTTGTTTAACAACTGCATTTGTTTCGCTAAAGTAACTCTCAGCAGGCCTGTGTAGGGATGTCTATTACATAGACCCAAGGTCGTTTGTTTGGTTGGGTTTGTGGAGCAGATGCTCTACAGATAGTAATCCCAGTAAGAAAAAGCGGCAAATTGGGAGTGGCAAGAGTGGGCGTTTGAACATGCTAGATACCAGTACCAATACTCAAAAAACAATAGTGTACAAATGGCGCTAAAAGCATTTTCTACCTGCCAATCTCAAAGGTATTCAAAAATAAGGTTGGTTGTTTATAAAAAGAAAATTATAAAATAGATTTATATTGCACTAATTATACACAAGAATATAAACATGTGTAAAATTAGCTCTAGAGGCTGATGATGATGAAAAAATAGGGAACATTATTTTACATAAAGAACCAACCAACAACTTTGCTGTTAAAAAGCGCTACCTAGACAGTAAACCGCGCACTTTGCTCTAGTAAAAGACTTCAACGCGCTCCTACTGTTCTAGTGCACGATGAACTAGTTTTCTCCATACCTTTATAACATGAAAGACGAATATCTACTATAAAATGTTCTAGGTTCTATCATTCAGTTAACTTTAACAGTTTTATAAAAATAAAGATTTACTCAGAATGTATAAAAATATGAATTAAGTATAATTTCTCATTGTTTGGAGCAATCAAGTTCAAGTCACAAGTTAAATTTCCCATGGATTGCGCTAATAAGACTCACTTTCTCTTTTTAGTTAGACTTGTCTCAAGATGTGGGCAAACCTTTGAACTAGCTAAGACCTAGAAAGAGTGGTGGAAAATTGTTGAGGAGGCCAATACCAAAGTAATTAAGTTCCTACCTATTAGAACCTACAGTAGGTACGTAGGTACTCACCCCAAGTAAGTGTCTCGAGATTGTCGCTAGTAGTCATGCCAATTTTATTATAAACGAAGTTTTAGAAATATTGTAGTTTGGTATCATTTTTGGATATAATACGACTATCATCTTACGACTTACGAATAACGTCACCAGGATAATAGTACCTAAAGTATGTGGTATAGAAGTAGTATAAATCCTTAAATAATGAAATTGGTATAATGAGATTATATATAAAACCCATCAAATAACGCCTCAAAGCTTTTGGAAAAGCTATATATTTTATTTCTTCTGCAAACATCTTAATTCCGTTATGTTGCATTTCTGTAGTCAACTAGTTTGGCAACGATATCCAAACCTGCGGTCGGTAATGCCTTTTTTCTGAGACGATAACATTAAAGGTGTCTTTAACAAACATGTTCCTAATTTATATAGCATTCACGATTTCTTGTTGAATTAACCTTTCGGGATTATTAGCAAACTTTCAATATAAGTGTCAAATAAATAATAGTATGATTATTTAATTGTTGGCACATACAGTGCACGAGCACTCGAGGTCGAAGCGCCGCTCCGCCCAGAGCTCGGCATTAGTACCGCCACAGACCGAGAATCTAATTTATTATGGCAGTGTAAAATGATCCGGGATCATGGGATCTATGATATTGTATTGTGTAGCTTATGCAACAGAGGATGTAGCTATGCCGCGGCTGTCGACTTTCTTAAGTTTGAGTTTGTGATACCTATTAATATTTTTGAAAAAGTTTAATAGATGCTTTGGTTTTACGGTGTCGTTTATTCGCTACCTCGTTGACATTCTCATCGATGTTACTAGACCGGTTAGGCAGCAAGCAGGTCGAATTGGGTTAAAAGGGCGCTTCCTGTGCAGGTTTAAGCTATGAATAATCTATGCTGTATAGTTGATACAAAGTAACGTTTAAAATCACAAACAGTATTATGACTTCATAAAATGTGGAGTCCCGCGTTTATACTGATATCTTTCCACTTGCCAGCACTACTGTCCATGCTCGAGCGGGTTTCTGGCACGCTATTTATTACATTTGTATATTACGTCTTGATTTATTGACTCGCTGTAAATGATTTAGCAAATTCTTGTATCTATTTATTTATTCAAAGGTTTGCGATGAGCAAACATGCACGAGGAATCAAACTATTATTTATGAGACAGTATTTCACCGATGTAAGATGTGATATCAGTTGGTATTTTACAAAGCGCACAGAGCCATGAATAAATTGAAATAAAAAAAAAAAAAAATTACATATCTGATATGAGCAATTGAGCATTGAACGAATGTGAATCGTGTTGAGAATTCAGAAATGTTTTATCGAAACAGTGCAACATCATGATGGATGTCTTCAATCAGAATGTAGCAATCGAATTGTAGGACATCACCATTAAAGGGAGCATAACAAGACCAAAATGATCCAAATGTCGGTATTTGGCTTGGCATCACAAACACATTAGAAGCTATAAGTAAACATTTTAACATTATGGAGGAGGCAACGTCTTACTTTATAGAAACGATTATTTGCTAAATCCTTTTCCAGTGCACTCTTACACATGAAAGGGAACATACCTATCCTCCAAATCTTAGGTCTATAGGACTTGCGTTGGTTGTCAGTCAGTCGGTGGATGATTTTATATAAATATAGAAGATGGGAATTAAGTGTGAAGGTTTATGTTTTTTCCGGTTATAACCAGAACGCATTAAAATAATCAGTAAGGCATTTTAAGTTAGGTGGACGTTGATAGTCAAAAAAATGGGATACTCCTCGAATTTTCCCTAAATAGGTAATGATTTGAAATACGTATTTCAGTAAAGTTTACACAAAGGGGGGCATTTTGTCTACCGCATACAAAGTGCAGTAGACAAAATGTCCGCTAGGTCAAAATCTTGTCTTGGGAGGTATTGCAGCGGATACTAAGTAAAACTATCAATGCATTGCGAAGGCGGGGTGAGGGGAGGGAAGGGGAGGGGAGGGGGAAGTCAGCTGGCGGCCGTCAGCAGTGAAAGTAAGCCTGCGAGGCCCTCGAGTCCGGCTCTACTTGACGTTGATCGTGATTGAACTAGTGTCTATTTATATTGAACGTTTACATCGACGAAACTGTGATTAGATTGACATTTCAAAACCTAACCATACTCTTTGGTTAGGTATTGAAATGAAGTTTTTTCAAGTACTTGTAGATTTTCAAGACTTAAATTGACGAGAGAGGTAGGTATTGTTAGATACCAAATGTTAAGAATTCTTAAAATGAATTATGACCATCTTCAAGAACATCATTATCAACAACAGCCAATCCACTGCTGGATATACATAGGCCTCCCCCATGGAGTGCCATGACGAACGATGTTGAGCCATCTCCATCCACTGACTTCCCGCAACCTTAACCTTAACTTCGACTGCAATCTTAGGTGTTATATCTTAATGACAGATTTTTATAAAAAAATGTGTATATGTATTCTATAATGTAAATCCTACTATATTATAAACGCGAAAGTTTGTGAGGATTGATGTTTGTTACTTTTACATGAAAAAACTACTAACGAATTTTGATGAAAATTTACAGTAATATAGCTTACACATCAGAATAACTCATAGGCTACTTTTTATCCGGGTACCATGCGGGTGAAGTCGCGGGCAGAATCTAGTATATTATAAATGCGAAAGTTTGCATGTTTGTTGCTAATAATCTTCGGATGAAATTTCTAACTGGTATAGTTTCTGACCTAGAATAACACATCTACTTTTTATTCGTTACCACGCGGGCGAAGCCATGGGTAAAAGCTAGTATAGTAATACATAAAGGGGTTTGAATAGGTATAAAATTGGCATGCTACTGAATTGCTGCCATCTTTATTTTTTCAAAATTCGCTTCGCACTAGAAACCTATATTTATTCGTTACCACACGGGCGAAGCTGTGGGCAAAGTCTAGTAGTACATAAAAAGTTATGAATCGGTGCATAATTTGGTATGTTGTCTTAGAGGGTCACGTCTAAGCGGAACTCAGAGGTGAAATTCGTCTCAGTCGAAGTGGTTTTTAATTGGCACGTCGGTTGTCAGCCTCTGAAGGAAAAAACCCCTTTAGGTAATTTATACACCTAGCAAAACATCGAGCCACCTACGCATAGTAAAATGTAGCAAAACAAAACCCACTGAAGCCAGGTTGAGGTTCTTTGTCCAGCTGAGGCCAGCTCGAAAGTCGCTGACCTTGCAGCCGCCGCCGCCTCTACTGCTCGATGGACAACACGATGCAATAAATTGAACCCCACATTGTTCATGACGCCTTGGTATTCAGATATGTAGATATTATTTACTATAGGTAGAACCCTAATGAAATAAAACTTTTTTTTACAAAGTGCCCCAGAATATGTATGAATTAATGAAAAACTTTATTTGTAAAATACAGGTATATTGGTTCTTAGACTAGTTTGTTAAGTATCACTGTACTTGACTAATTCGTCAAGCAAATGTCTACTGTTTAGGTAGGTATCTGAAATGGGACATAATAGGTAAAAAAAACATTTGAGTTGAAAATTCGGCTTTTCCATTTAAGTAATGTTTTGGAAAAAATTGAAAAAACCCCGTCGTCATGTGTTTCCATCACGTATTGCAGAGCCCTCTAGCCGCCGGCGTTAAAATGGCTCATGCTCAATAATGTCCATTTCGCATGAAAAACCTATTTGCCACAAAATGCCTTTTCTCTGAACCTTTCCATCAAAAACCTTTTGAAGACATACAAAACTATTTTAAAAAACTGCATGGCGATCGGGAACGCCGTTTCACATGGAGGCTGCAGCGCCCCTAGTGACTTGTGACAGTAAAACCTATCTCCATTCTTGAAGACATACAAATCAATTGCAAAAAAATACATAACAATCCTATGAGCTTCTTTGGAGATGAATATTAACAGAAACAGACAAGAAATACATAAACAAACAAAAAGCCTCTTATGGCTACTCGAACGTTTGGTATGATTGATAGCATTTCGTGTGACAGGTTTCGCATTTTTGGTTTTAAGGTATGCTAGTTTTGTCAATATATTTTTATTCGACGATGCGATTATTTTTAAGATTTTCATTTTCGAGTAAAAAAACCCACTGGTACCAGGTGACCAGGTTTGAAACCACGAGCTTCGTATCGGAGCTTGGGGTACCGCCCACTAGGCCACCACGACTCTTCTATGGCTGTCAGTGAAAATATTTCCGCTTTTGTTATTTGACTAGGGCATTGGATAAATGCACTTTTAAAGCTCCAAGGCTAACTACGAGTAGATCCTCGTTTATAAAGCAGAAGCATGAACTTTTACTAGGTGCGGACTGGTTTTTCAAAAGTTTTTTGCCCTACTATTGTTTAGAACTTTGAATCTGTGCATGCCTTGAACATTTATGATCCAGTTCGTTCATGAAGATAATGCCAACCAACGACATGTCTTGTCGTTGGTTGGTATTAACGCGTTAGTCACGTTTCTCAAAGGTCATAGAAATTAAAAAAAAAAAAACATTTTGCGGCAAAGTAAAATAAAATACGTTGATAAACAACGCACGTTTTATTATTGGCTGGGTTATGTAAAACTTGTGGTCGTCGGTACACATGAGATAGGTAGTTAGGTACACACGACCTCTCTGTGATCGATCAGTCATTGTCTGGTCTTTGACCAATAAATTTTATCGGCTCTCTTTGACCAATAAATAAGGATTGGTAATTATATTGTGCCAGCTAACTTATTGCCAATAATTTAAACAGAAGACGAAATAGACCCAAGTTGTTTGACAACTTTGGTACCAACAAGACGTGTTCGACTATGTAGATATTTACAGGGGGGTAAACAAAATACTAAAATACGGTATGGTTGAAAATCAATTGATTTAGGTACGTTTCAAACATTTTTTGTTTTAACTTAGGTGCAAGAGTCTGGCCAACAATTTGTGCTATCGCTTCTATTAAATGCTATAGCTTTGGTCACTAAATAGAGCAAGTATCTATGGTACACATTATTGCTTTTGGAAATTACCAGTTTTAAACGCCTTCTCGTATATCCAATATTATTAAACTGACCAAAATTATAAGATGAGAAAATAAATAATTAAACACGATCGAGATTAAATTATGTACTGTAACTCCTTTGGTCGAATATTATCGTAACCATAAGCAAACAAAAACCCGCTAAGTCAATATTTTATTTCAACGATTGGCAATATTTGAATAACGAAAGGAACCATTACATTGGATGAGGATGAATGACCGGCAAGGCCGAGGTTCTGTGCAAGTTGTCTTGGGACATGATTCACGCAACCGATAGCATGGGCGGGCGTACGTACCTTTATCCAGGAATGTATCTATATACCCACACTTTTACGAATAACAAACAGACTGAATAGTTTTCACTTTGTTATCTTGACTGTAAAATCAAAAACACATCAAGTTCAATATTTTGAATCGATAAGACAAATATTAATGACCAATAATTATGTTTCAGCTATGAAAAATGTTCAAGCACGGAAGATTTTTTTTAAATTAAAATTGTTTCTTGTAGTAATTTTCTTTAAAAATAACTAGGTATACTTACTTTTCAGACTCTATATAAGGTGCTGCTATTTGTAGGTTGCAGAACTTGTGTGGTCTCTTGAATAATTAATTTTTATAGTAGAAAATAATTTATGATAACCTTTATATTTTCAGCAACCTAATCAAAGATGGCGACGTCCGGGGGGAAGCGTCGCGACGAAGCCAGCGACAACTCAGACGACGAGCTCACACCTCTGGCCAACGAAATCTATGGAGGAAGGTAAGCGAAGTAGCACCTTGCTTGTACTAATTCACATTTTCGGTAGCCTAATTCCGGAACACTCTGACTGTGTTTCCAAAGATTGGAGTCAGTTTCGTCCTATGGAAGCAGTTGTCAGAGACCAGTGGCTTCACCATGAAGTCAAAGCGATTCATTACAGGTAAAGATGTCACATTCTGCTTTGCGATTGAGGACGCTATGGCGTAGTTAAAGCTTTGTCATTCGCAAAGCGGGATTTGAAATCTTTTCCTGAATTGAATCGCAATAAGACTTGATGGTTAGACCCCTGGTGGTAATTCACTATAATATTATAACCGTTTCTAATAGAAAGCTCTTAAATAGCAATCTTTCCCGTCATTAAATTTAACGAAAAGCAAATAAGCAAGTCATTAGATTTCAACTGAATGCAAGTAAAATGGATAAAAATCATAAAATGATAATAATGATAAAAAAATGTGATTCAGGAGACGAAAATCACAGAACAGTTAGGTTCTTATAAGATGTTTCTCAACGCAACCTTGATGCATGACATCACCAGGCAAGCCCAATATTCGGATTACCGCGTCATCACGCACCGGTAGTAAAGCTAATCGATATGCTTACCTTCTAATATATCAAGAAAGCTACAAATAAATATAACATAAACGCATTTTTAGCAGCCAATAGTTTTTATTTGGCTACGGGCCCAGTATGTGTTATCTGTCCTTGCAATTTCGTATATTTCGTATATCAAATCTCACTTTACTGAAAGCACCGAAATCGTCAAATATTTTAACTCAGTTACATGATAAGTAATCAAAACATAAAAGTTATACAAAAACAGATACTTGGAATTGTCCTAATTTGCGAATAGATAGTTAGTTTTCTTTAAGCCAATAAAAATAATAGGAACCGACCTATAACGTCAGTCTCATGATTTCACAATAATACAATTTGAGTAAGAATGCAGTTAATGATATTATTAGTTCCACAGGTTACACGGAACGTCGTAAAGGTACAGTCAAAGCATAACAATGCGGGTATTCTAAGTGAAGATCATTTCTCATCGAGTTGCTCTTGGCTCTTGGGCAATGCAATGAGATGGCAAATCTGTTCTACTTCTATGATTCAACTCTCACTCACGATTTCCCCCAAATCTGTACGCGTCACCATTATTGCGTGAAACAAAAAAATGCCTTATTCGTTTGATAACGCTAAAAACATATTATAGATTTTTTGTAAGAAGATAAATATTATTATAGACGTATGCCATTATCGTAACAAGTTGAAATCTGTGTATCTGTTTACCCCTCCGGGAAACAGGCGTGACTATATATGTATGTACCTAGCACTAATGTGAGTCATCAATTATTCGACTCAGCTGACACTGACACAGAGGTTATGTTCGAGAAAAATAGTGTAATAAACTCGCCTAGAAATCAGGTTCTCAGAAGAAGGTATACATGAGAATTGTATCGTACATAACAGCGCCCCTTAGTGACTTGTGGCGATAAAACTTACCTAAGAACCGTCCTTGCTGTCACACTAATAGATTGCAAAAAAAAACGATTGAACGAACGATTGATTGAAAAATTTCAATCAGATAAAAAGTTTCGGAGATAAATGATAACAAGGCGTAATCAGAATACCAGAATAAGTAATTATTGTAGATAGTTAACGTAAACAAATATCCTAAAATGGGATCATTCTACGCATAAAATCAATTTTATGCTCTACGACTTTCCATCATTCGACAATTTTCATTGAAGAAAATGTTAATACCTATAATTTGCTGTTTTAGGTAATAACTAACTGTTAAGTCACAAACATAGTCCGTATCCCACACTAAAATTCTCTGTGTCGTGGGTATCAGGAACTATGAGTACCATAGTACCACAACATCCAACAAATATCTGCAGAATATTATGTTAACACTTGCCCCTTAGCGGGAATCAGAATTTACTCTTTTCGGGATAACACGCATGTTCTAGGACACTTATCATGTATGCAACCTTTATTCTATGAGCGTGCATCAAAATTTAGATTTAAAAGTCGTCAGTGTGTCCAATTAAAATCTAGCTTAATCCTCGCTGAATTATATTTTTATTTATCACCAGAGGTCAGCTCGTTCGATCGGTCACCACGGCCCGGAACCCGCTCAAATGCCAAGGCTGTCAACTCTGACAACACAACTTTCGATCGCCTGCGCCACATTTTTGCGCCCCACTTTAGTTGATATGGCTTCTAGTAATCTATTTTATAGTATACTACCTCTATATCTATAAAACAATTAATTCATTTTTCTACAAAAAAGAGCCTCTTGAGCTAGGCTGGAGAGGCTTTCTTGACCTATTCATGTTCAATATAACATTTTGTACATCAGTTTTAGTAATTTAATCGCAGAAGCGTCAATTTGAATAAGATTGAATAAAAACCTTGATATTTATTTAGAAATGCTAAGGTTAAGCTCAGATAGCTGACATAACTGAACTGACACAAAGGTTACTCCTAAACAATGAAATTCTACTACTATTATAAACGCGAAAGTTTGTGAGGATGGATGTTTGTTACTCTTTCACGAACGTTTTTTTACAAAACTTTACAATAATACAGCTTATACATCAGAATAACACATAGAACACTTTTTATCCGGGTACCACGCGGGCGAAGCTGTGGACAGAGGCAAGTACAGAATATAAATGACTTAAG
The DNA here is from genome assembly GCA_958496245.1 of Perizoma flavofasciatum. Lineage (NCBI taxonomy): Eukaryota > Metazoa > Arthropoda > Insecta > Lepidoptera > Geometridae > Perizoma > Perizoma flavofasciatum. The sequence continues at coordinate 9,153,580 of OY292421.1, forward strand.
TCTTTACAAGTTCTGAAGTCGCTAGCGAGCCATGTATGTAACTTATTTGTAAGTAAACATGATCAGCGCTCTAAGTGAAGTTGAAATACACAAAAAATAATAAGTTGTTTCTAACAGTTCAAATTATTATTTTTAAGTAAATATCCAAGTGGAACGGTATTTAGTAAACTTTCGTATCGGTGGGACATCATGCCACCGTGCGGACGAGGTCGGGCGTGATCAGAATATTTCAACGCCTAGTCGAACACAGGCTAGCCAAATAATGATAATTTACCGGTTTTACTGACCATCTCATGCTTGGTCTTTTTAATAACAAACATGGCCACGTGTCATTTACTGAACTAAGATTAAATAGTGACTGGGTAGAATTTTGTTTGAATAGGTTTTATTTTTGTTTTTAAGTTTGATAGTGTTGTGGTTGGAAAGATCAGTTCGAAATATGTATGTAAATGTAAACATATTTGCTTTGCTGGCAATTCCATTTAGCTCGGAAAGAGATAAAAATAATAGACCACAAAGACATACAAGTTCAATTGGTACCTAACTCAGACATAAAGTTTCAAATAATGATTTGTTTTGTCGAGTTTGTGCGCAAGGCGTAGAGCGGGAGTTTGGTGGTGCTCTTTTTTAAGAAGGGAGATAAAACCCTCCTTAAAAACTATAGACCCATCTCACTACTGAGTCACGTCTATAAGCTGTTTTCACGAGTGGTCACAAATCGTCTCGCCAGAAGACTCGACGAGTTCCAGCCACCGGAACAGGACGGGTTCCGCGGAGGATATGGCACCATAGACCACATTCACACAGTGAGGCAGATTATACAGAAGTCCGAAGAGTATAATCAGCCCCTGTGGCCTTTGTGGACTATGAGAAGGCCTTTGACTCCGTCGAAACCTGGGCTGTTCTGGAATCCTTACAGCGATGCCAATAGACTATCGTTATATCGAGGTGCTGAGATGTCTCTACGAGGCCGCCACTATGAGTGTCCAAGTACAGGGCCAGCAGTCTAAACCCATTCAATTGCGCAGAGGAGTGAGGCAGGGGGATATCATATCCCCGAAACTGTTTACGAGCGCGTTGGAAGATATGTTTAAGATGCTGGACTGGAAAGGTAGGGGCATTAACATAAACGGCGATTACATCTCACACCTATGATTCGCTGATGACATAGTCTTAATGGCGGAGTCGCTAGAGGAGCTGAACCAGATGCTGAACGACCTAGCTTCAGCCTCCCGATGTATCGGTCTTGGCATGAATTTGGATAAAACCAAAGTCATGATCAATGGCCATATTGTTCCAAGACCGGTGGTTGTACATGGCCACCTTCTCGAAATTGTTTCCGAATATATTTACCTTGGGCAGATTCTGCAGTTGGGTAAAAACAATTTCGAGAAGGAGGCCAAGAGGAGGATCCAGCTAGGCTGGGCAGCGTTTGGAAAACTACGTGGAGTCTTCTCGTCATCCATACCGCAATGCTTGAAAACGAAAGTTTTCAATCAGTGCTTCCTACCCGTCATGACCTACGGAGCTGAGACGTGGACACTCACGATAGGGCTGGTCCACCAGTTCAAAGTCGCTCAGCGAGCTATGCTCGGAGTCTCTCCGAAGGATAAGATTCGTAACGAATACATCCGTCAGAGAACCAAAGTTATCGATATAGCTCAACGAATTAGCAAGCTGAAGTGGCAGTGGGCCGGTCATATCTCGCGAAGAACCGATAACCGCTGGGGTAAACGTGTTCTTGAGTGGAGACCGCGACTCGGCAAACGTAGTGTAGGACTCCCTCCGGCCAGGTGGGATGACGATCTGCGAAAGACTGCAGGCAGATGCTAGGTGCGGCAAGCTGAAGACAGGGCGCTATGGCGCTTATTAGGGGAGGCCTATGTCCAGCAGTGGACTAATATAGGCTGATGATGTGCGCAACAAGCACGTTTAATGTAGTGTGGTGTGGTTGTCATAAGTGGGAACTTATGATCATCTCAGCTCAGAATTCGAAAACTATCGCTATCGATGACACATGGGTTAAAAGTTTGAGTCGCGTAGTTAAAAGCTGTTAGATGTATCATCATAATTTATTACTTCACATGTTATTAACATTAGATAATATATAAATATATAATATATAATGCTGGACTAAAAAAATATGACCTTTACCTATCGATGACTAGAGACGTTGCGATTTTGTGATAATGGTGACCTATTCTATGTTGGGCTTGTGGGAATGCTAGAAATATAAATATAAAATGATGTAACTGTCTCAAGTCTGATTTTTACGACAGATTTTGTCGAAGGTAATACTCCTGACATATTGTGTCGATGACCTCTGCACGTTGAACGTCGGGCTTGAGTCTGGAGGTAGCGTTTCGCATAACAAACAAATTTTTACGTTTTCAATGTGGGCATTACATTTTGTGTTACGTAAAATCTCATAAGACTTCATCAAGGAAATGCACTCAGTTCAAATACCTGCCAATGATTTTAGAGTCTGACCAAGTAGAAACAGAATTTCTAAATTAAGTTAATTGCATGGCAATAATATTATTTTAAGCAAAATTTACAACCCTTGATATATTTTTTCAAAGTGTTGGTACTTCCCAAGCCTAGTTAGGTAAATTCCTAAATATGGTATGTTGCCATTAATCCGATAACAAAATTACAGGTTACAACATTGTTTCTTAGCACTAGTTATGGTTTGCAGTCAGGCGAGGGCTTTCGCAAGTTTTCGTGAGTTCGAGCGACATCGAGTGATCTATTGTTCGTAACATGAGCTTTGTAAAGCTGTAGCTCAGTTTAATATAACTATAGGCACCGTTGGCTTTAGCGCTTAGACTCGCCTGCCTGATTCGTGTGTCGTGGAAGGTCAGCACAACGATTTATTTTAGGTATGGTTGCCTACATAAAACGCAATTATGTACCTTACTATCACTCACGCAAAGAAAATTATAGCTTGCATTAGTTCAAAGCTTTATATCTCCACTTGATGAGGTGCGATAGTGATTCTGATTTGAATTCCGACCTCGAAATCGCAAATGTTAACTTGTAACCACATCGTAGAAAACTGCAAAGTTGGTTATTGGATTGTTATTTTTACGAATTATATTTATCACGAGTATAATTTGTATGCATGTTCCTTATAAGAAAATACCTAAACGACAATTTATCTTGATGTGTTATCGGCGATACGAACAGACGGACAGGCAGACAAACATGACGAAACCATAAAAATAATTTTGCCAACAACAGAATATAGGCACCACTATTATTTCTCACACTCAACCCACAAGATATAAATTAGAAATCCGAGATAAGAAGTTACTTTCATTTAGTTAAAGCGTAGTATTGTGCTTAGTGCACGATCACACCGACAATTAACGACTAGACTACGATTTCTTGTGCTCACTCCTGCAGAACTAGAGTACTACTGTGCCGCACAATGTGACTAATTCAATATTTCTGGTCATAAATGATGATTTTAGTATCCTAGATTAAACTGTTTACATCAGGATGGCCTTGCCCCCGACGGGCTAAGGACATTGTCAAAATCGTGGACAGACGTTAGATATGCAATCCAGACCCTCATGGCATTCTATGGGGAGGCATGTATTTAGCAATGGACGTCTTTCGGTTGATGATGGTATAACCTAATATCGTTTGTCCTGTTGAAATTATACGCATTTTTCTTATATACAAAGAATAATTTATAAGACATTAAATGTCAAAAAAACGACTTCAAATAACAGAAAATCGATAAAAAGTCCAGTATGAAATATCATCACCTCATTTTTTCACCCTTGAAGTATACTCTACCCATTAAAAAAGAATCATTAAAATCGGTTCACAAATTGGCGATATCGCGTAACATAAACACAAAAACCACATACAAATTGAGCACCTCCTCTTGTTTTGAAGTAGGTTGATAATAATGAAATCGCTATATTCGCGATACGCTATCCTGCAGGCACTCAATCATCAGATCTTCATGTGTCTACGTTCAACTTTCGAATAAAAACAAAAGAAAAAACACCAACAATTTTTTTTCGGCTAGTAGTGGTTCCATGAGATGATGACGTTTTTTTTAAGTTTTACGGGAAAAATTGCAATCCCTCAAGAATATTTTATTTTATTGGACCACTTTGGGATCATTCTCTATAAAACAACAAAATTATCATCAAAATCGGTTAATAATTGGCAAAGATATCAGATAAAAATACAATAAAAAAATACAGCCGAATTGAGAACCGCCTCCTTTTTTGAAGTCGGTTAAAATAGAGTTGACAGCAGCAACTAGCTAGAGTAAGTGAGCTCTATAATAGTCAGCATTTTATGGTGGTGGCGATAGGAATTGTTTTTTTTTGTGGAAGCATATCAATACGCTATTCAGCCTTGAAGGCTTCTTCCAAAAATAAGAGAATAAAAAACTTTTTAATACTGCTGAGAAATTGCTATCATTTCTATTTTAACCTGTCTCTACTTATCATATTTTAATAACTTATAATACACCCAGTTATAATGCGAATAGCGTGAATTAATATTCACATTTTGTCCTGAGTGAGACAATGAACGGACCATTGGCCAGTGGGTGGACGCGTGCCGGCCCGCACCAGTCTATATTACGATCGCACCGATCACCGTTTACTGTCCTCATACTGACGATGAGTGATTAAATTACACAACCAATCACTTCATTACTTTCTCAAAACTATTTTTTTAAGTTTTTTTTACCCATTTTTTACGGCTTTCCAGTGATTAGATTTATTTCTAAAGTTTTGTGCTTCTCCAGTGCGTGATAGTATTGTAAACTTTTGGTTACTATAGTGGCATGATGATTTAGTGTTGTTCTGAATATGAGTGAGCACGATCGCAGGATTCAAAGAGAGGCGTATGATAAGGAGGAGATAGAGTCCCTCTACGCACCGAATAACAACAATTCGATTTACAGCAATGGAACTTTGCACTACTGTAGCATTTACAGGTAGATATTATCATCATCAGAACTGACAGCTTGTAGAAGTTGGACATAGACTTCCCCCAAACAGTCCTATGAAGACCGATCTTGAACATAATACGATATTCGTTTTTTTTCTTACGATACCACATTAAACTTACCTATGACTACGACATTAGTTAGTTTATTCTTTGGATCGCGGTAAATGGAAGAAGGATTCCGCTATGTACCTTTTTGGACATCAAAGATGTAGAATAATAAAAAAAAAACCTATAAAGCACAATCAAAAAAATTTAACTATAGGTAAAGTTCACAGTTAGTTACCGTGCGCTGTCTTGTCTGTTTTCCCACCCACAGCTACTTACTTGTTCCACCACGCATGATTGGAAATAAAATAAAATAATACCTACTAGCTGCGCCCCGCGGTTTGATCCGCGTAAGTTTCGATTCCGTGGGAATATCGGGATAAAAAGTAACAGCTATGTACCTATCAAGTTTCATCGCAATCGATTCATTAGTTTTTGCGTGAAGAAGTAACAAACATATTATGTATGTACATACTAACACAATATTCAAGTAAGTATATATGAATGTAACCAACTTTTGTTTCTACCGGCAATATAATTAAATTTTAGAACATAAATACTGCTATTGTGACTTAACCATGATAGTAAGATATATTCCCTCGAGGATTTTTTTTGTAGGTAATAATGAATACTTTAATCATGTAGTACATAATTTTTATGTATCATCAATAGTTTTCTCAGCGCACGCCAAATAATGAATTTTATTGGCAAAATTTTGCTACATTATTGCGATTTTCTTAAGGATCTTTATTTTTTTTGTAAATAAATTAAAGCCTATGTTACTTCCTGATAATAAAATTTAGCTTTCTATTGGTGAAAAAATGGTTAAAATCCAGTAGTTTCGGAGCCTATTCGGTACAAACAAACAAACAAAAAAATCTTTCCTCTTTATAATATTAGTACAGATGGTATAGTATTACGTCCCAAGGGATGCTCTACCTAGCTAACTACTACTCAACCTGCACAAGCGTTATAGCTGTGGAGTTACGCATAATTAAAGGTCTTCAATCAGAAACTTTCTAATATACGCCGGCAACCATAAACCTTAGTTCCTCGAAGATGATATTTACTGCAAGAATAGCATTTAAATTGCAATGAATTCTTGTAACAATTAGGGGCTTATAATAGTTGCTAGGGCTAGAGGCATTTGCAATACAATTTCGTGACCCCATTTCATTGTAGGGATAAGCTTATTTCTACGCTGATCAGAAAAAACTCAACATCTCAACAAGAAATCATTCTCGGTTTTTTTTTGTTGAGGACGTGTTCTGCATTGTGTTAGACTCAACGCAGATATATATTTCTGTCTTTTGATTATGTTATACCGGTGTAAATCAATACTTTTAGTAAGTATGTATTGTTTCAATAGATTACTTTAGCTAAAACTATGGTCAGCACTGGCAACGGGCACGCGAGCAAGACGCAATGTCTAATTAGGTTACCACCGTACCGCCTTACGTAAACCGACTGACACAACAGTACTACGCAGGCCATGTTGAAACAGCCACTGTTTTCTATCCGTAATGTAGAATTAGCACGCCAAGGTCATACACATGCAGGTGGCAGATCGGAAGGAAGTCACAGCGTCACGCTGAGACCACCTATTGTAGAGATTTCTCTCGCTGAGTGGCGTGTGAAAGTTGTTTTACCTCGCGATATGTTGACGATTCTGCGGTTTTTCTTGTGTGTGTTGTAGTTTTAAACTGATATAGGTACGTTATGAGAACGATACTACAAAATACATTAACGCTGTTTAAAAATATTCTTTTACAAATATCGCTATGCATCGCTACTAGTATAGTATTATAATATGTGGTATTGCTAATGTAATGTTATTGTACTGTGTTATACTTTGTCACCATGACCAAAAGTTTAGTTTTTTCAAATTTATCTATTGCTTTCATGTATATGTTCAGAGATTATAATACAAATAGGTTGGTAAATATCTTAGCATATAATTTACCGATCGAGTCCTTTAAACTCGCAGACGCTTGTGTTTTTATCAATTCACTACCATCAAACAAAAATACTCCTAGCTTCACCATACTGTGTCCTAAATTGTTTTTCTATTTATCTTTCCAGTCAAAGAACAGTTCAAGAGACTAAAGGATGGGACGTGTTCAGAGAGTTTCCTCCGAAGCAGGACAGTGGGTCCATGGAGAGTCAGAAGTGCTTGGAGTTCACAGTACGGCTCTTGAAGGTCGCTGCGTACGTCATAGTCTTTGTCGTGGTCCTCGGGTCGGGAGTCATAGCGAAAGGAACCACCCTGTTCATGACGTCACAGCTAAAGAAAGACAGGCGGATAGCTTATTGTAATAGGAACTTAGGTAAAGTACAAGCTTAATTACTCACATCAACAACGATTAGATTTAAGATATAATATTGCGTTGGTACTAGTGCGATAATCAATATTTTGGTTCACTTGTCCAGCACCTGTTTTAATATTGGCGTAAGAATCAAAACTGGAAATAGTGCAAAAAATACTCAAGTAAAAATTCGCAGAAGTTCTAAATTGGAACTGTTCATAGGAATGACTGCGAATGATCAAAAACTATGAGCCCAATGCTTTGTACAATTGTGAGCAATTTCAGTTATAAAGAAAGTAAATATACCAGGCTCGCATGGTCTCGGGAATCCATAACATTTTATGAGAAAATGTGGCAAATTTTCTGAATTTCAGGTAGAGATAAACAATTCGTAGTGACATTACCGGACGAGGAGCGAGTGGCTTGGATGTGGGCAATCGTGGCCGCATTCGCCATACCCGAGATAGGAGCGTTCATCCGTTCGGTCAGGATATGCTTTTTCAAATCGTCGAAAAAACCATCCAGCGCGCAATTTATTGTGGTAAGCAAATAAATACATTATATTCGACGACGGACGCACATAAAAAAAAAGTTTTTAGTTTTGTTCAGACAATTCTCATGTTCTGAACATGAACAACCAAAGCGTTTCAAAGAAGCACAATACGGGTTACGAGGCAACAATTCTGCATTTTAGAAGTCTCGACCAAAATACATAATATTTATTGTATTTATGCTCATAATTAGCTAAACAGTCGCACAATGAAGAAAAAATACCATAGCTCTTCTGACGAATCCGAATGCACTAAAATACATGCGATTATGAGTCTCAAGGATAACGGTAATTTCTGTTTTTAAATTAATTCACTAATGTTTTAATTCCAGGTGTTCATCGCCGAAACGCTGCACACAATTGGAATGGGTCTTCTATTCTTCAAGATCCTTCCTGAATTGGACGTGGTGAAAGGCGCCATGATAACCAACTGCCTCTGCATTATCCCGGCTATCTTAAGCCTGCTATCCCGAAACTCGCGCGACTCGAAACGCTTCGTCAAAGTGATAGTAGACATGTGTGCTATAGGCGCCCAAGTGACTAGTTTCATAGTGTGGCCCCTTTCGGAGAACAAGCCAGCGTTGTGGCTGATACCTATAGCGTCGTTGTGCATTTCACTAGGATGGTGGGAGAACTATGTTACACGACGGAGTCCTATAGGTGAGAACTCTTCTAACTACTAAAATTGTCTTGTAACTTGGCAATTTTTATCACAGTTCAACTATTCTGTGTTTTAGTCAGCTAATCTCCAGACAATGTCAAAGGAATGCAAAAATAAATTGATAGCAAATTTCTGCTTTTCTCACCATCGACCGCTTTGCTGAGGGGTCTATTTACGCAGTGTTATTGTTATATGGCGAGATGACACATTTAAAATTATGTTTAAGTGGGCTCAGATTTAGGATTTGTTTGATGAAGACAAGAATGAATTTTCGTTTAGCAACACGAAAACTGATTAAACACTAAATGTACATTGTATTTTCAGGTGTAATCAAAAGCCTGGCAAGACTAAAAGACGAGCTGAATAATTCTCGTTACTACATCTACCGTTTCATGCCTTTATGGAAGATAATGCTGTTTCTGATGTGTGTGCTGTTCAGTGTCTGGATGGACGGAGATGAACCCGCTATGTTCTTCCAACTGTTCAACGCTGGGTTTGGACCCCACAACATTGTTGTTGAAGAAGTGTGTAATTCTCATCATAACTAATGCAATGATAGCCAATTCATTATTTCTGCGTTGTGTCAGTAACCAGGCTGAGGTATTACATAGTGCTGGCCTAGTATCCAATGGTAATAGGATTCATTACGTCTTGTAAAGCCTCCTTTTAATACACGTAATGAAAAATTTGAAAAAAAGGATTTGTCGTGGGAATGAGAAAAATGGAAGGAAAGTCACCAAAATCAGCAGTGGCACTATGTAGTACCATCGACCTTGGGTAGAAGCGAGATTTTTCTTCATGAGATTCTATAGAAGTCCTGTGCCATGTTCAGCAGTAGACTTTTCATATAATTTTAAACAATAATTGGTATACTTAAAATACACGTTTTCTTTTAGATCCAAATGACACTGGGAGGAACGCTCATACCAGATTTAGCAAACGCGACTCTCACCGGAGACTCAGTAGAAGTTGCCGCCGTATACAAATCTGCATTCTACCTACTACTGATCCAAGTTTTCGCAGCTTACATTTGCTATATCTTCGGAAAATTTGCCTGCAAGATTTTGATTCAAGGGTTCAGTTATGCGTTCCCTATTAACTTGGTGATTCCTTTGGTGGTGAATTTCTTGATTGCTGCGTGCGGTATCAGGAATGGCGATACTTGTTTCTACCACGGGACGGTACCTGATTATCTTTTTTTCGAGAGCCCTCCTGGTAAGTGCTTTGGTCAAAGATTGAGGTTAAATAAAATTGCACTAATTTTAGTAGAGCTCTTTTAGCATGCAAGATCATCTCTATGACCTACTAGTCCATAACCAGCAGCTTTTGTTTTGTGAAACAGTTTTTCCGGGGAAGTATTTGTACTTCACGAACTGTGGTACGTTGGTAGCATCATACTATTTCAGCCGCCAAGGAGTAGGCTTGTGGGTACCGGTGAATTTACAGGAATATGAGACTTTTTGAACTTTGTCTCTATGGCACTAGACGACGGGAACTACCATCTGATGGGCCGTACTTATGCCATTGCCCTCCACGCGACATTAAAAATAATTATCCTAGAACATGCGCCAAGCACTGACTGAAAAATACACAACTGTCAAGACAAAAGCGTTAGAGAACGGTAGCAGGACGTTGGAAAGCGATGCAAGATCGCCCATAGTTGCATTAAGAGACTTATGTATAGTACAGACATCTTTCCACTAACAGTGATGAATGGATATACTCGTATTTCGGCTGAAAATGATGACGATTTAGAGTGAATACACTCTGCTGTTAGCTTTGCTCTTATAATTCTTTTCAATTTACAGATTTTACTTTGAGCGATTTTATAACACGGCAAATGGCATGGGTGTGGTTACTATGGCTGCTGTCGCAAACTTGGATCACGATTCATATCTGGACTCCGAAAGCCGAACGATTGGCGTCCACTGAGAAGCTGTTTGTGATTCCCACGTACAACGGACTGCTTATTGACCAAAGTATGGCATTGAATCGGAAGAGGGACGACCAGAAAGATGTTAAGACTGAGGTAAGCCTTACGACGAAAATGTTTTTATGTAGTCAAGTGTTTGACCACAATCTTCGATGATGTAGCACGCTTGTCTAGTCGTCAAAATACATATGTATCGGTTGACTTGAAGACTCCACGATTTGAGAATTGGCGACTTTTAATTCCAGAACTAAGCATTTTATTTTATCAAGCATTGTATTTTTTAACATATTGCATCGTAAAACAACATTGCCCAATGGAATACCTATGATTATTACCTACTGGCTTGATAATTATGAGAGTAGCACTAGTCGATTGTGAAAATGGACATAACGTTTGTACCGTTTCTCTTGTAGTTTTACTTTGAGTCGAAACATCCCAAGAATGGCCAATCTCAGAACCTGTCTGGGACCGGGCACAGTGGCTCAGCGTTTAGAGCACACGTACCAATCTCAATGGATTAAATTCCTGCCTATATTGTAAATTTTTAATATATCTTAAAATTTCCCACAAGTGTGAGACAACACTTTAAATCCCGTGTTTGCTACTGTTTTCAGGATCTTGCCGAAATCGAAAAAGAAAAAGGCGACGAATACTACGAAACGATCTCAGTCCATACAGACAACACTGGATCCTCTCCCAAGACCGTCAAGTCCTCAGACCAGATCACCAGGATCTACGCATGCGCGACCATGTGGCACGAGACCAAAGACGAGATGGTAGAGTTCTTGAAGAGTATTCTTCGGCTGGATGAGGATCAGTGCGCCCGACGGGTTGCGCAGAAGTACTTGCGAGTTGTTGACCCGGATTACTACGAATTCGAAAGTGAGTGTACTGAAAAAAAAACTGCTCACGACAGGTGTGTGATAATGAAAATAATAAATAACTTTACTTCTTCCAGCTCATATTTATTTGGACGACGCTTTTGAAATCTCTGATCACAACGACAACGATTCCCAGGTGAATCGTTTCGTGAAGCTCCTGGTGGATACTTTAGATGAAGCCGCGTCTGAGGTCCATCAGACCAATATACGCATACGGCCTCCAAAGAAATACCCCGCGCCGTATGGGGGACGGCTTGCCTGGGTGCTGCCGGGAAAGACCAAGATGATCTGCCATTTGAAAGACAAGTCGAAGATCCGACACAGGAAGCGTTGGTCTCAGGTATAGCCCGCGCTACTAAACAAAAAAACAAACACGCTTGCCACAGTCATTCCTATGATGAACATCCTCAGATCTAATACTTAGTACGATTATCTGTGAGGTTACCAAGAAGGGTTAGACAGATACTCGTTAAAACATATGTAGTTAGCATTCCGCGTGACATGTTGCAAGCCCTTCGCCACTAACCGATGGGACATGCCTACCAATTTTAGGTTCTAGGGCATGCCGCTTTGTTCATGATGTTTTCCTTCGCCGTTTTAAGTACGAGTTAAAGAGCACTTAATTTTTTTGATTCATTTGTGCTATGGCTCTCTATGGGGAGGCCGAGACCAGCATTGTGTAAGTAGTGTAATAATATAAAAATATATTTGTTCAACACGATATAAAGAAAACAAATTATCCAAGATAGTGGGCCAGTTAAGAAACAAAAAAAACACAAATAATATGGTATCTATGCTTGGTCGCGCGCGAGGAACCGGCGTAAATTCACTTGAACATTTTAGATTCACGTATAGTTTTTAAGTTGACGTTTCTATATGATCCTTGTGATTTCAATGAATAAAAACCTATTGACTTTGACTTTGTATATTAAAATTATTATACCGGGTGTAATAAGACTACTCCCGAAAACTTCGGGGAGTGAAATTACAAGTTGTAAAAGTTGTACATAGTAAAATTTGTTCATATTGATGGCAATATGAACTTTTACTATGGAACCAACACTGTAAACGCGAAAAAAAACAGCTGTTCCATACTAAAGTTCAATACCTACTTAGCTGTAATGTATGTTCGTATTGTTGGGTACTTTCACCTCCCGATGTTTTCGGGAGTAGTCTTATTACACCTGTATAGGGATATGTTATTTATGTAGGTATTTATTATTAATATTATATTTTGATAATAGGCTTACTCGTACATCGCCGTCTTTTGATTCCATTTTATCCTGTCCATCCAAAGGTTATCTGGAAGTGATCGCTTTTAGCGATAAGACCACCCATTGTACCTTTTATGATTATTAATTCCTGTGTTTTGTAATTTGCTTTGGTGTGCAATAAAGATTTATCTATCTTTCTATCGAGCGTATAATTTATAACTTTTTTTATATTCATGCACTACCTCCAGACTCTTTTCCATATAACACAAAGGTTAGCTGGAAGAGAATACTATTTAGCATTTAGTTCGCCTATGTACAGTACTTTTTAATTGTGCAATGAATAATTTTATATCTATCTATCTATCTATCTCTGGTTCAGGTGATGTACATGTACTACCTCCTCGGCCACCGACTAATGGAGCTACCCATATCCGTGGACCGGAAGGAGGTGATGGCCGAGAACACGTACCTGCTGACCCTGGATGGAGACATTGACTTCCAGCCGCATGCCGTCCGACTGCTCATCGATCTGATGAAGAAGAACAAGAACCTTGGTGCCGCCTGTGGCCGCATTCACCCTGTTGGCTCGGGTAAGCTTATTCAACTTACTAGTCCATACTAAAATTATATTATGTGGAGATGCCATTTGTCAAGTATATTATGCTATAGAATGCCATTTATTGTATGAATTTTATTTCAAAGATGAATAAGTTCGGAGCATCTATCAACATTGTTCTAGAACGAAATGATTTCTATACTTTTTAGGTATAAAACGGAACCCGAATAATTTCGTTATAGCCGTCTGTCTGTCTGTCAGTTCATGCGTTAGCATCCTAGTAGTCTGTGATCAGTTCTTTAAAAATATTTAAAAAAGGTTCGCATAACAATTTTCAATTTTCAATTATCGAAGCCTTTATTCAGGAAACATAAAGGCTTCGATAATTATTATATTCGCCTGGTTTTTTTATGTGAAACTGTGCCAATACTATTATTATTCATCCAATCTTATAACAAAATTCTAAAATTCTATCCGTTTTCAGGCCCCATGGTGTGGTATCAGATGTTTGAGTACGCGATCGGTCATTGGCTGCAGAAGGCGACGGAGCACATGATTGGATGCGTGCTTTGTAGTCCCGGCTGCTTCTCTCTGTTCAGAGGAAAGGCTCTCATGGACGATAACGTTATGAAGAAATACACGCTCACTCCGACAGACGCTAGGCATTACGTGCAATACGATCAAGGTAAATATGACCAAATTATGTTTTCTGCGGGACAAGTGTTTGCATTGTCTTATCGAGTTTATAGCGATAAATATGAAAAGGTTCTGAAAATTCAACCCGTGTTTCAACGAGAAGTTACTTGTATGGACAAAAACTACACCTAGACACTCAAAACAATGTTTTTTGTTCTTTACAGGGGAAGATCGTTGGTTATGCACTCTTCTGCTACAACGTGGTTATCGAGTGGAGTACTCAGCCGCGTCGGACGCCTACACGCACTGTCCGGAAGGATTCAACGAATTTTATAATCAACGCCGTCGCTGGGTGCCGTCCACGCTCGCCAACATTATGGATCTGCTCGTCGATTACAAGAACACGATCAAAATCAACGATAATATTTCCACGCCCTATATCGCTTATCAGGTAAGAAAAGAACAAACGAACGGCATTATATCTTTTCCCGAGTGCCGCAGGGCATGTTTTTGCGCGCATCTATTGCGGGTGTAAAGTGGGATTATTTCACCCAAACGTTCTGATGAATTTTAATGCATGAGGTATCGTTAAACGCGCCATGGTCATGTGAGTGACATAATAAATCCTGTAGGTTTAGTGTGAGTTTTTTCTAACAAATTAACTTATAGCAAAACTCACACTAAGCTTACGGGAGTTCACAAGGGTTTGTGAAAAGTGTTTGAAAATTTCTGCCAAGCAGCGTCCTGGCAGCATTTACCTACTTTTAACGTTATGACCCGCTCTAGTTCTCGATAGATAAGGTTGACGACTATGAACTCGCGGTCGATAGAGGTGCATTAACTAAAAAAGAGTGGCGGTAGCTGCTCTTATATTATCTCTGTGTAGTTTTTACACTAATATGGGTATCAAAAGAAAGGTCTTGATGTGACAATTTTAGATATTCATGTTATTGAAGTAATCCTTTGAAATTCCAGGCGGTTTTCGGGATTTAGAGCCTCAAAGAGAATAAAACGGAACGCTTATCTAATTGATTACTTAATGTTACAGATGATGTTGATGGGCGGTACAATCCTAGGCCCCGGAACGATATTCCTCATGTTGGTGGGTGCCTTCGTGGCAGCCTTCCGAATCGACAACTGGACCTCCTTCGAATACAACTTGTACCCGATCTTGACTTTCATGTTAGTCTGTTTCACGATGAAATCAAAGTTTCAGGTAAGTTTAGTAACGTCGTAAATAACAGTCTGTATACCGGGAATTTTATTCATGGAGGCTACACAAGTCTGTTTTAGCAGCCGGCTAATATGCAAGTGGCTGGTCATATATGCCGAAGAATCGACAACCGCTGGTTTAAATGAGTTCTTGAGTGGAGACCGCGTCTTGGTACTTAGTGTGGGGCGCGGCCCTCCTGTCTAGGTGGAGCAATGACTTAAAAAGTGGCGGGCAGAAAGTGGATGAGAAGAGTGGCGCGTATTGAGGCCTATGTCTAGCAATGGACTAATGTGGACTGATTATGATGAAGACACGCAAGTGTTGCGGGTTCTATTTCTGTTGCGGGACGAAAGATAGCATGATCTGTCAATATTTGTCTTTGGGAAGGGTGTTGTGGTACCATGGTACTAGTATGTCTTTGCCACGACATGCAATCTGTTTAAATATCCTTAAAAGTAAGGCCCCTTTAAAAGTAGTGTGGGGCAGAACTATCTATGTGACTGTTGGGTGTTATTTTATTCATGTTGTGGGTTATGTTGTAGAAGTTATATTTTACTGAAATGATAATTAACGTTTAATCACAAACTGAATGGCGACCCTTGCAACATTAGAGGCACGTATATTATAATGAGGTATCGCTTATTATATAACTTGCGCGTTGCCGACCCACAGACATAATGGTGAATGGTATAATATCACCGCTAAATCACCAGCATTACTGCTTAGCGGTAGTAATAGGTCAATTGGGAAATAGGATTCGTAATTGATTAATTGTTCTTTTATTCTTTCAGTTGATGGTTGCCCAAATATTATCGACTGCATACGCTATGATAATGATGGCTGTGATCGTCGGTACGGCGCTCCAGTTGGGCGAGGACGGCATAGGCTCTCCATCAGCTATCTTCTTGATAGCTCTCTCCAGTTCATTCTTCATAGCGGCTTGCTTGCATCCACAAGAATTTTGGTGTATCGTACCCGGCACAATCTATTTACTGTCCATACCGTCTATGTACTTGCTCTTGATATTGTATTCTGTTATAAATTTGAATGACGTCACGTGGGGTACTCGAGAAGTGCAAGTAAAGAAGACTAAAAAGGTTTGTATCTTTATGGACTTTATTGGAAAGGCGTTGTATTGCATGCATTTTCGGATTGCATGCGTTAAATTCAAATATTTTGTATTTTAAATTGCATAATGTAAAGAGTTTTTTACTACAGCACGGCTCATAACTAGGCTTCCGAAGTTAGCCGCAATTAAGTTGCGAAATCGATTTTGAGAAACGAAAATGTTTATTGGTAAAAAAATATAGTTTAATCAACAGGGTCAAAATTTAGCTGAATTTTAAAATTCAATAGGAATTGACGGTTAAAGTCACTTACTTTAAGTCCGAACCGTATTAACGGTTATGATTTCACTGATTTTATGTTCCTTCAGGAAATCGAAGAAGAAAAGAAGGAGGCAGAGGCAGCAAAGAAGAAAGCGAAACAGAATTCCCTGCTCGGCTTTCTCCAAGGAGTGAACAGCAATGAAGAAGAGGGTTCTATAGAGTTCTCTTTCGCGGGTCTATTTAAGTGTTTGCTGTGCACTCACCCGAAAGGCAATGAGGAGAAAGTACAACTGTTACACATCGCATCCACGCTTGAGAAACTGGAGAAAAAGTTGGACGCTGTAGAAAGGTACGATAAAGACATTTTTATGTAGATACGCTCTATAAGTACATAGCTCTAACATACTTCTAAATGGCTTTCATCGAACTCGGTACCATTCATCGATATTTGGAATATCGAAGTGTCGCAGTCATATACTATCCATATTTTTGTTTGTCTTTGCAGAAGATCTCAACAATTCTAAAGAATTTTTAAAATTTTAAATATGCATGAACAAATCAAATATTTACTAACGGGTAAATAATTACAGACGTAAATCGACGACGTCTCGTATTTTTGAAAAAACTTCCAAGGAAAAACGAGACTTACCCGTACAACTGTAGTTCGAACCGGATCGAACATCTCACATGAAACAAACAAATACTCGTAAGTTAAAAGATCTAAAATCGTAAATAACGTTCCCAGATCGGTAGACCCGCACGGACTGAACAGAGGTAGGAAACTATCAGTGGGTCACCGCGGCAGCACGAGCGGCGACCACCAGCTGGACGCACTGGCTGAAGGACCTGAGGATGAAGACGACTCCAACTCTGAAACCGATACCATGTCTACGTCTCCTAGGGTAAGAGATTTTATGAAACACATTATGTAGGTACGTGGCGTTTCCAAAATATTTTTTTTGGAACAACTGCTTGTAAAACATCTTTCTTAGGGTTGTCTGAAAGAGATCGCTTTTAGACAACGCAATAAGATGGCGGTGTTGTGCTTTTGTTTTTTGTAGTTTAAGTCACGATTTTGAACGGTAAGTGCTGCTATGCACGTCTATCTACTCTATGTCTTGATACGGCTTTTTTGTTGATTCCAGGAAAGACGAGATGATCTCATAAATCCATACTGGATTGAGGACCCCGATTTGAAGAAAGGTGAAGTTGACTTTTTGAGCCCTACAGAGATTACATTCTGGAAGGATTTATTGGAGAAATACCTGTTCCCTATTGATGAGAACAAAGAAGAGAAAGTAAGCAATGATAAACGCTAAATTTGATTAATTTTGATGGCAAATGAAGTCTAATATAGGAATGTATAAAGTTTTGTACAAGTAATTTCTACACGCTTCAGAATCAATTAAATATTGAGTATCTATTTTGCTATTTAAATACCTAATGTGATTTTATTTCAGGTTCTTATATAAATATTTGATTTTAAATGTTTTTGACACAAATCTTCCCCAAATTTTAGGCACGTATTTCCAGGGATTTGAAAGAATTGAGAGATTCATCTGTATTCTCTTTCTTTATGATCAATGCACTGTTTGTACTGATTGTGTTCTTGATGCAACTGAACAAGGACGCCCTCCACTTTAAATGGCCCTTCGGAATCAAAACTAACATTACGTACGATGAGGTTACGCAAGAGGTAACGTCTGCCCCCACTACAGCGCTCGGCCTTCAACGATGACACGGGACGAGACCGGACAATTTATCGACCGTCAGCCACCCCAGTCACCCTTGAAAGTTGATGCAATCATTTTATCCGCTTTGTTACATTTTACAGGCTCGAATCAAAGAAGATCTCATAGAACTTCGAAATAAATCAGTTTTCGCATTCGTTATGTTCAACGCTTTATTCATATTGATAGTATTTTTATTGCAACTAAACAAAGATCAACTCCACGTGGATTGGCCTTTGGGGATAAAGACGAACATTACGTTCATCGAGGAGACAGGCGAGGTACAGCCAAAAGATACCACTTTGTGTGTTCACTTCACACATCTAACGACCTTCCTCTAACCGGTCTGTCGGAGCACCACGCATGGAGACCTGAGACACAACGACTTAACATATTTGGCGTTACTTGGTTTACTCTCTAATCAACACCCGACCCTTTAGATTTCCCTACCTTAGTTGGTTTAAAAGAATCCGCAAAAGAAAATCCTTCAACGGAGTTAGAACTTTAGCGTTTCTAGAAAAAAAATGACAGTACCATACTCTACAAAATACCCCAGCAACCAGCACCTTTCCAATCCAATACACCGAGAATCTTTCTGTTATTAAGGTGGAGGAGTTTCTTCTATTAAACACGGTACAGGGTCACTGGTTTCCTTTGTGTACATTACACAGACCCTGAAATGTGGTGATTTGTTTAACATTGAATTGAATACCTACTTAATGCACTGGTGAGCTAAATGTGCAGTTACAAAAGATAAGGGAATGTTGTGTTATCATTGTATAAAAAGTAATTCTTTAAACATCTGTATACCTGGAAACGTTTCAGTCATTTGTGTACTCACACTCAAAATAACTTTCAATTAATTGGCAAAAATCAGTGTCAATATTCCATAACGTCTACTAGTAACAAACTTTAAACGTTTTTAAAAATAATTATCAGTTATTAGTGTAAGAATGTTGGCACTGATAAATAAACAAAATTTCACCAACTCTTAATATCAACTATCTGACATACTTATCAATCTAATAATTTTCGATTTCTATCAGTGTCTTTCATGAGACCACTATTTACTCTTTACATGTGTTTTCAGGTTTTAATCTCCAAAGAATACCTACAATTGGAGCCTATTGGTCTGGTGTTTGTGTTCTTCTTTGCCTTGATTCTGGTGATCCAGTTCACGGCTATGTTGTTCCATAGATTCGGAACCCTAGCGCACATACTATCGTCCACAGAACTGAATTGGTTCTGCAATAAGAAGGTAAGAAAAACCGAATGCTTTACGAGTGTTATATGATCCTCGCTAAACGTTCTCGTGAGTTTTATGAAATTAATATCATAGGTTTTTGGGACGAGAACAAGTGAAGAGACGACAAAAAAAACAGTTTCTAATATTGAAATGTTAATTTGATCAAAACCAACTAATATTAGCAATCTTTTTAGGCGGACGATCTATCCCAAGATGAGATATTGGATAAAAATGCAATAGCAATAGTGAAAAACTTACAAAAGCTGAATGGTCTGGATGATGAGTATGAAAATGACTCTGGCTCTGGACCTCACAACGTGGGCAGAAGAAAAACCATTCACAACTTGGAAAAGGCCAGACAGAAAAAGAGAAACATAGGCACTCTTGACGTGGCGTTCAAAAAACGCTTCTTCAACATGAATGCGAACGATGGACCAGGTAAAACTGATGATAACTGTTGGGCACATGCTACGAAAATTGCGTTTCAAAGTAGACTTAAACAAACATGTTCTCCTAACTGCAATATAGGGCCCCGGAGGAATTGGCGTAAATTTACTTATATTCTTATACAATGAAGAATAAAATCTTAAATTCAATTGCATTTATAAGACAAAGATTCTAATTTTTATTTGATTTCAATAAATAAATACATATATTTTTTTTATACATATCAAAGTCAAAATTACTTTCATCATTTTGAACTTTTAATGTTCAGAATGATCTACTGAAAAAAAGACTATTTAAAAGACAAAACAATCGGGTCGTCCAAAATATCGATTCCGAATTTCAGGCACACCAGTCCTCAACCGGAAGATGACCTTACGAAGAGAAACGCTGAAAGCTTTAGAAACAAGACGAAACTCAGTCATGGCTGAGAGACGAAAATCCCAGATGCAAACGTTAGGCGCCAACAATGAATACGGCGTTACAGGAATCGTAAGACAAGAACTTTAATGTTTGCACCCACCCACTTTTTATAAGCTTCCGCACACCATTCGTAAAACTACTACGTATTTTTGAATTTTCGTTTTTCTGGAAATGAGAATAACATATCTAGACAATATTGCGTTTTTCTTTGACAGAATTTAACAGCTTTATGTCAAGACCAGAAATGGTGTTGAGTTTTTAAATTATTTTGTAAACAAAAAAAAAAAACCTTTGTATGTATGTATGTTCACTCCTTCTTAAAGCCGGCAATGTTTTTAGCTGAACAACAATCACGGAGTTCCCAGACATAGAACTTCAAACGCGAACATATCAGTGAAAGACGTATTCTCCGAGCCAAATGGAGGGCAGATCAACAGAGCCTACGAAGCGGCACTTGGCGACGAAGAAGACAGCAACTCGATAAGACTCCAAACAAGACAGAATACAGTTTCCTTCCAGAATAGATTCTGAAATCTGTGAAACGAATCCTATGAGTTGCCAAAATTGAATTTAGTAGCAGCTAGTTTGAAATGTATAAAATAGGTTAAGAATATTGAAATTAAGCACAACTACTACAGATCTCTCTCTTCCAAGATTTGAGGTTGTATCAACTCAATATAACTACTATTGAGTACTAGACTATTAGATAGTTGGAACTTACCTTATAGAAATTATGTCTTTAGTGGTGATTGAATCAACAACTGTGTCTATAGCCAATCTAAGTTGAATGGTAAATTCATTCATACATCATATCATAAAACAAGCACCAATAAGCACATTCATAATTTCTGTAAGTTAGATTTCCTTCTGAGATTAAAAAATTGCATTGTTTGTGATACTTTTCTAAGAAACTTGAGATAAAATGTACATTGTATCTATTTTGGATGTTAATGTAAACAGCTTTATTGTTAGTTAAGACTTACAAGTAATTTACACTGCCACTTGTTTACCAATAAGTACCTTCTTTTATATTTTCTAGAATCAAATTTAGGTAATATTTTACCATTAAGGAACATAAACTTTGATAATGGCTATTTAGTTCTATGTTTTATTTCAAATGCCCAACTATGGAAACATCCTCAGGACACTTAGAAACTACAAAATATGGTGAAGTTAAATATTTAACAAACAGCTATAGTCTAAACCAAAGAACATAGATCAAAGTTCTCATTATTCATAAACTACTCAAACAATCGTTATATTCAAAATGTGGTAGGTCAAAGGCTAATTCAAAATTATCTACTTATACTTTTCATATCATTAAAAGTAAAAATAAAACTTACTTTACTTAATTTTCTAAGAAGGTCACAAACTCTGTGAGCTTAAAGAGTTGGTCTTCGCTGGAGGTGTGCAGAGGAGCAGGAACAACAGGAGGTGTGGGGTTTACTGACTGGTTGTCTTCAGAGAGTGCCCACTTACGGTCTCTAAAGACTTGTAGGCATGCCTCCCTGCTCAGTCCAGTCATTGTTATCACTGAGTCTATGGAAATGTTGCTGTATGAATTCCCAATCATTTTCAATGTTCGCTCTCTAATGTTTTCTGAAAAAAAGATTGTTATATACAATACAAGTATTTTATTTTCCAAAACTAGGATATTTTCTGTATTGCAGGCATCTAGGCTTAATTTCACAAGTTAGATATAACGATATAGAGAGCATGGGACTTTGTTACCTTATTTACAGAAGAGTAGAACTAGTGAAGATAATAATAGGAACAACTACATCAAAAAGTCAAGTAAAGGTTTCTTAAAATTCTATGAAGAGGTTAGAACTGCACTGAAATTTTGGTTTGGGTGTTTTGCATTATTCCTAATTTATATTATTTCATGTTTGAGAAACAGTCAATCACTTAAACGAATACCTTCTAGTGCTCTTATGATTAGTGCAACAGGTTCCACCCAGTTATAAGCTGCCAAAGCCTGGTATGTACCGGCAAGATCCTTCTTCCATAGTTTCTGGCCGACTGCCCAAATAGCACTTAAATCAGGATTGCTGCTTATAATGTTTTGAGGTATCCTTTTCCATAGGAACTTGGCATTACATCTGAAAATACAACGAAAAGTAATAGGTATTTAAACAACAGTGAGATGCAAACATTATGCAAAGGAATGATACTAGGTACTTACAGGTCATTCTGGTACAAATAAATTGCTAATAATTGAGCATACGTTGTTGGTGATACTACACCAGTCGGAGCCTGCAATTTAGACGTGAAAACATGAGATAGTTACAAAGAAATACGCGTCATTAGGTTATCTGCTGGAAACTAATATTCACCTCTAATTCTTGTTTTTCCAGATCCGCACACATTTTATCAAAGTTATTAAGCATCTTGTTGTGTTCTTGAGGGCGGAGTGTATTAAGTAAATAAAATATTTTTTAGCCTACACGAAAGCTAAACAAACTTTAATAAGATAATAATTATAAATAAAATATTTGTGATAATTGCGATTACAATTCAAAACACAATACAACACAACTGTCAGTGTCAGATTATACAGATAGACACCAGAAATCAGAATGTCAATGTCATTCCAGCAGCATTAAATATCCTGTTGAATGGTATGTATACTTTCGTGTTACTTACTTATAAGCCGGGTACATAATATTTCCAACACAACATGCGAATGCAATGCAACGCGAACGTAATGTGGATATCAAAGTGACAATCACCATCGCTAGGTGGCCAAAGGGAAATGTTTGTCATGTCATGTGGTTGTCAAAGTTCGCGTACATGCATTGATCGCCACCACCGCCACCGCGTCAGTCTGACCGGGCCCTTATACGCAGCCGCCAGGTAAACAGACAGACAGCCAGCAATTTTCAAGTTTATTTTATTTTATTTATGAAACAAAATATATTATCATTGTTTATTCAGAGATTTCCAAACACAGAGTAACACTGCAGAAAAAAAGATTGCCAAAGCGTTATACCACTTAATTACACACCATAATAATAATGTAAGTACTTAATATGATTATCCACAAAAATTATACTTCGGCACCTGGCGTATGTTTAATGCTAAACAACAAAATAACACATTAGAATTAAAAGTAGATAGGTACTAATAAATAACAGCAGAAGAAAAGTTTATGTTTAATAAAAGATAAGGTATAGGATAAATACCTACATAATATAATGTTTTTTATATTTCTAATTAGTGCCAGTATATATAATACTTAGGTAGGAAGCAATTTTTTTTAATAAGCGAGCATCTATTTTTTGATGACAAGCTTTTATTTAACTTGCAATGTTTGTATGTTAGTTTGTTTAGGTCAAATCTTGCAAGCTGGATTAGAACCACTTCTTATCCTACGGAGTTGCATTTTTACATGTTGGTTCAGTTCTAATGACAATACAATGTTATTAGCTCCAGTTATAGGGACTCTTCCACGGTTAACAGCACAGACATGCAATTTTGTGTACGAATTTTAATATGATTGCTGGTTTTAAGTTGTACCATGATATTGTTGCTGCACTCAGTGTTAAAAGCTTGTTTTTGAAAGTGTTTTTTATGTATTAATTTATTATAGATCAAACTGCGTGCGTAGTAGCAAGGGCTTTGATGGTGTTGGGCAAGTATACGCGCCCAACATGCGTGTGAACAGTCAGACAAGTACAGAGGGTCTAAGCTGAAAATAGACATTCTGTGCTTAAGACATGTCAAAACGATGACTGTTTTTGGCATGATGTAATACAAAATACACACAATGGGTGGTTGTCTGCATAGTGCATGAGTGTTACAAATAGGTCATCATCATCATCTCTTTCACTTACTCCCACATTAGGCAGGGAAGGTATATTTAATATGTATCTTCATATTTACTCTGTCCACACATTGCATGATGTGTTTACTAGTTTTAGAAATTACACAGACAAAGTTATTAATTAGAGTGCCCTGTTATGAATATTATGTGTTACATTTCAAGATGTGAACTAAATAATTAAAAAAAAGGTATAACAGGTTTTCTCAAAGATTCCTTTCTTATAGGTATATAATAACCGTTAACATAATAATCCATCTTTTCTTCGGCTATCGATAGAGTATTGGGCGGGCTTCGACTTATCGAGGATAATACAAAGTCACAATAGGCTGCGCCGGCCGCACCCCGCCGCGCTGGACGCCCGCGTCACGCGTCTTTGTCATGCAGCGTCGTATCTAGGGAGAGTGCTGCGCGGGACGCTGGTACTTACTCAATTGTGTACAAATGTACCGACTTACCCACTCAAATAATGAGTAAAAAGCCTATTTAACATTTTCCATCTGCGGGGATGGAAAAGGTTCATCTATATGAAGCCATATTTTTGACGGCTAGATCTAAATGTTCGTTACCGCGCCATCTGTATGACTTTAAAGAACTATAAAAAGACTTGCCAAAATAATTATATAGAAATTTTATAAAAAAACGGCTTAACCGATTGTAATGTTGTTTTAGCCGTCGTTTGGTATGGCTCCAAGAAATCTACTTCAATAAGGTTTTATCACCACACGTCACTAGGGGCGGTCATAGACACTTAGATGTCTTAGACCGACTCTGCAGCCATTCCGCTACGCGCATAGCCAGAGATGATGGACTGACTCGCTGAGTCACCTTACAATATTGTCACTCGCGATGCTAATTTCCTTGTTACCGGTTGTATTCAATTTGCATCATAATGATATAGGATGTACAGAATTCAGTTACCGAAGTGGGTTGAACTTGTACCAATGTACTAGAGAAGCTTTTGTAGAGCAAATATTTCAAGGTTGGATTCACCTAAGAGGCTGATGCCGGAAATAAGTACCCACATTTCATAGTTAAATGGGTCGATATTTAGGTGCCTTACCTTACCTTACTTACGCTCAAGTCTCATTGTGTTTGAATCAGAGGCAGATAATTTTATTGTTATAATGAAGTTACCTATCTACTTAACATAAGCTTTGGTAAAATCTTAATGCTGAGATCGAGAGGGGGTTCGATTGGGAAAAGGAATAATATATTTGGGTAAGGAATAAGATAGCGCGTACCTACCAAAGGAAAGGGAACGGAATACGATGAACGCTTTGCTATTTTTGGCGGACGTATTGAGGAACTCAGATTTCCATAAGACAATTTTAAACGTACGTTGTGTTTCCGTCGAGGAGTCATCTGTTCTAAAGCTGACCTGTGAGACTAAACTTAGAATACTCACTCGTAAGCACCGTATTGTGCAAGTGCTACGATTAAGGAGCGTTTCGTCACTTTCATTTATTGTTGGATTGCCCAATGGAACTTGTCACGGTCTGTCGGTAACCAATGGCTCGCCACAGCCCCGCCTCGAAGCTGAGGCGTGATCGCAACACTGCTTGTGTCAGAACTAAGCACCTGCTAAGCACTTCGTAATAGCAGGTAGCAGGTAGGTGCTTAATGCTCAATAACAGGCTTCAGAAATCTGAAGAAAACTGTCTGTTTGTATGCAGAGAGATTTAAGGCAAACCCTTAAGTGGACCTAGGTAGGTACTTATCTAAAAATATTTTTTTGCAACATCTCAAAATTAAAGCTCAGTTCGCACGGACGCTTGACAAGCGCCAACGCGACGCGACGCTACCACAAAACAAAGGAAAACAAAAGAAAGAAAATGCGTACTTAAAGTCTGCCATACCAAATTATAATTAAATAAACAGTGTTTATGGCAGTTTATGGTCTACAACTAGTTTGGTGTATTGTAAATAATAAATTAACAGCATACCTGTGTATGTATTCCCTAATCTTGCTTCACTTTGGCATTTATCGATTTATAATGTAGAGTTTTCGTAGCAGATTAGGTTGGCATTTGCTTCGTACCTACCTACCTACTTACATTAGCTTAACCACAGGCTAAGCATCAAGAGGGCATCCTGAACACGTTTACTCACTTGATATCCTATAAATTAATAGCTTTAATAGGTGCATGTTCATGTTTTATCTACTTTAGTAAGATTGCGGGGTAGACCAAATTCACGTAGAAGACAGGTTTTGCCTTCTATTATAGATTACCAGCGCGCTTGCTTACCGTAGTCCGTACGCACGCAGCAAGGACTTTGTAAAAAAATCGGATAAGTGAAAGTTGACTCGTGAACCGAGGGGTTGACTCGTGTACAAGGATGTATGTTTACCAAAATAATAAACATTATTATTAACATTAAACATTCAAGTTTGTCAACTATGAATGCTCTAATCATAGTTTACGAACTGCTCTAACTGCAAGTGTAAGTTGTGTAATCTAAATATAAACTATTTTTTCATGTGACAAATTAACGATTTTCAGATATTTTCCTTTACTTGTGCTATTAGACTTGCTTCTTATGACGACCTCTGTGGCGCAGTGGCAGAAGCCGCCGCGGGACATATGTTTGTATGATCTGCAAATATTTTTCTCGGGTCTGGGCGTTTCCAGAATTATTTATTTATTCTTGCCAAATTTTATAATTCTAGGTCAATTTGAAGTACCCTATAGGTTTTCATTTACTTTGCGAGTGTCAAAATTTAAGGCATACATTTTTTGATTCCGTTGATTAAAAAGCTTGTTTTTTTTACAGCTCCATGGAACCGCGGACATAAGTATTTAATATTAATTTCAACTTGCTACCACGTGCTCCTGAGAAAAAGGATCTTGACAGACAGACATACAGTCCTTAAAAAGATTACCGGCTTCTTTCGTCTCAGGTATAAAATAATTTAGTTTAATAGTCGCTTTATAATATCTCATCAACTTTTGTTTCTAGTAAAAGCAGAGCCTTCAACAGTGCCCAGTTATTTACGTGAATGTGGTCAGTTGCATCGGACCCAGTGACCCCTTGCCCGGGGCGAGGGGTCACTGGAAACCATCCGCGCCGACAGAACTGCATGCAGGACTGTGCAGAATTGTTAATTGCATTCAATCTCTCGTTGGGCGTCACGCTGCATTGCACACGTGTCTACTTGTAGATACAACTTTTCACTTAGAATAGAAGCTGTGAAATTGTTTATTAATTTACAGCTTGATGTTGGTTTCTTAGCAAAAGACCCATTTTACAATTTATTTGAGTCTAAAGTTATATGTTAGTTACCTACATGGATATGAGCATTCCCTATGCCTCGGTTTATATTGTTTTAGTAGTTGTTGCCCGCGGCTTCGCCCGCGTGGTATGTTAATAAAAGTAGCATATGACCGTCTCCAGGCTTCAAACTATGTCCGCCAACTTTTGAATGAATCGAACCAAGGATTACAATTTATACAAAGTTTAGCACACAATTACACACCCTCAAAGGGTAGTTTTGAAAAAATAAAAAATATATGTTTCATTATTTACTTTAAAGTTTATTTGTGCAAGGTTTTGAGCGAATCAAACAATTTTTTTTATAGAAATTTTATTGCCCTATTTAAGCCGAAAATTAGATTAGCCTATATGTTATTCCAGATCCTAAACTATCTACATTCCAAATTTCATCAAAATCGGTTTAGTAGTTACGGAGATACGTGATAACAAACATTCACACACACAAACAGACTTTCGCATTTATTATATTAGTAGGATAGTAGGACCTAATATAGCAACGCGTAACAGTAGAGTAGGTAGGCACTTTGAATATATTTAGATACTAGCTTCTGCCCACGGCTTCGCCCGCGTGGTACCCGGATAAAAAGTAGCTTATGTGTTATTCTGATTTATAAGCTTATATTACTGTAAAGTTTCATCAAAATCCGTTCAGTAGTTTTTGCTTGAAAGAGTAACAAACATTCATCCGAACATACTGTAAAAGTATGTTCGGATGGATGGATGTTTGTTTATAATATTAGTAGGATTTTAAATGGTTTTCAAAACAATGATTTTCCAAAAACTCTTTCACTTGAGCCAGAACATGGATTAAAAGCTAATGGTTGCATCTTTCGCTGGCCAACTCCATGCAAACAAACTATTAGCTTATGAAAGTATTTAAGTAACTACTAAGTGATATATTTACCAATATACAATACACATAGATAGGCACCTAAAATTGATTTTACTATGTTGCAACAAATGTAGAAAATTGGCCTGGATTATACATTGAAACATAGTAAGTAACCCAGATGCATGTTGTACTCCGTGGCAAATGCCCGAGTATTAAAGATGTAAGCTGCCTAGGTAGGTCTGTATTTACTTAACATTTCTAGTTTCCACAAAATTATGATGCAAGTTACTAACGTGATGCAATTTGCCAAAAAAGTGAAACGAGGTCAAAATCCTCAAAAACAACTAAAATAACAAAGGTTTAACGCATCCAGAGATAATGGGTATTAATTAATACAATTAGCCCTCAGTAAATGCACGTAAAGACAGAAATAATGAGCGTAAATTGAGGTGACTTTACACTTCTGATTTATTGTCCTGCACTTGCACAAATTCGTCGAAAGAGAAAACAGACCAGTTCAGACGGATATTACGAGCAGTATATAAAATTGATAATGAATATTTATAAAAACTTAATCACAGCTCAGCGTGTTTTTCATAAGGGTCAGGAGGAGAAACCATTAATCAGAACATTTCCACTTAATCATGCAAATGCGCTGATTTCTCTGCATGTAGGTACGCTTGTGTATCATTACCTTTATTTCACTTTGATTCCTGGAGATTGTGTCATTATTAAATTACTTGGCACCGGGTTAAACGCAGATATTACAGATGAACCAATCATTGCTTACATCATTTCAATTTAGCTGCATTGCTGAATTGTAGGTTTATTAAAACAATATAAGTACCTATCTAATGAAAATAAGTATTATACCTCTAATTCTAATACGTTCATGAAATAACATTCCGCACTACATCGTAAAAGAGAATAAGCGGTCGAGCGCGTTGAAGTCTTTTGTATTGAAAAATTAACAGATAGGCAAAATGTTTTATAAAACTTTCCGTTCAACTTGCATCTAATTATTTTAACAGGTTTGATACCTGCAACAAATACCTACTTATCTAAAAGTAGACAATTAATAACCTTCGAGACCCCCCGTACTCAATGATATGTATCTATTGTTAATCCATCCGGTTGAATTGCCCAATTAATTATTCAACTAAGTATTATTAACCGTCTGGTATATTTGGTACTACTTATAAGCGCCACTGGTATTTTAAGCTTTTTCATATTAATAATTCATAATTGACTGGCTTATCGGGCTATTTATACGGGTTGTTCGAGTCTAAAACCGAACCTACTTAGGTTCGGATTTAGTCTGACACTCTAGATCCGAGTATGCCTAAGTATAGATACATAAGTATGTAGGTGAGCGATCTGAAAGGAGGGTAGACTCATTTTGATCTGTTGGGGTGCACACATAATATCGACTCTTCCATAATTCCACCCCTAGCAAAACAATGCAAGCTCATTTGTATGGAAAAAATATAAGCGGATAATGTCGCGGGACGATGTACTAGTTTTGTATTAAATAAGTTTATACAAAGCTGAAACTCCACGGTATTTGTAGTTCCTGATATCCACAACACAGAGAATCCTAGTGTGGGGTCAGTACTTCTAGGACTATGAGTCTGTATGTGACTGTTGGGTGTTTTTTTATACAGCTAAATTCGGAGACTGTCGTGTGTTACAGCGGTATCGAATTTTTAATAAGCTGACTTAAAATCTAAAGGCAAAGACGATACTCGGGACTTAAGTATAGTTTTCTACATAAATGTTTACATGTTATATGCAAAATTCAAATTTGATAGTCCGATAGAGAGGTTCGTTTACTTGCATATACTTTGTAAAAGCTTGTTGTTTCAAGGCCTGCGACATCTCGTTTGTACCGAAAGTCGTTTAGTTTACAATGTAAAATACCTGTTTGATAGGTGTTTGAATTTCACAACACTAATTTTGGGATTTTATATTTTGCCAAGAATATCCTACTACTATTATAAACGTGAAAATTTGTGAGGATGGATGTTTGTTACTCTTTCACGCAAAAACTATAATCGAATTTTGATAAAATTTTACAGTAATATAGCTTATACATCAGAATAACACATAGGCTACTTTTTATCCGGGTACCACACGAGCGAAGCCGTGGGCAGAGGCTAGTAATACATAATGAATTGAGTAGGCGCCTACTTGGCGCAATAGATTCCTATTTTTATCACTGAGATTCGACTCGAACTTACCTGCAGGTAAGTATCAAACAGATGTACATTCACCAGATTAGTATTCATGTAAATAGGTACGAGTAAGTAAAAAGAGAATAGTAAATACCAGTATAGACTGGCGAAATCCGTCAAAGAAGTCTTTTCGTAATTTTCTGATTCGTTATTTTTTGTTTATAGTTAAGTGACTTTATTCCTATGCTCTGTAGATAACAATTCAGGTTAATAAATGTTTATCATTATTATTGAAGTTCATTTTTCTCTATCATGAGACCATTCTTTGGTCATCAATAAAACTTGCCTAAGCGATAATTCAAATGGTTAGACAGAAGCGCGAGTATTTGACAGCTAACAAAGTGTCGCAATGGTGGCCCATGGTCATTGCTGGACATGATCATTACAATACAAAACGACTAGTAGATAGATGATCGAGTGGTATGACACGGCTTCACTAGAATTGTATGACAAACATCGTCTCTACGCAAAACCGAGTCACGATCCTCGATATTAACTTTATTTCTCGAACCTAATGAAGGCAAAGAAAACTTGTAAGAAGGTACTAACTTGTCATAGAACACAGAAACTGTTTGTTCAGCTCATCATTTTATATATTAAATTATTTTTGGCCAAGTTCATTTACCTGTTTATTACCTACTGAGCGATATTTATGCACAATCCTATTACATAGTGCATGGTACACTTACCCTGCAAAATGTACAAAGATGATTTTGATTTTTGGATAGTAACTTCTCGCTTCGTCTACACTCGATACGCCAATATTGGAAATACTGCGAGTGAACCGCAGCTTTTGCCACACAAAATAAAATATTATGCTTACTCAAGTTTGTCAAATCAAGTTCAGTATCTTTATGACGAGAAAGCTTTGGTTTTAGTTCGTTGGTAGGTCTGTCGATTTGGCACCTGACAGCTGTAGCAATAGCTACAGCTTCCAGCCCGCGCCGGCATTGTCACAGAACAATGCCCCATCGAGTTATCTTTAATCACCACAAAATGGATTCTAATTGGATCCGCGAAACTAACCTTATGTATTTTTTGTGGTACCAATGGTATGTGTAAGTACTGTGTAGGTATGCTTTTTGAGCATTTTATGTGGGCCCCTGGTGTCTGGGAAAAAGAATGACGTACCTACTTGGACGTACGTAAGTACTTAGACTTAGATTGCGTATAAATATTTTAAGTTCCTAAAAAGGTGCTATAATTAAGTAGGTACTTACAAATTATTATTGCCCGCCAAGTTATGCACTAAAGAGTGGTAGGAATAACGCCTTGGTTTTAGTTATGTTCTTCAACTTGAATATTAATTAGATTTTTTTATTAATATTCCAAGAAAAATCCTTACAACATTTACTGATACTTCATAAACCTTCTTTTATACCTTCTGAGAATGTACTGATAGGTCTGACAACAACAGAGGTGCTCATATTATGGTTGTATTGATTTGGGTCGCTACATAGAATTCCTCTCGCCTCTTCCTAGTAATATAATGTTGAATGTACCTACCTATGTATGTAATATTGCCCATATTAAATATTTATGTAGATAAGGTAATTAATCATTCCAACGTAGAATCAACATAAAGAGCCATGTTGATTACTGTTACAATTGAGTAACTTTGTAAGGATTAATTGCCTCAAATAACAGTTGTAATGTTTTATTATGTGACATGACAGTTGATAACTTACATGCCATGATTTTTACCTCATTAAAGTTACTTTATGAGCATACAGGTCAATTATTTACCGATAAGTTCCCAGTGCATGAATGCAAAGAGAATTTCAGATTGAAATCAGCTGCACCTATAATTTCCGAATTGACTTTAATGATAATCGTAATTCTTAAGTTAATGCCTTGCTGAAGAAATTTTGCAACGCAGTAATACAGTTTTCCGCTGTCACTAAGGCACATTGTTGTTGAACTAGGTGAATCGGTTTTGTATATTGTAGTCATTAGACTTATCGGATGATATGCCATGTTATCATAAGTATGATGATGGTGATGTTGACCTCTGCGACCCTGGATGTTGCTTTGTCACGGCCTCTTCTGTTAAATCTATAACTGTGTGAATTCATACGTGTAAATTGCTCGAACAACTCGAAGATAGCTGAATTCAACAAAATATGTATACGTCAATGTGCTACCACAACAAAAAGAACTGTACATTACCGACCGTGGAAACCTTATTGCTTTCGTTAATTACTTACTTAGGAACCTAGAAGCTGCTGTGAACAATTTTATGGTGGTGTTGAGTGCCAATTAATTTTATAAATTACATCCAGCAGTTCCATACATAGTCAAGTCGTGAGTGTTAGATACTACGATGCCTAGGCTAGGAGAAAATATTTGTAGGTTAAACACTTAGGAAATCGAACCCGTGACCTCTTGATACTGAGCCAGCAAACCCACTTGCCTGTTGTCGCTAAAAAGGATTATTTAAAAAAGTCAAAAGTCAATAGGTTTTTACTCACTGAAATCACAAGGATCATAGAGAGATCAGCTTAAAAATTACTTGAATTTAAAGTTTTACAAACTCTGCTTGTTTTTTTTTGATGATACCTTTATGATTTAAAAAAATTAATTTAGCATTACAATATGTCAGCGTAATGCTGACTTTATTTTTTTAATTATTTTAAATAAATATAAATTTTAATGTTTGTAATAATGTAAAACACTTTAAATTAGTGTGTGTTAATAAACATACTTTTTGTAGGATTCTTTGTTTATTTGACTTATCTAAGTACATGTTAATTATATCTATGGATTAATAAATCAATACAATACAATACAATTTAGCTTAATATACTCATTACATTTATTGCTTTTACATGGTTACACCTATCATATGAACCCTGTGTTAGCTTTAGTGTGGTGTCAATCGAACAAGGTGAACTTAATTATTGAGAAAGAGTACCTATTAGTCAAAGAATTAAATAAAGTCTTAAAGTATTCCCGAATAAACGTGATTTAACCTCGGTGTTGCTTAGCGTTACCTTATTTCATTCTCAGTATTTCAGTCTCAGTCAATCTGTGAACTTCACCTTCCCGCTGCACCCTCTAGGGATGGAATTTCCGAAAATAATTTCTTAATGGACCCTTACACACAAAAATCTACGTAAATTCAAATTAGATTTAATGAATCAAGCCCGACTGACAGACTGATTTGTCAGACCGATGAAGTCTCAAAATGAAAAGCCTGTGAAAGTTTGTTTTCTGCAGTTACTTATTTTGCAAATTATTGGTAGTTAACTAAGTAGGTTTCCTTATGATAGATTCCTCTACTCCTGTAAATGATAAATGCATACAATATATCATAGGGCTTAGACCCATTGGTCACCAGCAGATTTGAACTCACGACCTTAGGATCAGAAGGTGGGGTCAACCCCCACTGAGCTACCACAGCTAACTTAGATAGCTTCATTTGAAGCTATGCATTAGTAATTTGTACGCTGTGGGTCAGATCTCCATTATTCTTCACAATCATGACCGTGCAAATTCTCAGAAAAGATCCGAAGTGGTTCTGTAATAGTAATCAGATTTGCTTCCTAGTCACTCTGAAAGGCTCATGTGAGAGCAATACTGCATCGAGAGCGTCTATTCATGGCATGATCGATCGATGTTGTGATAGCTGGCGATGGGTGAAAGCCACAACAGTTTTAAATTAAAGTACCCTAAGCGTCACCAACTGGTTACCCCTATTAAAATTTTATTCATCATTCGTTATGTGTTGGGCTACATTTTTGCTTCAGATAATAAATGGCATGCCTGCCTAAAATCAATTATATTTTTTATCCTTTAAAAAATTACAAAATCTTATAACCGCAGCGGCCGTTTGGTGGCGCTGATTCTACCTAATGAGGACGACATTTTGTAAGCAAACCATACCTACTTTTTAAATTTACTTTTAGCAACAGTAAATATTATAAATGAATGAAGCAACAGGAATTTGAGATGATCAGTCAATAAATTGTTGACAAAAGAATATTATATCGGCCTTATTAGATATTGAAATGGCTAAACCAAGATAGAGCTTGATTTAGCAATTATAGAGCCATAAAGAAGTCTCGACAGAGCTTACTTATTTGAGCCTTTTGGGGTTGAGACTCTGGGTCCGTGGGGAACCGGGGCCCTTCGCGTTTTCAAAATTCTTTCAGGGCGACTGGTCGAAGCGACGCGTGACTAGAGAGCTGGCTCTTATCTGGGTCAACGCATTAACATTGCCATTCAGCGTGGCAATGCGGCCAGTATTTCGGGAACGCTTCCGTCTGGTAGTGATCTGGATCAGTTGAGCTATCTATAGATCGTTTGCAACGGTCTTTAGATGGCTAGCTGTTTCATCTGTATTTTTTGTATACCTACTTGTAAATACATAGTTGTATGAATAAATAGATAGAGCTTTAAAATAAATATATTAATAAACACTCACTACACACCACAACACCCAGACCCAGAACAATATCTGCAGAAAACGCATACATTTGTCCTGCAGTGGCACCTCTTGCGTCAGAATTTAGATTTTCCCTTAACTTCGAGATAAGATGTGCCTACCTGTGTCTGTTGCAGAGTGTTTAACGTAACAAGTTTCGAAACTTACTTCTTAGGGCGCCAACATGCAGGCCGACCCGTTCCGTTAATAAAAAAATAAAACGGAAGGTGAGAACTCTAACATCATAAATCACGACAACACACCCATTTTGTTCCAGTCCGATTTGTTGAGCGGGCTGGTAATAAAACAACCGTAAAGCGTCGGGCGTTCGGACAAAAATATTTTTGTCTTCTCGTCCGTAGACAAAAATTGTCATGGTGCGTATGCAGGTCCTTTTTAGGGTTCCAAAGCTAAATGACAAAGCAGAACCCTATAAGGGTTCGTTTTCGTCTGTTTTCGTCATGTCTGACTGCCTGAAAAGTTAACCTTGAGTTAAGGTATGAACTAAAGTTAAGTGAATAGCGTTTGATAGGAACTGCGAACAAAAATAGTTTGTAGGATTTCCAATGATAACTTTAGGAGTTATGATAACTTTATGAGTATATGAGGCAACTTCAAGACCCTACCATAGCGCGTTTGGGCACCTCTTGAGTACTTTATTCTTTTCCTACCGGAACGGACCAAACTGTGGCAAAATCCGCGTATCTGTCGGCGTCTATCGGACACAAAACAATATTTTCCCGGCAAAGACAAGATTGCAATAAACGTGGCGTGAAATGGCCAGTTAGTGAGTAATATCATGTTATTTGGAGGCGACGAGGGCGAGGGCGATCGTGACGTAGTCTCGGCGCGCGCATGCCTCGGTCACGACTCTCCCCGGTGACCCTACCGCCTCACTATGGAAACCTAGCACAAACAAAACTCCTTTGTTTACCCCGATTTGTTTAAAAATTAATCTACTCAGAAATACCCGGAACTATTTCAGTGAACACCCTGGTAAATGTGTATGCATTTGTGATGTTTATCTATCTTTCATATTGTTTCATATTTAGAATTAATTAATTTCCTTTAAAGGTTACTTAAGGTGAGGTAGGACAAAAAGTGTGATTTTTTATTATCTTGTGTGTTATAATATAAATAAATAAATAATACTAGACATTTTTCACACAGCATCATCTAGCCCCAAACTAAGCAGAACTTGCATTATGGGAACTACATGCACTCGTTCAAGGGTTATAACTATCTGATTTCATTACAATCCATGAATTAAAGGTAGTAAATATCATAATCCTTTGAAGTCCCCTACTAGACATAGGTCTACCAGAAAGAGTGTGACGACAAACAGTCGTTAGCTACCTTCATCCATATACTCCAGCAACACAGTTTGCGTAAGAAACTCCTACTTAAATCGTTTAGTGGTGTAAATCGATGTTTCAGTTTTGAGATTGTTAGACCTCATAAGACGTGGAAACATTTTATTGAGATTTACTTAGAAAGACAGATTTCAAAAGTACAGACAACATACAGGGCATATAAACTAAAAGTAAAATTCCTATCATAACTCCCCCTGTAAACAACCAACAACAATAATATAATATGTACTGGTATACCTGTACCTACTGGTATTGGTATTTGCCCGCTATAATATTTATTGGTGGTTTTGTATGTGAAAAATATGTGAGGAAATTCTCTTTCTGTATTGTCTCTATTCACCCCTGATGTACCTCATTTTATGATACTCGTCGTAAAATCTCACTCGTGTGTGTGATAATGAAGTCTAGGATGTCTTAATATCACAGTGTAATAGCAGTTATAAATTAAACGGGACATGAATGCATTAGACGAAACTCTGGCTCTACCGGTTGCCGCATTAAGTGTAAATAATGTTGATTTCATACCGACTTCATAGCATAATTTTATTAACATTTTAGTGAGGGCGGCCAGTTTACACATCGGGGCCGAAGTTTTCAAATTAAGAAACATGTAAATAGTATTATACAAACTTTGACGACCGCGGTGGTGCGTTGGGCGAGTAGTCAGCTGCGACGCAAAAGTTGTGGGATCGATTCTCGTTGCGGGACAAAATGTTGCATGTTTTGTAGACATTTTGTCTTTGTTGTTGATAATATTAACTAGGTAGGTACCTTTTTTATTTGTTCAGGGTTTGGGTGTTCCTTATACCCACGATACAGAGAATCTAAAAATTTGACCACATTTAATTTTCAAGTCTTGAAACTTTGAATATTTGTTTGACAGTTTACTAAAAACCCGCTCCTGCCCACGGCTTCACCCGTGTGGTACCCGGATTAAAAGTAACCATTTCCTATTCTAGGTAACGAACTATGCCTGTTACGAAGATAAAAAATAGTAACAAACATCTATCCAGGCCAGAGTAGAATTAAATTGGTATCTAATCGTACTACGCAGAGATTGTTTTTTTTCAACAATATACCTACTGATATTATTCTGCAGTTAAATTTCCAGAAAGTTCTGGCCTTATAAGGTTATTTCGAAAGTCCACTGCCAGCCCTGCACTGTTCCGTTCTCATCTCTATGAACAGCAGACAAGCATAATTTATCTGGATAGTACATTAATAGTAATGGCGATTATCTAACCGTTTAATAACCGTTTGGTCACATAAAGAAACAAGTGAGCTTGCTTATTTTATGTGTTTCTTCTGTGACAACGTTAAAGCTGTTAAAAGCCATTAGAATTGAAATAAATCGTCATGAGATCCACGAATGGCGCACAATAGCGCGATGGCGTCCTAATTTTATCGCGCGAGTGAACGCTACCGCGTCCTGTTAAATGATGTGATTTGAATTTGGAACAACAATAATCGTATGAAAACTGTTTATAACTCGTACACCAAAAACTTTTTATTCGAAAATCAAACTGACAAGAAAACAAAAGAAAAATGTCGCTAAACGCTGTGCTGGTGCAACTGCTGATTACAAATTCCAAAGTAACAAATTCTAAATTTTGAAAGTACCTATGTTATGAGTACGACTTATGTATCAAACATCAACTTTCACTGGTAATTTATAAATGAAAAATAAACATCTTTATTCTCCATGAACGTCCTCAGAGTTCAGTTTATAGATCTGTGGGAATCCAAGTGAGGGTAGTTAGTATAGGCACCTGTAACACATAGGTTACATTTATCCGAGTACGTCCACGGACAAAGTCGTGAATAGAGGGTAGGCTAATATAAAACACTCGTAAGAAGATAGGGAACCTTCTATAGTCAAACAAGCAAAATAAGAATTAACCGCACCCTTCTGCGTCAGCATCCGTAATAAATCTGTGGCTCCTTCTACCTTCGTCGTGCAACACGCTGACTGACTGAAACGTCAACCCTACACCTCTAAACCGTAATTAGACTAATTAACTAAACACAGCTTTGTCTCTTTCTTTAAGGTGTCATTTAAATATCAAGAGAAGAAAAAGTTAAAAATCATTAACTGTTTAAAATCTTTAAAAGTAGGTAAGTATATGAAAGTAGGTTCTAACTTTTGAAGTGTACTTCTACATACATCATTAATCGTTACATCTATCCACTTGTAAAAAAAAATCTCCGATGTAAATCAACAGACAGATATATTTTACTGTCTAGAATAAGTTTTGTTATTATTAATTTTGTCTTGAAGACTTGTGTCATCATCATCATCATCATCATCATCATCATCATCATCATCAGCCTATATTAGTCCACTGCTGGACATAGGCCTCCCCTAATGAGCTCCATAGCGCCCTGTCTTCAGCTTGCCGCATCCAGCATCTGCCTGCAGTCTTTCGCAGATCGGAAGACTTGTGTACTCATTAAAATTTACCTTAATTTACCTTGTCATTTTATATTTTCTTAAAGTAATCGTTTGAAAGAGAAACAGTAAAAAAAATACATAAATAAGCTTTATCTTCTATTCTTCTTTCTATTATTTAACTCAACGATCTTGCGTTTAAAACTTGTAATATCCATACAGGCTTATTAGTTTAGTAGCTTTTAGATGCGCTCATTCGGCATCTGTCTGCGCCTTAATAGGCACAGTCACAGAGCACGCTTTCATCGCTCTTACCAATAAATTATCACGAAGATCATGTTCCAATGTTGTTTCTGTCTGCGCCACTACGGAGCATGGGAACAGAAAGCTCGAAGCCTTGTATCCTTGGCCACCACTTGCAGTATTTTTGTAAAAGTCAACGCCCTACAAAACAGTTGATCTATTTTATAAAATCGTGAGTGCAGTTATTTTTTTTCGCCAAAACAAACAAACTTACGACTGTGATCCTCATAAGTACATCCTCATATCTATACTCAATTCTAAATCCATACACCAAGTAGAAGGTAGTCAGAGACACACCCAAACATTATATTTGACACATGCGTTTACCATAGTAGTTAGCATCCCACATGACAGATTGCAAGTCCATTGAGGCTCTGATGGGACTACCCTCAGAATTTTGTGGTTCTAGTGCATGCCAGTTTCCTCACGATATTTTTCTTTACCGTTTTGATAGTTATAATCTAACGAATCAATACAGAAAAATATCTAGGTACATTCATTGTTAAAATTGTCATTTTGTATAACATTCACTACGAATACCAGACATGAATTCATTAGAATTAAAATAAACCAGTATACATGAATTTGAATATCAACTGCACATTTTAAACATAAATAGGAGCGTCGAGGTCATCTTCTTTCCTAAATATTCTCTGTTAAATAGGCACTTGCATCTACATAATCATTTAATAAATTAAATTATTAGATAGTATGTATTCTGTGCAATTTCAGATATAAACTTTCAAGTCATTTTTAGGGCGTGGTGTACAGACGCAATTATAATTTCAGTGATGTATATATTACTAGTGAGTGTCCCGCGACGTTGTCAGCGTTGATTTATTTTTAACATAAAAAGTGTATAAACCTAGGTATGCCACGTCGCTGACTGTTTTTAGATCAACTAATGACTAATGTTCAAATATCATATGTATTTTCATATATTGGTCAGCGCATGCGGGTGAAGCATACAAGCAGCGCTTTTTCTTCCGACTTATATTATATTGAGATTTCAAACTGAAAACGTATTATTATGTTTATCAAAATATTAAAGAGGTTATAATTAGGGGTAGTGTAGTTTTCTATTAACTACATAAAAAATGTTTAGAATTAATTCAGTAGTTCTAGAGAGTATCTTCTACCAACAAAAAATGAACTAACAAATTTTAGCTTTGATTATAGTGTAGACTAGTCTTTGCTCACCGCTTTCCCCCGCGAGATACCCAGATAAAAAGTAGCCTATGTTGTAATTCTAAGTCACGAACTATATCTGCTCCAACTTTCATATAAAACGGTTCAACCGTTACGGAGATCCTTAGGAACAAACATCTATCGGAACATCCAAACATTCGTATTTACAATATTAGTAGAATACATGTGTTACACGGTATTTTATTCACCGAAAATCAGTGCAAATTGTGCAACAGTCGTGAAACCGAGACTTTAATTCTGAGTCGAGGTTGGTGTCTCAGAACTCAGTAGGCAGTAATCTGTTAAGCGGGAATCTTAAAAAGCTTTTAAAGCGACGTGCGATATTTCGGTGCTTTGTAATGCATTTTTGCAACCGCCCAGCGCAACAGTTACGCAAGAATGCCCGAGAAACTGGTCCGACCGGCTTCATATCTAGGCCAGAGCCATCTCCCCACTAAGATATTACCGCTAATAGATATTGAACATCCAGCCACTAGGCAACGGGTAGGTAGCTAGGCAATCTGAGGAAAGTGATGCCATTAACTAAGTACTCCAGGGTAATGAGTACCTCGCCTAATATTTGTTACATGATTACTTCCTTACTTTATGACTCTATTTATAAAACAGATTTTCGCTTATGTCCTACAGGTGAGCTTAGAGTGCAAAATTTTCATCCATACTACGTGTCATACCGATGCAGGTTTTATAGGAACTCACGTACATTCTACAAATTTCAGATGCGAATCCGTTGCAGCACGGAGAGGCTACCGGATGTTCTGTGGGCTACCCAAGCTGACGTCATGCACATTGACGTTTCATAACATGTATACATGTACCTATGGGATTTCAAATGCAGTCCTATATTGTAGAAAATCAACCAACGAGTACATGTGCTTATGTATTAATTAACAATATAAAACGGCAGTCCTACGTGGTAGGATCATTGAAAAATAAATAAATAATACTGCATATTTTTCAGAAAATAACAGATAGGCCACTTTTTATTCGGGAACCACGTGGGCGAAGCCGTAGGCTGAGGCTAGATAAAAATATAGTTGTGTGTGTGTGTGTCTCGGTTCTGTGTAGGGCTCAAATGGAGTTAGACTAACCAGGCGCGGTTATGACAGATGGAGCGCGGAGCTTACCAAGTGATAACCCCGACACGGGAAAACGTTTCTAAATTATCATTTCTATTTTTTCTGATTTACATTTCAATGAATAATGTCCACTGACTTTGACTATAAAAAAATAGCGCATGTCGTCCCCCGGCAAGATGAGTCAACGTCGACGATATAGTAAAACCCACAGATCTAAATGGTGCAAGATTGAGGCGAATAGCACAAACGAAGAGGGCCAACAGGCTGTACATGTTGATGATAATGTACATATGTTTGGTAGTAGGGTAGTGTCGATATCACTTAAAAACGATTTATTATCAGAAGGCAGCGCAGGGCCAAATCGAGGCTAGCATTGCACAATATTGATATCACCGAGCACTGATTGCTGACATTTCATTTATATTAATGTATTGAAATCGTGAAATGGGGCTGCATCCTATTGATTGAAGGCACAGGCGGTTGCCGCGTGCATCGGTCAATAATTGAATTGCTTCGTGTTTTGAATTGTAATGGGTAAATAATTTGCAGCATTGTTGTTGAATTGGACGGATATTGTATTGTATTGTTATGTTATTTGGTAGTGTCTATTTTCTGTAAAGGTAAGTATTTAGAAACCGGTTGCTTCAATTTTCTACCGTAATAACAAAAAATAATATGCAAATGTTCTGCAGATATTAGTTCCGGGTCTGGGTGTGGTACCTTGGCGCTCATATTTCATGATATGCACGATACTGAAAATCGTAGTATGGGATAAGGACTATGTATGAGTCTGATTAAAAAAAAAGGATACAAGAACCAATTAATTAATCATGACAAAAGGCTCAATTTTTAAGACATAAGTAATACAAGTACATATAAAATGTGTAGTTTGAAAAAAAAACATGTTTTTATCACGCATTAAAAATTATCAAAAATAATTTGGCTGGCTCCGTCATCAGATCAGCTCCAAGATACCAAATTATAGTATTATCATGCGAACTACATATACATACAAAGTTTCATTTTGATACAACAATTAGAAGTAGGTTAAAACTTACTTCCAAGATTTGATTACATTGTTTGTTAGTCAGTTTACATTGTTTTTTAAGCGAAGCTAATATACAGGGTATCCCAGAATGTGTATATAATGACGAAAGGAGGTTATTGACACTGTGACACTGTTATTGACATTGTTTGTTCTACGACTTTTTGGATTGCCATGTTTTTCATTCAAGAAATGACCATCAAAGTTTGCTTTCTACCTGCTTTACTCTGCACATCCCTAAATTCAACAAAACAGCTGTTTATTTGACTTTTGAGTGTGACGTCACATGAGGTCATTGACCCCAAAATAAAATATTGTCCGTAACATAGGATACCAAAGAGTCTACATCATTGAAGTCCGCTTTAGATTTAAGCCAAGTTTTATTATTTATTATTTTTGAAAATGGTTCCGTAGGTACAACATTTTGTAGTTGTGATGTTACCATGTGATATCTATCAATTACAATGACGCAAACTTGAACACATTGGTATTAGAACGAAGAGGCATAGTCTTCTTTTATGTACAGGTCAAATGTCTTAGAATTTTTGCTTCAAGAATGTCCTTGAACCAAAAAGAAGCCTCTGCGTACTTAATTCTATCTTTCACCAACGGGTACTATTCTTTCAGGTCTAAAATACCTCAACCTAGTAAGGTCACTGAAAGAACTCAGTGTGATTAAGTAATAATCGCGGCATAACAAAAATGAACCCAAAAAAATTTGTCGACAAGTTCAAATGACATTGATCAGTTCTTTTTTGTCATTTGTTTGGTGTTTTCTCGTGGTGTAATTATTCACTCAGTTTTTACTTCCATGTTTCGGTTGAATCATGTTGATTACGTATAGTAATGGGGAGTATTACGATATGATTTTGTATGTTGGTGAAGCTCCAATTAATGAGCTGAATTGTACATCCACAGAGAAGGGCGGCACATCGAGCCTTTCCTGAGAAATTACCTTAACCAAGTAGTTAGATTTGTAAAGTGAATTTCCATTTGAATAAAACTAGACTTAAATTGTTGTTCTGTAGGTCATGATTAACTTGAGTCCACGAGGCAGGCACCTTTAGTGCGTCATACAAAAGGTAAGTAAATTCTGTATGTCAATGTAGGTAGGACAGTGTTGACAAAATTGAGGGTTGTAATTTTTTTTCATAAGAAAAAAATCCTAAGAACTGTATCAACACAAATGCCCATTCGGGCATAGGAATCCTAGTGTGGGATCAGGACTATGTGTCTGTTGATAAAAAAAACTTAATCCCATATACATAAACTAGCTCCTTGCATTGCGAGTAAAAAGAAGAATAAGGGGATTTTTTGCACATGTTCATTTGGATGCATGATAAATTCTTCTAAATCATCACCGGAAATATTATCCACAGCCAATGGTGCCACAGTAAAGCTCAATTTCTCATTAAATGCAAATTACATTCCTAAGCAGATCGTTAAAACTCATAACTACAAACTAATATCCCGACAAGTTAGTTAATCAAGCAACACATCGCATTAAGCGATGAAACTAGTCGAGCAGGCATCCTAGCGTGAGAGCGGACTACCCTCGTACTTACAAGTATGTACCTTACTGCCACAGAATAAATAATAGTGTTAACGTTCAAAGTTTCAGTCAAACTGGCCCATTTGCATGGAGTCTCTCGCACAGTGCTTGAAGAGAATATGCATGCAATTATCGACGGCCATATCTTCAGCTAGTTCTTGCACTCTGACTAGGCATCCTAGTGTGAGAGAGGACTACCCTACTACCCTAGTGTATGTACCTACTTTACTGCCACAGATCAAATAATATTATTGACGAACACAAGTTTCAGTCAGACCGGACCATTTATATGGAAAAAGTTTCTCGTACTCTGGGGCGTGAATATGCATGTTATTATCGATGGCGATATTTTTACGCCTATTCTCGCAGTCATGTGTTAACATTCAAGCAAAAATCAAAACCTCACCTACGATTATGTCATGCGATATTCGCCATGTGTGATTATTTACACGATAAGGATTATGCCTTGTAGTATTATGGTTAAGTAGTAGAAACTTCGACTTCAATTTAACGACATGAGCTATTTATTATTCACACCTAATGAAAATTACTTTTAAATTAATATTTAGCATACTTAGCACAGCGCCCTGAGTGACATGGTAGCCGTCCAATAGCAATAGGGATGGACAGCCGCTCCACCACCATGGTCAGGACAGAAGGATGTTGGTACTGGCGCGCACCCGCTGCATCCGATCCGGGTAATTAGATCTGGGGGTCCATTGCGACGCATGGAGAGACAGATTCACATATGTGACATGGTTCAACATAGCAGCACATGAAAGGACAGAAATAATCTAGAATCTATCTGGATAGAAAGAAGAGGAACACATCGAAAAATATGATGAACATGCCACGGCCGCCCTCGGGCCCCAACCCCTAAATCCACAGCGTCGCATCAACCGCCCGCACTATAACATCCTTTGCTCGGCACCTAAGGGTTGTAGCGTGATGTTAATAGCCTATAACCTTCCTTAAAAATTAGGCTTTCAACAGCTTTTTTCAAATTTGACTTGTAGTTCCAGAGATAACAAACAACGATATAGAATGTTCTAACAAAAAACAAACTCTATAGTTTAAATTATTAGTAAAGATATAATAAGTATTAATTTCTAAGTAACGATGTTTTTTTAATTAAAAATAAAAATAAATGCAAAATCATGGACGTTTACCGAGATGTTTGAATGTATGTTGTAATTTGTATTCGATTTGGAGTAGGTATCGTTTGTGACCCAGAATAAAACATATGCTACTTTGAATCCGGGTACCTAACACG
Organism: Perizoma flavofasciatum; assembly: GCA_958496245.1. NCBI lineage: Eukaryota > Metazoa > Arthropoda > Insecta > Lepidoptera > Geometridae > Perizoma > Perizoma flavofasciatum. Next base: position 9,198,543 of record OY292421.1, read on the forward strand.
CGAGCGAAGCTATGAGCAGAACCTAGGCTTCTATAAAATTATCCGTTTCCATCCTTATTATTGTCCAATTTACGTTGGAAATTCGGTGAAGGTAAAACTCATTTTAGATAGAAAGCCATTTTAAAGTGACAAAGAACTAGTACCTACTCTTAAATAGTTCGTCCTTAATCGAAATAGCAACGAACACGACCTCAGCGCTGCATTGACCGGTGACCTGCCCACCGATTCGAGATCACTCGATTCGCTTACCAACTATTCGCTTATCTTTATAATAAAATTAATATCAATCTTCAGTACTACAAAATTACTTCCTATAAATGCAAACTCCCCCTTAAAATTGGCTACTTGATCAAAACTACACAGAAACTGAAAACTTACTAGTCATCCTATCATAAAACATATAAGTACCTACCTACGTTCATCAAACATTTTTAATCACCATACTTCTTTCCTATACTCTCACACACAACACATCCATATACCCACCCCACATACTTAATTCCCCCCACCCACACACTCACACAACCCCTCTCCACATTCACACCACCCTCTCCCCACACTCACACACCTCTACACGCACTTATACATTGACAACTAAACATAGCACCTTTTCTCCAAATTTACCTAACTATCTACTTTCAGACACTTCTCTCTTTACCTAAAATTGTTGGTGTCCAATGCACAATAATAATTCTAACCTAGTTTGGGTACCTATGTTTCTCCAATCTGGATTGTTTAAATTAGTAAAACCATTGTTAGGGAATAAGATATAACGTAACGTTGTAACGTTTGTCGTTTAATAAATTACTATTATTAATATTATTATTATAAGCACGTAACTGCACTCTTACTGTGCATCTCTACCCGAAATCGACGAGACAAAATTTTAAAAACCTAACTTTAAAAAGATCAAAGTCGTTTTCAAAACTTTCGCTTCGTTTACCAAAATTACATTTATGTCATTTTAATTTGTTTGCAGAATTGAGTGTTCTTGAATCTGGTGGCAGGACCCGCCGATGCCAGATTTACGACTCACACAAACCAATGCTCGCCTTCAATTATTACCCATTTAATTACAAACAGTACTAAGCAGATAAATCGGAGGCAATTATTTCTAACTGCTAGCGACGCAGTGGGTTGCCTAATACCCGATATTTCACGCTCGCGGCTCTAAAGGTGCTAACAGACGGACTTCACTGGTGCCTCTAAAATACTTCACGGTTGCAAGTAACAAGTTCAGTGGCATGATATTCTTTGGAGAAGGCCTATGTCTAGCTAGCTAGTATTGACCTTCTACAAGCAGTTGATGACGATGCGTGTCATTATAGCTGTAAAGTGTGGTTGTAGTCAACACTGGACCAATCGCAATAATAATTTTCAATAATCAATTTTCTATAGCATCATTGTAAATACTATTAGTTTCTGCCAACAGCTTTGCCCGTATGGTACCCGGTTAACAAGTAGCCATTACGAAGATATTAGTAACAAATATCAAAACATCTAAACATCCATGCTTTCTCACTTATATTATTTCCAAACATCTAAAAATCTAAACTCTATCATATACATTTTCAACTCTGTGGAGCAGTGGGCGAAGGCCCGACTGAGACGCAGATGGTTGCGGGCTTGATTCCCGCCGCGGGAGAAATGTTTGTAAGATCTACAAATATTTGTCTCGGGTCTGGATGTTTTCTATGTATGTATGTATTTAAAAATACATACATATTTATCATTAGTAGGATAGGATAGGATGGCGTTGAGCTTCTTAACTGCAAACGTGCAGTTCGTTCGAATCTGTTATGAAGTCAGTTTGTTAGCACCCTAAGATCTAATAATTGAATTTCCCAGTGAACAATTGCTTCGATTACAAGCCAGGCCAACGCGGATCGACGCCTAATGAATCTCCGCGCTGTCTTGCTATATACAGAGATAAACCCCATGTTTACCGAGTACATGCGCATGATTGCACGAGCTGCCACTAAATAACATTATAAAATACTAACTTACTAATAAAACATTTCTGGCACTTAACCAAAATTAGATGTAGAGCAGTTCATTTTATTTTTCTAAATATGAAACGACCGCAAAAAACTTCATGAACATCTCTTATGATATTTTACTTGCATTATCTATTATGACTTTTAACAATAAATAAGAACCATCCATAAAGACATAAAACGATTGCAAAAAATCGCACCACAATCGGTTTAAGCCATTTGTACCGGCTTCGTGCGTGGCTGATAACAAGCATGAGCTAATTTCAACTCAAATACAAATTCCGAGTAACTAACATTATGTAGTGATAGTATGTCAGACGGTGACAGACGACTGACAGACGGTGGCTGCACGATCCTTAGCAATGAAGTAATGATGTTGGAGGATGTAGGCACTACTTCCTCGTCCAAATTACATTCTTTGTTTTATGGTGCTAGATATACATTACCTGTTCCCATTTAAAGAGTTCCTCGCGTGGAATACAAAAGGGCCGTATACTTAAGTCACATGTAAACAACCAACAATATGGTAAACGTGATCCTAACTATGAAATTTATTTGTAGAAATTGTGTTAAACGGTGTGCCTTATAAATAAATTTCAATTGTCTACTGCATTAAGTATTCGGAGTGATAAATCAAAGGTTTATCGGGATCGACGTAACGGTTACATCGTCGCTGAGGGAAAATAATTTAAACTACGATCTACGATTCTAAGGCGCTGAAACGAGTCGGGTGCGTTCAAAAACGTCAGATCAATCAGAATGCCAGTACGTTTGTGCGGTTTGATTCAGTTGACAGTTATTGCGAGTAAATATCCGCAGAAGAGTAATGTTATGATCGAAATGATAAAAAAACAATAAACACCCAAAGTCACATACACAGTCAGGACTGTGTTTATGAGTCAGGACTCCAGACTAGGATTCCCTGTGTTGTAGGCATCAGGAACTACGCGTACCAGGGTACCACCCAGAGACAGATATCTGCAGAACATGCAAACATTAATCCTCAAGAGGAGGAGATCTAGCTTACACCTTTTGTGAGAGACGCAGCGACTCGCCCTCCACGGCACCACTGTCGTTGATGGTCGGACGTCATTCAACGAAGTTACTGAACGTACGCCTGATTGGTCATTTGAATTTAGGATGAAATTGAGGTTACCACTATTATACGACCGTCGATTATTTATTTATTTAATTCTTTATTGAACAAAGGAATAAAAGGTATAAAATGTGGGCTTGATGCTTAAAGCATTTTCTACCTGCCAACCTCAAAGGTATTTTACAAAGAAGGTATTTTTAGGTAAAGGTATTTTTCCATTAATCATACCTTTACATCTAAGCCGTAAATTTTACTTTTAAGGTAACACGGCAAGTGTTACCTTAAAAGTAAAATTTACGGTTATTTAGCACACAACACTGTACCTACACATGAAAAAATAAATTAAGCTTAGATGTAAAGGTATGATTAATGGAAACAGCCACGTGATAACTATAGGTTATCACGGTAGCCACTTTTTAAGAAATTCAGGCTATAGCGATAACGAATGCGGTACTGCGGCGATGCCTTTATAGCAAAGATCAATAGTATAATGAAGTGTTTTACCACTTAGAACTCCATTTCACATATCAGTAAAGTCGCGAACTCTGCATCACCAATAACGTTGAACAAATATGTAAAGACGTGAGATGCATCACAAGATTTCGGTGCCATTTTACCAGCGATAATAATTACGATGTGCGAATATTGCGGTTCCTTAGATTATGCTTTGACAAATCACGACTTTGCAATTCCAATGCAGCAGATTTAATGTATGGGCGGCAGTTTGCATTCTAACCGCGACCCGAAGGGCCACCTCTTTCCTAATGCACGATTATTTGAGCTTTTTAACCTTTCATCAATGAGGTTTTGAGCATCGAGGGACAATAAACATAATGCTCATACTTAATGCTGTTATTGTTCCCGATTAAGCGGCAGTTACGGTAAACGACTTGCGGATTATTCGCTCATTTTATGCTCCATGTGTAGATTATGGAACTATGGTACTCTTGATTTTCCATAGTGGTTTTTGTGAACAAAGGCAGCATGCAACTTTGTAAGGTCTCCTAATTGGGTAGTCGAAGACATCAATAAAGTCATTCAATAGGCAAAAAAAAGGTGTAATGAGTCCCATTTTATCATAAGTTCAACTGCGCTAGTCCTTATACTAATGAATATGACGTCATGGTAAGACCGACTTTTTCACCACCATTTTTCGTTGATTTTGTTGAAGTTTTTAAAATATTTTAGTAGGTCTTCATCGTAAGACCTGCCGGTGACCACATTCTACGGTGAATAAGATGATCTTCTCACTTAGCTTCGTACATAATTATTTGTATTTATTGCTCAACCTCGTTCGGACGTTTCTTGCATGCCCGTTTTTTTTTCAAATAATACGAGTTCTCAAAACCTATAGTTATAACACTTATAAAGACTATAACACTAATACCGAGTATCTTTAATGCAATCACAGTTCCTCTATTCATAAAGCAAGCAACGTATACTTATTGTTTTTTTGAGGTATACCTCAAATCATAAAGAATTATCAGCATACCCCTAAAACTAAAGTTTAAATGGGAGATTTACGAGGATGTTGTGCCTGAGCCGTACCCTCAATTGGTGTAGGTTATTTAGGGTAGAGGAGTAGTACACAATGATTTTTTGAAAACTCCTAAATAAACCAGACGCTCCAAACTAGAAGGCTATTGCCGATAGACCTATTCATCAACTAGTTTGATAATAGTTAGACCAGAACCAACTTGGCAAGAACGATTTACAAAACGATCGTGCTCCATACCCGGCTATTTGCTAATGTTCGGTATTAACGATCTGAATGAGGCGGAAGGGTTGCGCTCAGAGTGCTGATAAAGGGCACCTAGTTTAAACAGCCGAAGAAAAATAAGTTCTACAACTCTATAGTCAGTATTAATAACAAAACCACAGCTGTTCCTAAAGTATTGACCGTAAGCATTTACATGTTTTCAAATATGAACACCAACAAACGCCACAAGCTCATAAAAAATAAACCTGTTCTGCTCGATATGATTATATTCTAAGATAAGCTCGATAGAATAGAATGGGTTGTCATTGTAGTAAGTGTTCGTAAGTATTGCGTTCGTCACCGTAGAAACAATAATTAAATTAAATTGCTGAAAAATTAATGTTTATGCGTGTTAATTATGTATATTGTAACAAAGACACCTGATGTATTCAAATGCGCATTGTAGCTTCCCCATTAGTACTCTGCGGTTGAGAGGTTCGGCGTTAGATACAGCTACATGTGGTTTTGTAACAGACAAGCTGTACAAGCTGAATGGAGCAAGGCCCGAGGCAAGTGTTTCTGTTTTAGTGTGGTTCTGGGAATAGTGTGGTTACGCAACTAAAGGTGGAAGGTGGTTGAGGGTAGGATGGAGGCGGGGCGCCGCGGGCGGGCGGTGAAAGGGCTGGGCGGAGCGGCGTGCGCGGTGCCGCCCATCGCATTTCACCACCGCCGCAGCCGAAGCTGCCACGCGCCCTACTTCTCCAACGCTCGACAGGTCTGTGTTCTATTGTGCCTCGAACAATACCATTGTGCAACGCTTAGATAACATCCCCACGGCTGTAATTTAGACGGCTAATTTAATTTTGTCTATTGTAAAACCATTACAACTGTACTCTATTTATTGGTACATTTTGCATTGACGTAATCATATTTTTTCTTGACCTTTTGTTTTGAGAATTTGTTTCATCGACAAAATCCTACGTATTTCTTCATGGTTTACAGATGCCTAAGTATCTTCGTTTTGTGTTTGGTTTTATTGAAGCTCGTAAAGTTATGTACACATGCAAGTATATGCTTACGTTGTTGGTAAAATAGTATGGTGCTAAATGCGCTGTTGCTCGCGGACGTAATTGTGCTGAAAAGGCTCAATTTGAGCCACGTTTGGTACTAAATAAGACGTCTTTGCACGGAGTGGTAAAGAGGCCGCATTACTCCTATTCAAGCCTTGGCTTCACATGATCTGCTCGCCGGAGGGGCCCGCTGGTGTGCACGATCTACCCCCACTATAGGTAGACGACTTAGCTAAATTAATGGAAACTCAAAAACACTAAAACCCTATTGCTTCACATAAACAATAAACTATGGCACACAATTAATAAACATTCTAGTAAGACAGCAATCAAAACTATTAATAGGTTAGCTTAGAACAAATTGTTTCGATAATAGATAAATATAATGTCAGGCATTGATTAAATTAAGCCATTAAGTACAAAGCTAATTGTATTTAAGGCACGCTATTAGATATGAGGCACGGTGACTAATTCATAACGTCATTTCAATTACACAAGTTCTCATTTAAATTCAAAGGTATGGGTTGGTTTTGCGGGGCGTTTCGAGGCACGAACTATGCGCTATTCATCGCGTCATCTCATCCCAGCTCGACAGACACACCGACACAGGCCATAAAAGCACTAGCTACACGCTAATGCAATAAAACAATGCTGGTTCTAGACAGCAATCCTCGCACCAGTCTGGGCCATACAGGAGTATCTTTAAATTAACGATATTAAGCTAGATTAAGCAGAAAGCGAATCTAGCTTTTTAATAAACAAGTATCTCGTAATTGTTAGGGTTCCATAGACAACAAGGAACCCTTATAGTTTCGCCAATATTTTTAAAATATATATTTTGTTGGATATATATTTAAAAAATATTGCGGGTTGTATGTTGTATTGCGGGGTGAAACCCTTTTAGATTCACGGATCTGTTTGCGAAATATTAATTATAAACTGCAAATTTTTGTTATAGTTAAGTGCCTGCCAACTAAACTTATAAGAGCATGCCTGGATCCATATGGATGATACTAGATCCGCGAAGATACCAAAAAGGGGATAGTCAAAGGCAGGTCCATTATATTTGGCACGTACCCATGTCTCTGTATAGCTGTGAGCTTATCGCATGACAGATTGGCAAAAACTTTGCCGTTAACATGAATACTAACCGATGGCACATGCCTTCGAATTTTAAATTCTGAGGCAAAGCAGGTTCCTCTTGATTTTATCTTTTTTCTAATGGACAAAACTATTGGTGATAGATAGCGGTGTATAATATAAAACATATATGTTTTCAAAAACGTGTACGTTTTTGTACTTTTCAATTATAGGTAAAGTCCAGCGTTTTTTTTAGCATTCATTCAATTGTGCATGACTAGGTTCGAACTAACGCCCTTCAAATCAAAAATCAGGGCCCATTAGGCAAACAGAAAAATAGCTGATGTAGCCGCGCAGTTGTGCTGTATCCATATTTTCACAGCGATGTCACAGTTTTCGAAAGGTCGCTGAACCGAAATCCCATTGTTTTGTGTTGCGTCAACAAATCGTCTGCCTCAAGCCCTATAATTATTTGTAGCGTAATTGTTGCTAAAACAATTTATTTTGTTATTCATTAAATAGCTAGTCATAGCAAACACACTTGATTTGTTGTAGGTACTTAGCTTATAGCTAGGAATATTGAAGCTATGGCAATTGCTTATTATTAAAGATTGTTTAGCACTAAACAGTTTTAACGATGCCACAAAGGCCTCAACGGATATTTAATGTTGATTACGAGACGTCCAAGAGATCAACGTGAGTCGACCCACGTCAATGAGTAGCTATTGCTGTTAATTTGGGTTGTAGCAATTTAAGTATAATTTGCTCCTTTATAGATAGAATAAGCTTTATTTTTTTATAAAGACTATGGATCCTCTTTAATGTTGTTTTTATTGTTTAACTGCAATAATATTTACTTATCTACTATCCTACAGTCCTATTTGCGGTGTTTCCTAGCAAGCCAAATGTCCAATTAAATCAGATCGTACTCTCAGAGAACCAACGTCTGACGACAATGACCCATCGAACAAAGTCGTTTATCTTTGTGACTTCTAAACGAGTATAATGTTTAAGCTAGTTCTACACTCATGCTAAAAATTCTTGACTAACACTTAAGCTAAGATTGTAACGCTATAGATACTAAAGTACCTAAGGGAGCACAAGGAACACACGCGCTCTCGCAGTTTTGTGTGATCTCGCTAGTTTATGTTCTTGTTATCTTGGATAGAGTTTTAAGCTAGCTTTAGAAGCAACGCACCAGCAAGCACGAATTGACAATAAGAGCAAAGTTCAGCATGGTTCAGGACTCGGCAGGAATGCGGAGCGCGGGGTGAGCCAGCACCTTCGCCTAACCTCTCCACAACAATCACGATTACCCACTATTTATATCGACATTTCAGGTATAGGAACACCTGTATCAGACTCTAGAGATACGTCCTTAATCGCTAGTAAAGCTTACTGTTGCAAGAAGGTAAACAATTTGTTGGCGAGAAATTAAGCATGAACTGATCTTGCTCGTACATGGAAAGCGCATTTATGCAACTCTAACGCTGTGAGATTTTTCTGCCGCAAGTTCTAGAACAATTAACGTCATCTGAAAATGCATAGAGGTAGTTAAATTTATGAATAAGTAGAGCAAGCAAAGTGGATTAGGAAAGTGATTCGCAAATGCACTGAACGAGATCGACGCTCAAATGATGAGGTGGTATGGCGGCAGCGAAAGTAACGCTATGTGAGATTTCACGCATGACCCGCAGGTCAGGCGCACACTTTCTGACATATGTCAATTAAGGGCCTCCGCCGCCCCGTCGCCGCTGGGTGCCGATTGAGAGCTTGGACATGTTTGTGGAAAACCTTCACCACAAGGATTGATTCATTACTCCATCTGTTTTGAGCGGGCCGAGCGCAATTTACTGTGCGGCGAACATTGGTCATAGATTAAACTGTCATAGGTTCACCCACTAATGAAGATTCATCGTCAGAGGAGTCGTCTTGGCTGAATGCGCTTCAGTTATTTACGATTCTTTCTAATCGCGCTATTAGAAGTCATGGAGTTACTCCACTGAAATTATGGTTGCGCAAAGGCAATTTGTATTGACAATCTGACAATTACAGTGTTTGCGTTGCAAGTTTCGTCGGCGCGCTATCTATACAATGATATACAGCTGGTTCGTTATTTTGCGAGTGTGTCTACAGTTGGCAATTTACCGATTCGCAGATCGATCAGCTCCTATTATTGGAGAGGTCGAACGTGTACAAACATAGATTTCGTGTCGTTAATCTGAGGCTCAGTCCCCGAGGTGAGCCGACATTGCAGGCTCACCTCACGTATCGCGCCGGAGATAACCACACCTAATCATAATGATATAAAAGATGAACAGCCTCTACAAATGTATACCCTAATTGCAAGTTAACTACACATTTTTATGCAATTCCCACATATATTTTATGATTCATGACTATAGGGATTACATCTACTTATCTGTATTTGTGAATACAAATAGATACTTGGAGCTGCTATGAACCGTAACCTTAATGAAGAAATTATTATAAAGCTTTATTGATTGAGAAAGCATGGTCGTAATCAGTGAATTTATTTATTTTAACTTACTTTTTTGATAGATAACCAATAGTTTTGCTCTTAAAAGGACAACCAAAGTCATTACAGCGATTAATGTTATCGAAAATTATTCAAATAGACAAGACATAGTTACTTCTAATTGAGCTTCCGCTAAACAGGCGTTGGAGCTCGTGGTGGTATCCGCCTGTTACATTCGCTTATAGCGCGTGATTGCGGCCAATTATTTTCTGTTTATCTCTAATTACGCATGCACTGCCAACGTCGGCGGCTTATCGACAATCTGCCCTCCGCCCTAAGATCCGATCGCTTTCCTAATCAGCTCTCAATCCCTCTACATGGACCATCAACGGTCGAGATAAATCGGGTCAAATCGATCCAAACGATTGCGACCATCGCTCCGATCACTACTGACTTTCACAAAAATAACAGAGATTCGTTTCGATTGTCATTTGGATATAATCGGAGAAAATGTACGCGGAGCTAAGTGAATTCTCGGTAGTGAGGTTTTTATAGGGACAGCATGGAAAATTAACGCTTTGCGTGTCGTACCGCGCGCTACTGACAAACGATGACATGGGCGCGAGATGAGAAGGATCACGCGTGTGTATCAGCTTGGCTCTTGGGAACGCTCGCCTCGTATTCAATTTATTAGTCAGTTGTGCAAACAGAATGACGTGTCAGTTTTTTGGTGCATTCACGTCGGCACAGCGTGCGGTGAAATTAGGGTACATTAAGGCAACAAGGTCGTGCGGTCGCCATGTCCTGTCGGTGCGGTCAGCTGGGCTTTAAAGTCGATGAGCTTTGTGGTTGTTTGTTTCCGTATTCATTTCGTTCACAAACATCGTTAATATTTTGGTATAATTCATGTAGATACCTTATTACATAAAATTTGCAACCTACTCGTGTGAAGCTTACCTCATCAGTTACTGATGTTGTCATTTATACTAACCCCATGAATATCTGTATGTGTGTGTGTGTTGTGTTAGTAAACGTTATATTTGGAGGGTTCATCTTCATGACGTTTTTATAGGAAATCCATAGTCACTCTCAATATAATTCGTTCATGAGAACATTGTAATGTGTGTAAATCTTTCCTAGAATGGAAATGTTGGTGAATAAGGGGTCTGAGTTATGAGGTAGGATCGTTCAAACCTTCTAAGGTTGAGTGTACTGATAATTATAATTATTGCTAACATAATCAGAGGTAAGTATACAATACCTTTGGTAATTAAAATTAAACTTAAACCGTTATATATATTGTGCTGTATATGTATACTGCTGTGGTTATCTACCTTTATACTCACTAACTATGTAGTTAATGAGTATATAGGTAGGTAACCACAGCTGTAAAGAATACTAGTAATAGCAGAGACATTAAAATATAAACTAACCAAAAGCCGCTTATAAAACAAGAAGTACAAGACGAGGTGAAGCCAATAACGCACCACAGTCTGCAATTCTCACACAGCCATAGTTCCCACCCGTGAAATATTACTAGCACTAATTTGTTAAAGTAATTTGTAAAAGTTATAAAATAAGGTGTTTTACAAATACAAACGATAAAAACACGTTAACAAAAATGTATCAACCGGTCTCAAAGAAACTTTTGGTTGCAAAAGGTTCTGGAAAAAATCATTACAACAAAGCACGCACCTACGGATAACAAAAGCCAGAATACCAATGCACATAATACCTACTGTATTTTGTTTTACCGTGTAAGTTAAGAAATTAACATTTACAGGTAAACAGTAAACAAATCTTAGAATGTTATCCATAAATATTTTATTTGTCTACATTCCGTTTTGCAATCATTCGACTTGTAATTAAGATGCCTCAAGCAAAACTCATTTTAGGTAAGCTATAATTCAAACATCATGTTTGAGTGCCAATATACATATAAATAACAGAAAACATTACGTAGAATGTATTAAAAATGGCCTTGCACCGACAATTTCATATCCAATATGTAGACATTCAAATCTAGCAAACGGCAATCGTCATAATTCATCGACAATATAAATATACCTATTAAACTTAGTAGCTGTTGCCAGCGGCTTAACGCTGGGAGTAGAGTTTAAAAAAACCATACTCCCATAAAAACTTTCACCACCCATTTCCGCCCTCTATATGTGAAAAACCAAAAACCCTGAAAAAATATTTATTTATGATGAGTAGCTAAAATTCAAATTTTCAAGTACCTACCTTTAAAAAACCGATACTACCATACATATATTTTCACCCCGCCCCGTCCCGTCCCGATTTTAGTTTACTAGACTTAGTAGTTTTGGCTGTGCGTTGATAGATCGGTCAGTCAGTCAGGACAAAATATTTTATAAGTTTAGATTGAGGTCAGTCTGGTATCTTTATAGGTAGGAACGAAGTATCCTAGATGTAAACGGTTTGCAGATTACTGAATTATGCAGATTTAGCGGGCTAAACATCAACAGCGGATGAGTGCAGGACTGTACAAAGAAACTACCTAACTGAGCGGAAAATTCGCCAATTGTCTTTTTCCTGAAATTGTGGTGTCGGTATGTCGAATATTTATTAGGTAGGTACATAATTTAAAAAGTTGAAGTTCGTGCCACTCTCACTTTTCGCGATTCAAAAATATAGGCGACAATATTCTTACCATGTGAGTAGGTATTGACTATTTAACCAATCACAATGAAACATGGTAATGTCTGCCAGTGACTTGTTACAATTTATGTATACATACCTACAGTAGCGGTGATATCAAAGTTATGAGGGATCCTACCGCCCCGCAGCTGATACTGTATAGTCTGTTAGTATATATCATAGTCTGATGCCGCTATCTGAATATAAACACTTACTAAGCCTAGTCTAGGTGGTAGATAACTAATGCGCTGTCTAGACGCGTATTAACGAAAGTCTGATGCATCTAGATGAGATAAGCAATCAATTATTCTGTTCTCACGGCTACCGGCACTGAAGCGTACCACAATCTACTTTCAAGTGATTAATGTGACACTTTTCGTAAATTTCAACTACAAGTACCTTCACGATAACAACATTATTTTTATTTTCAAACTTGTGTAGAACCTTTATTGTAAAGCAGCATGCTACGATGCAGTTTGTAGAACAAATTGTTTACATCTATCATGGAATTTTATTTCTGAAATAAATGCAAATTCAGATTTAAGATGTCTAGTTTCTATTATAGGGAACACATTCCATAGGTTTCCTTGATATAATTATTGTTATAATAATTAAAGTTATTAGAATTAAAACCTATAGGTATCGATTAAAAATATAGCCACAATTTATATTTCGCAATGCTAGCTTAACGATTCATTATTTTATTATTTAAAAGCAACAAAACGTTAAGATGGTAATAAACATAAATAAATATTTTGTTTTGATTATTTTATTGAAATGTTTGGTAATTTAGGTTTTACGACTTAAATGAGTTTATCTGCAGCGTATTTTTACTATGCCATATACTCGTAACTAGTCTATTAAATGGAATTTAAATACAAATGTCGGTTCCATCAGCTGTTCGATGTAGCTACATCGAAGTTAGATCACAGCTCATATCAGTATGAGCAGGATGAGCTTGGTTAAGTACCCGAGGACCTGTTGGGAATGTAAGTTCATACAACGCGCGAGACACCTTTTTCAAGAGGCTTGGTAAAGCTGTTTAGGACTATCGCAGTATTTCGACAACTCTTTATCAAAACATATACTGTAGCAACATTGAAGATATCTAAAATATTACTTTAATAAGCCATGGTGCTTCTGTAAAGAAAACTGTATCTACTCGTAGATGAAAAAGCGCTATTTGGTATACCATTTTTGGGTCGTGCAAGTGAGCCCCTAGAGCAGTTGGTGAACGATCGCGAACAATGTAATATGCACTTACTGTTAAAAGTTTACAAGCTATTCTTTCATTTCGACTGGCTCGAGACAGACACAATCCCATGATCCTAGATAAAGATGTCAGATTCTTAAAAAATGTAATGAGTACATGACACTTACATACATAACGTTTAAATTGTTCATAGTACAGAATATCAGTTATAAGTCTAAACAATTTTATATTGTTTTTAAAAGCTGCGCCACGACTGCCCTCGAGCCCCAACCCACGGCGTCGCATCACTCACCGCGCTATTCTTCTTTTGTTTGGCTCCTAGGGATAGCGTAATTTTAAATAGCCTAAAAAGTTTCTCAAGAATTAGGCTATCAAATGCAAATAATATTTTTTAAATATGACTGGTAGTTCAAACAAATAACAAACAAACTCTTCGGCTTTATTATTAGTAATATTATAACGCATAGAAGCGGTCTTCATTATGGAAAACAGTATAGTGAGGCTATGGAGCTAACTCCTATAACTAAAGTCACCTAAACTGAAGGTGAAAAAGTGTGAGGATAAAAAAAATCACAAACACGTTACGTAATGATTTTTACAGGAAGGTAGGTTTAGATATACTTAATTTAATTATTATTTTTATAAAGCAAAAATTACATCTGTATGATATATACGTAATTGCATATCTAGCTAGTTTGCATATTCGACAGGAAATCCTTATAACTTTATGATGCAATGAACCATTTTTAAATACTTTTAAGCAACAAGTTACGAGAAATAAGATCATAATATGAATCTAATTTTATATCTTTGTCATTTTTATGATGTGGCTCAACCTGTGCTTGTGATGCAACCAAAGCCGCCCGAGAAATCGTATCGCACACTTTCATAACAATCTTGTGATTGATTACACAAAGAATACTGAAGCACAGTTAAAAACAAATTAAATTCATCCACAGCGTCGGATGAAACGTCGCAAGAACTCTGATAAATCACCGAAATGATGATTAAACGACTACACCTACCTATCTAGTAGTACCTGTGAACATTAATGTGGCTAGTATGGTAATCAAACATTATGCACCTCGCAAATTTATGTTTTTTTTTTATCAAGAATAGACCTTCATTTTGTCATTATACCACCTGATTGTAAGTGATGATATGGCCGATGATGGAGCATGGTCTAGACTAAAAGAAACCTATTCACTCTTACCTCGAAGAAACCCGGATTGCTTTTTTTTTCAAACAGACTGTGGTAGTGTATTCCATCCTACTACTATTATAAATGCGAAAGTTTGTGAGGATGGATGTTTGTTACTCTTTCACGCAAAAACTACTGAAAGGATTTTGACGAAACTTTACAGTAATACATCAGAATAACACATAGGCTACTTTTTATCCGGGTACTACGCAGGCGAAGCTGTGGGCAGAAGCTAGTTTACAATAATTCCTATTCAGCCAAAAATTCGAAGCCATGTGTCATCGGATACTGTCCCAATAAGCGGCGATGGGCTTGCAACCTGTCACGTGGAATGCCAACTACTATGTAAAAACGCGAGCATGCACCAAATATGTCAGACGTCATGTCAAAATGTATCTGACTACCCCCTACTTTGTTGCCTCACAGATCTGCGTACTGAATATGGATCTGAGGACCTCCATCATGGATATAACAGTCGTGAGCGTATTTTCTGTTTTGTTTTTAATTGCATTTGTACCTATAATACAAAATTAACTATACTTACAAAACGGGACGGTATAGTAAGTAAGCTCGTTTGTTCTTGGATCATTAAAAAGTATTTTTTTTTGCAAAATTTTAAAACCTCCAAGTTTTATCTATTGTAGTGACTTGTGGCGAAAAACCTATCTAAGAATAATCCTTGAAGTCTTAAAAATTGATTACCAAAAACGCATTTGAATACGATAAGCTATTTCGGGGATAGATGGTATCTAACAAACAACCTATTACGGCAGTTGCTTATAATTGCTTTTTAACCGTAGGCGACACGGTCAAAAAGCAATTGAACCATTGCTGCACTAGGTATATACAAGTTACTCAATACTCAATACATTTATTGCTTTCACATGGTAGGTACATAGATGGTGTTTATAGGTAGGTATCTCATATGAACCCTGTCCAAGGGTATAGCAATAGATAGGTAGGCAAGCCAAAGTTTTGTGTAAACAAAAAACTAGTAGGTACGATAAAATAAAGTTAAGGTAGGCAAAGTATCAAGGTATGTAGCATTTAGAATAACATAATTAAGTAGGTTTAGTCATTTTTCTTTTGTTATAATTGTCATTAGTCAAAATAGGTACTTACGTCACTTTTTTGTTAGCTTCCTAGTCTAAATAATCGTTAATGTCATAGTAGCATTTGTTAATTAAAAATGATTTTAGTTTTTTTGTGAAAAGCGAATCTTTTTGTAATTCTGTGATTTGTTTTGGGAGTTTGTTGTAGATTTTAATTGACATTATGTATGGGCCATCACTGTGCAATTTTAGGTGTGATCTTTGTTGTATGATTTTGTTTCTACCTGGCCTAAGTACGGATCTTTGCGGAAGATCATCAAGTTTCGTGTACAAATTGGGATATTTTCTGAAAAAATTACATATTTCTAGAACGTAGATTGACGGTAACGTCAAAATCTTTAGATTTATAAAATGGGGTTTGCAACTATCTGTTTTTTTTGGTTTGCTATAACAATTTTTTTGGTTTTGTAGGTGACGTTTAAAGTTCAAATGAGTATCAATGTTGGTCCCGAGTTAAGAAAAAGTGTCAACGCTTTCTAAAGAGATGTTGTTAAAGGGTACTTGTACGTTAAGTTCTGTTTGCGAAAACGAACGTAATTAATTTATATTAAAATTAGAGCTATTACTCACTATAATGTAAATTCGACCACTCTACAGGACATCACAAATTAGTTGGATGCACTGAAGCATAACTCGCCACAAAGGGTCCCATATTTTCTTCTTATTATCGTAATTAACTTTGTATAAAACCGACTCTCAATTATTTTAATGCTTATTAAACACGTGCGCATAAGTGGGCCGTGAATTTCGGTTGCCGGCCAGCGGTTCCGCATAATTATCGCCATTGAATCTGTGGTCTGTTTCGACTATAAAACTGGCAGGTGCTTCCCTTGGAAAATCGAAAAAAAAAACTTTTCTGTGTGAAATTCCCATGTCAATTTTGAGATTTTACTTACGGGGATCGCAATTCCGGTTCGAATCATTTCCAAAAATACAGAATCTTACGGATACCATTAATTTTAACATTGTAATATAGAACAATATAAAATGTTGAATATTGCCTTTTAGACTTTTACGATAGAAATGGCTATAAAATATTTTGCAATGACCAAAAATCGGAACGTGAATACCTCGTAAATGTTTATTGTTATTTTATTAAACATACTTGCAGTGCGTTATCCGTATATTTAATTTTAAACTTAATGTTTTAAGATATTGCTCCAGTAAGCTTCGGTAAGCAGTAGTCCGAAACCGTAATGAATCATTAAAGTGTAAACAAAAAACTCGCACATGACTTTATTCCCCTATGGGGAATAAAGTCATAGATACATACTCAGTGTGGGGATGGACTCAGATACTCAAATCTATGAGGATACTAAGTAGGGGTTATCAGAGGCATGTTAAAACATTATATTTGGCATAAACCCGCTTTATGCAAATAGATATCTTTTCACGTGCAGGTTTCCCATCGCCGCTTATTGAAAAACTAACTAATGGCACCTCAAAAAAAAAACTATTTGGATTTCAAATACATCTCTGCATCGTAGCTGAAACAAAAAAGGTTACGTCATGTAAAAGGTATGATAGAAATACATATAATTTTAATCATTTTAATGTAACACCCCAGTAGCCATATTTTAACACACCTGCGCCGCACTGTTTCCTAGGTGTTCTCGTGGTACCACAACACCCAAACCCAGAAGAAACATCTGCATAATCTAAAAACATTTGTTTCTCAACCGGAATCGAACTCGAGCGGCCACCGAGGTCGTCAAAATTTACTGTAAAGAGTATTGCATATTAACAAATGTTAATATGCACTTACAGTTCTTTTTCTTAGAGCCAGCTTGGTCAGAAACAGAGTCTGTTTTATGACATTCTGACGATGGTGCTAATTAGCTCGGACTAAGCTTTTGACACGCATCTCAAATGTTAGGCTTTAAGTTTGACACGGCTATTGTAATTAGCAGCTGTCATAATGATGCTTGCCTCATCCAGTAATTATGACTTCAGTAGGTACCTAGGTCTTTGATACATCATAAATGAATAAAACAAAACTACTAATATCTATAATATCATCTCCATCCTAAGATCGCTTCTAACTGATAAGACCACCCATTGTACTTTTAGTTTTGTAGTTTACATAAGTTGTATTTTTTCTTGTGTATAAAGTATTTTCATAAATTAGTTAATAATATTTAATGTTGCTAACATTTACTCTACTATTGCTCAACTTTTTATTATTTCTATAAGCACATTGTATCGAGCTGCCTATATATATACATACACTGATAGCGACGCGTTGCGTAAGTTTAACAATTTTGTTTGAAGTCCTAACATGAAGAGTTGCTGTTACAAAATTTAAAAAACCCCGTCGTGTATTTTCATCTTCGATATAAGCGCATCTTAGTGACTTGAGGATATTAAAACTTGTTCAAAAACCATCCTTGAAGATTAACAAATTGATTACGGTTTTTCGTAATCGATTTATATTTTATTTTGATAAGCCGTTTCGGTGATAAATGGTATCAGATCAACAAACACACAAAAAAACAACCTCATAAAATGTATGTCAAAGTAAGACTTATAAGATATGTGTGTATAAAAAATCTCCAATTAAATATTTTATATACTACATTTAAAAATAATATTAGGTTCACACTGCACTATCCTCAAATACGGGCCCAATCTGTTATGATTTTCGGAACCCTCATTACGAAGTTAATTCGAAACGGATTAAAAATGTGCAGTGGCGTTTTCTATACGATGCCCTAGTACCTAGTCTTACAATCGATTCAAAGTTACCAAGCCGAAAGTACTAAGTTATAGAAGAGTAGGTGAAATATGAAACATCGTGTTCAATTATAATAGGTTCAATAAATAACAATGTGTTGATAGTTGGATGTGGATCATAGTGGGGGCGGGCGCAACCTCGGGCGTGATTGAATGATTCCACTTTCCGTTGTCTTACTCAGCAATCAATGTTTGATATATTAAACTGTAGAATGTCAGTGCTTATATGGTATCAATAATTACCTTCTTCAAATAGATACAAAGATGACTGGTCGTTCGCGTGATAGGTTTGCAGGCAAAACCTAGATTTTGTGCATAGAATAAAAGTTTTCTTGTCCCTAGTGTCATGTGGCAATTAACCAATCTAAGAATCACTCTTAAAATCATACAAAATAGTTGAAAATCGGCCGCATTGCATTGAGATACATTGTAATAAAACAAACGGACATACAAACAAACAACATCTTATCCCAAACACTCACGGGCCACTTGCGTCGCGGCGGGTAAAAAAAGATACAGAAACAAAAGCGGCCTCAACCCGGTGATTCGGTAAGTAAAATAATTGACAATTAGGCTTCTATTCTTGTGAAACCTTATCACCGGACATACTTAGTACCTATTTGATCAAAAAACATGACCTACCTATTTTAAATAACGTTACGTATATCATTAAATGAAAAAGCATCGACTTGAGCAACCAGCAACGGTCCGTAATGACGCTCGTCTATAAGGTGTTGTGAAACAGCCCGAGGGCGCTTCTGACTTGTCATAAATAATTGGAAGCGCACTGTTTGTACTAATGCTCGATCTAAACGCATAATTCCTCTTTTCGAATTGAGCCATAAATTATTTGGATATACTGCCCGATAAACTTTTGAACGTGGGTTGAACAAGGAATTCCTAAATTAACAATAGGTGCACTACCAATTTGCGTTTGCAGTTTCGTCATTTTAACTATTATTGGGTAAGTAAGTACCTACCTACCTAATAAAGAAAACAAGAAGGAATTTAATTAGTGACATCAGATCATGCGTACCCCTTGATAAATTTGGTGACTTAAAATGCAGTTGTACCATCAATTCTTAATTAGCATCTTATCAAGTTTTTAGAGACATAATTTGCACTGAAATTAGCATTGGTTCACGAAACTTGTTATTGCTATGAAGTCAGCCTTGATGTAATATTCCTATGCTATGAGTTCGTAGCCTCAGGCAAATTTTGATTGCCACCTTGATGTCGCACTTTGAAATGAAGACACCTTACGATAAACTAAGCTTCTTGGTATGAATCAAGAATTCAAATGGTTTGAATTTTAAACCATCTATGATAAAACTAAGCTGTCAAGATTCCTATGTAAATTTTTACAAGTGACCCTTTCCCAAAAAAATTAAATACAAAGTAGATACAACAAAATCCATCCACGATGTAACTACAGCGGACACGTCCGGCAACTTCAGTCGATAGTCGATTCGTTCTTGTAATATCAGTGTAATTTATTTAATGTTAGAAATAGAGCTCGCCAGCACCACAAAGAATATTGGCTTTCACAACGGAACCTGGCAAATTTATGTGCCGCGAGATTTTGCCAGCCGCTTGGATCACGAGAAGTACATACCTGCTGCAGTACATTATCTAATGCTATTAAACAATAGCAATAGGGTGAATCTATTTTACAGATCAGAAAATACAGAAAATTATGAATATTATAAATGCGAAAATTTTGATGTTTCGATTTTAGAATGTTGGTTGCTTAATATCTCCGTAACAGCTGAACTGATTTGGAACAGGTATAGTTTGTGACACATAAGATACTTTTTATCTAAGTTAGCAAAGCGTGGGCAGACGCTAGTAGGTAGTTTAAACATAGGTATCCATAATATCTTCATTATCAAATACATCCTATAAATCTATTAAAAACTTCCAAAAAATACAATAGAAACCGGTTTCTAAGTTTGAAAATAAAAATACAAAATGTGCAATTTCCACGGCAAGATCATCGGACAAAGGTGCTTAGACTTCTATTACGCGAAGCAGCAATTTTGCAGCCTACTAGCACGCTTCCCTAGAACCGCCTGCAGCCAATTCCGTTAGTAGAAAATTATAAGTGGACTGTAGTTTTACACCTGCCTGAACCGTTCACGTAATTAATTTAATTGTTCTTCTATACATTCATTCAACAAGTAAGATATTCGCCATGAATTACAAAAAAGACGCATTTTTGCAATGTAGATAATTAAGCTTCATACAAAGAAGTTTTTATAGAAGTCGGCACGCGTCTATGCAGTTGTATTCAACAATTATAAGTGTATTTTTACATGCATCATATACTTACCTAAAAGGGGGCGATGTTGCTCATGAAAGAGAACTTATTTTCTTGAAAAAAAGACGAAATAAGTATAAATATTTTTTTCAGGATAATTGTTTGAATTTGTGAAAAGCAGCTGCTTTTTTGACTGGAAACCAGCGCCCAGTACGATTAAACGAAGCAAAATTGTATAAATCGAGTTATGTGCTAAGCTAGTTTAATTATTATTTTTTACAAAAATAACTGATTTGAAAAAAAATATACTGAAAATAAATGCATAATATACTTACCTAAAAAGGGGCGATGTTGCTCATGAAAGAGAACTTATTTTCTTGAAAAAAAAGACGAAATAAGTATAAATATTTTTTTCAGGATAATTGTTTGAATTTGTGAAAAGCAGCTGCTTTTTTGACTGTAAACCAGAGCCAAGTATGATTAAACGAAACAAAATTGTATAAATCGAGTTATGTGCTAAGCTAGTTTAATGTTTTTTTTTACAAAAACAACAGATTTAAAAAAAAAAAAACCATACTGAAATACCACGTATGGAACAAAAGTTATTACTTATTACAGAGAGTATAGTATAGGGATAAGTACCCTGTATATTTGCGTATCTTGAAGCGCTAGTTTCGGTCACAAACCTACTTAAAAATAACCAAAAGAAGTAACATACGTATACACAAAGTCAATGAAGATGAATTTACTACTACCAGTCAATTTCCCACAGACTGTTTTTATAAATGCAATAAATTATAATATTCATCTTATATCGTCGATATCGCGTGCTTAGTGGTCTAACTGGTTCTTTTATATAAGAAGATGATGTCTAGTTGTGGCTAATTGTAATAAAATGGCTACACTAAACAAAGCGTTACATACTCGTAGATGTCAAAATGTAAATAAACACTTCCAAGTAGCGACAAGTCAAATCGTACACGCGACTGTATCACACAATAGAAGCCTTGGAAGCCTGCCGGCCGCAGTGTAACGTCGATACCAGGCAAAATACCTATCACACTGAAAGGGGGCCTGCTATTCTTTTAAAACAAAGAATCTTGAGTTATCCATACATATTTGCTTGTTTTGGAATAGTCCGAAGAATACTGAGTTGTTGATCCCTTTCGTGAACAAGGCATGACACTGAATATTTCAAGTCGTGATGATAAGAAATTAGAATCTGGAAGGATTCAATGACAATAAGGCCGACGACACCATTAAGCGTCACTGACGTGCTGTATCGCGTTACACGGTAGTCTGCCATTGGCATCTTGAAGATGTAGAACGATCTTGACCTAGCGCATTGAACGAACGGGTGCGCGCGCGCATCGCTCGCGTGCTGCATCGTAACGGTCCCAGCAGCTGATCCGACCCATTGTCATTTAATTAAGCCAATAATATTAACAAAGCATGAAGAATTTTATGAACATAATCAAGATAAAACTAAGTTTACGGCTCAGTATATCTTGGCATTTAAGTTGATTGAGAATGTTGTCATGTAAACTGTGCAAAGCTAGATTATAAAATGTATTGTACAAAATGTATATTTAATTTAATATTAGTCTCTTTATTAGTATCTCAGCAAGGAATTACTTATGCATTTTGACGTGAAGTATACATAACTCATAATAAAATATTTCGTAATTAAGTACATGCTTAAAGCAATATGTACAACAGTTTTGATGCTTTTATATGGTAGGTACATAGTTATTCAACTGAGCAAAAAATTGCCACTCAACTCTGAGTAAGTTGAGTAAGCGCATCATTACATGAAACATCAAATCGCTAATGGCTTTGCGTTTGTCACTAAAACCTAATACCCGAAGTTTCTTGCATATTGGCTAAATGCTTCAAAGGAAATGGGAGTTTTATCAAGAGCGATACAATCATTGAAACTAGACAAGTACTTACCGGGTAAGGCGGCGCTTGTGCCTGCTTATGTAAAGGGAGTTAAAGCGGAAACTTTGCACCAAAGCGGAAACGAGTATTGAATATGTTCTGCTGTTTCATTCGACAGGAACTCTGACGAAGATGTATCATCTGCACAGCTACGTGAATCTAACCTCGCCGGCGTGACTCGCGACAAGTCAGCGTGAACGCATGCTCTGTGTCATAAACATAAAGGCCCTGCTATATATACCGCGCAGTACGAGTACCTATTTATTCATGTCGACTAGTACCTATAGGTACTTATCCGCAGAACGAGATGATTTTTGACGACCTCTGTTTATATAACATGGAACAATCATGGTAAAATATTTAAAAAATTGCAAGCAACACGACCGAAGTGATAACAAAATCATTAAACAAAAAAAATAGTGTTGGGTTGACAATACCATTTTAGAAAATTACTTGATTTTAGACAATTTTATTGTTTTTATATTTCTTCACCTGAATCCTACCTTTTCGCACCGTGGGTCTCTACTGTAACGTAAAAGACAGCATACGTGTGCTCTGGAAACATTGGTGGTACGAATCCGCTCAGTTCCTCTCTCTCCCCTGTACTGTATTCAGCCTGGCAGGGCATCAGGCACGAGCGGGGCACTGTGCGCCTGCGCTGTCTAATTAGGCGCGCTTCCAACTAATTTGACGCGGGCACCGACTGCCTAATGAATGTTATCGCACACGTTCATCTACCACGTCTGCAAACTCGTGCTTTCGCCCGTACATTAAGGAAATCTAGCTTTGCTAGATAAACGGAAATTATTTCGCTGTTTAGATTTTAGGTGCACTAATTAGCTATTTCAGAGTTAAGAAACTGAACTTTAGATTCATATGGATGAAACTGTTTACATAAACTTATTACAAAATAATACAGAAGGAATAAATAACTGATACTTAGTTGGTTACGGATCCTGCTTACGTACGCGCACTAAAGCATCTTATCATGTTAAAAAGCAATAAGGAATAGATTTTTTACATTGGATCAAATCTATGCCTACTTACAAATTATTTGAGACAGGTTAATTTGTGCAAATGTTGAAACCCGCGACGATTTTTAGCAATGCCACTAGTGACTTGGTGTGATAAAATATTTTGAAACCATTCTTGGAGACAAACAGATTGATTGCAAAAAACCGCATTTCAATCAGATAAGCCATTGCGAAGATAAATGGTAAAATACAAACAAACAACCTCTTATTACAGATGCATAAACGACTTCCTTACCTGTTCTTGGGTGAAAATTACACATTCCATCATTTTATGATTTTATGGTGAGGTGGATTCACATTTGTGATATTTCAACGTAATGCACTCCGTGGCCATGACATACGCGTGACAATGCCACAAGTGTGGACAGTATTTTTCACGCGAACAAATGAAGAACGCAAAAAGTAATTCATTTATTCAATAATAATTCATGAATCGTATCTGAACTGAGCGACAAATTTTAAAATAATAATAGAATGAGTACATTAACAGAATATTTTTGATTAATGTAAAGGGCTATAATGATAATAATTAATGAATAGAGTTAAGAAAATATTTATTACAATTTACGATTCAGAAAGTCATCAATTGAGTAGTAGCATCCCCTCAGCTAAAGTTGTTTTTTTTTATTGCTGCCCGTGACATTTCACGGAGTAGTGTGTCCACAAATGTGGAACCGTCTTTACGTGGTCACGTAATGGTTTGGGTGAGTGGATCGAGCGAATTTTACTTGGACAATCCGACGTTTGTGTTTACCAATGTATGTATGTTTATTTGTCCGCCGATAACTGTTAAACCGTTTATTTAATCTTGGTGAAACTTGGTAGGTAGAATTTTTAGCGGGCATTTTTGAACTATGGGGTCGCAAAATCTCAGTTTGTGGTGGAACTACTAGTATTTAATAGGTGAACAGCGCGTATTATAATGTTGATATGTGTGCAATTACCTTAAACTCTCCCATCGGGGAGCTGGGATTTTCGAAGTAGGTACCTAGAGTCATGTCCTAAGCCAAATTCTCTATCTCGTAGAAAGTAAAGCGAAAATTAGCTTGTGAGCATTGTGTAGGTCATATCGTACGAATTGGTACATTAAAGCAGAAGTAACTCCAATCATTTAATTTGCAAGAAACAGGCATAGAATGAACATTCGGCACACCAGCTAAATGCTTATTCAGAGTGGTTGCAGCAGTCGGCAAGTTGATTATAGACATCAGTGCAGGCTGTGAGTGCTACTTTGATGTATTGATGTGGAAGGACTAGATACAGAAGTTCTTGGTATGTTATTTAGTCTGGTGCGATGCAAGGAAACATGAAAAACGTATCTACGCATATTGTATGATATCTACTACTATTAAATTCGTTGACATAAGTACATTTTAGGATTTAGACCTATCTGCTCCAACAATTTTGTTAGGTAGGTTAAGTTATATTTTTTCTTAGCATAATAAGACTTAAGTTATGATAGCTACTTACGTAAATAGTATAAAAACGGGTTATTAACTGGAAGGTATTTTAATTAGCTCGACAGAGATTAAAAAAAACTAAATAAGTACCTTGATATTACTTATTTTATAATAAGTAAACTGGCGGCTGGACTTGGTGGACAAAGTTGTGTACTTATTTCGTTTTATTTATGTTCATAATTTTTACGGTAACAAAAACTTAGTGTGGTCTACGTATTTTATATATGTTATTAAATCAAAATTGGGTATGATAATTAAATACAATTGATAAAATAGAAGTACTTATAACAATATAAATGTTAACTACTTATTTATACTTGAGTAATATGCAATCAAGGTGTACCTACCGACCTACGTATACTCGACTTGTTTAATTGTTTTTACCAGTAAACTCTGTATCTTGATCCGATAATGGTATAATTTCTACTTGAATATGGCTCCCTGATTCATTAACTAACAACTGCACACTGCTTTCTGAAACTAGTCTTTACCATTTGAACACCGGTGGTAATTGTCGAGGTTGGATAAGCCATTATTACACCGCCGCCTGTTATGCCATTTTTATCCAACTAAGGTGGCAAACAAGCATACTGCCCACCTATTCTTTAGCGGTTACCGTAACTTATGAACTCTTGCAACACCAAAGCTATCACTCTAGGTTACTCAGGAATCGATTTAAAATAAATTATTTACTTCCGTAAAATGTTCAGTAATCGCATATCGATACCTAATAGTACGCTTTATAGCCTCTCACTGCTTGCCTTCGTGGTACCCGGATAAAAGTAGCGTATGTGTTATTCTAGATCACAATATACTTGTTCCAAATCTGTTCAGCCGTTACGGAGATTTAGCAAGCATCCAAACGAAACTAACGAACTAAAACAAAATGAAAAGGGTAAACCCTAAAAAATTGGTTAATAAATAATTAGGTAGTGGTCGTTCACAATACATCGTGACCACAATGTACTGTAAAGCCTCAATAAATATAGCACAACAGAAGCTTTTGTCGCTTACGACAGAAGCGACCGACACCGACGTACGGACCGGTTTGCGGCGATTTCGCACACTATATAAATAATTATTTATCTGCCTAAAGACACTTTTATCGTACAATTTGTCACGGTATACACTGACAACTTTTTGGTAAAAAGCTTCCAAAGAATATTGTAATTTGTATCGTGGAAAGAAAAACCAGGTTGGGGTAGATTTAACTAGGTATACCTACTATTTTATAATGTTTGCCGAATACTATAATAAAGTTGCATGTGCACGAGAATGGTCTCTTTCTGTTGTGTCATTTTGAATTAAACAGAAGAAAAATAACACTTTTTTATGTATACAAGAGTTAGATGGGTGTATAACTCATTATTGCATACGCTAGTATTAAAAAAAACACTTTACATAAGATTTTATAGACTAAGTCTTGGTGATACAATGGGGCCTTATCGTTAAGATCTCTTCCATGCAACCTATAGATTTACTTGAACAAAAAGAATGTGAAAAGAGGTGGTGTAACTGTAATAAAAATAAATTTTAATGTAATAAAAATACATAACAAGTAGTACAATATATCCTACCTTCACAAATTAGATTATTCCAGGATTTCTGCAATAATTCAATTATTTATGTCTGATGTTATCATAATATCATACATTTTATAGAGTAAACACAATATACTTAAGCTTATGACATCACAATTTTCTCATCACATTCATCACAAAGTGTCTACCGTTCTGGGCTCCATTCTCCAGAGGGTTGCAATGTTTTTCCTAACTACTTTATTAAAAAACTAGAGGATGTCTCATCTGATAAAGTTTACAAATTCTTTGTCCAATGATGTATTCAGCACAAACTTCTCCGGGCTAATTACTTCGAGGCCTCACGATCTCTCTCGTTTAAAAAGGTTTAAGTTGTGTCATTTGTTCATTCTATAATGGAATGATAACGATACAATTGATGTTATTTTTAAGTTGTTTTCCTCGTGGCTGTACCAAGGCTTCCTTTTTACTTCGACTTCAATTTTATTTAATTCCATAAACTGACAGATTAAATATTAATACGTAATGTAAAAACGATGGAAAGCATCGTCATTTTAGTATAAGCATATGGAAACATCGAACTATCAATTCGATATCTTTGCTTAATAGTAGGTATCTACTCATTGACATAATCGATATCAATGACATAAAATTATTTGCAACAAACCTTAAACCTTTATTTGAAGACCTCTGTGGCGCAGTGGGCGAAGGTCCGCCTGAGACGCAGAAGGTTGCGGGTTCGAATCCCGCCACAAGACAAATGTTTGTATGACCTGTAAATGTTTGTTTCGGGTCTGGGTGTTTTCTATATATAATATGTATGTTTTTACAAAAAAGTATATATGTAGCATATCAGTCATGTAGTTCCCATAATACGACCTCTGCTTAGTTTTAAAGTTGTGTAGATCGCGAGCTAGATATAGAATATATATATATATATATATATATATATATACATATATATATCTTCAGTAAAGAGCTAGTATATCTGTAGCTCGCGTGATTTCAACTATATCTTTTTATAGTAGTGGTAGTGCACGGCGCGACGCGGAAGGAGAAAGTCGCAACCACTCACCCTGATGAAGACTCTCGGAATGAGTCGAAACTTAGTCGGTGCCTTCACCGATAGTGCAGTACGTGAAAATTCCCGTTTTTACAATATGAATATATCTTTTTATCTTCTCTCATACTGCTCAATTCGGATTGATTGAGGCCGTATGGAGCTATGGATGCTACCTACGCCAGCTAGCTGTTAGATAAGCGTTTTGCTTCGATTGAACAAAAACTATTTTAGACCCAAGGTTCAAGCAAAGATGCTTCTTCGATCAGATGTGTTTTGAGAGCCTAAGCCTGTTAAGTATGAAGAAAACTCACAAGGCTACATTTGTATTTTTTTCATAAGGGCGAAACTAATGCTAAATTGAATCGCATTTCACATTTGTATTCTTATCAGTATTATATTTTATATCTTCTGAGCTACTGACTGACCAAAGCAATGTATCAACTCGCTCAGCCGTCTTAAAATCTATATATCACTACTGATATAAAAGAGCGATATATATCACTGAACCGAAAAGATATAAATATATATTTTCACTTCAGTGATAAATTTTGCGCATCTCTACTTAGTTTGGGGCTAGATGATGTGAAATAAATGTACAGCATACAGAATATAATAGAATAGAAAAATATTTATTGCCTGAAATTATGACCATAACATCAGGTTACATAGCAAGTAGGTACAAATGGAACGGCTAGCTATTTAAATACCTTTGCTAAGGATCTACAGATTGCTCAACTGAACATTTTAGCTCAACCATAAAGCTGCATTATACTTATTCTTTGGGAAGAAAAGAATACAAGTGAGTAAAGAATACATACTTTTTAGTTATAATTATTAACAAATTTACCAAAGGTGATAAGGTGACATCCATTTAATCTGAGACATATAAAAATAATTTCTCATAATTACGACATTAATTGTCTGCGAGGCCACACTGTTTCGCTCTTGCATCGCAAAGAGTTTTATATTAACCAACCTTATGATAATTCTTTCTTTATACCCACGACAATGAACTTAAAAGAAAATAAAAGGTTTTCCGTGTTATATTTTTCCACTGCCTTTATACCTGTTGTTGGAAATAAAAGTTAAATTATGGTACGCCAACACATGCAGACATAAAACGACGTTATGATAAAAATTATGGGTCCGCATTACTTTGCATCATATCTACGAGTAAGTAATTATAAGAGTAACAAACTTGATTTACACAGTGATTACTTGAGGATATAATAAAATACAGAAACACGATTAGTGAAACTTTTCTCGATAGTTTTTTTAATCGACTCTTTTAAAACCCGTTTAAAAGAGACGTCCATCCTTCGAATCTAGAAAAATCTGTCTCAAGGTTTTAGTTATTCTTCTAGACCATTTTATTTTGTATTTTTGACCTGCATCCGTCCCTCTCGCACTGCGCTTATATTCACATGATGCGATGGTGACTTGTTTCTGTTCCCCTATTGCCTTAAAGATCTTTTAAATAATCCCGTTATTAAAATAGTAACAAACCATGCGTCAAAAAGCACTTGTATAAGTTTTAAGAGGCAATAACTATTTTTTTTATTGTCAACCGACTTCAGATAAAATGATTTTTTGTATGTATGTTACACGATATCTTCGCTAATATTGTGAACAGATTTTCATGATTCGTCATGATTTAATGGGTAAGGTCAAGAATATTTTCTGACAAAATCTAAGGATGAAAAAATGGGGAATGAAATTTCATATTGGACTTTCTATTCCGTTGTTTGAAGTCAGTTATTACTTTTTTCTGTTTTTTTTATTTAAACGTGATGAGTTTCAGTGCATGACAGAATCTGAAACAATTATCAATGTGCATTTTGCCCGTTCTCTGCTCTTAAGCATGATTATTCTTTAGATTTCTGTCGTTACATTAGGTATAGTCTTAGGAACTGTGCAGTCAGGCATGTGTCGAGCTTGAATATGCGATTGTCGTAAAATATTGTTATTGTTTATGTGTTTGTCTGCTACCATTTATCTCCAAAATGCAGTTTTATGATTTCAAGAAAGGTTCTTAGATATGTTTTATCACCACAAGTCACTAATGGGCGCTGCAGTAGACAATAAAAACAGCTGAGGGGTTTTCAACTTTTCTGAAATAAACTTGTTATGTAGTTGATCCTTAGATCAGCGACGTTTTATTCCACTTTGATATAAAGATGTAGATAACATTTTAATGTTATTACATTAAAATGTTGCCAACGCTCCTATTACAAATGTTATAGTAGCGTAATTATTTCTTGTCTTAAATAAATGAAAATAAATAAAAAATAAGATATCACTCAGTTCAGGTGATCAAAGTGGAATAAACTGTTTGTTCGATTAGAGATGTAAGAAAATAGAGATGTTACTATTGCCACGCTTATTTTCAGCATTTCAGTAATATTACGTCACGTCTAGCGACTAAGGGGATACCGAACAGTCTTCTAGCAAAACAATATACCAACAATATAATATAACCGTCTCGTCACAACTGCACAATACGACTATGTGCAGGCCAGTTGGATTCCATATTTTTCCCAGGAAGTTAATCAACAAGTAGGTTTACATATAAAATGCGCGAAGTTCAATAGTTTCTTTTATATTTATTTTTGTAGTTACCATCCTTCCATTACACTGTATTTTGAGTTATTTTTAGTTCTATTTAGTTACATGCTAAAGTCATGGGACTGGTAAGATAAGGCGTCTTACCGGTAACGGTAACATACGAGTAGGTCTTAATCATTGACTGTGATCAAAACAATCTAAAACAGATAGTTGTGTTTGAATTGTGAGCACACCACAACCAAAAATTACGTTTTTAAGAGTTCCGTACCTCAAAAGAAAAAATATAACCCTTCGTTCACTTCGTTGTCTATCTGTCTGTCAAGGCCCTTTTTCTCAGGAACGCAAGCGCCTTTTTCTTTTTCTCAAAAATCGTTAATTTGTAGTTTAATCTATTTTTTTGCGATAACAAAGAATTTACCTTGACATATATCGATGTATGGGCGAACATTTTTTTTAGTTTAAGTTTATCTTTAAATCCGACTACAATGTTAGAGCAATGTTTGGTAATTTTATAGTTTACTAACTGCGCCCCGCGGTTTCACTCGCGAAAGTTTCGATTCTGTGGGAATATCGGAATAAAAAGTAACAGCTATAGATAACAGCTATGTACCTATCAAGTTTCATCGCAGGGTTCATTAGTTTTTCGCGTGAAGAAGTAAAAAACATATTATGTACATACTGATATGTCTGAGCCGCGCTTACTCATAGACGTAACCCCTCCTGCTCCTCGGCAATGCCCGCTCTATAGAGCAGAGAACGTCGTGCATTTTTATACTCGTGATAACTTTGAAATTAAATATCCGATTCGAATGAATTAAAAAGTATTTTACTGCTACATAAATACCCTTAATGATAAAACTATTTATTTGAATAAGAATTAATACTACAATACGAATGTAACCAACTTTGGTTTCTACCGGCGATCTAATAAAATTTTAGAACACAAAAGCTGCTATTGTGACTTAACTATGATAGTTAGATATACTCCCTCTGGGACTTTTTTGTAGGTAATAATGAGTACTTTAATCATGTAGTACATATTTTTTCTGTATCTTCAATAGTTATCTCAGCGCACGCCAAATAATGAATTTTATAGGCAACATTTTGCTACTTTGGGTTACATTATTGCAATTTTCTTAAGGATCTCTATTTTTTTAAATAAATTATAGCCTATGTTACTTCCTGATAATTTAGCTTTCTATTATCTATTATTCATTAAAAATTGTTAAAATGGATCCAGTAGTTTCGGAGCCTATTCGTTACAAACAAAGAAACGATTTTTTTTCCTCTTTATAATATTAGTTTAGATGAAATTGAGTAATGTTAATTATTTTGGTGAACATATAAGCTTGTCCGGAACTCTCGGTACGCGACTCAGACTCGCATTTGTCCAGTTTTTTATCTAGAATCTAATATTTAACTTTTTTATGTAGGTAATAACTGTGCAGTTATTCCATCATGCCTTCCGTTTGAAAACCGTTCAAGATACGGTCGAACACTATCGATGCTATTATTAATTCATTGTCAATGATAGTCATCGATGTAATCCGAAGTCGGGCAGCAAAGTAAAGCCAGTATTTCACTAAGCTAGCGGCATCTGTCATTTAGCGGACGACGACATAATAAAGTGAAGACACGTAAAGCTTACTAACCGTTTACGCTCAAAGGCTGCATGCGGTCACTTCAAGCACACGAAGTTTTACAGTGTCTTGAATAAGTAATTTGATTTGTTTTAAAAAACATGTTTTCGATTGTAATCCCCATGATGGACATGACGTCATCAGATTGAAATACAGTACGAAGGTCTGTCAGGATACTGAGAAGGTTGAAGAGCCGTCCAAACAATATATTTGGTATAATATGTCCGTTTTGGATAGGTAGCATTTCACGCATTGTTTTTCACTGAACGCATTATTAATAGATTATTTTCTTTAACGTTATTTATTTATCAAAGTGATCACATTGAATTACGACCGTTATGTGACGGCCACCATTTGGAAAGCCCTGGAAGCCGTAGCTTAGTGGAATACATTTCGGGCAGTGACGATTCCCACGTTACGAATGTGACCGAACAATCCACTTACAGATAAGAAATTCAATAGAATATTAAATCGGCTATGGCAGGATGAGATGTTATTTTATGGGAGCTCAAATCATTACGGGCTAGTACCGCACAGCTCTCACTCACGAAACAATAATGTTATAGTAGGTAGTCTTGTCTTATAAATCTACTTTCTTAAGTTTCCTAATATTTCTAGCTGGTATCATATAAATTATTCATTTACAATATTCAATATGAAATGCACTGGTCTAAGCAATCTCGGCCAATCACTGCTGTAATCTTAATGAAATAACCACTCAATTAGGTTTACTTATTGATAAGCTAATTACTTGTAATACATATAATATATTGAATAAATTACTAGGCCAAGTGTTTGATACCGCAATATTTATTTAAATATAGCTAACCTGCTTTAAATTGGTCATAAGTATTTTCATGCAACGGGTTTAACACCATTGTATCTTCTTACGCCTTCAATTTAGTTTGAGCAACAATTGACACATATTTCTGATAAGATTTTAGTGCACTGATGAATGCAGAAATAATATATTCAGAACCGCGTGTTAAAAGGAAAGCTTAACCATTATAGAAAACATGAATTTTCTTACAGCAAACACAAGTAAAAAAATACTGTACTGTACTTATATTGGAAGAGAGACATTACTTACATTACTTATTATTTATTTGCCTTTTATATCTTAAAACGTCTCATAATCAGTCGTTTATGATAAAATATGGAAAACGCAGTCTTTTCGTCTTCTCTTTAAAATATGGAAAGCCATTTAAATATACTACTTACGGTTATGGGGATTGAACTTTGCATTTAATACCTCCACCAATTCAATGATAATTGTATTAATTTACCAAAGAACATTTTTGCAATCCTTCATTTACGTTAATTACATGATAGGTAATCCTTTACAGGTTCTGTATTCAAATGGCTAGGCCTTCCATGTAATTTAACCTCAAGGTAGAGTCTTACTCAAGTCGCCGGAAAAAATGTTTTTCGCCGAAAAATAATGATGCCAGGGCAAATTGTGAATCACGGCAGTCTGCAGCCTACTTAATCGCTATGTAACGTAATACTACCTTCCGCATAAAATGCAATAAATTGGCGTCTTTACTGAACCTTATTATCTACTTATTATTTGGTAATAAAATTGTAACAAGGCTACACACATATTTTCGTAATTATATTATGTGATGGGCGGCGAGGTCGAATTATAAATATATCGGTGTTTACTTTATTGGGCCGTTTCGTTGAGATTGTATCATATCGAAAAGGATCTTACATGGCACAACGTGGACCACAACTTACGGCAGACTAATTATTACAATAAAGTAAACTTTGTAGGTTCTTTCTGTGGGTTATTAATCCGTAGGTATTCTTACTTCCCAAAGTTCCATAATCTAAACACAAAAACGAGATGTATCAGTATTAGAATCTCAACACCGAACAATATTTATTTAAAATATATAGCTACGAGTAATATAGGTAAGGCAACAATAGACATTTATTAAAGATACAAATCGATGCATGCAAAACATAATTTACAATCGAATAATGAACCATGGCAAGATGTGACATGGAGCGAGGCCAGGTCGCCGTCGCTTCGTAACGAGCACGGATCTACACTCACCTTCGAATCCTTGACCCATCCAGAAGAGGCTACTCAAACAAAATGCACCTCAGTCCTGTCGCCGTACGTAGATAAATAGGTATTTAAAATACCGTTTGCCGTGGGAACCGTGCTGGGCGCCCGAACCGCGATAACATGCGCTCGTGCCTTCACTCCCCGCAGCCGCGGCTCGTAACTACTCCATAACCACTCCGTAGCCACTCTACAGCGCATCATCGCAGCACTGTGATGCGTCCGATGACTCCGAGCCAAACAATGAACCATATTGAGATCCATTTGGATTAATTTCGTAACAAGATACTATAAAATGTTTTATCAATGTTTTTATTTCAATAACTGTAATAGTCGTTTGGTAAAAATATAAGCAAGTTTGGCAATATCGAATCCAGAACAACTTAAAGTGAACCTTATGTGCTGGTTTCGAACATTGGAAATGACGTGCCGCTTAGAGCGGCTTAGTAGAGACAAGACTTCACGCTGCGAGATGTCATCTCCGACCCCCGCTGCGACTCGCGAACAATATTGTCTCTGCCATAAACGCATTGTGAATTTTAACATCAATTCATATTTCCCCCACACGAACTACGCATAAAAACTTACGAAATATCACTATCTGATATTCAAATTCCCTACTTATAAACCAATAAACGACGTGTCGTGTCCAAATAAGAAACTATTAACGCGACAAGCTCTTAGAGTAATTCATAAGTCTGTTGCATACCTACTTAAATGTTTTGTCTACATCTGTATTCAAATTTTGTTTGAATAGATCCATCGGTGTTTTTATAATGTACAGTTTGTCTGTATGTTGCTCGCTAATACTTCTAATTTATGTTGCTCGTTGTCTTGATATACCATAAACAAATCCATATTATTTGTCAATAAAAATATTTATATTGTAAAAACGGGAATTTTCACGTACTGCACTATCGGTGAAGGCAGCGTCGGAAGGAGAAAGTCGCAACCACTCACCCTGATGAAGACTCTCAGAATGAGTCGAAACTTAGTCGGTGCCTTCACCGATAGTGCAGTACGTGAAAATTCCCGTTTTTACAATATGAATAGTCAAGTTCACGATAGTTTTTGGAATAAAAAATATTTAATGTCAAATAATATAAATATTAAAATATTTTACTGTAAATGAATTTAAGTTATTAAAAGTACCTCTACAATGGTTTTATGAGCTGTTAGAAATGGATGTTGGACTCAGTTTTAAGATCTCGTATTATCAAAGATGTTTTATTTTTATTCTATTCCTAGATTTTTTTTAAATAAGTATATTTTTAGGATCATAGCAAATAGAAATCTACCCCTCCGGGAAACAGGCGTGACTTTATATTCTATATGTATTTCCTGAGTAGTATTTTATTAAAGTATAATAGATAATAAGTAAAAAAACTAGGTAATAAAATAATTTATACGATCACAGACTAGACGAACCTTGGCTTGAACAAACGTAAAAATAAATATTCAAATGAATACCTTGTTTGGACAAAGTTTATTATTAAATTGACTTTGGTTTAAACTTGAAAGTAATTCGAAACAGGTTATGTATCTACTCAGATACATAAGAAATTATAATTTTATGACATTGTGGTTTTAGGAACTATTCATGCCAAACTTGTGCTTCGCAGGTTTCCTCTTTCATAGACCTAAAAAAAACACTTTAAAGTGAGTTACCTCATCATTTTTACTCTTTCCTAATCATCTGCTTTTGCAGCGTGGTTCTTGCACATATTTCTGATATTTAAAAGAAATATTGAATCAAATTTTCAGTGCTGCCTAGTCGCTGCTAGATAGCTCGCAACGAATATAGCTGCGAGAGTAATTCTGGGGTAAAGTCCCATGAACGTGTATGAACAATGTAAAAAATAACGCCAAACTTTAAATCTTGGAATAAATATACCTAATAGAAATAAAAGAATCATGTTTGCCTCTCTGTATGAACGATTTTTTTACCATATTAATAAAAATCAATTGGAGTGTCTGAATTATTCTATTATTTGTATCGGTACACGTTGAATATGAATTAAAGCAATCGTGGGATCAGTAAGCAACTTTCCGTCAGGTCATTACATGGATAGGTGACCGATAGTGGCATTTAGAACTGAGCGCTTCCTTGACACTAAATTCTTATTCGCAATTTGGGATTAGGATCGAATTCGTGCAATTTGGTACTCTTGAGTGCAATACTAGCGATTGGAATACGTGTTCGTGGAATTTTATGAAAGTAAATGAAATCAACTATGCTATTTATTGGTAGGTACTTTTGACGCGATTTTGGCGTTCACATTCGAGATTAGAGTAGTAGAGTTTAGTCATATCGAAGGCCTTCTAAAACTCCAACTCCAGAGTAAAAGTATGTTCACTGACCTCTAGTGCACATACTTTTACTTTACCCTTTTATAGGGGTTTTCTATAATGTATAAAAATTTAGCTGGCATCAATATAAGATCGCATGGGAACGCTTTTTCATGACCGTTACCAGAACCCAGCTTACGTATAAAATTCATTTTTTTATATGTCCAAGACTAAACTAGTAAATAGTTCACCTGTTAAACAGCTGTTTTGGACAAAACTTAATACAGCCTAGAGACAACGCAACATCTGCCATCCACGACACTTCTTTCGCCAAACCTGTTCGTTTTAATTTTCTGATTAATTAAATAGATAATTAAAAATAAGCTATACAAAGAAGTTAAAAATAATATTACCTTATTGTATCGGAAATCTTCACGTAATTATATCGATTCTCTCAGAATCTCTAAAATATCTCAGAATGTGAACGACACTGGAAAACCTAAACGGAGTAGAAAATTCACATAGATTATTATAATTACAAAGCTGTGTTGGCCTAGTGGACGGTATACCGACTTCCGATGCGGAGGTTGTGGGTTCGAAACCATGTGTTATACCAATCGAAAAATTGATGTGCGCATGAGCACGTGCTCAAAACGTTGAGGGAAAACACCGCGAGGAAACCGGTATGCCCTTGAACTAAAACTTCGAAGGCATGTGCCATCAGTAAGTGTTCCAATAAGCGGCGATGGGCTTGCAACCTGTAGGAATTAGTCACGTTTTGCAAGTAGTCACGTGGAATATAAGTATTTGCAAAATGAGCATGTGCCAAATGTAATCTCTGACAATCCCCCACTAGGTATTCTTTATACCTAGTTAATACATAATAGTAAATCAATAACTCTGTATATTTTCCACACAGCATCATCTAGTCCCAAACTAAGCAGAGCTTGTATTGTGGGAACTAAATGACTGATATACTACTTATATACTTTTTTGTAAATACATACAAATGATACAAAATAATACATTGAAAACACTCAGATCTGAGACAAATATTAGTAGATCATACAAACATTTGTCCCGGGGCGGGAATCGAATCCGCAACCTTCTGCGTCTCAGGTGGGCCTTCGCCCACTGCGCGGTCGTCCGCGTTCTATAGATACATACTTAGTTCAACGAATTAAGTATGTATCAAAGGATGTCCATCGTGGCGAATACAGTGAGCGTAAAATCACTAGTACTCTAGTAAGCTTCTTCAATAGTACTTTCAAACTTTCGCGATCAGTTAACATAATTATATGTTTTTTACGGGTCTTTATCGTCCAACTAACAGATTGAGAACAATATGAGAATTGGGGAGGCTCCCGAATAACGGACCCGAAAGATTCATCGCAGAGATAGTTAGTTAGATATCACAACATAAAGCAATATGAATCGTTTAATGCGCTCCAAAGATAGTTATCTATACTTTTTATGACAATGCAAATGGATTTTTGAAAGTAATATCTATGTTAAACGTTTTAGATTGAGCTGCACAATAAATCAATAACAAAGAGCTTTTAATAGTCGTCTCTCTGAATGATATCTGAGTAGATACTAAGTTCTAAAAAAAATAATCAAACTTTTCACAATATTCATCTCTAGTTATATAGTCAATATTTTAGTCTAACCATATTTTTCAAAGTATTCTAAAAAAACTTTATATGCCTAATGATCCGTTTATAGTCGTATTTTTATAAGAAACTTCTTAAGCTTCTTTATCAACTTTACATTATAGCATACATTGTAAATAGATAGCATTAGAAGCCTCAAGATAAATGCAATCATCGATAGCACAGTATTTTGCATGGCAATAAAAACTTTGAATTTAATTTTATTAGAAGAGGTCGTTTTATTTTTGTCGGACCGTTTCTAAAGTAACACGTCAAAGTGGCCGCTCACCTGTGCTATCCCACGATCGTCCGTTTCGATTTATAGATATCGCAAAATCGAAAGGCGCTTCGTATTTTGCATAACGTTTTACTATAAAGTTGTGTAGCACAATGCCCCATGACCTACAGTGGATCGGGCGCTATGGACAATCTATTGGACTTGTAGGTCACCGTAGATCAAGACACGATTAATTCGAGCTTTTGTGTCTTTAAAGCCTAGATTAGGCACCAAGCAGGGTAAAATTTTATATTATCTCAGTGGTACAAGCAAACTATCACAAGATAAATTATTATTTGCTTATAGTTAACCTTAATTAAGATACGTAGGTCTTATTTAGCTGATAAAAAATCGCCCAAGAGCTTTTGCACTCGAAAAACCCATAAATCTTATTGTTGTTCAATTGGTTTAACTTCCTGTATCGACCAGTCGCAAGCTCGCTGCGGCACTTCCAATATGTTCTGATATTCTTTTTCTTTTAACGAATAAAAATAGAGCAAAAACACGTCTCGATTTTTTGTACCAGACGACCTTGCAGCCAAGTGGCTCTGATAGGTACACGGTTACTAAAAAACGAAGAACGTGATAAATTGCAGCTATTAAAACTTACAGAAAGCTTGCTTTTAAAGAACAAATAAAAAGTCGTGAGCTCTCTATACGGTCAATATGGTAGCGAGTTAATCAATCAAAAGACCCGTTCAAGAAGATTCACTTTTACTTTTATTCAATAACTAAGCTAATGAATATGTATGAGAGAGCTGCAGTTAATAACATCATTCGTTCGGTGTTTCGACATTATTATTTTGTACGTCAGTGTCTGTCAATCGAAATCGGTATTCGAACATCAAGATTACTTTAATGTTTCGGTAGACAATCATGTTCGCCTTGCTACAGCTAAGGTGAGAGAGGACATGTTCATTTTATTTTCTCGATAACTTTGCATGTATATTATTTTAATTCAACAAGTTTTTAGAAAGAATCTCCTATAAAAATATTTGTCACGGTATCCATATTGCGTGAATACGCGGTGGCTTTACGTATACCCAACATCAATCATCTGTCGTTAAACAATCAACTTTCTTTTTTACCAGCGATTGTTTATTATGGCTATCTAAATTTACATAAGTGACAAGTTTATAACTGACTCCTCAATAAGGAGATACATCTTTATTATAAATAAGTGATAAAGCACGACGTTAAAAAAAAAATTGTCAACATTTCAGCTCTGCTCTGCAAACTTTTTTAGGCAGAGCTTTTTTATCGTAATAATATGTCATTGTATAGAAAATTCCGTTCTTATCCACAACAACTTAAATATAGATTTTAAATACTAATAATAATAATACGTAATGTATGATGTTAAAATGTTTTTTTTTATT
This sequence comes from Perizoma flavofasciatum, assembly GCA_958496245.1. Classification (NCBI taxonomy): domain Eukaryota; kingdom Metazoa; phylum Arthropoda; class Insecta; order Lepidoptera; family Geometridae; genus Perizoma; species Perizoma flavofasciatum. The sequence goes on from OY292421.1 coordinate 9,238,056, forward strand.
TAACGAAAGGTATTGCAATCCAATCGGACAATAAACAATAGAATTACCATAACTCGTTGTTTAATAGTGCGAATGAATGTCATTTGTTCCTATAAGTCCTACTTTGTTTGTGAAGCCAAAAAAAAAGATTTATAATGATGATAAATTTCAATAAAATGATATGGTTCTTATTTTACGGTTGTTTACTATTTATATCAAACCTTTCTAAACTACTTCCAATTATTATTGCACTCTTAGTAGGCTATTTAAAATAGTCAGTAGGATATTTCATGGCACACAATGCCTTTATTCGGCTAGAAAGTTGCTTATCAATTCAATTGTCAGATCCATGCCTGCGTGTCAAGCCTACATTGTTGCTGCAATGACGCCTATTTGGGCACATTGGTAAAGAAAGCAGGTTGCTTACCGGGTAAGTAGCCTACGGTATGCAACATTGAGTGCTTTAAAAAAGCCGCACCATACTTATCGTAACTTTTATACAAACCTACTTCAAACATAAGAAAGCTAGTTTGAATCGTACTTCTAGAATTGAAATTGTGGATTGACAACCCAAAACCGATGCAACTTCTTTGAAATTTTACTTTATCTCGTTTTATGTTGCTTTCAAAGTTTGTTTAGAAAACTATAAACTTTATTTAAAGGAACAAAGTTAAATTTTAAAAATTGCTTTACCAAATTGAATCTACTAAAAGTTAAATTCTAAGTTTACAATCAAAATTCACGCTGCCAGGTTTGAATTAGGTTTTTATGAAAATGAATGCCATATAGTAGCCGAATCTGCTTCCTGCTTGAATAACAACCTATTGTGATGAGGTGTCAGAACTAAATTCATTTAAGGCTTTGTAGGAAGACTTTCGCATAACCTGTCCAGTGGTCTATAAACCAAATATATTTTTATAGAAGACTTGTTTGGTTTCAGTTTTCGCTTCCAGTCCGATATCTAGCTATCGTCTGGCTCTAAATACCCATGTTTCAGACTCTGAAAGAGATTTACTGAGGTTTTACTGATAGCGAATGTCAAATTAGTATACTAAAAGAAAACTCTTAAACTTGTAATTAATTTTAAAAACTGCTAGACTTTTACCTTAGCTCACGTTTTTTTGTAGGTACTAAATTTTTTCACTGGGAAGCTCTTACTTAACAAAAATCTTACTTACCTTACATCGTTGACTATCAATTAGTCATTCAGTGAGTCCCACAAAGATTTTAAATAATTTAGATGTGTGAAACGATGACTTTAATAGTCAAACACTAGTCAAATACCTTTAGCAGGAAAAACAAAATGCAGTTTGTTACATCCTGATGTTCAATCAATATAAATTTCAAGGTGTTTCATCCGCAACGGACCTCAAATATTATTGACAAGGCCAAAGATGTGAAATATAGGTACAAATTTAAAGATTAAGTTGAACAAAGACTTTGTCTTGGTATAATACCTTTGATTTTTTACAGCTTTGGGAACTACTTAGATATTTTCTTAAAAAACATAATTTAAAAACTCTATGCCAAGCAGTTATGGCTTGTAATTATAGCTTTGTGCATAGCCGTTTCATTGAACCTAGAAAAATGTAAAAGGTAGGTAAGTTTGTTCGAAATAAATAAGTAAATACTAAGTTGATTTATATTTAAAAAATACCTAGTTACGTCGAATCAGCCTTCGCTTAGGCTAGGATTCCGTACCCATGCGAATAAACAAGTATGTTTTATAAATGGTTATGCAGCACGGGTGTATAAATATGTGTAGTGTGTATGTCGCTATCGGAACCTGTCCCGGCGCAGTCCGTTGCAGTTGACCGTTCTTTGTCCGTGTCGTCCTAGACAGCCGTGGCACATTCATGCATAGTAAATAATTACAGTGATCAGCAGGTATAGAGGCAGGTGGAACCGCACGCGCGCATAGAAATAGAAAGGCAAAAGGCACATTGCAGTAATTATTTAGTACAGTTATCCGTAATGGGCCGTTTTGCGAAAGCTGCTAAGTAAATAAGCAGCGTCCTGCGGTTCCTGCCGGCTGCGCACGCTCGCGACATACTACACGCCCGAACTGTCACATGCGCGCTACCTCTCCTAGACAATTGGTCGTTCGGAAAACCTATTGTTACTGAATTGCTAAAAAATATATGCTCCCAGAACCAACAACCGCTGGAGAAAAAAGGTTCGACGCAGTGAAAGAAAGTCCCTCACCCGATTGCCCGATGACATCTTGAAGGTTGCAGAAAGTCAATAGATGGATACCTTCACCATGGCACTCTTTGAGGAATGCCTATGTCCAGGAGTGGACTTATCTACAGGCTGTATGTTGATGATGATGCTGATGATGAAGGTCCAGTCTTTTTCGATACTTCAAGATCGATTATATCTATGTTGTTCTCATAACTTGAAGGTGTTATTCGTTTGCATTAGGTACGGACACTTTTCTAGGAGTTCAGTCACAACTACATGCTTCATAAATAGAATTCTGCAGGATAAGCGGTTCATTTTACTTAACTATAGGCATACCCAACCGTCTCTTGTTTTTTTGCCAATTAATTGAAGTGCTAAAAAGTTTGACGTTGAATGACTATTTAGCTACGCTACTATTAGGAATCATATTATTTTTATTTATACATAATATTTTATGATATTTTGCAAGGCTACAAATAATGATAAGCTACAAAGCAAATTCAGTACTCGATATGATTAATACATTAAATAGTATACAAGTCATAAACAAGAACTAACAATTAAAGTTAGTCAAACTTGAATACATTTTTTGTTTTGTGTTCTCAAATGATCGTTAAGCGCCATTAAAATTAGCATAAAATTATCACATACTCGTTAGTAGGCAAGGTATTTTATATTTTGATAAATATTTTGTATACATTATGTCTAAACATATTTCTGAGTTTTAAAGTAACGCGAATGTAATAAATCTGCTTCTGAATGTCTTAGAAACTTGAGAAATTAATATAATCTTAAGATATCTTAAGGTGGATATCATGGCTGCTGTAGGTGATGGGAAGTGTCGCAAGGGAAGAGTATCAGCAAGCGGAAAGTATAGTGAAACAAAATGAGTAAGGAATCAACACGAAAACACAACTCCAATACCAGGTTAGCAGTTTTATGAAAACTAACTAACTATGGACAATGTGGCTAACCGTTATTGTTGCCTTTGTTACCTATGTGCCAATAAACTGATATTTGTCACTTGAAGTAAACATGAGGCAATCCAGTTAAAAAACAAGTCTACCAACTGAGTGCATGCACCCCGGTAAAAACAATTACTTACGATTTTTCCACGAGAAAAAATATTATGTGCGCATTACCAAGTCGTACTCAAAACAGAGAAGGATTATTTTTAAGAAACCGGCTTATAAGATAATTGGATCGATTGCACATTGAAGGATCACGAACTGGTCAACGTAAAAAGATCCACTGCATAATTTTGGTTCATCATACATAATATAGACATAGGTACAAGTGAAAAGCAAACCGCCGGCAAATATACAATATAAATAATGTGAATGGTGCTTTGACATCCACTCTATGTGTAAAAACAGCTCAGAGCACACCATCATCTTTGTCGTCAAAGTCGAAATGGGCTTGGAAGGAATCATCACCATCATAATATGTACCTACATGTAAGCAGCAACTCGTAACGGGACGTGAACCCTTCCACTAACCCTAGATATCATGATTTCCTACTTATCTAGCTCGACTATGAGTGGCTAGGGACGGGCCGCGCGCCGGGAGCGGTACGCCGTATTCCACAGGTCACAGGTTAAGCGATACTTTATTTTGAATAATTTATATGTCCTAGCGCGATAGACGGCGTGCCCTCCGCCTCGAACTGTTTATGGTAATGCGCGATATCTCGCATTGCAAATGCGCTGAATGTGTCGCCACCCGAAGCCGACCGCCCGAGATAAACACCAGAATATATTTATACCAAGTGAAAAACGGACTTCTTTGAACACAAATGTATTATACATTTTATTTTTATTATTTTATCTTACTATCCTTTATGTGTTGACATTGTAATGTGAACTCGATTGCGATTGAGGAAATTTTGTGAAAAGTTTATTTAAAACTGTCATTCGTGACTCGAACGAATTCATTAAAATCGATGAAATAATGCCCATTATTGACGTCAACTGTCCAATAAATCCCAATTGAAATAGTAACAATCGATTGAATTAAATTAATTAAATCGTTCCAGACTTGCTACCATTCATGGTAAGACGGAACGGTTCAACTGATCGTTACGGTCTGAAATTCACTTTTAAAAAATTGTCATTAATCAAAATTAATGGAGTTATTATCGCACTGGAACTTTCAAAAAATATTTATTGCGAACATAAATCAGTGGTAAGGGCCGGCCGTAACGAAGCAGGCGCAGAGCTTTCTAGGACGAGGCAGGAGGAGCAATTAGGGCCTCTGTATACGACTGCGGCTTGCCGCGTTTTGTGAAATATTAATAAATCCAAGAGACAAATACTTTCACACCGGTCATGTTGCTTTTACATACATATCACTACGGTACAGAGATCTACTCGTGGACGTTATCGAAATAAAATTGTTCACCCCAGGCTGTGTTCCGCTCCAGGTACACCTGCTTTTAGACGAGCTTCTCGTGAACAAAATGGTTTTCAGTACCTAAGTAAAAACCTTGTAAATGATGAATTCTGTAAATGATGACCTTGTGCAAAGTATCGCTGCTCTGGCCTTCTCTGCCCGTTAGGTATATTCGTAAAAAAATTTGCTCGAGATGCTCTTATCATTTTAACCGGGAAATGTCAGATCTAAGTGAAAATGATATATTTACAAATTCTTGTCAATCTATTACACAAGCTCTATAAAATGTCTCCTGCTGTAATAAATTTTCCACGAACATATTATAGAATATATAGAATTTGGAAAATGTTTAACGTGGAAAACCTGTTTTCCTAATCGGCAGCAGGGTTATAGAACATATTTTATTAGTTTTTAATGTTTATGCCGTATTTTTACCTATTGATTTGCATACATTGATATAAATATGCAACTAGTCGTAGTCATAAAATAAGTATTTTGATATAAACATGTTATTTATAAAAGTATAGTACTTTTATTATTGTAATTATAACATTAACAAAATAAAAAAAAATAACCTCAAACCAAATTGTTTACAAATTAGCTAATTTACCTTTATGAGAGTAAGATTAAGTCAGTTTCGTAACCATTGTAAAGATTGAGAGGGATTCCAAGATAACTGCTCGATAACAGACAGAAAGTAACTTTGTAACAAAATAGCAAACAATATGACGTGATATTTTTAATAGATAATGATGTTGATGGACGACAGCACCACGGCCGGCGCGCGCGCACCGTGGGAACAACATTTCGGCTTTACAATCTCCGTGTTTTGCAATCGCGCGGTATATTTTATATTGAGCATCGCACCATAAACAACCTCATTGTTCTCAGCAACCATACACAATACATACAATCGGAACTATTTCTCCAAGAACGAGTCAATCCAGTAGGAATATCAAAACAGCACTTAAATAATCTCAGGTCAGCTCATAAAGCTTCCCAAAAGCGGTCGCATAAATGACTCTACGAAACCAAAACAAGCTCAAGGCCTAGTGCAATTATCTTCAGATATAAGCACGGAAACGAGGAAATCTGGCCGATCGGAGATTAAGAAATCGATGCACATCGACAGTGGCAAGTGCGCGTACTTTGATTATAATTGGCAATATTTTAACAAACAAAGTAGTGCCGGAGGCAGGGTGCCGACATATTTATGTGACCCGAGGCTGAGCTGACCCGGTCGAGTTGCCAAATTAACGAAAGCTCACGCAGGTCGAGACACTTTCTACTGGCCTGCATGCGTACCAACATTTTCATTATCGATCGCTTTCATAATTCAACTGACATTTTTCTTCCATTCAATTGCATCGCCGAAAAATTACTATGGGCTCGCTTATTAAGAGTTTTTAATCGTTATTGAGGTACTTTAATTTTTTATCAGTCAATACCGTTGAAAAATACTTGCGTCGGTTGCCTCAATATTATGCGAGTACGTACTTGCAACTAACATGTATATGCTATAATGATTTCATTTACAAGAGCGTGTAATTAAACTACAAACTGGATGATTATACTTGATTTTATAGTTATATTTTATTTTAAGTGCTTACACAGTTGCGAAAAATAGTTGGTAGGTATCTAATATAATTTGTATTTTTCTCTAATGACATCAATGCCGGCCGCTTATACATATTTATAAGCATTATTTATGACACTACTCAGAATAAAACATTGAACGTTTTAACTTATTTAAATGTAGGTACATTTATATAAAATGGCTATTGTGATATCTTTCGCTGAAGAACAAATTACCCTGCTATAACTGGACCACGATTTCGCATTTTATTTTATATAATTTTATTGTTTTCTACGGTTATGGCGACTATTTCCTTGACATGATTGATTACTATCTTTGACAAGTTACTGAGCCTGATTCATGTGTAATTTAATTATACGTGCGCTTTCTAGGTAAACGAAAATCTGGTTTGTACAAAGGAACACTAATTTTTCATATTATGGAGGCGTTTAAGTCGTACTGGGTGTGCGGTACGAGACACAGTAGGTAATTTTTGTACAGAATGTCCATACTCCTGCGGTGGGTACTAGCTCACCAGGGCTATAACGACTATACCCTTTTTAAACATTACGGCTTTATTCAAATACTGGAGGCATAGCCACACTGTATGTATTCTGAAGTATGCGAGGTCACTCATTTTTATATGTTCAAACGAAATGAAGCTTCTATTTTGTTTATGTAAATGAGCCTAGTGATGAAAACATTTAAATAGGTGCATATCTTGTTTATTTTATCCAATACTTAATAGCTTAATACGAAAGTTCACGTTTCAAAACGTGGCGGAATTTCCACTTACAGTTCACAGCTTTAAGACTTACCTAGTTTACGTCTGCACAAAGACGACCTAGGTCAGAATGATTTAAGTTTTTTATTTGTCTTAGTGCACCTACATGTCGATATAAATAATCTATATGTTTTTATGGATCCATTGTAGATACTAAACTGTCGATAACAATGATTACGCATTTTTTTATAGGTTTATCTTTTTTAGATGCCTACGTTGCGTTGCAACATTGTTTTATACTTATTAAAGTCAGGTAAGCAGTTATAAGATTAACAATTTGCCAATCAGTGGCTTGTGTACCAAAATATGAAACGGTAACATGCATGACGGTTATTCATATTGATGCAAGCTGTTCAGGCGTTTTTGGTTATACAGTATGTAATGATAACCTCATGTGAAAGGAATTAGGTATCGATATGCGATTACTTAGGTGTTGTCAAAGGGGTGCCAATTATTGTAAAATAGGGTAGATTATTGATAGTTACAAAAAATAGCCAATTTTTTTATTCATCAATGCTACAATGGATAAAATTATATAATTATTGATTTCTTTAAAATGTTATATTATTAGGGGTTTTTATAGAAGTAGGAATTTGGAATATTTCACTGGATAGAGCTTTGGTTACATACATTGTATATCTGAAGGAAAGTAACTTAAAAAATATCATGATGAACAGCATTTGGTTTCATGAAAATAAATTTGGAACCTGTCAGAAAGGTAGGTAATATACCGATAGCATTTTCAACTGTCTCTACCAGTTTTAAAACCGTAAATATTTTCTTCAAAAGTGCCATTTATTAATTTTTACGGTCTGTTAACTGCTCATAAAGGATCATGGCAATTACGTTGATGGTTATAGCCGTCACAAATACTGACGACAATGCTTCCTCGAACGGTGAAAGTAGATAAGGGGTATATGAATAAATCATCTGTGGCAGAAGACACGTTTGAGATAAGACAGATGAAATAGCGTTGGGTTGGACAAGGGTACAACGTGTGACATGGGGCCGAGCCCCGTGCGTCGTGATGAGCCATGCGCCTGCGCCTGCTGCGCGTACACACTGCACTGCCTTTCTATGCGTGTACGGCTGTCGTAGTCATCAGATATTATTTTGTTTGTGGCTGTATTGCTCAATCGACTATGCAATTCTGAAACTGACATAATATTGTTTTTCCTGAAAAACTACCTTATCCTGACGTTGTTGTTGACGATATACAAAAAAAACAGTTTTAATTAAGTTTGTAAACTTTTGTTCTTTGGACTAAGTTTACAAATGGACTGAAAAAAAATTGCAAAACAAAAACAAAATTAATCTGGAACTTTCAAGGTATTGAATCAAAAATGGATACTCATTATCAAAATGTATCAGTAATAATAGGAACATGCTTAACTGGTTAAATGATTAATCAGTTAGAACATGTCTGTAGATTATGAATTGGGCAAAATTCAATTTCTTCGAACAAAGTGAAGTAGGTCGATCAGATACAAGCGGCTATTGAAAAACGAAACCATAGCAATAATCACAGCGGTAAAAAGGTCGCCTCTCGCGGCTGCTTGCGACAGCACTAAGGCCGCCATATTGTATTTACAGGAACTTATGTTTGTAAAGAAATGATCAATAAATTTTAGCCGTCAATAAAGATATCGATCAAAATTACAGGGTTCCGATGATTTAACAAATATGAACGGATCGCCTGCGTGGAGCGCGCAGGGTGGCCACTGCCTGGTTCTTCCATGAAACTGTAATGCCCTTAACAATAATTTAGCTCGTCCATGAAAGCTGCACCAATTTCATTAATTACCAGCCGAATTGAGCTATTGAAGTCACTTAATTAAACACAGGAATCTCTTTATTTGTAAACAGATTTTACGATGCTATTCCATTTGCAAAGGAGGTGTAATTATCGGGAAGCATAATATGAACACGATCGGGGTTAATGACTTCCATCGCTTCAAAATAGTATACGCAAAGAAAAAATAAATAATTACTGTATAGTACGTTTTGAAAGAAGACAATCATCGCATGCTAAGCGGGCAGCGCGTATAAGTGGTAACTATTAAATTTATTTTTACGGATCGTTGGACGTTGAAACGAGATATAAAGTGAGCGTTGTAAAAGGAAAGGAAGTATAAGTATTATTTTAGAGTAACAAACAAATAATTCGTGCGGATAGTGACGTGGGAATCCCACGTTGTAACAATGAACGTAGCGGCCACCCCAGCGGTGTGCGATACTCCCAATAAACAGTTGACCGAGTCTCATTAACGCTTTGCGCAACCTCGAAAGCGGCCCTTGGGGCGCTCGTTTCAGAGACAAGCAACGCAAATTACTTTGGCACCGTTTGACGGCGGGAAATTTCATTACCACGAGCACATATCATTATTATCTCGCTGGCAATCTACATATTTTACCCGGTAATAAATGCGCGGGTAGTTTCACTTTCGGACACTGGTTTTCGAAAATGACCCGACTTTATAAATTGACTGTGGTGCGACTACGTGAAGGGCGTGCTACAGTTTTAAGTGAATTTCTTTCTGACCTCTTGTTCCAAGGTGTTGTTTCCAATTACTGCATACATGACATATAATTTGGGGTAAACATCGTAAATGACATTTACAAAGTTTACTAAAAGATTGAAGCGAATTAATTTCAATAAAAAATCAAGTCCAATTTAAACGGTCGAAATGAAAATTGTATAATGTTAATGCTTTCCATAAAAGCAATGTGAATTCGTGTATAACAAATTGTGATCATTTTATCCACGTCAATCTTTTTGTTTCTCTGTCTACATTTGTCTAAAGAAAACTTTTCCACTCTACCGCTGACCGTGGACCGTGCTCAAAAATAGGAACATGTTGCGTCGTTATTTTCTTCAGTGAACTTCTAGTGGTTGATGATGATGACTATACTTAATTATTAATAATTAATAATTTATTTATACAATAATTTTAGCTAGATATATTTGTAGTAATATTTAATATTATCTATAGTGCTGCACCGCCACAAAATGAACATAATGTAAATATAGTCCCACGTCGAAGGTACACAGCGCGCGTTGATGTCTTTTGTACAGAAATATCGAACGAGTTACTTAATCATTTATTTAAATATTGAAATACATAACTGTATATTTATGTAATTAATTCATTCAAACGTTCTTATATATAATATTCATATAATTAATTATATGAATATTATTAATTTCATCAAAATATGTATGCACATGGTTATTTCTGGTGATGTGGATCAGTTGAGCTACACTAGATCGTTTGCAAAGGCTAGGCAAAATTATGCCTTAATATGCAAAATATATTTGTTTTCTTACCTATCTGTTGTAGTTCTACTATGTTGCCAAAATAAATTATCAAATAAATTCAAATACGGGTCAGAAGATTTTTCAAAATAACTCATAAAGTGGATACAACGGAGTTGTAGAGAACTGACTAAGAATCAACGCACAGCTTAAACCATAACTTATAGAGGGTAGGGTCCTTTTGGTGTGTTTTAATCCATAAAGTTTGTTTCGAAAAAAATCGAAGCGGGTGAAGTTGCGAGGCGAGGAGAAAAATAAAAACTGGCACCATTTTACCATTTCTAAAAAAACATAGCAGATGATGATGATGTTGGATTTTATTGGCTTCCAGGTAAGGCAATAAAATCCAGCTCGGGTGATAACAGAACTGTTCTGAATCGCATACGAGTATAATTTTGTAAGACAACACTTTAATTTTCACGATATAAAATTTATTATTAGGCATTTCTCGTTTTAAATTGTATCAAGTTACGGCTCGTTACGGAATCTTGACAGCGTAATGACAGACCACGCCCCTTGTGATGGCTACGCGTGATTTCTACCCCACATCACACTTGAAAATAATTTTGTGAATTTACATTTTGGAGGTTATCAAAGTCCTCACACGTTTTCTCCCGCCGCGGCACGCTAAGCGTATCATTACTTCAATTGAAGCCTGCAATTACGCGATCGAAATTACAAGATTTTTCAAAAGTAGAACATCGCGCGGAATATGCATTCAATTGATTAATTGTTTGCATGTGACCGATATGCTCTGACACTTTCAGGCGGTCTCTTCAAAGTTGAATTACTGTGTTTAAAAAAGTCAAACTGTGCTCTTGGTCACATCTATCTAAACAATTTTGGCCTTTGTCTACCTAAGCTCATCTTTAGGATTGTAAATGCAATGAAGTTGACAATAAACAGGATATATTTTTGTACACCTTAGTACTTTGCTGCAATATTTAACCAATTAGTGTGATATGATATGGGCACGATATGAAACATCGCCATAAGCGGGAACACCATTTCGTCCTGTACTATCAGACAGGCAGCGGAATGGCTGTCATCGCAGCCTTACCACATGAGCAGGCAAGATATGTCAGTAATTATTCCACGTCGCCGAAAAATTAAGGCAAGGATACAAAAAGTCGAGAGAACGACCCGAGCGAAATGGAACGTCAGCGCGAAGGTTGATGTGTCGCCGAGGGCGCGGAGAAATGACGGGTCAGTCAGTTGTGAAAACCTGTAATCAGAACGGTGATACGCGGTGCGGCGCGATATGCCAATGTTATGAATTCGACTGCCTAAAACAAAAAATGTTTCGAGTTAAGTAACTCTTTTAGTACGTCATTCTAACTTTTGTCAAAAAAAAAAAAGGAAAAATGAATTTATTTAGAGACCAGCCTCTACCCAAGGCTTTGCCTGCGTGGTACCCGGATAAAAAGTTTGTATTATTTTAGGTTACGAACTAAAACTGTTCTAAGTTTAATCCAATCGGTTTACCTCTTACGGAAATTATTTTTCATGTAACATCCAAACTTTAACATTTATAATATTAGTAAGGAAGATAGGACATGCCGCCCTGTCATGAATGTCTGCCACTGGCGCAGCTGCTTTAATTATATCTCGTTTGGATATGTGTTCTGGAGTGACGAGGTTATAGAGCTATAGAGGTAACCACCTTCTCACTAAACAGTCTTTGGTTGCCAGTTTTCTCCTGGTGCTCCTTTGATTATCTTTTGTCAATGTATAAAGCAAAATGATAGTAAAACAAAATTTCATTAAACGGCACCGGTCCGCACTGTGTGTCAACTCTCGTAAATCGATTACATTCCATGTTCTTGCCCGAGAACATACTGTGATCGCGTGACGAGCTTTAATTACCGAAGGTGTCGATTCGAAAATCAGTAAACAGAGAACAATTTAAAACTCGGAGCAAATCATTATTATTAAGTCAGAGATAAGTACAAGGCTTGCTTTTTGGTATTTCAAAAAGTCTTAAACTTCCGTCTTGCAAAATAAACAGAATTTATTTCGTATTATAACCCAATTTTATTTTTGCGGTGAATACAGGTGAGACTAATAAATGGTGTTATTTTTGCTGCACTTGACTTAATTTTAGCCAGACAAATTAATATTGATCCATTGCACTAAGTATAGAGCAATCCGGCTCTTTAGGAAAGTGCATATTTCATTAAAATAACGCAATTAATCCTCTTTTAACTGCCTAGTATACATACCTGAAATTTTTACTATGTACCTATCTATTTTTTTACTTTGAATGTTACCTACTTTTTAAGGTACTTAAAGCTTTCCACTTTATTTATATATTCGAATTGAGGATATCGATGGCGTTTTAAGTAAACATCAGTATCGGGCTGGGTATCTCACGCCGAGTTTATCACTCTTCTCACCTCCAACCATCTTGTTCACGTTGCACGTTAGAGGCACATGCCCTCTAAATCTACTTTCAGAGTAAAATTAGGTTTAGAATCAGTATAGCTTGACTGAGTGAAATTCAAAGCCTGAAAACTCCGTTATTTTATTTGTGACTACTCTAGAAAATGACTGTAATATGCTGCCAAAATTTTGTATCGATATTGTTTACGTGCACTAGGCATTTTTGCCACTGTGTCCGTTAGTGTACTATATAAATAAATAAAATAATGCTGGGCATTTTCACATAGTATCATCTAGCCCAAAACTAAGCAGAGCTTGTATTATGGGAACTACATGACTGATAAACTACTTATATACTTTTTTTTGTAAATACATACATATTATACATAGAAAACATCCAGATCCGAGAAAAAAATTGTAGATCATACAAACATTTGTCCCGCGGCGGGAATCGAACCTACAATCTTCTGCGTCTCAGGCGGGCTTTCACCCACTGCGCCACAGAGGTCGTCGTACATATTTTTGTTATTTTATTCTAAGCTGCTACGTTTAGCTACAATGACATCTATTACACGAACCTTACCTACTAAACCGAATTTTGTTGACCACTGACCTTCTCCAGGGAACGCCCAAGTGATAGTACATGCATGACTCTCGTATATTAAGTATATAGCTAGGATAATAAGAAGCCCCTGACTAGAATAGCTGTAAAATGTTGAAGTTCTGTAGTCCTTCAATAGAAATTCCACTAAATTAGCAAAAAGATGAACAAAAATTTAGATTTTTACAATATTGTATCAGTGTTCGAAGTGGTTATAAATATTTGTTTTATTTGTAACTAGCTGTACCCGCGACTTTGTTCGCGATTGCGATCCCTGCAGACTAATTATTCGCATCTCAGTTTATCTCATATAAAGCAGTCTAAAGGTATATTTCGGGTTTTATGTTATTTGAAGCTATTACTGAGACCTGTGATGTCTGTAATTTCTGAACTACAAACCCGATGACCTTGAAATATTTACGGGACAATCTTTAAAGTACTTCTTTTTTAACAAAAAAGAATGAATGAAATCGGACTACGCGTTAATGAATTATAACTAAGTACACATTTTGACTTTCATCCCCTCTCCCAAGGGAACGATGCTGAATTTCGGGATAAAAAGTAGGTCACCTTAATACCTTACCTACTTACATAATATGTTATCTGTAAGTCCTAGCTAACGCTCAAATTGTACCTACAATATTGAATTATTCCTTTTGGGCACTCCTTGTCTTTTGTAAATGTCATTAGTTAAAAAGCAATGTATATTTCTATGTGACTGTTTGTGCCAAAATACAAATAAATAAATAAATAAAAAATAAATAAAAAGTATCCTATGTCCTACCCCGTAGTATGAACTCAAATCATGCCAAGTTTAATTTGAATTCATTCTGTTGTTTCGGCGTTATGCGTGTTCCAGATACTGAAAGACAGACAGACAGAAAGACAGATAAAAATAAAAAATAAACATTATTGGCTTCAGTATCGGTTATAAAATGTACCCAGAAAAAAAACTAAATATCTTCAATGTACAGAATTTGACCTGTTACATTCTATATATAGTATAGAAGATATAGATAGATTTGCAATCCTAACAAACACGAATAGTCCATAGTAGTAGGCACACCGCACGCCTACCACTCAGCTTTTAACGTCATCGTGAGAGTGTAGGTACTGGCAAATAAGATTTCAGCCAACGATAACGAGGTTCTATAAGCCAAATTATTTAATTTACATTAGTCTTTACCCACTGGGAATCTGGCATTTAAGCTATCTAGGCTGATCAGTCAAGCAGTAACATCTAGATTGACTGAACGGTTTAAAATATAATCCTAATTCAATATCACTTTTTGCGCGTCTACAGATTCTCGGTTAGCTGATCGCCCGAGTTGCATCCGGAATAACGAGTCACATTCAAAGCCTGAAGGCTTTCACCGACTAATTGTTTAATGCAATGTCTCAAGCCGATAACAATAAAGTCAACTTGTCTGTCCACATCCACATTTCAAGAACAGCTTAAACATTAAAGCTACCTCAGTACATGCGGACCTATGCATATAATAGTATCGATGATTTTCTCCTGCATTTATGTGCGAATTAACACGTGCTCAAAACGGCGAAGGAAAATACCTCCTTCGCCGAATGGAGAAACCAGCATGCCCTAAAACCTAAAATTCGATGCCATGAGCATGCAATCTGTCACGTGGAATGATAACTACTCGCAAAAACGAAGACATGTGCCAAATGTAATGTTTGGACGTGCCTCTGACTACTACCGTGTTCGTTTTTATTTTCTTTCAGTTTTAAAATTATTTGTGTTTCTTACACGTTTGAATAGAAAGTGACGTGTACCTTGAATATTTTGTTCGGAAAAAAAATCACGGCTCCAGATCACTGCACTCTGACTACCCTCTAGTAGATTCTTAAGAATCTGAAAGTTCTATCTTATTTTATTTAAGTCGGTCGGTATCCATGTGTTTAACTTTGTTTTATCTCATTTAAAGCCCGCATCGGAACGTCCGGTTCTATTTGTGTAGAGTAATCCAACTTTTCTCTTCGAGCTGTATATAAGCTGTTACGCTTCTAAAACTGTTATTTACATACAGTTCAATACGGTCGATGACTGCATTAAACTGTCATGCGTTCGATTATTATTTTAATGTACTAAACGTGAGCCGTATTGAGACCATTCATTATTTTTGAATCGATGCCTTGTTTTTTGATAATTGCTTACTAAAATAAGCAGTAATTATTAATTATTTTACAACAAAGTCTCAATATAATATTACTCCTTAGTCTCAATATAATAATAATAAGTGCATAAGCCTTAGTCTACTTTTAAGGCAATTTCAATTGCGTTTTCATTTGTTGTTGAGTAGTAACTACTAATTTTGACATTTTTCAAATCAAGACTTTAATGTGACTATTTTTAAATACGAGATTGGGCTTCTAACCTTTGCACAGTAAGAAGGCATCATTGTTAATACCCACCTGCATCTTATTTCATCGTTTGTCTGTTTTGTTTCTATAAAGCCTGTGTATTTCGATAAATTTGTTTCGTAAACTTGAAATTTTATCAATGCATGTAGATGTTTAGGATTGTTCTCGTTCTTTTCTGCATAGTCTTGCTATCTAGTTTGAAATCAAATGAAACACTACTTTTATTTAGTAAAATTCTTATGGGTTCCGATAAAATTTTAAGTTTTTAAGTTTACTTATGACTTTACTTAAGACGCTTTTAGCAAGCGTGATAAGTAAAGTTATAGAGATACTATTTGAAAATAATTTCTACTATAAGTAGAAATACACTTATATTATAAGTAGTAGAAATTATACCTGCTAATTAATCCTAGACGATAACGAGTATGTGCCATGACATTGTAGTAAAAGCGAACTTTCGAATTAGAGTTACTTGAAACATTGAAACACATCGCGTTTTCGCCAAATCTCAAGCCATTAACGCTGTCCACCTTTGAATAGTGGGTTGACACTTATTTCATCGTAGCGATCAGCTCTCCTTAAGTAGGTAAGTAATCTTACAAGCGGACAGTACAACTGTCGTGTTGGAGTCGTCTTACACATAAGCTACCAAAAGTAGATAGAATTACTCAAAATTAACATTGTTAGGTAAACTTAGTAAAATCTGAATGACAAACCTGAATGACCTTGAAATATTTACGGGGCAATCTTCAAAGTACTTCTTTTCCAACAAAAAAGAAAGAATGAAATCGGACTACGCGTTAATGAATTACAACTTAGTACACATTTTGACTTTCATCCCCTCTCCCAAGAGAACGATGCTGAATTTCGGGATAAAACGTATCCCATGTCCTACCCCGTAGTATGAACTCAAATCATGCCAAGTTTTATTGAATGTATTGAGTAGTTTCGGCGTTCTAGATACTGAAATACAGACAGACAGAAAGACAGACACAATGAAAAAGCTACCAAAAGTAGATAGAATTACTGAAAATTAACATTGTTAGGTAAACTGAGTAAAATCTAATTTTATGACATTTCGTTTTTATATATGTATTTATCTTTGGTATATAAACCGTAAAAGCAAAGGAAAGGTGACGGTGGTGAAAAGGACGTGTATTTGAGGAGAATTGTAGGTAAATAGCATTCAAATTGCAATTAAGATACATTTCAATTTCAATACTATTTATGTTATGTTATAGACAGCTTGCTACCAAGTTTTAATCTGATATCGAATTTGTGCCATTTGAAGCAAAAATTAATGCTTTAAGTTCAATAATTTCGCTCCCTTAATTCTCATCGTTTACTTTGCATTCGCAATTGTAAATTGATCAGTGTACAAAAATAATGGCAACTTATCTGTGACGCTTGCTAAAAGTTGGGAGTAAGCGAACTGAGATCATGCGGTCTAAATACCCGGCCATCACTATGCATCAGAACAACGAGTGAAGGGCCTCTGTTCACAGATTATTTCAACTTGTCTTTTTCAATGTCAGCGTTTAAAATAATTGCATCACAATTTTTAAACGAGGCTTTTGCTTTTAGTTCTGTTTAAAGTGTCGTTTAATATGAGTATTTCCTGGAAATCATAAGACACTTCGGGCGTGTGCGCTGTAATGGGTAGGTATTTACTGTATGTTTATGCGCTTTGTGCAGCCATTTATGTACTACTCTTGTAGTTATAGAGCTGCAGGATTTAAAAAGAGGAAAAATTTGGGTGTGTTACTCCAAAATCATTACATAAGTTTTCTCTATACAAAGGTGGCCACGCTAGTTTTTAGGTGCACACTTAGATATTCATTCGGCATTGCCTGTTTATAGGTACCTACTGAAACGGATCAGTTTGCCGTTACTGTCTCGTGTGAATTTTATGAGTCACTAATATGCGGTTAGATCCAATATTTTTTTTCTAAGAATCTATCCGATTATCTTATCCTACAATCAATTCCAGGACAAAGAGCTTTGAATATGTTGCGCAAACTAGTAAAGTGCAACTAAGAGCCAAGCCACACCGTGTCTTGCGGTTGAAATTATTTTACAAACAAATAATTTTAATTTTATTGTTCTGTTCCTGACCGGTTTGCACTATGGCGCCCACAACACCTGTATGACTTGGTTTAAAAGGATGCAAGCGGTATCATTTTCATCAACTGCATGTAGGATTCCCTGCTGAACACAGGCCTCCTCAAAAAGTCTTGAAACGAAGGCTATTGCCTTGTTTTTTTTTTACAAGCGCTATATTAAGTAAATTAAATTTATTGTCCAGGTTTTGTAGATAATTTAAATCACTGTTGTGCACAAAGTGATATCTAAAAATAAACATATTTGTATCTCCCATGATGGACATCATCAGATACTTGTTTTGCAAATATGTAGTTAGCAATCCACGTGACAGGTTGCAAGCCCATCGCCGCTTATGAAACATTAACTGATGGCGCATACCTTCGAATTTTCGGTTCTAGGGATGCCCGTTTCCTACCATTATTTTCCTTCATCGTTTCGAACACGTTTCAATGCGCATATAAATTTTCGCGTGTAAGAATCCATTCGCTCACGA
This sequence comes from Perizoma flavofasciatum, assembly GCA_958496245.1. Lineage (NCBI taxonomy): Eukaryota > Metazoa > Arthropoda > Insecta > Lepidoptera > Geometridae > Perizoma > Perizoma flavofasciatum. The sequence goes on from OY292421.1 coordinate 9,256,244, forward strand.
CCGGGTTCGAACCCACGACCGATTGGAAGTCGGAGTAGCGCCCACTAAACCAACACCGCACATTACAACCAAAACCTTGCAGCTTGATTTACTAAAACTTAATATTTCGAGTTAACAGACCCAAATCTACATGAATTCAACCGTATAATACCCACGCTGTCGAATCCGCTTATCGAAGAATAAGACCATAAAATAGACGATACATGTTCGTGACCGACTTGGCCTTCCTCTCTACTGGTCCACGATAATTTATATTAAAATTGCGGAAAAACTCTCTCCCTCTCGTGAGGTTATTATCACCCATTGTTTTGCGCCGGTAACTTTTTAGACAATTGAGGGTCGGGTAAGTTGGATTGTCTGTGTCATTAAATACGTAGGCAACTAGGAGCGAGCGTGGGCCGTGCGCTATTGTGATTCAATTTGAACGTAGCTACATGATTCTGGCGACATTGAATGCTTCTTGAAATTAGATTCACATCTTGATAGTTACGGATGCTGTTTGGATACAGTTTTGAAACAACAATCACCGAAGCTCCGCCGATTATGAAATGTTGCATATTTTATTATTTATGGCTTGCTCAACATTTTACATAAATTAAAACACTAAAGGACAGTGAGAATCACTTTTATAGATGTTATATTGCTGAGAACTACTTATAACGAAACTAGGTGAGTCTCGACACTCCTTAACTAAACAAAGATTTCCATTTTTGATAACCCAAGTGTAGTCGAATATAACATGATTTTGCATTATTTTTGTGAAAATTGTTCAAACTGTTAAACTTAAAGGTATGTATTCTATAATATTATGAATGCAAAAATTTGGATGTTTGCAGTTTATAACAACGTAACGGCTTTGGATGTAATTTGGAACAAGTATAGTTACTACTTTTTAGCCAAAATATTAAAATATTTTTAGTCTTAATAAAAATCCTTGAAATAAAGAAACAGAGTTACTAGCTCCATCCTCCATGCAAATCAATTATTAATCTTTTTTGTCTATCAAATAATCTAAGAGTTAAAAACTATATTTAAATTCTTTTTTAACATGATTAATAACAGTCACATGCAAATAACTTCTGAATCCAACTCTAATGATTATAAAAGGTAGGTGTCATCGACAAAAATATACAGAGAAACATTACTTGAAGATGGATTTCGAAATCAAAATAATATTCATTAAATTAACTATATTGAAAACCCATGCCTGTGGTAGCTACCAAACTCTTATTGGCAGAATCAAATGCGAACTAAATCAACTGAGAATTACATTTTAAACCAGTAGCAGAAGTGACATGAGACAAGGTCTGTTTTGGTACCTTCATATTTAATTATTATTTAGAAAAACCTGACACAATTATCAAAAACACGCAAATATTTTAACAATGACTATAGATACCTACATGGATTGCTAATTTATACTCTACGCGGTAAAAAGACAGTGTTTATCGATCGCCTTTTGTCATCTTCGTTTACTTACATTTATAATTAGCGCTTTGGCATTACGTTTACATAACGGACGTATTGTCTACATATGTTAGTACTCGTTGCCCGGAGGCATGTAGTGTAAAGCTTTCGACATAACGAGCTGTATTTACGTTTAGAAGGAGCGCCAAAGCTAATACTTCCCTGGAAATCTATGTCAGAGGTCACACGGACACGCAAGAGCCATGTAAACACTGCTTTACAAGATAATTAATAAGCGTTTAAGGCGAATACCAATTAAAGACTTTCATTAATTAAAACCGATAAACATCTAATTGTTTAATGTGCCTCATAATGAGACCTCTCATTACCGTTACAGCGAGCAAACTGCTGGTAAACTGATTTATTTGCGTGTAACTCGTACATTGTATTTTACTAAACAAATAAATGGTAAGCTTTGTTTCAATATTAAAGTCGCGGATGAGATTAGCTGGATAAATCAGTAGGAGTGGAGAGGGGCAGAGTACTTGGTGAGGCGGGAAAATTGTATATGGATGAAGGCAGCTGTTTTGTAATGAAACGACCGAGCCCGGTTAACAACTATTTTATTATTCTTGAAGGTACTTCCACATACATAGGTATGCCTACCCACAACATCTTCCCCTTTATAAATAAGTTAATGTTGACTGCACTGCTATTTATACATATAAGATGAACACCTTAGACTAAAGTAAATACTTATAACTATATAGGTAGGAATAACCATAACTACCTATTTACTTGATACCACTAACTTAACATTTATTTTTTATCTTTCGGAAAAGTGGAGGTGAATATTCAAAACTTTCACCCACTTCCCTACTCGGTTCATACTCCTCTCCTTCCTCACCTGATATGTATACATCATCATCATCCGATATAACAATAGGACTCAGACTTTGTTTTTTATTTTCTGCAAGTTTACTATCATGCGTATTCTTAACTAAATGTCGTCGATTGCGTCGATAAATACCTATCCTATTCTTGATAATATAAGAACGCGGTGTGGACGCTTTTCCCACAATAGTACCACGATTTTTTTTATTATCATTTTCCAACATGATTACGTCATCGCCGACATTTAATTTAGGAAGCGCTATGCTATGTTGATCATAATAGACTTGGTTTGTTTGAATTCTCCTGACAAACTTTATATTTTTTTACATAACTTTCAATATCTTTAGTTATGCCTGGCCAAAACAATACTTCACGCGCGCGTCTTTTACAACGATCGATTCCCATGTGCCCATCATGAATCAATCATTTGATTTTTTAGTGAATCAGGAATCAATATCTGCTTATTTTTAAAAATGACACTATCTACGCAATACAGTTCATCTCGAATAGACCAATAATATCCTAAGTTACTCTTAACATTATATTTATGACTGGGCCAACCTTGGCTAATATAAACAAGCAATTTTTTTAATACCTCATCTTTAACCGTCTCCTGTTTTACAAGAGTAAGTTTGTTCTGTGACATTGGGATACTGCCAATCACCATCTTTAACTGATACAAAATTGCCCTACTTATTTTATCATCATATAAGTCGGGAAGAGGCGCGCGTGATAATGTATCAGGTATGTACATAAACTTTCCAGGTTTATACATAATATTTAAATCGTAACCTTGCAGTTTTAACATCATTCTCTGCAAGCGTGCTGGGATCGAGTCTAAAGGCTTCTTAAAAATACTTTCGAGCGGTTTGTGGTCCGATTCCACAAGGACAGATTTTTTACCATATATATATTGATGGAACTTCTCACATGCAAAAACGATCGCAAGTAGCTCCTTCTCGATCTGTGCGTATCTAACCTGTGTATCTGTGAGCGTGCGCGAGGCGTACTCGACTGGCCGGCCGCCCTGCATCAGCACAGCGCCGAGCGCCACGCTGCTCGCGTCCACTGATAACAGAACCGGCTTCTGCACGTCATATAGCTCTAAAACAGGTGCTTTGCATATTAAGCTTTTTTAATTTTCAAACGCTTCTTTATGCCCGCTTTCCCAACTCCACATTATATCTTTTTTTAATAATCTAGTCAACGGAAATGTATGATCCGAATAATTCGGTATGTATCTGGATAGATAATTAACTACCCCTAAAAATCGCTCTAAGCTCTTACGATCGGTTGGCTCGGGCATATTTTGTACGACTCTTACTTTTTCCGAATCTACTTTCATTCCATCCTTGCTAAAGACATGGCCCAAGTATCTCACTTCCTCAACTGCAATTCGACATTTTTCTTTATTGAATTTCAAATTAATCTCACGTGCCCGTTTAAATAACTCATTCAACCGTATATCATGCTCCCTTCTGGTACTTCCCTAACAAATTACCTCTATATCATCAATAAATGATTCTACCCCTTCCAAGCCTTCTAAAAGCTGTTTGATTTTTGCATGAAACACTTCACTTGCACAATTCAATCCGAAAGGCAATCTTAAGTACTGGTACCTTGAAAAAGGAGTATTAAAAGTGCACAGATCAGCACTTTCTTTATCTAGCTTCACCGCCCAGAAACCTGAGTTTGCATCTAAAACCGAAAAATACCTAGCGCCATGAAGTTTAGTCGCGAGCTCATTTATTGTTGGTAATTGAAAATGCGCGCGTTGTATAGCTACATTAAAAGGCCTCGGGTCCAGACACACACGTAATTGACCATTTTTTTTTAGCAACTGTCACTAACGAATTCACCCACGGTGTGGGATGGGTCACCTTTCTAATGACTCCCAGCTGAGTCATCCTGTCCAATTCTTCCTGTAATTTATCCCGTAACCCTAAAGGTACCTTGCGTGGGGCACAAACTACAGGCGTCACATTCTTGTCGACTACAATATGGTACTCACCGGGTAAACAGCCTAACCCGTTGAATAAATCCTCATTTTGTGATACATTAATGTTTTGAATTCTTTGAACTAACCCTAGCGCTACACAGGCCTGTAGTCCCAGCACACTTTGACAGTTGATAGCAGCAATAGCAAATTTTAAATCATACGGTACATTTTTATATTTCCACACTAAATTACACATTCCTTTTATAGGAATAAATTCACCACTGTACGACTGTAATTTAACATTACAATTTGCATTAATCATCTCAGGACTATATCCCATAGCTACATAACGAGCGTACGATAAAACATTAATATCAGCACCGGTATCTAACTTAAATTTCTCTGTACCGCACTCCCCACTAAGCACTTGACACCATCCCTCTGACGAAGTATTAACTTCGGCTACATTGTATAACATAGATATAAAAAACGACTCGTAGTCATCTTCTTCGTCCGATTTGTCCTCACGCAATCCAATTTCATACATTTTTTTCTCATTTTTCTTTACCTTACACATTCTTGCAAAATGACCATGATTTTCACACACATAGCACTGCACAGAAGTAGCAGGACACTCCGCCGGTACACTGCACTGTCCTCCACACCGGAGACAATGCGCTGATGATGCATAGTGCGCACGTCGCACGGCCCCGCCGCCGCCACCGCCGCCGCTGTACCCGGCTGAGGGCTGGCCGCGCCCGCGTAGGCCTCCGCGGCTTCCACGCGCGGCTCGCCAGCGCCCCCGGCCGCCTCCCGCGACCCGCACGCCGATCGCGTCCACCTGCGCCACCGACCCCTGGCTAGCGTGACGCGTCTCCAACACACGGCTGCTATCACACGATATTTCGTTGGCTTGAACAAGTTTAATAGCTTTGTCTAACGTCAAATCTTCCGTTCTCAATAAACGATCTCGCACAACGGTATTTCTCACTCCACAAACGATACGGTCGCGAATAAGCTCCTCTTCTAAGGTTTTAAATTCACAATTTTTGCTCAACAATTTCAATACGGTGACGTACTGATTTATCGACTCGCCGACTTCTTGACTTCTTGTGAAAAAGTTGTATCTTGAAAGCGTTATATTCGGTTTCACTCCAAAATACTCGTCAAACTTTTTCAACAACAAGGTGACGTCATCTTTTTCATTGTTATTTGTGAACGTAAATGTCTCGTAGACATCGAACCCCTCTGGCCCGATCAAGTTAATCAGTAGACTAGCCTGCACACCGCCTTCTTCTTTATGCACCCCAGATGCTTTTAAAAACAGATTAAACTGCGTTTTCCACCGCTTCCATGCGTCAGCCCGGCTGACGGGGCTGCCATCCAGACTCAGTCCTGTCGGTGGTCGAGCGTGTTCCATTATTTTAATACAACACTTACACGTACCTAATGCACCACAATTTCGCGATAAAATAATGGTTTAATTGTACTTTGACTCTAATATCTATTTAATCCCACCGCTGCCACCATGTTTTGTAATGAAATGACCGAGCCCGGTTAACAACTATTTTATTATTCTTGAAGGTACTTCCACATACATAGGTATGCCTATCCACAACAGCAGCGACAGATTGACCCACGCGTGTTCTGTCATAGATCATCAGGCAGACCACCAGCCGGGTGGTTGAATGATATTGTTAAGGCGGTAGAAACTCACTGGGTTCAAATGGCACAGAACCGGAAGGAGTAGCGTGCTGCGAGGAGGTTTTTACCTAATAGTGGGTGAATATGGGCTGATTAGATAGAATTAAGTTAACTAAGGTGAAGTGACAATGGGCAAATCAAACAAAAACTGCTGGGGAAGAAAGGTTCTAGGATGGTGGCCACGAACTCGACTACGCAGTGTAAGTATTCCTCCCAATCGATTGACCGATTACATCTTGGCTGGTTGCGGGTAGTTAGTGCCCAAGAAAGTTCATCATGGCACTGTTCGAAGGAAGCCTCTGTCCAGCAATGGACTTCTTCAGGCTGGTGGTGAATCAGATGTTATACAATTGTGTAGGAAGGTATTGTAAATCTCATGACTTATTAGGACGTAATTATTATAACGGTTTTTGAACAGGATTTTTGTAACACCAGGGGCACTGCTGATGCATTGCCTGCCATAAATAAAAAGTTTAAAAGTCTCATGAGCCTGTAATTTTATCCGACTCCCATACCTTTTAACACAATAATGCGAGCATCAATATTATAATGGGTCTCAATTGGGGAGATAAAAAGAGGAAACTGTAGCTTTTAGATGCATAAGTCGGCTGGCAGAGTTTATGTTTATTGTAATAAACTAACACTTTAATTAATTTAATATAAATAAGGTAGGTTTACGAAAGCTCGCACTTACCTACCAAAATATATAAATGAAACAGTTTAGCCAACTAAGGATCGATAACGGTCTGATCTGATCCCTATCTCTACCAGACGAAAGCGTCCCCAAAATGCTGGCTCCACTGGCTGTGTTGACCAGGAGTCAGCTCCCTGGTCAGGCATCACTTTGAGAGCTATGTATTTTTTTTTAATTGGCTTTATCTTCTTATACGAGTATATTGATTGACAACACACTGTTCGTATTGTGAACGAATTATTACTATTTTGATTGTTCTAAGAAAGCTATCGCTCCTGACAAATGACTTGACAAGTGCGTTAATCGTTGCTAATTTTTCTTACCATCAATCTTTATCACCCTTTAAAGTTTAAAGCGCTTTGAATATCCGAACTAAGTAGACTAAAGCCTTACCTAAGTAATAGAAGTGAACTTAAAGAGTAAGTAATAGAAGTGAATTCAGCAAACAAAGGTTAATAACCTTTGTAGGTTAATAACGTTAGTCTACATTAAGTACTTCAATCAAAACAGGCGTTCTGACAAATGCAGTGATTAGAGTAGGCAGATGTCATCAGTAACTTACATCTCCTGAAAAGCCACGTGCACTAAAATTAATGTATTGAAGTATGACGTATGAGTTTTGTCAAAAAGTTAAAAGTTTTGAATCATGTAAATGAAAATACCACTGGCTTCTCAACTATTGCGATTTACTTTTCTTACAGTCATGTAATGCTCGTGAAAGTTGCGTCATTATCGTCAATTTCATATTATCTTCGTGTTATTATTAACTGCTTTATCTTGCACGCATTGCTGGACAAACGCATTAGTAAAGTTCTTCTCAATTGTCTGGACGTTAATGAAATTGGTAATTGTAAACATGTTAAGTACTGAAAGCCTATGTTGATATTAACTTTAAACTATCGAAGATGAATGCGAAAGTTTTTTATTGAAAATTAAAATGCAATTGACATGCAATTTTAAGTAAATACGTATTAACTAAAATTGCATGTCAACTGTATTTTAATTTGCCCGACTAAGGAGGACGGAGGATAGAGGCAATGAGATTGTAATTACAAAAAGACTTGGTTTAATGTATGTTACAAACATTGTCATCTTAATGCTCTACTTTAATAAGTATATCCTACTTATAATTTAAAATAGATAAGTAATAGCAAGTGAAGCAATCATTGTTTTGAGCTCAAAATACGGTCATTCAGTGCATGCGAATCGGCGCGATGCTATGTCGTCGGCGCGCGGGCGCCTTTCACCGCGGGTCGCAGGTCAGGGCGCGCTCAGGTGCTCCGCCCAACCGGCTCCCCCTCCCCCTCCCCACACCCACCATTGCCCTATTCAGCTGTCGTCGCCTGAACAACGCCAAAGCCTCTGGGAACAACACTTATGAATTATTCCAGACCTGCACTGTTTAGAAACAATTACAAAACAATACGAACTGATAGCGCAAACCTCACAATGCTCATTGTGAGCTTACGATTCTCTTACAAGTCACCGACGACGCTAATTCCGTCTACTCGTTAGATTCACAACAGTCATGGTCTTTAATGTAGAAAGTTGTGTATCGATTTCAGAGGCGCTTAAACACGGGTGTCTTTCTCGGCTGACATGATAATTTCCTGTCGATTAGGCTCGAATCAATTTGGCGATGAGTATGCAGCGTTGGTGGTAGCGGTGGTGGTTGATGAAGTGAGCTACGCGATGCTGCCGGCGGAAGCTGCACATAGCGTTGCGAGTCTCGAGCTTTCGGCGGTTCCCACGGCGAGACGCAGGCGCCCCTCCCGCGCCCTCTGTGGTTACACAATGAGAGGTGAACGCGGATCTAAGCAATCGCTTAACCTCGCCCACTACGCTGCACCGAGCAGCAACACAACACAGAGCACCTTCAATACAATACCACTGCGCGATGCGACCTAAAACTCTCCGATTTGTACATTTATCCAATTTGTCATTTCGCATTCCTTTCGTTTTGAATTACAGGCGCGCCCTTTAACCTGACAGTATTTGGCAGGGTCATTATTGCAAATTACCTCGAAGGTATCTTTTGCAATTTCACAGATTGCTTCTTGTCCTCGACCTGCGTTGCTCTCGAAAGCTTCAATTTTACCCGTCAACCTCTACAATCAGCGGTCAGTAGGAAATGTAGCTCTGTTAATGACTTCCGAGTGTACACAAATGTTACATGTTTATGTGTCATCGACGGCGCTCGAAGCACAAAAAGCTGTATTCGATTGATGTGATGAGGCGTTTGTGATTCGCGGTACCTGACTCTATCACGGTAATTGTCTAGTCAGCCGGTTGCATGCGGTGTTGAGTACTTTCGACACATCCGGCAGATCAGCCGGGGTCATGACCGCTCTTTTTGTCCATCCTCCAGCACCTCGGGCGGAGTGCTCGCGACGCAAGCGTGATTATGTCCGACGCGCTTAATTATGCTGTCATATCGTCACTTGATAGGCAATAGTGAAAGCAAGCCATTGCCATAATAATAGAAAAAAATACATACCTTTGTTATTATCACTTACAGCAAAGATTTCTTAAAAATCTTCACTAACATCTGTCGTGCGTGTACACTGAAAATCAGCGCTGCGCCTTAGCCTGCCAGCATTTTGCTGAGTGTGCTTCTTTTGCCTGAATTTAATCATGGCAATTGCTTAGGTAGATATGGTTAGTTTTTATATGTATAAGTACCTACTTACTATGTAACCTGATGCTGTTATGGTCATAATTTCAGGCAATAAATATTTTTCTATTTTATTCTATTCTAAAGATGCTCACGATACTAGCAAATGCATACAAATAACTTGTTTTCGTCATATTAGTCAGTCTCCATGCATATCTAATGAGCCGCGGAAAACAAAATCTGATTAGTATTTAACAAATCAGATTTGCCCAGAAATAAATCAAGTTGGATTTGCATAACAACTTCACGTTTTGGTGCCTATATATAATTATTAAAATTGTCTAGCAAGAATTGTTACCACACAAGGTTCTTTCACAAAGTTAAAAGTATTGGCACATGATTCAATAGATTTAATAATTGTGAAAATTCCTAGGCTTATGTTATTCAAGCGAAACAGAATACGTATACCTTCCGGAACATATCCTTCAGGAAACATAACCGTTTTTCCCACTGAAAGCATTCATGGGCATTCAACTATTACTTTTCTGCAAAAAGCACATAATGCCAAGATTAGGTACCTACACATCTTTCAACTATTACTTTTCTGCAAATAGCACATAATGCCAAGATTAGGTACCTACACATCTTTCAACTATTATTTTTCTGCAAATAGCACATAATGCCAAGATTAGGTACCTACACATGTTTCAACTATTACTTCTCTGCAAATAGCATATAATGCCAAGATTAGGTACCTACACATCTTTATGCAAACATTAACCAGAATAGCAACTTAATATCAAAAATACGGACGATCGAATAGGTGCGAGAAATAAATAGGTATGTCTACATTGTAATTTTACTTTTACGTGCATATATGACGACCGGTTTTATGAGTTCTTGATTTTTTTTAAAGAACAGTTCTCGATTGTGGTAGTGTGTGCACATTTTCCAACTGGTGGGTTCCGGCTTCGGAATGGCCCGGTCCTCCTTGAGGCTGAATCCGACGGGCTGGCAAACTTTTAGATCATCGTCTCTACATAGGGTGTACGTAGGTGTTGAACATTTAACTTCTACGTAACTTTAATAAATGTGATCTGCCACACTTTCAGCGTAAGATATGCTCAAAATGTGGAGGTACAGCGAATTCTCATGATTATTTAATAGTACTTTCGGTCCGCTTTCAATATGCATTGTAACATTTATCTTAGGTAGGATTGACAATTAATTTGAGTCAAATAATCATTTTGACGTTTATGTGATTATGGCGCGGTGTTCAGGATCTTTGATTGACACTATAATTTGACTATTTATAATAATTTATAAGACATTAAATGTCAAAAGCAACTTCGAATAACGGGGGTATTGATAAAAAGTCTAATAATATGCAATTTCATCGCCCATTTTTTTACACTTAAGCATTGTTTTTTTTTTCATAAAAAAAATTCTATCCTGCATGATAGAGATGATAGAATATATCATCAAAACCTGATGCCCTTGTTATTTTGCTTACTCTTTCGAATAAAAAAGAAAAATCGCCCATATAAAATGTTTCGGCTAGTCGAGATTCCATAAGATGATTTTATTTAAATTTTACGGAAAAAATAGTAATCTTCGAACTGAGAACCCTTGTTTTTTAAAGTCGATTAAAAAACGATAATTGATCATCTAAACAATCACCTTAAAAAAGTGATTTTTCCATAAAGTTATTTTTAAAGAATATATTGAAGAGTAGCACATCTTTATCGACGAAAAATCTGAAGTTTTCGTCTATACCTGAGCGCCGAACTTCCCTTGTCCTGTATGCTATCTCTGTACACGGGGAATACCTAAAGCAATATTTCTACGATACTAAAAAAACATTTACCTGCTTCAAAAATAACTAAAGTATCGGTAGGTAGGTAGGTAATTAAATCGAGTTAACTAGAACTTACTGAAACTTATCACTGATCAGTTTATTTTGGCCAATAGAAACTTTTGCGCTAAATATAATTTAAAAATACGCCATTTTCTTTATTTATTATAAGCGAACAATAGGCGGAGGCATGTCTGCAGGCTGTAGTCGATGTCACCATTAATGACTATGGGCAGTTCAGCCCACTCGCTTCACTTACATTCTAAAGCCCACGCGAGTGCTCACTTCTCTCTAATTTATTAAATAACAGTTGCTATCAAGTATCAAACGCCTTGAGCAATCTGAACTCACTGATTTGTTTCAGAGATGAAAATTGTAGATGTTATTTATATATATAAAACTTATAAAAAACTGTTTTTCCACAAATCGCTTTTGCGTTAATCGTCTTGTAGAAACCATTTCCAAGTTTGAAGTACTTAATTGTTTCTGCAAAAGTAAAGATAGGGAAAACGATTAGGTACAGTTTATGCACTTACCATGATTTCTCAGCAGGATAAGTAGACATAAATTTAAGTTAGAAACTGCTTAGTTAGTAACAAACTTTCGGTTTAAAGATAGTAAAGAGTAATCAATAAATATACGGCTATAAACCTAAACCTATATACAGCATAATATAAAATTAGCAATTAGGCATTCATAAAACGTAGGTAACTAAATATTGTAAGGTATGTGACGCAATGACGTAAATTCATTGCAATGCATAACATATTGGTAAAACTGAGATACCTTTGAATACGTTGAAGTACTCTAGCGAGAAGGCCTTCTCACTAAGATGGTGCCCAGTGTTAATGTTTGCCTATTTTTTTTTTTAATTACGTACTTACCCAAATATTCATCACTGTAAGTTTATTATTCAACACTGTAATTCTTGTCAGGAATTCATTAAATGTCAATTCTGTTCTATGTATGATGCACATGCTAATTTATTTGGCTGCTAAGATTCTTTACAACGGGAGCTCACAATGATAACACGAAAGGGCATAGGATAATCTATCTTTGGTGGGGCCATAAGCCAACGCCACCGCACCTCCCGGCCATACATCATCAATTTATATTGAACTGTCACGGGAAGTGTTGGCCGAGACAATTTGTATTAAAACTCAGAGCGATAAAATCAATCTTGACTACGCTGTCTAGTTAGTTGTAATAGATGTAGCATTTCATTTGTGTCAAACAAGCACCTTGATTAATAGCGCTTGCAAAAAATGCATGCAAAATGGACATTAGTTAATGAATTGATTTCATTGAACGATTTGAATACCTAGTAACAACCAAGTTGAGCATTTTTATTCCAAAAACTATCGTGAACTAGACTATTCATATTATAATAACGGGAATTTTCACGTACTGCACTATCGGTGAAGGCACCGACTAAGTTTCGACTCATTCCTTTCTCGGAAGGAGAAAGTTGCGACCACTCACCCTGATGAAGACTCTCGGAATGAGTCGAAACTTAGTCGGTGCCTTCACCGATAGTGCAGTACGTGAAATTCCCGTTTTTACAAGTTGAGCTTTTTAAACTTCTTGCCATAGAAGATAAAATACTTATTTTTACTAACGCGCCTTCATATGTGATGGGGATGTTCCACTGTAAGACAAGTTTTTAAATAAGGTTTTTTAGTTCATTCGAAACTGTAGAGCTCCATGGTCAATCTTTAGCTTCCGACATAACAGGTGAGACATTTCTTTGCCCAATAATGGAAAATGAAGGCTACGCACTATAGAAATCACATCTTGAATCGTGGACTGAGTCACGGATTGCACGGAATCGCAGTGAGAAAAAAGCTAAGCGTGCAAATAATTCTTCTTAGTTTATCAATGAGCCAACCATTTATAGGAAGGTACGTAACTACGCAACCCGCGGATAATGAATTATTTACATCCAGCATCATTTAATTCCTAACTCATGACTGCCTGAGAATTAATAACGCGTAACAATTCTACAATGGCTCTATAATATCCGTAATATGTGGATAAAGGTACGTCACAGTAAATCATGTGGGAAATATGTGTAGGTACATAACAAAGAAAATAGACGGACGCCACAGACGCTCGCTCGACTAACTGGATAGCTAGGTCATTCCACAGGCATAACAGGCAGGTAGAACAACAGGCCGCCATAATCTCCCCGGGGTTTAACTAAGTGGTGAAATCTTAAATGAAAAAATCTGGAGAAGATGCAAGATGACTGACTCTTACAATTTTATCAACAAGTTGAACTACAGTTGAAAGTTGTCTCTTAACTAGTGGCTTACTATCCCTAAAAGGTAATCCTAGATTCGTATTTTCATATAAACATACTTCATAATCTTTCTAAGTTTATTTAGATAAATAGTTAAGTATGTAATTAAAAACATCATTACGTAAAATTCAATAAAGTTCTACTACCGTTGTCAATGTGTACCTAAACATATGTATAACTAGCTTCTGCCCACGTCTTCGCCAACGTGGTACCCGGATAAAAAGTTGCCTACGTGTTATTCTGATATATAAGCTATATTACTGTAAAGTTTCATCAAAATACGTTCAGTAGTTTTTGCGTGAAAGAGTAACAAACATCCATCCTCACAAACTTTCGGGTTTATAATATTATAGTAGGATTACCAAAAAAATGGTATGGAGTGAACTAGCTAAACTTCGAGACATATATTTTATCATAAGTAAAGGACCGATGCAATTTATGTATTGGTTTATACATACCTTGGTACGATTTTTTAAAATATTATATAACTGAACAGATAATACTGACACTGATGTATGTATTTAAAATACATGACAATATAATCATTAGTTTTATTAGACAGCGACAATGAGCGACAGTGAGACTACATCTACAACCAATCAGAAAGTCAGTGTCGCGGTCGTGTATACACTTCAACACTCGGTCTACACACTGGGTATCCAATTTCTAATGCTATAGCATATAAATAATAATAATAATCTTATATATAATATATAAAGAGCTTAGCTTGTAGGCTTAGCATGAGTGCATCAAACCATCGCAGTTTTCGTAAAAATGTCAAACGTTTATCAAGGAACAGCTACATAAACACAGATTTCAGTATTTCCAAGCAGTTTATTCAAGTTGTCCCAAAATACTGGGCCCTGGACAGTGTTACTGAAGATGCTTCTAACCTCATTATAAAGAAAACACCTACCTACAATTCAATGTGATGTGTCATATTATGTCACGGCGAGGTTTCACTTTGTTGTTAAATAAAATTACATTGCGCAATTGAATAGGCTCTCTTATTCACTATCTATAATGCTAGTTTTACTTCCTCAAACTAGGTATTCGACAAAATATTGATGCCACTAGAAGTTTACAAAATGGTTAGCGACTTTGTCCGTGTGACTTTCCACCAGATGTATGAGGCGCTTCGTATTTATTATAAACTCCCGGTGACACTTAAAAAAAATGTTAATTATTAAACCTTACTACTCCATAAATGAATATCTTGACGATCATCAATTAAATAGTTATATCCCTTTGTTGACTTTTTTTTTTTGTTGCCTGTTTTTTTTTATTTTATTGTTAATTAACGTGATTTATATTTGTATAACAACCTAGTAGAATATGTTGATACGTTTACTAACCTATAATTTTTACCTGTTTTCAGTTCAAATAAATTATATGTGACTACCAAAAATATCGCTATATTTTTAGCTCATCGTAGCCCTGCTGGAAAAAGGTTCAACGATGCTAAGTATACTTTTTGTAACGCAAAGCGAGAGATGTTGAAGCATTTTGTTTTATCTACACAATGGTTTACATACAATTGATGCTTAAAATAATGTGTTACACTATGCAAAACTTTTTTGTGAGAGACTGGTAGTGTTTTAGATAAATTAAATAAAAACATCATTAAAGATTTTCTCTGCCGCACTATATTGCCTAGCTACCCCGCATATCGTTACACCCCTTAGATCAATATGCATCGATGATCAATCCATGCATCTGTTTAAAGTCGTTTAAATTTTACAGAACGAAAAGATTTTACCACGTTGAGCGCTTTAGCATTCAGACTTGTACAATAACGTGATTACACTCCATGCTATAAAGGTTTTAATATCTTACCAATTCAATTAACGTCTCTATTTTAGTATCTACTGAATTAGGTAGTAATAAATTTGAAAATACATTACTGATTTTAATTACCAACTAAAATTTGAGTATGAGGTACCAATATCAATGGATACGCATGTAGTAATAACAATACATTTGAAAGGATACAGATTACAAGCACTTTCTCAAACTAAAAGACATCAACGCGCTCATCAACTGGGAAAAGAGTTGTTTATCGCCATGACAACCTTGACTATTTATTCAATAAATCATTTTACTGCTTATTACGAAACACTTGACTTAATTAAGTAATTCACTTAATTCAAACTTTATTGCACGTTGAAATAGTACATAGCTAAGATCGTTTGACCTATCTATAGATCGTTTGCAACGGTACTTAGATAGCTAGTTGTTTTAACTGTATTTTTGTACAAAGTTGCATAAAGTGCCTAAATAAATGTTATTTTTTGCCTAATTAGTATGTTAGTCAATTCATATGAATACCATACCTTGAGCCGTATCCAATACTGTCCATCGGTCATTGCCTGAAAGGTATGTACTAGGTGTGTCAGCAGGTCATCGACTGACACCCAATCGGTACATCAACTTAGGATTGCAAAATACTTACTCTCACTCACGTAATAGCCAGACAGACATATAAGTACTCAGACGTGTCTATTGGCAAAAAATAATAATAAGTACCTGCATAGGTACTTTGAAATCGATTATTTTGCAGTATTTTTCTTCACCCTTCCACCTACTTGTTTTATATGATTCATGCTTAATCTGGATACCTACCTATAATAGGTAACCAGATACCTACCTAAACTAAAAAAACATCTTCAATTTTTGTCAATAGACCATCATAGTGGCATTGCTTCCACCTTGACTGAGTGGTGGCCGAGGGATCTTGGCAATCAATAGCTAGCTAGTTGGATGGTATCGTAGCCGTACAGGGGAATACCTGGATGCAAAAGACCTCGAACCAACTGGAGTGGCGTTCGAAGGTGCAGCAGTCGGGCACTACAGTTTGTATGACTAAGTGGCTTACTCCAGTGTAAGAGTTTATTGAAACGTCATTTTTCACCAAAAAAGCCCAGTGGAGTTGTTGTTTTTTTCACGCTGTTTTGTAGGTCCAAAGTATGATTATTTGTGAGTTTGTAAGCCGTTTTTAGCCCCAATATGCGTAGGTATTTCCTAACATCAAAATACATAATAATCGATGACACGTAACTTTCGTTTGAAGTTGCATTTTGTGGTTTGTATTATGTAGTTACGGAATATCATCTAAACTATTCTAGATAGATTTATTCACTAGTACACTATTAAAATATTTATGTAAACTTTGTCTGTAGAATGTAAATTGCTAAGCTGCTGAAAAGGCAAATAGGTCTCATGGGCATTTTGGGGCAGGGTAATGGACTAAGGGACCCTAGAGACACTTTCAAAATTAATATTATTTTCATTTGAAGCTTCACAACAATTGGGTTTCCTAAGATGTTACCTAATGACAAATTTTCATAGAAAAACGATTACTGAGAATTATCTCAGTAATCGTTTTTCTAACGAAATCTTCAAGTAAACGGGCCTTTAGATTACTAAAGGCCCGTTTACTTGAAGATTTCGTTTTCGAAGATACGGTTTTCGAAAATATATAAAAAACTTACTTTGTGTGGTATCTCCTCGCCTTGAATATTGTAAGTCTGTATATAAACCTGATAAATAATATCGCCTACGATGATTGTAGGCATATTCGTAGGCTATAAAGAGCTTCGGTGGTTACCTTACCTACCAAGGCGTTATTTCGACCACAGAAAAAGGCCACTGACTATGATTAGTAGGTACTTATAGATATAGAATATTAAAATAAAGAACCTATGCGAGGAATTTCGACCTACCTTCAAAGCAATAGAAGAATAGTCACATATTTGGCAACGTGGGTGTGATCCATGACTTGTCACCAAAGTCACATAGGTTTTGTAAAGTTGTTGCAGTCAACGATAAATATCTCGCACAAAGTAACAACAGAGATAAGTGAATTCAAAAGTAACCATTGAACCGGAGAATACGTTTTATGAATTGACACAAAAATAATTACAATACATAAATAAAAGATGAGATCCCTCATCTAATTTTAGCCTAAAGGCGTTTGTGTTTGTGTACTAGCATAATCATAGAAGTTAAAAAGTAATCAATCCATTCTCTTTGGTAACGTTTACAAATTATGTCTTCAATGACTCGTAAAATCTCACGACTCTCACTCGGTAAAATATTGTGAAACATTTTGAGCAGAGTCTGGTCATAATGCGCATTAACTTTCATAGTTTCATTTTAGTGTCTGGCCATCTAGATTTGTTTTCAGTTTCGGTCACATTTGGTAAGATGAACGAGGTCGAATGTTTGGTCGATACCGATGATGGACTAAACCTGTAACTCAGAAGGCTTATTTACTTAAGGTTGATCGCCCTAGTCAAAATAAATCTGGGACATTAAATTACATACCTCACATTAAGTATTGCTATCTACTTAATCCCTGTTTGGATTCGGACTATGAAAGCGTAGACAAAAGTCAACATTTGGCGACCACGTTACATAAGGTTTTAGGTTCTCCCTGCTATGACCTCAGCATAAGAACTTATTTTGAAATACTTCAAAAATAACATTTTGTAACTTATTAAGGGTGTCAACGCGCGTGTAATGCCTCAGATGTTGCATGTGTCCATAGACTAAAATAAACGCTTACCAACTAGGCGGGGGCTTTATGTTTGTTTGCCACCATAGTGGTATAAAAAAAAGTATGCGTAGGTAACCCAAACCCAGATTGAGTTTCGGTCTATGGATTGACGTCCAAGTTTGGTTTCGGCTTCGGCTTCAAAGTGACTTGTCGATCAACACTATTAATATTACTTCAGGTCTAGTCAGACCTCCGCTTCGTTTGTTTGCTCTTGAGGCAGCAACTCTTCGATTTATATGCATTTTCCCTCATCGTGCGTAACAGCTTGTTAGCAGCTAAATTTGGTCGCATACATGTGGTTTAGTGAACATCCGGGACATTGCTAAAGGCGCTCGTAACTGGGCTAGTTTTGCGGCAATTTCTTTCTGCAATTCGGCAACGCTCGCAAAATTAAAAGAGTAAAGAGATACACCTTTACAATTGCAGCAAGAAATTACCACAAAACTAGCTCATTTACGTACGAAAGTATAATTCTTAGCTATATCTAAGTGTTATAACTAGAGGGCGCTGCCCTCTAGTTAGAGTATAGGATAATTTTGGACAAGTATACTTGTTGTGAATGCATTGTTTGAGCTATTTTAATAAATTCATTGTGCATTTTCATCAAGGTTCCTTAGCTCCAGTTTGACTCGTATGCATATTTTTAGACGATAGGTAACTATTTACATACGAGAGCGTAGGTTATATATATCTACCAAGTTTAAGTCAATACTACTTAATAATATTCAGCTTTAAAGTTAAAGATTTAATAGAGATCTAAATAATTTACTACATTTATCATCAACTCGACATAGGTAAGTTAGGTTCAGACATATTTTAAGTAATCATAATGAAGTTGACATAAATTTAAGGAGTCAATGTTTATTAAGTAGGTACCCACATTGTACCTACCTGCCTAGTCCCTATTGACCAACTTACTTTCTGGTTTTCAGCTAGAGACCATTATTGACACACACAGATTACTATTTACATGAGTAGAAAGGAAAAAGTTAATTGCTTATTAAAGTCCTTGAAGCAATAATTTTGCAACCTAACGCCTAAATCTGGATAATAATGTTAAGCGCGATTGTTCATGCGACCTTCAGCGCCAGTTGATCGATTAATATGCTAATTTAAATTATTTATTGGACTCGTCGCGATCGGAAATTTTAAGCTATCTGACGCCTCTGAGCTTTATTATTTGAAAATTACATTTACTAATTCGTTTGGTGGATTTTGTGATGTGTTAGTTTCTTGATGATAGCGCATGACCATTTTAACTAAGTAGGTAACTAGTAGGTACTTTACTTTACTAATATTTCACAGTCTTTTTTTCATTAGTTTGTTATTATTTTGTGCATAAAGGTTTGTTAAAAATATGGGATACAAAGGTAAATTTTTATGAGATTTCTTAATCATATTTTTTTAACTTTTCCCGCAAATCTTTTTGGAGTATATATTTTATACTTGGCTTATATTTTCCAGCCGAATAAAATATGTTTGTCTGCTTATAATTTTTTTGGCTGGAAATTTAAGTTCAGATTTAACGAATAATACTTGTATTATTCATGTAATAATTACTATTAAATTATTATTAATTATTAATTAATTAATTAATTACAAGTCAACAATCGAATATTTCTCTAAAAAATAGGTAAGTATGTAATGTTGATTGACATATCGTAATATGAGTAAGTATAAACACAAAGCATTTTTACAGAATAAACCATAACTAGTAAGGCGACAGTGCGTCCATGCGTCATTGTTAGTTCAAGCACGGACGCATCGGCGCGACAACAGCTTCTGGGATACACAGTAGGTCATTATATTAAAGCGATGATGTAACCGCTTAGACCTACCTCTGTCTAGTGAGATGTCGTGATAATGTCCAAGTGAACAAGAGCGGAGGATTCTCTCCGCAAGCTGAAATATGTCGACCCGCAGTTTCACGTGTTTTACTTCTAAGGAAGTAAAAATAACTTTATACACAGCTCTTTGCAAATCTTTCTATATGGGCAAACTATATAAAAGCGACGTTTAGTACAACAACGCGTTTAGAACTGCCCTGCTGCTGAAGCGCATCGAGCATGTTTGAAGACGCTGGCACTGACAGCTTTCACGCCATCGCAAACGATCCCAAGTGCACACTAACACCATCCTGACAATGACCGCTTACAAAATTGACTGTCCAGTCCATAAGTTCGGAACAGAACGGTATACGTTCTTACAGATGTGCCCTTAGTGATATAGGATAAGCTACTTTTATGTGGGAGTACCTAGTTTGTTTTCATGTATATAATTGTATGTATATTACATTATATAAATGTAACGTTAAATGTGTAATCTGTATAAGTTTTTAGTTTGAAATATATAGTTTTTATTTATTTATCTGAATAATAAACTAAACTTATTCAGGTAGCGCAAAATCGCATTTCCGGGCAGGCCGCACATTTTTTGGCTTCTTCGCGAACTCAGCCTCATGAAACGTTATTATAATGCGGGTCACGTCATTTCGTCTTTGTGATATGAAATCACGAGATTCAAAGAACCACGAAGAGACAAAGCTATTTTAAAATAAAGTCATACTTCATCATAATTAGCAAAGCCGGATAACGTGAATCCAGCTATTGACGTTTGGTCTGTCCCAAGGAATGTCAAGACAAAAGATTTTGATCCGCTCCATTTTGTTGGTTCTACGTAATATACAACGATACTCAACGTAACACAATCTTTGAAGTGACAAAACTTCTGTGAAGTTATTGCCTGCTGCAGAGATAATCCTTCTCAAGTACAGGTAGATAAAGTTTTCATATGTACCTTTCGCAAAACAATCTCAAAGTCAAACAAAGAAAAACAAACATTGCGTTCGTAACCCGCTGCTACGGTTGCAGGCAGTTAGGGCTGCGCTGGCCAATGGCCAATCGGTCATGTCCGACTTTTATTTCATCCAAAATTATAATTCCGGCATTTTATGAAGAGCTTTGTTATTACTACTTACCTAATTATCAATGGCAGTAACTATAAAAATTATCTAAACAGCTCGCTAGTACAAAAATACACAATACGCATCAACAGCCGGAAACACGTGTTTGTTTCTTGTTGTCACATAGATACTTGTGACTCTCTTCCGAATTAGGTAAATTCCATTTTTTTAATAATATTCAGCCATTTTTTATGCGCGGTGAAGGAAAGTAATAAGGTCGAATGAGCTTAGTGGTCAACTGGGTGTCAATATTTTTTGGTTGTCTCTTCACGTTTAAAATGTTACCCGCGATGGCTATTTGGCCAGCGTTTTCCGTAAGAAATTATTTGTTTGTTTGTATGTTTCTGTTACCATTCTTGTTTCCCTTACCTTTGAAAAGGCTTATCCGATTTAAATACTTTTTTTGAAATCGATTAATATGACTTCAAGAATGGTTCTTGACGGGTAGGTTCGCTCCAAGTCACTAGAGGACGCTAGAAAATACGATGGTAAACACGACGGCGATTTTGACATTTTGCAAAAAACAAACACATTTTATTTTATCCCGCTTTAATTCACTTTTAGGCCGACCCTTCCCTAGTTCTTGCAGTGCGTGTGATGTGATGTGTAGATTGTGTAGGCAGATTCGTTTGACAGTCCGCGACAAGCTTCCATATTTACTCGCCCAGTGCCAACTAACTTACCGGTTTGTCATGAGTGGGCCGCTTCTTGTTTTTTCTTATGATAATTTGACCGGTGTCTATTCCCACATAACTACTCTCGCTATTGTTATTATTTACATATAGGTAGTTACTTTAAAATAAGTACCTAATAGCTTAGCAAGTTTAACTCAGTTTGTTTGGAGGCACATGACATCATTTCACCACATTGTTTCTTTGACTATTGATAATATAGTCTTTTCAGGATCTAAAATACCGTGGTTTAAAAAAACCAGTAGATATTACCTACAACAGACAGGTTCAATTTTGTTACTCATATTTTAAAACCGCCAACTTGTTTATTCCATTGCAGCGCCCCGTAGTGACTTTGGCAATAAAATCTATCTAAGAACCATCCTTAAAGTTATACAAATTGCAAAAAACCGCATTACAATCGGACATGCCGTGGATTTTGAAAAACAACCTGCAAATTTATAAATATCTAGGTAATTACAGTAGAAGTCGGTTATTTTATTTGGAAAAATGGTACATCTATACTTATAAAATCGGTTTTCCTGACTGACTGACTGATCTATCAACGCACAGCCAAAACTACTAAGTCTAGAAAACATAAATATGGATTTTGTGTGCCCCGGACTACTCTGGATTAGAATTTTACACAATCCAGTCACACCATATTTTATACTATTGTTAGAGGACGTCGAATGACGAACTGAATTATTGGCTATAAAATTTGGTCCTAATAAAATTTAATTCTATAATATATGCACATCTAGACATGATTTACATAATTCTGTAGCCGGTCTGCGAGTTGATCGCTAAAAGTAAGATTCTAGCGACCTTGACGGTGTTCCGGGTTGTGTCCTCAACCCGGCTTGGACAGGACCGGTGTCGAGTCTCGAACAGACTGCATTCGATTGCAACGAAACGACAACGACATTTGGTTTTGTTATTTCTTTTGAACAGAATTGTATTTTAACCTAAATTTATTAAACCGGCATTATCCGACGACCTCTGTGGCGCAGTGGGCGAAGGTCCGCCTGAGACGCAGAAGGTTGCGGGTTCGATTCCTGTCACAGGACGAATGTTTGTAAGATCTGCAAATATTTGTTCCGGGTCTGGGTGTTTTTCTATGTATAATATGTATGTATTTACAAAAAAAAAAAGTATATTAGTAGTATATCAGTCATGTAGTTCCCATAATACAAGCTCTGCTTAGTTTGGGGCTAGATGACGCTGTGTGAAAAATGTCCAGCATTATTTATTTATTTATTTTTTATAATTAGCATGTTATCATTCTATTGTAAACCTAACTTTTTGAGTAGCCAGCGATGCAAGAGGTCCGAGTTCATATCCCACTGAAATCTGAATCGAATCCCACTGAATCGAACCGAGGATGAATGTTTGCATGTTCTGCAGATATTTTCTCCGGGTCTGGGCGTTGTAGCACCACGGACTGGTAGTTCCAGATACTCACGACACAGGGAATCCTAGTGTGAGGTCGGGACTATGTTAGGTGTTTATTACTACGAAGCCATTTATTTAAAAATATCTATGGCACAGACGTTTGGTAAGAAACGATAAATAGAAGAAGTAATAATGCTAAAATAATAATTTATTGAGTTTAGCAAATGTTAATGAATTAAATATTGAATAAGGCAATCACGTGATATTTTAATGCAACTATTAACAAGTACCAAGTTAAATAACATCCATTATACAATACAAGCAAAAGCTGAGATTAATATACCGATTCGGCGGTTTCACCTATCACAATATCTTTGGAATAAACAAACATCAACATTATTATAATTATTCATTCATTAATTGATGGCTCTTCCTTATTAGAAGAACCGGTGTTAGGATCTGTTAGCGATTCAACATTGGTATTGCTGTGTGAAATAACGATTGAATCCATTGCGGTAACAACATCTTCGGAATTAGACTCTACTTCATCAGTTCCTTCCATGGATGAAGTTATTACATCATCATCAGCTATAGTTTCATTAGTCTCAGGTACGACTTTAGTAGCTAAATTAGGTACGTCTATAGTTATAACATCATTTTCACTCTCTTTTGACGACTCTGCTACTTTGTTCTCTTCAAGAGGCCTAAATATTTCTTGCAGCGACGATACTTTCTTTTCAGTTGGAATTACTCTATTCAAATAAACTAATATATCGGACAATGAAATTATACCTGTTAATTTATCTTCTTTATTTACTAATAATAATCGATGACTTTCAGTTCTAACGATAACTTCTAAGGCCTCATATAAAGTAATACTCGAACGACATTTTTGTAACTTTTCTTCCCAGTCTTTCTTTTTATTCCTTACTTCACCTATCGTTAGGGACAAATTTGAATATAATTTCTCACTTACTAAATTTAACACTTCGTACTTAGCATAAACTTCAATAAGTATCCCATCATCATTTATCACTGGCAAAGCAGATATATCATTTTCCAGCATCAGCTGGAATGCTGTTTTAATACTTGTACTATCTGTAGCAGACACTATCGCATCATAAGTACCAATTTTCAATTCGACTAGAGTTTTGTGGAAAAATGTAAGTTCCGGAAATTCATTTAAATACACAAATAGAAATCGTAATATTCTTTTATGAGATAATACATAAAGAACATCACCAGACTGAGGATCTAACATCAAAAGCCTGTGTACACGATTTTTACTAAGTAAATTAATAGCATCGTGCAACGATTGATCGGGCCCTACGCTACATAATGGTTTTCTGCCTGGTCTTAATATTTTCCTCCAAGTTTGGAGAGTGTGTTTTTCTAAATCTTCCACAGATACATTTTCACCTTCAAGATGAAGAAGTATCTTTATGAAGTCTGTTACAGTTATCATACCGATTAACTTCTTTTTGTTTGCGTCCCAAAGTGGCGCAGAGCGGATTCCATGAGATATTAATGTAGGAAATGTTTTTTTCACATAGAATTGAGTGTCGAATATAATGACTTTTGCAGACTTTGGTAAAATTTCGTAACACTTATGATATTTAAAGAAATTTAACAGAAGTCTCGCTTTATCTCGTCCTCCTATCGATATTTGTACGATTGACAAGTAAGGGTCATATTTAGGCATACCTCGAATTTCTCTAAACAATTGCTTTGCTTGTGTTGTATCTAACGATGCATATGAGTTTTTATGATACGTCGGTGAGGTTGTTTCTATGGATGATCGACGACTTTGTTTGTTACTTTTCTTCTTTATAGGTTCAGCCGTAGTTTGGTTACTTTCATTATGAGGTTTCCCCCTAAAGATATCCATTACCCTAGTAATTGGGCTATATTTTCGTGAAGATGCTCCAGTTACTGTATGATAATATTTTTTATCCGAATCTTTGGATTCTGACGTGCTGGGTCCTTCACTTGATGCTTCCGGAGCTTCGCTAGATCTTGGTGTTTTCGGTTGGTATTTTTTAGCATCGCTTTTCCTCCTGAGCCGGAAAATATCAAATATAGAACTTCTAGGACTAGATGATGTCCCATGAAATGTATCATATTCTTTAGTGACAGAAGGGTCTCTTTCTGCACTTGAAGGTCTTGAGTCGGTTCTGTCTTTAAATATATTTCTGACATGGGGCCTTTGTGATTCCACTCCTCGTGTACCGAAATGTACCGTATGAACATTGCTTTCAGCTACGCTAGGAACTTTTTTCTCAGGGTGTGTAGTAACAAGGAATCTCTTTTTCTCACCGACTACAGTTTGATTCTCGTTTTGCACGTCAGATTGATTTTTTTTCTTCTTATGTTTATGTTTCGCCTTTTCATGCTTTGTGGGTGATTCTGTAGTGGCTGAATCATTTTCCAAAATTGGATCCATATCCCAATAATTTAATTTTACTAAACAAAATATGTGTACCTCTATTGTAGACCATTACTTTGCGTATTCAGTGTGATACCTGAAAAATACAAGAAATATATAAATTTTGACTGTATTTAGAAGTGCGCCAGCTAAGATTCGTGAAATGTGCAGTAAAACTAATGAAGAAGTACTAGCAAGGAGTCATGAATGAATGAATGATCCTGAACAAGTGGGGCAAACTGCGGAAGAAGCGCACTTATGTAGTATAAAAAAATAAGTAGGTAAGACACAAAATCTGACTGGAAGTATCAAAGCAAATTGTCTATCCCAATTATTGTCCTGACTAACAAAAACACACAGTGATAAGTATTTAATAACTGTTAATTAGGATGTATTTGTTAATATGTCCAGAGTATAGATTTGGATTTTCCTAAGCACAATGTCATCACTCATCACCATAAAAAGTATACATAACATTCGCCATTTGAAAATTATTTTTAATTGGAAAGGTTTAAGTCTAAATAAGTTTGCAATTTAATTTAACTATCGATAAAAAAGGAATAAAAATCAAGGTCAAGATGCGTTGCTAAGCAACGACGATGCACCAACTTCACGATGCAGATATTTATTGCGTAACGAGTATTAAAAAAACAAATTATCTTTTAATTTTAAACTAAACCGAAATCCTGATGTTGCTCTCAAAATATTTATTTAACTAACCGGCACACAGAGAGCTCACATATCTATCGGCTGACACAATTCCACTAATCAATACCTACTCCAAGAAAAGGTATGACTCATGCTGTTTATTGACGTACCTTGTGATTCTGGTATCGTGAAACCATCATCTTCTAATTGATAACTTTAATGAAGGCTTTTCAGTACAATAAAATTCACTAAAACAAAATTACGGTCACTATTTTACTTAAAATGCACAGAGACGACAGAATTTGGTGAAGCCATGTTGACTGTCAAAACTAGAGTTGGACTGAGCGCTACGACATCTGTGAGTGGGACGGGGGAACGCAACGCATACGTGGGTTCATACCGAGGGGAACTAAATCTGGGAAGGGTTGGCTTTTTTGATCCATGGAAACATTTTCATACACCAAAGAATCGTGAGAGGTCACAATAAGTAAACATTATGATCTGTCTGGCTTTTACAATGACCAGTATTATAGCTTCTATCCCTGTTATATAAGTAACTAAAATCCCATAAAGCGACTGATAACCATATAGGAAAAAACCCAATACTACTAAATTAGGACTCATTTTATCACAATAGCATCAGCGTTTGTTATGCAGATACGAGAGGTTCAGATAAGATAAATACGTTTTATAGAAATTAGTCATAGTTATTAAACCATACAGGACTCTAGTCTTCAAACGCATATTTAGATGTATACAGCTTAAGATAATTAAGATCTTGGAAACAAACACTTGATGATATAATGTTTTAATGAACCATCTCAATAATAACCAAAAAGAAAGGCAAACAATCAGACATGCAACATAACACACCACTTTTTGCGAAGGAAAGAAGCTAAATATAAATTGGTTTAATAGAACTGAAGACACTTTCTACTTACAATGAATGAAAGCAAACAGTATAAATAACAAAATTCCAAACAGTAACTTCGTTTATTTCACTACAGATGGAATAAATCTATGACGTGTTGATGACGGCATTTAATTCTAATTTTAGTGAAATATACATAGCGCATGCGTTCAGAAACTATGACGTTGTATTTTGTAATCAATCCGTGACGTCACTACGGCAGGTGTGAGGGTGAAACAATGACGTAGCACCAAGGGGGGGAGATGGAGAGGGTACGATCGATAGATTCGCCGGTAATAATATCATTCCGTGGTTCAGTGACGTTCAAGCAACGCCAGAGGAGCAGAAACAGATTGTTTCTCAATATGGTACGGGTCGTCAGATCACGTGCTAGTTGCGTACGTAGGTAGGAACTAGGAGCATGCACTTAAAAAAACAAAACAGCTGTTATATTAATGAAACTTAAGTGACATTCTCTATGTATCGATATTTATTAATATTTGAACCTTATAGTTTTCCTTTAGTCATATCACGGCAGTAGGCTTACTTACTTAGGGTAGGCTAAGTAAGTAAGCCTACTGCCATGACTGACATAATGCCGGGAATACCGCTGAGGTTGATATTTTTGCGATATTATAAAAATCTTGAGATAACCCTTATGAGTGTGTTAACACTTCAAACACCAAATAACCCTACTTACATAAAATTGTTATTTGGGCATGTACTGGTGATGTATAGTGCGTTTAGGTCTCTAACTATTTTATTTTAATAGTTTATTACGATATTGCGGGCTTAGGTACTTTTCACGAATAATAGGTTATTTAGTAAAACTGTTTTATCTTACATAATTATAGTATTAAACCCAAGGGAAATGCAATAAAATTATAATCTTAACCTTGTATTCTAAACAGGCATTTCTCACAGAAAATTTGTTGATAATAATTAAGGTTTTTGATGAATTGGTTTGGTACAGGATTGATTGAAATAATCTGTTATTTTACCAAGTTAACTGTGACAAAATTAGAAAACCTGCGACGTGTTTTCCTTTTCGTATTGCAGCACTAGTAACTTGTGGTGATAAAACCTATCTAAGAACCGTCGTTGTAGAGAAAACGATTGCGAAAACCTCGTTTCGATCGTTTCAGAGATAAATGGTAACAGACAAAAATCAAACAACAGAGCTCCTGCAACACAGAACAAAAAAAATTTTTGCAGAAAAAAATGGTGGGTAGCCTATTTACTCAAATTATATTAAATTACCTAACTACCTTGTTGGTTTTAATGATATACAACAATTTTTGATAGTTTATACCTAAAACATTAGATAAAATATAACTTTCGTTAGAAAACGAAACACTCAGAGTCTGCAAACTGAATGATAATCTATTTTTAACCCAGTTCAAAAACACACAATTCTGCTGGTTTTATTTTTATTTTTCGTCTTATTTAACGTTTTTTAATATCTTCTATCAAACTGCAGCTTTTTACTAGTCACTGTTTAAGTGTGCCTGCCTACCTGCCTACATAGTTATCTACAACTTGTTCTTCTTATCTTATTCAGATCTTTTAAATCTCAGATACCTAACAACATCTAATCCAACATCTTCAGCCAATGATACTTACCTATCTATGATTACACTTGACCAAGGAGTACATACATATCTACCTATCTACTGAAGTGCGACAAATTATAGATAAAGAGTACCTAGTTAGGCACTAATATCTTGGTACAAGTGGTATGGTAACTAATAGGTACCCATGAATTCAAAATGAATGCAAACATAATAATAAGAATAACTTTAAACAAACTAATGGAACCATAACGTATAGGTAGGTAGGTGTTTTAGTATCTGTTTATTGTGTCCCTATATAGATTTGTTTGAGTTACGTAATGTTTGTTATTAAGATGTTATCTTTCACTTTTTTAAATTTATTTTAAACCTAATCGTTTGAGTGATTACCTAAGTAGGTAAGATTCCCCCGACCTATGTCAAGATGCCCGTGAGGTCAACACTAAAAACCAGCGCTGCAGCATGGCAACGTGTGGTAGCACATATCATGCTGAGCTGAAGGCCAATTCACCCATTTATAATAGGTAGTAGGTAACTTTTTTCTTTTAGGTATTATTAGTCGGCTTATGACCCCTTGCAGTGGCCCATGTCAATTGTTAAGGATTTCAAATATTTCGCATAGGTATGTATGATAAAATCTTTACTGGTGTACTTTACCTATGCGGAGGAACCCCATGTTGTGCATGACCAAATCTAACTTGCCCAGTTTCTTTCTTAAACTTCATATCTAACACTAATTTGCATCTCAATTTAGGTTATCTAACATTAGCTAGGTAGGTTCCTACATAGGTACAAAAATACAAAAGTACATAGGCACAAAGTACGATTGTGATTAAGAATTAAGATTAGAGCGTTAACTACCTACCTAATACTAAATTTTATCGAGGTTGTGAACAAAATGTTAAACGCATTAATACGAAATGCGTAGAAAATTTGCTGATTAACCGTGAAAATGAGAATATTAGTTCTTCAACAAACAACACAACTCCCTACCTAGGTACCTACACAGATATTTTGGTGTACAGCCAAAACATCCCAAGACTGTTTGTTGAAGGGCCATGTGATATCCCGAGATATTACATCCATTTATAGGCGAGACTTGTGTGTAACAACAGCCCAGATCTATATTTTAGTACTCAGCGCTCTCAATTATAACCTCAAAACTCAAAACCAAACACATATTGCAATATCAAGCTTTAATTAATGATATGAACAGCATACTTACAGCAGAGATCATTACTGAGAGCTGTTCTAGCGCTGACTATTTATGAACACTTCACTCACACTCCTACAGTTTGCATTATGCACCTAATAACTAGAGATACGGCCGCTGCGCTTGCGCTGAATCGAACATAGGTAGCTGAACGAGAACTTCACTGGTTGATTATGCGGATGTTGTATAACTTGAACACTAGGACGGGAATTGATGATACTACTGTTTTGTCAGAGAGACCGCCATGCCCAATTAGTACAATTTACAATCGAGCCACAGAGTGTACCAACATCGCACTGACGGCATCGAAACAAGTGAATCGCGTTCAGTCTCAGTCGTTCACGGCTTGGAATTTTTTCTTAGCCGGCTGCGCGAGCGCTGCGTTCGCGCTACGATAGGTATGAGGCGCACGCACACACACGCTGCGCTATCGCTGTACATTAATACACACATGCGCTTGCCATACATTAGTTAGATGACGTTACCGAAACTAAGCTGAGCACAATACTGATATTAATTGTTGTTTTGCTTCTCTACAAAAGCGTGCATTGGCCGTGGTTTTAATGCAAATAATTTGCGTGCCTGCCAACACTGATTTGTTAATTCAAATGATAATGAAAATGTGAAATCGCAGTTATAAAATAATATTTAGTTAGGTATTTACTTGCCCATCTGCACAAAGCGTAGTTTCTTATGTGTGTGTTTTTATGTCAAACAATCAGTAAGGCACGCCTAAGTCTTTGCCTAAGCTTAGATAGACGGGCATGAGTTACTTTTAAGTCTTCAACTCTTTACACAGAACTTTTGAATGTGTTATTTACTAGTTCCTAATGTCGTTTTATCTGTCTCGATTAATGTAAAGGAGAATGTTCAATACCAGGCTGTAGTTGTGTGAGGAAAGGTGAAGTGAAGCCCATATATGATCACTCACGCATCTGTCTGCCTGCCTGTCTATAATCTATCACTGCCGTTTTTCTCAGGGAACGTTCGACATTTGAATTTTGAATTTAAATTTTGGCTTTACCTATGTACACGGGTGCATAATAGTGATAATTATAATCATCATAGTTTTCTTTATTCTTGAGAAACTATAACTTTTCTGATAGAAGTGGTAAAATATTCATAGCTTATCTTATGTAGTAATTTTCTAAAATTAAACGGAAAGTGCTGTTTTGATATACCTAGTTTAGTGTGCAAAATAACAATATTAAAAGTACCTGATTTTTTAAGTTCAATCTTCTAATTTAATTAAAAAAACAAGTTAATCAATACTTATAAAACCCTTTGTCCTGACTGACTGATCTATCAACGCACAGCCAAAACTACTAAATCTAGAAAGCTATAATTTGGAACATAGGTTTATTTTTTAACGTAGCATGTGCCAAAAATCTTTATAGGAAAGTCTTTGTTCTTTGAAGTTAGAAAAATTAGGGAGTAAAAGTTTGTGTGCGAGTTTCGGTTTTTTTAATGGTAGGAACTTGAAAATTGGAATTGTAGCTACTCATCATATTTTTTTTTTATTTTTTTTTATTTTCACATTTTAAGGGGGGTAATGGGGTTGGAAGTATGTGTAGGAGAATGGTTTTTTTTTTTAAACAAAAAAGCCGCTGTCAACAGCTAGTAATAAAATATGTCTATTTATTCAAAATTACAATATAACTATGACACAAGTTAGAGTACCTATATCAATTCTTTATATTTTGTAGTCATACACTTTTATTTAACTATTAATATATATATTCATACCTAATTGTATTACATTTTAATATTTATAACATGCTCTTTATTTATAGCATACACATATGATTTGAACGACTACCTCTATGGCGCAGTGGGCCCACGTGAGACTCAGAAGGTTGTGGGGTTCTATTCCCACTGCGATGTTTTCTATGTATAATATGTATGTTTTACAATATATATAGTAGTAGTATATCAGTCATATAGTTCCCATAACACCAGCTCTGCTTAGTTTTGGACATGATGATGCTGTATGAAAAATTTCCAGCATTATATTGATTTATTATAGTTTTATAATATATTTGGTAAGTCTAAGTCCCTGTACAAAATAATGCGTGATATTTCCTAATGAGTAATTCATGTTATCCTACTAATATTAGAAATAATATTATAAAAGCGAAAGTTTTTGAGGATGGATGGTTGTTACTCTTTCACGCAAAACCTACTGAACGGATTTTTATGAAACTGTACAGTAATATAGCTTATACATCAGAATAACTCATAGGCTACTTTTTATCTGGGTACCACGCGGGCGAAGCCGTGGGCAGAAGCTAGTATTATAAACGCGAAAATTTGTGAGGATGGATATTTGTTACCCTTTCACGCAAAAACTACTGAACGGATTTTGATGAAACTTTACAGTAATATAGCGTATACATCGCAATAACACATAGGCTACTTTTATTCGGGTAACACGCGGGCGAAGCCGTGGGCAGAGGCTAGTTATAACAAAATTATA
The DNA here is from genome assembly GCA_958496245.1 of Perizoma flavofasciatum. Classification (NCBI taxonomy): domain Eukaryota; kingdom Metazoa; phylum Arthropoda; class Insecta; order Lepidoptera; family Geometridae; genus Perizoma; species Perizoma flavofasciatum. The sequence continues at coordinate 9,288,482 of OY292421.1, forward strand.
ATTTTATTCTGACTGAGGGTGGCGGAATCATAAAAAACGAGGTAACTGAAAAAGCTTGAAAATGTTTTTTCCGCTAGCCCTTGGCCGATTTGTTTGCAAATAATCAAAATAAGTCCATGAAATAAGCAAGGTGGTACATACAAAATTATAAAAACAGATTGAGGCTTTAACTAAGTGTGTTCATGGTGTGTACGAACTGTGTAACCACAGCGTTTCGTGCTAACGAAGCAGCCGATCGGAATCCTCATGTTTATGACTTTAAGTCTTAATTCAGATATTATCGGCAACAGCAAAAGTTATACAACAGTTAGTTGAAAGAGCCGCGATGTATGCATAGTTACGTCTTACAAGTCTAAGATGCAGCATGATGAAGGTTTATTAGGCAAGTAAATAGGTACCTACCTACATACTTAGTGTAATATTTTCGAGATTTTACTACAAAATTAAAATTAAATAAAAAATAAATACATTAACAATGTAACATCCGATTAATTTGAAGTTGTAATCGAAAGTAATAAGGTGACTATATCAAAGTAGGCTTATTACTTATTTCAGTTTGGCGATTTGATTTATGACTTCTCTGAATGCTTTGATGTAACAAATCTCTCGGTAGGCTCGCAGTTTCATCGTGTCGATTTTCACCTTTGACAGGACAAGCTTGCGATGAGTCGGCGATGCGATGGCATCGATTATGTGTAAAATTAGAATAACTGGACGGTTGCCCGCTCCACGAGTACAAATAGTACTGGGGCATGCGACCAATCGTAACTACCGCAAATACATGCACAACGGACACTAGCCGAACTCTTCAACCCCCCACATATCTAATCAGGTTTTTAGGTCTATGTCCATCTAGGACGTTACCTTACGTGGCATTTCATATAGCATTCATGAATCTCACCAAAACAAATAATTAATAAATAATTATAAGTTTAATGGTTCTTATAAGCAATTCTTTTGCCACACCTACCTGCTAATCACCTGCCAAGATAAAGATATTGTATTTATTCTGAATATGTTAGTTAGTATGAACACAATAAAAGGCTGCATGATAAGTACTCCTATAGGTAAATAACTATGTGGTTCTTACATCTTCCATATCAGGCATGAGAAAGTAAAAAAAAACCTACTATCCCTGCAAATCCTACAAACACCTATAACCCTTTAAAACAGCGAACTTTTATAGAATTTACGTTTTGTAAATTTTAGATCTCGCCTTTAAACGCTCTAAGACGTACTTAAAAAAATGATGACTAGTGTCACAAAAAGATAAGATAAGATAAATTTATTATTTCATAATCATGGTTTAAATGCGTGTAAAGCTGTATGCGTGTGTAACGGGCGTCTGTTGTGTAGTGTAGTATAGTGAGTGTTCATACTAAGAGTTTTTTTTGTGTGTGTAATAGTGTATTTTTAGAGCGAGTATAATTTCATTATTATGAAATTTTATACGTACTTTTTTCTGTAGATTCGTACGATAATGTTATTAACTATGTGATTATCTTCTTTGCTTCATTATACCTACAAGTTGCTAGATCTTTGTGCTCTTTCTACTTCTATTAGCGTTGTTTTGCAGGTGCAACCCCATACTCCAATACAACTCTCTATTTAGGATTGGCATAGTGATTTGTAGACGTCAGAAGTCTCCAAATTAAGCGCGGGTCTTAGAAGCATCAGGTTTTTTTGACTAGTACTTTACTCAATAAACATTTTATTACTTTTTTTGAAAGTGTCGATACCTGATTCTTGAAAGTAAGGTTTGAGCTATAACTACTCCGAGATATCTAATGTTGCCAACTCTATAGATTTTGCAGCAGATAGAAGATGTGGTGCCTTTAGTGTGTTGATTAAGACAGGTTGTGGAGTGAATTTTAACGCGATCTAGTTGGTTTAGAGAAGTTGCTCTGGTGATATGAAAAACCACAAAATTGTTTTTCTAGTTTCCCTAGTGTAAGCAAGTTATTGTTATATTGTGTTTTCCTATAATAATTTCAGCTTAATGTCCGTTAAATCTTAGGTATTTAGGACTTACCTTTGTTTGTTTTCAGAAATCAATATTTTTGAGCTTTTTATAATTATCTGTTCAACGACCAAACATGATGTCATTTTATGAATTATAAAACTATCGGATTTAAATATTCTGTAGTGTATTTGTTTGGGGGGTTCCCAAGGTATTATACTGGGTCTCACACTCTTTCATCAACTATAATACTCAAAAACGTAACGAATCAATGTCGATGCTTTCACCGTATGTGAAAATTCCCAATGTCTCGGTATGTGTAGCAAGTTTTGTGTCTTTGAACTGTCATACAGAAGAACTTCCAGGATCATCGTACTAGCTGCCCTATATGAGTCCCTGCGTGACGACGGCTGCAATCAATGCGGAAGCGGCGCGTCTAGCCGAATGGGGCCGGGATGCGAGTGGACGTCCCGCCGCCGTGTGCCAACGTCACCGCTGCATTTGTCTCCTGAGATTCAATAAACACTCAGTAATTGTCTATTGTGATACTTCCTTACTTTCCTAAGACAATCACACAGGCTGTGCCAGCTTCCTTTTAAGTTGTGTAGATTCATATTGTGCGTAGGATTCTCTACATAAGCATAGTGTAAAAAAGCTTTTCTCTCTTACAACTACCAATCGCAGAACTCATATAGAAGTTATATTTTCTTAAACAGCGATAGTACTTAGTCAAATACAGGACAGACAAACCTAAATTTTATACATATTTCAACACTACTTATAATACTTATAAACTATAGAGCTCTTCTAAGTGTAAGCTCTATGACTTTTTATTCCAGAGCTATCGTAAATTAGATCATTCATAATGTAAAACGGATATTTTACATTATGAATGTACTGTACTATCGATGAAGAGACCGACTAAGTTTCTACTCATTCCGATAAGGTTCTTCATCAGGGTGAGAGATCAAGACGCGTCGTACACTCAAGTGTGAAAAAAAACGTTTTTAATAATAATAAAGACTCTACATGTTTTCAACACAAAATGCACTTTAGTAGATTTTACTACATTTTTTCACGGTAATTTCAATACTGGTTTGCACCACCCGGTTCGATTTTGAGGAACCTGGTGGCTGTTGAAAATTGACATAATTTAAAAACATCTGAGAAAACCTTTAAAAAGTTATTAAGTAATTGCAAATATCGTTATCTATTTTAGTGACCCCTAGTGACTTTTGGAAAAAAAACTAAAACCTTCCTTGGAGTCACACAAAACTGTATTGAAAAAACTGCGTTAAGATCGGTTAAGCCGTTTCGATGAAATGGTAATGCTGGGGCAACACCTATTAATTAGAATGCTTAAATTATTGTATGTCTAACACACTTAAATAAAACGTACAATTAAATAACCGGCATTAGATGCAAGTGTGGCCCCGATATAACAAACAAAAATACAAACAAACGAACAAACAACCTCTGACCCCCAGCACATACCTACCGGTTCCGTATGTCGCCGGCTAACAGGGCGCAATATTCAACCCAGAATTTCACGTACGTAAGGCAAAGTCTGTAATTTTATGTTTTCCATCCGTAACGGTATAAATCGTTTCCAAGATTCAAAAATTTCCATTCTGTGGCTGATACCCAGCATCGACCAGCATAACTAAGAAGGTCAAGTCCAATTCCAAAGCATCCGAACTCTTTAAAGTAAGCGATCGATAGCAAAGTATTTTTTACTTGCAACGCTGAGAGAATAATGTGAGAAAATCCAGTTAAGTTAACTTTTTGCCAACATTTGATGTTGCAAGGTACAGCTAAAAATGTACCTACACATTATTGAAAGTTCACTTGTTACTTGTTGTTGAGATTTTATTTTAGCAGGGGAATTTTCCCTACCCAGCTACTATAGGTACATTAAATTATAGCATGGAAATTGCTCGCATACCTAATCCAAAGTAAACTTATACTCGTTAGGTAACTGCTGTTCTGTAAGCATACTTCATAATTGTACTGAAATGACCGGCTATAAAACAGAAATTCAGGATTAACCGTGAAATGCCGAGGGCCGGAGCGCCAAGCCCGCTGAGACGTGAAGCGCGGGCGGCGACTGCGGTGGCGTGCGAAAGCTCCGTTCTGTACTAGCGGTGCCGTTAGCGCAGGCTCGGGCGGGCGGCGCGCCGGGCGGCCCGTGGGAGGTACCGTTAATGACATCACAGCCGTGACGTCGTCGCCGTGACGTCAGGAAATGCGATATAGCCACCAGCCTCGGCGGCGGCGGCCTCAGTAACGCACCGACCGTTCACCAACGCGGTACCTCCGCGCGCCCTCTCGCGATCTGCCAATATCGTAGCGACGAGCGAATGTTGTGTGCGCGTGCAGTGAGTGGAATGTGCTAGGCCGCATGAGGATCCTGCTAAGCGAGCTGGGACTGTCCAGCGCGTGCCTCGGTCTGACCCTGGAGCCGCGCGCCTCCTCGCTGGAACCCGACAAGGCTGCGCCAGGTCAGCGCCCGCTGGACTTTACGACCACCACCTCTGTGTTTATTTTCGCTTTCGTTGTGTAGAACCTTTGGGTGTTAGACTGTTGTTGTGAGATTGTCGTGACGATGGCCATCGGCTAGAATGCGAGGTGCGTTGCTGACGCCCTCCAGACAACACTGCGCCCTTAGACAATTCCAACGTACGTACCCCCTTTTGGTTTTTATTATTTATTTTAATATTATTTTACTTTATATTTTGTTTAATCCTGTATGTTTTGCTTTGTATAATTTCCAGTTTCCTTTATATCGTTTTAATAGACCTGACAAAATAGAGTTATAACGAACTAACTAATGAACTTAGCCTAACTGAAAACAAAAATATTATTTCTCATTTCATAAAAAAATAACCGGATAATTTTTGCTGATCACTATTTCCTATTTTCCTGCCCAAAGATAAAGTGAGTTTCATTGATACCTACTAAAGAGGATACATAAAATTAAAATTATCGCAAAAACAAATTAAAATGTTATTTATGTAAATTTGAGTTACATGGGAATAAATGTAGCTTTACATAAATATTTAATTTCCTCGAATGAGATTTTCAACTGAGACAAACCTAATTAATTAAACTTGATTTGTGCTAAAATGTATATGTACTTCTGATAATTAATTCAGAATGAATTATTTTAGTTCATAGCCTTATCTGTCATTGAGAAAATATGGTTATTAAATTTTAAGTTATAACGCAATAAAAAATAATACAAATAAAGATTATAAATACCAACACGAGATAGAAATAAAGGACTTGTTTAGTGTGAGAAAGTGTTTGCCTGAAATATTTTAACCTATATCAAAATTACATCCGTGAGCCTTTATTTTACCGGCCGATGAGTCGTAATCGTTTGTATGATGTTAATATACTAGTGTCCAATATACCTACTCAACTATTTGCAAAGAATTAGATAACTTTTGGCAAACCGGTTCGATAAATCCTAAATAGGAAACTAGTTATTTCTACGATACTTATCTTCCTTGAGTTTCAAACTTTTGTGAACTCTTCGTCGATATGTTTATTCACATAACAAATAGAAATTAAATACAAATATGCACGGACCGGTTGTTTTCAAATTCGTAGGATACAAACAAGATAAGTGTTGCAACAGAGGTTTCAACATCGGAAGATGATACGTGCCGCTAAATCTCGTCAGCATAAATTATAATCAAATCCCGCTGAACGTGTCACAAGAGCCATAATCATAATGTGGCACCTTCGACATCAAAATTGATATTAAGTAAAATTATCCTCGAATTTGTTTCACTACTGGTGAGGTAACCGCGAATAATGTGTGATGTTTATGTCGCGATCGCGTCCGCAGTCGTTAGCCTCTACTCAACTCTACTGCATGCTGGCTTGCCCAACCGCTTGTCGTAACAGACAGTGCACCTGCCGAGATGCCAGCTTCTGCAAATTACCTATCTATCGTCGCATATCGCCTTGATGCTATAATATGCGTTGATGTTCTATCAGCATCTTCTGCTAGTAGTTATTTTTGGCAACACATTTATACCTGACCGAATACCAAGGTACTTTCACCCTTTGCAGCTTTTGGTTACAACCAAATACCAAAGATTTTTGAGGCAATAAATAAAAGCTTACAATGTTCGAGCTTCTTATAATTATGCTATATAGACGTGTGATCGGAAAAACCTGAGAGTGCACTGTCATTATTGAACCAGTTTTACTAACAGTACGTATTTATAGTGATGGTATCGCTCAGCTGTTAGTATACTGACGTCACACTGGAAGTGGGACCAACACGCGTCACTAGGCCACGTCTGCTCGAAAACATTCTGATATCCCCCTACCCCAACTCTGCCCAGCGGGAGGCTATCGTTATCACCCATCGTGACGTGTGATCCGATTGCAGATCATATTCTAACGTTTTATAAACTGAATAATTATATTGAATGATAATTTATTAACTTAAGTTATAATGTAATACAGGAGATGTTGCGTAGTTCTCAGATTTCGATAACGCTTAATTTTCAAGTAGTTTGATGGAATATAGAAGCGATGTTGTTTTCAATCAAAAGCGTATTTACGTCATACGAGTATGTCTAAAAATGCGAGGGTAGTAGAAATGATGGGTGGAAGCCGTGGAAGGCGAATAAGCCGGCCCCATGCCTCGAACTCTATATCTGACGTCACTAGCGTCGTGACGTCACGTATCGACCCGCGCATAGTTTCAAGGACGCCCTTGGGTACCTCAAGACCGGCAGCCAACTTCCTGGACATGGCCGTTTTGTGCAGAAAGTACTTGACCGGCTTTACTGAAAATAAAAGCTCTTTAATGGCACTACGTATCTTTAACTTTGAACTTTTGCAACGTTTGTCTTAACGTTATATTCAATTTATAAAAACCGTAATCAACAGAAATATAAGCTTTAGCCTTTCTAAAAAAAACGATTAAATTCTGTGACCCAGATATCGTGGTTTTTAAGTTCCTCTTTTTAAACTCATCTCAATTTTTCTTTTAATAGCAGTGTGACATGAGTAGGTTACACTTGCCTCCTACAATAGGTATCTCATCAGCAAATAATTTTCTTCGATGCAGGTATAGCACCAAATTACGTAGACTAGGTATGTAGGACATTTCGAGAACGTACTATGTGACCTCATGAAATCAGCTTTTAAAACAATCGAAAACTGGTGCACAAGTCATGGGTTATCGGTCAACCCCACAAAAACGGAACTCATAATGTTCACCCACAAACGGAGCCTAGGAAACTTAAGACTCCCAAAGCTATTCAACACCGAAATAAAACTAACTAACGAAGTCAAGTATCTAGGGATCATCCTACATAACAAACTGTTATGGAATAAACATCTTGACTACAAAATACAGCGAGCCTGCACAACCTTCTTTCAATGTAGCAGAATGCTTGGGAAAACATGGGGACTTTCCCCGAAAATAACCATGTGGCTCTACACGGCCGTGATAAGACCAATACTCACTTACGGAGCAATCGTATGGTGGACCAGAACCGAATTAAGTACCGTAATCGCCAAGCTTCAACGATTTCAAAGACTCGCATGCTCCGCCATTACAGGCTGCATGAGAACAACCCCGACGGCCGCACTTGAGATCATTCTAGGCCTAGCCCCGCTTGACCTCTACATACAGCAGGAGGCAACTATGGCCGCTTTGAGGCTCCAACACCAGGGCCTATGGGGCAACCCTAGAAGCCTGCATGCGGCTATCCTGGATCGTGCAATTACACATGAGCCTCTATTAGCTGCCCCATGTGACAAGATCTCCAAACAACGAATATTCCAAAAACACTACTACATACAATTATACGAGGAACTAAGAGATCAATCAGGAATCAATGAAGTCCGTGTCTACACCGATGGCTCAAAAACCAAACAAGGAACGGGCGCTGGAGTACACTCGATGGATCTCAACATCAACATTTCAATGACACTAGGCACACACAGCTCCATCTTCCAATGTGAATGTGTGGCCATCACCGAGGCCGCAACCGCGATATACAGGAGAGAAATCGAAGACTACAACATACGCATACTCTCCGACAGCACAGCAACACTAAGAGCTCTGGAAAGCCACAGCTGTAACTCCAAACTCGTCTACGAGTGCCACCTAGCCCTAGAGAAAATCTCGGCGAAAAACAAAGTGACTCTACAATGGATTAAGGGACATAGTGGATCACTTGGCAATGATGCTGCAGACGAATTGGCCAGAAGAGGATCAGGAACACTCACAGAAGGTCCCGCCCCACTCCTCCCTCTGCCATTCTCTCAGCTGCGCACGTGGATGCGACACCGCACCATAAACCAACACAATGAACGATGGGGACAGGCCACGGACTGCAGACAGTCAAGAGCAGCTCTACCTGCCATCTTACCACGACTGACGCGTCGCCTACAAAGTCTCAAAAGATCAGACCTCCGGATCATCGTGGGGACTCTAACCGGTCACTGCCCCTTGAACAAACACTTCTACAACATCGGAGCCACAGACAGCCCACTCTGCAGAGGATGTCTAACCGAAGAGGAATCAGCTGCCCACGTAATCCTGGAATGCGTGGGCGTAGCAACTCACCGCGCAAAAATCCTTGGCAACCCAAGGTCACTCCGCGAAGCCTGTGAAGACCCCAGGAAACTTCTGTGCTTCTGGGCGGAGTTGGGCTGGCTAACCCACTAGCCAAAACTCCCACGCACAATGAACCAACTAAAGAGTTTAAATGCGGAAAAGGGAGTCCACACACATACATACATACATACACTATGTACTATTAAGTTAAAGTTATGATTCCTCAAAATCTTTTCTTTCTAAGATAAAGCCAGAATTTAAAGTCGTTTTTGTGATTGCAATCTAACCAAATTTGCATTACCTGGGAATTAATTCCTTTTAATTTATCTACCTAGTTACGTCCCAATCCCAACTCGTATAGGGCACACTAATCATAACTCTTAAGATATACATACATATTACATTATAATTTTTGATACTGTAGACAAGTATTTGCTTATCATTGTAAAACTGTTAATTATGAAGTAAGTGCTAATATCCGACGTAACATCTATATTTTGATGCACGTGCTTATAAGATCTTTCATAGATAAGGAATCTTCATAGTATCTAACGCTACAGCCAGACGTATATAAATTATGAGGTTAAGGGTGCAACGACGTCAGAGTCTCTGACGTCACAAGCACACCTTCCCGCCTACGCCCCCGCAATGCCGACGCTACAGCTGATAAACCCTGAAATACCGTTTCGTCGTTTCCACTTATCACTCTGACGTTGTTGGGCCGCAGTTTGATTCTAGGGCTATGTCTTTATAACTTTCATTATCACTGAGTGAAAATGAAACCTGTTATTTCCATAGTGTCCAGAACCTCAGTCAACAACTTATAAAATCGTGGTTATTTACTTATATCTTGAAGATCTACAGTAGGTGCACATTATTTTCAATACTACCGGTGCGGCTTTCTGTCCCATGCCATAAGTAAAAATTAATTGCTTACTAGCATTCTAACCAGACAGTAACTAGGAATGAATCATAGTAGACCTTATAATTTTTTTTGGACCTAAGTACTTTCTTATCCCCGTAAACTTAAAATATTTTAACAGGTGTAAGTTTAAAATAAATTAACCCTTGTTTATTCTCAATTTGCCTTATAATCTGATGTTGAACTATTTTACAATTAAAAAAAAGGTCATACGTTAATAGAAAACTTGCTTTGGAAGTAATTTTAGAGACTGTACCCAAGGTGCTAAAAGGTAGAGAACGCCATCTAGTAGCTGTACTGCAAATAAGGAAAAGCGGAAGCATGAGGTCGGAAGGGTGCTAATGTTCACAAGTGGTGCATTGACGCCGCATGCTTACGAACCTTTTCATAGCTAAAGAGTAGTTAGTTATACGGTAGATGGCGCCAGAGGTGAATTGAGACTCGGCTATTTATATTTTTCTATACGGACTACATTCTACTTTACGCTTATTTTTCTAAGCAAACGACTCACAGAAACAACCTAGTCACCAAATATTTGGATTTGATTAGGTTAAGGAAATATTTGTAGGCAAATAAATAAATGACTATCGTTTTTTTTTGATATAATGAATTGGTACTTGCTTATACGTTGCTATAAATAGACTACAGATGTTACTTATAAAGATTTTAACACATTTGATTAAATATACACTGCTCTGTCTCGTCCTTATATGTTTTTTTCAAATTTAACAGCAGAATATAAAACACTGTTTAGCTAATCAACTGTTAAATGAGTATGGCCCTGAACCGAGTTCACCAACACAATGACGGGTGGTTAGGTCCTAAACAAAGCTTCTTGACACATGTTTTCATAGGAATCTGTCATCATAACCATTGGTTAGATTGACCGATCGTTTATTTTGTTAATGAACTCAAAACTGAGTATTTTCAAAAATGCTGTACCGAAACTTCTTATCCGAATCTAACTGTTCCGTAAAAGTAGTTACATTTTAAATAAACAATTTATTTAGCTAATGAGTAATTATTGTAATTTAAACAGGTTAATTTAAGCCTCAAGATTCAAAAGACTTCACTGTCCATTTGAATCACCTCCATGTTTTTTTTATCACCATACAGACACACACATAGTCCTGACTCCACACTAGGTTTCCAGTGTTGGGTATCATGAAATACCATGGTACCACAACACCCAGATCCGAAACCAATATTGCAGAACACACAATCATTGGCCCCGCGGCGGGAATCATACCCGCACCTCTTACATCTCAGCGAGCTACTCGCCTTTCTACGACTTTAAATAGGTTTGGTTAGCAATGTTATTTCTTTAATTAAAACTTTGTAAATCTAAGTAAACTGGATCAATCAAGTTATTAGGATGAAACAGTGAGACGCTCTATTTTTTCGAAATAACAAGTTCCAAGTGTAAACATTTTTATTTTTATTGAACTTTTTATTTTGAGAAAATAAAGAATCCAACTGTTTCATCCTAAAAACTTGATTGATCCCGTTTTCTTAGATTTACAAATATTTTGTGAAAAACTACCAAGAAGTATATTATAATACCCAGTTAAAAATATGCCTTAACAATGAAACTATTGAAAGTTTAATAGAGTGAAGACTAGCCTCGGCTCACCCGCGTGGTACCTGGATGAAAAGTAGCCTATACGTTATTTTAGGTCACGGACTATACCTGTTCCTAATTTCACCCAAACCCGTTATAGAAATTATTAGCAACAAGCATCCTAACTTTCACATTTATAATATTTATTTGTATAAAGGGTTCAGTAAGGTCAAACCTTTTCAACTATTACAAATGTTTAACTAACGTCTTTAAATGTTACTATAATAAAACTGTTCCGTTACTGATTGGCGGATCAACGCACAGCCTAAACCATAAGTCCTAGAAGCATGAAACTTAGACGGTATATTTCTCTTATGGTGTAGGGGTGCACTAAGAAAGGAATTTGGAAAATTCTCCTAAAAGGGCTGAAAACCTTTGTATGAAAAATCGTATTCCTTGAACTTGATTTTTGATGCACCTATCAATTACCTACCCTACCCGAGTAAAACCTCGGGCATCGGCTAGTGTTACTATAAACGCTCTGATTCACTTTTTCAATATCCTATCATATCTTACTAATATTATAGTTATTTAGTTTAGTTGTGCGCACATATGTTTATGTTGCAATCAAGATTTGAACCGAATTTTGTTAGTTGTATTTTTATGTGGTTGTAATGTGTTTTGTGCGTGTAAATAAATAAATAAAAAGATTATATATGCATGAATTTGAATGTTTGAGTTGAATGTCTAGTCGTTCCTAAAGCTGGTAATGCTATTTAATTATATGTCGGCTATGACGATAAGCCATGTCAGAGGCCGCCTAAAAGCTCCGACACCAAAGTTGGCTACTAGGTCGTACGAACCCACTTTACCTATATATTTCAATGAGCACTTTAGTTATTACTGAAAACCACTTATTTTTAAATGTTTCTCTACTTGATGTTGTAGGTGTCTAATAATTGTCTTAACTTAATAGGGTGGGGTGGGCCAAAAAAATGAGATCTTTCATAACCTTGTGTGACGTATTAAAACAATGCAACTATAGTTTGGTTGGATTAAAATAAAAGCATATTGTTAAACATATCGATGTTTGAATACTGGCTTGGTTTCCTAGATATATAATATCGCACCATTTTTGAAAAATTTGGCGTTTCGGAGTTCTCAATAATTTAAGCTACTACAACATAATGTTTTAAACTATTTTTTAGCTATAGAGGTATTATCAAATTGAAATGTTAATAGTCGTATTCGAAAGAAAACTTTTTACGCGCATCCAATATTCATAAATCTTTCGAATACTGTAGGTATACACGGATTTGGAAATAATAAAAATCATACTAAAACCAGACCAGTGTAGTAGAAACTAGTCTAGAAGTACCTAATAGAGTTCCTTGTGAAAAAGCTCCACCGGGGAAGTATTATCACCATACCCTTTTCTGCTGCCAAGCAGTACCTACCTAATGCTCCTAATGCTGTGTTCCGGTTTGAAGGTAAGCGTGCCGGTGAAATTACAGGCATTTATGATTTTTCATCTGTTATATCTCAGGGTCGGCAATGCGCAAGTAATACCTCTGGTGTTGCAAACGTCTAAAGGTTACGATAACCACTTACCAACAGGTGAACCATAAGCTTCATGTTTTCCACTATACTACCATAAAGTGAAAGCCTCAACTTCCTGCAAGCGAAATGTGTTACCCCGGGTAACAAGTTTCGCTTGTAGGAAGAAGTATATCTATGAAAACATTCTAAAATTCATACATTGATTTTCACACGCGACACAAGGAGCCTGTAGATATTGTGTTTGGCATAAAAAGTTGTTTCGTATTGCAGATTTAAAAAATCTTCTTATGTCTTCAAGGAATGTTCATAGATTAAGATAGGTTTGTTGCCACAAGTCACTGGGGACGCTGCAGTACTTAGCTACGTGGAGAGTCGACGGCTTTTAAATTTTATAAAAAACTTTTGTTTATTCTCATTCTCACAGTTTGTTTATTTCAAAAACCTAATATTATAAACACGAAAGTTTGTGAGGATGGATGTTTGTTACTCTTTCACGCAAAAACTACTGAACGGATTTTGATGAAACTTTACAGTAATATAGCTTATACATCAGAATAACACATAAGCTACTTTTTATCCGGGTACCACACGGGGAAGTCGCCGGCAGAAGCTAGTAAAACATGTTTTGAAGAGTATATTCGATCATTAGGGCACACGTCCGAACTGAGATTCGCTGCAGTAAAAAATGTAAACAGAATTTGAAATTATAAAAACAATCTACATGTTTTAAAAAAATCGATTAAAGTTTCTAGTACATACCTACCCACTTGTAGTTATTCGAATTGTATAAAAAAATATAATCTACTACAAAAGCTCTCCTGTTTTGTTTGTTTATGCTTTAATAAGACTGGAATTAATGGTTCTTAACATAATAGAAACTGCAAATGCCACTGATTTCATAACCTCCCTTGGGACCCATCGCCTTTTCGCCCTAAAAACTTCCAACTTATTTTATTACGGCAAAATAGATCCAAACCACATCACATAGGGGTTAAAATCGAAGGTCCTAGGATTATTTGTAGCTTCTGTCTAATAGATTTAGGTGAGGTGTATACGTAGGATTCAATTTTCTGGGCGTGGTGAATCAAGCACCGTGACACAATGTATTCAAAACGGCAATATTTGGTCGGCAAAACTGCTGTATAAATAGAGGACTTTTCTTTTCCGTCGTCATTTCATCCAAATAGGGGTAGCGATCAACACTAGTTCTTGTTTGCGACGAACATTTTTATCGATTATTCAGGTCGTTTCAAGTGCTATAGTGAAGGAAGATTCAAAGTATGTTCGCCGAGGGTAAATATAAATGATGCATGGCTGTGATAGCGTGATAGTTCAAAGCACTGCGCCGTCAATTCCACGTCGTTGACTAGTCGGCTCTCATACCTTACTGGCCCTTCCGTGAAATAAGTTGGATGTCGATTCATCAATTTGAATAACCTTTCAAGAATAATGTAACTAATCATGATCATTTCCTGAGTTAATCTACATGTTCTCAGTTATATAGTTAAGTATTACATTAACAAAAAACTATTTTTGTTTCAGGGCCGAGCGCCATAGAATCGCGCTCGCCAAGCGCCTTTTCAACAAACTCCTCCAGCATGCTACTGCTGCAGACACAAGTAAGTTTTATCACCTTTTATAACTTTGACATAATGTTAACAGTTCTTAGGTTCGCAAAAGTTTTTTTTTTATTAAAAAATAATTATTACCTATCTGTAAATTCTATAACTATTAGGTATGTCTCTTTCCTTTTATTGACACTTTTTCTAAAGTATTTGAGCACCTCCACTATTGCAACATAATTATTAACTACCCAAAGTTTACAAAGTTTCCACAGAATTATCGTAATTTGCTCACCATTGGTGCGGCATTTCCGCCCCTACCGACAATCTACCGCCTACCGCTTGTGTGACGCCTACTTTATCGATTGTCATTTCTATTGCAGAGCAACTACGGTTCGTCCTTCAGTGATCTATTGTTGCCGCAGTATCAAGAAGACTCGTCTGAAATCTTAGAAGAAAATCTTGATCCGTTTCCAGACGTCGAGTTCCACGCTCCTGTGCCCTTTGAAGTAAAGTCGCAGCGAACCACGCCAATCAGCGAGTCGTCCTCACCTACTCTTGGGCCAGCGTTGCCTAGTTTTGAAGAAACATATTCTGTTCGCTACCCTAAACAAGAAATGGCAGAGTTCGGCATAAAAATGGACGAAGACTGCTACAATGTTAGCTCATATTCACACCAGGGGCATGCGTCAACGCAGTTACTGTACCAATACCATCAACCGTCGCTACCTTACGTGCCACCATCATATTACGCCCCTTCACAACAATGCAGTCCAACTTTCGACACAGGCAGTGTTACGCCAAACCAAGATTCCTATTCACTGCCTTCTTTCTCAAACTCGGTCGATTTACACATTATAACGGACCAGGGCTCGAGACAGCGACGAGCCTCCCTGCCAGTACAGAGGACCGAGTCAGACAGTCCGAAAGTACACGGTGGTAGAATTCACTGCATGCAAGCATCAGCGCCTAGTTCCGCCTCCAGTTCGCCGGGAGTGGCACCGCCTGAGGGCGCTTCGCGACCTGCCCCTGGCTCACCAAGTCAGCTGTGCGCGGTTTGCGGAGACACCGCCGCCTGCCAACACTACGGGGTGAGAACGTGCGAAGGATGCAAAGGATTTTTTAAAAGGACTGTTCAAAAAGGGTCCAAGTATGTATGTTTAGCTGAAAAATCTTGCCCCGTCGATAAAAGAAGACGAAACAGATGCCAGTTTTGCCGATTCCAAAAATGTCTTGTAGTCGGAATGGTCAAAGAAGTGGTTCGGACAGATTCTCTCAAAGGTAGACGTGGCAGATTACCATCCAAACCGAAATGCCCTCAAGAGTCACCTCCGAGTCCACCCATATCGCTGATCACAGCTCTCGTGAGAGCTCACGTGGATACGTCGCCTGATTTCGCAAATCTCGATTATTCACAGTACCGAGAGCCAAACCCGTTAGAACCACCAATGTCCGATTTAGAAGTGATTCAACAGTTCTATTCGCTGCTGACGACGTCGATTGACATGATAAAAGTGTTCGCGGAGAAAGTGCCGGGGTACGGCGAGCTGTGTCATGAAGATCGTGAGCAACTGTTCGCGTCCGCTCGATTAGAACTGTTCGTTCTGCGACTCGCGTACCGCACGCGCCCAGAGGACACTAAGCTTACTTTCTGCAATGGCCTCGTGCTGGACAAGCGTCAATGCCAACGCTCTTTTGGGGACTGGCTGCATGCAGTTCTCGACTTTAGCAACACTTTACATTCTATGGATATTGACATATCGACTTTCGCATGCCTTTGCGCATTGACTTTAGTTACAGGTTTGTAACTGTTGTTTTTTCGTAAAAAAAAACTTTTTATCCATTCCCTTGCTACATTTTCTTATTTACATAACACCTACATCATCTAGTTGAATAACTATTTGTCGTAGGTAATCAAGACTACAAATTAATACATTACAAATGATAAAAATCTCACATATTGCACAGCGAGCGAAACTATTAAAAGTGACTGTTATTTACAGATCGGCACGGCTTGAAAGAACCTCATCGAGTGGAGCAGCTACAAATGAAGATAATCGGTTGTCTGCGGGCGCACATGCCTGGTGGAGGCGGCGGCGGCGGCGGCGGCATCAGCGGCGCGCCGCACTTCAGCCGCGTGCTGGGTGCGTTGCCAGAGCTACGCTCGCTGTCTGTGCAAGGAATGCAGCGCATCTTCTACCTGAAGCTCGAGGACCTGGTCCCGGCTCCGCCTCTCATCGAGAACATGTTCCGCGCGAGCCTGCCGTTCTAAGCCCCTATGCCATATCCCCGAGGACCACTTCCGCCTTTGAACATTCTCCGCGATCCTTAGAGCCGAATCCGTTATTTTTATAAGTGTTTAAATTATAGAAAAATATTTTTCAAGGACTAGATGGACATTTATTGGACACGATCTCCCACGGTACTGGTTCGTGCTAATCTAAAGTTTATTTACAAGTAATACGTACTTATTTAGAACGATCTTAATGGATAAGCCGTACTTTAAGTTTAATTTATTTGATAAAATAAGGCATAGATGTAATGTTTTTGGGTGTGATTTTGTTTATCTCATTAATTTTGTATACTTAATGTAGTCTGCATTTGAGTTACCGCTCGTGATCAATGGCATCTTGTCGTACAAATATTCCTATGTTAACTACGTATTATTTAAGTAAGGAAAATCTAGTCACAAGACTTAGAAAGGTATATAATAATAAGGCTCGTATGAATTGGACTTTTATAAGTAATAAAAGAGATTGATAGGCATTTAATGTCCTTTTGTACGAATGTGAGACAGAAAAATTAGATTTTAAAAGCATTAAATTACGTGCGTGAACTGGCGATTGTTTGAAGTTACCTTAAAATTATTTTAATTATACTAGACGCTAGGATGTTATACATAATTTGTTATTGCGTTAAATAAATACCCGTGACGAGAGAAAAAGTTCAGCATTGAATTCATTTGTAAAGCTTAGGGATACCGACGTTAATGGAACATACCAGCCGGTACAAATTAGTAAACGTATTTTGTAATCTTTGTACATTTGACGTGTGCTAAAAAGTACCTTCGTAGATATAGTAAGACATGATATGAAGTGTGAATAGATTAGGTATGTGAAGCTTTATAAAGATAATACATTGACATTATGGATGTGTATGTACCAACGCAAAAAAATAATAAAAACATTATCAAAAACATATCACTATGAACCTATTTTGATATATCTGACTGCATTTTGAATTTATGTCAATTGGGACACAGTAACGTGTAGATAAAATAACACAAAACCTAAATAAAATGGGGTTTTATTTACCCTATTTTGTTACGATATTTTTATATTTATTTATTCTAAAACAACTTATGTTTTCTGTAACTAAATTTAAAATATACATCATAAGGTGTCTTATTGATCTTATTGAGAGAAGATATTAAAGGGTAGATGCAAAGTTCGTTTAACTAGTCATAGATAACGAGCTTTAGATGATAGATAAGGTATTATAATACTCTTTTACCTATCTAGTTTCTTACGTATCAACACACCTCTATTTTAAATTGGTAGAAGGCAAATTTTGTAGGTTGGTTGGTAGGTGCTTTGTACTGAAATTCGTGTAATCATTAAATCCATCGGTGCAAATAAAATTGTGCCTGTGTAAAATTGCACTTTAGTACATTATTTTAAATAGTATACTTTAGTACGGCCAAAGTATAACATTGGTTGAGTACCTACCTGACTGTACCTACTTTTTATTCGAAAGACTATTTTACTACTTTATACCTGTCGTGATAAGCAAAAACGAAAACTTTCGGTAGATAGGTAGTAACAAAATTTCGTCGTATTCAATGTGGGTGCTAAAACGTCCTTTTTCCTGAGCCTGAATTTTATTAAATATACCTACTATAAATATGGAACTTAACATTTCCTATCAACATTGCTATTTAAGATACTTTTAGAACACGGATGCTGGACTTTTAGCTCTCGGTTAAAGACAATTGTTAAGTTAATATATTTGTAAGATAATTCCTTATGACATGATCAAATATATATTGGGGTTGTGCTTGATTCTCCTTACCAGTAAGAAGACCTTGGTGGGGTTTTAATAATGATACTTTTTCAAGACTTAAGTTCACTGCAATAGTCCTGAAGAACAATGATAGAACGATTTAGTGCAGAAAATAGCTTCATATATACCTAACCGTCAGATCACATTCCGTGTAGCACCTTATTATACTTACTTTTTTAATTTGTATAAAAAAGTAAGTAAGGCAGGTACCTACTACAATTACCCTACTAACGACATAGAAATTTAAATTCGGATTCAAATGGTTTTGTAATCAATCACTCGTTTAAAGTGGTGACGTAGCGTTATCCTTATTTATTTAAAAAACAGTTACCTAGGTACCTAAAATTAATAGGTGAATTTAGATATTAAAATTGCATTTCTTGTGTCACTTTACTTTTATCTTCAAACTTAGGGCCTTACTCATAAAGATTTTTAAACAGTTGATTGACTAAACACTGCTTTGTCTCTTCCTGATTAGTGTTATTCCAAATTCAACAGTAGAAAACAAATAAACGCTGTTTAGTTAACAACTGCTTAAAAAGGTTTACTAGTGAGGCCATTAGTTGTGCTTTTTCTATTTTTAACTGTTTACTTACTTTGTATATAATTCGTCAGAATAATAACGTCGCAAAATCGTAAACTTATCAAGTCTTTTACTTTCTATTCCCAATTTAAAACCCTAGCGAGAAGGCACCAAAGAAAGGTATATTCCGATTCGACCACTCCTCTGCTTTGGCATCTCAAGGAAGCATGAGGGAAAAGGACTAAACTAGTACCACCAAAGAAAATGGTAATTTAAACCTGTTGTTTCCGTAGAAACCCAATATCTGATAGGTACCTAGGTACTTAGTCCAATATTAAAAATGATTTACAGGTGTTGGATTGGTGTTGGTGTTTTCAAAATGAAATCTGAAAACAATATTAAAAATTATTACATATATTTTTTTTTCTTCTTTTCTTGGCGTTTCGGCATTTGCCATTTTAGATTTTTTTTCTAGCGTAGATAAATTAATAATTTTTATTTTTTTTAAATATAAAATTAGGGAAACATTTAAAATATTCATAAAATTACACAATACGGATATTAAAAGGATTAGGATAAGGATCAGCGGAGTTTATGAATATAATATATTACAGGTTAATATTATTAGTGCTTATGAAAGAAGCTAAAGAAATATATATATCAGGATCTAAGGAAGAAAGAAGGATATTAATACTAGGAGGAAGAGGAAAAGGAGAGAAAATTAGATCATGGAATAAAGAGGCATGATCATACAATGTGCAGGCAAAGATTATGTGGTTAAGGTCACCCAATTGATCTCTGCAGGCACAATTTGGATCAGAAATAACTTTAATACGGGCAAGATGAGCTTGGGTACATAAGTGCCCCAAACGCATTCGGATTAAAACTGTAGTCGCACGTTTACTAAATTTCATTTTAAACAACCAAGACTTTGTTGGAATTGATTTTTGTATGTATTTGTAATATTTGCCTTTAATACCCGGAATAGTCCTACAAATAAATTACGTAATTAATACTTAATACCCTTTTTTACGCACCCACGAAAACACCAAACCCACTTTATATTTAAGCACTTATATAACTTAAATGTAAAGTGGGGATGGTTTTTTCGTTGTAGGTTATCATTATTCAAAATTACCTACCTACTTTTTAAATCATAATAGTCACATACTATATAAATAAATAAATATTGCTGGACATTTTTCACACAGCATCATCTAACCCCAAACTAAGTAGAACTTGTATTATGGAAACTACACGACTGATATAATACTTATATATTTTTTCTGTAAAAACGTGCATATTATACATAAAAAACACCCAGACCCGAGACAAATATTTGTAGATCTTACAAACATTTCTCCCGCGGCGGGAATCGAAGCCGCAATCTTCTGCGTACCAGGCGCGCTCACAGCAATAATGTCAGGACATTTTCATAGAAATTAGGCTTCTTGTCAGGATTTTCCTATGAGACATCTGGTAACCCTAAGTAGGTAACCTAACTTAACATGAAATTTTGTATGTACAGCAGAGGTTCTCTTCACACTGTACCTACATGCCTACCTACACTTTTGTGTAGTTATCTAAATGGGCTCCGAGAAGGTCTTTTGAAACTTTGTCATGTCTGTCAGACAATGTCGGTATGACAATGTCAAAAATCCAACGAGGCAGAGAGACAGCTACGTCAGAAACGACGTTGAGAAATCTGTGGTGATATAGCTCGAAGGATGTTCGATCGCTTCGACAACAGCCATCACACACATCTCAACGGGGTTGCTCCTCCGCATTCGCGGCCGCCAGATGGCCAGACTCTGGCCACCTCAACCCCGTGAGCCCCGTGACTCACCCACGAAAATCCACGATTTCCGACTATCCTAAGCACAAAATAGCAATAATAATAATAAACCAACGAAAGCCGCGGAGACGAATGTAAAGCCGCTGAAAGGCCAACCTTTAATCGGATGGATGTCGGCAAAACCAAGGGACTCGTGAGTAGTGGCTCCCGAAGGCGAAGCAAGAAAAAAGAGCCTTCTTACCCGCACTCCCGAACTGGTTAAAGTATGATAATGATGATGACGTGACGATAACATCAAAGTCACATAGTTAAAAAAAACAAGCCCAAACAACACTTGCTCTTTCAAAAAGTAGATTATTTAGCCAACACCATTTTCAAATTTGCAGATACAATTTCTAAACTTGAGAGCGGCGATGCAAATCTTTCTCTAACATACACAGATGTTGTTAGTCTATTGAATGCTTACACCAAGCTTGACACATTCTGACAACGAATGTGTCAAGCTTGGTGTAAGCATTCGTATCGCTGTACGCATGTTGAAAATAAAGGTTCTTGGTATGCTGCTTTGGACGTTCAGATAAACTCCATACCTTGGTTCTGTAGAAGTAAATGTTTTACTAATAGAAAGTTTTACTCAACAATCCGTCGAATGTGCTTTGGTCATTTTCGTCTCAACTATCATCTTCATCGTTTAAAAATGAATGATTCTCCGTATTGTGATCATTGCCAATCACAAGAAGTCCAATCTGTAAATCATATAATTTTCGAGTGTCCGTCTTTCAGTATTCAGCGCCTTGTGCTGATAGATGGCCTCCTTGAGATCTATCAGAAGTCTGATTTAGTCCCGCGTTGTGTGCAAAATATACTTATAAACGCATCAACTTTTTATCATGTATATAAATTCATAATTAGTACTGTAATCGAGATCTAGGATAAGTTATCTTAACTTATCCTATCTAAAATTATATGATTTACAGATTGGACTTCTTGTACAAATTTTGATGTAGTAAGTTTGTGTAAATAACAAAAAACAACTATGAACTTAATATGAACGTAATGACTAAAGTAATGACAAAAGAAAATATAAGACTGGATTATTGGATTATTGGATTTGACTCCAAAACTATTCACTCAGATGCATCAAAGTACTTTGATGAAATAATTTACTTCAAATTATTCAAATAAATCTTTCGTATACATTTCATGTATACGAAAGACAAAAAATTTAACATTTTCACGAATGAAAATAAAGTTACGGAAGACGAGGCAGTATGGTCATATGACTATAGCCTACCCTAGACGGGTAAATTAAAAAAAAATTCGTGCTTTTTCATGTTTTTGATTTTCTTCAATTATTTTTATAAACCTTCTGAAAACGATATGGTTTTTTCCCTTCCAAACTATGGTTAGATTGAAAATGTTGTGAAATACCCTGCATGTTACAAGATAATTTGGTTCTGTCGGAGCAACTAAAATCATGTCGGAGCCAACAGACCCCAAGGAAGATTTAGACAAAAACTTGGAGGATTTTGAAATTCAGGAAGTACTCCGAAATGGGACTGATCTAAGAGAGTATGCTTTGCAAATTGACAAAAATATAAAGGAAGCTGAAAAAAAATCTGTTGCTGACTATCTTAAAGAAAGTGAGAATATTGGTTCGCTTCACAACCAAATAGAAGAGTGTGATGGTATTCTTGAAAAAATGGAAAGTATGCTAATGGTCTTTCAGGTAATGACATTATAGTACTTACCTACTGCAATATGTAGGAGATACTTAGCATTGGAGGTACAATTTAATGTGACAAAAGTTCTTTAACCTTTCTATACCTGCACCAAAAAAAGTGCAAATATGTAGATCCGCGCATGGTGCCTGAGACCGAAAGTTCGAGTCCTTGTTTTTCTGTAATTTTGATAAGAAAGCCTTACTCAAACTATGTTTTATTATTCCTTAGTAATAATAAAACATAGTTGTGTATAGATGTGTTTGCAAGAAGTAAACCAATGTTATAGAAAATATTTGCTTTGTTAGTAACTTACAGCCTTTTAAAACAGTCTCTGAAAAAGTGCTATGCTAAATGTCTGCTGCTAAATATCTCCATAAAAGCTGAACCAATTTAGATGAAATTTGGAACAGGTTTAGTCCATGACCTAGAAAAACATATAGCTAAGGTATGTGCATGCAGTCAAAGCCATGGACAATGGCTAGTCTAATCGAACTGTACATGTCAAATGAAACATTTTTAAACCAAACAGGTTTATATTAAGTTAACCAATTCATTCTATTTTCAGAATGATTTAGGCAGTATCAGCAATGAGATAATAAGTTTACAAAAACGTTCCGTCAGTATGTCAGTACAACTATCTAATAGACAAGTTCTCAAGGGGCCTTTGTCATCCTTCATTGAAGATATGGCTGTTTCAGAGACACTTATTTTGTAAGTATTATCTGGCTATTTTTGTGAGTATTATACAAATTATTTAAGTAAAACTTTATGTACTTTTGGATTTCAGTGGAATCAATAATGTTCCTGTGACTGACAAAGAATTCATGGTACAGTTGGCCATATTGAACCAAAAGCTGAATTTTGTAAAGGAACAAGATTTCAAAGAAACAAAAGCTTGTCATGATGTGAAAGATGTGCTGGAGAAACTGAAAATAAAATCTGTGGCAAAAATAAGGGCATACATTTTGGAACAAATCTACAAATTCCGCAAGCCAATGGCAAACTATCAAATGCCACAGAATGCTATGCTTAAATACAAATTCTTCTTTGAATTTGTACTGGCTAATGAAAGGAATGTTGCACAGGAAATATGCAATGAATACATAGATACACTAAGCAAAGTCTATTATTCCTACTTCAAATCCTATGCCTCCAGGCTTGATAAATTGAAATATGAGGAGGCTCCCACTAAAGATGACTTGATGGGAATAGAAGATGGATCAAAAGGGGGTTTCTTTCAGAAAGCTAATTTAAAGAATAAGAGTACAATATTTACTATTGGAAACCGAGGAGATGTTTTGGCGCAGCAACTTGAGGCGCCCATCATAGTCCCTCATGTTCAACAGAAAACCAAGGTATGGTCTACTAGTTTTTAAAGGATTTTTTTACTCAAAAGCCTTATAAATAATATTTAAAGTTCAATCTTTAAACCCCACAGGGGTAAACACTTGGCGGTTGCAACCTAAATTGCTTTTTCTGTTCTGTTCAAAACAACACAAGTATTTTTCATTGTCCTCATAGACTATAAATATTGCAAAATTTATTAAAATCACTATCATTCACATCCCTAATCTTACTGCTAACAGATAGCCCTGTGTGAATTCTCATAATAAGCAACTTTCTTTTTTTCTAATAAAGAGTTATTTCAGTCATAAATAATCGCACCTGCAATCAAAGAAACATGTCTAAATATTTATTAATAT
Organism: Perizoma flavofasciatum; assembly: GCA_958496245.1. Lineage (NCBI taxonomy): Eukaryota > Metazoa > Arthropoda > Insecta > Lepidoptera > Geometridae > Perizoma > Perizoma flavofasciatum. The sequence continues at coordinate 9,312,449 of OY292421.1, forward strand.
ATTTTAAATAATTTAGTAATTTCAATGGTGCTTTATCTCTCAAAGATAGACCAAACTTTTGGAACCTGATTTTTTAAACAAAATGCTCTATCAAAGCAAACAAGAATTTTGAAACAAAATAACTCTCATAATGTTTGATGACAGATAACTGCAAAAAGATAAATCAGACTGTCATTTATTTTATTTTTATTATAAGTGTACCTCCTATTGAGATCGTATTTTCTTTGGGTAGCCAATAATAAATTATATTGCATTAAGAAGTAGTAGAGGCTCTACAATTTTTCACAAGGAGCTCTGTACTGTACAACTCCTTGTGAAAGAGCTTGTCCTGAAAGTACTGCTATTGCTGAGCGACAGAAATACGTATGGACCTATTTCTGCCGCCAATACCCAATATTGCATTGCTGCATTCCGGTTCGAAGGGTTTCTGTGCTGGTAAAATTACACTACTTTTCGGCCGTTTTGTGTCAGGGTCTGCAACGCGCGCGTTTTTCAGGTGTTGCAAGTGTCCATAGGTAACTACTTACCAACAGGTTGATGGCCATTTAAAATAAATAAATCTGGATATTTTTCACACAGCATCATCTAGCCCCAAAATAAGCAGAGCTTGTGTTATGAGAACTACATAACTGATATACTACTTAAATACTTTTTTTTTAAATACATTCATATTATACATAGAAAACACTCAGACCCGATACAAATATCTGCTGATACAAACACTTGTCCCGCGGCGGGAATCGAACCCGCAACCTTCTACGTCTCAGGGGGGCCTTCGCCCACTGCGCCACAGAGGTCGTCTCAACAATTACATTAGTTTTTCAATGAGGTCTATATTAAGTTTGATTTAGTGGCCGTGACTGAACTCAAGTTTAGACCCACCTTTGTACCTAATAAGACATGTTATTTTTCAGTATTCATATGAAGCATTATTTAGAAGTCTTCAGTATGCGCTAGTGGACAATGGTTGCAGAGAATATTTATTTATCTCAGAATTTTTCCATGTCAAAGGAAGTCATGCTCAAGAGTTGTTTGATAGAATTCTTGGAAAAACTTTATCCCTTCTGGTTGTAAGTATATTATTTCTTTATACTTAACCAATTTAAAACATTCAAGGGAAACAGGCAACCGACATTCCCTAAAACCAAAAATTCGAAGGCATGGTTCCAATAATAGTCATAATAGTTAGCCCATAACAATGGGCAACCTATCACGCGGCATGCTGACTACTATGCAAAACGAGGGTGTTTATACCAATTATAACCTTATTTCACCAATTTCGCACCTAATCGAACTCGTTGGCAGCTGCGACGCGAGAGATGCGGGTTTAATTCTTTCGGGACAAATGTTTGCATGTTTTGCAGATATTTTTTCCAGGTCTGGGCGGTGTACCACGGCACGCAAAAAAATGCATGTTTTAAAAATAAATAATCCCTTGTTTCTTTTCCAGAAAAATTTAGAAAATTATGTTCTAGAATGCTATGACTGCTTGGCATTATTTCTCTGCATACAACTAATAAACAGATACCGGTGGATGTGTCACAAGAGAGCTGTCGCTGCTTTAGACAGGTCAGAGATTCTCTTAGCCCTAACAAATTTACAAATTTATAAACGCTACTCAACATGAAGTGGAGTTGCAAACAGATGGCGCTATGCAGTGTATTATCATCATCAACAACAGGACGTAGATGTCCACTGCTGTGGCTGTAGCCTCTCCCAAAAGGTGACTTCCCTCAACCTTTAAGATGTCATCGGTCAATCGGGTGGCGGCCTTCCTACTATGCGTCGTCCAGTTCGGGTCGCATTCGGGAACCGTTCTTCCCCAGAGGATGTCGGTTCAGCGAGCTATAGTGACAATGGCCTGCCCATTGCCATTTCGACTTGCTAATTCAGAGAGCAGCGTGAATATGGAAAGATTCATAAATGGGCTATGTTCAAAATCATTCTAAACAAAACAAAACCATCTATATTATAAAATCTAACCAAATTATAACAATTTCAGCTATTGGGATTCACTGTCTAGTACTCTATGGCCCAGATTGGATTATGTTCTAAAACTCAATATTCAGAGTGTGAGGGAATGTGATCCTGCTAAGCTTTCTAACAAAGAGCTTGGTCCGCATTATGTAAGTATCCAACGAATAATGGCAGTTTTACACCCTATTAAAAACCTATAACAAAAACTTTTTTTCAACCTCCTTTCAGATAACTCGAAGGTATGCGGAATTCTCAGCTGCTATGTTGAGTTTGAGTGAACAGTTTCCATCCGAAGAACTGAGCAACATTCTTCTAGTTCTTCAAGACGAGGTTCACTGTTTCCTATTGAAAATGGCGGCGGAGTTTTCACAGAGAGTTCAGCAACTCATATTCTTGATCAATAACTACGACATGGTACTCAGTATACTAATGGAAAGAACTAGAGACAATACAAAAGAAGCGGAGAGTTTCAGAGAGCAATTGCAGGCTCGTAGCACAGAGTATGTGGAAGAGATACTCAGCCCGCACTTCGGAGGCCTCATTCAGTTTGTCAAAGAAGGAGAACAATTATTGGAATCCAATAAGAAAAACGATCTAGCAACTTTAGAAAGAAAATCACTTTCGTTAGTGGCCTCCTTCAGTACAGGCTGGAAACAAAGTCTCGAAGAAATTCATAGAGAAGTTCTTGTCTCATTCCCTAACTTAGTTACTGGCTCTGGTCTTTTGCAAATGGCGCTGACGAACTTCGTACAGTATTATCATAAGTTCGTAAAACTGCTGACTCCTAATGCACGAACGCAACTGGTCAATATCCACGTAATTATGGTAGAAATAAAAAAATATAAAACTAACTATTGAAAAAATTATGTAAAAGAAAGGCATTTTTTATATATTATCTTACTATGAAAAACCTTTTATGTATCTGAAAATCACTCGGTGACAAACATTTTACAAGTACAAATTATCATGACAAGCCTATAATCTGTAGACATATATTTGCTAATAATATGCAAGTGAAATCATTTTGACTTTTCAAACGTTAATCATCGAGTGACTTTCGGCTACATAGCATACATAGTAGGGGGTTGGATCAGCAATGTAGGTACTAATCAAAACTGTCTTCTCACTAGTGTCCGGCTGTAGCGTATATAGTATAACAACAGTAAACAATAAAAAGCCGATAAAATACTGTCCATTACTTTACTTATGCAGAAAGAGCCCAGAATATCCACAATGGACTGACTCGTCTCGACATAGAGTAAATGATGTTCACCTGCCATGTCGGTTTCACGCTTTTCACCGTTCACGGTTTTGATCACAGTGGCTAGAAACGCCCTCAATAAAAAATACGTAGGTAATCTCATGACATTCCATTTGTTATAATGATACTTTTGTGTGCCAAATGTACCTAAGGGCTGGTCACTGGTCTTAGTCAGATGTGACTTTGATCAAAGAAATATAATGTACTAGCAACACTGTTTATTTGGTTCCAAAATGTTGATGAGTCCATCAAAATAGGAAAAAATCGGTCATCGGTTTTGTAGTTCAGAAATTACAGACATCACAACCCTCAGTATACCTCTAGAGTCCAAATTACTTGAAACCCGGAATGTACAGGAACCTTTGAACGTACGGCTCATCTTAAGCTGGCGGAAGCACTATATCGTATAGGCTTAATGGATAAGGCATAATATTGTAAGACCACTCCATAGAAGTCAGATATAGCCAAATGAGCATTATAAACAGAATGTCCGTCCAAATAACTTGAACCTTAGAATGTAGGACTCTTCGAGTACATCTCATCTTAAGCTGGCGTAAGATATGTAGCGCACTTTGTAGTGTACGCTGAGTAGGTAGCCCAATTGTTAAAGTTAGTAGAGCCACCCCGAACATAAAACGTGAAGGTTTTTTATACGTAAAATTAAAAGAATTTCAATGCCATCATTTTTGTAGATTTTAACAGACTTCAAAAAAAGGAGGAGGTTCTCAATTCGTATGATTGTTTTTTTTTATCGTGTGTTTGTTATACCATACACTGATATCTTCGCCAATTGAATGATCACGAGGTGGTCCCATAAAAGTTTTATTCCTGAGGGATTGCTATTTTTTCCGTAAAACTTAAAAACATCATCATCTCATGGAATCGGGACTAGCCGAAACATTTTTTGTGGGAGTCTTTTATTTTTTATTCGAAAGAGTAAGCAAAATAACGTAGGCACGTGAGGATCTAATGCTATTAGAGTACCTTCAGGATAGAAACCGTAAACTGCAAGCGTACCTGTCGCGAATATCGCAATTTAATTATTATAAACAGACTTCAAAAAAGGAGTTTCTCAATTTGTCTGTATGTTTTTTGTGTGTGTAGGTATGTTACGCGATATCTTCGCCAATGTAAATCGATTTTATTCCGATATTCTTTTTAAAATCTTGAGTTACTGTTTTCTGAGAAATATAACCTGGGAGTTTTCCAATCCAAAGTAAAAAGGAGCTTTTTACTTTTCTTGATATGAGTGCTTCACCGCAGACTACAGCGTTGCTTTATATGAGACAAACTGAGGTCAGATGCGAATAATTCGGCTGCAGGGATGGCAATCGCAAAAGAAGTCGCAGCTGGTAAATAAAAATCCATAATTATGAAATGTGTACGAGTTTTATATTTACAACTTTATATAAATGACACGAAAGTAATTTACTTCCAGATATAAACATTTAAACTATAAAAAAAAACAATCACAGCACTTAAAAAAATATACGATAGATAATGATGACCCTCTGGTTTATAGAATTGAAAAACACCTAATACAACAACACTTCTAAATATTTGCGTGCTAGGTGCCTACGCTCAAATTCCCATGAATATAATATTTACACAAAACACTCAATTAATACCAAAATCAACCGAATCAACGACGATGGGTATAAGTAGTTTTCTTTTATTAATTGTAGAAAACATATAAACCCGTTAATAGGGCATCCACCATATACTTATTCGAACCTTATTCAGCTTTCATTTTAGTTTATTACTCTAGTGCACATGAATATGTGTACATTATCATCATGTCAATCTAAAAGTTCACAAATTATTTTAAATAGATTTGGACTTAGAACCTTGGGTATAACGATTATTAAACAGTTGATTTAATAAACACTGCTTTGTCTCCTTCTTATAAGTCATTAAAATTCAAACAAGAAAACAAAACACTATTTAGATACCTATTCAACTGTTTAAAATCTTAAAATAAGTATAATAAGGTTGTACTTATCTTAAGGAAACCATGTTAGACAAAAAGTTGGAAACCTTATGATTATTTCTTATATTCAGACATTTTAACCTACGACGTATGTAGTAAAAAGTTTATCGTCATTAATTTAGTTTTCGGATAAAAGGTGGGAAGCAGATAGATTAACCTAAAATACAGAACTAGAATTTTCACCTCCCATACAATATGGAATTATACCATTATCTTATGGCGTGTAAGAGGGCTCAAACAACACCTTTCGGACCCCAAGTCAACTACTAGCCATCACGCACTGGACCAAAGCGGCAGGTTAAGGTCTAAACCCCCTATAATGGATAAATATAAATTAGAGTCTAAGATGATGGGCAGGTTATACAGTACGTGGATGAGTATTTTTACTTGGGCCTGATAGTCTACTTCCAGGGTGTCTAAAATATCACTTTCTGTTGGCGTTAACACCTGCGGATAGATCGAATTGTATGGAAATGACATTAGCTGTAGAAAAGTCACATGACTACAGATAAGTTTTTCCTTGACAAATTTGCTTTAGCGTGAATGGAAAACTAAGCGTGAGGTATTTGTCTAGACCCCAGAACCGCCAAGATAGTGAAATCAATTGCCGCATTGAAAACACTTTAACGCTGAAGCTGATGAAGGGTTCTCTTCCACTTACACTGAAGAAAAACTCATTGACATGTGTTTCCTGCCCATCTTGACCTACCTTGACTCTAGCGCAAGATTTGCCAAAGAGCTATGGAGAGGAACATTCTCGGGGTTGAACTGATACAATCAGAAACATCGATCTAGGTCCCAAAACTGGCATTACTGACCTTAACCTGGATGCATTAGAATTCAGGCCAGAGATAACAATGGACCGAGTGACATGGAAGGAAAAAGGGGAGACCTTTTCCTAGCAGTGGGATATATAATTGTCAGTAAAAATTGTACTAAGTAGCTACTTTTAATAATAAATAAGTACTAGCACATTTATTTAAATAACACAACAAGTGTTTTTTGTACGCTATTAATTCCTTGTGGAACTTTACGAGTATACCTCGACACTTATTGCGGTACAGTTAATTATTTGTCTCGTACATAAGAATAATTTATAGAGCCTACATTTAATACATGTTAATTTTAATTAGATTAAAATTATTTTCATCTTTTTAGAATTATTAGACCGCCAAGCCGACGCGACCGACGCGACGGCACATACGCGGAACAAGATGGCCAATTTATTTTCATACAAACGTATTCCCCTATCACCACCCTGGATTATGATTATTACACTAGAGCTATTTCTAAAATACGATTTAGATAATAGCAACTGGCATGTCTACGTTCTAATTTTTATGATTAGGCTTATCATATACATAATAATAGGGTTCCTTAAAAATACATGGAATTAGCCTATTTAACAAATTTTGAAACAATTTATAAGAAAAATTGACCATACATAATAATACATAATACTTAAGCATGTTCATAAAAAAAATGTTAAGTGTTACGAGGTGGAAATAAGAGAATACGTAACCTAGATTTTTTGATTACTGTTGAAAAAAATATCTATTCAAAGGACTGAGGCCTTTTTGCAAAATCATTTTTTTTTTTTTTTTCAAATATGTCGTCGCTTGCCTTTAACAATATTTGCAGGAAACGAGGCAAAGATTCCGGTGAGTAAAGCAGTCCTCTGAATAACCATATAGAATTTTAATGGTTCCAGAAAATTCATCGCGATCACTCACCCTGATGAAAACTCTCGGAATGAGTCGAAACTTAGTCGGCGCCTTCACCAATAGTGCGGTACGTGAAAATTCCCGTTTTTACAATATGAATAGTCAAGTTCACGATAGTTTTTGGTTCCAGAAAATATTATTTTTTGATAGTTAGTAAAAATATTAGTTGAACATCCTCCAAATCTACTGGCACAGTACATTTCAAAATACATTCTTAAATCGCAAGTGTGCTTTTGCCATAATATAATACTTCTATCGTATACCTATCAGACAATTATATTTCTGTGTGATTTTGATGAACAATCTGCCAAGCTTTCAATGGTTTGCTTTGTATATATACAGCTAAAGCCTCTTCGAATTCTGGAGATACAGAGGGTGGGTTCCAGTTGAATAAACATTTGTTTATCGGATCCGATATTGTTTTCATATTCATGTTTATCAAGCCGCGTATGATGCCTTCCTTTATATCTTGAGGTTCTGAAAATTTATAAAATGAAAATAACGTTTGGACATCTCTTTAGAGACGATGATGTCTAAATAAATGCTTACTTGTCTTAAGCTTGCTTTTGTAACAGGTTCGCCCCAAATGACTAATATAGAAAGGGGGGGAAAACCCATAGTGTAAGCAGTTGAAAATAAGAAAAACAATTTAGCATGAGGCATCTGCTACATTGTTTTTCTTATTTTCAACTGTTTCACTCTACAGTTTAGGTATGTGAAAATATACCTAATGTAGGTAGGTATATTGGACTTCGTCGACTCGAATCAATAGAATGCGCGTTAGAAGACCTGGGGGCTAGACAAATACCTCACGCTTTCTTTTCCTTTCACGCTAACGCAAATTTGTCAAGGTAAAACTTGGCAGCTGTCACGTGACATATCCACAGCTAATGTCATTCCCATACAAATTAATCTTTCCGCAGGCGTTAACGACAACAGAATGTGTTATTTGTCTAGCTCCCCTGAGCTGGATGTTGGGCGGAAAGTGCGCACGGGGGCGTTAGATCTAGTGGGCATCTTAATCCGTCCTCAAAATAGAATACTGGTGGTCGTGGAGTGAGTATTCTGTACGTTAGTATTACTAATTATTCTGTGGTAGTATCACCAATTACCATAACATCGTGACCGTGAAAGTATAGATAGATGTTTAGATGTTTTTCGCTTATAATCTTCATAACGGCTAAACCGATTTGGAATGAAACATAGGCTACGTTTTACCATAGCACCAAGCGGGCGAAACAGTGAGTCAGAAACTAGTCGATTCACAAATACTTACGAGGTTGCTCAAACATGGCGATCAACAAATTCACTACTTCTTCACTATAAACAGTCATCTCGTTTTTGTAGGGTTTCAAAATGTGTCCTATTATTATTAGACAGAATCTTTTCCCGCTAGGAGAGACTTCGATCTCCCCTTTTATCATTGGTAGTATAATTTTCTGGACAATATTTTTATGACACCACTTTGTACCTCTTCGTTTGGCCACAATAAGTAAAGTCAATTCTAGTATTCTTCTCTCCACTGCATTTTCTGCAACAAATGTTAATAGATTATGCATTGAGCCTGCTGTTTTTAAAAAACCTGTGTAAAGTTTTGACAAGTAGAGAAAGAGTATCCCTACTAATATTATAAACGCAAAAGTTTGTGAGGATGGATGTTTGTTACTCTTTCACGCAAAAATTACTGAACGGATTTTGATGAAACTTTACAGTAATATAATTATCTTATACATCAAAATAACACATAGGCTACTTTATTACCGGGTACCCCGTGGGCGAAGTCGTGGGCAGAGGCTAGTTTTACATAACATAGAGGGATAAACAAAGTGATAAAATGTCATTTTTTGAATCTGTTTTGAAAAATAAATTTGAGAAAACATTTGTCAAAGTTACCTACATAATGTTTAACTGTGTAGTCGGGTAAAACGGTCCATCGCGAGATCTCCGTTCGTGGCAAACTTCCGTTAACACCTCCGTTTTTTTTTGTAATTTTAAGGTAGAAAACGAGGATAAGTAGGCACTTACCTGTTAAGTTGATGATGGCCGTCCTTAACATAAAAAGTATCGTTGTTTCATTTTCATCCTGCAAATTGTAGCGGTATTTGTGTCGTAACATTAGTCGTAACTTTTCTACTCTTTTGAATTTATCATCACAGTTATAATAGTGTAGCAGGAATACAAGGCATCGTATCATTGGTTCAATGGCTGGAAACAAAATAAAATTACAAATAAATACTGGTCATAGTACTTCCCCAAAAACTGAAAGATCAATGGGGTACATTATGGCCATAGATAAAATAAAAATACTACTCTGAAGAATGTTTAATCTATGATTGTTTACGTAAGATAGGAGTTATCTAGATAGTAGTTACTAGGATCCTCTTAGAAAGGAAAACCTTTCGCAGAACTATGAAAAATGTCCCATTTGCACTTGAATGTCTCTTCCTCAAAATGAACCTTTTGCAAAATGTCCTTTTTGCATAACGTCAACATCACAAAATGTATCTAAATCAAAATTTATTTTCTTCAGAAAACCTTTACGTTTATCGAGTTGTAGGGTTTTTACGAGTTGGTTGGGTTTGTATGCGTCGGTAGGGGTTTACGGATATGTAGAGTATGTTAAGGATGTGGAGCGGACTGTAGGCGGTTTAAAGAGATTGTTGAGGTTTTAGAGGTTGTAGATCACCCTGAACTTACCAGGATCTCTATAAGCATTCGCATATGGTATAATATTAGGCACCAAGTCGAGGCAATGCATTATAAGCGGTATTGCTTTAAAAGATAAGCAGTACATTGCATTCAACATAAACATCCAAATTTTACTGGAATTCCCGCGGTATTTGCATATATTCACATATAAATTGGTCACACTTTCTATTACATCGAAAACCGGCGTCGCTCCTTTTTCAAGTGTGAATAGAATATACTCGCAACTGTCTAGGACTAGCTTCCAAAGAGCAATGCCAGCATTTTCCAGTGATTCGAAAACATCAATCAATGTTATCACAGATTGAGTTGCAGCGCTTTTAAAATGATACCCTTTCTGGGCCTTGTTTACTTCTTTGGGTATAAAGTCTGCTTTGCGTGCAGGATCATTTATAAACTTCATAAATCCACCAATAATTTTTTTACGCCCTTGTTTTTTTAATACGTTTACAAGCTCGTGTAGGTCTTTCGTGTACATTTCAGGATTATGACTGCTTTTTACGCACTTAGCAACACCAGTTTCAATTTTCGTAGCTATTACATCGTCATCTGGAAAAAAGTATTGATCATTTTACTATATTTTAGTCAATAATTAATCACCAACAGCATGTATAAGCTCACAGCCGGTCACAGGCCTCCCCTAAAGAGTGTTGGTCTAAAGATGTCGATGTGATAAACGATCTTGAGTTACCTCCACCCACAGACTTCCCGCAACCTTTAAGATGTCATCGCTCCATCGGATTCTTTCTACACTACGTCATCCGGTTCTTGGATTCTCATTTCGAACTGACTCACGAATTGAAACTCCGAGCATAGCTCTTTCCGTAGCCCGCTGCGCGACCTTTAGCTTGTTAAGGCGACAATAGTTAGCGACGAAGTCTCAGTGTCATATAACTGGCAACACCCACTGATTGTAGACTTTCGTCTTGGGGCTCTCCGGTATGCCCGGGTCACAGATACCGAGTGCCGAAGATTGCCGAACGCGTTTTGACGCATCAAAGTAGGAGCAACATTGGAATTTGGCATGAATTTTGTCTTGCCCATATGTTCATTGTAAGACCCACCTATTTCAGTACCTAATAAAATTTGAATTGTAGATTTGGGAAACAGTTTGAAGCGATGAAATATTTTTTAATCTTTGAATGCAGCTTTTATTGCTAACTATCCTTACTTCTCCTACTAATATTAAAAGTGTGGATGTTGGGATGTTTGTTGCTAAGAATCTTCATAACGGCTGGACTGGTTTGGATAACATTCGGAATAGGTAATCGTGACCTATAATAGCATAGGCTACTTTTTTTCTGGGTAACACATGGGCGAAGGAGTGGGTAGAAGCTAGTAGTATAATACTTACAAATCGGTTTTTTCATTGGTTTAGAATTTGAGCCATATCTAAATATCATAATGTCCATGATATTCCCTCTCCATTCATCAGATTCTATAGCTATAAGTTGCTCTTTCGGACAATTAGTATCATTCTGGTTTGCAAACATATTTAAATCATTGTAATCTGCATAATTTCTTGATAGATTACTTGGAGCTGATTTTGTTGGTGATATTGGATAAATGTTGTCATCTATTTTTTTTTGTGTTCTAGCTTCATCTATATTTAAGGTACTCTGTTGAAGGTCCCTCAAACCATTTTGAGAGTCTTTTACCATCTCAGCAGTCTTCATTTTGTTATTATCTATATTTGCTTCTTTGGCTTTGTTTTCTTGAGGTATACTTGGTAGTCTCGTCTCTCCACTGTCTACTGCATAACTTGTAACTAAATCATTGGCAGCTCTAATTTTCTTAGATGGTGGAGCTCCATCACCATCGGTATTATGGTTGATTGTATCAATGACAGAACTGATTCTATCATTGGGCATAAAATTATTAGTCTGGTCACTTGTTAAATCTGGTGGGTTTCTTAAAATACTTTTTCCAAGTCTTGCAATTCGTTTTCTGGGTGGTTTTGAATAAGAATAATTAGGGTCACATTCACTTATAGGTTCATTTGAAGTTGGTAAACCTGGGTCACTTTCTGGTAGCTGATTTGTATGAGCTTTTGGTAGCTCATGTTTGGTATTATATTGTGTGCCCATTGACATATTGAGTCTCCTCTTTCTCCCAAATTCGGGCAATGGGTTTGTTTGAGTATGTGAAGAGCCACTTATCAGATTGAATTGTGTTTCTGTTGACATACATGATTTAGTCTTCTGTGAGCTACATTCCAGTAATGTTTTCGTTTGAGTGTGAGGATGGGCACTTATGCTACTTGATTGTGTTTCTGTGTGCATACACACTGTCTTTCGGCCAGATTCAAGTTGTGGACACGTTCGGGTATGCATAAGGACACTAATTATTCTATTTGACTGTATTTCTGTCGACATGCTAAGTCTCTCCTGTGCACCAGATTCTGATAGAGAGTTTGTTTGAGTGTGAGGTTGGCCACATTTGTTTTTTGAATATGTTTCTGTTGAAGTATGAGCTTGCCCACATTCACTGTCTGATTGTGAGTATATGACACTTCTCTTTAGACCAGATTCAGGAAGTGGTTGCGGTTTCTTAAAGTTGCTTTTAAGGCTTTGTTTGCATGCTTCAACAACTGCATCTTGGTTCTTGAAGAGTAACTTTTTAGCATTCAATTCAGCCAATTTTATTCCTCCTGTATTATTATTATTAGTGTGCAAGGCCAAATCATTTTTGATTGGAGAAATGGAATTTGGTGTAGGTCTTCTTATACACTGTTTCTTCACAGATGGGAAAATTTGGCTTTTCATTTTACTTTTAGGCATATTTGCTTTATAAATCTTTTGCAAATTCGTTAATTTTTTATATTTCGTTGATGGTTCCTGATTTTTACTCAATTTAGAATGGCTTTTATTTGATATTTCAGTTGGTGAGTCAGAATCAGCATCTTCAAATAGCGAAGTTGTGATCTTGTTTTTGATGCTGACATTTTGTTTGTTTTCTACTGCACTATTTTTCATACGATCAATGTTATTATTACTGGGATCTACATTCTGTGGGTTTTCAATAACCATATTACTGAAATCATTATCTTCTCTATCAATTTCATCATCACTATGTTCATCCCCCGATATATGTAGAGATTGAATCAATATTTGTGATGGCTTATGAATTTCTTGATGCTTGGAAGTAAGGCTGTCTTGTTCCTGAGATTTTTCTTTTCTCGTGTTGCTTCCTGATAGAGTTTGATCAGTTTCTTCGTCTACCTCTGGAGTGAGGGACATTGGAGATAACATATCCCAGTTCAAACTTTGTTTACTTAGAATCATCTTTATTTCTCTATCGTTATCTTCATCATTTTGTGAGGGATGTGAATTTTGGGACACAATTTCATTTAATTTCACTGTTATATCATTCATTTGAATAATACTTTCTTGTGAACTTTTTACAAAATCTGTATGCTTAGACACAGGATTCTTTACTCTATCCTGGATGTTAAGAGAGTTGCAATTACTAACAACAGAATTTATAGATAACAAGTTTCCTGTTTTTGGACTGTTTACAATGTCCAAGGTTTTTGTTGTGGCTGATATAGTATTTCTAACACTAGCACACACCATGGGTCTGTCCATGACCAACGTGTTTGCACACTTAATAGATGCGGGCATATTCAACTGTTTTGTTTGAAATAACGGACTTTTCGTTTCAACATTGTCATTAGGTACAGTCAAGTTCGATGGTTTTGTTGTGATAGCTAGAATTTTCACTTCAGCACACTCAATAGGTTGTGTCATGTCTGATGTTTTTGTTTTGATGGCTTTCGTTTTAGCATCAGCACACTCAATAGGTCTGGTCATATCCAACATGTTTGTTTTGATAGCTGGAGTTTTCACTTCAGCACACTGAATAGGTTTTGTCATGTCTAATGTTTTTGTTTTGATGGCTTGAATTTTAGCATCAGCACACTCAATAGGTCTGGTCACATCCAATGTTTTTGTTTTTATGACTGGAATTTTCGCTTCGACACACTCAATGGGGCTTGTAACAATATGCCAAGTTTTTATTTGGGCCTCTGGTATGTCCGCAAATTCAATAGAACTAGAAATAATGTTCAATGTTTGTGTCATGGGTACTGGAATCCTTCCATAACCAGATTCTATCGGGCTGGTGGCTATATCATATATTTTTGTCAAGGCCACCGGAGTTTTTGAGACAGCAAACTCAATAGGGCTTGTGTCAATATCCATTGTTTTTGTCATTGGTACTCTCCTCTCATCAAATTTTATAGGGCTGTTGGCAATGTTGGATGTTTCTGTAATATCAACTAGAGTTTTCCATTCTGCAAACTCAACAGGGCTGGTAGCAATGTCAGATGTTTTTGCCAGGGGTATATTTCTCTCAGAAAACGCTATGGGGCTGGTAGCAATGTTAGACGTTTTTGTCATAGCCACTGGAGTTTTCCTGTCAGCAAATTGAACAGGGCTTGTAGCAATGTCAGATGTTTTTGCCAAGGGTATTTTTCTCTCAGAAAATTCTATGGGGCTGGTAGCAATGTTAGACGTTTTTGCCATAGCCACTGGAGTTTTCCTGTCACCAAATTCAACAGAGCTGGTGGTAATGTCTGACGTTTTTGTTCTGCCTATTGGAGTTCTAGGTTCATGATGAACGGGGCTTGTAGAAACATCAAAAGTTTTAATTAACGGTGAAGGAATAATGATTTCATCAAAAATTATTGGACTTGTTGATTTGTCAATAGTTTTAATCATTGGTGGTGGACTAGAAGAGGCATTTTTCATCTTCGGCTGTTCATTGCCTGTGATACTAGTACCAGTACTTATAGGACTGAAGTTGATAAAAGAATATGCAGGACTGTAAAAACTTCTATCACCATCTGAAAACGCTAACGATGATCCTCTTCCAGTATCAATGCTTTGACTTTCAAAACTTTCTGCTTCCACACTCTTGTTGCTACCTGAAGTACCCTTTTTGCAATATTTTTTAATTAAACGACGCGCTTCTTTGTCTAATTGACCTGTAAAAAAAATATTAATTTAGTAAATTTGTCGCAATAACAGTAAGCTTCTGAGTAATAGCGCATTTTCATTGGTCGAAACTAGTTATAAAACGAGTAGAAATTTCTGAAAAGGTATGATGGCAACAGAGCTAATAATACAAGTCTATCACAGATTGAAGTCTTATTAATTTGTTGCCGTTTTGTCATTAATTAACAGTTATACTACGTTTTAGCGGTCTGTCGGTGTCGAGTTTGTTCTTTAAAGTTAGGTGCGGGATTGATGTTTAATGAAAACTATCGGTCTTTTTGAAGCGGTCTATAGCCCTCACATATTGGCTGTATCAACCGACTTGTGTCAAAATCAGCAACAGACAAAGTGCAGTGCAAGCAACCATGACCATATTATATGCGGAGCATACCCAGACCTGGAGCATGCAATATCTAGCATAGAAAGATTCGCAACTTACTCCTGCCTTCTATGATGCATGCAAATATACACAAATGTTCGGCAAGGGTGTCACTATTTTTCTTCAGGGTTGATATCATTTTGCGCCCATCTTTTCCATTCATTTTCTCAGATAGCACATCATTTTTTAGATTAGCAACTTCAGTCTGCAATTTGTTCACTAAACTCTGAAAAAACATCGCACAAATTTATATAGGACTCATCAGTGTTTAAATCATTTGTTATATTCAGACAAAAATGGTTTTACTCTTGAGACTATGACGATCATTTTAATATCATTTTTGTCCTTCAACTGCAATATTTCAGTCCAATTTTTGACTGAAATATTGTGATTTTATTTGATGCATAAGCATCAAATAAAAAAATGTCTTATGGTCTAAAGACACAGATCTACTCCATGGTCTAAAGAATATTTGTTCTAAAATGTTTGTTCATCTGGTCAGATGGTCTACACCATGGTCTAAAGAATGTTTGTTCTATAAAAACAGTGATTTAAATTTCACCAAGTATGAATAAGTACATACCGTAAATTGTGATACTGAACTCCTATGTGCAAGATTAACTGTTTCAAATATCTCCTGCTGCTTTTGTAGAGTGCTTATTTCAGCCTTATGAGCAACCAATTCCTGGAATACAATTTTATAATTTATAAGCACTGAGCCAGATTAACCCTCGGTATGCATTAGCATAGATCTGATTGAGACATAAAAGTTTTCCTAATTAAAATATGTTTATTTGGGACAAAAACAAAAGCACTAAAGCCAAGAATGGTAATATATGCACATCATATCCACAGAAGTTGGAAAAACTGGGTAACAAATATTAGCACCTTCATCTGAAAAGAACCAAACAAACATTGTCGGTTGGATGGTTGCTATGTTAAAATGTTGATCTCAGCTACTACAGTGATTAAGCAACATTGGAGACTGGAAAACTTATTATCAACTTAAGCAGGCTGAGACCCGACTCAGTAGCTTAGCGATTATAGCACTTGTTCTATAAGATTCTAGTTCATAGTTTAGGATATTTTTAATTTTTGATAGATTTAGTTTGAGATTATTTCTGTTAATCCAGGCTTGTATTAATAGAATTCATCTCAAACTTAATCTAAAGTCAAACTTAGTTTTTTGACAGATTTTCAATTCAAGTCACACAGTGCTATGACACATTTCATGTCATAGCACCTAAATCTTGACTTGAGTTTAGATTCAGTTTGAGTTTCTTTGGAAATTATCAAATTTTATTTCATTTCGTTTCTAGAACACTTGCCATAGTATTAGTTAACACTTTAATGACTAGACCATAATAACTTGCCTTTTTCAATTCCTCATTTAAAGTGTCAGCGTTCAGAGCTGCCAAAGCATTGTTTTGATTGTGCACATTCAAGGTTGAAAAGTCAGATGCTAATTTAGCAAACTGATTTTTTAACGATTCATAGTTCTTCATGTTTACATCATGCTTATTTTTCAATGTGTCATAATCAGACTTCTTGACCATGTCTCCTGGGAGGAATCTGAAATGGAAGAAGACTCAAATAGGAATAAACTCTACAGGCAAGTAAACTGGTAAGTGTATTAGTCACAAACATTATTGGGTGTAGTGAGCATTGGGTATTTTAGACACCACCAACATGACCAGTACTGACAAGAGTTTTTCGGCATTTCTTGTACCCAGTTGCTTGTCTTATATTAACTTTACAATAGTTTTTTTTTATTTTTGTGCTGCCAATTACCAATAGCAATATCCTTTTCCAATAGACTTTATACACTTGTGTACCTATATGCTGGTGGAGCTTCTACTAAGAGCATATTAAGCATTAGCTCTAGGCTTATGAGCCACTAGCACATGTACCAACATGCAGTCAGAAAGGGATACACAAATTTCGAAACATAAGATGTGCTTCCAGCTCTTACTCTGCCAACCAAATTAAATTGATTTCATAATTACGTATAGATTGCACTCTGGACATCCAACTGAATCATTTCAAGTTTCTCATGAAGAAAGTGGATAGTGCAACCACTCACCCTGATGAAGACTCTCGGAATGAGTCAAAACTTAGTCGGTGCCTTCACCGATAGTGCAGTAATTCCCGTTTTTACAATATGAATAGTCAAGTTCACAATAGTTTTTCGAATAAAAAAAGTGGATAGTTCTAACTAAAGCCTGTAGAGTCAATATGTGTACCACTTCTTACTGAAGTGTATGCGGTATGCATTGATGAGAATGTGTACCTATTATTTATTACATTAAGATCAATGAGAGTCATTACATTGAGATCAATAGAAATAACACCTTTCTTAAATTTTTTCTTCTTCTATCTATATACCAATAGTTTATTTTTATCATCATCATCAGCCATCATCATGGACATAGGCCTCCCCTAATGAGCGCCATAGCGCCCTGTCTTTGCTTGCCGCATCCAGCATCTGCCTACAGTCTTTCGCAGATCGTCATCCCACCTGGCCGGAGGGCGTCCTACACTACGTTTGCCGAGTCGCGGTCTCCACTCAAGAACACGTTTACCTTAGCGGTTATCGGTTCTTCGCGAGATATGACCGGCCCACTGCCACTTCAGCTTGCTAATTCGTTGAGCTATGTTGATAACTTTGGTTCTCTGACGGATGTATTCGTTACGAATCCTATCCTTCAGAGAGACTCCGAGCATAGCTCTTTCCATAGCTCGCTGAGCGACTTTGAACTGGTGGACCAGCCCTATCGTGAGTGTCCACGTCTCAGCTCTGTAGATCATGACGGGTAGGACGCACTGATTGAAAACTTTCGTTTCCAAGCATTGCGGTATGGACTTGCGTGGTAGACTCCACGTAGTTTTCCAAACGCTGCCCAGCCTAGCTGGATCCTCCTCTTGGCCTCCTTCTCGAAATTGTTTTTACCCAACTGCAGAATCTGCTCAAGGTAAGTATATTCGGAAACAATTTCGAGTAGGTGGCCATGTACAACCACCGGTCTTGGAACAATGTGGTTGATCATGACTTTGGTTTTATCCAAATTCATGCCAAGACCGATACATCGGGAGGCTGAAGCTAGGCCATCCAGCATCCGGTTCAGCTCCTCTAGCGACTCTGCCATTAAGACTATGTCATCAGCGAATCGCAGGTGTGAGATGTAATCGCTGCTTATGTTAATGCCCCTACCTTTCCAGTCCAGCATCTTAAACATATCTTCCAACGCGCTCATGAAGTTTTTTATTTTTATAAATAGGAGCAAAAAAAATCAGCATCAATGTCATTGCACTTCTTAACTTAACAACTAAGCT
The DNA here is from genome assembly GCA_958496245.1 of Perizoma flavofasciatum. NCBI lineage: Eukaryota > Metazoa > Arthropoda > Insecta > Lepidoptera > Geometridae > Perizoma > Perizoma flavofasciatum. Next base: position 9,330,816 of record OY292421.1, read on the forward strand.
TTGGGTTCTCTAGGAGTCAAATTACGAATCACACTTACATGTTATTTTCCATATTTTGTACTTTGTGGCCATAACCTATGGTTCCCGAGTTACCCACATTTGGGACTTGATAGCCATGGTCTGAGAGTCCTGTATTTCCAATACTTTGCGCTTCATATACATAGTCAGTGGTCTCAGTGTGTCCCATATTTGGAACAGCAGTAGCAGTTTCTGAGTTTCCCAAATTTTGGCCTTGGTAGCCATGGTTTATGATTTCAGTGTTTTCAGATATCTGCAACAACATAGCACAAGCATTCTAAAATAGATAACAGCAGAAAATTGATAGATGGTAGTAGTAGCCAAAGATCATTCGGCATTTGGGAGAGGTCTTTATCCAGCAGTGGAATTCTATAGGTTTTTTTATGATGATGATGTTTAATATACCTTCTTGAAAATATAAACCTCTTTAAGACACTTTGGAGGTTTTGTCATATTCAAACCCACCTAGGTTAACAATAATTAAGTATTTTTTATAATTGTTTGCCATCTCATTTTACGATCTATTATTTGTTATTCTTGATTTATTTTTGTTTAAATAGTAGGTAAGTCTCTCAGATCAATGTGCCTCTTGGCAAAGGTTTTATGAGAAACTCTAACCTCAATACTTACCGAGGTAGACGCGGGACCTAGAAGTAGGTCCAAATCGAAATTAGTTAGGGAATTTTCAACTGAGGTACCCATAACAATGGTCGGAACTTCAGAACTCCATCAGGTATTCTTCAGAAACAACATAATTCACAAACGCAACTAAATTTACCAACAGAAAATTGCAAATAATACCGGCGAGCCCGCAAACGAGCGACATGACAGACCGACCATAGACAAAAATAAGGCCGTGCCTATTTATTTTCATTTATGAAGCTATTAATTTTACATTCGCCTGTGGGGTAGTCACCGATAAGAGGTCAGTGGAAAGAAAAGAATGACGTATATCTTTTGGCTAAGTGAACTACTTCATTGATTTAGTTCAGTAGTTCATTTAGTTCAGTAGTTCATTTACTTCAGGTATACCGTTTAGTTCTTAGATAATTATGAATGGATGAACGAAATGAAGAAATGAGATGCTTTCTTAGTGCTATGAACTATGAAATGTTTTTATTTTTATATCTCGATTTTCCTTCTTATGTACTTTACAGGCTTAGGACTGTCAACCAGGGGCAAACATTTTTACTATAATATATATATATATATAAACATTATTACTATAGGTAGGTAAATTTATTGTTTTTTATAATAATAATAAATACGTATTTAAAAATTTATATATGTACAATTTACTTTTGTTAATTAAACTGATTAATATTTCAAAGTTATTAATAAAACGACTTAACTTATTTTTTATTTGCATATTTAACTGTAACATGTGCAACACGACGCCCTAATAATCGCAAATAACTTACTAAGTTCAAACAATGTAAAATAGGTACTTTCTTACTCAAACAAAATATTAATAATCAAAAAACCAAACAAACGTAAACAACCTACTTTAGCAAGAATCAAAGAACTTTATCTCAACTACGTGAGGGTTTGTTTTAATTGCAAGTTCTTAGAAAGAGATACCATATCAGCTATCACTCTTTACTCTCGCTTCTATTGTTGAAAAATATGTGCAAAATAAAATAGTCTTTGTGTAGACGCCATAACACCTTTATAACCGCGCACAACGGGCGGCAGCCGCGCAGCGCGTAGTGCACGGCGCGACGCGGAAGGAGAAAGTCGCAACCACTCACCCTGATGAAGACTCTCGGAATGAGTCGAAACTTAGTCGGTGCCTTCACCGATAGTGCAGTACATGAAAATTCCCGTTTTTACAATATGAATTTTCTTACTAAATGAAACTTTCCTCAAGGATTCTACTCCCCAGAAAAATCCCAGGATATCAGTATGTGGAAAAGAATGTTGACAATGAACATGGTGGGTGGGTATTTTACTGAGAGACACAATTAAATTTAAAACCGTTGACACTAGATTTTATTTTAGAATCAGGTGTACGAGTAGGTCCGTTGACTATACATTTTGTTTACTGCCCACCTGCAAATTAAAATAGAGGAAACCGAATTAGAATAAACAAATTAAATAGAATTTTAAGAGACTTGCCAAGACCATGTTTAGTTGCAGGCGATTTTAATGCACATCATATTGCATTTGGTTGTCAAACAACAAAGGCTATATGAGTTGCAAGGATATGTAATGCCTCCTATACACGTCTACAGATGCGTCCGCGGACGCTGACAGATGTATCAGCAGATGGATTACCACGAGCCGTCCACGTCTGTAGGTCGATCAGTCTATTTTAATTCTCGACAGACGCAACTCGCAAGTAACGTAAAAAATGGATATTGAGACCGTAGCTGCCGCAGCTATTTATTTATTTATTTATTTAGTACTTTTAACTACTACTTTAGTGTGCATCACAGTAGAGTTATTAAAAACGTGTACTGGCACACCCATCGTGTCAGCTATACGTTTCCACGAATCATTAATCTGAAACAATAATTATTATAATCATCATTATAATGTCATGTAGGTATTTAAGTTTTTTTATTTCAATTTAAATAAGAAATACTAACCTAGACTCTTATTAAATGCCTGATTACTTTTACATAATATTTTGTGGCCATAATATTTGTGGCCATAATATTTTACGCTATTAGTAAATTAATGTCAGTAGATTAGTTATTTTTGTCTGTTTTAATACAGAGAAACAAATGGTAGTTTTATTTATTTTGTATCCAAGTTTGTCGGGTAAAGTGAGGATAGCAATATACCTTTTCTGGGTGGTAATAAAAAAAACGAATTAGCAAGCTGATGTGGCAGTGGGCCGATCATATCTCGCGAAGAATCGACAACCGCTGGGGTAAACGTGTTCTTGAGTGGAGACCGCGACTCGGCAAACGTAGTGTAGGACGCCCTCCGGCCAGGTGGGATGACGATCTGCGAAAGACTGCAGGCAGATGCTGGATGCGGCAAGCCGAAGACAGGGCGCTATGGCGCTCATTAGGGGAGGCCTATGTCCAGCAGTGGACTAATATAGGCTGATGATGATGATGATGATGAATAAAAAAAACTTAATAACCTAACCTATACAAGACGGATTTGCCTTAGAAGGTTTTTTCAGGCCAACATTAACTTATTGATTGCATTACTTATCAATAGTAACTCTTGGTTGAACATTAGACCAATGAGGACTCAAAGATATGACGAACTCTCGACCAATGAGCGTCGAGACTAGTGGTTCGTAATACGGAGCGTATATTCCAGGGGTGTGCAATACAATACCTACCTATGTCATGTGTCTAGTTTGCACGGAGCGTATTGCACGACCTTGGAAAGCACACCCAGATAATTCAAACGAACTGGTCTGTAATACTGTACTGGCTGTACTTTCCATGGTTGTTCTTTCCATGGATGGACGTACGATACGTCTCCCGTGCGTTAAATACGTTAGAATTGGTTAGCATTAAGTTGTGCGTGCTCTGTTGTTAACGTGTGCCGTAGACATACCTAGAGAAAAAGAAATCTACTAAAGTATCCAGTGGTGTCTAGTATCTTGTCCACAAGCAACAAAGTGCGGAGTAAGTACGCTTCATTTATTGAAGTCGTTCACTCTCATTCCTCAACTCAAACTCCATACCATTTTGCTACCTAGGTACAACGAATTGCTAGGTTGTTTATCGGTTCCCCTGTCCTTGTTATATACGCTTCTCAAGTTCAAGGCAACAGACTTCTCGAAAAGCGTCAGCTGTTATTGGTTAGTGGCAACTTTTATAAATGCTATTATAACTACTCAAGCCAAGAATCATCCACATCCAAGGATTGTGAACATAATATGAGTTATAGATTTAGTTACCTCTTAAGTTTGTTACAGTTCGAGCGGTGGGTCCCAAACTAAACCAAACTTGTTATTTTTAACATAGCCCATCTTTTTGATCCTAGATCTTCTACCACTGAATTGTGAGTAGGTATGTCCTTATAGGTATAGTATTATAGGGTACCTATATTTTTCCGCCTGGGAAAATTTTAGAATAAAAAAAACCTTACCTACTGATAAAATATATTGCTAAGGTTGTTGATACCATACACAACATAGTATCCTTGACTAGTCTGCGGTTGATACTTATTTATTAATTTATTTATTATTTACCTATGTATCATTTATAATAAATAAATAATGCTAGACATTTTCCACACATCATCATCTAGCCCCAAACTAAACAGAGCTTGTGTTATGGGAACTACATGACTGATATACTACTTACATACTTTTTTTTTGTAAATACATTATGCATAGAAAACACCCCGACCCGAGACAAATATTTGCAGATCATACAAACATGTGTCCCCCAGCGAGAATGGAACCTGCAACCTTCTGTGTCTCAGGTGTGCTTTTGCCCACTCGTTGTCAAATAGTAGAGGTAATTTATGAGTTATTTAATTATATACCTGCCTACGTCTAGGTACTGTTTGTGTAAAAAGTTGTAAAATTGCCTCCAATTTTACAGGAGACAGGTGGGTGCTTAGAGACCTTGAGTTTGGTGATCATTTGGAATCATCTAAAACTGCAACATCTGTGTGAGCTAAAACTGCAGCACATGATGCAGTTTTAGCACAGAATAAATAATCCAATGCCATGAACACTATTTATTTACTCATGATTTTGTTAGCATTTTTCAGTCTTAGAACACATCAATTATTTTGGGTTTTAAATCAAATAAATAATCAGTATCTTGCAACAGGACAAGTTTATGTGGTTGTGATGAGAAGAGCCTTGTCAAGATGTGGTTGTGATTTTTATTTTGAGTAAACACACAGAACCTACTGATTTAAATTAATGTACATAGATGGTTATCACCAGGTAGCTAATGAATTACAAACACTTAGAAAAAAGTCAATAGTAATTTTGATACTGTGGCAACAGGAGTCCATACCATGATGGTTTGTTTGTCTCCCCACCTAACATTGTCAATGTTATATGTCTTCATGGATGGTTCTTAGATAGGTTTTATCGACACACATCACAAGAGGGTGCTTCCATCAATTAATGCCAGAAACACATATTGGGGATTTACAATTTTGCAAAAAAAAATTTGTTACAGATGGGTTGCCTAAAAAATGAGACACCAAGCCTAAACCAAATAAGCCTGTATGATCGAGTTGAAAAGTTGCTAGTCTCATATGAATGGAGTGATTGCAGTTTCCAAGTATCCGAAAAGATCTTCAAAGCTCATAGATTGATCTTGGGAATCAGCAGCCCAGTTTTTGAGGCAATGCTTTATGGTCCACTATCAAGCAATCAAGAGATAGTTATCACAGATATTTTCCCTGACACATTCCAACTTATACTTAACTATATTTACACTGATAAAGTAGAAATAACCAGCATCGAACAAGCATTTGATCTTTTGTACTCTGCACGGAAATATATGCTTGACCATCTGTCTCAAATATGTATAGCATACATTCAAACTAATATAAGTATAGATAATGTAATAGATATCTTAAACTATCCAGACTACATGCAAGATGAACAACTAATCAAGTATTCCCTTAAGCTACTATGTGACCATGCAGATTATTTGCTGGAGGAAAAGAAAAACTATATCACTCATCCATGCATGAAAGCCATACTTGAAAATAATCAGATAAACATGTCTGAAAAAGATCTTATAAAACATGTTTTTGAATGGTCATTGCATTGCTGTGAACAGCTTAATATACCAGCCACAGTTGAAAATAGACTTAATATGTTGAAAAGTAAGGGTTTATTTAGCTTATTAAGGTTCTGTACCTTAACTTTGGATGATTTTGAAGAGATTGTATCTGATACAAACAATCTACTTCAACCTCGTGAGTATCTAAATATAAGGAATTTAATTAGAGATATAAAATGCTATGAAAATAAAATTTCAGGGTCTTTTTGTTTGACATCTTGCATTAAGGGTTTATTTAGCTTATTAAGGTTATTTACCATAACTTTGGATGAATTTGAAGAGATTGTATCTGTTACAAACGATCTACTTGAACCTAGTGATAATCAAAATTTAAGGAATTTTATCAGAGATATAAATAGCTATAAAAATCAAATTTCGGGCTCTGTTTGTTTGTCACCCCGCAGACCACTTACATTAACTTGGTATCTTTGCTACCGCATCCCTCTCCGGCCCATGCCTCCTATAGTCATAGATTCTAATAACTATGTGATTCATTCTCGAATAAAGTCAAACAAGTCTGTTTTTATTAACTCGCTCTGCATGCCTACCAGAATGGCGCCTGCAGTTTTTTTCCGTACCAACACAGCCAAAGTATATTCCGAAAAGTTATCTGTGTCAATAGCCAGTGAATCTGATAACAGTATTATTAAGTTTACGAATTTTATGAACACTGTGGAATATAATTCTATTGTGGGTATAGAGTTGACTGAACCCTGTTTTATAAAAAAAGACAGTTGGTATAAAATAAGTTTCACCTGGCCTCATAATACCAATTGTCCTTCATATTCATACATTGTACAATGCAGGGATAAACAATATACATGCAACAATGTTAATTTTGAATTTGAAGATGTGCCACAGAATGCAGGAAATGGTGGAAGCTTCCTTGGTGGTATAAAATTCTGCCTCTAATTTAATCTCATTTCAAAATTTGCAAAAAATATGCTTTCTATTTATTTAGTTATTTCATAGTTATTTCATTCGAAGAATGAAACTAAAAATGTTTTAGGTACCTACCTAAGTAACCTACCTCCTACATTATTAAGTGTTATTGTAAGTAGGTAGGTAAGTTAGTAGGTTGTTTGTTGTAGTTAGTTCATTGATATGTTTGAAGTTGTAAAACTAGATGATTAGATCTTAAGGACTGGACAGAAGGTAGACTTGTCAGACAACATCTATTGGCTCGCGGGCAATAGCCTCGCCTGATATTTCCAAAGGCTGGGTAGATTCACAAACACGCACCCACACTAGTACCTGAACACTAGTCTTTCTTTTTCCATTCCGTTCGAAATCTCGTCTATTGGTTCAAAATACAAAACTCCCCATGATGGGCATCCACAGATCTATACTCAATACCTATTCGAGGGGGTAGTCAGAGGCACGTCCTACATTCCGAGTGACAGGTTCGAAGCCCATCACCGATTATTAGAACTAGCATTGTTCAGTTATTAGAAATATATACCTACTTACCATAATAAGTATAGATATATAAAAAATAATATTTCAACTTCCAAGTAATTACTAGCATACTATAAACTTTGGTAAATATCCTACCTACGTGGCTGGTGGTGTACGCTAACCGACATTGGCTTATATACATAAATAAGTACAGTCCGCGCCATGAAACTAGTAACTAGTCCTATTCCACAGGGAATTAGGACTTTATAAAAATTGATACGTTTTTTCACCGTAGAACATTGACTCTAGTGGCTCAGCCACAGGACTAGTATCTTGGATTCGTAATAACATCAATATCACCTACCTACTGGAAGTACCTACCTACTTTATATTTTGTGATACAGATGTTCCATTTCACGAAGTCCGTTTGTAATGTTTCTTGTATTGCATGCACTTGCACATTTTTTTAGTTTGCGTAAGCAATCCATCACGACCGGGATGGGGTTCGGGTCTCTGGTGCTTATTGTGTTCACGTCAGTTGTTGACAGCGAGTACTCTTAATAGCGCATTGCATCTACACGCAAAGCACGCATAGTAAAACGCAAACCAAGGCTGAGCGGACTTCGTGAAATGGAACAACTGTAACATGTTCGTCCGACATGGATTGGTTTTGTATTAGTTTAAGATTAAGAATGTATTGAACAACCTATTACAAGATTATTTATTTTGGATCTGCTGTACTATACATACCTATAAGTTTTATCGAATTAGAATCTCTAAATATTTAAAATGTTACGTTTTATTGCAGTAGTTATGCCAATCCGGTCATTATTATGCAGGTTTGGTGTCTTGCAGAACATTAAGCAAGCCCGCGTATGTAATATGGGAGTATTTATTCGGTGGGCCTAATGGTGAGTGTGCGTGCACCTAACTAGTACCTGACTTACATACGTCCTATTGCACTGAAACAAAACACAGGTTTATTATTGTAATAATTTAGGTAATAATTGTATTTGAGTAACACATTGTACAAAGTTAAAAAAAAACAATAAAAAACCACTAACATGGAATATAGTGTAGTGCGTGGGTGGTTAGTCTTGTAATAATTAGCGCGGAGGACCTTCAAATTTTTTGGTTAGCAAGATAATTCGTTCCGCTTCACGAATGCCACTTAACCGTGCTCCATGAACGGTAGCAAAATATCCTGGGACTGTAGCTTCTCCTGCAAACAGTAATATCGGCGGCATTGGGTCGCAAGGGCCGGGCACAGGTGTTCCTAGTTCGCATTGGTGACTTACACAGGAACAACAACCCATATACGAATAAGCCCCGCAGAAATGCGGATCTGATGCCCATCGGGACCTCAGCATCATTTGTGGGTAAGGCAGACATGGGTTCCCAGTGAATCGACGCAACAACTGCGTCAAACCCTCTGCGACGTCGTTATCCGCCATAGATTCCATCACGGCCGCTTCTTGTCCAGAGATCCAAGCGCAAAGCACGTGTTTGCTGCCCGGCATTTCATCTATTGAACATACTCCTCGAGTCCAGTCGCATCTGCACTGCAATTCTTCAGCTGACCAAGCCAATTTTAAATTCCCCTCATGACACACCCAAAAAGGTTCAGCGTATTCAAGGAAAACCTTATCGCTCAGACCGAAACCCAAATTACATATTGCATCTAACTTACACACCGGAAGTGGTGGAGCAAATAACTTATCGGCTTGACATTTGAGGCAGCCAAGTGACATGGTAAGAATAACGTAATCGGCCGTCAGCTCTTCGCCGTCGCAACACTTCACAAGTACTCTACCGTCACCCGCCTGGCCCTGACCCCAACGGACTACATTTACTGGTTTGTTGTAACGTATACAATTGTCTGGGAGCCCACGCAATAAAGGCGCCATTACACCGACGTACCCCAAGGGGACCCGAACACTGCCGCCTGGTAATTCTATATAACTACCATACTGATCTGCGCTAACAAGGGATAAATCATCTCCACATCTATTGCGTAGAATATTAGTTAGTCCAAACATCACCCGAGCTGCATCGTACCTTTGATCCTCAGGAAAATTATGTAATTCCTGTTGTATACGGAGTCCTATGAAGTTTAATAACGTGCCATGCATTCGTTCACCTCCCAGTCTGAATAAATTGGCTGCTTGTTGTTCTATCTGCCTAAATGTATGGTAAGCAGTGATAGTTACTGGCAAGTCTACTGCGCGTCCTTCGCTCGTACAAAATAATCCCTTAGAAGCGTCTAAACGGGGCAACGGAGTCTGTAGGAGTCTGTCTTGAGATGCCAACGTATAAACAGAGTTTGGTAAACATGCGCCAAATATCCATTCTGCGCCCATTTCAATGACGGCATCTCCAAGCCAACAAGAGTGAATCCTTCCTCCTGGCCTGTTGAACACAAAGTAACATGCATTTGAGGATCTTATGAAATCGGCTCAAATAGGCAGTAAAGCGATGCAATGAATAATAATTGACCCACCTTTCCTTAGCCTCTAAAACAACAAAATTTCGTATGCCACACTGTGTGAGGCGGTGCGCAGCAGAAAGACCAGCCATGCCGGCACCGACGATAATGACACGCGGCTCTTGATGCTGCGGATTGATGCTGCATGAGTCTAGAATGCACTGCTCTTGGCCTGCAGCACTTACTGCGCCACTCATTCCTCTAACTGTAGTTCCATCCCATTTGTTTATTCTGTCTACTCCTTGTGTAACAATCCTCATGACACGTGGACTTCCTTGCCAGATTAGTTTCACGCGTGATAATTTCATCTTGTTATACTTTATTCGTGTATCATCGATACCACCCTAATAACATGACACTATAAAATTTAGAATGCTTTTTCGTTATAAAAAAGCTTGTAAAAACAGTCAATTTGTTTTGTCATAATTTTATCAGAACGCCATAGAGCATAAAAGAAAGAATGTGAACCTAATGTCATTATTTCTTTTTCAGTTCAATTATAGAAAAGTTTCCTTAGGATATAATAGGAAAGATCAATGAGCAAGCAGAAACCACAACCACCACAAACTAGTAGGGATGCTAAGGCATAGCCGGGACGGATGCCACACCCTGTAGCGTCCCTCCATCTAACCTAAGCATTATCGTTCTAACGGCTTAGGTACCTACATAACTCATCTGCTTTTGCCTTCATAATAAGGGGCCAGCCCCGATTACTACTTTTGGAATAAAAGAAAAGAACGTCGAAGAACATTTCTACAGACATTTATACCACACATTAATAGTACCTAAGTATTTGATAACATTTAATTTTGTAGTAACTAGGTAAAATAGGATTAAATATTTAATTCTGCTAAGACATACATAATAAATAGGTACATTCTATACTTGATATTATAAAGAGGAAAGATTTTTTGTTTGTTTGTTAGTACCGAATAGGCTCTGAAACTACTGAACCGATTTTAACAATTTTTTCATTAATAGAAAGCTTAATTATCAGGAAGTAACATAGGCTATAATTTATTTTCAAAAGAATTGGAAAATTGTAATAATGTAATCCAAAGTAGCAAAATTTTGCCTATAAAATTCATTATTTGGCGTGCGCTGAGGAAACTATTGATGATACATAAAAATGATGTATTACATGATTAAAGTACTCATTATTTCTTACAAAAAAGTCCTCGAGGGAATATATCTAACTATCATAGTTAATTCACAATAGCAGCTTTTGTGTTCTAAAATTTAACCAACTTTTGTTTCTACCGGCGATCTACGCCGGTAGAAACAAAAGTTGGTTACATTCGTATCGTTGTATTAATTCTTATTCAAATAAATAGTTTTATGATCAAGGGTATTTATGTAGCAGTAAAATACTTTTAAATTCATTATTTTTCAGGCGGATGAAACCGCGGGGCGCAGCTAGTCACATATAAATTACTTAGTAAAATGAATAAAGTAGGTACTACTTTAGTTTTGATAGCTTCATCATAAACAATATCCCTGAAATTAAAAAAACCTACCTTATTACAATCTAAAATCGTAATTAGGTACCTAGGTTTTTCGTTCGGAAAAAATATCAATAACAAAATAAATAAAGCCGGCCTCGAAAGCTACAAACGATTATGGGTGCTAACGATCGGTCTCTGTTAGGTGGATCTGTGTCAGGTCGGTCTTTTTACTTAAGAGTAATATTATTGTCTTCTAATTATAGAATTATAAGAGAAATAGATTAATCCATCTATATAATATTGGCAAGAATAATTTTAACAGTGCCCTAGCTTGTAATTAAAGTATTGTGTGTAGGTGTGGTCTTGCGTGTGTAGGTCTTGCAGGCTGCTCTGCAGTTAAAACTTATGAACATTAAATTAGTATGTTAGGTACCTACTTCTTACTTTAAGGTAGGTACGTTTTTTAAACACACACATAATACCATAACTAGGTACTCTCATTATATATTTTTTGTCAATGCTACTTCGTTTCTTTGTAATATTCATAGGTTTCCTAGTTTAATTTTTTTTTAAGAACTTCATCGGCCGCAACTTTAACCTCTTCCCATGACACATGAATATCGCTGTCTTCGGAAAAGCGTGAACATATCGCTAACCTTAAGAAATAAACATCATCTATTTTGGACGGGACCAGGTGGATCTTACCCCGGCCGTTGATACGCCTTAGCAACTCCTCGTTGACATCATTTGCTCCTTTTAGTCTGAAGCAGACTAGTCCCATGGTGACTTCTTCGTATATTTCGAATCTCTCGTCGCCGATACAAAGGCTCTCGAAGAGGTGCGCTAAAGCGATATGCTTTCTAATGTGCTTTTGTAAATTTTCCACGCCGTACAGTCTCAGAACGAACCAAAGCTTCAGAGCTCTGAACCGCCTGCCCAACGGGATTTGCCAATGCCGGTAGTCGGGAGCGGAGCCTTGTTGATCGTGCTTCAGGTAAAGGGGATCTACGTTGAACGCGTCAATAATCCAGCGGGGTTGTTTGAGCCACATCGCGGAGCAGTCGAAGTTAACAAGCATCCATTTGTGCGGGTTGAAGTTGAAGGAGTCTGCCTTCTCGACGCCTTTCATGAGGTAGCGGTATTCGGGGCAGATGAAGGAAGATCCGGCGTACGCGGCGTCCACATGCAGCCAGATGTCCTGCTCCTTGCACACGTCGCCGATCTCATCCAGGGCGTCGAATGTGCACGACGACGTGGTGCCCAGAGTCGCCACAACCTAAGAAAGACAACATAAAACAAGTTAAAATTGCTTAACTTAAAATCAGCAACCACCAAAGGTAAAATTTAACAATGATAATTTAACAAATCGGAAGCGGTAACATAAAGAAGTCAATTAAAAACTTACGTAGAACGGAATGAGTCCATTGCGAACGTCCTCTTCGATAGCATCTCGCAAAATGTCGCCGCGAAGGCGTCTCTTGGAGTCGGGTTGCAGGCTTCGTAGCTTCACACCACCCAGGAGTCCGGCGCGCTCGACAGACGAGTGAGCTTGTTCTGAAAACACCATCATAACTAATTGTAGATCGAGCAGATGAACACCATCATAACTGTCCGCGCTTTTATGCCGGCCTAATCAAACGCCTGCATTTCTGATAGAAAACAAATGTGACATTGTGCCGGTAGATATACCTACGTTAGTCGCAGCTGTAGGTAGTGAGGTTACAACATACCTAGACACGGAGCATAGCTGTTTTGTCTAGCGAGGAGTTCTGTACTCTAGACTAGACTCAAGAGAGTTTTTTGCATTTCATAAAAGTAGTTTACGTATTTTATTTCATGCTATATATATATAAATATATATATAGCATGATATATAAATATATATATGTGATAAATTATAAAAAAAATATTATATATATATATATATATATGATATTTTTTTTATAATTTATCACATTAGTCTCGCCTGAAAAAGGCACCACCGATTAGTAGTTTTGCCGAACCATTCTATAGGAAGGATTCATTTGTCCTTATACCTACAAAGAGTAAAAATTGTGCGAACCGTACATCGGCGAAGGATTATTTCGTAGAAGAGTCTTGGCCTAGCTGCACCCTGGTAGCATAGGTACTATGTTCTTTTACGTTATTTTTGGTCCCCTCTTCGTACTTGTCATGGTAGGTACTCGATTAAAAGGGCTGATGACGACTGTGACTTCCCGGAAAAAACTTGTTTGTTAGGGAACGAAGGGTGTTATCGACGACAAGTTCGTTCTATGAAGGTTGTATTGGCTTTTGATTTCAAAGATACTCACTGTTGCAGTATCCTACAAGCTTGGAGATGATATCATTGTCGGTCCACTCCGGGTGTTGTTCCTTGACCCGCTGCATCATGCGGTTCTTGGCTCCTAGTAACGCGACAAGAGTGGCCTCACTGGCCGTGCCCTGGATGACGCCGCCCGCCTCCCCGCCGGAACGCGCCAGGAATTCCTCAGGGAGACCCAGCATCTGACCCAGCCAGTCGAGCATCACCACTTCCAGTTCAGTGCATGCGGGACTCGCAATCTGAAATGGACGATGAACTATGAAAATACTTTAATTTATCATTTGGGTGAAGAGATAGGACTGTGCTAGTATTATAATACTTAAGAGTATGTGTGACTGTGCTGAATCAGATCAATGACACACTCGATGGTTTTGTTCAAGGTGTAGAAAGGTTTTTATCCCCTCCTTCCGCCTTTGGCATGGGTGATGAGAAAAGTGCTTGGAGGTAAAGTACCTATGGTAATTACTACTTTTAATATGCTAAGTAATTTGAAATTTTGAACACACATGATTGTAAAACGGTGGTACCTATAGAAGCGATGAGAAATATAGTACGTATACCTATGCACGTTGTATGCAACATCGTAATAACTAGTCGCCTTGCCGTCAGCTATTAGTTTAAAGACCGTGGTAACTGTACTGATGTCTATGTAATACTAGTTTCTGCCCGCGGTTTCGCCCGCGTGGTATGATAACAAAAGTAGCGTATGACCGTCTCCAGGTTTCAAACTATGTCCACCAACTTTTGAGTGAATCGAACCAAAGATTACAATTTCCCATACAAAGTTTACAACTCAATTGCACACTCCCAAAGGGTAGTTTTGAAAAAAAAAAAACGTATTTCGTTATTTATTTTGAAGTTTATTTGTACAGAGTTTTGAGAGAATCAAACCAAGGAATAAATTTTTCCATAGAAACTTTACCACCTTGCTTAACCCCCTTAGAGGTTGATTTTCGAAAATAAGATTAGCCTATGTATTATTCCAGAATCTAAACTATCTACATTCCAAATTTCATCAAAACCGGTTTAGTAGTTACGGAGATACGTGGTAACAACATTCACACACACACAGACTTTCGCATTTATTATATTAGTAGGAAGTAGGATTATTTTATCACTACATCCGTACCGCATTGAATTTTCATTGTCAACCTTCTCTCATGACCGCTAGTGCATTGTCGTGATATTGACGTATTGTCAGTATAATGGCGAATATGTGACTGGTTTTCCTTGTTCGAGTTTCATGTTGATCGTAACATTGACACTGACTTCGGTCCGGTTCGCAGAATAATTTACCGTGTGCGTCGATAAACACGTTCATCCAAAATGATTAAAAAATATATCTCTTTCCGTGCTTTGCTCGTGAGTGTATCAAAACAAAATAAACAACAGGTTGCCGTTGGACGGTCAGCCTTTGCACTTTGTTCAAGCTGAAACGAAGTGTTTTTCACTAGGGAAATCAGTCGATAAAGCGTCCGTCGGTCCATTGGCACTAACAGAGGCTCTACTTTTTAACCGACTTCAAAAGAGGAGCAGGTTCTCAATTCGGCTGTATGTTTTTTTTATCGTGTGTGTTTTTTACCTGACATCTTCGCCAATTGTTAACCGATTCTGATGATTCTTTTGTTGTTGTATCCCAAGGAGGTCCCATAAAAGTTTTATTCCTGAGGGATTGCTATTCCGTAAATTTAAAAAAGATGATGATCTTTTTGGTTATGGCGATCTTATGGAATCACGACATTTTTTGTGGGTGATCTTTCTTTTGTATTATAATCGAAAGAGTAAGTAACTTTTTTGATTTTTTTAAATGAATTTCTCAATTCGTCCGTATATATTTTCGCACACACATCTTCGCCAATTGTGAAACGAAGTTTTCTTGGAAAAATCCCACTCCTAAGGGTGAAAAAATGGGTTATGAAATTGCATATTGGGCTTTTTATTTTAATTGAAAATTATTCCTATACCAACCTACCTAATAGCTTAGTTGTTTTTACTAAAATTTGTATTGTCAATGTAAGTTTTAGATGGAGTTTTTCTGTTAAACATTATACAAACTAATATTATGCTAACCTTTTCTCTTTTTACTTGTACATAGGTACTTGCTTAATAGTAATCTACGCCAAATATCTACATAAACCTTATAATGGTTTGTCGAAGGTGCAAGTACCGATTCCTCATTTGAAATAGAATTGTGAATATATAGTTTGCCGGCCAATAAGTTCGTGGAACATACCCAAGTGAAGCCAATACAAGCGATGGCACCGCTCAGCATATCAGCAACGATTGCGGGGTAGGAGTTCGCAGTTGGGAAGTAAGCGTGGAATCGCGGCGAGTGCCAGTGGGTCACTCCAGACATGACCACACGTTCGATGTCGGCCATTACGGCCGTCCATGGCTCTGCCTGCTCTGGAGCCTGTTCCGGTACTAATGGACGGAGGTACCCTGGCTTCACGGAGGGCACTACTTGTCTGAAAATTAAAAATACATTTATGTTCTACTTATCCGACTTACACGAGCGAGTATGGAAATGATAGTAGGTGAATGATATGCCAGAATACGTAGCAAGTGAAAATCCGTTATTTTTGCCTCTTCTGACGAATAGGCGTGATTATAATGTATTTAAAAAAAATTGTAGAGCTTTGCTGTCTTTGATGGCAAACAGACTTGTTCCCAAAATAAAATTGTATTTCTTTGGTCACCCCTTCAATCTCCAGCCCTGGCTAGGTAGGCGGGTACTTACGTAATAACTGGTAGAAAATGCTTAAGCATTAAGTCCGCTTATTGTTCACTTTTAATTAAATGTGCAATAAAGAGTTAATAAATAAATAACTATTAACTAATCTGTGTTAGCAGTCTTTTTGCCGTAGCCTAATAAAATGAATGCAAGTAGACAGGTACTTAGAACACAGTGCACAAGCATCATCAAAGGTAGGTAGGTACCTATTTTAAATCAAAAACAGTTTACAGGTAAATATAGGTATATTTTGGAAATTGGGTCAACTAGTGAACTCGGGAGCTCGGACCTCCCACACAATCTGACCCGTATCGAATTAAATAGATGCCTGCGTAGCATCGTTTTATACATATGTATAGGTATGTCGATATCTGGCCCTATAGTATTATAATGCGTGTGGCAGAGCATTCGTGAATCATGATGAAATAGGTAGGTACCTACCTGTCCCTGATATTTTCCAAATATTCAGCGATGTAGTCTGTCATCGCCTTGGCGAAGTCTTTGAAATCTCCTGCCTCCATCGTCTCTGAAAAATAACCGACATTAAAACCGGCAATGGGCATTAAACGATGACGTACAAAGCACAAAAAGAAAAACTGTTATAAAATAACTAAGTACAATTATATTATACGGATAGGCTATCAGCGTAACTGAAGAACGTTACAACATCACCAAAAAAAAATATCATCAAAAAATCGCAACACAACAACATGCATTTGTCGCAGCAAAGTGTTAGTAACTATTAGTAAACAAACCGAATTGTAGTTTCGTATGATCTTCCACCGACATTGTTGAGTGCAATCTAAAAATTAAATAAAGTAGGTAGGTAGGTACTTATTGTATATTCATGTTAACTTCCAATGCTTCTATTGTAATGAATGGTTTTCTCTGTAAATCTTTGACATAGGTAGGTACTTAGGTACACAGACCAAACGACTTTAACCTATCGTACCTATCGTTCGAATAGGTACCTATCGTTAAAGTCGTTCGGTTTTGACTCTACATTTTTAGAAACGTTCGGTTTGGACCCCCGACGCAGAGGTGTTAGGTATAAGTTTAACGTGGGTATTCTGTGTATGTCTGTTGCATCGTAGCTCAAAAAAAATATGATTCGATTTTTTTTTGTTTGTTAGTTGACTTGATCAGGACTGTTCTTGATTCAAGAAAATCTGTTCAGCCGTTTGAAGTTCATCAGCTCTGTTCTAGTTGATGAAGGGATGTGACTAGACTCTGGAATTTAAAACATGCTGTTTTTTCGCTATCGATTAATATACCTATCTTCTAGGATGGTTCTTAGGTAGGTCTTACCTCCAACTAGAGGGAGTTGCAATCGAAGATGGAACAAGCATGTCGCGGATTTTCCGTAAAAAAATACTTTGTGCATATGATAAATAACAAAACGTGGGTTCAATCACATATTTTGGAGGGGTGTACCTACTAGAATATATGTGCTTCGGTTAACAGATTTGTAGCCTTGTTCAATGCCGAGAGAGCGGCGCTGCCACCGGAGCCCCAGCCAGCGGGCGTTTGCGCAACGCTACTGCGCGTTGTACCGAGCAACTGGTGCGAGGTTATTGTTGAACCTCGTGTCGTCAGGCTTACAAAGAGTTCCTTGGTAACCTTTATTTCTATATCATGTTTTTCTGTGCACATACACCCCAATGTCAGTGCAGATTTTGATTCTCCCACATATATATTTATGAAACACTTTTTCAATACTAAAGGAAATCTATCTAGGTAGGTACCTACCTACTCTATTATCCAGTCATTAAATAATGAGTGATAGAGTCCTGAAGTCCTAAGCATTTAATTCTAATTCTAAGTGGGCGAACTCAGCTCTGCTCTGACGTCCCGCATTGGAGTGATTTGTGCATTATCCCCCTTCTCGCCTGACCTGGAGTTTAATTTGTGTTTGAAATTCATAAAATAAAAATGTAATGGAGTGCATGAAGCCGGCATTAACGATTTAATATCTATGTAGTACCTGCTTATTCACTGTGTAAAAAAATAATAATCTGATAAGCTATGGTATATCAGGTACCTAGGTACTTTGATTATATACAGGTACTCAACGGCCAGGAACCTTCCATATTCTAATCAAAATATAATAATGTTATCAAATTTAAACGGGTACCATATCCGTAGTTATCTACATAGGTCGGTAATATGTATTGACGACGGTGGTGGTGTCGTCACGGGCGAGAAGTCCGCTGCGACGCAAGAGGTGCGGGTTCAATTCCCGCAGCGGGACAAATGTTTTCATGCCCTGCAGACATTGTTCTGGGTCTGCGTGATGTGGTACCACGGTAGGTACCTACTCGTAGTTCATGATAGGTACCAACGATACATGAAATTTTAGTGTGGGGCTAGGAGTATAGTAGGTACCTATGTGTAACCCACCAATGTACTTATATTTCAATTTGTCAATTCATCATCAGTTTCGTACCTAACATTTTTTTTATAAAAAATCTGTCCCAATAACTGCTCGCTCTATCCTACCTCATTCAGATTCCTCGAAACTTCTCAATATTTATTAAAGTTAGGGCCGAGGTGATCTTAGCACGCGATCACTTAAAAAATCTGCTTCTGATTACTACAAACTGAGATAATTCGTTCACCATTGCATCATTAAAGAGATCTTATAATGAAGAAAATTTAGTTGACCGGTGTGTTTTATAGGTAGATTTTAGAAATGTGGTTACCCATTTATTGCTGGTATGAAATAATATTACTTGACACAGGAAAAAGAAAATCCGATATAGTACTGTAGGTACTTGAATATTCACATTATAAGGTACCGACAGAAACCTAAAAAAAAACAAAGTTATACTTTCCAGTTATTGCATGTGGCGCACGCACGCAGAAAACTTCCCGTTGTCCCCCGATGCGGCTGAGGATCGGGGGCAACGGGAATAACCCGGTAACTTGACAAGTAAACCACGCGTATGCATAAAAGAGGTATTCCCCGCGCCAATGACTAACTATAAGGTAAGGCTATTTACCTCATGAGTTTACATTATATATACTTATTCATCATTTGTTTAGCGGAAAATTAAACCTCAAACCTGGTCACTCTACTTGGGTGAAACACCTGTGGACGTATTTACCTTAAACTCTAACTCTAACTCTAGCCTTTATGTTATTCTGATGTATAAGCTATACATTTCTGTAAAGTTTTATCAAAATACGTTCAGTAGTTTTTGCGTCAAACATCCATCCTCACAAACTTTCACGTTTATGATAGTAGTAGGATGTATTATATCGGCAAACGTCATTGCTCATGGGTAATTCGGATTGCGAAGTATCTCCACTGTTTATCAATATAAACAATAGTGGCCCAATGGCCATTTAAAATAATAACCCTGTTTAAAAAATACATACCTATCCATCTAGATTTCATTAATTATTTAATGAGGTAGGTATGACATCATTTATTACCGTTTGTTTTATTTAGAAGCAATTAGATTATTTTCGGAAGGAATGAAATTAGATGTTAAATTACAAATTGTTACTGGTAAGTATGAAGTTAAGTAGGTATCTGACTACCTTCAATTTAAATAAAAAACATTTTTTTTTATTAATTAAGCATTAAGTACATATGTGCTCGCCTAGGTACCTACTGTATCTGATTTTTGCACCTGCTTCACTCTACCTATCTATCAAGGATGTTATTAAAGTTAACAATATCGTTGCTATCTATATAATAATTTTAATGCATGTTTCAAAATAATTATTGTTAATTAGAAATCTTCGGTAAATTTATGCTGTTTCACTTTCACACGTCTATAAAAACCTTACAAATTGAAATCTACTAGTACCTACCTAGGTAGTGGAGGGGTTCTCTCTAAAAACTACAATCTTCATACTTAATAATTATTGTATTTTTTTTTATTACGTATTGGCTATTTATTTTTAAAAAACTTAAGTAGGTTAATAGAGCAGCTGACGCCCCGTCTTATCTATCATAACTACCTACTACAATAAGAGTACCTAACTAGGTACATACATATTAGATACATATTAGTATTGTAGTTATGTAGCATAGACTTAAGAAGTTAATTCTAATCAGTCAACTGAAGTTTTCACGATTGCATTTCTGCAATCTAGATTAACCTAACCTAGATTATACGTAAATGTAGTTTATAAAATATACTTATTTTGTGCAACGCATTTTCATCGATCCGTACGTCCTAGAAGCATCAGTTTAGTGCGGAAGGACATTATTACATTATTACCAAATTAATGGTTGCAACCTACCTAAAACAAAGGTTGCCCCAATTTATAAAAAATACTAAAATCATTTGCTTTTCTCATTTGTATCTCATCTAAGTACGATCTTGGATATAAGTAGGTATATAGTTAAAAGTTTGGTCCTTGCTTGCTTGCGTTGACCTCCGAATCAATCCGGTAGATAGGTGGACTGGATGTAGTCATTGACACTATCTACGTACGGCTCCTACTTTAAATTGAATGAATCAGAGCGAATGTCATGATCTAGGTCAACTAATTAGTTGGAATTGAAAGGCATTAATTTAAAGGTCATCTATTGTTTAATAGATAACCTAATCTAATGTGGTAGTATTGGCAGATGCCAAATTTGCTATAATTTTCACTAGAAACTGGATATGTCCTGATATTTCCTTCGGTTTCTCTCGTACCTAGTTTTGGCGCATGCAACTATGTCGAAATATCGGGAAACCTGTAATTGATATTATTTCTAGTGAAAGTAAGAAATTAGGGTTTTTTTACACCCGAAATAGCATACAGTAACATAGGTAACCACACAGTCGATCCCGCACTAAGATTCACTGTATCTTAGGTACCGAGAACTACGAGTACCATGTTACCACAACACCCAGAATAAAATCTGTGCCCTTACTTATGAGTTAGGTATTTATTTTTAACTTAGAGATTTTTATGAACGGTAAGCAAGGTACAAAAAGGAGAAATTTTTTCTTGAATAGTCAAGATCTCGCTATAGGACGAGCTTAGATTAGGTAGGCCTAGGCTATATATATTATGATAATAATTTATGATAGTTTATCCTTCATTCAAAACCCTTTAAATTAGTTATAGGTCTTCAAAATTATAGTATCTACTTACTAGTATCTGATATTAGTATCTTTTTACCTACTTACATCCATATGTAAGTAAGTAAATATAAACGCAGATCTTTAGAATGTCATCATCCATATTAACTTTTAGCAATGACAATTTAAATTTGGAAGGTAATATTTAGAGTTAGTTGGTACGGTAATTAATTACATGGCCAGCAATATTATTTAAGCGGGCGCCGATAGAGTTGTGTTATTCATAAAACCTACACCTCGCAGATTATTGAAAAGTTTTAATTGATGTCAATGTCAATACTACACCAATAAAATCTTGTTGAACAATGTACTTAAGTTAAATTATTTAAAAACTTACCAAGTCAATTAAACTGAACTCAACAAGAACCAGACACTAAATTTATTGTTTGTTAAGCTGAATTGATTATTATTTAGGGATTGTATCGCGGTTCTAGCGATTGTTCGGAAAATCGCCGTGCGTTCTAGTCGGAGTCCGCCGCACTACGCCCGCACCGATAGCCTTGCAAGCTTTTATATATTATGCCAGCGATACCTTCTACACGTAGTATAGTACTAGTATAGTATTATAACATCTGTGGTAGCGTACTTCTCTGGTAGCTCCATTTAGAAGATTAGCTGTGGTGCATGAGCCGTCAAGTCGAATAGAGGAAACTTAATCTCTGAAGTGCTCCACTAGAATTTACCGATTCAAAGAGCTTTTGTCCCGCCTAAGAGGCTCCAGTGGTAGTGGTTCTTGGACGAGGAAAATAAGCACTGGAAAATAATGGGTGGAACGTGAAGTCAGAGACTAGTAAAACAGGAACGTTTCTGTCTTGAACGTAAAGTTTACTAGTTCGATTTTTAGGGTTCCGTAGCTCTTAAGGAAAAACGGAACCCTTATAGGGTCCCTTCGTTGTCCGTCCGTCTGTCTTTCTGTCTGTCAAGACCAGGTATCAATTTCGAATAAGTACCTTCGTAGGTCTACGGTCCCTTGAAGCTCTAAAAATCAAGCTTCTAAGACAACGCAATAAAGAAAAACGGCCATATTTTATGCATCATATTTTGATACTCACAAATAAATCAAAACCTATAGGGTACTTTCCGTTGACCTAGAATCATGAAATTTGTCGAGAAGCAAGGTCTTACTGCACAAGTAATAGAAAAAGTACAAAAATCGTTAATTAGTAATTTTATCATATAAAAAAATATTTTTTTGCTAAATTACATTAGCAGTTGGAGAATATACCGTGAAGTTTATCAATTATCCTATACAATGTATAGGAGAACATTTTTTCGACTACAAAGTTAAGATTATTTTTCAATCCGACTTAGCTTTTCGTCAGAGCAATGTTTGATGCTTTCATAGTTTGTGAACTTGAGCAACGTTAATTATTTTGGTAAACATACAAGCTTATAGGGAAGCCTCGGTGCGCAAGTTGACTCGCACTTGACCGTATTTTTAAAATAAGATTTGTTTAACTCTAATTATTATAAAAACCTTATGTGCCAAATATAATGTTTAGTTTAGACGTACCTCCTACTTGGTATCCTCATAAATCTCTGCATAGATATTGAGTATGGATCTGAGGATATTCATCATGGAGATTACAGTAGTGAGCGTGATTTTTACCTACTGTCGCTGTATAAGCTACGCAGTAAGTATTAGTTTGAAGTTTCCTATGAGTTTGTGATTGGCATGGCCATTATTTGTTATAGTAAATAAATAGAACATTTTATTTATTAGGTACCAATAAATACTAGGCGACTTTACACGGAACTGGATGTGATTTTTCTCAGATGGGGTATTTACCGTTTTCTCATCTCAAAACGTACTTTGAGTGTTGGGCAACTACAGGTACGGATGAAAGGAAGAAGGTTACACGCGGCTGATATGCGGGGATGGACGAGTGGAGTTAAAAGAATGTCAATATAACAAATGAGAAGTCTGAAAATTATTGAAAAGTTGAGGAGTTAAGTTAATAGGTTTTACTTAAGAAGAAAGTCATATTATGAGAAGGATATTACACATAATGGAAATAAGAATTGGTTATAGAAAGGAGTGAGTACTGAGATGACGGTTGATATGGGAGACTATAAAAATATATTGTGCTGATACCGCGTAAAGTGGGAGGACAAGGTGATGATGGAACAAACAACATAGGTCAATCGTCAATCGTTTTGAGCGGCTGCTACAGGATGTGGGTCTGTAAAGTGCACCCTACTTTACAGAGCCACATCCTGTAGGCCGCTGGGGCACAGGCACACACATTTAAAACATTATGCTAACACAAATAAAATAAACTTTGCACTCAATAAGGATGTGCCCCCACAGATACAAACAGTGCCTCCAACAAATTTGTGCCGAATCCTACATAATATTCATTTGTCCCAATACAGGGATTGCACTTCGCCTAGCATTGACGTTACCTGTGACTTGGCAAGCTGTGAAAGATCGTTCAGAATATAAGAGCTTCTATAATGCGTAAGAACTATTTTTAAGCTTTAATTAATTACAATTAATTTCCAATTATTTAATGAATTGAAAAAAATATTTTCAAAGTTATTTTGTCGTTTCTCTTCCCAAAAAATAAGTATCTTGCAAAATTCAAATCTTGCCAGAGACGCTCATGGCCCTACAACGCTGATACCAACTGATTGATTTTTTGGGATATGTGCTCTAACGATGAACCGACAACCGCTGGGGGAAAGAAGACTCGACTGTCGATCACGAACCGGATGAAACGTCGCAGTTTAGGAAGGCTTCCACCCGATGGGCTGATGACATCGTTACGGTTGCGAGATTTCGGTGGATGCGGGCCAAGATCGTTCAAGGCACTTTTTTGGAAGGCTTATGTCCAGCTGTGGATGATGATGATGCTCATAAAATCCGAAATCGACATCACTTTAGCGACATTTTTCTCTTTGTTTCTGCCTACAGGATGTCTACTGGCAACACGCATCATAGAATAGAACTCGTAACGCTAACGCTACGCCGCCAGTCGCTCTGCCCCGTGTATTATTGATACTCGGGGCCGAAGCACCGCGTCGTCGCATCGCCCGTCCACGCTATTACTTCTTTTGCTAGGCTTCTAAGGGTCGTAGCGCGATGTTAAATAGGCTATAAACTTCCTCAAGAATTGGGCTATCAAATACTTCTACGAGGCGCACTGAATCCTTTCATCGCACTGTTTCTTCCACTATTGATTACAAGGCTATTTTCAGGGTTGCCATACCTTAACGCGGTCAAATCAATAACCGACCAGAATAGGGTGACCAAGAAAGAAACGGTAACACGACGAAGTATGCGTTGGTAGTAGTAGAGCTAAACCGCTTACCAAAAGGAATGCTTGTTTGCCACTTTAGTTTAAAAAAAAAGTAATTATTAAAATATTATTTTTAAGATACCAAGCTTCTGTAAAAAAAACTAATAAAACTTCTGTTCGATGCAAAATATGCTTTATCTATGTATATTCAATCAAGTCACAAGATATTTAGTCATATTAAGTAGGAAAACTTTTGTAATTTTCTATATTAAATATGTTTATGCCAAACTGTTAAATGCATGCTGTGTTCATCTCTAACTAGATCCTAAACAAGCAATTATTCATATGTAAATTCTGTTGATGTTCCTAAAATATAAATAAATAGGAGGCGATGAAAGATTCCACTTTTCGGCCCTTTGAAAGATATCCCCTAAATAGTGAATAATACCCTTAGTTGTTACTACTAATCATACCAAGGCGAATAATACCAGCACATATACACCTACCTACATACATTATTAATACTTCTACCACAGTTGAAAAGTTAGGGAGGTACTTCGATCATGCCGGGTTTGAAACTAACTACTGTGCTTGTTAATATTTATGTTCTAGTAGGTAAAGATGGATATTATCTAGATAAATGTACAGAATGTACGCGAGACACCCGCCATGCGCCACCACCCACCAGTCCCACCCTCTCGACCGAGGGCGGCCATTGGGAATTGAATCAATTCACTTTACTTAACTCCCTCTCGAGTGTTCGCTTGCCTAGAAAAGTGTTTTATTCATTGTCAGGTTGTTAAAGAAAATGTACTTTCTTAGTGAAATGAATTTATGCGGTTTTATTGAAAAAGACGAACTTTAGTTAAGAATTCTTTGAATACATTTTGTTACAGAAAGTCGTATTCGCCTGGTGAACGGTACCCCGATTTCCGATCCGGAGATCGTGGGTTCGAACCCGGCCGTGCACCAATGGATTTTTCCACTCAACACTCAACATGTGTGCACTAGCCTCTGCCACCGGCTTCGACCGCGTGGGACCCAGATAAAAAGTAGCCTATGTGTTATTCTGATGTATAAGCAATATTACTGTAAAGTTTTATCAAAATCCGTTCCGTAGTTTTTATGTGAAAGTATAGTAGTATGATTACCACGTGCTCAAAACTGTGAAGAAAATATCGTGAAGAAACCGACATGCCCTAGAATCAAAACTTCGAAGCCATGTGGCATTTACCGCCGTTTTCCTTATTCATTCAGAAAATGCACTGCTCAGTTTCTGTTGCGTTATTTTACATGCAGGAAGGTATGTATCTAAGCCGATACTTAAACTAGCCTAAATGAAATTGAGCACAGATTGAGTGAACTTATTAAGTAGGTCGATAAACAGGAAAATGTAGTTTGCCCATGATTCCTCATTTTATATTAAATTAATCGGACCGGCTAAAACAATTCAATACCAAGAGCCATTTCAATTTCGCAAGCAGTCGGAGAGCAGCGGACGGAAATGATTTATCGCTTTCCAGTGTGACCGTATATAAAGCCGAGCTCCATCAAAAGCTTTGGATGGGTAATTACCGGTGACGCACAGCGAGCTCTCTGCTCTCGACTTCATAAGTGGTCGGACGAGCGGCGCGGGCGGGAGCTGGGACTCGAGGACTCGTAGGGCTGTGTCACCATTTTTTACAATATTTAAAAACTTCGTCTCGTTGTGTATTCCATCTCGTAAATTCGTAATGCGGCGCCTCTGCTAACACAGTACCTAGGTACCTATCTGAGAACCTTTGAATTCATGCAAAGTGAACTACATTACAATCGTTTACGCCGTTTAACATTCCATCGTCAATTGCAGCGCCTTCAAGTGACTTTTGTCCATAAAACCTAAGAACATGATAAGAATCTCAAACAGATGGAAATAGGTAGGTATAGTTAGTACTTACTCATAGGTACCTATCCGATATTGGTAGACCAGAGATGCCAAAGATAGACTTATATACAAAAGTAATGTCTCAATGTAGCTCTTTCAATACAATACAATAAATTTATTGATAACACCAAGTTATAAGTCGGATACTAAAGTACAAGGTTATTTTTTAATTTCCTTTGATCATTTTTTTAAGAGATAGCTGCCGTATTTAGCACATCAAAAAGTAGCCGTACGAATTTCAAACACAAGTTTATTTTATTAAAGCATATTTTTATTAATTCATGTATTTCAGACTAGTTGTTGCCAGCAGCTATGCACGTGTGTTTAAAAAAAACCCTTAATATGTGAAATCCCAAAATCCTGGAAAAAAAACGATACTCCCATACAAACTTCCACTCCCCGTTTCCTCCTTAAAATGTGAAAATTCAAAAACCCTGAAATAAGTCATTATTTATTTATGCTCAGTAGATGTAATTTAAATTGTCATGTTTCTAACTTTGAAGAACAAAGACTTTCATACAAAGTTCCTCCCCACCCCTTAAAGTGGAATGGATCCTTTCTTAGCACTGCTTAGCTTACGTTATGAAATAAGTCCAAATTTCAGCTTTCTTGGCTTAGTAGTTTTGGCTGTGTTGATAGATCAGTCAGTCAAAACAATTTTATTTTATTAAATTTCATCTTAAGTATTAAGTTTAGATTATGAATCTAAAAGGAAAATTATGCGCTTAAAACGCAATACACGGCCACAGATATTATAGTGCTAAATAAAATCTTGTTTTGGAAACTAACAATTATTTTTGGTATGTTATGATGATGAATTAGGTCCGCACTTGAGCGACACACGACCAATGCACAATTTTGTGTCTCGTCGTTCAGAGTGGAATAAGTAGGTAGGTACTGTGACAGGTCCTATGAAGTCTTCTGTGGGTCGGCTGGGGGTAGGTTGGGTGGTGGAGGTGAGGGTGGCAGTTCGCGCCGTATCCTTGGATACTTACTTTGAAAGGGAGATGTCGGTTGCAACAAGTAGGTAGAATTTATCTTTCTACGTGTATAATGTGATGATGGGAGCTTATTTTTACGACGTGCTATCATTTTATTCTGTTGCAAAAAGCTGACGCATAGATACCATAGAACTCATATAAATAGTTAGGTACTAGGTAGGTACCTACTCACACATAAAAAACGTAGACTCGAATAGCGCTTTCCGCGGAACGTACCTGTGGTAAGTAGGTGATTTTCAATTAAATACTTATGTAAAGCCCATTCCTCGAAGCAAGTCCCGGGGCGATTTGAGAATCGAATTATCCAGCTAGTGGAAAATAAATATTTGCCATGAAGGACTTGTTTCTTGGAACGGACAGTCATTTTGCTTACGGAATACCAAATAATAGTAAATTCGTGGATCCGATAGGGAGTCGATAAGCGCTACTGAGATGATACAGTCTAGTTATTTCAACAGCAAACTGGCGCATGAAGGAACCCTCTACAAGGCAAATCCTTTACCACTCTGATTCTTTCATTTTACCACTACATTACCTACATCAACCTAGTCAGACAGTTGACCTAACTCAGGGTGATTAAGAAGAACCGGTGACACGACGAAAAATAATTTACTGTTGTTAGTAAAAGAGAGCAATAGTGTAAATTAAGTTTACTTAGTTGGTGTACAAGAGAATCGACGCCATGCTAGTAACTTCTATACTAACTTGGGGCAAGTTATAATCATTTGACTTATCAAACGTTACACGGTGACGCCGTGTAACTATCAAGATCCGTAATCGGGAGGCAGAATGTAAAAGTATTTGGACTCCACTCCAATAAAGGAAATCTTGTGGATACGGTTACCGCTTTGACATGTTATATAATATAGACAGCTAACTAGCCTCGCAACTTCCGCGAAATGAAAATATAAGTTTGCAATATAAAGCATGCACAGGCTACAAAATGTATCATTTACATCGGATAGCCCCGCTGGTAAGATAACCAAGTTGGCAGAATTGAATAGGTAGGTAGGTATTTGCGTTTTGCTCGCTACCATTATTAAGTACTCAAAGGTACGTAGGTACCTACTTCGTAGTTATTACTACGTACGAGCGAGCAAAGCAAGCTTTAGCGGCGTAAAGGGGGTGAATGAATGATTTCCTACCTACGTACCTTTGAGTACTTAATAATAAGTACTCAAAGGTACGTAGGTACCTACTTCGTAGTTATTACTACGTACGAGCGAGCAAAGCAAGCTTTAGCGGCGTAAAGGGGGTGAATGAATGATTTCTAGATTTTTGTGGGCATGAGAAAATACGATTGATAATTTTTAGGTACGAAATACAATCTCTATAAAATAGTCTTGACTTAACTTCTTGAATAAGCCTTGTGTAACTATTTGCCACAAGTCTGTATTGTCAGTTTCATGCTAGTGCATGCACTTAAAATTTTGAAGATGTGTTATGTTTATTGTAAATATCGGTTATTAATGGGAGAATAAGCAATTTATTGCCTTACCTACAAGGTGATTTTATTTTAAAATATGTGAATTATAGACTATGTAGGTACATTAGTTTCATATATTTCCACCAAATACTATTTCCAAACATGCTCCAGTTCACTATTAGGTTGTACAATTTTTTTCGTACACGTACAAAAAAAAATCAAACCAAATGGTTTGGAACAGGGAGAATTTAACGCTATACTGGCTGTGCTTTCCAGAGATGTACTTTCCATGGATGTACAATACAGAATCGAGTGTCAATGTCAAGTCAAGCAAGGGTATACCACCAGGATTATGGTTTTGTTCAATATTGGCAGAATTGTGACAGATAGTCGCTTCACTTCACTTCTTGATTATGGCTTATTCATGCCTAGGGTTATCTCCTCGATGTCAAGCCTCAAGAAGTGGTGTTTCGTTCAGAAACAGTTCCTAAATCTAGATTCGATTTCTCTCAACACTCAAATTAGAGTTACCAACTGAAGACCTAACGGGGCTAGAACTAACTACTTTTCTAGGTAGCTATGGCCTAAAAACCGGCCTGCACAACGCAATAAAACATTAATGCGTGTAGATTTCATCTTCTATATGGAAGGTAGGTGGATAAGATAAAAAACAGTGCTCATTAGAAATTAAGCAATAAAAACAGTTTCGTTACGGATGTGATGCACAATACCAACAAAAATTAAAACCAATTATTTATTTAAATAAAAATAAAAATAAATAAAACTTGAAGAAATAGAAAAACTAGTAAAGCTGAAAGATTTAATTATACATTACCTTTAGAAAAAATCAGACCTAGCTAGATACTGTAATTATGTCCCTAGCTAGAGCAGCGTTTTTTCGAGGATAATAACCTGAATAGGTTCTCACTACTTACTCGTTGTAGATTTTACGATCTCTTTGGCGTAGTAAGCGAATGTCCGCCTGAGGCGCAGATAGTTGGTGGTTCGATTCCCGCTGCGATGTTTGTATGATTAGCACAGCACTAAAATTCTTGCCATCTCTTTCTTGCGTACACTATCAGTAAAAGAGAGTGACAGTTTAAATTTAGTTTAGTTAGTGTACTACAGAATAGAGGCTAATGACAGTTTTATGAGTGTGCATAAGAAAAGGGTTTTCAAAGCACAAAATACATTTGAAAACGAATTTAACTAGAATTTGCGTAAACCCTCGCAGGTTAGTTATGAAATAACGAGCGGAAGGCCGGTTAATAAAAGCATTTTTAAATTCCTACTAAGTACTTATTGTGTTTCCTTACTTTTGCCCCACCCCTAAACAAATGCTGGAGACACCCATGACGAAGTTATGACTAAAACAACATTATAACATTTATATTTATATGTATATTATAACATTTTACCCTTATAAGGCCAGAGCGGATTTGTTCCAATCTAGCAGGTGAATACTTTGACGTGTGGAAAAGTTGAGTACATCGTATTTAAAATTCCCATACAAAAGGTAAATTTATATTATCTCAGAAATTTGCGACAACCCTAAGTGTTTGTTTACTATTTGCGTAGGTATATCCAGTTGTTACTACACACAACACGCACACTCCTTCCTATCGCGTCGCACCCATACATAGATAGGTTATTTTTAGGTAGGTATCTATTACATAAATAGTAAGTTAAAGTAAGAAATCACGGAAGTTTTCATAAAAATCAATAATTTTTTAACCTACCTATGCAGATAAGTAGGTCACTAATGGTTTATGATTAAGGTTAGGTTAGGTACCTAAGTAATTTCCTTTTTCCCTTCTCTTCGTTCAAAAGTAGTTATGTAGGAACACGGCCAATCCTTGACACGTTATTATTACAGGTTACCTATTCACAGTCACAAATCACAGGTAACAGTTCATCAATCCGAGAAAATAGCTACTACGTTGGCAATGTTCGCCCGGGATGGCGTAAAACATCTCTAATTAAGATACATTTAGGGTAGATATGGTTAAATTGATTTAACATATTTTGTCAGTGCTCAGTTGGAAGCACTAAGCCACGATTGACTTTGGCGTTAATTGACGTTTCTGCCTTCTCCCTCCCCTCCCCAGTTTCACCTCACGCTCTTTCCTTCACCCCGCTCGCCGTTCCGTCGTCTTACCTCGCCGAACGAAAGTTTAGGTTCAAAGTCTGGATCCAAAATAAAACTTGAAATTCTTTAAATTTTTTGTTTTCTTCATAAATACACAAACATGGCCAATAGCAGGATATTACATGCCCTCAAGATTTTAAGGAGTCGCAAAGATTTATTCATAACAGGTAAGAATCTTAATACCTATGCATGCATAACTTTCAAACTTAGTTTACCTGCAAACTTTTTTGATGATTGGGTACCGTCAAGTTTAGTCTAATAAATAGTCTTGATACAGGCGTCAGCAGCAGGAACTACGCTGCCGCAGCGGGAGTTCATACCAAATGTAAAATCGTCAATGGCGTGTATGTTATTACTCTGGACTCTCCTAATGTTAAGGTCAGTACGTAATGCAACCATCAAGGTTAGTAGAATATATTTACAAAGACACATAGCTGCTTCTGCCCACTTATCACAAATATTTTCACTCCTAAGGTCTGTCCTATAAGTGGAGGACTTTCCGAGTCTTAAAAAAATGTAATTGTTTCAGTCCTAATTATATGAATTTTACTTACTTCGTACAACTTCGTTCCCTTGGCAAGTTTAATAACAAACCAAGACACAATAGAATAAGGTTAAAAAAATTACAATTTATTGTTCTTGGTAGACCCAAGAACTAATTAATTGTAAGGCAGTTTGATATGATAGAAATAACCAATATCTTATATGGGTCAGGGTAGGCAATGTGCGAATGATACCTCTGGTGCTGCAAGTGTCCATAGGTTATAGTAACCGCTTACCAACAGCTGGGCTGTATGCTTGTTTGCCACATAAAAAAAATAAAAACTAACTAAAACCAAATTATATTTATGTTAAAACTACTTTATACCGGTTCCAGAAGAGTGAAGCCATGGGTAAAAGCTAGCTAGGGTAGGTAATTGATATTTCTATAGAATCATACTAAACAATTTCTGTGAACTTGTTAAGAAGTCTATGAATAAAATATTTCAGGTAAACTCTTTAAACACGGCTGTTATGGATGAAGTATCTCAAATAGTAAACGAAGTAGATTCAAACCCAGCAATAGAGGCAGCAGTCATCATATCGGGGAAACCAGGGGTCTTCATAGCTGGTGCTGATATTTCTATGATTGAAAGTTGCAAAACTCAGGAAGAAGTTGTAACATTATCTAAAAAAGGTAAGTTATCATCATTATATTTCATCCGTACCTGTATTTAGTGTGTAAGTGCAAAAGTTCAAATGTTGCTATAAGATAGTCTCTTGACCAATGTCAAATTCGTTCGTAAAGTAAGTATTAGGTACCAAGTTTAGTGTATAAGGTGATAGAAATAACTATTTTAGTTTTATACTGTTATGTTATTTTCTATTTGGAATAAAATTTAATTTAATTATCATAGTCGCCTATAGAAGTCCACTGCTGGATGTTAGCCTCCAGAATGCCAAGAAGAACAATCTTGAGCTGCCTCCATCCACTAACTTCCTGCAAATTTTAAGATGTTATTGGTCCATCGCATGGGAGGCCTTCCTATATTGCGTCATCCGGCTTATGGTCTCCTAAGAGAAAAGTGAAAATAGAATATCTCACCACTTATGCAAGGAACTTGCCAGTTTCTTGGTTTGTCATTGTATTAGTCCTTATGTCCTGGCAAAAAAACAGGATATGTATGGCTTTCTAGATGCACAGGAAAAAAGACTGAAGTGTACCTTTCACCACACTGGACTTTGCAACTTGCTGGTTGACTAAAAACCTGAATAAGAAGTTGAATGGACATTTAGTCCCATTGCATTTGATATGGCTTAATATACCTAGTGTGCATGTTCTGCAGATATTTGTTAGTGTTGTGGTACTCAAAGGTCTGGAAGTGTGAATTCAAATTTACATGTTAACCAGATTTTGAGTCTTTACTTACTTAAAATTCTTTTTAAAATTTATGTAATGCTAATTTCATTCACTTACTCACATAAGATTTGTGTGTCATGGAGCGAGTGGCTGTTAAGATTTTTTATTGCTAGTATTTTAGGATTTTTCAATAAATAAGTAAAAGTGTCATCTGATCATCAAGTCAAGTTCATGCCACCTGTTGCCAGCCAAGCCCTGACAATTTTCAATTTGCATGTTGGTTGTGAATGAATGAATGAATGAAAACACTTTATTATACTGTACACCTTAAATAAATAACATAATAAACAAAATCTTATTCTTAAGAAAATATGTGACTGTTAAGTGATTATTAATTAGTTATTTTTGGTTAAAGGCCATGAAATCTTCCGAAGAATCGAGACATCACGAAAGCCATATGTGGCTGCGATTCAAGGCAGCTGCCTCGGCGGTGGCCTGGAGACTGCACTCGCGTGTCGCTACCGTATCGCTGTTAAGGACAGTAAGACTGGATTCGGCCTGCCCGAGGTCATGCTGGGACTATTGCCTGGTG
The DNA here is from genome assembly GCA_958496245.1 of Perizoma flavofasciatum. Lineage (NCBI taxonomy): Eukaryota > Metazoa > Arthropoda > Insecta > Lepidoptera > Geometridae > Perizoma > Perizoma flavofasciatum. The sequence continues at coordinate 9,364,215 of OY292421.1, forward strand.
GTGGTGGCACTCAGAGGTAGGGTAAAAACGTCAGAGACTATCGGGCTTACTCATTATTTATTTGTCAAAAAATAATACTTAAATTTCTTATCCCAGGATAGCACCTTTCTTGCGAAAGGTTGTAGATAGATTTCAATGGATCACATCACTAGGAGGCGCTACAATACGAGCATTAAAACACGTCGAGGCTTTTAAAATTTTGTTGAAATGAACTTTTTGTACCATTTATATACCATGTTGTGCATTTCAGATTGCCAGCTCTTACTTCAATTCCCACGACTTTGGACCTAGCACTTACCGGAAAGACTGTGAAAGCCGACAAGGCTAAGAAGCTGGGTATTGTTGATTTGCTGGTGGCCCCTCTCGGACCAGGTATACATGTTTTTAAGGTTGTTGCTATTAACTTACTGCCAAAACTCGCCTATCAACTAAAAAAAGTGATAACCTTTGTGAACTTTCGTCCGTTCCAAAGGTTGTCAGGTAGATATAGTTATTTAGCGATAAGACCGCCCATACAACATTGTCTAAGTTTGTAGTACTTAACTAAGCTGATGTGTTATGTGGTGCAGTAAAGTATTTTCTATCTATTTATCTAACTATATTAATTGGGAGTTATGATTTCACAGAAGTTGGGCAACAATGCCTTGAAACTCGAAATCTACCTATCATTTGTGACTTATTTCTAAACTAAATTACTATAGCTTTTTGACTGTATACTGTATACAACCAACTTTATCATTATCATTATACAGTTCGCCCATCATTGTACAACTAATTAAATAAGCGCAACTCTTGCATCCAGGTTTGGGTTTTCCAACCGACAATACAGCCAAGTACCTAGAAGATACGGCAGTTATGATCGCGAAAGACATTGCATCGGGTAAAATAAAGATTGACAGAACAAAGAAGGGATTAGTTGAAAAGCTTACAGCGACAGCTATGCAATGGGATTTTGTAAAGAATATTGTGTTCAAGAAGGCGAGAGAGCAAGTTATGAAGGCATCTCGTGGTCTTTACCCTGCTCCACTTAAGGTAAAATTTACTTTTAATAATATTTATATATTACTAGCTTCTGCCCACGGCTTCGCCCGAGTGGTACCAGGATAAAAAATAGCCTATGTGTTATTCTGATCTAAGCTATATTGCTGTAAAGTTTCATTAGAATCCGTTCAGTAGTTTTTGCGTGAAAGAGTTACAAAGATATGGATCTTTGTTACTCTTTCACGCAACTTTCACGTTTATAATATTAGTAAGATAGGATAGTAGGATATATAACTTTAAAATTTACAGCATTCACAAGTAGTGACAAATGTTTGCATGTTCTGCAGATATTTGTTCTGGGTCAGAGTGACATGGCACCATATTCCTCGTAGTTCCTGATACCCACGACACAGGGAATCCTGTTGTGGGGTCAGGTCTATGTATGTAACTGTTGGGTGTCATTTATATATTATTTACTTTTAATCTGATTTACATTGTTTTGTTATGACAGGTTTTATCCATATTTGACTGTGTTTATCCTTGTAGATTCTTGATGTCGTCAGAGTAGGAGTTGACAAAGGCCCTAAAGCAGGATATGAAGCTGAGGCCCAAGGTTTCGGTGAACTAGCCATGACGCCTCAAAGCAAAGGCCTCATCGGACTATTCAGAGGGCAAACTGAATGCAAGAAGAACAGATTTGGCAAGTCATCAGTGGATGTGAAAACGGCAAGTAGTCTTTATTCTTTGGATTAGCCTTTGTTATGCACAGATCTGGTCGGAATGCTTTTAAGTGGAGTCTGTGAAAGGGCTCATTCGGGGAAGACAAATACCACTTTCTGTTGACGCCTGCGGAAACAATGAATTGTATGGAAATTACATTAGCTGTGGAAATGTCACATGACAGCTGCCAAGTTTTACCTTGACAAATTTGGAAACCCATAAATTACGTCACACATTAAGGGGTGGGAGGGGGGTCAACAAAGTGTGACGTCATCTTCAACTCACTCTGTGGGGATCACACAGGTGTGACGGGAAGTGGGGAATTCGTTTAACTTAATTTATGGATGGCCACTTAGGAAATATGTATGGCGTTGTTTGATTTTTGTTCAATATTGTTCAATATTTGTAGATTGGCGTGCTCGGCGCTGGTTTGATGGGCGCAGGTATAGTGCAGGTGTCCATCGACAAAGGCTACAATGTGGTGATGAAGGACGCGACCAACGCCGGCCTCTACCGCGGCGTGGGACAGGTCCAGAAGGGACTCACCACTGCCGTCAAACGGAAGAGAATCTCCGCGTAAGTCATTTTACAAATGCTGCTAACCGGCATATCGTAAAACCATACATACCCATAATGTGATGAATGAATGAAAGAAAATATTTTATTGTACACCTTATGATATAAACAAAATAAACAAAACACATTATGATAAAGATACAATGGGCGGTCTTATCGCTTAAAAGCTATCTCTTTCAGACAACCTTTGGATGGAGAGGATTATAATATGATTTTTGTGATATAGCTGGGGATATGAAACTGAAGACGAAAGAAATGAATGTGTGCATTAACATGTGCTTAAAACGGTGAAGGAAAACATTGTGAGGAAACCAGCATGCACTAGAACTGTTCGAAGACATGTGTCATCAATAAGTGTTCCAAAAAACGGCGATGAGCTTCCAACCTGTCATATGAAATGCTAACTACTTTCAAAATTACTCCTGGAGGGTGTTCAACTATTCATTTCTAATCTAATTGTAAAAGTACTTTTAAGAGTACTCATTTTTGTCATAGCTATGGTAGTAACATCTAACCGCTTAGCCTGTGATGGTCATTTTATGTAACAGAGGCTTATTTTTCTAAAGATTCAAACTAAAACTAACAATAAGAAATGAATAATGATGTACATAAATAATGCTGTAAATCTTTCACACAGCATCATCTAGCCCCAAACGTGCCCAAACTAAGCAGTGTATCACTCAAAATCTGTTAAACTTAACTAAAATATCAGAATTCCTTTAAAAAAATGCTTTATTAGATGCCCCACTTACCGAAGATGTGAGTGGGACCCAAGTCAACCTTATACCTTAGGGTGTACCTTGCAAAAGGTACACCCTGCCGAACAACGAACAAGACTCCACCCACCAACCCGCACTGGTCCAGCGTGTTGGATAATCTCCAACCCCTTTCCCTTATATCCTGATTCACAAGACCATGATGAGTGGAAAAAGAGAAGGGAGGCCTTTGCCCTGAAGTGGAATCAGATAGGCTAATTTGATAATATAGATGATTAGATCATAATGCAATTAAAAATGAATGGTAGTTACTATTTACTCAAGTGTTATCATATCATGCAGTTTTATATTTTCAGCCTGCAAAAGGACATTTTCATATCAAACCTCCTGCCGACCCTCGAATACTCGAAGTTCAAGAATGTCGACTGCGTCATCGAGGCCGTGTTCGAAGACATCAACATCAAGCACAAGGTCATCAAGGAGTTGGAAGCTGTGGTGCCGAAACACTGCATCATAGCGACCAACACTAGCGCTATTCCAATCACCAAGATTGCGGCTGGCAGCAGTCGCCCTGATAAAGTTATTGGTAAGACAATACTGTTACCTCTGTGGCGCAGTGGACGAAGGTCCGCCTGAGACGCAGAAGGTTGCGGGTTCGATTCCCGCTGCGAGACAAATGTTTGTATGATCTGCATTCATTTGTCTCGGGTCTGGGTGTTTTCTATGTATAATATGTATGTATTTACAAAAAATGTATATAAGTAGTATATCAGTCGTGTAGTTCCCATAACACAAGCTCTGCTTACTTTGGGGCTAGACTTACTTTGCTCTGTGAAAAATGTCTAGCATTTTTTTTTGTTATATGGCCAACTGTTATTTCAAGAAGATTGGCTGGCTTAGAAGAACAATACACCCAAATAATGGAGTGGTGTTAACTCCAAATAAAAAGATCTTGTTAAGGCCTTTCGCTATTTCAAGAAGATTGGCTAGGTTAGGAGAACAATACACCTCAATATGGGACATCAGTCCAAATCTTATTAACTCCAAATAGAATTACCAGATACGACTCTCACAGGAGGAGCATGGTCCCAGAGTTGTAGTTAATTGGACTCGCACATTTCTCGCACGCAAACCACGGCTCCCTTATCTCGCAATGTACGTTAAAGGAGCTTTATCCTAGCATACTGAAGTTGCGCCCCTGCTTCGCTTCGGAACTTTACGCCCACGATTGTGATCCCTATGATGGACATCCTCAAATCCATACTCAGTACGTAGATCTGTGAGGACACCAAGTATGAAAGTTCTCACATTTATTTTTACTTTAACAGACAAAGTTCCGGGTACGACTGAATGTCCTACGCGTCTGCACGCGCAGTGCGAGAGGGGCAGTCACTGGGCAAAGACTAGTAGTAGAACAGGCAATAGATAAAACCGACGTTTCAAAGTGATCCTTATGATTTTAATGAATAAATGACTTTACTTGATTTAATATCCATGTGCCCGTACACAGGTATGCACTACTTCTCGCCCGTGGACAAGATGCAACTGCTCGAGATAATCCGTCACCCGGGCACGAGCGAGGACACGGCCGCGGCGGCGGTGGCGGTCGGGCTGCGGCAGGGCAAGGTGGTCGTCACCGTCGGCGACGGACCCGGCTTCTACACTACGCGCATACTCTCCACCATGCTGAGCGAGGCCGTCAGGTACGTTACAAACATAGAGTATACAGGCTCAAGAGACGCAATGTTTGATAATTTGCTAGGAAACAATTCTGTCAACTTTCATGCTAGTCCCACCACGCCTGCTGTGCTCTGATTGGTCGAAACTGAAGTTTCAACCAATCAAAGCACAGCAGGCAATATGACGCAATGACAACGACAATGTCCGCGTTTGCGAATATCAGTCCTAAAAGAATGATGTGTCGACAGAACAGTGTGGTTCATTGTTACGCCTCTGGGGATTAATTGCTCGATGGTTACAAACAACCTGTATAATGTATGTGTATGTGTGTGGACTCCCTTTTCCGCATTCAAACTCGTGATTGGTTCATTATGCGTGGGAGTTTCTAGCTAGTGAATTAACACCCTGTATATCTGACCACCTCTGTGGCGCAGTGGGCGAAGGCCCGCCTGAGACACAGAAGGTAACGGATGCGATTCCCGCCGCGGGACTGATGTTTGTAAGATCTGCAAGTATTTGTCTCGCGTCTGGGTGTTTTCGATGTATGATATGTATGTATTTACATATCATACATATGTATGTACTTTGGGGCTAGATGATGCTGTGTGAAAATGTCCAGCATTATTATAATTATTATTTAACCACATAGGTAGATAAGGATTAAATAAAAAAACGCAAACTGACTGGCTGTACAATGCCTGGTGTGAACTAACTATGAGTATGTACTCTGCCTGTGAACTGTGATTATTATTTACAGTTTACGGAAATTACACTAATTAAATGAAGAATCGGTACCTGCATGAACCTTAGACAAACCATTATTAGGTTTATTAGGTGTACTTATCATAATCATGTAACTGTAAACTTTATTATGAATTTAAAAAAGGTACGATAGGAGACAATCTTGAGATGCAGACAACTCTGAGCTGCGTGCGATCGTACAAATTAGATACTTTTTTATGCCAAAAACTATCGTGAACTTGACTAATTATATTGTAAAAACGGGAATTTTCACGTACTGCGCTCGTCTGCAGAGTCTTCATCAGCGCGACTTGCTTCCTCCGCGTCATGCCGTGCACTAATAGTGCACGTGTAGTGCACGGCGTGACGCGGAGGAAGCAAGTCGCGTTCACTCACCCTGATGAAGACTCTCGGAGTGAGTCGAAACTTAGTCGGTGCCTTTACAGATAGTGCAGTACGTGAAAATTACCGTTTTTACAATATGAAATTAGGTACTACCGCACATTGCAACGCATTAGCATTGCCATTCAGCATTTCGGGAACGCTTCCGTCTAGTAGTTATCTGAATCAGTTGAGCTATCTATATATATGTTTGCAACAGTCTTTCTGTTTCATCTGTATTTTTTTGTATATACCACCTATTGTATCGCGAGTATTTGTAAAGATATCACCTAAAACTGGCCTACCTCTCAAGAAACAAGCGTAATTTTATGTAAAATACTTAACGCGGTAAATGTCACGGTGGAATGAACAATAGTTGAGCATTTTCCATTACCATCTTCCCGCTGCACCCTGTAGGTGTTGAATTTAGAAAATCCTTCACTCTACACATCAAGAGGTACAAATACCTTACAAATTCCAGGTCTCTAGGACTTACGATTTAAGCTGTGCGTTGATTGTAAATCACTGCCACAGCTATTTTAAACATAATTATGTATGTGTGTGATTAAATTTTGTGCACCCACAAGATATTTTTGTTGAAAACGTTCATAGAGATATTAACAATAGGTCATTGTTCGTAGGTTACTCCAAGAAGGTGTGGATCCGAAGGACCTCGATAACATGACCAAGGAATTCGGCTTCCCGGTCGGCGCCGCCACATTAGCTGACGAGGTCGGCATCGACGTCGGCTCCCATATCGCCGTTGATCTGTCAAAGGTACTATACGTATTTTCATACGTTTCCTGCAGTGGGTAAATCTTTACTTAATAGCGGGGTATCACGACATAGAAACTCGTTCGAAAAACGTGCGTTGTGCGATGAAAGGTTCATTCAAACATATGGCGCTCGGATTCATCACCGCGTTTGTTGTGTACGGCTGCTTGTGCAAACGGCGTAAATAGTCACAATCGAAAAGTTACCTGGGGTCTAGACAAATACCTCACGCTTACTTTTCCTTTTACGCTAACGCAAATTTATCAAGGTAAAACTTTCCACAGCTAATGTCATTTTCATACAAATTAATCTTTCCGCAGGCGTTAACGACAACAGAAAGTGGTATATGTCAGTTGGGCTAACTTTGACACTCGATTCTAATCGCAATTTGAGATTAGGATCGTTTTCGTGTAATTTGGTACTTTTGAATGCAATACTAGCGCACGATTCGAATTCGTATTTTGTGTCATTGTATGGAACTAAATGAAATCGACTGTGGGTTTTAGGTACTTTTGACGCGATTTTGACGTTGACATTCGACAAATGGCGTTAAGTCGTCATAGTGTGCGAGGCTAAAGGTTGCGCAAATTTTATTTAGGAATTGAATTTTGATCGCTCCTCTAAACCAATAGACTTCAGTGCTGCGACTACGTCAGCAAAACTTTAGGAATACACTTTTATAATGCAATTTGATTATTAGGCCTTCGGAGATCGCATCAGCGGCGGAAACCTCAACATCATGCAGGATCTAGTCCAAGCTGGGTTCATGGGCCGCAAGTCAGGCAAAGGGTTCTATGTCTACGAGCAGGGGAGTAAGAGCAGGGATGTTAACCAAGATGCAATCAAAATACTGAAGGACAAGTATGCTTTGGAGCCCAAGGGAGCCAACACACTCGAAGACAAGCAACTAAGGATGGTGTCCAGGTGAATAATATACACATGTATGTATTTGTTTACAGGAAAAAAAATCAACCGACTTCAAATAGCGGGAAGTTGATAAAAAGTCCAAAAAAAAATCACCCCTAATGGTGGTATTTTTTCATAAAATTTATAATATGGGTAGTCCCTTGAAGTGTACACTATCCATTAAAAGAAAATCGGTTTACAATTGGTGAAGACATCGCGTAACATACACACAAATAAAAATAGCCTACAAGCGAACACAGGTTCGCTTGTAGGCTACCATACAATAAGTAACTTGTTATTCCAAGTTACGAACTATGTTAACTCCAAATTTGCATACGAATAGATTCAGATTTGACGAAGATGCGAAAGTATTTTGTAAGATAGGACTAACTTCTGCCCACGGCTTCACCCGTGTGATACCGACAAAAAGTAGCCTATGTTTTATTCTAGGTGTATTACCAATGAGCTATTACCAATTTCATCCTATTACAAATAATAGTATACGTTTTGCAGGTTCGTGAATGAGGCTGTGCTATCTCTGGAAGAGAAGATCCTCCACAGCCCACTTGAAGGCGACGTTGGCGCTGTGTTTGGACTCGGCTTCCCGCCATTCACCGGAGGACCCTTCAGGTAACCTACAGATTGCTTTTTAACTTACCTTGTATATGTGGTTCAAAGCAAATCTTGCGGTTCCTATTATCCGCGCTCTATTACTTAGCTTTATAGGTAAAGTTTCACTACGTGATAAAATCCGAAACGACGAAATCAGTAGAACGAAAGTCACCAACATTAGCTCTTAGAATTAGCAAGTCGAAGTGGCAATAAGCAAACTATATAGCGCTCAGAATCGGCAAACGCTGGGGAAGAACGGTTCTCGAACGGCGGCCACGAACCGGACGAGATAGTATAGGAAGGCCACCCAACCCGATGGACCGATGACATCGTTAAGGTTGTGGGAAGTCGATGAAAATGATCCGAGATCATTCATCATGGCACTCTTTGGGGAGGCCTATGTCCAGCAATGGACTTCTACAGCCTGATAAGTAAAATTTGCATAACAATACAAACCGCGATCCCGACAGCAATCTGAGGGTCTGTGCTACAAACACGTTAAAAACATGCCGAAACGGTAAACAAACCGTCCAGATTTACAAACAAAAATTGTCGATACGACTTCGATACGGTGGCCGAATGGACATGTTGTAAACTCAGCATAGACCCTCAGTTGTGAACCTGGAAATGCTACGGACAAGTACAACGCATACCTGTCCTCGCTTGTGTGTTTAAAGAATAGAATAGAATAGAAATTAGTTTATTTTGCAACAAAAAAAACACATTACAAATAGTCGCAATAAATAGGCAATGAAAGGTGCAAAAAAGGTCCCAACTCAGCATAATACTGGTTGCAACAACCAGGTTTTTTTGTTGGTGTTTGTCTACACCTGTTGCTGATCGTGTTGAAATTTTGAATATTTGTCAAGTTTCGATGACAATTAAATAATATGGCGACAGCATTCGACTGATGGCGAAGACAGATGGTGGACAATATAACCTTGAGGGGCAGTAGTAAATTACTGAGTGTTTCTCAGTGTGCTCAGTTTACTGAGTGTTTGTGCTCACTGTTTCCAAGGTGACCAAGAAATAACGAGCAAAACGACGAATGAATGTATGAATCTGTGACTTACAGATGGGTGGACCAATTTGGCGCTGATAAGTTGGTGAGGAAAATGGAAGAGTTCCAAGGCCTCTACGGCGCGCCTTTCAAGCCTGCCCAGACGCTTGTTGATATGGCCAAAGACTCCAGTAAAAAGTTTTACAAGAACTAAACAATACTGCCTGAAGCATTGATCTTCAATCAATCAATGCCTGAGGTATTGATTTTCCCGCAAGATAGATACCAATTGTAGGTTCATCTTCATCATTGGCAATGTAAGCAAATCTACTTGGACTTGCTTACATTGCCAATGATAATGTAACAGATTAGCTTTAAGGAAAACTGTTTAATCCTTGTTATGATTGTCTCCATAAGATAGGTTTAGATAATGAGTGATATGATGATATAAAAGTGTTTTGAGATTGATTTACTAAATTATTTCCTTATGATTGTATTTAAATCAGTGTAACTAAATATTTATAAATACATATTTTATTTATTTTCTATTCTGTTCGTTTGTTATTCATCAGAGATGTTCTATCCGTGATTACTACCTTTCCTTCTCGGAAGCCTGGCATCCCTAGTTTGTGCGCCCGGGAAACAGGCTGGTGCAGTGTGCATGTGTAGGTATGTACATAATAAGTACCTAGGTAGATAATTATCAAGATTTTATACAGTTGTTTAGGTACCTAAGCAGTTTTTCTTTTGAAAGAGAAAAGTAGTGTTTAGTTAATCAACTGTTTAATAATCATTATGACTCATTTATGTACATGGCGGCGGAGGGCATGTTATAATGACTTATTTTCTACAAGCGAACGCGACACGTTTTCATAAAAAGTTAGCATCCTAGGTAGGTGGTAGGTACCTAGGGATTTCAAAAGTTCAAACTTCAAATTAATACAATCACAATTTTTGGGTTCCGTACCTCAATAGGAAAACACTGAATCTTTATATATAGGATAACTTTGTTGTGCGTCTGTCCGTCAAGACCCTTTTTCTCAGGAACGGCTAAAAGTCGTGTTTATACCAAATCTGTCTGTCGTAAAATATATTTTTGTAAAACCTAAGTGGCAAACAAGCATACGACCTACCTGATTTTAAGCCGTTACCGTAACAACTCAATTTTGAAATTGATATGCATGTGTGACACATTTCTAGGAAGTGTTTAAAATTGACAATTTCAGTTTGTAGGAAAAGTGGCATTCGACATGTCATTTCAAAAACATGCTGCCATTGTAGCGGCATTTTTTTTATCTGTGCTAAATCAAACAATCGTTTAATATAAACACTAAGCCATTTTGCTCAGCACGAACACGTTTAGTATTTTGTATTTTTTTAATCAATTCAAACATAATGGTTTTAAGTTATCGCACCTTTATCCATTTTCTAACGCAAAATTGCATTTGTATACAATGTACTAGATAGTATGCCTCTGAGGGTCTATACTACCCTGGTACATAATAGTAGTCTGTGGTCTATACTGAGTTTATTGCGTACTGTCACTGCGTGACCAACGTTTGACAAGTCACATGATTTTCTCTTCCACTTAATTAGAAAGATATACCTAGTGATATCTTTCCTATATAGATATGAAAGATATCACTAGGGCGACAGAATACTGGCTTGTGAGCCATTTGACTTGTCAAACGTTCGTCACCTAGTGACTTTTTTTCAGATACAGAATAAAGGGGCTGGTCTGTGTCTTACTCTGTTAATTATGCGTTAGTTAATAGCATTAGCAATTAGTATCTCTTCCTAGTAAGTCTATGCTGTGATTTTTAAGAATCACAGACTTAAAATAGATGCTACCAAAGAGAATGTAACGCTAATGCTACGCATGCATGTTTATAAAGTATAGGTTAGTTCAAGTACTCTGTGGTTAGTTAGTTCTCTGTTTCAGTTTTGTTCACAGACTACTATATGTACCAGGGGTTTTGTTCTGCCCATTAAACTTTGGTGGGCGGGCGTCTGATTAGAATTCTTAATTTTTTCGTGTTGTTTTGGATTTAAATAGTTTTTGTGATAAAATGTACATAGGTAACTATTTTTGTGTTTGTCCAATTGGTCTTGCTTTGCGTATAGATTTTTTTTTTAGAATATTGTAAAGCCTTGTTGATAATTTGTTTATTGCATTTCAGACTGATAGCTCGCCTTTTCTTTAGCAGCTGAAACAAGAATAAATTATTAGGAGCTCCTGCTTTCAGCACACATTGTTTCCCTCACATGCTTGTGCAGCATGAAAACATTGAAGTTACCTTCATGGATAGCGCGTGAAAGATAGCTAGAATGTTGATCAAAGTAAGTGGTATCACAAACAAATTTTTGAAAAGAATTTTAGAACATAGTGCTTACTTGTTGATAGTACTAATTCTGATACCAGCATTTTTTTTCTTTGAGCTTTGCATAGTATTGCCTGCAATTGTAGAGGAAGGGTCAATTTCTTATTTTGTACACTTGTTCTGTGCCCACTTTCTATTACTTAATATTATTGGCAACCTTATTTATGGTATGTTTACAAATACTAGTATAAGTGGTAGATATTTAGAGAGTTATGATAAGTCAGACTGGGAATTTTGTTCTGTCTGTGAATGTTATCGACCACCCCGTGCCTGGCATTGCTCAACCTGTGATATATGTATACTCAAACGAGACCATCACTGTACATTCTTAGCATGCTGTGTCGGTTATTTCAATCATAGATATTTCATATTATTTACATTCTACACATTTGTGTCCATGCTATATGCATTTTACTTCAATGTTCAATTTATATCACAATTTATCTCATGGAATCATGGACTAGTGCTTTTAAAATTTGTTTTGCCTCTAGCTAGTTTGTTTATAGATTTTGGAAATGAGACTCTATTTGTGTTCTTAGTTTTAGTTAACTTTTTCGTAGGTTTATTTACTGGGTTTTTGTTTTTTTATCACTTCATTAACCTTTTGAAAGGAAGAATAGTTTATGAAAAAAATAATGCAAAGCAAGATTGTTCATATGACAAAGGTTGTTTGTTGAATATAATAGAAGTCTTTGGTACAAAATGGTACTTAGCATGGATTTTACCATTTATCATAAGTCCTTTGCCAGGCAATGGAGTTGATTGGTCAGACATTAACAAATACAAATGAGATTGTTAATATTTTGTATTAGCATATTTTATTTAAACTTGTAACTAGTGCCTTGCATGCAATCCTCTGTAAAATAATATTATACCTACTTAATTAGTTTAAACTATTTATTTTAAGTCATTTGTATTTACCATGAGTATAATAGTTGTGCTTTTGCACAATATTAGATAGTTAAGGACTAACGCACACATACGCGCCGCCATGGCATGCATTGTTTTAAACTTTATTCAACAATTACTTAGTTACAACCAACACTTTACGATTATCAAAATTCAGCTTGTATTCAAATTCCTATATACATAGTTATATATAACATATAATAATAGCATTCAAAGTCTACAAGTATGTAGATATGCACTTGTTTACTTATTTTTTACTAAACAACAAAAATAAAGAATCTCTGAAATAAAATAAAGAAGTATAATGTAAATTTTATTATTTGAGTAATTCCTAAGTTACCTACCAACATATTTACAAAGTTTATAAAATATAGTCATTTTTCTAGTTAGTTTATGGAATATTTAAATTAAAAAATATGACCTGAAAATTCCAATCCAATGCATCGTAATCTCGGAAGTTTCGATCATATTCCAATTAATGTAATCCATAAAGTGTAGCTTATTTCATTACCTACACTTTACTTCAAAATACTGAAACTACTACTCAAAGTTTAAACACGACAATAATTAGAAAAGGTTTGTTTCAGTACTTGGCCGTAAGGTCCACTTGCGTGACGCAGGGTTAGCATTTTTACCCGGATTACGATGTAAGTCGTCAATTATGCAGTACAAAATGACCTGCATGGTAAACTAACCAAGTCTATGGAATGTTATTATTTGGCAATATTTGTGCTAAGTATCTACTGCGTATCCTATCAGATTGTTCAAGCGCAGAGTCTCGCGCCGAAGGAGAGTCGTTTTGCCTCGCAGAGTCTACTTCTTCCTGATCTGTGTAATCCTCGTTGTCCAACAAGTTCGCAGTTTCGTCACTATCCACTATTCTGTCGTGTCTGGAAAATAAGCAGATATCTTCAATATTATAAAATTTCCATTGTTGCATGAACGGGTTACCTTACGATCTTTGGATCGAAAATCGGGGTACCTATGTATCGTACCGTCCACTGGACCAACACGGCCCCCATTTCTCATCCAACTAATATTATAAATACGAAATTATGGCTGCGATACTAAGAATCTTCGTAATGATTGAACCGATTTGGGTGAAACTTGGAATAGTTATAGTTCGGGACATGGAATAACACAAAGGCTTCATTGTAACCTGGTGAGGGCGATTTTAAAGACGGTACACCGTCTAGTAACCAGAGACCCCGGAGAACGCTTTCCATTCACGTCAACTCTTTGTACTCTGTCACTTAAATAGGAAGTGAGAAAGTCTAGAGCAATGCCTCTAATACCATAATGGTGTAGTTTCCTTATCAATGTGTCATGGTCTACGCAATCAAATGCCTTGGACAAATCACAAAAGACGCCTAAAGCGTCATGAGATTTCTCCCAGGCATCAAATATGTGCGATATCAACTCAATACCAGCATCAGTGGTTGAGTGACCTTTACTAAATCCGAATTGTTTATTATGCAGTAAATTATTTAATTTAAAATGTCTTTGCAATTGATTTAAAACTAGTTTCTCAAAAAATTTTACTAAATGTAGGGAGTACTGAGATAGGTCTAAAATTACCAGGGTCAGAACAAGTATCCGATTTGAAAAGTGGAGTTATTTTACTGTTTCATTAAATCAGGGAACACACCACAGTCAATACTCATTAAATATTAAAGCTAGTTCGGGCGCAATTATTTCAATCAATGATTTCACAACGCAAACAGAGATGTCCCAGAGGTCCGTGGTTTTCTTAACATTTATGATTTTGAAAGCTTTTATGACGTCACCACTATTTACTTAATCACATTTGAATTGTATTTTACATTTACGTTCAGTATTCTTTTAACAATGACTCTGCTTCTATGGGAGAGGAGTTTAAGGATTTTGTGGTAGAGACTGGAATGTCGGTAAAAAAGTTTTCGAACGCATTAGCTACATCACCATCCTGATTGACGGTGGCATTGCCAATTTTCAAATTAAACTTACTGTTCTTAGTTGTGACTCTTCCAGTCTCACTGTTGATTACTTTCCAAGTGGCTTTTACTTTATCTTGTCTATTTTTAATTTTTGAACTCAAATGACGCGCTTTTGCATCAAGACAATCATTTTTTTAAATTTTAGAATACTTTTTGACTTTTTCTTTAAACTCCTCATTAAAATTATATTGTTTTTCAGCATACAGATCACACAATTTTTTTCTGCTTTTATGTATTCCCGCTGTTGCCCAGTCACTGATTTTTTTAAAGAGACCATGATCGATTTCGATTTAAAAATTGAATTGAACTCATCACTAAATTTCTTAAAAAATGTGTTGTATAAATTATTTGGATTATAATTACCATATAAACATGGAAATACAGAAGTTAAATTCAATTTTAGTTTGTCCAATCGATCTTTGGTCATAGGTATACAATTGATTTTTCTTTTTTCAAGTTTTTTTTGTTTGAAACTCTATTTTAATTATTTGACCAAGATGATCCGACTTAATATTACTAATTAAACTCTTATTTAATATTTTAACATTGGCAACGATATTTGTCTATACATGTGGCCGAAGTGTCGGTTATTCGAGTAGGCTCCATAAATTGAGGTTTCAAATCAAATGATTGAAATAAACTAATTATTCTAGTATTTAATGAGTTAAATTTTAATAAATTTACATTAAAATCTCCGCATGTAATAATATATTTGTTTGATTTTGAAAATTGAAACAAAATTAATTCCATAACTTTTTCAAAAATATCAAACAAGGCAAATGGTGGGCTGTAAACGCTTATAACTATGAACTGCTCAACTATATGCAGGCAATTTCAATGTGTCTTTCTACAGCGAGGTGGACTATATCTAAACGTTCTCTAAATTTTATCTGTTTATTAAGTAGGATTAATGAGCCACCACGTATAGCATGTAATCTGCAGAAAGAACTACCAACTTGGTGATTACTGAAACATGACCTCATGGCTTCGCAGCCAATGTTCTGTAATGCAAATAACGTCAATGTCATTTGAGTTCATGTACAGTTAGAATCGTTTAAAGGGCACGGTGTACGCTTTTATAACAAACTCCCAAGAGATATACAAAAATCAATTAAAAAAATTAAAAACGTAATCAAACAAAAACTTTATAAAAAAGCATACTATAAAATATCTGATTATTTAGATACAAAAACTCTTGGGATTGAAAATGCTCCAACTCGAACCTATTGTTTTGTAAAGTAAAAGGATCATTAAAAAGAATAACCAGCCTTGTTTTCTTGCCTTTCTTTCCTGGCTTGGTCGCGGAGGAACAGGCACTAGATAAAAACCGACGTTTCAAAGTGGTCCTTTTGATTTTATTGAATAAATGAATTTTGACTTTGACTTTGATGCGGAAGAGTTGCTTTTGTCTTGTGGTGATATTACATTTCGCCATTTTAATTTGGATGAGTGATCAACAGTGGCATTTAAAACTAGCACTCAGTTCTCGAATGGGACATTGTGGTCCCACGTCTGAGGCCTTCTCATTACTGAGGTAACTATCTTAATTAGGCACTTAATAAAGTTAACCCCTGTTGCATTGATTACTTACAATTTGACTGAATCCCTCATGCTTGGCGACATGTTGAGAATACCGTTGCTTGCAGAGTCCATTACATAAATCAGCACAGCAGCGATCAATGACACTGAAAATGATTCAAAACGTAAAACTATAATACCATCCTTTTCATTATCCTTGAACATAGAGGAATCTAGACGAATTGCTAGTTGGACGATTCGCGCTATTGGACGTTTTGCTACATAGGCGTATCGATCGTAAGGCCTTAAATTCATTTACAAAAAGATTTTTGATAAGTTGTTTAGCTAACCAGTGTTTTTGTTTTCTTTTGTTGAATTTCATTGTTTATCAACTGTTTGAAAATCCCTTTAGGTAAGTAAAGCCCATTGTTTATAAGATGACGATTTGTAATTGATCCTTGTGATAGCAATAAATTGACTTGGACCCGCGACTTTAGGACTATGCATTTGCGGTAAGAGGTTGTTTGTTTGTCTGTTACCATTTATCTACAAAATGGCTTATCCGTATGAATAGCATGACTTCAAAGATGGTTCTTCTATAGGTTTTATCACCCCATATTACTAGGGGGCGCTGCTGCAATAGACGATGGAAAACACAAAAAGAAAACTTTTTAGTTTTTTTTATTAATAACTACAATAAATATACCTTCATTTGGCCATAATCTCACCTGATGATAATTAGTGATAATATGGCCGACGATGGAGCATGAAGGTCTAAAGATACCTATTCATCTTGTACAAACTTATGTACATAGGTACCTATAAGTCCTTAACATGAATCTATAAGTTCTATATTTACTAATAACAAATCTGAATTATTATTAAAAATAAACTATATTGTACTTCTGAAGCCCTACCTAATCTAATCTGAATAAATAAATAAATTTCACTCTTACTTTGAAGAGACTCAGTTTGTATTTTTCAGCAAAGTATTAGTATATTTTCCTTCAACTTCTCTTCTTACAAATTGTTTTGTTTACCTGTTTACAACATCTAAAGTCACGTAATAAACACCAAAATTTCGATTGACCAGCATACACCATTACAATAAACATGCTTAAAGCACACGCTCCAAAGCCCAGACGTTATAAGTGTAAAGGTATTTTTGAGTAACGGTTGTAATGTTAGTTCTGGCGGTCTAGACAAATATATCTTTCTGTTGGCGTTGACGCATGCGGATAAATTGAATTGTATGGAAATGACATTAGCTGTGGAAATGTCACGTGACAGATGCCAAGTTTTAACTTGACAAATTTGCGTTAGCGTGAAAGGAAAAGTAAGCGAGGTATTTGTCTAAACCCTGATGGCTACTATGCATGTTTGTGTCATAATCCTTACCAAAGAGACATCCCAAGAAAAACATTTCCAACATCAAGTATCCATATTTGTCAACAATCACTCCAGCCAAAATGAGTACTGTCGCCAATCCCATGTTCTGCACAGCTTGACATCTGAAAGAACACTCATTATTAGCGGCTTTTCACTTTATGTATTCAATTATTCAATTTCATTTTCTGAGCAGTTTTGATAAGTCTCCTCTAGACTTTTTATCATTTGGGCGATCCGAATTGATCTGATTGGATCTATGATAAAACGCGCGTTATCGCTATCATTATTGTGGTACTACGTAGCATAGGATTCACGTCCGTGAATCCGTGATACGCGATCATGATACAATTAGCTGTTATTTCTAAATGAAGAACGTAAGTATGTTGTATTACTGAGTATCTTACATTCCATAAGCAGTTCCCAATTGATTTTCTGGAACAATCAATGCCACTAGCGGCCAGAGACCGCTAGCTAGTAGCGAGTAAGATACACCCAGCGCCATCTGAAATATTAAATCAAAATTATTTCACCTGTTACGAGATGCCGTACATGACGTTTATACTTAGGTGGTTTAACCGCGACCCCAACAGAAGGAGTCTGCACGTGTTTGGGGTATGAGAAGAGGTAACGGGCCTAATGTAATGTTTAGACTTGCCTCTACCTAGACGGTTTTAGGCAATGGTTTTGGTATGATTTCTAGGAAGGTTCTTAGGTGGGTTTTATCGCCACACTTCACTACTGACCACTGCAATATATTATGGAACGAGTTGGGGTTTTTAATTGCATATATTTAATTTAGTAATTTGCATATCTATTCCAAATTCCACACAATCTCGGTTCCGCCCTTACGAAGTTTCTTGGTAAAACAATTGTATTATTAGGAGGAAGAATATAAGATACATACCACTCCTATGTATGGATTATAGAAGGTGAAAGCTAGCATAAAATGAGCTCCAATGGTACATATAATGCTTATTATAACCCAGGTCACATTTCGGCCTGTCTTGTCGATTAGAATACCAAAGAAAGGGCTCAAAGCTGCTGAGAGTAGGTACACCATTGAATTCACATTGTTGGCATCTTGTGGGCTGAAGTCGAATTTTCGTTCATAAAATAATCTGAAACATAAATAATCGATAAAGCGTATTGAAACATTCAGTTTTTTACTTTAGATGATATTGAAACCTAGGCTGTCAAAATAACGTCGGTTTACGGAATGGAATAAAACCAAATAGTATTACAGGTAAGTAGAGGTAATAAAATTTGCTTTCACTTGACGGAGCTACCAGATCTGAACAAAGCACATGGGTCATTAAGATTATTTTATTTGTGACATTAAATATGCTAATAATAAAAATATAGTATTAAAATAACGAACTAAAAAACGTCTGCCAGTATCCGTGCTAAAACACTGATGTGTTGATAGAACAGTACAGTTCACTATGACGTCTCTCGGTGTTATGTGCTCGATTACCCAAGGTCATAAATTCTACCGACAACCTTGAAGCTAAATGTAAATAAATACCATACATGCCTCATTTTTAAAATGCAAAATGACTTAGAGTCTCTACTGATGAGAGCATGTACTGTTAAAAAGGTAATGCACTTACTTTCCCAAAGCAATAAAAGGGAAGATGGCTAAATAGTATGCAACGCATATTACGGAAACTAGCCAAAATACTGATTTGAAATGTCGTATGTCTGACAGGTGGAATGGCTCTTCGTTCCCGTGTTCTTCCTGCCTGCAAAGAATCTTTTCAGCTCTGTGATCCATCCAGCCGAGGGCTAGGCCGCAAATAAGAGACCCTAGGCAAGTTAACGCAGCTGAAAATATACAAGAAAAAATATCATGAGTATATGCTTGGGATGAGCTATTTCTAGGCACACTTCCTTCATCACACTTCACAGCACTATTGCAGTAACGATTACAAGGCTCTTTTTTGCCTTTGCCATGTTAATTGTGTAATTAGGGGCTCAAACACATATGTTTGATATGTGGCTCTCGTCCTACCCGCTTTACGAGGTCCTTTTTTAGGGAAAAAGGGGGTACATTGTATGTACATGTAAATTGTGGAATAAGCAGCCTTCTGAGATGTTTCCACTGAAATAAAACATGACCTGACATTTTCTGTAGAAATGCACTCCCCCCACGGCCTCCCTCAAAGAGGTTCATGATGAACGATATTGGCTACAGCTTTTGTCCGACTTCCCGGCTACCTTTCAGATATCATAGGTCCCAAAAAATTTAGTAAATCTTTTTTTTTTAATATTTTTTCTCTCAGGTTGAGCGTCAGAATGCTCAAGGTGTTACAAATGTCAATAGGCGACGGTAACCGTGCACCATCAGGTGGGCCGAATGCATGTTTGTCTCGTCATAACATTAAAAAAAGGAGGACTGATAATGGGACTTAATTTTTTTAACCAGCAAGCCTAAAACCACATCTTTGCCTTGAATTGAAAACTTACCAAGAAACAGAACAACGCCCAGTTGCTCATACCCATGATAATAGGTCCCCACGTATTTGTATATGGGTTCCATCACCCAGAAGTTGACAGTACTGCCGAATCTGGAGAAAGAGAGCTGAAGACCAAACACCATGTTGAGCTCCTTCCCTTTGAACCAGAGCACCACATAGTTGTTCACAGCTACTTGCAAGGATTCGCCACCAATTCTGAAATGAACATTTACGTAAGTCAGTAGAAAAAGTAAAATCGCGCATTTAAAAGCTTTGTTAAAAAACGTACATTAATGGTAACAAACAAACAACCAAACGCATATACGGGCTCCTTACGTCGCAGGTAAAAATACGAGGGAGAGGGCACATACAGTGACGTGCAAAAGAAAGATCTAAATGCCTATCAACGATTTTGAAAAGTTATGAAAAATTACGAACAATCTGATAAATCCCTATAGAATTATGTTTATGTACCTATGAGTAGAGTACCTAATAATTATTGTATTAAGTAGGTATTTCCTGTCGACCTTCATGAAGGAATATCTGTGGCCTAAGGGAATCGTCAATCGACGTTTCCAGGATCGATTACCGAACCCAGCCACGCTCACTTCGCAACACTACGTGCTAGATAAATAAGTTTTGTTTGTTTTATATATTTTGGTTTTAAGGTATTTATGCAATGGGCCCTGTACAAAACGTGTACTAAAATTAAGTAATGTGTTGCGAATCAATAAATTACCTATAAAATGTAACAATAATTATTCTAAGTGCTTTTAAAAAAATACATTTGATTGATATTAAGAAATGATTGACGAATTATCATTCAACTTAAACAGTTTTTCCTTTAGATGACTGAAAAATACATACTCGTACTTACCCAAATATAAATCTGCCCAGTATCATAAGCCAGAAAGCATTGATATAGACGCCCAGAGCAAACACAACAGCTCCGATCAACACAATGGTCATGTAAATTATAGTCCCGAGCCTTACACCAAAATATCTGGAAAAAGAATGGAAATTATGAAAATTCGGAACAAGCGGGCGAGGGATTAAGAATAAATTATAATGTTTTTGTTTTTCTCTTTTGGGAAACTTGCGTCGCTGAATGACCAAGTTCAAAAATTAAATAATTAAGATTATTAAGATTATAAAAGGTTAAGGTTGCGATTAAGTTTTTAGATTACAATGTTGTGAAATATTCCAAATAAGAAGGTACTTGTATTGGAGTAAAAAACAATATTCATATTGTAAAAACGGGAATTTTCACGTACTGCACTATCGGTAAAGGCACCGATTAAGTTTCGACTCATTCCGAGAGTCTTCAACAGATGTATCTAATTCAAACGTGATAGGGTCATCTTTGTAAACATATTCTAATGAGCAGCCAACAATATGATACTCGTGTTGTCAACACAAATGGCAATGTGTACAGTGTGTTATCTAAACAATGTTTATCGGCCAGAGTTCATGACTCATAAGAATCAAACCAGAATAAATTCCTGCATAAATTATATGCATATTTAAACAAATTTAATGATTTACATTCAGTGCAAATGAAACAAGACCTCATTTACGCCTATTTAAGGTTATCGCACACATATCAGCTCGGCACCACCTCGACACCAACCAGCCGGCGCGACGACGCGACGGCACGCAACAACGGATCAGCACCTCTGCCCGACCACTCGGTCACGACTCACGGCCGCTCGTTGATGGCTAATTATTATAAAATTGCCAAAGCACGGGTGGCGCGAGACGTAAGCGCGAGTCGTTGGCGATTCGACCACTCACCGCTAACAAGCTTACAAACGGATCAAGTTGAGGCGGTGCCGATCTGAGGTCTACACAAATACCACTTTCTGTTGACGTTAACGCCTGCAGAAAGATTGAATTGTATGGGAATGACATTAGCTGTGGAAATGTCACGTGACAGCTGCCAAGTTTTACCTTGACAAATTTTCGCTAGAGTGAAAGGAAAAGTAAGCGTGAGGTATTTGTCTAGCCCCCTGCACTGACATAATTATGTGTGTTAGCCTTTAGTAACAGCTTCACAAACTTAATTCCATTTTAAGATTTCTTATGAAAAACCTGAGAATATAGGTATCCAAACATTAGTTAACAATAATAGGGTATATTGAGTTTGTTAACTGTGTTGTATTTAGGTATTCAAATTATTTTAGCATTAGAGCTTCTTCCACAATGGTTACAAAAAACTAAATAATTATTATGGCTTTACTGAAATTATATACTCATACATTAAAAATTTGCATGACTTATGCACAGTCTAAACCATATGTCCTAGAGACAGTAATGAGAGTATGATTTTTTTTACTAGGGAGGGATGCACCAAGAAATTATTCTCTGAAATTCTCTAGACTTGAATTTCAGGTGCAGTGGTAAAATGAAGTTTACATGAGAAACTCAATACAGAAAAAGCAATGGACATTAAAGTGATTATAAAAGACAAGGCTTTGCTCAGGTTTCTATCGCATGGTACCTAAATATTAAGTAGCCTTTGTGTTTTTCTAGGTCACCAACTATAGCTGTCCAAAATACCATCCAAATTAGTTCAGCTGTTACAAACATTATTAGCAACACACATCCAAACATTGTCATTATATTATTAGTAGGATAGTAGAATTGATAGCACTCACCTGTCAATTAAATAGCCTCCAATAAAACATAGTACAACATTTGGCCAAGAGTAAATAGAGTAAAGTAGGGCAAACTGAGATGTATTCAAGTGAGAGTCATCTTTAAAGTTATCAGCCAATGCCCCAGGAGTATCATAGCAGAAATAAGAACCTGCAAATTAAGTTTGTGGGAGCTAGTAGCTCACCTTACACCAGTGAGAAGACAAGAATTCTATAATTATATAGAGAGATTAATTATATCTCTCTTTATTGTCTGACGGAAAGGAGCACCAGTAGTATTTTTATGTTTTCTCCTGCAGATCATTGTCTTGGTGCTAATACTAAGCCTGCTGGCATTTAGGGTGAACCAAGTTCTATGACAACTATTAATCTTGTTAAGCTATTAACAAATGTTTTATTTTATTTTTAGGGACAAGAAACAGCTACTTATTACTAACATTAGTTAGTAATAAGTAGCTATAACATAATTAAATAAAATTAAAATATTACCAACCACTACAGGTCACCCATCCAAATGTTCTGGCAATAACATGACAAAGAATCATCATCTTCAGCCCACATCAGTCCACTGCTGGACATAGGCCTCTCCCAATACACGCCACTAAGCTCGGCACTGAGTTGAGAAACCAATAAATGCAACAACATTATTAATCATCCACTCAGCCTATGAAGGTTAAGCCTAAGTTACATTTGCTTTTTAAATACAGGTTTTTTTATATACTGCAAAAAAACCTCTGAAATATGAATGAAACAAATATCTTTGAATGAAGAATTAATTGGATTATATAATTATCTGTTACATTAGTGTAGTTTAGTAATTATCAAAGTTCTTGACATAGGAACATACACTTTGTCCTTTATAATAGTTTAATGCTAGGTACAAGTACTCACCGAAACAAAGAAAACACATCAACAGCAGAGCAAAAAAGCGGTGCACCCTGTTTGCTGGATGACACCATGATGTTGGAGACACTGACTGAGGCCTACTACTACTACTAGACTCCGCATTCTCCATATTGCCTGAATAATAACATTTTTAAATAAACCTCATTGACTGATTAAAATGTAAAATAGTACTTACCTACTTCTAAATAGTTTTGAGTAAATAAATCTTATTCTATAGTAAAGAACTGAGTAGCCAATTAGGCATACATACCGTTTGGAAATGTTTTAGATATAGTTAGAAATCGATGATTCTAATTTTTACACCCATAAAAATGGTAACAATCGTCCAACATGAGACTGTTACACTGATTTTCATGACTCATCTCACACAACACAACTATGGGTGGATTTCTCTTCGTTCGCAAATTCACAAGCTTTTAAGGAAAGTAAATGTTTTTACGAAAACACTTCAAGTAAAAAGGCAGTTATGACATTAATTTTTTTCTATTCGGTTTGTTGTGTTCGTTCGTTTTACGAGTATTTTTCCTTGGTTTTACGTTGCGATGCGCTGCCTGCGTGCGCCTTTGTTTTGTTGCTTTGCTAGTTGGGGATTTGAAATTCGGTGCTGCCAACAATAATTATGAAATTTCGTTAAACAACACAGGGGTTATTTTTTTCATCACCTATTGAAATATAATTTCTACCAACCCACCAACTTATAGTCTACATCTCTTTGAATATCAACTCATCATCAGAATATTTTTGAAGTCCTAGGTACTTTTTCTGTCAGTTGTTATGACATATTAAATCGACTTATTTTATATAAAAAGAAAATTATAATAGGACATTTATTTCAAGAAACAGTTACATTAGGAGTTAATTATTACTAATACTTAACAATTATCTGAAAATAAAAGACGAAGTGAATGTTATTGGGTTTGATGCTGGTCTGTATGTATACAGTATGAGACGCGTAGTACCTACCTTACTAGACTTTTTATTGATCGAGCAAGGGAAGATCTCGGAGTCTACTTGGACAATCCGGCGTTTGTATGCATTTTCTGTATAATTATGTTTCTTTTTATGATGATAACTACCGAACCGAATTAATTTTTATATGAAACTATACTAGTAGGATATATAGTTACCTTAAATTTGTAGGTTCAAATAATAAGCTTCATTAGTGTTTTTTTTTTAAATTATGGTGTCAAATCTGGTTTTATGGTTCAATGGTGGTTTAAAATCTGGATTTTTTTTTAAATTCAATTACACCTTGTAGTTTTTGAGTAGTAAGCAGAAGAGCTGTAAGTCTGGTACTCGAATTTTTAGAAATGTAAAACTTATATGCGTTAGTAGTTCCCAAACCCCTTCGTCCTTTGTGAAACTCTCATATTTTTTTCGAAAGGCAGAATAAAGATATACTACTCCAAAGATTTATCAAATGGCAATATTTTTGTATGTGGGAACCGTATAACCATTGAAGAAATAACCAGCACAAACTAGTTAAGTATTGATAACCAAAAATCAAAACCAAATTGATCTAAATCAACAAATTTTATTCGTCTACGAGTAATTTTTCAGGGTTCCTACAAATTTAAAAAATAAAATAAACATCTTTTACAGCCGTTTTTTATTTTTAGGACCTAAAACCGAATTAGGTGTAATAATAAAAATGACATTATCTTAATCTCACTGAGAAAACTCTTAAAATCACTAATCTTAACCCTCCTTTTGGTAGTAGGAGAAAAACGAGAACATCGTGAGATCTCAGTTCGTGGCAAACTACTAGTATGATATTCCTTAAGCTTAATTTAATTATACAAAGGCCCAATTTAGTGCATACGGGTATATCATCAGATAACTGTCTGAGTATAACGTTAGCATTGTATATTTCTTACATATTAATCAAGCGAGTGAAGCGAGTTAGATCTTTAAGTCGAACTGGATACATCGCCATTATATGTATGCATTAAAAACCCGTCAGCACTTCCAGTATATTTTTTCCTATTTCCGCTAAATCTAATGGAAAATATGTCTAGCTTGCAACACCTAGATGAGACACTGAAACATGACATTGGCGTACCATACTATTAGACAGTGACATTGGCAGTAATATTTTTCTTAAAGCGATGAATTATTATTCGTATTATTTTTATGCAATAAATATAAAAAAATCTTTAATCAAAAAAGTGTTTGTGTAAATTAACTACCTACCTATTTATTACGGTCACAGAGCACATTGTACGTACATACTATAATAATATCTATACCTATAGATATAGATACTATTATATCTATATCTAGGTGAGATAGTAATAGTGCCTACCATAAGGAGCGCCGTGAACGGGCAATCAATTGCCACAAAACTAACCTGTCTATGGGCTCCAATAGACCACTAATTTGGTTCTATCTATTACTTCAGAGCTAATAGGCCTAAAAACTTGGATACCTTCTATATAATAAATATATTTTTTCATAAAATGAACGGGCCAAGCTATATGCGTGTTCAGTACCTATATTCTGCGTTCCGCAAACGTAATATCGCGGAAAGTTGGTAGGAAACTACTTGAATGCCTTAATCCCCTAGCTTGAATTGGACACACAAAATGCTAGATGTAATGTCTCGGCGACAGAGTGTAGGCGCGGCGAGCGGGCGGCTAGGTACCTCGAGGTCCGGGTACGCAGTGCGCAAGGCGGGCGGGCGGGGCGGAGGGCGGGCGGTCGCCAGGCTCAGGGCGCGCAGTGCTGCTCGCGCATCATCGGAGTGGCGTTCACTCGGCGACGCGCCACGGCGCGACATGCCCAGCTGATGTTTATTTATACCGCGAGCTCGGTGGAGGGTGCGCGCGGGAGGCCCTCCCCTCCGCGGCACCACGGTTCCGCGTGATGCAGCCGAGCGAGCTGGCCGACACCGCGCACGCTGCTAGCGGAAACCCCCCGCAGCGCGGTCTCAACGGTGGACGTTTCGACTTTGACGATGGTGGTACATATTGTGGTGGATGGGAGGACGGCAAGGCCCACGGGCACGGTGTGTGCACGGGGCCCAAGGCGCAGGGCGCCTACGCAGGCTCCTGGCACTTCGGCTTCGAAGTATCGGGCGTCTACACCTGGCCCAGGTGAGATAGTGACTTCGCCCGGGCCTCGCACATGCCCGAGCGCGAATCCGCATCCGAAGCGGCTCCAAAAATAGGCTGCTATTAATAATTGAGTTCGGTGTTTCGCTAGAAAACGCGTGTAACGGCGGTGAAAGTGCCTCATGGCCCAATCTCAGCGAAAATATTCATATCGATCCATGTTTACTGATAACAACACATGATAACAGAAACATGCTCGAGGCTCAAAGTGTAAATTGAATTGACATTGCTTTTAACAGACAGCTCTCGAGCACTTCAATAACGGCTCATCATGGTGAAAATTGATATCAAATCATGGGCCATTTTAATAATATCATTTCTCTGCCTTAATACTAGAGTACCTAGTTGACTTTGTAGGTACTAGATATTTTGAGCTACCTTTTCATGTTTACTAAACATACCTAGGTATGCATTACCTACTCACATACTGAAGATATGTTACTGAGGTCATTCTATGATTCTAAATGGATTCTATATATTCCAGCTAGTCTACTAGGTCTTCTAGGGTAGGTAGTGTAAGCCATACCTAATTTCGAGTTACATAGAACTCCTAGAAATAAGTCACTTATGTCGCTTATCGCTTATTTTACTTTTAAAGAAGGCCTGCCTGCTTACTTCCTACCTACCTGTTATAAGCAAAGTTACTAGGTAGCTGTAATTAATACCAAAACCAACCAACCGATGATGATGCGGTTACATTTCAAGATCGCGACATGGAACACAATTTTATAGATTTTATATTTTACTAGCTGTTGCCAGCGGCTTTGCAAACATGGGTCTTGTTTAAAAAAAACCCATACTCCCATACACAATTTCACCTTCATTTCCCCCCTTAAAATGTGAAAATCTAAAAACCCTGAAACACATTATTATTTATTTATGATAAGTAGCTACAATTCCAATTTTCAAGTACCAACCTTTACAAAAAATCGAGTTTCCCATACAAATTTTCAACCCCATATCTCTCCCTTAAAATTTCAAGGATCATATAGAAACGTCAACTTAAAAACTATACGTGAATCTAAAATGTTAAAGTGAATTTACGCCGGTTCCTCGCGCGCGACCAAGCATAGAAGAATCAGGCAACAAACTCTGCTTGGTTATTTTCTTGATGATCCTTCATTCATTCAAATCCAAACGTCACTATTTATTTATGCTCAGTAGGTGTAATTAAAATTTTCATGTTTCTAACTTTAAAACAAAGACTTTCATACAAAGTTCCCATTCCATTTCCCCCTTTAAAGTGGAAATTTCCAAAATCCTTCTTTCTTAGCACATGCCTACTTTAAAAAATAAACCTATGCTCCATATTTCAGCTTTCTAGACTTCGTAGTTTTGGCTGTGCGTTGAAAGATCAGTCAGACAGGACAAATGATTTTAAAGTTTAAATTGCATCTACTAGCTTTTGCCTACGGCTTATCGGCGCAGGGCGGCTTACTCGTAAATAAAAAGTAACATATGTTTTATTAATAATTTTGGTTCCCAATTTCGTCCAAATCGGTTCAGCCTTTTCGGAGATTGTTAGCTACAAACATCTAAACATCCGTGCGAAAGCATTTATATTAGTAGGATCAAATAAAGCAGTATTGAACTTATGTAGTTTGTTGCTTGTTTCATATTAAAACTGTCTCGATTGTGGTTCAATTCAACGTGACAGGGAGCAGAATAATTATGTCAACAACGCATCCTTGACGACCTCTGTGGTGCAGTGGGCGCAGGCCCGCCTGAGACGCAGTAGGTTGCGGGTTCAATTCCCGTCGCGGGACAAATGTTTGTATGATCTGCAAATATTTATCACGGGTCTGAGTGTTTTTTATGTATAATATGTAAGTATCAGAATAAGCATGCCGAAATAGAAATGGTCAGGCAGGCCTTTGGAATAAATGTTTTCGAATGTCATCCACGAACTGGACTATTCAGTGTAGTAGCTAAAGAAATATACTTTATACCTATCTAAGGTTTTTATGATAGGTACCTACTTATATATTTGTTCTTTTGAATAGGTTTCTCAGGTATAGGTAGGTACCTATACTTAAGAAACCTATTCAAGTAGTAGGTACTACTTGTTAGCAGCACTCAAGTAGGTATGCTTTTCTTGGGAATGTAAATGGTCAAGAAACAAAAAGTTGGATAATATTCTAAAAAATACATAGTGAGTTGAGATAATCTGTTACCGAAAAGGTACTTCAGTAGGTACTGATTTCCAAGCGTGTATAGATATTTAATTTACCTTACCTACCTGTCAATACCTAACCTAAATAGGTAGTGAGGGAGTGAACCTGCGCGTGTGTTGTTGTATGAAATAAAAATAATATTAAATTTGAAAGTTCTTTGGGGCTCCGCAGTCAACTTCCATCGCAGTCCCTAACGGTAATGACCCTAATTAATCCACTAGAGTCATAAATAACGTGGATTCATTTACCTTATCTAGTCTTAAACGATATCTAGTCTTTCTGAGATTCATGGACTAACATCCTTCTAAAAGGGTAGAATTAAGTTGGTAGGTACCTACGTATTTCAATGAAGACGTCTATAAATTATATACATTTGCTGTATCTACAATGACGTTGCCATTCTCATAAGCACATTCGTATAGGGGTGAAATAGGGTTATAAGGTTGAACCCATGAAAGCCCTATGTTTTTGAAGTTAGACATAGGTACTTCAATTAGTTTTTAGGTTAATACGTAGTTTAGAAAAATAGAAAAGCGTTTTTTACCATCAGCAAGTTGTTGCAAGGAAATAAAGTTTGTATTAACAAAAAAAAGTTTAACAAATTTAATATAATAACAAATACCTATTCTTTTGTAATTGTAATTGTAAATTGTAGGGAGTACCAAGAAAGATTTTTTCAAAAATCAACTCCAACTAAATAATTTATTTACTGGTTCGATTCATTTAAAAAATTAAGCAAAATGATGCACTTTATTTTTTGTTTTTTCAAAATTATCCCTAGAAAGGAGTGTGAAGGTGGTGAAGTATGATACTTCAATAGATACTGGCTCATTTCCTGGCGTTTGGAAAGAAGCACAAATAATTCCTTTACCTAAAAAGTCCAATCCATCATCCTTCTCCGAATACCGTCCCATATCCATTCTTCCCTTTTTATCTAAAGTCCTAGAACGCCTATACATCAACAATTAAGCATCTTCCTCTCCAAAAATATCCTCTTTAATCCAAACCAACCCGGTTTCCGTCCAGGACATAGCACAGTGACAGCACTCATCAAGATAACTGATGATATTCGCTGTGGAATGGATAGTGGAAAGTTGACAGTGCTGTCACTCCTAGATTTCAGCAACGCCTTTAATAACGTTGATTTCGAAATACTTCTGGGTGTATTACGCTCTCTTAACATATCTCCGACGGCTATTGACTGGTTTCGTAGTTACTTGTTTGGGCGCCGGCAACGCATCCGAATTGAAGATAATTACTCTTCATGGTGCAGCCTCACTGCTGGTGTCCCGCAAGGCGGCGTTTTATCTCCACTTCTCTTTGCCATTTTTATCATTCTATTTCTAAAAATTTATCTTCTTCCTACCACCTGTATGCGGATGACTTACAGATTTACACACAGTCAACAATTGAAAACATGTACGGAGCAATCAACTTAATTAATTCTGATTTGGACCTAATTTGTGACTGGAGTAAATCTTTTGGCCTCACAGTAAACCCCAAAAAGACACAAGTTATTGTCATTGGCAGTCACAAAATGATACCCAGGCTAGATTTCGCACAACTTCCGCAAGTACTTTTTGACGGCACGCCGATACCTATCAGCAAATCGGTGTAAAACCTGGTTATTATTATGGATTCCAAGTTGACATGGGAGCCGTGCATTGCCGAGATCAGTCGCAAGATGTTTGCGTCTTCTGCTTCGCTGCGAAGACTTCGTAACTTTTTGCCAACCAGTACCAAAGTTATTCTTGCACAATCCCTTCTACTCCCTATATTAGACTATGCTGACGGCAGCTACCTCGACCTCACCGAAGCCCAGTTAAACAAACTTGAGCGCCTTCAAAATCTTTGTATCCGGTTCATATTTGGCTTACGTAAGTATGACCATATTTCAGAATTTCGCGCAAAACTCAAGTGGCTTCCCATCCGCCTTCGCCGGAATGCACATATTCTTTCCCTTCTTTATACTGTTCTTTTTAATCACCATGTTATCTTAAGGAGCGTTTTAAATTTTTACACCACGCGCATGATCGAAACCTTCGCTCTTCCGAAACTCTACAGCTTCATACTCCTGTCCATAGTTCGCAATTTTATGGTAGCTCCTTTACGGTGCAAGCTGTACGACTATGGAACGCCCTACCTTTTTCTATTAGATCATCAAAGTCACTTGCTATTTTTAAAGTTATGGTATACAACCATTTCCTTTCTATGTCTCAGAGCTGCTAGTAAATAGTTTTATATATTATTACATATTATTATCTCACATTATTATTATTTGTATGTATATTATATAGGATATGTATATATATTTGTAATTTATGTAGGTATATATATATATATGTTGTAGGTTTAGGTACTCGTACACCGCCGTCTTTTGATTCTATTTTATCCTGTCCATCCAAAGGTTGTCTGGAAGAGATCGCTTTTAGCGATAAGACCGCCCATTGTACCTTATATTATTGTGAATTCCTGTGTCTTTTTGTATTTTGCTTTGGTGTGCAATAAAGAGTTTATCTATCTATCTATCTATCTAAGTATGCAACGGATTGTCCTAATTTGTATGGGAGAATCTAAGAGGCTGCTAAACTTCACAAAGTAGTCGTACAAATTTCTTACTCATGTCAACAAATCATTCAGTTAAAGCTTGTAGCAGCATTATATATGCAAGACTATGACACGGTAGCAAAAAAAGAGCGAAATACATAAGTTTTTCACACGTATCAACTTTACCT
Organism: Perizoma flavofasciatum; assembly: GCA_958496245.1. Lineage (NCBI taxonomy): Eukaryota > Metazoa > Arthropoda > Insecta > Lepidoptera > Geometridae > Perizoma > Perizoma flavofasciatum. The sequence goes on from OY292421.1 coordinate 9,395,516, forward strand.
ACTTTTTAACAACTTTAAACTAAAAGATAAACGTGCTGCGCGGGTCAAGCTGTGAGAAGATGGCTCGAAGGGTAGGTATCACGGCATAATTTATTCGAAAACTTGGGGTCACTTGCCTAAATTTTGGTATTTTCCGGAATTCAGTTATTTTGTTCCAAAGAATTGATTAAATGTCATTAATTATAATTAAGTGATATTGAATTTCGCATTTTTTCCATATTTTCACAAAAATCTTCAAAAATTCAGCGCAAAAACTTGTATGTAATGCCGCATACAGACTGGTGAATAGAACTGTGCAAGCCGTATGTATTCGTTACGGAGTAACGGGTACATCATCGCCTGACTCGCAGTTGTATGTAGTTTTTTTGACAAAGTACGAACAAATTCATAGTACGTGACGCGACTCGATGCGATGCTTCATGCTATTATAGTGCTTGTTTGTATCAAAAGTAACGAGTAACGTCTACAAAACAACCGTTCAGTCTATGTTAAGTGCCCTGCGCACCTCACACTGCGCACGCTTTGTATGCGTCCGAATAACAAAACGGATCGCTCCGCGCGCGACTTGTAATGAACATAGCATGCGCATAAAATGCACCTATGAGATTTTTTTTACAAAATGTGTACCTTAGATGAAACATTGCAGCAATGTAAACCATAAATTCTTTCATTGAGTGATACATTGCATGTTACCGTTTCACCAGTCTGTATTGATCAGATTTTATTTTCGCAAGTATTACAGGTATATGTGATTTTTTTATGGAGAAAATTTAGCAAAATCGTGTTTTTGGAAACAAAAATAGATGGATAGATTCTTTACTGTGCATAAAACTATTTCACAATACAACATACCTACAACAAACATAATGAAAGCCAAAAAACCAAATAAATTCACAATGGGCGGTCTTATCGCTGGAAGCGATTTCTGCCACACAAATTTAGTATAGAAACAACAATATACTTGGTTATATTTTTTTTTCCTACTGTCACAAACAAAACCGATTTAGCTAAAATAAAATTATATACCTACCTAGTAACTAAAGCGTAAATCGGCTTCGGTCCCTTAGCACGCAGAATTTTTTTTAATACTTATTCTAGTTATAAAAAAAATCTTTATCTGTTTACAATTTTCTATTATATCTAAGGTCGGGACCTTCTCTTAAGTACTTAAGTCATACTTGTGTTAGAAGACCTCGCTCTTCCGTATCCAAGAGTAGATTTTAAAACTCTGCACAGTATAATAAAGAAACATTTATTTCCGGAAAAGTATCTTATGTCACACTAACAAGGCGATCTACGATCACACTTTGTACGTGCTTTTGTTCCAAATTTTTAGGTCAAGGTTGACTCGAAATATGGTGGTAACGAATCGCGCAATATTCGGTTCAAATTGTTCATATTCATTAATGAATATATTGCAATCATACAGTCATTTTTTACTGGTTCGATTTTAAATAAGCGATTCAAATAATTAGGTATTAGTAAAATGCATGAACTGTGCATAATTGACTCATTTTAAATTCATCAAAAGCTTGTATTTTACTCAGAACTTTGTTAATAGAAAGCAAGCTTCATATCTACTCATAGTTTCGTAGAATCCATATTGTTGAGCCAGTATTAACCTGTTTAATTTGTGAGCACAGTTATTTGATCAAACAAGTTCATAATTTTACATAATAGAAAACGTTTTCATAATTTTCCTTGAACTCTCCTGAGTTAATCAGAAACACTTGGTAGGATAAATACTCGTAGAAGTTTGATTCCGTCTTTTCATGAAAATCGGTTCAGCTGTTTTAAAGAGCTGACGGTTTTTGCAAAAACCAGGGGCCTAACCATGAAGTCTTAAAGCGATTAAGTTTAGGCAAAATATGCCACTTTCTGCTTTGCGATTGAGGACGCTATGGCGTTGTCAAAGCTTTGCCGTTCGCAAAGCGGGATTTGACATATTTGCCTGAATTGAATCGCAATAGGACTTGATGGTTAGGCTCCTGAGCCCGTATATGGCTTCCAAAAATCTTATCGAATTGTAATGCGGTTTTTCAATAGATTTGTAAGTCTTCAACAATAGTTCTTCCATTAAAATTGATTCCATGGAGGCCATTGTTGAATTTTTTTGGCATCGTAATTCTTGTACATAATTTGACATTAGAGTTATGTAGAGTTGCTATTTTTTTTGTAAACATTTGGATCAATTGATTACTAACCAAGATATACAGTAAAATAAACATGGCTACACCAGAATTATAAAAAAAAAAAAAAAATTGATAATTATTTACAATCTCCATAGCACTGACTCTCTCAGAAATGTTTTCAAATATTATTTCTTAACATTAACTGGTATCTACGTGTACGAAATATGTTTATTTGTAAAGAAACACCATAATATTTTTTTTGAAGTTAAGTCTAGCCGTGCAAATTGTCAACGTCGAAAATATAAATACAACTTAGTAATACCCCAAGTCAATAACTCAATGTTTCATAAAAGTTCATTTTACACTGCAATTAGAATCTACAACGCATTACCTCTGATTATTAAATCTCTTAATGGTCACCCATTTCAAAAGAGTTTAAAAAAATACATGAGGCACAAGTTCTATTCTATTCGCACTTCTAGATATTTATTTAGGAAAGGTTTTCTAGCGTGGTTGCGTCTCATTGTTAATTTAGTTAATGTTAGTTTATTATCATTATCTTTCTTCTCCAGTTTTTAGAATTTTACGCTGTCTGCTGACTTTGATAATAACAAAAATAAAATTATCTTATTTAGACAAATTCCTGTATTTGGTTAAATGCCTTTATCTTAGAACATGTAATTTGACAAAAGCTGAATAAACCGAAACTGAAATAGTCAAGTTTCAAAGATATGTAGTTGAGTTGAGATCACACATTTCTCCCGAAAAAGCGGGAGCTGTGGCTTCACAACAGTTCTCTCAGGAAAACAGTTCTCTCCCAATAAACACAGTAAAAAAATAAAAGTAAAAAGCAACATACAAATCAAGACTAATTAGGTAGGTATCTAATAGTATTTCTGAAAGTAGGTTACTAGTTAGTGGTGGATAAATGTTATTTTTTCTTCTTTATTGCAAGTTGTATGGAATTGTGTGCGTTTATTATTTGCTTATCTTAAGCGTGGTCCGTATAGTCAGTCCATTGACTCTTATGGCACTGTGCCATATCATTGGTTAGCGCTACTCTCGGAACAACGAACGATGTTGCTCTACATAAGAAAAGTTTTGTGTAGTCTCCCAATGAAATGAAATGCTTTTGCATATTGTCACACAAACAACCTACGAGTCTCTATCTCCACAGAAAATTGAGATAGAAGCTTATATAATACTTACACATATGACGCTTATATATGACGATCTCTCGGGCGCGTGGGCGAAGGTCCGCCTGAGACGCAGAAGGTTACAGGTTCGATTCCCGCCGCGGGATAAATATTTGTATGATTAGAAAATGTTTGTCTCGAGTCTGGGTGCTTTCTATGTATTTACAATAAAAATGTGCATAAGTAGTATATCAGTCATGTAGTTCCTATAATACAATACAAGCTCTAAGTACTTAGTTTGGTGTTAAATGATGCTGTGTGAAAAATGTCCAGCATTCTTTGTTTTTATTCTAGGCTCAAACCTAGCGTTTGCAAAATTGTTTTAATTGTACATATTTGATGTAATTTATAATTTAACATTCACCTAATATCATTTGGGTGATCGATTATTTAGTTTTATTATTATTATTATTAAATGTTATTGGCGACCGGTGGCGCGGCGGGCGAGTAGCAGGCTGAGACGCAAGAGATTCGGGTTCGATTCTCGCTGCGTTGTTGTTGTACCATGGTACTCGTAGTTCGTAATACCCACGATACAGGGAATCATAGTGTGCGGTCAAGACTACATATTATGTCGACTTGCGATGTCAAAGGTTAAAATTTTTATCGTGAGTTTTGTAGTTTCATCAAAATCCGTTCAGTAGTTTTTGTAAAGAGTAAAAAACATATCTCACAAACTTTCGCGTTTATAATAGTAGTAGGATAGGATGCATAATATTACTTATTGAATGTTGATGTTTTTTTTGCTAATAATCTCCGCAACAGTTATAGATGATTTCTTGGAACATTTCTAGTTTGAAACCTGGAATAGCACAGTCTTTTTTTTAATGCTAGACATTTTTCACATAGCATCATCTAGCCCCAAAAAAACCAGAGCTTTTATTATGGGAAATAAATGACTGATAATACCACTTATATAAGTTTTTTTTACGTTATACTTATTATACATGGAAAACACCCAGATCCAAGACAAATATTTGCAGATCAAACAAATCTGTCAATACCATCCACCTGCAAAGATAGCAGTTCCTTCCGTGATCGATCATGGTATATGCAACTGTACCAAAAATTGGGGAACATTCAGATTCACTAATCATGGTAAATATCCAGTTTTTGGTTAAATTATGACAAATATACGAGTAGGTATGTTTTTATATGTGAATCCAATCCGTTCTCCATCAAAGCCCTGAGAAAAATCTAGGTAAGTATAATTTTACAATAGTCTTTCCATATTTATCGGTTGTGGGTCTAGTAAAAATTTGCATAAAATGTATAACCGCAATAAAGGAAGCCGTTAGGTAAGGTTGTTAGATAAGTACCCACTGTTGAAATCAAAGCTACGTGCAGCCATTGAAAACTTTGAAATAATGTGCTATGGCTTCAGGTTATACATAAAAACAATAATTTGTTTTGGTTTTTTGGTTTTGCAACAACATGAAAAGAACCTTACAATTTAAATGAAAAGGAAATCTGAGAATACCATCTAAAACACAACTTTCTTTGACTGTTGGTAGGTAAGCTATGACTCTTCCATGTAACGCATCCATAATCCAGTCCGCCCGTTGGTAGATAGATAGATAGATTCTTATTCTTTATTACACAACTAAAAAGTACTGTGTATAGGCGGACTTCATATTAAATAGCATTATATTCCAGCTAACCTTTGTGTTATATGGAAAGCAGTCTTGAGGTAGTGCATGAATAATAACAAAAGTTATAAATTATATGCTAGAGTATACTATTAATAAAACACAAACACTATTCCCTAGATAAACAAAATGGCATATACGTTGGTATATGTATATGTTTGTGAATAATTTATTCATTTTAATCGTAAGGTTTTAAAACTTTCAGACGGTGTAGGTTAATGCTACGGATAATGCTACGCGCTACGATGTTTTCCGTAATTTCTTAGTGAAGACGAGTAATAAAAAATAACTATTTACTAAGGTGTAGATACAAACGTGCCTTTAGACCCTTTAGGTACCTATAGTATAGTAGGTTGATTTTATTATAAAAAGCCATAAAATGATGGCCACAAGATAGTCCAGCTCACATGCAATACTTAATTGTTAATCGAGCCTTCTAGCGAGAACGGAAATAAATCTTGAGGTAACCAACATATTTTATCCCGTATCAACAATTATACGAAATGTGACGCAAATCGCAGAGTTCAGATTGCGGACCATATAGATACTAAGTAAGTAAAGACCCGAATGTAGAGTACTTCATGAAGCAATATGAGAACATGAATTGACTAGAGTACATTTCCACCAAGTATGTTTCAAAAAAAAACATCCAAAAATAAATCTACTTCGATAAAAACAAAAAAAGTATACCGGCATCGATTCATAATTCAATTCCATTCCAATTAGGTAGTGAAATACATTCAAAGTTACATAGAAAGGTAGGTCTATAAACATGTAATAAAGTTTTAAAACACGTGCTTTTCATCATCGATTTCGTCCATGATTGCAGTGCCCCTTGATCACTTGTGGCGATAAAACCTATCTAAGAACCATCCTTAAAACATTAGAAATCCACTGTAAAACCGCATTACGGTCCGATTACTCGTTTCAGAGATAAATGGTAATAGACAAACAAACAACCTCTTCTGGAAAACGTATATTATACGGGTTCCTTACGTCACGAGTAAGACAGGGAATCTTACCATGTGATCATTTTTTATCTAGTGCGCGTTGTTCGACTTTTCTTTTCCCGAGTCTTCGTTGTCCGAGTCCATGGTCGGAATTTTCATAATAATATGATGTTCGATATCGAACTGAATTATCAGCAAATTAGCAGCGGGGCGGTCGGTTGTAGACGAGAGACTTGACAGCGTGCCCACGCTCGCGTTTCAACATACTTACAGCGAAATAACAGCTATAATCGACGGAGTAGAGAACTGAAAACGAATGTTAATTTTATTTTCGCAACACAGGGCCTTATTTTTAAATATTATTAAACATTAACTAAACACTGTTTTGTTTTTTTTTATATATATGTATTTTCAAATTCAACGGGAGAAAACAAAAAACTGTTTAGCTAAGCCAGTTTCTTAGTAGTCTTCTATTGTAGCACCCCCAAGTGACTTATTGCAATAAATAAAAACTATCTAAGAACCATCATTGATGAATCAAATCAATAGTAAATATTGCATTTTAATAGGTGATAAGCAGTTGTGGAGATAACATAGTAACAGATAAGCATACAAACAAACAAACTCTTAAGGCAAACGTATAGACGGACTCTTTACGGCGCGGATAATAAAGTGTTTGCAACGCAAAATAAACATAAAAGTAAAGTTACCTGTATAGAAATTCGTCGACACAAATTTTATTAGTACGAGTATACCACCACCACCATTTTTTCAACAATAAACAGAATCAATCAAGAATGATTTAACTCTGTATACTCGAAGTTAAAAGTAGTTTATATATATCATAGGGTAGCTCCCGATCTTTACTAAACATGTAACAAAGTATGAAAAATATAATATGATGTATACCTAATGAAAGACCCGTACAGTAGGCCTGGCTCATTTTGTAGGTACAAGGTCAGTACTTTGGGCACCACTCACCAGTCGTGTTGATTTTACTTGTAATATTCAGTGCTGCCGTTGAACGTATGTAACGTGTTATAAATAGAGATTAGACTCGGTTTGTTCTTTCCATCCGCGTTCACATGCTGAACAGACTAATCCATTATCTCACCGCAACTAATAAAAACTGAAAGGAATTTCATTGCTGTCTATGAATATGGTGATACTCTAGAGTTGCTGTAGCTTCTAAATTGACTAACTGGGTTTTGATCAGTTAGGTGCTATATTGATTGTTCCTGACATTCTACTTGTACGAAAAAGCATATATATACAACATGAATACTTGTATATTCTTCTAACTAACTCTTTGAGTTTCAAATTACGTTTTGTTTTGTGAAACTTGATAATTTAGTTTTATTCTGCTCAAGGTGATGGTAATAAGTCTAGAAAGACTATTAAATTGTGCCGTAGCTATTTTATTGGAAGTATTTGTGACGCCCCAAGGTCATTCCAATTTACAGTGCAAGATTGAGCTGTGTGCCATACAATCTGTGAAATTCAAGGAATATTTGATTGTAACAAATTGGCAGAAATTATATTCATTACATACAATGTGTTGGGCAAGCTGTGTCGTATTACGTAGTAGATTTGCTAGGTTAAAACACAACTGTTAACTTTCATTGGATCGATTAGTAAATCACTTTTTTGAAATTATTTTGTTTCTTCCATAATAAGCTACTTCAGAGAATGTCCGACAGCGATATCGACCCTAATACTGTCAAGGTCAAACAAAATCGATAACATCAAATAATAATGTTTCAGTGGTAGTTCGTTCGAGGGGCAGTGGCAAAATGGCAAAAGACATGGACTCGGCGTGGAGACACGTGACCGATGGTTGTACCGCGGCGAGTGGACGCAAGGCTACAAGGGCCGCTACGGCATCCGCCAGAGCATCATCAGTAACGCGAAGTACGAGGGCACCTGGGCTAACGGACTTCAAGACGGATACGGATCAGAAACATACGCCGATGGTGGTGAGTATTATATCATTTCTTTCATTGCCAAACTGTTGGAATTCAGATAAAAATACATTTACACGGTCGCGCATTCTTACGTGTGTGTGTACGGTGTGTGGTCGATCGCCAGATGAGAATGCGTTATTGTATTTCAATTAAATAAGCTTTGACAGTGTGGTTTGTGGTAGACACCCATCGCAGTGAAGTAGATCAAGAACTATGTCTTGATCTAGTTAAAGTTCAAAATGACCTTTGATCGTCTGTTTAGGTGATATTCCAAACTCGTGAAATTAAGTTAGAAGCGGTTTGATTGAAAAATACCAATATCATTTGAATTTATAAAATAATTTTGAGTTATTTCTGGTTTAAAAATTGAGATAAGTAATAAACTACTTATAAAAAAACAAGCACACCCGTTTTGAGACGTATCAATATGGGAACTCACTTAATGACCCAGATTACGGCATTGAGAATTGAAAAGTAACGGAACCTTTTGCTCGCAGTATTTGTTGTTAGAAAATGTTATGTTGCAACAAAGCTTTTAGCTAAGTAAGTACTACTAAGTCAAAAACAGGTGTCAAATTGCCTTCCTTGGAAAATTCTGACATTTGAGAAATCAATTTATTGAGTTACCTAATATTTAACTAAGAATCATAGGTAAATAATGGATCCTCGACCTTATACATAAGCTCTATGAAAGTGAAATGAAAAATACAAAATATATTTTGCTCGAAGATTTTGCCAATGTTTATTTTATTAGTGCCAAATGGCAATCTGAATCAAGTTATTCTATTCAACCTGCAAATTGTTCGGAAATCGTTAAACTATCAACATTCTTCGATCTAAACGTTACTTTTGACGACCTCTGTGGCGCAGTGGGCGAAGGCCCGCCTGAGACGCAGAAGGTTGCGGGTTCAATTCCCGCCTCGGGACAAATGTTTGTATCTGCAAATATTTGTCTCGGGGTCTGGGTGTTTTCTATGTATAATATGTATGTATTTACAAAAAATGTTTATAAGTAGTATATCAGTCATGTAGTTCCCATAATACAAGCTCTGCTTAGTTTGGGGCTAGATGATGCTGTGTGAAAAATGTCCAGAATTATTATTTATTTATTTAGGTAGGTTCCTAGGCTAGAATAAAATAATGTCAATGTAACGATTCCGATGCTGATGGGTCTATTTGAAAAAAGCTCTCTATAGAATGTATTTTGTCTTTTTTATTCCAAAAACTATCGTGAATTTGATTATTCATTCATATTGTAAAAAACGGAAATTTTCACGTACCGTACTATCGGTGAAGGCACCGACTAAGTTTCGACTCATTCCGCTCTTCCTCGCTCTCCCTCACCCTGATGAAGACTCTCGGAATGAGTCGAAACTTAATCGGTGCATGCCTTCACCGATAGTACGGTTTGTGAAAATTCCCGTTTTTACAATATGTGTTTTATTTTTCGCAATTACTTTTACCATTATGTAATAAACTATATGTGCTACTTATTATTTTATACTTGTTTTGCATTATACACTCATGAACTTATTTAGAGGAACGCTACATTGATCGTAAAAATTGGTTGAAATATGTATAGAAAGTTCTTATTACACAATGGCCACCCACATATACCAGAATTGAAAAAATAATTACTTCAATCGTCTTTTGTTTCAAATGCATGTGTCGAATTTGGAAAATCCGAACTTTGACATTTATAAAAATAATAGGATAGGATAATTATATTAGTTAATTCGTTAGTAGCATCACCGGTTCTCGATTGTGTTAGCTCTGAGGCAGCTTAAAAATGGAAAAGCCCCCGGTGAGGACGGAATTACATCAGAGCTTTTGAAAGCAGGAGGTTATACAGGCCTGTTATACAGGAGCTACAAAACCTCTTTAACACCGTCTTTCACAGTGGGAGAACTCCAAAGGCGTGGAGCGGAAATTTGGTGGTGCTCTTTTTTAAGAAGGGAGATAAAACCCTCCTTAAAAACTATAGACCCATCTCACTCCTGAGCCACGTCTATAAGCTGTTCTCACGAGTGGTCACGAATCGTCTCTCCAGAAGACTCGAGGAGTTCCAGCCACCGGAACATGCCGGGTTCCACGGAGGATATGGCACCATAGACCACTTTCACACAGTGAGGCAGATTATACAGAAGTCCGAAGAGTATAATCAGCCCCTGTGTCTGGCCTTTGTGAACTATGAGAAGGCCTTTGACTCCGTCGAAACGTCCAAGTACAGGGCCAGCAGTCTAAACCCATCCAATTGCGCAATTGAGGAGTGAGGCAGGGGGATGTCAAATCCCCGAAACTGTTCACGAGCGCGTCGGAAGATATGTTTAAGATGCTGGACTGGAAAGGTAGGGGCATTAACATAAACGGCGATTACATCTCACACCTGCGATTCGCTGATGACATAGTCTTAATGGCGGAGTCGCTAGAGGAGCTGAACCGGATGCTGGACGGCCTAGCTTGAGCCTCCCGATGTATCGGTCTTGGCATGAATTTGGAAAAACCAAAGTCATGATCAATGGCCACATTGTTCCAAGACCGGTGGTTGTACATGACCACCTTCTCGAAATTGTTTCCGAATATACTTACCTTGGGCAGATTATGCAGTTGGGTAAAAACAATTTCGAGAAGGAGGCCAAGAGGAGGATCCAGCTAGGCTGGGCAGCTTTTAGAAAACTATGCGGAGTCTTCGCGTCATCCATACCGCAATGCTTGAAAACGAAAGTTTTCAATCAGTGCGTCCTACCCGTCATGACCTACGGAGCTGAGGGTTCGGTCCGTTGTCCCCCAGTCCCGTTTTCACCCGGTCCGTTCTCCCCCGATTTAGTTTAGGTACGATCAATTTTATCCGAAGCAATTTCTTATAAAAAGTACTGGCAGGTATAAATGTATTCGGCTTTAGTAATGTAAAAAGTAAAATATTGGATGTTTGTTAATATTATTAAGTATTTTTTTTTAATTGAGGGCTGATTATAAAATGTAAATACATGCAAAATTGCAAAGTATTAGTTACCTAGAAATAACATGGCTAGAAATAACATCAGCGGAGATATATTACAGTACGCGGATGATACCACGGTTGTAATATCAGCAGAAAACATTAATGACCTTTTTAAAATCATCAGCCATACAATAAGCGTACTAGCGAATTGGTTTAAAATTAATGTGCTTAAACTAAATGCAGGAAAAACAAGCGTCATGATTTTTAATGCCATGTCTGTCCTATAAGTATGATGATTCCTCTGCAATGCGGCACTATGATAAATAGCTCTAGGCTAACTAAACTTCTTGGCTTTGAGCTGGATCCAGGACTGACTTGGAAACAGCATATAGGCTCTACTTGTAAGAAAATGTCGAGAGGAGTGTATGCTCTAAAGCAGCTACGCCCTATCATGAGTGGACATACTATGCATATGTCCACTCTATTATGTCGTATGGAATTATACTTTGGGGATGGTTAACCGACTGTGAAAGGGTATTAAAAATACAGAAACGCACAATAAGGGTACTCGTAAAGGCTAAGTATAAGGAATCATGCAGGGATCACTATAAAAGGCTACAGATATTGTCTATATACTTGAAATATTGAAATATGTAAAGAAAAATATCGGTCAATATAAAATAAGAGGAGCCAACAGTAACCGGAGCATCAGAAATGTAATGTGTTTAGAGTCAGCTAAACATAGGCTGAGTGTGTCCAAAAAACAACCACAGGTTATCGGACCCAAACTGTACAACAAGCTTCCGCTGAGCATAAGACAAAGTACGTGTGAAAACTCTTTTTGTACCAGGGTTAGGCTGCTTTTCCTCAACAAAACCATTTACAATGTCAACGAATATTTAGAAAATGACTATAATAACTTCAACGCAAATGTTGAGTAGGTATGTAGTTTTCCCTAGTTTTAAAATGAGATCCAAAAAAATATATACCTCTATATTGTTAAACTACTGATTAGTTATTATATTAAATGGACATGCACGAATCTGCAACAATATATTTAGAATCTGTAATAATTTATTTTATCTTATTATACACAAATTTATTGACTATTGAAATTATTTAAATTAACTAGGATATTATTTTATAACATTTTATTAAATTGACGAGAGACTGATGTCACACCAATTATATTAATTAAGTTTAATAATTGTTAAAGTGTTATTCTGTCTTAATAAATGATATTCTATTCTATTCTATTCTATTTGCTTTAGCAGGAAGTATTATTATAATTTAAGTAAAATTATTATAACATATTCGAATATGATAATTACATAAATACATAACAAAAGTTAAAACAAAATAATTTAAATAAGAATAAAATTCTGAAGCACTAGTTTTCGCCGGCACTTAATGTCAATTAACGCAAAAGCGACAAAAAATATTGATATAAACTTTATTTTAATCGGGGGAGAACGGACCGGGTGAATACGGGACTGGGGGACAACGGACGGAACCCGGAGCTGAGACGTGGATACTCAAGATAGGGCTGATCCACCAGTTCAAAGTCGCTTAGCGAGCTATGGAAAGAGCTATGCTCGGAGTGTCTCTGAAGGATAGGATTCGTAACGAATACATCCGTCAGAGAACCAAAGTTATCGTCATACGAGTAGCTCAACGAATTAGCAAGCTGAAGTGGCAGTGGGCCGGTCATATCTCGCTAAGAACCGATAACCGCTGGGGTGTTCTTGAGTGGAGACCGCGACTCGGCAAACGTAGTGTAGGATGCCCTCCGGCCAGGTAAATAAGCAAGTGAATGTTATCGTCTTTTCTCGAATTTTGTGGGTATTCTGAACATGTGTTGTAGAACACGTCACAACGTACTTATTTCTCGACACACCAATGGTGACTCACTTCCCAATTAGTCATTCACAAAATTATAATGTTGAATATAGGGACTCTTGCAAACATCTCGGCAACCCTAAAGTCAGCTGTAATGCGTGTTTTCTTAAAACTATGACACGAGCGCTGTTAATACGTTATGGGTCATTCATTCCGCAAATAACTAAGGTAGATAGATGGTACCTATAGCTACAACACAGTCGCGTTGCGATTTTGCACTTTGCTCATACCATACCAGTATTGACCAAGAGGTTGCATAAAAAAATCATGGCACTGATACTTCATGTCTTATACACAAATGAAGAAGGCCAATTTATGACAAATGCACTATAAAATGACATGATTTTATGATGGAGACGGAATGAATGGGCGATGGAACTTTTCGATTCATAATACAAGGAAAATTTATTTATTTTACACACAACATTCTACGCCGTCTACCTACACAAACAATCTCCTAAAGCAAACTCACACGGGCTCCTTACATCGCAGTAAAAATACATACATCAAAATATACCTATGTTATAAAGCATAATAACAGGACTTAATAATGTAGATACAGGGTGTAGGTAAATAGATGGAAGCCGAAAGATACCACGACCATTTATGAAATATTGTATGCGTGCTGTTGTTGCTTTTTCACTCATCTAAAAAAAGTTGTATGTCGATTGAATTCCAGTTCGCCCGGTTACTTTTAAGAGTTTAAAAATGTGATGTAAAGTCCCTGTTGGTTTTCTTATTAACTTTGATTTTTTTACAATGTTAACGAATGAAGTGAAATTAACTAAAGAAGAATCTACATAATTCAAAATGAATACAAAAACAGTATTTTAAATAATTTTGAACCAAAAAACCTTCATAAGTATCTGGGTCGATGACGGTTGGTAAATTATTATTTTTAATTATTATTGTTGCCTTCGAGCTTTTCAATACAGGTGACACATTGAAATTTATGTGAATGAAATTATTACGGACGATGAGTTGCTGCGTAAGGTCGAGTGAGTTCCGGTTGGTGGTCTGGAACAGTTTTCAATCGTTTAGTGGATGAATGGTTGAAGTAAGCGGCCCTGTATGCGAACCTAAGCCACGTACGGCCCTCGCTAGTTAAATATAGCTACCGGCACGCCTGCCGCACGCCTCGCCCGACTCACAATCATGTCGACCACAAATTTGCCACCATCTTCCTTTATAAAAATGTACCGAGTAACGGTTTTGATTTACCGACGTTTGTCATTTAATAGATTTGTTTAGTAGATTTTTTATAGTAATAAAAATATTATACTAATCGATTTGAAATTCTTTATTCTGTATTTTACACTCAGAAAATACAGACAAAAAAACTTACATATAGGACATGTACAAAGGCGAGCTTAACAAGAGTTCTCATCCATTCCATCATGAGATTCCATCATAATTTAATTTATCAAAGCAATTCACTGAATTTAAAATACTCAATCAAAGTATGAGCCTCTATGCTGAGTTACAAATACGTTAAAAACTTGTTCGGAAATCTTATCGATACGGTCACCGATTTGACATGTTAAAAAACTCAGAATAGACCCGTAGAATTATTCATCAGGAACAACAGTGCATATGGAGAAGTCTGAAATTAAATTAGATAGAGTTTGTTCTAAGGAACCATGACGTTGATTTTAGAGATGTGAAAAACTGATTTTATTGATTTTCTGAAAAAATAAACACGACTCAGGAATCATATATGGATATATAGTATATGTGGCATGCTCGTTGCCACTTTATCTTGCTAATTGTAAGAGTTATATCGGTGTCTTTAGCTCTTTTTGGATTTCTTCGTTGAACTTCTTTATCTCCGAGCGTGTCCCAGCATAGCTCAACTGCCTTATAAGTAAAAAAACATTCAAACAGGAACAACTATCTCTGAAAAATCGACGTACAAATACACCAAAAAAAAAGGTGGTTGTCTGGAAGAAATCGCTTTTAAGCGATAAGACCGCCCGTTATACTTTAATAAGAATTACATTTTATAATTTGTTTACAAAAAACATACCTAGGTTAGGTATGTTATTTTTTGCATGCCCCTGATTTGAGAATCTCCTCCTCTAAAACATTTTCAGAATAATCATCTATGACCAAAACTATGCGTTTTCGTCTTCAACTTGCTTCTGCAATTTATTCATCTTACGTCTAGAGCACGCATTGTTCGATGCCTAGACGAGGCGTGCGTCAGAGATGTGCGCTAAAGGCATGCGTTGTCCGTTCAAATAAATTTGAGGTATCAATTATACACGTAGGCAGCAGGATTCGTAATTTACGATCTTCATGGATCCTAAGTTTAAGTACTTGCTTGTATTATAATATCTGTGGTTTAAGAGAAGAAATTACAGAATCTGTAGTAGGATACAAAAAGTATTTGTATAAATTGTGTAATTAAAAAAACACGCTTTTATCACGCTTTTAAATTATAAAATAAAATCCACTATCCATCTCCTGGCTCCATCAGCAGACCCTCGTTACCATGCCCAATCTATAGGACTCGTCAAAACGAATCATTATGAGCCAAAACTCGAGGGGTTTACTAGTAGCATAGCCACTGAAGAGTTCCACGATACGACAATTAGAAGTAGGTTAAAATTAGTGAAGCGTGTTAAAATAGATAGGGATGATCACAGAACAACAAAGTACCTTATCATCATCATCAGACGATAGAAGTCCATTGCTGTACAAATTAGTGCCATGACGAAAGATCTTGAGCTACCTCTATCCACCACAGAAAAGAGGAGAACTTAACTAAAGAGATCCATTTATGTTACGTAACTTGTAATTGTTTTTTTTTAATTTAACGACCTTTAAGATGCCATTGGTCCATCAAAGGGGGCTTCCTACCTCGTCGCCTTGTGCATGGTTGCCATTTGAGTATCTCTATTCCCCGAGGGGTGTTGGTTCTGCCAGCATCACCTAGGCCCGCCTTTTGCCACTTCTGAGAACTATGCACATGCCGTACTCGGGAAGGAAAACATCGTGAGAAAACCACCCTGTACCAAAAAGTTTGTTTATATGTTTATGTAGTGCCATTTACCTTCGAACCGGCTTATCCGATTGAAATGCGGTTTTTTGCAATCGATTTGTCTTATCGCCAAGAGTCAAGGGTGTGCTGCAATAGACGATAGAAAACAAACGACAGGGGTTATACAATTTTAATTTTTCAATTGGCAAGATCTAAGTAGATCTTGCCGAATAGAATAGAATATAAATTAGTTTATTTTGCAACAAAAAAAATACACATTACAAATAGTCACAATAAATAGACAATGAAAGGAGCAAAAAAGGTCCCAACTCAGCATAATACTCGTTGCAACAACCAGTGCTGGTCTTCTGTTAGAACCGTTTTTTGGGGTGCGGACTTATAACAATATAAACTTAACAGCTGTAAGTAGGCAGGTTTTACAATTTATCGTAATTTACCTACCTTCTGGAAATAGGTACGAGTACGAGTAGACACACGTGAGCGTTTTATCCTCTCGTCCTTCTCACTTGGATGGTTTTATCACGCCTCACCGGACACATCTAGGCTAACATGGTATTATTATGATACATTGGATTTACATATCGCCCTCAGGGTCTAATATAGAAGATAGATATTAATAAACTGCCTATGTACCATATATAGACATGAGTGTGCAGTTCCTTAGCCTCCTACGAACCTACTAACGAGATCGAACCTTCATTTAAAATTCATAATTATCATCATCATCAAAAGACTGTTGAAGTCCACAAAGGCCTAAAAGTGCTATGACAAGCTATAAGGAGCCAAACCTATCCACCAACTTCCTGCAACCTTTAGGATGCTCTTAGTCCATCGGGTGTGATATAGTAAACCAAGCTTTACGGACGTTTCATTAGTTTAATGAGCATATTGCGTCGAGGTAAGTTAGTTAAGTTATTCAATTACTTTTCCAGGAACGTACCAAGGTCAGTGGATGCGAGGACTTCGGCACGGGTATGGCGTGCGGACGTCCGCGCCTTTCGGGCTGGCGTCGCACTACCGCGGGGGGGGCAAGGGACATCGGGGCTCCATGTCTTCGCTCACTGAGGGCGCCGCGGACCCCTCGGAGCGACGCACCACCCGCATGGACGACGCGCGAGGCGGGTTCGTCCTTATGGTGCGCTCAGACGTCGCCTCCGGCAGACGAGGCTCACTCGTCGAGAAAACTAAAAAAGGACTGCTTTCTGTAAGTGTCAATTGATCTTTAGTTTGAAGCGCTATCCTAGCAGTCTTAGCATAAGCACTAAGACAACGAATTTGTCTAGGGAAGAAGACAATTACTGTGTTTATCCTTTCCGTCAGACTAGAGAGACATATATTTTTTTGTTTTTCTTTCCGAACAGAACAAAGGGATAGAAATAATTATGCTCTTCAGTCAACAAAATCCTTGCCTTCGGTCCTTATGGTACTGGTGCTGGTCACCAGTACCATGAGGACCGAATGGGAATTCTGAATGCCATTTCCAGTAGTGGTATTCAGAACTGAGCGCTTGCGTGCTTCTTATGGCACATAAGGATGTCAGTCCCGCCTATCCCGGTCGTTATGCTAGGTCGGAGGACTTCAAGCGGTCTAGACTCCGATACCAAAGTTGGCCACTACTTGCTCATACAAACGAACTAAGTGATATTCTTAGTATTTTATAAGGAGTCGTTTTGAAGGTCATAATAAAATAACTTTTCTATTGGCTGGATTAAATAAATCTAACAATTTTCTATGGCAAGTTTACACGTATCTTTTAGCTTAAGTGCTTAAACTAATTTCTCATGAAATAATTAAAATACTTTGAATATAATTATTAATTAAGAATACAAAACATTTTACGCTTCATAGGTCTTTGCTAGGAGTAAACATAATTTTCATGACTACAATAGGTATATAGTATTGTGGATGCAGTTACACTTATTTTATGACTACGAGCATGTAATAGTAATGGGAGTAGACTATTGTAGAGAAACTCGGTAGAAATTCTACTGATCTAACAACAGACAGTGGATAGTCACTTTGGTATCTGTGGTTCGAACAAGAAAAGAAAATGGTTGGTCAGTGCACACCCAAAATGTACGAAGAACACATTTGTAAATAATAAAATAGAAATAAACACCGAGTACGTATTATCTTGAACGACGAGTACCACGGAACCACAACACGCAAACGCGGAACAAATATTTGCAGAACGTGAAAACATTTGTCTCGCAGCGAGAATATAACCCGCACCTCTTGCGGTTATCAATGATTTGCACGTACTCAACCCGTCAATCTAAGATACTTAAGTTAGTTGTCCCTAAAGTGAGAAATTATTATGGAAGACGTAAAAGGCGCTTTTTAACGCTAACAATTATCAACGAGCTCCCACATAACCTCTTTAACAGTGTAACAAGTAAAAACTCATTGAAGACAAGTTTAAAGAAGCATTACATATCGCTGTGTCCATATTAGCTAATAACAATGATATAATCTACCTCCTGTCAAAATTTCATTAAAATCCGTTCAGCCGTCAAGGCGAGAAAGGGTAACTGTTTGTTACAGAGATGTATTGTAGTTGTAGTTAGGTACATTTACAATTAAGCATAATATGTCCACGAGAGCTACTGCCGACAAACTGTTGTACAGTTTGGCAGAAACTTTAAAATGTAATGTACTTTTAAGGTACAATTAAGGTTATCGCACATATATGAGCCCGGCACTGGACTGGCATCGCTTCAACTCGAGTCGTTCTGTATTCATTGTATGAAACTTCTTACTGAAACGTACACTAATGAATATCGTAATGTTAGGACAAGGCCTACTACGGCACAAGCTAGTTAACGGCTAGCAGTGAGTGGTCATCGCCAACGCTATGCTAACCGCTGGCCATCGCGACACTTAAGCCTCTACATAGCCCAGCATACATCTCATCGCTGCCGAGGCAATTTTATACATCGTCATCATCGAGTTGTCATCCAGCCGTCCCCGCGCGGTCCAACAGGCGTAGTCACACTGATACCGCGGATCTATTGAGCCGTTGCCGGTTGTCTGCTTATGAAGAGTTGTCAGTTGATACGCGATAGGCGTCACTAAGGCGATGCCGATCCGGTGCCAGGCTGACATGTGTGCGATAACCTGAACACAGATTCTGACTATGTACTCTCTTCGTATGTCCTCGAACACGGTACCAAAACACAAAGTAAAGGAAACAATCCGTAATTTCAGAAGTTGCGCAGGCAGCGGAGCGCCGGTGACCTGGACAAGCACGGCACGGGCTCGGTCCGGTCCGGGGGCTCAGGGGGCTCTGCCTCCTCCTGGGTGTCCTCCGTAGAGAGCTCACACTCCGCTATGACCCACGCTTCTCTGCACACAAACTCAAATACAAGTTTCGTTGTCGAGGTGGGATACCCTTAAGAGCTTTGTCCACCGCCACCGTCACCAAGAACGAGATGAAGTTGCTGAAGTAGCGATACTATTGCCTGCCCCCTATTTACACTAGCAAAATGGAACAAGCCAATATTTTACCAGGCTTAGCAATGCCTAAAATATCTTAAACTTAAAACTGGAAATGTAAGTCGTGCCTCTTTTTATGTTTTAGAAGATTTGGCCATTTCTAAGGCTCTCAAAATTAATAAAAGCCTTTGAAATGAAAGCCTTTTTTTTGTTTAATTATGAGGTGTCCATGACAGAGCGTCGTCACCTCTGCTGTGTTGTGCATACTACATGAGAACTGAACTACCGAGATCGGTCTCAGTGGATACACGAACACCGTTACGTCAGTCGTTCCGAACTCCGTCCGACATAATCTCGTTTCTCGGTAACGGCGGCGGTGGACAAATGCTCCGTTTTATCTCAACATCCATTCTCATAGTACTTGCTTTCTTACTGCACGATTTTAGATGCTTTCGGTGTCATTCATGATTTTAGATACGGTTCGGGCCCTCCGACCCCGGGACGTGGTAAAGGACGGTCAACCGGGCTCTTTGACTCGCCTAGCATAGAATAATATTTTTTTCTGTTACCTTTTTAAAATAGTTACCGTGGCTATTATCTATTATCGTGCCGTTCCGCGTTGACGTGAATGGCACCTGGTAGCCAATACATTCATGCGTGCCAATTGAGTCACGAACTGATAAAAATAGAAACAATGGTGAAAATAGATAAATAACATTGTTGCTCGTAAAATCAGTATCAGGCAGTAAAAAACTCAAATACATTAGCTTCGAGAGTCTAGAGATTAGCCAAAACCAGGTGGCCCCAATTTATTAATATTTATGAGTTACTTTCTGTGCTGTACATTTTTACTTGAAATTTTTAGGTTTAATGCAGTTACAAGTTTGTAAATAGATAGTTTTTATTTAATGTGTGAAGTATATCCTTTTTCAACGGGAAGTTTTTATGAAAAAGTTACTGAAAAAGACAGCTAAGCTAGGTACTGACGGTAGACGTGTCTGTACCTCGCCATCGTTATATAGCACTGTAGGTACGTACACTGACTTCCCATAACTAACTAACCAATTTCCTTAATTCGCCCTGTGTGCCCTAATGAAACGTATGGATTGTATTAACTTTTTTTTTGTTTTTAAGCAAAATTAAGATTTATCATTTTAATGACGCTGTTTTCTTTTTCAAACATTTTCGTTCACCATCCCTAACAAAGCCCTTTTAAAGGAAAACTAGGAATGACACGAAGGAAAGTGACGACCCTTTCAAAAAAAAGCATTTTAAATGCTGGAAAATTATTCCTGTCGCAATATTCAGAGACTGTCAACGGAACTGACATTGAAATAATATCATAATTCTGTCCTAATGAGAATCCTGGAAAAAAAATAACAAATAGTCAAAATAAACACCGTTTTTTCTTTCAGGATGAACATTTGGATGCCAGTGTCACTGAAACTTACATGGGCGAATGGAAAAACGACAAACGCCAGTCGTTCGGTGTAAGCGAAAGAAGTGACGGCCTCCGATATGAGGGTGAATGGTTTGCAAATAAGAAGTACGGATACGGTGTAACGACGTTCCGGGATGGCACAAAAGAAGAGGGCAAATATAAGAATAACGTTCTTATAACCAGCCAGAAACGGATGTTCCTCATGCGTTCGGCGAAGTTCCGAGAACGCGTTGATTCAGCAGTGGCCGCCGCGCAGCGCGCTTCTAAAATAGCGATGCAAAAGGCCGACATCGCCATCTCCAGGTCAGTCAACATTATAAAACATGACACATAGTAACGGCACGTTCGGTTTTATGACCGCCCTATTAAAATCTTTCCCGTTATTATAAACTTACAATATACAATATTATTTTTAATGTTAATTTCTCAATTATTGAGCAAACCTTGCGTCCATATTTGCGCGAACTTGTATTTTTTTGTATATGTCTTTTTGTGTGCGAACTCTGCAAATCAATCACTATGTATTCGCCGGATTCGCCCACAAAATGAAACAATAACAAATTATATATTGCAAAACTTCCGACTCTCCGACTTGTATTCCTTCAGGTATTACAGCGCCTCGTTACCCACCTATCTAAGAACCTTTTATTGAAGTCATAAGAAACGTGGCCAAAAAATCCTGATTGAGCTGGAATTTTGTCATATTTTTCGGGACACATTAAAATGTAATGTTCTATCTAAATTTAATGTGTAAAATACCATTTTCACTTTAAAATTAACAAACTTCATACAAAACCATAGCACAAAACCGCATTTCAAGTAGTTGAGCCGTCAAAACTTGTAGAACACAATACACTAGTATGCCATGAAAGCGGAATCTTCTACCTGCACCTTGCTCCTTTTGTTTCATGAAAAGTGATCCGGTAGATTCGCTGAAATATGTACTTATTTGATGTTTACAGAACCGCCACAGCTCGGGGCAAAGCTGAACAAGCCGATGAGTCGGCGGACCAAGCAAAAGAAGACTGTGATATAGCGCAAGCCACTGCGAAGCAGTTCGCCCCAGATTTTAAGCACCCGGGCTTTGACCGAATAGGATTAAGAGAAAAGTATAGACAAAAAAATTACGATGCACAAGTTGTAGCACCCGCACCACAAGAATCTGAAAAGATCCTTGACGGAAAGAGCATTCCAAATCATATCCCTCCGAAACATTCACAGCTTCCTCAATCTAGTCAAGTCCCCAGCGTGCCTTCCCGGAGACCATCGACGCAATTCCCCAAGCCGATGCAATCCATGCAAGAATCAAGGATACCGAACAACACTAAATTCAATGCAGACAATAGAATCAATCCATCGTACGATCCATATTCCAATGCTCAGCCACCAGATTCATGGCCATCAGCTAACGCACAGCCTGGTGTCCAAGATTATCAAAAACCTAACTCACAAAACGAACAAATGGGTGCGTATGGTTCTTCTGTACCTGGAGGAGCGCAATTACCAGCCGCACCCTACAGATTGAACAGGCAAGACTCCTTACAACAGCAACAAAGCATGGACCAAAGTGGGCAACAGTTCACGAACCAAGGCCGACGTTTATCAGCAGCGATGAGGCCGACCATAAACCAAAATAGACAACAACCCGCGTCACAGGAATGGAACCAGTCACAAGGACCAGTACGACGGCAGAGTGTCCTAGGACAGCCGACGTATAATGCACCAGAAAATACTTATGTTGATCCTCGAAATGACTACCGTACTGGAACTGTGCATTCGGAAAGCACGCTTGAACGACAAGCGATGGCTGCGGACCCTCAAGGCTACCGTCAGGCCATGGAACAAGGCTACAGGCAACCCATCGATCAAGGCTATAGGCAGGCTTCAGACCAGCAGACGTATCAACAGAGAGCGACAACAGATAGCCAAGGATTCCGCCAAGCGAGTCAGGTAGAGCAAGACATGGCTAATGGGGCACGGGAGATGCGACCTCCCGGAGCGCGTCCCTCTATTGACTACTTCGACCATTACAAGCGGCCTCCGAGTCGAGACTCGAGTGTGGATCGTTACGGTAGACGTTCTCGTCAACCTTCCGTGGAAGCAGCGGTTCCAAGCTCGGGGTCCCGCGCGGGCTCAGTAGCGCCCCAGCAAGCACCAACAGCGTCTTCAAGGCCACCTTCTAGAGCTGCCACGCCGGCTGGTAATGGACATTTAGCTTCGGGACGAGGCTCGATATCAAGAGCGGGCTCGCGAGAACCCCAGCCCTTCGAAGAGTCGCTCCTAAGACAACGAAATCTCGGACAAGATATATCACCCTCTCCTTACCAGCCAAAACGAACTGAAAGTTTGTACGTGGCACCGAATCCTGCACCACCGCCACCAGTGCAGCGAGCTGGCGGCGGAGGAGGAGGCGGTCGCAAGGTAAGATCGTTTTTAACTATATTCCGTCTATTATGTTATTTATTTTCTAACTCATTTCTGCCAATGACTTCACCCACGTGGTACCCGGATAAAAAGTAGCTAATGTGTTGTTCTGAGTCACGAATGAGTGCGAGAAGTTAGCCCCACACATTTGCATTTTCTGAATTCTGATTCTTGTCCTGAATTGTTCTAGGTTTGTTCTATATTGTTCCAATATATTTTTTCTCTAGAGTGAAAATTACAGTTGTTAAACTAATATTTTAGTAAATTGACGTCATAAATCGAAAAAACTTTTTGGGGCTTTTGGATTTTCAAAGTTTTGACAATTGTGCTGCATTGTTCTAGGTTTGTTCTCTATTGTTCCAAAATAATATACGTCTAATGTGAGAATTGACGTCAAAAATCTAAAGAAAAAGTTTGGAACCTAGTTGAAAGTAACTGGTTTCTATCCGCTAGCTTCATTTCTACTTATGATTATTGGTGTTGTTTTTTTTCATTGTTCTGGGTTTTTCTAGTGTTTTCTAGCTTAGTTATAGATTGTTCTACAGTAAAGATTACTGTAGAACAGTTCCGTGTGGTATCCAGATTAAAGTAGTCTATGTGTTATTCTAGTCCACAAACTATACTCTTTAATATTTCGCAGCTCCGCGAGCCAAGCTCCGAATTTACTGGAATTAATGTCATACAATACGTTATAATGACGTCGTCAGATGGGCTATAATTTAATTTACTTACCAAATTCAGGCTATACCTAAAAGGTAATTTCTTGTAGGTAGGTACCTAATTATTTCACAACCAAGTCTTGACACAACATTGTGTCATTCTACATTCAGTCCACTTTCAATCGCATTAAAAGATCGTAAATTATTTTTAGTATAATACCGAGATTTTTAGATACGAGAATCAGCCATCATTAGCGTACCGTAGAACTATCAAATTTACGTTATTTGGTGCCCGTATTTGTCCCTCGGGAACGTATTGCTCTCGTTTAAGTATATGTCTGCTTGGATGTTCGGACCTCCTAACCGCCAAATCTAAGTCATATAATATATAGAAGTCTCGACAGAGCTTACTTATTTGGCCTTTTGGGATTGAGACTCTGGGTTCGTGGAGAACCGGGGCCCTTCGCGCTTTCAAAATTATTTCAGGGCGACTGGTCGAAGCGACGCGTGACAGGAAAGCTGGCTCTTATCTGGGTCAACGCATTAGCATTGCCATTCAGCATGGCAATGCGGCCAGTATTTTGGGAACGCTTCCGTCTGGTAGTGATCTAGAACAGTTAAGCTATCTATAGATCGTTTGCAACAGTCTTTAGATAGCTAGAGAAAACATTATATCCTACTAATATAATAAATACGAAAGTCTTGTGTGTGTGTGTGAATGTTTTTTACCACGTATATCCGTAACTACTTAACCGGTTTTGATGAAATTTGGAATGTAGATAGTTTAGGTTCTGGAATAACACATATGCTTTCACATAGTTGGAATAATCTTATTTTCGAAAATCAAACCCTAAGGGGTTAAACAGGGTGGTAAAGTTTCTATGGAAAAAAATATTCCTTTGTTTTATTCACTCAAAACTCAGTACACATAAACTTTAAAATAAATAATGAAACACGTTTGTTTTTATTATTTCAAAATTACCCTTTGGGGTGTGCAATTGGGTTCTAAACTTTGTATAAATTGTAATCCTTGGTTCGATTCATTCAAAAGTTGGTGGACATAGTTTGAAGCCTGGAGACGGGCATATGCTACTTTTATTAACGTACCACGCGGGCGAAGTCGCGGGCAACAACTAGTATAAAATACTTTCATCTGAAACCCCTATCGTTTTAGATGAAAGTATTTTATATAAATAACTTAGACAATCTGGTCCTGCCATATTTAATGTACCTATTATTTTTCCACTCATCTCTATCAGCCTCTGGTCATCTCAATACTTCTTTATTACCCATTTCATCTTTCATACAATCCGCGGTGCTACTTTCAGACTTCATCTGATATGGATACTTTATTCATCCTAATCATATCCCTTCTTGTATAGACCTCTGTGGGGCTTCCTTCTGCTTCTCAGGCAGGGCTTCGCTGCCTGAGAAGCAGAAGGTTACGGGTTCGATTTCCGCCATGGGACAAAATGTTTGTTTAATCTGTAAATATTTGTCTCGGATCTGGATGTTTTCTATGTATAATATATTTATAATTTAGTTTTCATAATACAAGCTCTGCTTAGTTTGGAGCTAAATGATGCCTTGTGAAAAATGTCTAGCTTTTTTTTTGTAACTCCGTACATTCATCTCAACATTTGTCGCACCCTTCGTTCATCCGTCCCTTTGGATGCCAAAATGAGCTGATTATTAATAAACGTTAGTTGTCCAGAAATGTTCTGGAATATAAAATTTTACCTCGTCGTCTCGTCGAATTATTGATAAAATAATAACGAGTATGTTCTTTGTCTAGTTTAATGGTTGAGTATTTTACTCGGTTTCGAAGCCAAATGGCGAAAACGGTACCCTTATAATTCTAGTAAGTAGTTAAATAGTGAGTTAACTTTTCATTTTATTTTCTTGAATAGGCTAATTAAACAATATCTCTAACAAAATAGGCGATTTTTTTTTTGTTTTAGCCTCTATATAGATAATTCATAAAGATGTTATCGTAAAAAAATCTTGGACATTTGGTAGTTGTACCAAATTGTGCTATCGGTACTATGATGTAAATATTCGCAAGAACCATAGGCTAGGGTAGCATTGCAATGCGTTGACATGAACGACAAGTCGGGTTGTGCGCGGGCGACTGGGCGGGCGGCTAGGCGGGCGCGGGGACTGCGCTCAGCCCGTCCTATTTCTAAATCGAGACAGTCACTCGCTGCCGCTTTCCGCGTATCACCTCTTCGCTATATTTAACCGAGGCATTATCTCAATATCGATTCAAACCTTCATTTCAAATAAAACCGCAGTAAAATCTCAAATAATCGAAGTATTGAAAAATGTGAAATCATATGTAATACATTTGTGAGCGGTGACCTTTGAATTCGTGAAGATTGGTTTAAAATTGGTTTTGTAAACAAATATCCAAATATGTGGTACCAAGGCGAGGAGGATGAGGATGAGGATCTAATGTGTTCGCCGGCGATCCTCGCGCGGCGTGCGTCTGAGAGCTGGATAAACGTGCCTCCGGTTGAGGTAAACACATGTCGTGCCCTTGAACATAGCTGTACGTGTACGTACGTTTTCGGCAGTGTTATTAGAAAAATCATGTTCCTACTGGCGTCTGTTACATTGTTGTTTGAAAGAATAGCTTCTGCTCAAGGCTTCGCCCGCGTGGTATACCCGGATAATATGTGTTATTCTGATGTATAAGCTAAATTACTGTAAAGTTTCATCAAAATTTTTTCAGTAGTTTTTGCGTGAAAGAGTAACAAACATTTATCCTCACAAACTTTCGCGTTTATAATAGTAGTAGGATTCTTTGATTTTTAATGGGTACGTATGGACAACATATCTTCTGTGTTCTGTGAAAGTTCATAGATTGTAAAAATATAATACAAAAAGTATTTATAATTTTAATCTTTTACTTACATCAAACCAAACATAGCACTTCTGTTAGGGAAGTGCTCTCCCAAGATTTGATCTACATAGTGAAAAAAGACTCAACTACCAAAAGAAAAAAAAATGCTCTACTATTAATTAAAAAGACCTACATTATAATACTGCTATGCTCATAATTAAATACACAGATCACAAAATTCCTCGCTCCTAGTGATTCACACAATTTTCTTACGTACTCTTTAGAAGGGTGTAAGTAGAGAGTACAGTCAGGATCTTCGGTTATACGTGTAAAGCAATTTCCAATCGCGCGTCGAACAGTGTGGGTTCAATTCCCGCTGCGGGACAAACAAACAACTGACACAGATAACTCTAGTATAGAGTCATAACTATGTATGCAACTGTCGGGTGTTAATTTCAGATGTTGCAGACGCCGCAGACAACGCTGCAGCGCAAGAAGTCCCTGCCTGACGTGGCGGGCATGCCTCGCATGTCGGACGGCGCTGGCATGTGCCGCGAGGAGGTCTCCATGCTCGGCTCTGCGCGCCGCGAGGAAGTGCGCCGCATGCACGAGGAGACTGAGAAGCTGAGGGCTAACCCTCTGCTCTACCTGGTCAGTCCGCAAGTCAAGGTGAGTGCTACACGCTGTAGGGCTATTGTAGGGTGTCGTCAGACAGGCCGATTTTACGTGGTCCCTTTAGAATAAGAGTCGAAACGGAAAGTCTGAATTTGTTTTCGGCAAGGAATAAGGGCCAACCCTCTGCTCTAATTATATCCTCATATTACCTGTCCACAAGTCAAGTCAAGTTGGGCGCGATAGGGCTGCTGTAGGGCGCCGCAACGGTTTTGTGTTAGTATTTTTGAAACACTCGTACAAGCAAGCATCACCAGCTACGACGTAGTACCGACACAATATTATATTGTCGTAAGATTTACAAAAGCTACGACGTAGCACAGACTCCAGCTACAAACTAGCATGTACACAAGCAACGACCTGCCATGCTACGATACATTGATTTGTCCCGTATTATTTAGTGAAAGCATTTTCATTCGTAGCAGTATATATGCTATATATATACCCTCGACATATAGACGACCTCTGTGCCGCAGTGGGCGAAGGCCCGCCTGAGACGCATAAGGTTGCGGGTTCAATTCCCGCCACGGGTCAAATGTTTGTATCTGCAAATATTTGTCTCAGGTCTGGGTGTTTTCTATGTATATAATGTATGTATTTACAAAAAAAATGTATATAAGTAGTAGATATATCAGTCATGCAGTTCCCATAATACAAGTTCTGCTTAGTTTGGGGCTAGATGATGCTGTGTGAAAATGTCCAGCATTATTATTATTATTATTATTATTATATATACTGCTACGAATGAAAATGCTTTCACTAAATAATACGGGACAAATCAATGTTTCGTAGCATGGCAGGTCGTAGCTTGTGTACATGCTAGTTTGTAGCTGGAGTCTGTGCTACGTCGTAGCTTTTGTATTTTACAGTATCTAAGGGTTACGCCAGTTACCTGGTGAGTTAGTGTGCTACTAGATCTACTATGCTCTTCGTAGAAGCTACTTGGCACTACCCTATGTAGGTCGATGAAAAAGAGTAATGATCGCTTTGTGTATCCAATCTAATGTAATAACATTGTAAGATGTAGTTTTTTATCTAATAAAATCATTCTCAGCTCAGTTTTAAGAAAGTCAATTTTTTTTCTGTTTATTAAATTGTTTGCTTGTGCCCAAGAAATATATGAGTTACATCAATTGAAAATATTAAACTACATTTGTCTGACTTTTCTGACTGAACGCGTGGTTCCTGGTACCTACGACACAGGGGGCCCTAGTGTGGGATCAGGACCTACGTCCGCTATAGCGTGTACACATTTTTTATATATTACGCTGCACGGTCCTTATAACAAAGCGTTATATTTCAGCTGCACCCTAAATATCATCGGTGTTAATACGTGTAGAATGTAAAAGGTACACTTACCTTGTTACAGAGTACACAGAGTGTGTACTCTGTACTCTCTGTATGTAACTATTGGGTCTTTAAAAAAAAAATGTTGTTCCAGGACTGGTTCTCCAGACAACAGCTGGTAATCCTAGTGCTGTTCATCAACATCTCGCTGGGCATCATGTTCTTCAAGCTGCTCACGTAGCGTCGGCGCCCGGCGCCGCCCCAGAGCCGCCCCAGCGCCCAAACCTTAACGATGCATTAACGACCCTTGTAAATATTTGTAGTTTTTGAACCAAATAGTCTTAATTATATGTGCGAAATTCTTTTTTTATTAATTTGTTTCAAATCAGTGTTTAACTTTTTGACCCGCGACGACTCGGACGAAGGAGCCCGTATATTAGTTTGCGGTAAGAGATTATTTGTTTGTGTGCTTTTTGCTTGTCTGTTACTATCCGGAACGGCTAGGCGGCTTCTCGGTTTGTAATTCGATTTTTGCAATCGATTTGTATGACTTCAAGGATGGTTGTTAGATAGGTTTTATCGGCACAAGCCACTAGGTGGCACCGCAATTGACGATGGAAATCACGTCAGGTTTTTAAATTTTGCAAAACCTAACTTATCTCAAAATGACTTCGGTCTGCTAGTGTTTCTTTGACGTTGTAAAGTGTGCAAAGTATGAAGAATTTGTTTTGAAATTATCCTTTCCGTCAAACTATAATTTCGACTGTTAGTTCGTGAGTGATGTGAAGCTCTCTGTGCCCGCCCGATTGTTGAAAACTCAACTGTGAGAAGCGCGAATTGTTTTATGAGATTAGTAAACCTGCATATTGCAGGTTTATACCTTCGGTTATGAAGCTTAGCGCCTTTGTTATGTTTGTAACTATTTGAAGTTGTTAAATCTATACCTGATTATATAACCTACGGCATACAAAAAAATGTTTTGCGATATCAATTAAAATAGTTTTATTAATAAAAGAGGTACAATAGCAAACTACTTCTTCAATCTTATATGCCAACATTTTCTATATATTCACTGTACATTTATAATAAGAATTTCCGTATAACTATGAAACACTTCTCTATTTGTCTAAACTATATAAATAATTTTAATGTAACTACATCAGGCAGTTTAGAAAAATCAACGTTGGATAATTATTATAACGCCAAACAGTCTTTACTCTTCCCAAACTTGTAAGTGATAACAAAGCACAATGTTTAAATAGAGAATAAGCCTAAATCGTCTTGGAAACTTAAGGACCTAATTAACTGATATTAGCCCTTTTGAAGTTAGATTTACATAAAACCAGTTAGTTACCAGAATAAGTTGCTTGCTAATGCAATATTTATACAAATTGAAAAACAAAGCATGTGCATAGCTTCTATTATTTAAATTAAATGATAAAATGTATGAATAATAAATATAGAAACGTTACCAAGTTTTTTACACATAAATTAATTCTTCTTTTTATACCTTTAATAATGTCAATTTTCTCGTAATCGAAACGTTTGTAAAGATTATGAAATCTACTTTAAATATTACTTGTTATAACAAACATATTTATTGGCATTGGCATGGAAAGCGTGCGAATGAGACTGTTGGTTCGTGAAATACCAAAGTGCGTAAGTAATTATTACTGAAACGAAGGTTTTTGAAGACGCAAATTCGTTGAGATGACGAAATTATAAATAATACCTATTTATTGTTACTGAGACAATTTTTCACAGTTTCATTATTGTGTAAAATATAAGTTGTATGTCTAAGAATTTTAATTACTTGTATCGATTTTATCTACGTTTCACAAATAAATATTTTAACAAAATTATAAATAGTTTTTTTCATTCCTACGGCGACGCATAAAATAATCCTAGTTTTATTCAAATTTAAAAAAGTCACCCCATATGAAAATAAGCTCAGTGTGAAAAGCATATGGACACAAGAGCGAAATTGCATAAACTGCAAAAGACGAGTTTAGAAACGCTAAGAAGTTACCGCATACCTCCTCATCATAATCAACAGCCTCTTAGTAGTCCAATGCTGGATAATAAATGCTTCCCAAAAGGTGCCATGACGAACGATCTTGGGTCATTTCAATCCACTGACTTCCACAGCCAACTGATGCCACAACCTTAACTTTGAAATCGGCCCATCGGGTGAGGGGCTTCCCCACACTGCGTCGTCGTGGTTTCATTCAAAAACCTTTTATCCCCAGCTGTTGTCGATTCTGTGGGTTACAATTAGCCCATTGCCATTTACAACTTGCATATTCTAAGAACTGTCAGTGAGTTTAGTTCGACGGTTTTTATAACGTAGTGAAAAACCGATCATAGCTATCTTCGTAGCTCGCTGCGCAAGCTTAAGCTTATGTACTGTACTGTGTATCAACATTCAGATGATACCTGTCTCATAGTGGAAGATCAAGATATTAAAGTTGCGCTACAAAAACTTCAACATGACTTTTCCTGTGTTGTGGAGTGGTCCCACAATGCTGCTTTAGTCTTGAATGCACAAAAAACAAAATTGCTACATGTCTGCTCCTCACAAAATAAAAGAGGGGTTAAAAATAACATTAAACTGATAGCACAATAAATACAAATATCTACATAGCAAAAGCGACTGTGAACCAATCGAACAGGTTACACATCAGCCCTATCTTGGATTAATCATAGATAATCGTTTTAACTGGAGTAACCATATCGATCACGTACCTATGTAACAAGCTTAGAGCAATACTCGCGCAATTTTACATAGTTAAATACAAAATCCCTTATCCAATACTTCTAAATTTATACAAATCACTCGCAGAAAGCTTGATTCTATACGGACTGAGTACCTAGTTACGGGCGCACGTTCAGCACATACCTAGATACTTATTCTACAAACGCGGAATTTAAAGTCAATAGTACCAAAAAAAATACGACATAGTTATAAAAATTACCCTGATGGCTTGCTAAATTATCGTCACATAACCGAGTAAAAATACAACTACTTATAGAAAATTTCTTTAACTACGAAAACTTTAGAACAAATACCATAACCACAAGAAAAATAAAACAAAAAAACTTGACACAATTTCAGCCAAGAATTACTATGAACAAAGAACCACGGATTATATTTTACCCAGCTAAAAAACTAAATTTCATCAGAAGAACGAGATAAATTAATATAAAAAACATGAAGCATCAATTTAAAAACAAAAATATAAAAACACTTAAGTCATTTATAAAGTACTCACAGACAAGTAACGATAATGCAACTAGTTCATCAAACTAGTTCACATTCATTATTTTCTATGTTTTATAATTTCTATACATATTATAACAAAATATATTTATAAACCGAATACCACCTCATGTATTACAAGTTCTTATAACAGTGTATTACGAACATCGAATAATATGTATATTCCGCGAG
Organism: Perizoma flavofasciatum; assembly: GCA_958496245.1. Lineage (NCBI taxonomy): Eukaryota > Metazoa > Arthropoda > Insecta > Lepidoptera > Geometridae > Perizoma > Perizoma flavofasciatum. The sequence goes on from OY292421.1 coordinate 9,427,465, forward strand.
TGTTTCAAACAGCCTGTATTTCGGACCATACAGATATGGATGGAATGCGAGTTCCATCTTATCTGTGTGGACCGACCAGCTGTTTCATTCAATGGCATTAATAGGTACTTTGACTCTGTATTAAATGAGAAATCCATACTTACATGACAAACCCCTATTAAGTTTTTTAGGTTTTACCTTAGACAAACCACTATTAGGTTTTTTTAGGTGTACTCGTACATACTTAGCATAACCATGTAATTGTAAACTTTATTGTGAATAATAAATTTAAAAAAATGTATTAGGCCAATCTGTAACCAAGTCTCAATGCCATGTGTCAGTACTGGCAACATGCACTGATTATACACTTACTTCTTGAGGCTCTACGCTGAATCTGTGCGATTTGGGACGAGAAGATATATGACGAAATGTTCCGAATGGCATATCTCCCATCAAATTGGACTTTAGCACGCTGCTAAAGTTAGTTAGTGATTATGAATAAGAGGGTTAGTTTAGCATAGAAAAAACTCGACGCGAACGAAGTCGCGACCGTTTCACTAGTTAATAGTAGGTAGGTCATTCTAATTTCTTTATTTTAGTTATGTAACAACTTTAATTAAGTGTGCCATTGGCCTCGATTCGGTAGTACACTGACTAAACTAAATTTAAACTATCGCTCTCTTTTATTGATAGTGTACGCAAGAAAGAGATAGCTACGATTTTAGTGCTGTGTGCTGCTGTCAAATCAGTTTACGTGCCGCTTTTCTTCGTGTTTATAGTCAGCATGTTTTGATATCACGACTAAATTTGTATGGAAAACTTAAATCTGACTAATTTGACAGCACTAAAATTTCTTGCTTGCACTATCAGTAAAAGAGAGCGACAGTTTAAATTTATTTTAGTCATTGTACTACAGAATCGAGGCCAATGTCAGTGTAAACTCTGACTCCCTTGTATATTGTATGATATTTTCTATTTGAATAAACGTTAACTGATTAATTCACACGTTCTATATTTGCAAAGCAAATAGGACATGTAATTTCATATCAGGACGCAAATCCCTCTATTGTATTCATTATCTTTACATGCAAGTAGGTAGTAGATTACAAAAAAATAAGAAAGTAGAAACATCAATAACATATATACAAGTAGGTATGTATGGAGAACGTCTTCGATTTGGTTGGAGTTTGTTCGCTGGGGTCTTCCCCGTTGCACTTAAATTGTAGGTATTCCTGTTAATAACTGCTTCACATCAGGCGAGCTACCATGGCCTGCCCAATGCTACTTCGACTTGCTAATTCTTAGAGCTATGTTGGTCTTCTACAGATTTAGTTTTGGATTTTATTAAGTAGTGGAACTCCGAGCATAGATCTCTTTATAGCTTGTTGCGCGACCAAGTTTCAGTGGCTTGTGTGATGACTGGTGACAAGCAGCACGCACTGATTTTAGACTTTCGTCTTGGGGCTCTGTGGCACCTGTGGCTGTGATTAGAAGATATTACGAAGTTCCCTAGCGCTGCCCATCCTTCTTGGACTCATTGACTTATCTCTTTGTGAAAGTTGGACAGTAAGGTCGCCCTTGAAATACAGTTGAATCGTAGTCTCCTTTAATTATTTTATAATATTAACTTACCTACTAATATACGGAAGTAAAATGCTAGTAACTTAATGCTACTTACTATTTCGATAGACCGATGTAGACAAGTTATCTATCTTGTGTATATGATTAATTAGATTAAATTTGCTATGGCTTCCGCCCTATCCTCTAAAACTCAGTGTGAATGTTAACCTTTCATTAGTTCCGCGTTTTTCTAGTACAATACTCGCTTTAGCATAATTTATAAGTTATGTCGAAAAATGACAAAAATAATTCTGACTACGGCTCTCAACACAAACCAACGGTATTCGATTTTTTCATACTTTTTGTAGGTATCTATTTAGAATCATCACAGTGCCACGATACGTTTTCTCCAAAAACATAATTAGCAAACCATTTTTTTATATTCAGTATTGTTTGAAACCAGTGACCGTGATTACTGAATGCACTTGCCTCGAGCTGTACTGGCTCTACGTGTCAAGTGTATTGCGTCCAAGTTCAAGTTTACAACTAATTTGTTTGCTAAATCATTCAATAGAGTAATAATCTGTGAAGTTTTATACACCCTCTCATTTAGGATGAAAAAACAGACGATAACATTGACCTGGATGATTTGTTGCCGAGAATTGGAGAGTTTGGTGTCTACCAGAAACTGCTTCTGTGGCTCGTGTGCTTACCAGCGTGTCTTCCATGTGGCTTCTGTGCGTTCAACCAGCTGTTTATGACAGACGTACCCGATCACTGGTGCAAGGTGCCAGAGCTACTGATGCTGAATCTCACGCAACAACAGCGCAAAACACTTTCTATACCCATAAAAGTAATGTTTTGTTACCTCGTAACGTTTGTTGTTAACTATTTTGATGGTAGGCAGGTATAGATCAATTTATTTTTCAGGACGACATGACCTTCGAAAAATGTTTGAGATACTCATTGAATTGGTCTGAACTGATAAATGCTAACATTATAAATGAGTTCAATCACAGTAAGGACTGGCCTGTAGAACCGTGTTTGGAAGGCTACGAATACGATACTTCCCAAGTGAAATCTTCTATAGTGATTGATGTGAGTCATAATATTTTTCCCTTATTTACAATCACTCCCTTATTTTATCAGCTCAACTCAATAACTGCTTTCCATGTCCGTTTCTATCAATAAACTAAGGATAGAGGGTACATTTTATCGAGCCGATAAAGTTAAAGAGTGATTTAGAATAAGGGGGTTAAGAATTTGTGAAATATTACTATTAATTTTCTCTTCAAATCTTTATTACAGTTTGATTTAGTTTGCGAATTCGACATCTACCCCACTCTTGGCTTAGTCGCCTTGAATGTTGGAGGACCAATCGGCGTATACACTTTTGGTTATATGAATGATCGAATAGGTCGAAAGAAATCCTTCTTTATTTGTCTAACAACACTTTTAGTTGGGAGTTTGATGACCGCGTATGCCCATGAATTTTGGGTGTGGATTGTTGCCAGAACCATAGTAGGCCTGACGATTCCAGCCGTATATCAAATACCGTTTATAATTTGTAAGTTATATGGATACATTTATATTGAAATATTATATTTTCAAAATGATCGAAATGCAGCGTACAAATTTCGTACTTTCAGCTCTAGAACTGGCAGGACCCAACTACAGATCGTTTGTGACCGTAATGACCTGTGTATTCTATACGTTGGGCTTAATATTGCTATCAGGAGTGACATATCTGTTACGAGACTGGAGATCTCTCGCTCTAGCTACCTCCACACCATTTTTCATTTATTATTTATATTGGTTCGTATTGCCCGAATCACCTCGCTGGCTTCTCATGAGGGAAAGATTTGAGGAAGCGAATACTATCCTCAAAACAATAGCTAGAGTAAACGGTAAAGTGATGCCTGAGGAATTTGCCGCAAAACTTCAAAAACAAGTTATTGAACAAAAAGAAAAGGGGGTCACAGAAGCCAAGTCTGTCAGCGTGTTTGCTCTGTTCCGAACTCCAAATATGAGGCTGAAAACGTGCTTGATTACATTCAACTGGTGCGCTTCAGAAATGGTGTACGTCGGTTTGAGCTACTATGGACCAGCTATCGGAGATAACCAATACATGAGCTTCTTTCTGTCATCGGCAGTCGAAATACCAAGCTACTTAGTTTGTTGGTTCCTCATGGATCGAATCGGAAGAAGATGGCCTCTCTGTCTGTCCATGGTTATAAGTGGAATATTTTGCATCGTAACCGTTCTATTACCCAATGGTATGCTCTGAATAATGGACGTTTTTGTAAGTATTTTGGTACACAATGATTCGTAGATAAAAGAGCGTAACCTATTTTTCCAGATGCTATTTCGGCAACCCTTGTCCTGTATCTAATATCCAAATGTTTTATATCTGCATCCTTCCTGATAATATACCCGTATGCCGGGGAACTGTACCCGACGGAGTTGCGAGGAGTGGGGATCGGCACGTCAGCATACATAGGCGGCTTGGGCCTTATTGTAATACCTTTTATAAATTACCTGGTAAGGCTATCACCTGATGTAAACGATGTTTACATATTTACTACTATATTACATCTGCTAAGATCGTACCATTATGTCGATATTATCTACTTGCATGTTCCATTCCAGTTTGCTAGCTACTCGTAGATCAGACATCAGTAACCGGACTAGAATAATATAAGATATTAAATGTCAAAAACCGACTTCAAATAGCGGATAATTAATAAAAAGAATAAATTTATGAATTTTCATCACCCATTTTTAACACGTTTTACTTGTACATAACTAACTAACGAACTATGTAATCAAATCTTGGAAGTTAATTTTAACATACTTCTAATTGTCGTATCGAAATGAAACTTTGTACGTAGGTAGTTTTAATGACAATACCAACTGTAATCTGGTATCTTAGAGCTAATCTGATGATGGAGCCAGGAGGTGGATAGTGGACTTTTCAGTGGCTGTTAGTAAACTCCTCGAGCTCATATGATTCATTTTGACGAGACCAATAGATTGGGCTTGGTAACTGATGATGGAGCCAGGTGAATAGTGGAATTATTTTTTATATTTTTTAGTGCGTGATAAAAGCGTGTTTTTTAGTTTTTTTTAAATTTCATATTTTGTTTTACCCTTCGGGATGGTATTTTTTCATAAAATTTATTTGGACCCATTAAAAAATAATCATTATAATAATTAAATCGCTACATTCGCGATACGTTTGCTGTCCAAGTTTACGGTTTATATCCTGTAGATACCCTATCATCAGATCCTCGCGAGCTTACGTTAATTTGCTCACTCGGGGTGACACTCTTTCGAATAAAAAACAAAAGTAAAATCACCCACAAAAAATGTTTCGGCTAGTCGTGATTCCATAAGATGATGATGTTTTTTAACTGGAAAAATAGCAATCCCTCGGGAATAAAACTTTTATGAGACCACCTCGGAATAATTCTCTACACAACAGAATCAGTTACTATTTCGCGAAGGTATCAAGTAACAAACATGATAAATATAAAAATACAGCGGAATTGAGAAACTTCTCCTTTTTTGCGATTGGTTAAAAATAATGCTCCCTGCTGCGTCAGAATCAATCCTAGTACTATTATAAATCCTACTACTACTGTGAAAGTTTGTGAGGATGGATGTTTGTTACTCATTCACGCAAAAACTACCGAACGGATTTTGATGAAACTTTTCTGTAATACTTATACATCAGAATAACACACAGGCTACTTTTTATCCGGGTACCACAAGGGCGAAGCCGTGGGCAGAAGCTAGTGATAAATAAAATGACATTGAGCAAAGCAACATTTTCCCGCACCATGTCTATTAATAGACATGGTAGTGTAAACTTGGAATTGCAAATGTATTACGCGAATATCGCGATTTAATTAATAGTAGGTACTTAGTAATAGTGCTGGACATTTTCACACAGCATCATCTAGCCCCAAACTAAGCAGAGCAGAGATGACTGATATACTACTTATATACATTTTAAATACATACATATTATACTTAGAAAACACCCAGACCCCAGACAAATATTTGCAGATACAAACATTTGTTCCGTGGCGGGAATTGAACCCGCAACCTTCTGCGTCTCAGGCGGGCCTTCGCCCACTGCGCCACAGAGGTCGTCAGACCATTGTATTGTATTATAATATCTGTTCCCAAACTAAGCAGAGCTTGTAGGTATTATGGGAACTACATGCCTGATATACTAGGTACTTATTATGAAAATACATAGGTTTGTCCCGCGGCGGGATCGAACCCGCCCGCAACCTTCTGCGTCTTAGGCGGGCCTTCGCCCCCTGCGCCGCAGAGGTTGTCAAATTATTATCAATCGACTTCAAAAAAGGAGGTTCTCAATTCGTGTGTATGTTTTTTTGTGCATGTTATTTTTTAATGGGTATACTTCAGGTGTGGCCAAATAATGAATTCTACAGGCAACATTTTACTACTTTGGGTTACATTATTGCAATTATCCTTAAGGATCTCTAATTTTTTTGAAAATAAATTATAGCCTATGTAACTTCCTGATACTTTAGTGAGTTTTTCTATTAGTGAAAAAATGGTTTAAATCGATCCAGTGGTTTCGGAGCCTATTCGGTACAAACTAACAAAAAAAATATTTCCTCTATATAATATTAGTATAGATAGATATGCTTGTGCCTTAGAGGCTGTTTGTTTGTTTTTATTGCCATTTATCTCCGAAACTACTTAATTTATCACATATAAACACATATTTTGCAATCTTTTGATAGTTCTTAGATAGGTCAAAAGTCACTAGGAAGCGCTGCAACAAATAATCAAAAGCACGTTTAGGGCGTAAGGCATAATAAAATATTTCAAAATGCTTATTGTTTACTAGTTCACTATCTTTATGCTTGATATGGTATAATTTTTACCAGGGTTCCAGCAATTTGGTCCTGCCTTTAGTGGTAATGGGCGCAGTGTCAGTGCTCGGAGGGATAAGCGCGCTCCGTTTGCCTGAGACGTTGCATAGTCGGTTACCGCAGACTGCAGAGGAAGGAGAGGTATTTGGCAAGGACTGGACCTACGCAGATTGCTGGAAGTGCGGTGGCCAGAGGTGAGGTGTCATGGAAACCGGAAGAGTGCAAGTCGGACTCGCGCACTAAGTTTCTTGTCATTTATGTTATAATTGAAGCAGTATAATATTTTTAACGTTTGACTTTATGTCATTCATTTGTAATCGGGATCAGTGGATTCCGGAGGGAGCCTGATAGTAGATCAAGCGCAACCCTTAACATAGTGGTAAAACGTGTAATTAGACAATTGATGTTTATTCTGTTGTGCCATTAAATTAACCTATTATGGTATCTCTACAGCGGGTAATGCCATAGCTAGTAGGTACCCATAGAGAGTATTATAATATCTGTGCCCATATTAACATAATATTCTTTGATAATTTCAACTAGCTAGGTACACATAACATACAAACCCTACATTTTTTAACGAGAATGCTATTACCTACATTCTCCAAAGAACAACCATTTTTTTATCGAAAATCTCGAGAAAGATCCGGCCAACGTAAAAAAATGACAAAAATCGAAGGTGTTTTCCAAAAAGCGACGTGGAGCTTGCAACTTGTCACGTAGAATGCTAACCATTAATCAAAACGTAGGCATGTGTCAAATATAATCTTTGGACGTGCCTCTGGCTTCCCCTACTTGGTAACATCACGGATCTGAGTTTTTTTTTGACAAATTTGCGTTAGTGTTAAAGGAAAACAAAGCGTGAGGTACATCTACAGTATGAGTATTTTGGCAGATGTCACGTAACATTTCAACAGCTTATATAATGTATGTCATGTCATTTCCATACAATTCAATCTTTCCGCAAGCGTTAACGCCAACAGAAAGTGGTATTTGTCTAGACCCAGGCCTATTAGACAACTCTGGTCAGATCAGTGACCTTACGCTGAGTGACCAAGAAAGAACCGGTGAAACGACGAAAAAGAAGGTAACTGGTTTCCTGCTTTCCCCCAGACAAGTACCGGATTCGGAATCGTACGAGAACTTAGACCAGCTGGAACTGACGCAAGCCCCAGCGGAAGACGAGCTGCTCTCGCGGCGCCGCAGCTCGATGCGCAAGATGGCGCGGCAGGCCAGCGTCGTCGACACCCAGCGCGACTCCGACGGCAATATTAACATGACGTATTGGTTCTAAAGATTTCACGATACTAAATAAATATATTATACCATTTAGTAACATCATTAATTATTTATGATGAGTACTTAGCTATAATTCCTATTCTCAAGTTCCTTCCTTTAAAAAAAACGATTTCCTATAGGTATCGGTTTTTTTTCAGACTTTTACACTCCCATTTCCCCCTTAGGTAAAATTTGAACAATTATTTTTCATTATTATTTGATTAAATAATAATGAAACACATTATTATTTATTTGATGAGTAGCTACAATTCCAATTTTCAAGTTCCCACCTTTAAAAAAACTGATACTCATAAGCAAACTTGAGCTTATCATAATACCTTCTCAAGTCGGCATGGCACTAGCATGTACAGACGGACATTGGCAGAACTTTGACAAATAGCCATGCAAGCCACAATTAATTGTAAAGTCAGTCAAGTCAAGTCTTTATCTCAATGTATGCTCCGAGCAATTTAAGTTGTCTCTAAATAAATCTGTGCAAAAGTCTCTTAATAAGTTAAACAACCAACTAAACAAGATAAAAAAAAAAAAAATCGGAAACATATACGACTGTCGAAAAATTTTTGATATACCATGTTTTCAACACGTTCTAGTTTAAATGTTTCCCTAATATTTTATTTTAAAGAAATACTACGCTTATTTATAAAATGGCAAATACAAAAACTTTTGGCACTTTTGGTGTTTTTTTTTTGGAAAATAAGACGTTTATGGTATGTTTATGGTATCGATACGATACTGTGAAGCCACTGAACGATGTGTTTTTTTTTGTTTAACGGCCTGGTTTTACGTCCCTTTTAGTCAATCTTAATTTTAAGACACTGTCGTCTGGCATTAATTAACCTATTGAATGATGTGTCGTACGCATTATTGCCAGAAGGTTACATTTAACATTTTACATTGTAACCTTTTAGGTGATTTTTAATTAGGTACGTAACTTTTAGGTTACACAACTCAAAAGGTTACTTTTAGATGTTTTTTGGAATTCGTAGGATTCATAGGTAGGTATTTAATTTCTTACTTGATATTTAAACAAAACGTAGTAGCACTCTTTGTTGCATATTTTTTGCAATGTTGGCAAAAATAGAGAAGAAAAAATGGGTTAGAAAAAAAACATCGAGAATTGCAACTCAAGATGGAAAACACTACTAAATTATCATTTTTTTCTGTAAGTTAATACTACCAACATTTGTCTATCAACTTTTAATACCTTATTATAGGAAAAAATAAGATTACTTTTAGGTAATTTTTGTCATGACCCGGCTGGCAACACTGGTCGTACGTGTCTGTCATTTTTGACGTTTCATTTCAGTGATCATCACTACACATCACTATACACATAGGTAGGTACTAGGTACCTAGTTGTATTGTGTTGTTCGCTATTGCTAAAAAGGTAACTGTGGCATACTTTTTTACTGTTTCAAAATGATTTGGTCCTATAGAAAGCTCTTACTTGGTCTTGTATTGATCGGGACCTTTGCAGCAGTTCTAGGCAGCCAGCATGCCCATTCACATTCTCACGGAGGTGATGAAAATCCGGCGTTCAAGTATTCCAAAACTGCGAACGAACAACACAAGCAAAACAAAGGTGTTGAACCAAATTACGACTTGTACATTAGTGCCCTGAGTTCCACCGTGTTTATAAGCATAGTACCTTTCTTCATACTCTTTTTCATCCCGGTCGACGGCTCCGTTGAGAAACAGCCGCTGTTGAAGATTTTACTGTCGTTCGCTTCTGGTGGACTACTCGGCGACGCGTTTCTACACCTGATCCCACACGCGCTGACGGCGAGCGGCGGTACCGCGGGTCACGCCCACTCGCACGACGCCGACTCCAAGCACGAGCCACACGACGCCACGGTCGGTCTCGGAGTCCTAGGAGGTATAATCACTTTTCTTGTAGTAGAAAAAACTGTTCGATTATTCAGCGGAGGACACGGACATTCCCACACAACAGATAAAAAGACAGATGAGAAATCAAAGAAGAAAAACAAAGATAAGAAACAACAAGACATCAAGATTGCAGGTTATCTAAACCTTGCTGCAGATTTCACTCATAACTTCACAGATGGGCTTGCTATTGGTGTTTCTTTTATTGCTGGACAAAGTATTGGTTACATTACTACTGTGACTATTTTACTGCATGAGATTCCCCATGAAATTGGAGATTTTGCTATCCTGGTACAGTCAGGATGTTCACGGAGAAAGGCAATGTTACTTCAACTGCTGACAGCCTTTGGAGCTGTTTCTGGGACAGTGTTGTCTATTTACCTGCGAGGTGCTAGTGAAGGGCTTGTCTCTACCCTAATATTACCATTCACTGCAGGTGGATTTATTTACATAGCAACTGTATCAGTGATACCAGAGTTATTAGAAGGTTCTACCAAATTATCTCAATCTATCAAAGAAATTGTGGCTCTTTTAGCAGGTGTGTACATGATGGTACTTATTGCGCAATATGAATAGCTGAATACCATGTAGATAGTTAGACATGAATAGAGTTCCATTAAAAGTTGGATAAAATCATCACATGAATATTTTTCTGCTATAAATGTTTATGTAGTGCATTACATTCCCTTTCCTCCTATTTGCTAATAACTTTTGTTCATTTATTATTAAATGTGCTTCCATAATGTTGATTCAAATTATCAGAAACTAATATGTTTCTGCTATAAATTATTTATGTTGTGCATTGCATTCCCCATCATCAAAAGGGATGATATAATTTTTGTTCATATATTTTTTGTCCGAAATGGGCTTGCACACCTACTTGACACAACTTAAACAGGCAATAATATATTTCATACATGTATGGTAAGCATCACCAACAGGTAACCTCTCAGGTTCATAAGTTGTGGCTGTTAAAGATTCAACTTATGCAGGTATGAGTTTAGAATATATTTCATTTCATGTACATTCACATTAATTTAAAAAGTAATTTAGCTTACTATAGGTATTACAAATTTGGTTTTTGCTGTATTACATTGTTTTATTTAAAAAATGTCTTCAGATAATTTTAGTTTAATTAGAAAGCATCAAAACAATGTTATCAAATCATTACAATATTAATGTCTATAGAAGCTTAGAAAAACTGTTTCATGTTAGGGGTGAGAGTAACACTAACTGAACAATATTTTTTTATAGAACTTTACAAAGGTATAAATAAAAAACATTTGCTTGAGAATAGTTTAGTATTTTTATTTCTTATTATTTACTTCTTCTTGGACACACCCACAGTCCTGCCTCTTCTGCCTGTGGTCTTGGTGTGTTGACCGCGAACACGCAGACCCCAGTAGTGACGCATGCCTCGGTGGGCACGGATCTTCTTGAGCCTCTCCAAGTCCTCACGAAGCTTGGAGTCCAAGTTAGAAGATGTCAGCTGGCTGTATTTACCATCAACAATATCCTTCTGTCTGTTGAGGAACCAATCTGGGATTTTGTATTGCCTGGGGTTCGACATGATTGTCACAATTTTTTCAACCTGTAAATGAAATATGGTCAGAGTTGTTTCTATACATAACTAATTTGCAAAGGGAGAATATCTAGTTGGGATTAACTAAATTTTTGTGATGTAAACAATGTTGTTAATTGCCTAGAAAGCTTGTAATATATAGATTTAACATAATAGCACTGAAATGTACTTGTTGTAGATCTAAATTAGCCTTACAAATACGAAAATCTAGTCGACCAAGTACCTCTTCTTCAGTGCATTCTCCGGCACGTTTGTCCAGGTCAATGTCAGCCTTCTTCAGAACGATATTGGAATATCTACGACCGACTCCCTTAATGGCAGTCATGGCAAACATAACTTTACGTTTGCCATCGATATTTGTATTCATAATACGAAGAATGTGTTGAAACTTCTCGGGGATAACCAACGACTGAAACATAAACCATTATTGTTACCGGTTCCGCGAAATATTCACGGAAATGTCACGTAACACATATCTAAAACACTTATAAAATATAGAAACACTTTTATAACACATGATTGATGACATAAAAAGAGATAAAAGTACCATTTTGGCGAATATTTTCAACCAAACGTACGCAACACCGACCGACAAAACTTGAAAAGACAGACGAGACGTACAATAAATTTAAATAGATTTGTTGTCACTGTCAATAATGCCATTTTATTGTCATCGACGACAGTGACAAATAAATTATATTGACTTCAATATGTTAACTTCTCTGAAAAGGTAGAGAATTATAGAAGATTTGTGACAAATAGCCACACAAGCTATAATCAAGAATTCAAGTCAGGTTTTACTAATCTGTAGACTGCAGCAGCAGTATAGCACAAAACAAATATGGTAAAGCTAAAGGTTTACCATATTTTGGTATATGATTTGTAATGAATGAATTTGTACGTGGTAAATGATTAAGTAGTAACAAAATTTTAAGTAGCCTTGCGTTTTTGCGTGATCAAACATCTTTAGTTTGTTCCGCAATGACGAGCAACGTGCGTGCCATTGTAAACTCAGTTATTCTTCATGTGCTGAGCGATGTTAATGAAGATTGTACAAATAAAATTGACCTTGTTTTTATAAAGGGAATAAATAGTTAATAATAGCTATTAAAAGTAATTGTAATGAAACCTTATCAAAACAAATGGTAATCCTAAAAAATATATTTGAAACAAAAGTAAACATAGATATATATGTCACCATAAAATTGTAAATCAATCTCGCGAGATTGTGAACCGGTTACGGATAAATACATACACTCGAGAGCATAGAAATTGCACACCCTATTTTCATGCAAAATAACGCAAGGCCACACACCGCTGCTATAGTACGTCAGTACTTGGAGGAGATTGATGTACCGGTTATGGCGTGGCCTGCTCGAAGCCCAGATCTCAATCCTTGTCGCGACGAGTAGATCGCGAAATAAATAGGTAAATGAGTCAAATCATTATTAATATAGTGAAACGTGTAAACGAGACGTAACAGCATGAGTTGACTGGTTGGCAACACCAAACACATTAGATCACCATAGACAAAGTATAATATAGTTTATGGTTTGGCGCTCTTCCTGCAAATGGAGGGTAGCATCGAATGCATAACCTATATTTCATAAAGAGCAAGTGCAATAGTTTAAAGGTGGTTGGTGTTTGGTGATAAAGAGTCCTGAGACATTGGCATCTCATCTAAGAGAAATATAAAGCTAAGTAGTAGTGTTTGTAATAATGGTTAATTACGAACCCTTAGAGATTCTCAACCTGAAATACCTACCTAAATTCTAGATCTTTGTTAAGTCTTCTAAAGGACCTAATCAACATGTGAGGTTTCTGGTGCTCTTAGAGTCAATTACTTACTAAAGAGGAACTCTGTGATGAACACGTATTCCTCGTGGAATTGACCGGCGGAACAGACCGCGGTCGAGGTCGTAACGAGCTACCTATGGAGGACGTCTGTGATGAACACGGCGTCTTCATAGAAGATAACAGGCGGAACTGACCGCGTGTTTACTTGTGCACAACTAGAGTACTACGAGAGAGAGACTAAGTATCTGTGCGTAACACGGTACCTGGTTCTGAGGATAATTGGCAGACGTGTCTGCGGTTTTCCCTTCCACACCTGACAGAGAGAGAGAGAGAGAGAGAGAGAGACTGGGTATCTGTGCGTAACACGGTACCTGGTTCTGAGGATAATTGGCAGACGTGTCTGCGGTTTCCCTTTCACACCTGACAAGACCATCATTACTTATATAGAGCATATGACTGGACTAATCTATCTGAATGTGTGTAACACTTCAGCTATTAATACTTACTTAAGATACCAGAAACATCTTCATATCCAATAACTATCTTTTATAACATGTTGGTAAAATGGTTGGAATCATGTTTATTTTAACTACAGATGGTGAGCTCAACAACATGGTGAATCATTAAGAACTACAACAGATTCAAAGTAAACCAACAAGCCAGTTATTGAAGATTCTTCTCGGATTGAAACTCAGGTATAGACAATTTATTATAACACATTCATCGGTGAATGTGTCAAGTTAACAACATAAGAATTCGCCTCGCCTGCGCGCCCCCTCCTCAACTCGTACCGCGCGGGGCTGGCCATTCTGTGCGGGCGATTGGGGCGGTGGCGCGGCGGCGTGGCGATAATCCTATTGAGCACTTATGGGACGAGCTGAAAAAACGAGTACGAGCCAGAAACACGGCTCCTACGAGTCTCTCGTATTAATAAATGTTAATTTTATCAATTTTATTGTTTTATTACCCTGAAACGAGCGATTTTGGGTCATTCTATTGTTTTGTTGCTACTGTAATGATTTTGAAGGTCATGACTAGGCATTATGTGTTTTTAGAAAGCTAACAGTGCGTACCTTATTTTAATTGAAGTTATATTTGCAACCCAAATTTAATTTTAAAAATATTAAGGTTCAAAGTGAAAATATAGGGGGTTTGCGTTTTCTATGCTCTCAAGTGTACTTGATATCACAATTCTTGGAGTACATTTATTTTATTTGACTGACACCTGTGTTTGATTCTTAACTCTAGACACAGAATATAATGCGTTAAATTGTAAGCAGTATGTTAAGGTTCACAATCTTTCGACAGTTTACAATCACGCGAGATAGATTGTAATCCAACGGTATTTACAATTTTACGGTGACATTATACATATCGTATGTCTCCACTCCAACACACATGTTTTTTTTAAATCTTATACGAAGAGCCCTCTTTGAATGAAAAAGTGCACTTTTGTTACTTGACTAGTGAAGTGGTGATTAAAATTTATCTAAGAACCATGCTTGAAGACAATTATCGATTGTAAAAAAACATTATATTCCGTTATGCTGTTTTGGAAATAAATGGTACCATGCACTCTAATGGCAAACGCATAAAGCGTAGCGGTTAAAAAAAATGTACTGAAAACAAACTCAGGTGCAAATATGTTTCTACCCTTCCAAGTTTTTTTTCTTACATCTTTGTTCGTTTACATCTTACATGTACATTGTTGTAGGCAACATTATATGACTTCACTTGACTGTCAACCTTTTTTTTCATTTATGAATGTTCTTCCGTCGTGTGCCGGTTTACAAATTTTTCCGTTTGCAATTGTATCCTTTATCTTGAGTTTATTGAAAGAATAGTGAACAAAATGCATTCAGAAACTACGCTAGCACTTATACAAATACTAGAGAAGACTATATCACCAGGTAAGAGGCTTGTACCTTGTGATCTCTGATGGCGTTTTTCATGTCAACCGACTCTATCTGTAACTTGTCTGTTACAATTTTACAAAAAATATTGGTAAAATAACAAAGCATTAACGGTTTATCCATTATTAATCTAACAATCATAACATATAAGCATAAAGTTTCAAACGCGATGCAATAAAATCGACGAATCCTTTCTATAGTGAGCAACGACTGGTAGTCGAAATTGCGCTAAAAACAATAGCGCAATTTCGATTGCAGACAGCTGAAACAGGACGTTATTGTGTCCTAAAGAAATAGACCATGTCTGACTCATATTAAGGTTTCATTATATTTATGCACTGCATAGCTTGGTTTTTAATTTTAATCTATCATACCTCAGTAAGTTTTAGGTTATAAATTAATAGCAATTGATTCCCATTTTGCAATTGATATCCCATCTGAATATCAAATATATATATTAACCACTAAGTATGTTACAGTTTCACTATTCTGGACATACAGAAGATATAGCTGTAGGAATCTGAAAAGTTGTAAAGCTGGTATAAGTTTTGACCACTATGGATTGAAACCTAGTATTTGATAAACAAAAGACAAATTCCTAAAACCTAACCTTTACCAACTTCTATTACATTAAAACCAAATTTTCTGTCTTGTCAGATGTCACAGAAAAAGTTTAAAATCGGACTATTAACAGTAAATTCAATAAATTACAGTGTTATATTAAAATATTTTCAGATCGAAATGAATTGGAAGCAGCTGAGCAATACCTTGACCATGCAGCAAATACCAACTTCACAACATTCATCAAAATGTTGTCGGATGTGTTGGTGGCCGGCGGGAACAGTCAGGTGGCGCGAATGGCGGCCGGCTTGCAGCTAAAGAATCATCTTACATCCAAAGACCCAACCCTAAAGCTACAATACCAACAAAGATGGCTGGCCCTTCCTGAAGACATTAGACTGTATATCAAGAAAAATGTTAGTATTTCCTTCCAGAAAAGCTCAGTTGCAAAGTTTTTACCTGCAATATAAGGAGCTCACACACTTGTTTGTGTATGTTACCATTATCTGGTTGAAATGGTATTTTGTAATCAATTTGTATGACATCTAGGCTGGTTCTTAGATAGGTTTTACTGCCACAAGTTACTAGAGTGTGCTGGTATAGACTAAACAATAACAAATGTATGGATGATAACATGGGGGTTTTTAATTACTTGTATAAATTGCAGATATTATCAGCAATTGGCACAGAGAACAGCCGACCAAGCTCTGCAGCACAGTGCGTGGCGTATGTAGCAGTGGCAGAGCTCCCAGTGGGACAGTGGAATGATCTCATACCCATGCTTGTAGAAAATGTCTGCAACTTGCAAAGTACAGAGTTAAAGAAAGAAGCCACACTTGAAGCTATTGGTAAGTACAAAGACCTAAGCATGTTCCAATATCTTAAGGAGCTGGCTAGGGTATGGTTACCCCATCAATTAGAATTATTATTAGACCTGATGAACTTAGGGCAAGCTAGAACTGACAATTGCTGAGTAAGAAACAGCGGCCACGGAAGTGGGGGGCAGAGGGGGCCAAATGCCCCCCTAAAATCACAGGTACCCGCCTACCAAGCCAGGGCTGGAGATTGAGGAGGTAACCAAAGAAATTTGCACCCCCCATCACAGAGTACTTCCACTGCCCCTGGTAATAAAGACTAGTGATAATGAACTGCAAGTTGCAGGGTAAGAATGCCCTCCGGCCATTGTACTGATGATATTATAAAGATTACAGAAAGTTTATGGAGATGGCCATGATCATTCATCATGGCCCTCTTTAGGGGGAGGCCTATGTCCACAAGGATAACTTAGATAAGGTGCACACAGGTGCCATATTAGCTAGCACATGTAAAAGTAGCCATACAAGTTTAAAACCCATAATCATTGAGTTAAAGCATATGTCATAATGTGCAAGACTTTAGGGCTTATATCACTACTTGAGAAAAGATGCTATCAAAACACACATATTCGGTTTTTTCTCTCTCATAGTGCTCCAAAGCGATTTTTCGAAAGTATAAAACAACTGGGGTTTTTTTAAGTATATTGAGACTAACATTGATAAATATAGTCTTCTGAATTTTATCAATATCAGTTGTTTATTTTAATAAACTCTTGTAAAATTTTGGCAACAACATGATTCTTGGTAATAAAACGAATTATAACATCAAGTGTTTTCTTTTGCCACACTACCAATATTATATTATAGAAAATATTTTTAATGCTTATTTCAGCTTCCACCCCATAATGTCTCTTTTTTTCCAGGTTACATTTGCCAAGACATTGATGCTGAGGTTCTGACAGAGCAGAGTAACCCAATCCTCACCGCCATCATCCATGGGATGAGGTCCAATGAGCCCAGCAGCCATGTCCGCCTGGCAGCTACTCAGGCATTACTTAATTCTCTGGAGTTCACCAAAGCAAACTTTGATAAAGATAATGAAAGGAATTTTATCATGGAAGTTGTTTGTGAAGCTACGCAGTCCACTGACATGAGGATAAGTGTTGCTGCACTTCAATGCTTAGTGAGTATTTGTTACTTACCATTCTTAGATACTTTTCTGAAACCGTAGTTATTGCAAGTGAGCACCCAGCCATAGTATATGGCTGGGTACTTTATACAACCATCATAGCCTGAGTATGCCTCAGTATGAGAGCCTAAGAACAAAATTTTACTATTTCGGTATCACAATCAATTACCAATTCTGCTTCATTAGCATTCACTGAGGTTACCAAATGTTTTTGATAAGGTGTTGACCCATGACTATTTGTGGGAAACCTACTTCCAGTTACTAAACAGATAGCATAGAATGATTCAACTTTTATATATTTATTTTTATTTATTCAGAATACATTATAATATCATTACACATTTTTTTAAAATCCTAAACCAATGATATATGTAAGTAGAGTAGTCAAGCCTAAAAAAGATAACAACTGAGATTGAGCTCCGAGATGTCACCACATGGTGTGTGATACACATGTCAAAACAAAGATTCTTAAGTTACCTCATACAGACTTTTCAGAGTACAGCTGTATTGAAGGCGTCAATCAAACCGCCGCGACAAAATCGACAGCTAAACCAACACGAGAAAGGCTTAAAGCCAGATATTACTGTCTTATGAACATGACATTGAATGTTCTTTCTCCAGGTAAAAATCCTTTCCCTCTACTACCAATATATGGAGCCTTATATGGGACAAGCCTTGTTCCCAATCACCCTCGAGGCCATGAAGTCTGATGTGGATGAGATCTCCCTGCAGGGCATAGAGTTCTGGTCCAATGTCAGTGATGAGGAGATTGACCTTGCCATTGAGGAGGCAGAAGCTTCAGAAGCTGGTAGGTTTCTCGTCATTTCTATAACAACAGGATATCTTTTTGTATAACTATTTAATTTTTTTATTTTCTTGCTAGGGCGACCGCCAGTCAGAACCTCGCGGTTTTATGCCAAAGGCGCGCTACAATACCTGGCCCCTGAGCTCATGAGAAAACTGACAAAACAAGATGACACTGATGATGAACTAGACTGGAATCCTTCCAAAGCAGCATCTGTATGTCTCATGCTTCTCTCCAACTGCTGTGAAGACGAAATAGTACCTCATGTCCTTCCGTTTATCAACTCGAATATCAAGAATGAGAACTGGCGATACAGAGAAGCTGCGCTGATGGCATTCGGTTCCATCTTGGGTGGCCTCGAATTGAACACCCTGAAGCCTCTAGTGGAGAAGGCAATGCCGACCTTGATCGAAGCTATGTACGACTCGAGCGTGGCCGTGAGAGATACCGCCGCCTGGACTTTCGGACGAATATGCGAAATCGTCCCTGATGCCGCAATCAATGAAATATACCTGAAACCCTTGCTGGAGAGTCTTGTCAACGGTTTGAAGGCAGAGCCTCGCGTCGCCGCTAATGTTTGCTGGGCATTTACCGGCCTGGCGGAAGCCGCGTACGAAGCTGCCGACTGTGGCGACTCAAACCAACCTCGGACATACTGCATGTCCAACTACTTCGATTTCATCATCCAAAGACTCCTCGAGACAACTGACCGTCAAGACGCGGCTCAGCATAACCTCAGATCGGCGGCTTACGAGGCTCTCATGGAGATGGTCAAAAACTCTCCTTCAGATTGTTACGTCACCGTCCAGAAGACTACTATGGTGATCTTGGAGAGGCTGCAGCAAGTTCTGCAGATGGAGAATCATATCTCGAGTCAGGCAGATCGCTCCCAGTTCAATGACCTGCAGAGCCTTCTATGCGCGACTCTGCAGTCTGTGCTGCGGAAAGTGACGCCGGAAGACGCGCCGCAAATATCGGACGCTATAATGACGGCTCTCCTCACCATGTTCGCGGGTAACGCGGGGAAAGCGGGTGGCGTGCAGGAAGACGCTCTTATGGCCGTGTCCACTCTGGTAGAGGTTCTGGGAGATGGCTTCTTAAAGTACATGGATGCCTTCAAAAGGTACCTGTATGTGGGGCTCAAGAATCACCAGGAATACCAAGTATGCATTGCGGCTGTTGGTCTCACAGGAGATATTTGCCGCGCTCTCAAAAATAAGGTAAATATTTCTTACGTAATAACTAAAAAAAAACTCCACAGACACACATAGTCCTGACTTCACATTAGGAACTATGAGTACCAAGGAACCCAAAACTGGAACAAATCTCTGCAGAACATGCAATCACTTGTCTTGTGCAGCAGGAATAGAACCAGCACCTCTTGTCGCCGGCTATTTTCAGCCGGCTACTCAACCGCGCCAATTCTTAAGTTAAGCACAATTAAATTAATTTTTACTAAATAAATAAATTAAAAAAAAAAGATCATGTACTTATCTTGAAAAAACTTAATTTTCAGGTGGTTCCTTATTGCGATGAGATCATCCTGTTGTTGCTGGAGAACCTAGGAGACCCCTCGATCCACCGCTCAGTGAAGCCGCAGATACTATCAGTATTCGGCGACATTGCTCTCAGCATTGGCCCTGATTTTGCTAAATATTTCGATGTCGTCATGCAAATGTTGCTGCAGGTAAAACGCGATATAAAAAGACGAAATGTTTAGTGTTATTAAAAACCAACTACCAACTTTTACCTACAGCTTCGAATGTTTAATAATTGAATAAAATAAACTAATAAACAAAAAATTTAGCAAGTAGGTCAAGAACTATAACTTGTTCAAAATTCTGCCAAGTCTGTTCAGCCGCCGTTATGAAGATTATTAGGAACACCATACTTTCTCATGAATAATATAAGTAGGAAGTAGGATATTTTCTTCTTTTTGAGAGCATTTCAGAAAATTATTTGTTTTCTTTGTTTTTATTTGGAACAGGCCAGCAATGCTCAAGTAGATCGTACGGATTACGACATGGTGGAATATCTAGGCGAACTTCGGGAAAGCGTTTTGGAAGCATACACTGGAATCATTCAAGGACTGAAAGGATCCAGCGGCGAGGGAAATATTGTAAGATGCCATCTTTTAAACTTCTGCTTTACTAACAAATAACCATTTCGTTGTAGATAAAAGAATACTAAACCAAGTACAAAAGTTTTTAAGGAACTGAAAGAGAAGGTCTATGTTTGTCTGTGGGACAAAGCCATTATATTCACAAGAGACACCATGTCATATCCCGGGACACTATCGCCAGAGATGCCTGGCGATATTTAAAATTAGGATTTACAACACTGAAAATCACAGGATCCTTATTTCATTCTTATTTAACAATTTGCAATCTGCATTCTAGATCGAATTTTGAACTTAATTGAAACTCAAGGCAGAAACATTTATGACATATTTCCATTCTATTTACTTAGTTTTTTTTTTTTTCACAACATCATGTGTTTTCATTGAAACTGTAAATACTGGGTATAATAAATAATGCTGGTCATTTTTCACACAGCATCATCTAGCCCCAAACTAAGCAGAGCTTGTATTATGAAAACTACATTACTGATATACTACTTATACTAAACAAAAAAACTATTCGTTTTATTATTTGTTTGTGAAAATTAATGAAAAATTTACTAACATAAACCTATTTTGCTTTAGGCATAACAAATATTTTAATTTCTGATAAGAACAATGTGAAGTAGTCTATCACCTGACAAAAGCTTCCTCCATAAGCGGTCTTGGACCATCCTACCAAGTGGATGACGACTTTCCACAGTGGATGGATGACCTATTGATACCTATTTTTTTAATACGTATTTTACACGAAAATGTATCGTTCTAAAAGTATCAGCACTTTATGTTCTCAATTGTGCTTGCAGGGTCTGACAGACAAAATTGGTGTTCGTTTTGATTTTGTGGTGGTTTGAAAAAATGTTTGTATGCGTTGTGCAGGCGCTGGCTGACGTAGCGCCTGTGGAGCCTCACGTGCCGGCCATCGTGAACTTCATGATCCTGGTGGCGTGCGAGCCGGAGCGCACGGACGGACACATGTCCGTGATAGCGGGGCTCACGGGCGACCTCTGCACCGCGTTCGGACAGCGCGTGCTGCCGTACCTCGAGACGCGGCCCATCCTCGACTTGCTGCAAGCCGCGCGCCGCTCGCGCACGCCGCGCACCAAGACGCTCGCCAACTGGGCCACCAAGGAGATCCGCAAACTCAAGCAGGCGACGCCTCTCGCCAGCTGGTAACCATTAAACCATTGCATTGTGATAGTACCTACTCTTCAATTTGTTAAAATATATGGTATTCTTTAACAAATTGAAGAGTAGGAAATTGAAAAATTGAAATATCTCGCACAACAGCATGTCAGATGCTCTCTCGCACGAGCTACAATTATTCAGGTTTGGGCTTAATCCACAAAGCGTGTGTATTGTATAGTTCTGCTTGTTGCATATAATATATGCTAGTACATAGCGCACTAGGAGATATTGCAAGACGTTTCATTTTTGCCCTTGCAGGGGAACGGGAAGGGAGTCTCGCATGCCAGTTACAGGCACGATAAATATGGTGTTACGTGTTTGTTAGAGGCCGCATGTTGTTGCGACTTTCCTGTCAAGATCTCTTGTTTATTTTACTCTGAGCAAAAGTTTCTTTAATTATAGTATAGCATGTCGATATCGACATGTGGGCATATGCCCACAAATGTCTCTTCACTGCTGCTGATGGCTATTTTTTTATCTGGAAATCCGCATTGCTACTCGGTACGTGTCGGTCGTAACGTAAGGCCGGTCGGTGAGATCTCTGAAATATTCCAAAACCTAATCGAAACTAGTAAGTAAATACTGAGTAACAGACTATTTGAATGGAGCTGGCTAGGGAAAGAAAAGCCATAACGTCCATTTGAAGGATAAATAAATTGATTAATAAATAATGCCGGACTTTTTCACACAGCATCATCTAGCCCCAAACTAAACAGAGCTTGTATTATGGAAACTACAACACTGATACACTACTTTTGCATATTTTTTTTATAAATTCTTCCTTCGCCCACAGCGCCACAGAGGTCATCCAGAGGAGGATAACAACCCTCGTATGCGTATACTCTCGCTCTCACTTTTTCGCCAGTTAGTGATATGATATGTGAAAAGTTTTTTTTTTCTTTTTCAGATTTGAATGATCACGCTTCCACAGTGAGCGGTCCAAAGACCTTGCTGCGGTTAAAATCAATTAGCACTGTATTGGCAGGCATATTGTGTCCATTTCTCAAGTCGTTGGGTGCATTTGTTTAAAGCTCTTTTGATGTTTTAATATTATTTCGAGAGAATTCGCCTTTTCAATGATATTGTCTTATTATAATGAGCATTCTTATCATTGGTGTTGCCACCATGTGTCATTCCTTTCTTTTGTATTAATTATAACAATCTATCTACATTTTATAAACTTATTGTGAAATGCAATAATGTTAGCATGGGATAAAATATTATACTATTATGGTAGCAATACTTCAAATTATCAATCTTTAAAATGGATTGCATAGAATAAGATGTATTCTGTAAAATATATGTCTCAAAACTTATCTTATACATTAAACACCAATAATATTTTATTTCAATTGCTTATTATAAAAGGCAATAATTTAGTTAGGCTTTTCATAGTAATCACAAAGTGGTTTGAGCTAAACTGTGCACTTAGCGCAGCATTATCGAAATTATAATATTTTTATTATGCCTGACCATAATCTTTCCATAAAGTATATTATCTTAAAGTTAGCATTTTTCCTATTTGGTATTATAAATACAGACAGTGGCTGTGGTATCTTTACTTATTTGAGATAGTGTGAGAGCATGAATGTGAGCCAGAGTGGACGCGGACGAATGTTACTATAAGGCATGCACATTATGCAAGGGATTGTGAATTTTACAAATTATTATTACGTTTTGTAAGAAGTATGAAAGGAACTGTGAATGGTTAGAAATGCGTGCGGAATTTTGAATGTAGGTGAAAATGGCAGGTTATTTTTAAAATCTAGGTATGTTTCAAACTACTTTGAAAGTTTGGTTTGTATAATGATTAAGATGCTCTTTAGCAACGTTGTTTGGGAGATCAAAGGACGCCATATTGGTGATTATCATTTTCTGTTTACCACAATCGCAGCAGAATAAAGAAGGTCCCGACTCAATTGTACTCCAGTAATCTGAACACAGAAATATGATATCACATCTATATACTTTTAAAAATAGTTTATTGGTTATATAGTTTATTGGTATTACCATGCTGCTATTGTGTTGAACAGAGAAATGTATGAATTGCCTTTAGATCTTAGTATCACAATTGTACATAACACTGTAATTATCACATTCTTCAGAGGTGACAAACTTGGGATGTACAATAAATAAAATTTATCATATCAAAATAAAATTGGTGGAAAATTAAATTTCAAATTGAATCTCTCGTACCTAATATAAACAATTTGTGCACTTGTTTAACATCCACACTATTATTTTTGGTCTTTTTGTAACACATTGGTTTAAAAACTTTCACACTGCACTGCATTTAACATAATATCTTGTTAAAAGATAAAGTGCTCAAACAATGCAGTAGGAAGTAGTGCTTATGTAGCCCCTCTGCAAATTTAATTCAGAACTTGCATTCATGTTTGAGCATGTCTCTGTCAACTAATTATCTATATCTATAAAACGTATACCTTTACATATACGTATGTTACCATTGAGTTTATTTATTTTTCCTTGTACAATAACAACTTTCTATGAATGTTAATAAGGTGCAGTGCTGACATTTAGTCGTAATAATGATGGAAAGGGACTTAAAAGTTATTAAGTCATGGCATGTAGCCTTAAGTTATCATAAGATGCATATAAACAGACAAGTTTCCTATATTTAAAAAATCTTGATAATTTATTGAATAAATCGTCATGACATTTATTTTAACAATGGAGAGCCAGCTATATCATAGTGTTGCTTTTGTTCAACCCAAATTGGATGTTTCAAGCATGCTCAAATATGCTTCACATTAGTTGTCAATCAGTGCCTTTTACTTGTATGATATCTGAAATGTAAACTAAACTTTTATGTTGTTATCGGTGTAAAGTCAATGCTTGTGGAAAACAGATACGCATGTTAGATTATATACGCGAAATTTTTCCACAACTACAATTGAATTGTGATGCGAGTTTAATAAGTGAAGTTTCGTAAGAAGATGAATGGAGTATGTGTTTTAAAGTTGTTTGTTGTATCATGAGTGCCTGCTAGTCTGAGCATCACTGACAGGATGGTGTTTGCGAGAATTATGCAAGATTTTCTGTGAAGTGTCCTTTTTTCATGAAACTATTTATGTACGCATAAATAGACTTTTTATTTTTTTATGAAATTCTGTTCGAACTACGTTTTTCCTCAGAATTCTAATTATCGTGATGTACTTATGAGTATGATAGGAGAATGTAAGACGACTAGTGCCATGCCATGAAAGGTTCTGATTAGAATCAAGGGCATCGAGTCAATGAATACCACCCACTATTCCTGCGCGAAAATTCATTCAGTAATTGTTTGGTTATGCCTTGTGTATTTTTTGTACCACATTTTTCAATTCAAATTTCTTTCCTGTAAACTGTTCTATGGTAAATAAACATTTAGAGGTTTAACTTTGGCTTTCATTATTTACACGAGGGGAGGTCAAAAAGTTCGCGGAATGGAAGATGCGGGGTAATTTTTTTTTACCTGGTAATCTGCAGGTATAAATAGCAAATTTAACGCAAATCGGGTCATTAACAATTTAGTTATCACTATTTTAGCAGTTCAATCGGGAAAAAATCGTTATACAAGGATAAAATTGAGTTCCGTGCCGTTATAAAGTTCCTTAGGTAGGTAAAAGGAAGGAGGAGGAAAAACACCTTAAATTATTTTAGAAGAAATGTCATTTGTTTAAGGAGACTCGTGCCCTAGTAAAACGATGATTTATAAGTGGCATAGCTTATTCAAGCAAGGCAGGGAGTCAATTGAAGGTGACAACCGGCCAATAGAAGCCACCACCATAGACATCATCAAAAAAATCGAAGAACTTGGAAGATACCCGATTAAAGAAGAAACAACTTGCAGAAATGGTTGGAGTATCATCTACAACCATTTTGAACATCCTCCATGACCCATCTTGCGCTGACCTTAGACATGTCTAAGGTCAGCGCAAGATGGGTGCCAAGAATGCTCTCAGCAGTTCAGAAAAAGCAGCGCGTATAGTGTTCACGCGAGTTTTTTGATATCTGTAGCGACAACAAGGATGACATTTTGAACCGGATTGTTACTGGAGACGAAACTTGGGTTCATCACTATGAGCCTGAATCAAAACAGGAATCTATGCAGTGGCAGAAAAAAGGCGCAGCACCCCCTAAGAAATTCAAGGTGTCACAATGAACAAAGAAAAAGGATTGAATATCACAGAAGGATACTATGTCACTCTACTGGAAAAATTATAAGATGCCATCAAGGAAAAAAAGACGAGGAAAATGGAGTCGACGTGTGCTGCTTTTGCACGACAATGTACACAAGAGCCATGTTGCAATGACTGCCTTGCGAAAATGAGGCTACGCAACATTAAACCACCCTCCCTATATAGTCCTGATCTAACCTCTGCTGATTATTATTTGCTTCCAAAATTAAAAAAAGAAAACGTGGAAAAATAATTACCTACTGACAATGAAGAAGTTAAGTCTGCAATTTCGGCATATTTTCAAGGCCTTGACAAAACATTTTTTTACGAAGGTATAGGAAAGCTCTTTGAAAGCTTCATGAAAGATCTGAAAAGTGTACTTTTATTTAGTTGCAAACTAATAAAAGACTCATTTTCAATGGTATTTATCGGAAAAGGGGGCAAGTGGATGCACTTGTGTGTGATATCATACGATAGGTAATAACCTATTCTATAACACCTATGTGTTTTCAAAGCTGTGTCGGTAAGTATTTCGTAGAAATCGATCTTGATAGATGTCATTCCATACAATTTTTTTGAACTTTATTTTTTTTCTCGGTGAGTATTAGTTTTATGACAAAATGTCATAGAATAGTTTCTGATAGGGTTATTGAGCTCCACCGATTCGCAAAAAAAACTTTCAATTATTGAAAAAAAATCCAATGTCCGCTTTTTAGCGGTTTCGACCCACTGTGCGCCCGCGAAATTTGAGATCGTTCGTGGACCATATTTGAACACTAAATGCGGGAAAATTAGCGATGAGCGTTGAATAAACGAACTAGTAGAATCAACCGTTCACGTTGAATCTACGCATCGACGGTTTACTGTCACTCATTCAACTAGTTGAATCGTAGACGGCTAAACTGAGATTCTACAACGTTCATATCGACGGTCAACGCGACGAGACGATGCGTGAACGTAGACGGTATTAACCGTCTACGTTCACGCAGTTAATCAACCGTTTACGTTGAATCAACGCATCGACGGTTCACAACTAGTTGAAATCGTAGACGGCTAAACTGACGCGACGATGCGTTCACGCGTCCATAGACGAGTTTATAATGAAACTGGAAAAGTATGAAGGGATTTCTTTTAATGCAAATAAATAGAAATTTATCGAAATTTCTATTTATTTGCATTATCGAAATTTATTAAATTTCAAAGAAACGTGATATTAAGATTACCTACCTAGCCTATAAGTTAGGTACGGTCGAGCTACGTCAGATAACCATCCGGTAGATATTATTGACTAGGTAGACATCGTCGCGAAGTTTAGATAGTCCGTCAATATAACGAAGTTGAAACATCGACAAGTCGATGAACGAAAATTAATGGTTTCGTTTCGTTTACGATAATTACGTCGACGACCCATCGCTAGGGGAAATGCGTAAGCATTTTACCACAAAAAAAAGCACTTATGGCAAGGGGTGCCATGTCGGTCAACCTTCTCGAGTGCCCGTAGGCTATGGTCGCTATGTATCAAATGTTTGGATTGATCTTTTTAACCTCAAAAAATCGATTCTTCGATTAATTGATCACAGATCGTCATCCCTAGCTAGGACTAGGAGGAGATACAAAAATTGAAACGAAGTAACGAACGAAACGTAATTCTATCTTTTCTTTTTCGCTCTTCAAGCGAGCGAAGCTGGGTGGTTTTACACTAAATAGAGCCTTCGCAAAGTTATTTATTTTGTGTAATAAATCTAACTATCTGTGATATTAATAACTTGAAGTATCTGTAATCAAATAGCAAATATTTTCTCTGATAAACAATATATAGAAGAAAGTTAAATTTCTCTCGAAACAAACATGAAGCCACAATACAAAATCGGTAAGAAAGTTTGATAATTTCTGTTGCTTTTATAATAATCTAGGCTAAACCAATAACATAACTGCATTTTAAATTTCTTTATCTCGGTTTCGTAGCTTTTTCAATGTTAAGTATTATAAAACTTTGTTTGTTTAGGTTATTTCTACCACGCGTCTGTGTAATTCGAACCGGGCAAGTAATTCAAAATAATTTTAACGCCAAAAAAGCTACGTAAATGCATAGTTGCCTCTCATAATGTAAATATATAAAAGCCATTTTAATCGTACCTCGGTATCCATAAAATTAGGGCTCACCTACAATAACCTATTTATTGTAGGTGAGCCCTACTTCGCTAGAGTAATGATGTTATAACTCATCAGTGTTATCATCTTGTTTGTTATTGTCATTTGGTAAAATAGGGAATTTTACAGGTTTTGCAAAAGTAGATGAGTGCATACCTAAAAATTGATAAATTCGAATGCATTATTAATTTATATTCCACATCTCTACATTATTATAATCAAAGATATAATGTTAACAGCTGATGAAAAGCTTGCTGAGCTGGGCCGCAATGAGATCATGCTGGCAGAGAAAGAAATGCCAGGTCTGATGGCCTGTCGCCGCAAGTATGCTGCTGCGAAGATCCTGACAGGTGCTAGAATAGCTGGAAGTCTGCACATGACTGTTCAGACAGCAGTCCTTATTGAAACCCTCATTGAATTAGGAGCAGAAGTGAGTAATTTATAAAATATGTCTTGAAATATTCAGCTTTAACACTATTTCCTGGCTAAATCATTCTAAATCACAAATACTATCATTGTCATAGACTACTAATCAATAGCTAACTTGTTGATTTGCATATTATCTGTATTTAAGCAATTGGTTTATTATGGAGCGTAATTGTCTTAAGGACTTAAAATTGATTTTATTTTCTTTGACTAATACTCTTTCCTAATAAATGAGTTCACCTTGTTTTATTGGTACCACACTAAAGCTGTATGAAGGATCATCAAAAAAGCAAAATAGTTTGTTGCCTGATTCTTCAAGGCTTGGTGATGATTTATTAAGATTTAAATAAAAATAAATTAAGGTAAGGTCATGTTAAGTTCTTTGGTTTATAATAAGATACACTTATATAAATAATACACATCAAAGTTAAACCCATCATTTAAGTCTATCATTATCTTGAGACACTTAAACTC
Source organism: Perizoma flavofasciatum (assembly GCA_958496245.1). NCBI lineage: Eukaryota > Metazoa > Arthropoda > Insecta > Lepidoptera > Geometridae > Perizoma > Perizoma flavofasciatum. Next base: position 9,456,304 of record OY292421.1, read on the forward strand.
AGTGAATGATGGAGCCAGCTCTGTGAAATATGAAAGGTACTATATATTTATTATTTATTTATAAATATATAGTTATTTATTTGAGTACTTAGATATAATATTTTCAAAGCTAAAAATATTGATTTTATAACATTGATAAAAAGAGATAGAAGGTTGATCCTAAATCCTTATCTACTCAAGTACCGACAGATGTACAACTACTACAGTTGTATCATGTCATCTTTAACATAAAGTTTATGTAATATTAATATTTACAATACCTATATGGTTATAGCTGTCATGATAGCCAGTAGTTATCACATTATGACTAAGCAATAAAGAGCAAGATGTAACAATATTATAAATTACACAGCTGTTTTTAAGTCACCATTCCATCATCTATACAGGGTGTCCTAGAATATGTATCCCGAAAGGGGGTAATTCACCCTATATGATGTAATGTAGAACAGTGCAACCAAAAGTTTTAATGCCACACATAATATGTGATGGAATAAACATTTTTTATCATGTTTTGTAAGCAAACCTATCTTTTGACCTTCTTATCTTTAACCTGTGATCCCTTGAAGTTAATATGATATAATCAGCATTGCGCAACACTAAACCATTCTTATGTAAATTTTAGGTTTTATTAACTTTTTTCACTTCTTGTAGCCTCTAGTACTTCTAGAAGCCTGGTATGCCTTGCAATGACTATGCCTTGCAATAATTACACAAATGGTAACTTTAGGTTTTAGGACAATCCAGTTTCCTCTAGATATTTTTCGTCACCATTTTGCTTCTTCCTTATGACCCAGGGTGCACTGGAGATAGTTTTCAGGAGGCCATTTAGAAGCGCTGGATGATTCTTGTATTTGAAATGCTAGCTGTGAACCCCACAGTTAGATGCCATAAGTCCAGATAGGTTTCAGTACTGTTTCGTAGATGAGTAGCTTATCATCTACTGTCAATTTTAAATATCTCCCAAGTAGCCAGTAGAGTCCTCTGTATTTTAGGCCGAACTGGTCCCTTTTGGTTTGAAGGTGTTTCTTCTATGTAAGACGGTGATCTAGGTGCATACCTAGATACTTTACAGAATCACTGTGTGGAAGCGTGTGGATTCCCAGATTAAAAGGTGGACAGTCACCTCTTTTAAGTGTAAAGGTAAAATGAACTGATTTGAAGGCACTCGCTGTAATCCTCCACATTTTCATCCAGACATCCACCTTATTAAGGCTCTTGCAGGAGCTCGATGGCTCAAGTGCATCACTGCATCATTCCATAAAACAGTGTGGTTAGGTACACAATGCCTTTCTGTGGGAGTTGTTTTAGTGATCAGGTCAAAACCCGGTGCCTGTTTATTATCCAAGCATTTTATTTCAAGTTCTATTTCCTTCGATGTTACTGGCTCGATTGGTTAGTCCATTTGAAAGTCCTGGTTTAATGCCCCTTTAATGTCTACTGACGTAGTACTGGGATCAGCTTCGTTTGGTGTGAAAACTTTCTTCTTTTATTACATTATAGGGTACTCATCTTAAGTATTACAGGGACATGGTTGGATGATCCATACAGCGTGATCGACCACGCTAACTATGGCTATCGAGATGGCAATCAATTTTGACACTATTTCCCTATTTGTATGGCCCAAAATCAAATTGCGATTACACTGATTCCCCATCGCTTGATTCCCATACCCCCAAACTAAACTGAAGGCCATTTTGATAAGTAATCGAATCACGCTAAGGTCATGCCTCCATCTCGATAGCCATGGAAATTAGTGTGATCGTGATCGTTTCCGTGTTGAACGAGTATTTAGCCAATCTATACTATCTACAGGTACTAATATTATAAAGAGGAAATATTTCTTTGTTTGTACCGAATAGGCTCCGAAACTACTGTACCGATTTTAACCATTATAATCAGGAAGTAACATATGCTATAATTTATTTTCAAAAAATTAAAGATCCTTAAGAAAATTTCAATAATGTAACCCAAAGTAGCAAAATTTTGCCTATTAAATTCATTATTTGGCGTGCGCTGAGAAAACTATTGATGATACATAAAAATTATCTACTACATGATTAAAGGGGTGCCGTGATTACACAACCATGGAAAACACAACCATGGAATTGGTGTATATTTTGGTCGCAAATTCCAAGGTTGTGTTTTCCATGGTTGTGCTTTCCAGGCCGTATAAAGTAATGCACACCCTGGGAAAACACAACCATGAAAAAGGCTGCCAAATGACGAGGACGAGCCTCGTTTGCACTGAGCAAGTTCTAATATGTTCAACCAAGAGTTGCCATTGATTAGTAATGCAAAGAATAAGTTGATGCTGGCTTGAAAAATCCTTCCTAGACAAATCCGTCTTGGAAAGGTTAGGTTATTAGGTTTTTTTTTATTACCACTCAGAAAAGTAGGAATCAAAAATGTGTGAATAATGTCCAGCATTATTTATTTATTTATTTAAAATCAAATCAACACTTGTAGCTAGTGTGTTTCTGGATTTAATGATTTCATTTATAGTCTGTGGTACTCGTCTATAAAAATAGGATAGTACGATTTATACTCTGTAGTTGCATCTAAACGAAGCATGGACTTTCAACCAATCACAGCAATGGTCACAAAATCTCGGGTTGTGTAATCCATGGCTGTACATTCCCAACACGTTTCGGGAAAGCGCAACCAGGAATTTGCGACTATTTTGGTCGCAAATACCTGGCTGCGCTTTCCATGGTTGTACAATAACCGGACTCGATTAAAGTACTCATTATTGCCTACAAAAGAAGTCCTCGAGGGAATATATCTGGGTAGATCAACTTTTTTTTGTCCAAGCTCTGTCCCAGACGTTTGTATATGTTTGCCCCAAAAAGTATGTTTTTTTCTACGAAAAGTAAATGTTTACCGAATAATAAGTCTGTATTTATACAATTAGAACAAGTTTTAGTGAAAAATCATGCAATTTTACTTTTATTTTGGTGGTTGTCCGAAAGACGCAAGTATCATTTCTTATTACAACTATCTGTCCCAAGCCACTATTAGTCTGCAAAACTTCGAACAGTGAAAAAATATTCTATTGTCACATAAAAACTAATTAGTCCGCAATAGAAAATCTTATTTCTTAGTTCTTAAAAGCTTTTAATAACATTTTTATTGGTTCCCCTATTGACGAATTTCAGAATTATTTCGTTGTCCCTCAAGCTTCCTGCGTATTGTAGTTCCATCAGACAACCGCCAAAAATTTTAGTACGACCCAGAGATGGCGTTATTATCTCTGCAGTCAATAAAGCTATCGAAATTAGAAGCGCGACAACAAAGCCGTCTTTTTGTTTTATTGGATAATGTAATTAAAAACGAAAAATAAACAACTTGCTAATTTTAAAATATTCCTGTCAGGACAAAAAAGAGTTGATCGACCCATCTAACTATCATAGCTAAGTCACAATAGCAGCTTTTGTATTCTAAAATTTAATTAGATCGCCGGTAGAAACAAAAGTTGGTTACATTCGTATCGTAGTATTAATTCTTATTCAAATAAGTTTTATCGTCAGGTAAGGTATTTGTGTAGCAGTAAAATACTTTTCATTCGAATCGGACATTTAATTTCGAAGTTATCACGAGTATAAAATCGAAACTTGTACTTGTAAACTTGTATAGTAATCTATTATATCTGGCATCTTGTATGACTCAGTTGGCCAGTTTGTGGGTTCAGTTGGTAGGTAGGTAAAGTGGTTGTCTTCCTTGTTGCATTTTAGCACTCTTCCTCTAGTTGTAATGAGTCTGGAACCCAAGTGGGTGTATTGGCGTTCCAGTCACCACCAGATATGAATCGCTTCTCCAGTGTTGCAAATTAAGCATCTTGTTGTCTTCCACCGTTATTTTTGCAGCTTGTATTTCATCTGTTGGGAAATAGTGTTTTTTAATTGAAGATTATTTTACTGATAACTGCCGCACCTCCATGGGCTGTGCCGTTAGAATGATTAGTGCTGTATATATTGTCAAAATAAGTTACGTATTTTGACGAGGTGTTTATCATTAAGGTAGGTTTATATGTGATATTAATAAGATATCCAACTCATGCATATTTATCAGCATTTCCACCTCTTGTTTATTGGGAGCCAGGCCATTGATGTTCCAGGTTGGTACCAAATGTAAAAAAATTAAGGCAATAAAGCATTATTATTATAATTTGGTTCCCAGGTCCAATGGTCGAGCAGTAACATATACAGCACGCAGGACGAGGCAGCGGCGGCGCTGGTTGCGCGCGGCATTCCCATCTACGCGTGGAAGGGCGAGACCGAGGAGGAGTATCTCTGGTGCATCGAACAAACCCTCATCTTTGCTGATGGAAAGGTATTATTTTTAACTTTTTTTCTTATCCTATTCCTTCCCACTGCTGGGCATAGGTCTCCCTCTTTTCCTACCATAGATCGCGTTCCAATGCAAAATCCGACCACTGACTGTGGTGAATTCAAGAATGCATCCAGATCGACTCGCCTGGATCTTTTCCTAGGCCTTCCGAGTTGTCTTCGGGTACCCATTGGGTACTTAGCACGCTCACGACTGTAATCCCCATGATTGACATATTCTGATCCATAATTAGCAGATAAAGAAAATTATATTTGGTAAATGTCCACGCTTTGCTGAGTAGTTAGCATTCCACGTGACAGGCTACAAAGCCCATCACTTTATTAGAACACTAACCTATGGCCTTCGCCTTGAAACATTTTGGTTTCAGTTTCCTCAAGATGGTTTCTCTGCAAGTTTATTGCTTATTTTAATGTGTGTGAAGGGAAGCTCCTTCCCTTCTTTTCACTGTCACAAATTCCTTTTTTTGTCCTTACTAAAGCAGAGTGACATTAAATAACATTAACTTGTTATTTAACAAGTTAATGTAAGTAAGCAATATTAAGAAAAACATTGAGTTATGACGACTATTTCTTTATAGATCATTCAGTTGACTTCTAATATTTAAGTTGAATCAAGTTACATATGTATTTATAATTGTACATCTGTATATTTCGTAATTACTTGTTAAATAAAGTTGAACACTACAACAAAAAATTAAAGAAAAACATAAAATATTTACTATTGGTTGTTCCAGCCCTGCAACATGATCTTGGATGATGGAGGTGACCTCACAAACCTGGTGCACACGAAATACCCACAACTGCTGGAGGGCATCAGGGGACTATCTGAAGAAACCACCACCGGCGTCCACAATTTGTACAAGATGCTACGTGACGGTATTCTAAAAGTACCAGCTATTAATGTCAATGACTCTGTAACTAAGAGCAAATTCGATAATTTGTATGGTTGCCGAGAGTCTCTGCTAGATGGTATCAAGAGGGCGACGGATATAATGATCGCCGGCAAAGTGTGCGTGGTCGCCGGCTACGGCGACGTCGGTAAGGGCTGCGCGCAGGCGTTCAAAGGCTTCGGTGGCAGAGTCATCGTCACCGAAATCGATCCGATCAACGCACTCCAGGCCGCCATGGAAGGCTTTCAAGTCACTACCATGGAAGAAGCTTCTGAAGTCGGACAAATATTCGTTACGACAACCGGCAACATTGACATCATCAACAAAGATCACTTCCTGAGAATGAGAGATGACGTGATTGTATGTAACATTGGACATTTCGACTGTGAAGTTGATGTTGCGTGGCTAGAAAACAACGCCAAAAAACAAAACATCAAGCCACAAGTTGACCGTTATGAATTAGATAATGGAAATCACATCATTGTGCTGGCTGCTGGACGTCTTGTTAACTTGGGTTGTGCCACTGGACACTCATCATTTGTTATGTCCAACTCATTCACAAACCAAGTGCTGGCACAAATTGAACTCTGGACCAAGCACAATGAATATGCCATTGGTGTACACACCTTGCCAAAGAAATTGGATGAAGAGGTAGCAGCGCTTCATTTGGACCATCTTGGTGTCAAGTTAACCAAGCTATCTGCCAAACAAGCTAAATACATTGGAGTGCCTGTTGAGGGCCCATACAAACCAGACCACTACAGATACTAAATGCTAATCAAAATCATGTCAAATTTTTCATTTTATAAGCTGGAGCTTTTGTAATCTTATATTTGTTTAATTAAGAGTAATAAAGTAGGTTGTAAAATGAATGATTTTTCAATTTTTTTATCAATTTTGGAAAATGGGCTTTTACATGAAGCAAAACTAGATATCATGTTCAGGTGTATCAGGCAAAACTAGATATCACCCATAGCACAAAATTTCTACAGTAGTTAAAAACTCAAAAATGCTCATCACAAATGGCTCAGTGGTTGAGCCATGATACATAGTTATAGATATTTCCAATATCATTTTACTTATCGTTATGTCATGGCCAAATCACATATCATTATAAATTGTAGACTATGTTATTCTAATGTGTAAGCTATATTACACATTAGAATAAAAAAAAGTATATAAGTAGTATATCAGTCATGTAGTTCCTGTTATACAAGCTCTGCTTGGTTTGGGGCTAGATGATGCTGTGTGAAAAATGTCCAGCATTATTTATTTATTTAAAATCACCTAAAAATGAAGTTGCGAGCTGCATTTGTCGAATCCTTGAATAAAACAGAAAAGAGTGAAGATATCAGTTTAAAAAAATGATGTCTGCCCAAAATAAAATAACTATACCCAAGTTCCTGTCTGCCATCTATGATACAAGTCTGTGACTATGATCATAAATATTGTTTATTCCTTACTTTTTCATTATAAATTAAAATTACTACACAAATTAGTATTTAGCCTACTTTATTATGTAAACAATACAAACATCAATACATCTAGGAAGCATAGTATTGTAATAATTCTTCATCTCTAGGTTTCAGAATGCTTCCATCTTTCAAGTTGATAACCCAACCAGGTTCAAGCCCATAAAATATTTGGCGTGGATCTTTCCTTTCACACAACATGCTGTAATTGGAATCTTTTTCCAATTCAGGAACTTTATAACCATACTTTTGTGCTAATTTCAGCCTTTCCTGTGATATTTTTTCTGGGTCTGCCAGGTACCCCCGAAATGCTGCACTTGAGTAGTATTCAATGGCATCTGGTGGTGGAACCATCCTCCTTGGAATAGCTTGGCCACTCTCGAAGAACTTCTTTGGGTTCTTCAGAAGAAATAGACTATGGGGATCATAGTATGCTGTGGTGATAACACCACCATTTTTTTCAACTGCCGCTATGACTTGTTCACTGGCCCATTGCACTTCAATATTTATCTTTGCCTCAAAGAAGTCTACCCCTTCATCTGTCAAGTTTATTCCATACTCTTTCTGATCAGGATGAAAAACATACAGCCCTGATTTGACAATGCTTGCAATATCTATTGGCTTAGTAATGTCTACACGGTTTTTATCAATGAGCATCTGAAGTTTATGCAAGGAAAGTGGTGGATACTGTCTTCTCAGACTGAAAGAAGAACAAACACATCTTAATCTTAAAATAGAACAAGGTAAACTTTGATAATGCTTTCTTTTTTAGAGATGCATAAACTCCATATCAGAGTAGAGTGGTCTAAAAAATGGGAATACCTAACTTGTGTTTTTAATTAACACTATGTACTTTCTGAATAACTCACTGATGTCCCCTGTAGTAATGTTCCTGAGGCACGCGCAAATAAAATGGATTGTTTCCAGTTTCATAACCTAGTCTCATGTAGTTCTGTCTTTGTCCAGAGCCTTTGTTGCCAGAACCATGTTTGTCCCCGCCGTGCTGTGCTCGACCTCTTTTTGCCTAGAATATAGGAAGTTTTAGATATTCCGCACATTTTTTAAGGGAAAGGGGTATCCTTTCCGACCGGCTATAAATGCTCTTGCGGCCTTAGGGAGCGAAGAGGCCGCAACAGCAGCTTGTGCCGCCTCAACGTTCGGTCCTAAAGGGTCAGTTAAGAGGCTATCAGGTTAACTTACAAGTATTTTGGAGCCAGGATTGTCACGAAGATTAGCAAGAGATATTCTTGGCAATGATCGTAACATCGACAGAGACTTTTCAGTTATCTGTCGGGAAGACATTTTGTAGTATTTTTGGATTCAATTGATTACAAATGCATTATCTCAAATTAAGTTAATTATTAAATCACTGACTAAGACGAATTAGTGTGGTTATCATTTGCTATTATTTGTCACAAAGTCACAATTCGCCTTCTGATTATATTAGCCGTGGCTATTTCAATTTCAAAATGGGTGTATTTGACTAGATAGTTATAATAAACGGTGAATACGTTCCATTAGCGTTAACATTGCGCCGTGACTAATCAACTATCTAATGTGTCAACGAGTCGTAACACGTTCGGTTAGTGATCGAGTTCGTGAATAACGTTACCTCTCACGAATCGGGAAAAAATCACGACGACGTTATTCGCTCACCATGGTAAACGAGTGAATGAAGTTAACTAATTCAACCCGAAATACCATCAAAACCCTGGTTCTTTAAGTTCCGTAAAGCTGACAAAATAACCACGTCTACTATCTGTCGTCTTCGATTGGGTCATGCTTGCACACCAGTTTTTCTAGCCAAAATAAGGGTCAGGGATCACTCCTTGTGTGAATGTGGATTAGATGAAGGAAATGTTGATCACCTTTTTTTCTCTTGTCCTAAGCTACGGCTATCTTTGCATGATGTCACCCCTCCAGAAATCCTTCGTCCTCTCTCTTCCAAATTTATACTATCCCTTGTCTTCTCCCCTTTTATAATATTATTATGTAAATTTTTAACTTGTAATAAAATAAAATTATGATAACTATGCTGATGTACATCTCTATGTGCCTTTCATAATGTTAAATGTACATTTCGTGTGTTTTGTCTCTGTATTTGTGTTGTCCTTTACAGGTTTATATAAATCAACTTATAGTTTAAAAAAACTGTTCGAGTCTCCCTCTATTTAGACCGGTCAAATTTCTGTAAACTCCTCTCCATCGCCTTATTTTTTTAATCTTGTCGACACGATATTGGCAAAATTGTGGCAACTCTTACCACAGAAGCCATAAATAAAAGTTGAATTTGAAGTTAACTAACAGCCAAACGCGAGTCGCAACGTAACGTGTTGCGAAGATTCACCGTAGCCGAACGCGGCAAACGAGTACAGCTATATTATTAGGTTAATAATGCGTGCGTGTCAGATAGTCATATTTTCTCATACTTGTATCACAGATATTATACTAAGCCTAGCGTATTCAAGTCATGAATAACTTGAATACTGATTATGAATTTGGTGTTTATTGTTTTGACATTTGGCGAGTAATGTTGCGAAACTGTGGTATTCTATATTGCATTCATCAGAGTCAGGTTTCGCGAATCTTTTCAAAGAAAGATTAACTACTTACTGTGAGAAAATAATTAAAGAAATTGTAAAAAAAATAATGTTAAGTAATGAAATCAACTTCTAAATACGCCTACATAATGAACTATTTCACTACCTATGTAGCCAGCCCTAAGCCTGGATATTTATGAAAGGAAGTTATTTCTTTATATTTCACAAACTCAAAATGTGCTAAACGTGATTCGCTTCACAAGAATCTAATGCATAAGGATGCAGCGAACGCAGCTCGCAACGTCAATTCGAGGCGCGTCCTTAAATCTCTTTTTAGCTGATGCAGGCCCGCCCGTGATTGCGCGATAGCAATATTAGCCGTTCAGAATTTGTTATAAATTTGGTTGTGTTCCGTAATACCAAAAATGATGACTGAAAACTTGTATTTGTATTTTTCACATCGTGTTGTTATTCTGTAACTAGACAATACAATCTATGTAGCTTATCAAACAATACGTAACATATTGTTATTTTTAATACGAATCAAATAAGATGAAAACATGCGGGATAAATGTTCATATGACCTGCAAATACCTCACGGATATCTCTGAACGATAAGATTCGTAACGAATACATCCGTCAGAGAACCCAAGTTATTGACATAGCTCAACGAATTAGCAAGCTGAAGTGGCAGTGGGCTGGTCATATCTCGCGAAGAACCGATAATCGCTGGGGGTAAACGCATTCTTGAGTGGAGACCGCGACTCGGCAAACGTAGTGTAGGACGCTCTCCAGCCAGGTGGGCTGACGATCTGCGAAAGACTGTAGGCAGATGCTGGATGCGGCAAGCTGAAGACAGGGCGCTATGGCGCTCATTAGGGGAGGCCTATGTCCAGCAGTGGACTAATATAGGCTGATGATGATGATGACCTGCAAATATTTTTCTCTGGTCTGGGTGTTTTCTATGTATTTATTTACTTACAAAAAAAGTAAGTATATAAGTAGTTTAACAGTCATTTAATTCCCATAATACAAACTTTGATTCACACTATTTACGTTATTTTGAATAACGTTTATTCAAGACATTAGATCTTGCGTGAAGTGAATACAAAATCTCGCAACGAAACACTCCTAATTTAGAAGATACAATATATATAAAATACTTCATAGAGTACCTACCTACCTAGGAATAAGTACATACCACACCACATCTCAAGGGCAAATAATATATAAGACAAATAACCGACTTCAAAAAACGGGAAATTGACAAAAAGTCTAATATTAAATTTCATCACCAATTTTTCACTATTCATTTTAGGAGTGGGATTTTTTCATATCTTAGTGTGCTTGATTAAGTTATTTTTCAAGTCGTTACTGTTAGGGACTACGAGGCCCTAGAGGCACTTTCAAATTTAATTTAATTTTAATTCATAGAAAGGACCATCTACGCCCACTTCTTGTTTTTTATTACAAAGTCAATTAGATTCAGTACCTACAGTGGTAAACAAATTTCTTATGGAAAATAAGTGACATACTTAATAATACATTTTAATACTAGAATAAAAAACAAAAGTTAAACCGCTTACAAAAAAAATGTTTCGGCTAGTCGTTATTCCGTAAAATGACGATGATTTTTAAGTTTTACGGGAAAAAAGCAATCCCTTAGGAGTATAACTTTTATGGGACCATTTCGGGATCATTTTCTATACAACAACAAAGTCATCAAAATCGGTTAACAATTGGCGAAGATATCAAATAACTACCTACCTAACACAAACAATAAAAAAAACAGCTGAATTGAGAACCTCCTCCTTTTATGATGTCAGTTAAAAAGTAGGTACCTACTTACTTTTCAACTTCATAAAACTGAGAATTAAAATATAGTGAGGTACCTCTATTTATTTACTTTATTATGTAATAGGTCATTTCTTAGGTAGGTACCTAATTCAACTATTTTACGAGACAAACAAGTACTACCTATAATTTTTACCACATAAAAATATAACATCTTAAAAAAGAAAAACAAATTCACTAATTACAAAGACTTAAAAAGGTAGGTAGGTAACATAATTACAAAGATTTTTAAACATTTGATTAACTAAACTGTTCCAATATGCAGCGATGGGCTTGCAACCTTGCGATTTATGTATTTACAAAAACAAGTATATAAGTAGTAAATCAGTCATGTAGTTCCCATAATACAAGCTCTGCTTAGTTTGGGCCTAGATGATGCTGTGTGATAAATGTCCAGCATTATATATTAGTAAAGTATGTGGTATAGTCGTAATGATAACCTAAAAGTTTTTGTTTTTTTTCTGCTTTGGCTCTTTCTGTGTCATTTCAAATTCAAGCAAAGAAAACAAACCATTGTTTAGCTAAACAAATATTTGAAAAAACCATCAACAAAATTAAAATCATTACATGATTAGTTTATTAACTTCTTCAGGAGTCCTCCGCATTATCGTTTGTGGTTCTGCATATGCATTAGCTGTGTCATGAATAGCATGATGAAGTTGAGCATAGATAGCCATAATCACCTCAAAAGCTCGTTTTTTAACATGTTGTTTGTGAGAATGACTCAAAAGTAAGTTCAACTGGGGTAGTAAGTATGTATCAGGAGATACCAAAAACATATCAAACTTATTCAAGAAAGTTTTGAGTGTTGAAGTGTCCATTCCAGGTATAGCTGATAGAGGTCCACTGATTTTTTCTTGTAGTATCGTGTAAATAGGACCCAAGTTCAAGTTTGCTACTAAGAAGCTGGCCTGTTCCGATGTGAGAGTATCTATTTGGGCTTCAGACTGTGCTTGAAGTCTTTCATTGTATTCATCCATGATAGTATACAAGGAGAGAGTGCATTGAATGTGATAAATGCAGTTTAATGTGTATACTGACATATCAGAGGAGCTCAGGTGACATGCTGTTTCATTGATGGCATGTAGCAGAGGGTCCAGTATATGTGTGATAATCAATTTTCTATCTGACATGTTCAAATTATTAGAGTTGTTCATAATAGCAAGTAAATCTCTCAAAAAGCTCACAAGGTCTGTTACAACAACTGATGGATTGAGATCTACAGGTGGTGCTTTCACTCCATGACTTAACTCTTTCTGTATTTTACTATCCAAAGTTATGAGAAAAACTTCTTCACTTTTCCTAAGAAGTTCCTCCAATGTGTTGATAAGGTGGCCTTTGCTGACAGTAGATTGTATTATATCCTTGTAATATATTATGAGGTTGGTGATAGACCAGAGAACTAGAGGATCCTTATCTGGTTTTAGTATCAGTTCTGCTCTAACTTTCAAGAGAGGGCATATGGCTTCCATTATATTGGTCAAAGCATTAATAATTTGTTGGTTCTTGTCCGACATGTTGCAAAACTTGAACAGCATATTCAGATTCTCCTTTTCAACTGGTATCACCTGGTATGCCCAAGTGAGGATATCTCCTATGTAACGCTTGGCATCATTTGCATAGAACTCTATTGGTTTAGATCCATTTTCAGACCCTTTAGTTAATGCATCAATAAATAGCTGAACAATGGTTGCCTTTCTGGCTGAACAGTATTCATCAATGATGTTAGAGAAGAGGACTTCTCGTGTTTGAAACTTAGCCAAAGCTGTGGACACAAGTATATTGTTAGGAGAATCAGTACTAAGACATGCTCCAATGGTCCAATGGTAGAGCTTCTCGATTGCCACTTCTTGCTGCAGGCTCACTGTCTCCATTACATCAAATGCTGAAGTTTGATACCAACATCGTACTAGCGTTTTGCAGTTCTCATTTAATTTTTCAATCTGTGATAGCGTTCCAAAGAAATCTGATGTTAGTGGTGTTTTAACAGACACATTTTTGAGATACTCGATTTTCTCTGAAGGTAGTTGAAAGCAGTTAACAAATGAATTAACCCATATCAGCTTTTTCTCTGTTTTCTTACTTTCTTCTTTTAGTTTAGTGGTTTGAGCGATTAAATGGTGCGTTTTCGTTTTCGATTCCGTCAATCTATTTGACATATCTTTTACAGCGTTATCTAATGATGTCAGAGAGTTTAATAGCACCTGTAGTTTATCCTTTACTTTGTTATACTCCAATAGAACAGTTTTATTGACGAGCATATCACATTTTTCTATTTCATTTAACAAAATTCTTCTTGAGTAGGATGAGTTTGATGAACATAAACCAGAAACTGATTTAAGTGCATCACTGCTATCTGAAACGATGTGATTATCAAAGATTTTGTTAATCCTTTGGCGGATCGAATTGTTAGAAAATGTATCCATTGTAGTTTTCTTTTCTTTCCGAATTCCGAAAAAAGCTGAAATTTATTTCAACTACACTGACATGTAACGCTACGCATTACTGACATAGCAGACAGTTCTTTTTTTGACAGATGTTTCAGTACTCAAAGCACTCTGTGTTAAGGCACAATATTGATACGCAAATACGCTGAGGTGACACATAGGTAGTAGGGATGACGATTTAAGATCGATTTATCAAAGAAACGATTTCTCGGGGTAAAAAGATCGTTTTTTTTTCTAATCGATCTTGAGCAATGGATCGATTGAGTGAAGCGATTTTAGACACAGAAAAATCTACTTTTGATTTATTTACGTTTTATTTGTACCATTATAAGAAGAAAAAGCTATGTATATTGTCAAATTAGTACCCTTATAATTTTTAAACGAAACTTTAATTATTGTAAACTACTTGAAAGTATCTGTAATGTGAATTGTGGGGTCGTCTGTTCCTTGCCAGTGAATATTTTTGGTTGCCGGCATTGGAAGCGAACAGAGAATTCTTTGGACCCCAAAAGATAAGACAAATTTTGATTCCTTAAAAGTTTACATATGAGTTACTAGGACCTATTAAGTATACCTAATTAGTGACACTAAAATATTTTATGCAAAACGATGCTTCTTTAGAAATACAATTTCACCCATATCAAGCAACTATATTTTTTAAGTACTGTATCAAAATGTTTTAAAATAGCAAAAACAAAAAACATATTTCGATTTTTCTGCAATCCTTTTGAGACCTTTATTGTTTGTGATATGAACTGATTCTAAAATAGATTTTAAAGGAGTAGAAAATAAAGTCAAAACAGATCGATTTTTAGAAATCGATCTTTTGAGCTCCGATTTTATCGTGAATTGATTCTTCAGCTTCCTTTTTTTACAAGAATCCCTATAAATAGAATATAATAGTCGGTATTCTCTGTCACAGACTAGCTATGGATACTCCATGACTTCCTAAAATTGAAAGTGGTAGTGTCAATGTTATCTGTCAAAAATATACCATAGACAAAGAGTGTTTAGTTCTGTTTGGCGGTTGTTTTCATACTTCTTGATTATTTTTAGCAATTAAAACTTATTGTTGTAATTATTTATTTAAAAAAAACTAGTACCTATAAAAGTGTAGTAATTTTAAGTTTACTAATACACTTTTGTTGGTAATTGATTCTACACGAAAACAAGAATAAATAGTGTCTATGGTTGTATCATATGATCAATGGTCATCATTCTTTTTCATTCAATTGATTTTTTCCCAAAAGCCAAAATCTTTGGCCTTTGCTTTGGATTGTGAAGTCGTGTAGCCTGAAATACTTATAAACAAGTTGTTGGTTGTAAAAGCTTCATAAAATGAAGGGATGTCTGTTCAATATCGACGGGGGATACTTGGAAGGGCTTTGCCGTGGTTTCAAGTGTGGTATCCTCAAGCAGTCAGACTACTTGAACTTGGTGCAATGTGAAACTTTGGAAGGTAGGGATTCTGCGCAAATTGCCAATCATTAAAGTTTTTAACGACCTTCTCTGTGAAATTTAATAATCAATATTTTTCAGATCTAAAACTACACCTTCAGGGCACTGACTATGGCACTTTCCTCGCTAATGAGCCCAGCCCCTTGTCCGTCTCTACGATCGACGACAAGTTGCGTGAAAAACTCGTCATCGAGTTCCAACATCTACGTAACCACTCAGTGGAGCCTCTGTCCACCTTCTTGGATTTCATAACATACAGCTACATGATTGATAACATAATTCTGTTGATCACGGGTACTCTTCACCAGAGGCCTATTTCTGAGCTGATCCCGAAGTGCCACCCCCTTGGATCATTTGAGCAGATGGAAGCCATTCATGTAGCAGCCACACCAGCTGAGCTCTACAATGCTGTTTTGGTGGATACACCTTTGGCCCCATTCTTTGTGGATTGCATCAGTGAGCAAGATTTGGATGAAATGAACATTGAGATCATTCGTAACACTTTGTACAAGGCATATCTGGAAGCTTTCTATTCTTTCTGCAAGGAAATTGGAGGCACTACTGCTGATGTCATGTGTGAGATTTTGGCTGTAAGTTGTTTACTAACAATAGCTTTTGTATGATACTTACCTAAAATTAGATCATAACAAAAAAGATCATGCCATAAATTTTCCAGTTTGAGGCTGACCGCCGTGCCATCATCATCACAATCAACTCATTTGGCACAGAGCTGTCAAAAGATGACCGTGCCAAGCTATACCCTCGTTGTGGGAAGCTGAACCCTGATGGGCTTGCGGCACTCTCTCGTGCAGATGACTATGAGCAAGTGAAAGCAGTGGCAGAGTACTATGCGGAGTACCAAGCACTCTTTGAAGGTGCTGGCAATAATGTTGGTGACAAGACTTTGGAAGACAAGTTCTTTGAACATGAGGTAGGCTGCATTAACTCTGAATGCACTATTGTCTATAATTATTTGGAGTTTGTCTTAGTTGACAATCTCAGTGAATGCAGGCAAGTAACCAGCTAAGATGCAAGAGGTCTGAGTTTGATTCTCAAGTCTGGGTGTTGGAACTTGTGGTTGCTGATACCCATTACATGGAATCCTAGCGTGCAGTCAGGACTATGTATGTGACTGCTGTTGAGCAGTTATTTGTTTATAGTTAATATCATACATATTTCCAAATGCTGGACATTGGGTGGAATAATAGTTATCATCGTAACATAGAAAGGGCATGATATCATTTTGATAATATTTTCAATAATTTCCAGGTGAACCTCAATGTGTTTGCATTCCTGCAACAGTTCCACTTTGGAGTGTTCTACTCATACCTCAAGCTGAAGGAGCAGGAGTGCCGGAACATTGTCTGGATCAGTGAGTGCGTAGCTCAGAAACACCGTGCTAAGATTGACAACTACATTCCAATCTTTTAAATGTTAACATCTTTTATGTACAAAAACCATATTCCCCTAAACATGTTTGTACATATTCTTGTTAGATAAAAAGCCATAAAGCTTTAACTTTTATGGAAAGCAGTTATTGAGTACAGTTTATTAATGTTAAACCCATACAATAATATAATTTTATTATAACTGCTTGTAGGTAAATTGTAGGGTCACATCTTTGATCACAAGCTAGCTTATGAATAATATAAGTTATGAACTCAAAAACAATAGGGATAAAATGGACTTTATTTGAATTATCAACACAAACACTAATACTATTTTATGATAAAATCAATGCATAAATATTTATATTTTACGTAGCTGTTGTGACAAGTGATTCAGTGCTGTAATGTAATTGGCATTGTGTGTCCTATCCTGTAATCAGATAATATCTATTTTTTTCTTCTGTAGTTATGTTTATTAGCTGTATTGTATAGAAATCAGTATTGATTTTGAATTGATTAGTAGGTTACATTTCAGACATTGTAAATCAATGAATGATTTTTAGGCATTTAATAAAGACCTTACATATTGTTTGTGAATATTATTATTTATTAAAAACTTGTACTTTGGAGCCTGATAATAGTTTATTCCATTTTCAATACCCTGCCTATATAATAAATAAATAAAAATCTTATTTAATGTTATTGCAGTGTTTTAGTTGTCTCCCTATATGCCTTAGCAATATCATTCTTTTATACAGTTTAATTGTTCACTTATCATGTCAGTAACTTCTCCTGTATATTCTAAATTAAGCTTAGATGGTTTAACTGATAGTATTTTGGAATGCTCTATCCAGAACTTTTCTTTCAGCATGTCGTTGTGTACATCAACAATCACAGCTCTGCTTATCTCTTTTTCAATAAGATGTTTTCTCAAAAGTATTGTTCCTCTTCTGAAAATCTCCAGTTCTTCATTGTAATTCATATTGAATTCTTGAAATAATATCTCATTTTTGTCAGCTGAAACTGTGCCACACAGTCGTTTCTCTGCCTGAAACATGCAAATTTTGAAAAACACTGAACATGAGTGGTACTAATATTATGTACATTGGTAGGTACATAATTACCAATTATTATCTTACCTGAACTGGAGTTAATTTGCCTTTTAGAACCAGGGCCCAAAATGTTGTATTGTACAAATTGTTAATGTGCACATCAGCTTGCCTCCATTTCAAGTAATCTATAAGGTTTTCCTCCGATGGATACAAAACTGCTCGACCATCAAACGCTGGTGGGTATTTTAATTTTTCCTCTTCAAAAAACTTATTCCAATAGAAAACATACGCGGATGAGAACTTGCTTGTGATTGTAGTTAGTAGTTTTGCCGCCCGCCGTTTGTATAGTGAAGTTTCCTTCTTGAAAATAAAGGAATATTCATCACTTTGTCCAAAACCAATGATTAAATCATTGAATTCTTTCATTACTGTGTATGCAGCGTAATTCATTAGCTTCAAAGCTCGTAAATCATTGGGCTTAGAAAAGTTGTGATCGTCTGAAAACTTATGGAAGCACTTTCCATCGAGCCTCAGAACTATCCATGTGTTAGGGAGGAGTGCATCTTCTGTTTCGAACTTTTTCACATATTCGAAAGAGCTTTTGGCCATTTGTATAGTTTTTATATAACTAGTATACTTTGGTATCGTGTTTATTGATGAAAATCGTAAATAAAATTTTATCATTCCGCAACCAGCACGGACC
This sequence comes from Perizoma flavofasciatum, assembly GCA_958496245.1. Taxonomy (NCBI): domain Eukaryota; kingdom Metazoa; phylum Arthropoda; class Insecta; order Lepidoptera; family Geometridae; genus Perizoma; species Perizoma flavofasciatum. The sequence goes on from OY292421.1 coordinate 9,474,454, forward strand.
ACAGAATAAAAATATTTGTTTTCTTTGCTCTAACCAAAGAGAATGTACATAACGCTACGCTTAGCGGAGACTGTTTCTTTGGCGTCAACCATAGACCAGTTTACAGTTCACTGATAAACCAGTTTATTCATATGAACGACATTATTACGCCGCATCGATCGTGTAGTCGACGGCGACGCTGGTAAATCAATAGGGACTCTACTGAAATGCAAATAGATACGTATTTATCTGTTCGTTTTAGTGGTGGGTCCTTAGCACGTGTGGCACCACAATTGTAGCTACACACTTTCTCGAAACGAGGCCTCACTCTTTTCGTTAGGACGAGCTAGCACACCTGCACACCAACACAGTTGCACAATTGTGCTAGGCGCGAGCCGAGCCGTGAGGAAAAATCGTGTTGGCTCGCACAAAGCGCCTCGCACATAGCACTCCACTCTATTACCACACCACACAACACGCACAGTGCACACTGTATTCCCAAGACTGCCTCACTCAACTACGTTCAGAAACTGCCTCGCTTCCTCGCCTCAATTATGGTACCACAGTGTGCTGGCTCAGTTGTAAAACTGAGCCCCTCGCACGATCCTCGTTTTCATACAGTGTGCTACTCATGACTAGTTCGATTACCAATCGGCGGAAGAACTACTTACGTCAACAAAAACTAGTTCATACCATAGACTAGTACATTGTTTTGTCGACGATGCAAACCAGTCGAAAATTAAACTATTACGTCAACATAAACTAGTTGATACCATAGACTAGTACATTGTTCTGTCGACGATGCAAACCAGTCGAAAATTAAACTGTTTTATCAACTAGTTTATAGTTAGCGATAAACAGTCTCGTTTCGTTGACTGAAAAATCGTCAACGACCCACCTCTACGCTAAGGCTCTAACAGTAGTGTGTAGTAGCTATGGATAGTTCGCGAACGAATGAAGTAAATGAAGTACTTCATACGTAAGATTGTCTTATCATTTAGTTCACTACTCATTCTAATGTTGTTGGAGCAAAGAGGTAAAGCTCAGACATAGTGTAACCTCATGTCAGATATAAAACAATTGACGGAAAATTTTCAGTGTCACTAGAGATGAAAATTTTGCAATAACCAATTTCCAGTATCATAGTTTTATAAAGTGTTTTCTCATTTGATTTGTTTGTATATAATTCTTAAAATGATTATATAAAATGTTAAGGGCCCAGGTTTAAGGAACCAACCAACTAGGCGTAGTGTCGCCAACAAAGGTTAAGGGCCGCAGCATAACAACGAAGAAAATGAACGAAAACGGAGAAAAAAGTGCTACGAGCACTGTGAGTAAATATGATACTTTGAGTTTAGCATCAATTGAAAAACTTGAGGGTGCTACTAACTACAGCTCTTGGAAATTTGTAATGGAGTTGTACTTGATACATGATGATTTATGGGAGTATAAGCATACTACGCCTGTAGATGAAGTAGGCAAAAAGAGAGACCAAAAAGCAAGAGCTAAAATATGCTTGATGGTAAAACCAGAGTGCCTTATTCATGTAAGAAAAGTGAAAACAGCCAAAGAGGCTTGGTTAGCTTTAGAGAAAGCATACGAAGATAAAGGTCTGAATAATAGATGCAGATTGTTGTCAAAATTAGTAAGTCTGAAACTTGAACAGTTTTCAACTATAAGAGACTATAACGGCAATAATGACAACTTCGCAAAAATTGGGCGATTTAGGAAAAGAAATCGACGATGAGTTGCTAGCTGCGCTGATGCTTCAAGGATTAACCGAGAATTTTCAAGCAATGAGACTGGCTATTGAAAATTCTAACATCAAAATTACAACAGACTACGTTAAAACAAAACTTTACCAAATGGAGGATACATATGCAGCTACGAGTGCAAATAATCACGCTCTGCTATCAAAGAAAAAGAATTCTTATACACAAAAACAACAAAAGAAGTTGAAATGTTTTATTTGCGATGGACCTCATAAGGCGAGGGATTGTCCAGATAATAGGAAGAAGAAGACCAATGAAGCTTCAGTGGCTTTGGCGATGGCGACTTCGACTTCGACTTCAGAAGATTCTTGGATAGTTGACTCTGGCGCTTCAAATCATATGACATCAAGGCGTGAATGGTTGCATGATCTGAAAAAGTATGACAGGGGAGTGACTGTAGCATGTGCAAATGGAGATAGACTACAAGGTATTGCAAGTGGTAAAGTGGTATGTACAGAACCGAATGTTACGATTGATGCTATGTATGTTCCAGGATTAGCTTCAAACTTACTTAGCGTTAGTGCTATCACTAAGAAAGATCGTAATGTAGTATTCTTTAATGGAGGTTTAACATTGTAAATAGTAGTGATTGTAAAATAACCAGTGAACCTTTATTAACAGGAGTAGAGGTAAATGGTGTGTACAAATTAAAACAGAGTTTGAAGCACACAGCGTTGGCAACTGCTATCAGTGCAGAGAAGGAACTGTGACACAAGAGAATGGCTCATCTTGGAGTACGTAACCTTAAACTATTACGAGATAGTTTGGCAACAGGGGTAAGTTTTTCAAATGATCCCTTAGTATTAGATTGTGTTGCTTGTCTGAAAGGTAAGCAAACCAGACAGCCTTTCAAGAAAAGCAGTACAGCTAGCAGAGCAGGCGATGTACTTGAGCTTGTACATACAGACGTCTGTGGTCCAATGGCTGAGGAGTCATTTGGCGGATTAAAATATTTTGTTACGTTTATAGACGATTATACACGTAAAACCTTCGTGTTTTTTCTTAAATGTAAGAATGAAGTTTTTAGTAAACTTGAAGAGTTCAAGAATTTTGCGGAATTACAGACTGGACAGAAATTATAAACTTTACGGTCAGATAATGGCAAAGAATATGTGAATAATCGGATGAATGATTTCATGAAGAAGTTTGGAATCAAACATCAGTTGACCGTGGAATATACACCTGAGCAGAATGGTGTAGCGGAACGGGCAAACAGAACGATTGTAGAAAAAGCAAGGTGCATGATCCAAGAAGCTGGATTAAGCAATAAACTTTGGGCGGAAGCTGTAAATACAGCTGTTTATTTGAAGAACAGATCTCCAACAAAAGCTGTTAGAAACAAAACGCCTGAAGAAGCTTGGACTGGGAGGAAACAAAATTTGAAGTTTATAAGAGTCTTCGGGTGTAGAGCTTTTATGCATATTCCGAAACAAAAACGCACCAAGTGGGATTCAAAGAGCAAAGAGTTGCTACATATTGGATATTGTGAAGACTCTAAAGCTTATCGTTTGTTTGATCCAGAAACCAAGATGGTACATAAAGCAAGAGATGTTGTTTTCTTTGAAAACCAGTTTCACTCAAACAAGGAAAGTTCAGAAACAAGAAATAACGAGATTCCTCTTATTTTTGAACACGAAGATCTACCAGTACAACAAACAAATATGGAGATAGAAAATACGCAAAACGTAAGTGGAATTGAAATTCAAAATGAGTTGCAAATGGAAATTGAAGAAGAAGAAGAACTTCAAGAACATAACGAGACTGTAAGGGATATGGGGACCATGCATTTTTTACAAGAGAATGAAGAGTCTGATAACAATGAAATAGAGAGTTGTGATGAATGGGAAATGGCACTTGATGATAAAAATGAAGAGCTATTGCAGCCAGAACTTCCTAGAGAGAGAAGATATCCATTAAGAGAGAGAAAAGCTAAAGAATTTCCGGATCACGTCACATATCAGGCGATTGAAAGTGATTTTCCACAAACAGTGACTGAAGCTTTATCAAGCAAGGACAAAGAGGAGTGGAGAAAAGCTATTGAGGAGGAGTTAGACGCTCTGAGGAAAAACAATACCTGGACTTTGGTCAAGGCACCAGCGCGCCCTTACCACATCGTTGATTCTAAATGGATATTTAGAATCAAAGAAGAGGTGGGGGGAAATAGGTACAAGGCTCGCCTGGTAGCAAGAGGGTACAGTCAAAGGAGAGGCATTGACTATACTGAAACTTTCGCACCAGTGGTAAGACACAGTTCTCTAAGAACTTTAATAGCTATAGCAGCTAACATGGGACTCCAAATAGACCAAATGGATGTAAAAACTGCATTTCTAAATGGAAACTTGGATGAGGTAGTTTATATGAAACAACCGGATGGGTTTGAACAGAAAGGGAAAGAAAACTATGTGTGTCTTCTAAACAAATCATTATATGGATTGAAGCAGGCTCCTAGAAGTTGGAATAAGAAATTAGATGAGGAACTAAGGAAGCTCAACTTTAGGAAATCAGTAAATGAACCCTGTATCTACACGAGAATTAAAGAGAAGAAAATAATAATTCTTGCTGTATATGTAGATGACATTCTGTTATTTTGGAACGATATAACAGAAATAAAGCTAGTAAAGAAAGAGCTTATGTCAAAGTTTGAAATGAAAGATCTTGGCAAGGCAGAGTTGATGTTAGGTATTCAAATAAAACATGATTCTGATAGCATCAGTCTTAATCAAGAAAAATATATAGAGAAACTGCTCAAAGAATTTGGCATGGAAGATGCGAAGACAGTTTCAACACCAGCAGTTACTGGACAAAGGCTAGAGAAGCCTCCACCAGAGTATAAGTCAAGAGAAGATCTACCTTACAGAGCATTGATAGGTTCGCTTATGTATATTGCTGTGTGCACACGTCCAGACATTGCACATTCAGTGAACAGTTTGAGTCAGTTCAACAGTTGTTATGATCAGTCACATTGGATTGCAGCCAAACGAGTACTGCGATACTTAAAGGGGACTAAGAGTCATGGTCTTAAATATTTTAAAGGACAAAATAAACCTGTTGAAGGATATGCTGATGCAGATCATGCTGGAGAGTTTGATAGGAGATCATACTCTGGTTCTGTCTTCATATTTCAAGGTGGCTCAATTAGCTGGGAGAGCAAGAAACAGAGAACTATAGCTCTTAGTACAGCAGAGGCTGAATATGTGGCATTATCAGAAGCTGTAAGAGAAGCAATATTTCTGCGAAGGTTCATAGCAGAAGTAACTGATGGACAGGCCTACAAATCGGATGAAGCCATGACCATCTACTCTGATAGTCAGTCTGCCATTGCTATGTCTAAGAACCCAGTACACCACCAACGTACTAAGCATGTACCTCTAGATGTTAGGTATCATTTTGTGCGTGAGGCAGTTGTAAATAATCAAGTGATACTGAAGTATAAAGAGACGGCATGCATGGTAGCGGATGGTTTAACAAAACCACTTCCGAGAGGGAAGTTTGAGTGGTGTGTGAATGGTATGGGTGTTTGTGTTTGAGGAGTTTGAAAGGTGTGCGAAAGGACATGAGATTAAGGAGGAGTGTTGGAGCAAAGAGGTAAAGCTCAGACATAGTGTAACCTCATGTCAGATATAAAACAATTGACGGAAAATTTTCAGTGTCACTAGAGATGAAAATTTTGCAATAACCAATTTCCAGTATCATAGTTTTATAAAGTGTTTTCTCATTTGATTTGTTTGTATATAATTCTTAAAATGATTATATAAAATGTTCTGCGTACTCTGCTGAGTTTCCTTCAACTAGGGCCCAGGTTTAAGGAACCAACCAACTAGGCGTAGTGTCGCCAACAAATGTGTCTCTAGTTCATTTAGTTCATGTGTCTTTTTAATTCAATGCTTCGTTTAGCATCACGCTCGACGAAGATGCGTGTACACAAAGACTATTTTATTTTACACAATTTTTTCAACAATAGAAGATAGTGATAGCTGATATGGTATCTCTTTCTAACTTGCAATTAAAACAAACCCTTACGTCGTTGAGATAAAGTTCTTTGATTCTTGCTAAAGTAGATTGTTTACGTTTGTTTGGTTTTTTGATTATTAATATTTTGTTTGAGTAAGAAAGTACCTATTTTGCATTGTTTGAATTTAGTAGGTTATCTGCGTAGGTTATTATTAGTGCGTCGTGTTGCGCATGTTACGGGTCAATTTTATATGTAAATAAAAAATAAGTTAAGTCGTTTTATTAATAACTTTGAAATATTAATCAGTGTCATTAACAAAAGTAAATTGTACATATCTCAATTTTAAAATACGTATTTATTATTATTTTAAAAAATATATTAAATTTAGCTACCTATTTTATAGTAAAAATGTTTGCCCCTGGTTGACAGTCCTAAGCCTGTAAAGTACCTATGAAGGAAAATCGAGATATAAAAATAAAAACGTTTCATAGTTCATAGCACTAAGAAAGCAACTCATTTCTTCATTTCGTTCATCCATTCATAATTCTCTAAGAACTTAACGGTATACCTGAAATAAATGAACTACTGAACTAAATCAATGAAGTAGTTCACTTAGCCAAAAGATATACTTCATTCTTTTCTTTTCACTGACACATTTCGCGCATGGATAGTGTGTAGTGTAGTACGGTAACGATGTACTAAAAGGAATGAATTCCCTAAAATTAACTAGAATGTACTACCTATTCAGTTGTACTCGTTCCTAATAGTACACTAGTTCAGTAGTTCATTCGGGTCTCAAAGTCTGCATGACGTATATAACTCGCTATTTTCTATGTCATAAGGTTTAAAATCAGACGGACGTACTAAAAGGAATAAAAGTACTGTTTGATGAACGCGTTTTGTGTTTCCTTTAGTACTCTAGTACAGTAGTATATCGTGTCAGACGGAATGATTCGGCAAAGGAAGAACAGAGATAGACATTGAATAATCCGCCGCAGTAGTAAGAGTCGGAGATATCACATTGGTGTTATTTATGAGTCCCTGTATTGTATGTCCATGGAATGCACAACCATGGAAAGTACACCCCTGGAAAGTACAGCCATGGAAAGTACAGCCAGTATTACAAACCATTGGTTTCAAATACTTGGTTTGTAATACTGGGCGTACATTCCCTACACGTGTTGACTTTGTACGGCCAGTTTTGTACAACCCTGGAATGTACAGCCATGGAATACGAACCAATTTCATGCTGTTTTCATGTGCGAGTGCTATCAAGGGGCAAGTGCTGTGTTGCCATAGTATTTTACGCTATTCAAAGTCAAAGTCAAAGTCAAAATTCATTTATTCAATAAAATCACAAGGACCACTTTGAAACGTCGGTTTTTATCTAGGTGCCTGTTCCTCCTCAACCAAGCCAGGAAAGAAAGGCAAGAAAACAAGGCTGGTTATTCTTCTTAATGATCCTTTTACAAAACAATAGGTTCGAGTTGGAGAATTTTCAATCCCAAGAGTTTTTGTCATCTAAATAATCAGATATTTTATAGTATGCCTTTTGATAAAGCTTTTGTTTAATTACGTTCTTAAATTTGTTAATTGATAATTTTTGTATATCTCTTGGGAGTTTGTTATAAAAGCGTACATCGTGCCCTTTAAACGATTTACTAACTTTATGGAGTCTACAAGTGGCAACAGCGAGTTTATCTTTATTTCTAGTATTGTGATTATCGCTTTTTTTCTTAAACAAATTAATATTTTTGTGAACATACATCAGATTTTCATAAATGTATTGACAAGGGAATGTCATTATATTTATTTCTTGAAACTTTTCGTGAAGTGATTCTCTGGGGCCCATATTATAAATTGCTCGAACAGCCCTCTTCTGCAGCACAAAAATGGTATTGATATCAGCAGCACTCCCCCACAGCAGTATACCGTACGACATAATGCTGTGGAAGTAGCTGAAGTAAACTAGTCTAGCTGTGTCAACGTCTGTATAAAGACGGATCTTTTTGACTGCATATGCCGCAGAACTAAGTCTCTTCGATAACCCATCAATATGAGGACCCCATTGAAGCTTATTAGGGTGATATCTAGGGTGATATCTAAGAATACGGTGGTGTCCACAAGAGCCAACTGTTCATCTTTGATTTTGATATTTGCTTTAACTTGTGTAACATTGGGTAGTATAAATCTAATACACTTTGTTTTATTTTCATTAAGTAGGAGATTGTTAACGTTGAACCATTTTACAACCTTAGAGATTGCATTGTTTACATTGTCAAAATTGGTTTGTCGTCGCTTTAATTTAAATAAAAGTGACGTGTCATCTGCAAACAATACAACCTCATGATCGTCCCTTACAAGGTGGGGTAGATCATTAATGTATACTAAGAACAAAAATGGTCCAAGAATTGATCCCTGCGGTAATTCATTATTAGTAAATGAATGTAGATGTAGTAAGTAGATTAGTTATTTATGTCGGTTTTTTGCAGATGAACATGGTTGTGCTTTGCATGGACGTACAATACGGTCTCCCCATATTCCAATTCAGTAACATTGTTAGGTTTTTAGGATTTTTACGAATTAGCAAGTTGAAGTGGCAGTGAGCCGGTCATATCTCGCAATAAACCGATAACCGCTGTGGTAAACGTGTTCTTGAATGGAGACCGCGACTCGGCAAACGTAGTGTAGGACGCCCTCCGGCCAGGTGGGTTGACGATCTGAGAAAGACTGCAGGCAGATGGCGGCAAGCTCAAGACAAGGCGCTATGGTGCTCATTAGGAGAGGCCTATGTCCAGCAGTTGACTAATATAGGCTGATGATGATGATGATAGGATTTTTAATGTAATTTGTCATCAGCTTTGTTTTACTTGTGTTCATTGATAATCCAACCTTTGTTCAATCATGTCCTGTAGGGTCTTTGGATCTTCGCATATAAGTATAAGATCGTCGGTGAATCTTAGGTGGTTTAATAATATTCCATTAACATTTATTCCATATTAATTTCTCTGGAGCTGTCGGAATACATGTTCTAGGGTTGCCGAGAAAAGTTTGGGTGATAAAGGGTCTCCCTGTCTAACTTCTCGTCTAATTGGGAAATATTCTCCTAACATTTCTGTGCGTATTTTGGCTTTCATATTTTCATATATGTTCTTAATTATTCGAATGTACTTATTGGGGATCCCTTGTGAGGAAAGCGTTTCCCATATTTTCTCCTGTATAAGCGAGTCAAATGCTTTATTGTAATCTATAAACGATAGGTAATAGTTTATTCCATATTCATTGCATTTCTGAATTATTTGTTTTATGGTATGGATGTGGTCGATAGTTGAGAAGCCACTTCGAACCCCTGCCTGTTCTTTTGGTTGATTTTCGTCTAAGGTCTTTGTTAATCGTTCTAGTATTATCTTGGATAATATTTTATATACATTAGACATTAGGCATTAGCACGCTTTTTACTGTTTATATGAATGATATTGCCAACCTTTTTAAAAACAGCAAAGATACGCAAATAGTGTGCTACGCTGACGACACCGCCATAATTTTTAAGGGTGACACTTGGAGAGAAACCTTTGATATAGCAGAAAAGGGAATTTCATTAGTATCGACTTGGTTGCAAACTTACAAACAAACTTACTAACGCTTAATGTAGAAAAAACGAAATATCTCTGCTTTCACATAACACAAGTTTCATCACCAATTTTAATCAACACAATCCACAAACTTTCTCCCCACACACACACACACACACACATACACACACACACACACACACACACACACACACACACACACACACACCCACACACCCACACACACACACACACCCACCCTCACCTTCACTGACCCATCAAACCTAATTCTGCCCGGCTAACTTTACTATTTTTGCGATGTTTCTTCTCAGGATATTTTGTGCTCCCAAGAAGTAATTTTAATGTTTGTCTTGCACTTGTTTATCTCTTATTACATATATTTCTTTGTCAAACGCTATCTGAGCTTCCGCGATACAGGCTAGACCTAGTGCGGAGCTCATTGCTAAACTTGTAACCTAGGCACACACTATTTTTGTAAAATAAAGTATTTGTATTTGTAAAGATATATATATATCTATCTATTAGCGAGATAGGTCTATTGTTTAAAATATCATCTGTTTTCCCTTTCTTGTGCAGTAAAATTATAGTAGACGTGATTCATTGGTGAGGCATATATTCAGTTGTTAAAATTTAATTGAATAGGTCTGTGAGTGTGTTCAAAATAATTTCAGATGCTCCAATTAAAAGTTCATTAGAAATGCTATCTTCACCTGGTGTTTTCCCTCTTTTTTGTTATTTTATGACTTTAATAACTTCGTCTCATAGTATGTCTGAAGGTTGTCCTTCAATGACTTCTTTGTTACTTGAGTTGATGTTGTTTGCTCGTCATGGTAAAGTTCACGATAGAAATCGATCGCTGTTTCTAGTATTTAGTTTCTTTTAGATTTTTTTTTAGTTTTATGATGTGTTCCGTTCCAAAAACTATCGTGAACTTGACTATTCATATTGTAAAAACGGGAGTGCACGGGAGTTACGGGAGTTTAGTTTCGGGTAGCGCACGGCGCGACGCGGAAGGAGAAAGTCGCAACCACTCACCCTGATGAAGACTCTCGGAATGTGTCGAAACTTAGTCGGTGCCTTCACCGATAGTGCAGTACGTGAAAATTCTCGTTTTTACAATATGAATGTGTTCCGTTACTAATCCTATTTGTATTTTGTTGAAGTTCTTTCCATGCATTCTTGATTCCGCCTGATTTTGCTATGTGAAATTGTATTGTTTCTGTTCTCAGTTTATGTTTGTATTTTCTTATTTCTACATTTATTTGATTACTTAGTTTAGTTATGTCTCGTTTATTGTTTTTCCTGTTTTTAAATAAAGGTGCCCTTCGTTTAATTAAATCTCTTGCTTCTGATCCTAATTTATCTGTTAGTGTTTTGTCTCTTTATAGTTTTTTGTTGGTTTCTTTTATTACTTCTTCTTATGTATCGTATTTTCCTGGACCGTTCTAATTTCGTATATTGGTATTAACTTATTCTTTAAAGATTCTAAGACGTGACTTGGTAGGGGTAGTGTAATTGGTTGCTTTGAATTTTGTGTATGTTTTCTCGATTTCTTTGGTTCAAGAATGTGTAAATGACCTCGATTTACCTTAGGTTAAATATTTTGCAAATGAGCCGTGACGTCAAATTAATAGGTGACGTTTTGATATAATTTCCGTTTTGAATTCCAGCCGGTCGTGACGTTCCTACAACCCATGAACCCCACAGTAGGCAGAGAATGACATCCTTGACATGTTCAAGCTAAATTTTTCAGTAGTACATAGATCTAGGACCTACATAGATCATTGGCTCGACTCAAAAACATTTGCAATCTCGTCGCGGGGCGATATGTTTGGGAGGAAATTCATCTCTTATAAAGAGTACAGAGTCGTCGACGTAATTATCGTAAACGAAACGAAACCGTTAATTTTCATTCATCAACGAGTCCATCGACTAGTTGAATTCGTCGACTAGTCGATGTTTCAACTTCGTTATATTGAAGGACTATCTAAACTTCGCGACGATGTCTATCGATGTCGATAATATCTACCGGGTTATTATCGGGTATTATATTGACGTAGCTCGACCGTAGCTTATAGATAGGTAACCTAATTACCACGTTTCTTTGAAATTTAATAAATTTCGAAGAAATGTGCCGTGAAACTTAAACTTCCTTTTTACTTTTTAGCCTATTTGCAATAAAAAACTTCCCTTCATACTTTTCCAGTTTCATTATAAACTCGTCTATGGACGGGTGAACGTAGACGGCATTAACCGTTGAACGTTGTGGAATCTCAGTTTAGCCGTTTACGATTTCAACTAGTTGAATGAATGACAGTGAACCGTCGATGCGTTGATTCAACGTAAACGGTTGATTCAACTAGTTCGTTTATTCAACGCCCATCGATAAGCATACATTACCTATATAAGCTAGGTAGTTTTACAAACTAAAATCGTACACATACTACAAAAATAAAACATTGTTCTCCATCATTATCATACTACATTACCCATTAACCATCGTCTTAGATCAACTTTATCAAATAAACTTAACCAGATAATTTGTCAATTTCATCATCGTCAACAGTTTTATCTCCTGTTATTTGACGTGGTAACGTCTTATAAATCGATGAACACCGGCTGCACGCACGAAAAAGTTTCAAGTTCCGCCTGAGCCTGAGCGTGCAAGCGAGAGCGCGGAACAAGCGATAGAGGCACGATCGGCCCAAGCGTTGGCTTGTGACAAGCGTTCTTTATGACGTTATCACGTAAAACTATCGTCCGTAAACTGACTTTACAGACAACCAATTTTTTTTGTAAAAGTATTATATAGATAGATAGATAACTCTTTATTGTACACCACATAACATGTTGCTTACAATTTCAACCAGATCAAATTAAAAGCTAATCGCGGGAGTACAATGGGCGGTCTTATCGCGTATAGCGATCTCTTCCAGACAATCTTTATTAGTATTGTACATCTTCTGGTATGAGACAAAATAAACTTTTCAGATCATTAAGCTTTGCTTCAAGAACAGATCTCCGAAACTTACTTTTCTTTTTCCAGCTTACTTTTCGTGTTGCTATTTTTAATATTACGTGAACTTGTTAGATTTTAGTAGTAGTTTATAGTGAAACCATACCCTTCTTTTCGGCAGTCGGGTAAAAATACGGTGTTACGTATATTAAATATCTATATTTTTAGGACGGAGCATGATTGTACGAAAATAATAGTAATTTAACTTACACAAAGGTACACATAAGGAACTAAGTACTTCAATTTAGTCAAATGCAAAGCAAACTCAAGCTTCTCAGTTCATTGTTTTACTACTATTTTCACAATATGTATTTACCATTAAAGAACTAAGCATCATGGTTATTTCCTCACGCCTTTATTTGATATATAAACTACAACTAAACAACTTGATTCTTTTTAGCAATAAAAAAAAAACATAATTTCTTATTTTATTTTGTTTCCAAGAACCATGCTACTTGGTTTTAGTTTGCGTAATGAAAAATGCTGAAGATCTACAGGTACCATGTGCAATTAATCCTTACAGCGTATTTAAAACAGCTCTGTATTGAAATCGAGCAGCATGGTACTTTTTAGTTTTTACTTATGTAGTGTTTGTACACTGAGCGACTTTTGTTTTGGCTTGGTACCTATATCGCCAGGATCTTTTTTGAACATATTATAAAGAACCCACGGCATTCTCCCTGAGTATGTAACTCAATTTCACTCGAGGTGAGGGTTGGTTCTTTTTTGCATAACTATGTCCAATTTACCTCTTTGCCGAGAACCTTTATGGTCTGGTGGTCTGGTAAGCGTTCACACAAGAAGTTCCTGCGATACTATAGCGTGGCACGGACGGACAAATCACGAAAGAAACATCACAGATTAAAAAAACATTGAAAAAAATTGTGCAAGACAGTGATTGTTTTCCTTTGAAATTTAGAGGCAAAAATCACTACAGAAGAAAACTTACGTTGGTACCTAAATGTCTCTAACCCTACTATCCTATCGTACTTAATATTATAAACGCGAAAGTTTGTGAGGATGGATGTTTGTAACTCTTTGGGAGACCGTATTGTACGTCCATGCAAAGCACAACCATGGAATGCACACCCCCGGAAAGTACAGCCAGTATTACAAACCATTTGGTTTGAATTATCTGGGTGTGCTTTCCATGGTCGTACAATACGCTCCGTACAAACTAAACACATGACGGTATTGCACACCCCTGGAATGTACACCCCGGATTACAAACCAATATTCTCGACGCTCATTGGTCGAGAGTTCGTCATATCCGTGAGCTCTCATTGGTCGATGCGAATAAGTCGCATGACGAGAACGAGCCTCGTTTGCACTGAGCAAGTTTTAATATGTTCAACTAAAAGTTGCCATTGATAAATAATGTAAACAATAAGTTAATGTTGGCCTGAGAAATCCTTCCTAAGCAAATCCGTCTTGGATTGGTTAGGTTATTAGGTTTTTTTTATTACCACTCAGAAAAGGAGGATTGCTATCCGAACTTTATCCAACAAACTTGGGTTCAAATAAATAAAACCAACCGGTTAGTTCATCTGCAAAAACCAGACATAAATAACTAATCTACTTACTACATCTACATTAATTTACTAATAGCGTAAAATACTATGGCAACACAGCACTTGCCCCTTGATAGCACTCGCACATGAAAACAGAGCATGAAATTGGTTCGTATTCCATGGCTGTACATTCCAGGGTTGTACAAAACTGGCCGTACAAGGTCAACACGTGTAGGGAATGCACGCCCAGGAATGTACGCCCAGTATTACAAACCAAGTATTTGAAACCAATGGTTTGTAATACTGGCTGTACTTTCCATGGTTGTGCATTACATGGACGTACAATACAGGGACTCAACTCTTTCACGCAAAAACTTCTGAACGGATTTTGATGAAACTTAACAGTAATTATAGCTTATACATCAGAATAACACATAGGCTACTTTTTATCCGGGTACCACGCGCGAAGCCGTAGGCAGAAGCTAGTTAAGTTATTAGACTTGGTATAGTTTTCCTGGACTGTGTTTAAAGCTGTACAATGCGGGCCGTGCAAAGGTCAACACGTGTAGGGAATGCATAGCTAGTAGGTAGGTATTACAACAGCCAGTACGTACCTCTTTGAAAGCCATGATGGTTTGGAATAGTGGCTGTGCTTTTCAGGGTCGAGTATCAATACTACATGTTGTCGGGCCGTGCAATCCATGGACGTACATTATAGGAAATCTGATCGAAAAATTTACCTAGAAAAAAATTCAATAATGATCCGCATCAGTGGAATTTTAAATAATGTTTGTATTAGAAGTAAGTAAATAATATTATTCATGTTTCTACAAAATGTGGATACAAATCTAGTGTGAAATAAGCGTGATTTGCGGCTGTTTCAGGTGTACCAATTGTTCTGTCTTCAGGACGGTTTTCATCTACAAGTACTGATCTCAATGATCAACCTGAAGTACCTTTAAAAGGGAAGAGATTGGCTGAATTAAGGAAGAAGTTGAGAGAAACAACACCCATTGATGATCTCGGCGACCAACCACTCATGCATTCTGCGCTGAATGATGACCCATTACCTCCATTTCCAAATAATACAAACCCAGACACTGGAGAAGTCGGTGGGCCTCGGGGCCCAGAACCAACTAGATATGGGGATTGGGAGAGAAAAGGAAGAGTCACAGATTTCTAAAACATTAATAAATAAGTAGGCACCTTTATTATCTTGTTGTCTGGTTTCCGTGAAGAGAGACAGATGGTAAGTTGTGCACACAACTTGATTTCAATGTTGGGTTTGATTCCTGCTGCGACACAAATGCATGCATATTCTGATTCGGTCTGTGTATTGTAGTACCATGGTACTCTCATGGTAGTTTCTGATACCAATGACATGATTTATTTGCATGTGGGCTGGATTATGTGACTGTTGGGTTTTTATTATTATTTATTCAGTGTAAACTGTTAGAAAAGCAGGTAACGTTTTGCATAATATGTTCAGTAGTTAGTTAAAACATTGAATCAAATTACCAACATGTTGTGTATATTCAAGGAAACCATTTTAGGGATGTGATTATTAATTTTGGTATTTGAAAGTTAGATCTCTTTGTAGCTGTATACATTTTTTATGTAGGTTTGTGTAGAATATTATATTGTTCAATAAAAGTATTATATTGTTTTATGTTGAAATAGTTTTATTTGCCATCAGATGACTTTCCTACTGTTTTAGGCATCTTTTTGTTGGTTGAATCTTCTAATTCCTTGGACTTGTAGTAGTGAGGTGCTACTTCAAGCAGCCATTTACTCTCTATCTCTGTGACTTGTCTCATAAACTCTTTCGATGTGAATACAAGCTCATGATAGATCACCCAGCGAGGGAGCTCTTCAAATAATGCACTATTAGGATGTATCATGACTGTCTGTGAATAAAAAAGATGATTAATTAACATGTTTTATCATCAATTGCAGCTTGCAGCACCCCTAGTGACTTGTGATGAAACCTATCCAAGAACGAACCTTGAAGACATGCAAATCCATTGCATCAAATGGCATTACAGTCTGATAAGCCATTTCTAATATAAATGGTAACAAACAAACTGTTATGGCAAACGTATTAAAAGTTTCTGTCATCAATCACATTTACCCACATCAAAACAAACATACTTATGACTTTAATCACCATGATGGACATCTTCAGACACATTCTGAGGGATACCAAAAAGTCAGAGGCAAGCCCCAACATTTAATTTAGCATAATATGCATAGTAGCAAGCATTCCATATGACAGGTTGCAAGCCCATTGCTGCTTAATCAAACACTAACTGAAGGCACAAGTTTTCAATTATTTAATTCTAGTTATACTGGTTTGCTTACTATGTTTTCCTATGCAATTTCGGTTTTCCCCACATACCCAAAATCCATAAGTGCATGACCAGTTAATGAAGTTAAAATGTAAGATAACCTGAGTAAACTTACTTGATTATGTTTCACAGTTTTATAATGACCACCTTTGGAAAACTTAGCTATATGGTAGAAGAATCCAGCTGTTATAGCCTTTCTAATACTAGTATCATCAGATACACCAGATACCATTTCAATCTCAACTCTGTCCATTAAACTAGCTAGTTGCTCCCTAACATCTCTAGCTCTTTTCATAGATCTGTACTGTACAAAGTTTTCATAGCACCATTGAACTGAATATTCTGTTTCTGCCCACTGATTGTATATGTTCATCAATGTTAAGTGATCTCCTTTTGGGTGGAAAAAGTTCTTTCTAGCTGTGTCTGCATGGATGATCTTATCTTTTGGTCTGTAGAATATTGAACTATTTACTGAAAGCATAGCAGCAATGGTCACAATTTCTTCGGAACATTTATATCTGCAAAAGGTAATAATATATTGTACATTTAAGGAAAAAATTACAATACTTGATCAGTATATAAGATATTTTAAAACACTCACTTTTCACTAGCCAACAACATCTTAGCTAGCATGGGATCTGTGGGAAACTCTGCCATTCTTCGCCCAGCTTTAGTTAATTCTCCATGATGGTTCAGAGCACCTAGAGCATACAGTTGTTCCAAAGCCAGGACCAGTGTCTCATGAGGTGGAGGGTCGAGAAAGTCAAAATGTATGAGATCATTTATGCCCAAGGCTTTCAAAGTTAGGACAGCATTACCCAAATTTATTCTTTGAATTTCTGGTGTGGTGTTATCTTCCAGTTCATATTTATATGCCCATGCAGTGTACAGCCTGAAACATTTGCCGGGAGCCACGCGACCAGCACGGCCAGCTCTCTGGTTTGCTGATGCTTTTGATATTGGCACTACTATCAAGCTTTCCATCCCAGTTTTTGAGTTGAAGTTATTTTGCTTTGCAAACCCAGGGTCTATCACATAAATAATATTATCAATAGTTAATGAGGTTTCAGCAATGTTAGTGGCCAAGACAACCTTCCGAGCTCCTTCTGGAGTTGGTTCAAATATTTTAGCTTGCATGTCACTGGGTAGATTAGCATAGACTGGTAAAATGATTAGTTCCTTCAACTTCTTGCCAATTTTCTTTGTCCTTTCTTGCAACATTTCAACACAAGTTTCAATTTCTTCCTGACCAGTAAGGAAGACCAGTATATCACCAAGGGGCTGTGTAGCATGTATCTGGAGCACTGACACCACACAGGCATCTACATAATCAGCTTCAGGTGCCTTCGTATAGTAGATATCCACTGGAAATCTTCGACCAGGAATCCTGAAGATGGGTGCATCATCAAAGAACTTTGAGAACTTTTCAGCATCTAATGTAGCACTTGAAATCAGTAATTTTAGATCTGGTCTGAACCTGGTTATATCTTTGACAAGCCCAAACAGAATGTCGGTGTGGAGTGTTCGCTCATGAGCTTCATCAATTATCATGACACTATATGAAGCTAAGTCTGGCTCCGATAGAAACTCTCTGTGTAGAGTTCCATCAGTCATGTACTTGATAACAGTACGGTCAGAGGTACAGTCTTCGAAGCGGATGCTATACCCTACCTCGTTACCAAGTTTGACATTCATTTCCTGAGCAACTCTCGCTGCTACTGACATGGCGGCTACTCTTCTTGGTTGTGTGCATCCTATTTTCTTATTATCATCAGTAAAACCAGCTTCATGTAAGTATTGTGGTATTTGTGTTGTTTTACCAGATCCTGTTTCACCTTCAACAATTAGTATTTGATAGTTCCTTATTGCTTCTATCAGAGATTCCCTGAAGGGGTATACTGGAAGGGATTTCTTAGTTTCTGCAATGGTCATGCGCATTTTACGATATTCACTTTTTTCCTCCTCCTCCTTCTTCTCCTTATTTCCTTCCAGTTGCAGAGCTTGTATGAAGTCAATTTGTTCATCAAGAAGTAGCTCGTATTCTTCTTGGCCCTGTGAATCCTTAGCACCAAATTTGAAGAAAGCTGATTTAATTTGATCCTGTTCCCATTTCTTTTGCTCTGAATGTGGTAACTTTTCAATGTCATCAACTTCAACATAATCACCTAAAAAAATATGAAAAGATTTATGCAGTGGCTGCACATCAACCCAACAAATCATCATAATTAACAAAATTTAGATAAAGGCTAGATTAGAGAATGGTGATAGCCACAGATTGTTTGTCTTGACAAATGATCTGGGGTGGTCTCAAGAACCTTGGTACAGTAGGCGAGAGGCTGGCTGCAAAGATAGATGTGCAGGTTTGATTTCCCCAGCGGGACAAATGTTCTGCAGATATTTGTTCCAGGTCTGGGTGTTGTGGTATCACAGTGCTCATAGTTCCTGATACCCACAATACAGGGAATACTAAGGGACTATGTATGTGTCTGTTGGATATTTATTATTATTGTTGGGGCAGGTCTATCTTAAGCAGTGGACTTCTATAGTGGGTGATGATGAGGTCAGTTGGTGAAAAGCTTGGCTTAGAACAATCAATGTAAATAATATAGTTTTACCTTTTTCACCCTTTCCCAAATCTTGAGGCATATGATATCTATGGACATTTTCCAGTTCTCGAGCCTTCTCATGCTCCTTGGCCAGTTTCAAAATTGTCTTTTTATGCTCTCTTTCTTCTTTTTCACGTTTAGTTAATCTGCAAAGAAATACGAAAACGATAAGTTATAAAACTGTAGTTAACTGTGAAGGATTTGTAAAGGCAAGACCTACATTATGAGAAAGTATGTCCATATATTTATAATTTGCGAGTGATAATATAATTGCAATAATTGCTTACATTCTTTCATCAAAGAGGTATTCATCATCAGCAATATCCGCTTCCAGCTCAACCACTTTGTCATCCTTTCTTTTTTCCAAGTATTTTCTACGAGACTGTACTCGTAACTTTGGTAGGATTTTGTCTCTGTCTTCAGCCTCCATTTTGAGACGCTTGGCTGCTTCCTCATAGGATCTTCTGCTGGAAGCTTCAGCAACTTTCTTGACTTTTTCTTCATCGCGTTTTTTCAAACGAGTAGCAAATTCATCACGTTCTATCAAATCTTTTTTACGTGTTTCTTCGACACTATCGGAGCTAGACGAATAGCGACGCTTGTTCGTTTTGGACATATTAAAGTTGTTTTAAATTTTACGTTTTTGTTTGCTGTTTATATTAACAAATACCTGAAAAATCTCTATTTACGTAAAAACAAAACAAACAACCATCGCAAAGTTCACAAAACAAATGGCCGTCATCGGCCGTAGCTATTTCAATTTCACATCGGGAAGTTCGGTAAGGGTGCAAAAGAGGTTGTTAGTGTTCAACTGCACGCTTGCAACCTGTCACGAATGAGAACTACTTGCAAACCGCGAGCATGTGCCAAATGTAGTGTGTGGACGTGCTTTACAAATTAAGAGGAGCTAGATAAATAAACTAACTATGTCAACCAAAGAAAAAGTTCATATATAAATAAATTTTAGAAGAATTTTAGGTCTCGTTTGTATTTAATATAAGTCTGTAGTTATACAAAACTTTCATGACTATCTGTTCGTATATTATGAATTTATATTTAAGTAGTAAGTACGATTATAATTCTAATTGACTCGATAGATGACACTGACTTATCAGTGTAAGTCAGAACCAATTTTAAATTTGCCATGACATTAAGAAAGGATATCTTTGGCACAGATTAAACATTTTTTGCTCCATATTTGGTTAAAATGCACTACTCCACAGACTCACTACCCGAAGCAGCATCATTGTTTTCAACGTTGAAGCTTGCTATAGGATGGCTGGCCGTGAAAACATCTAAGTCCTATGGTAGAAATATTGCGTTTCAGCGATATTATACCTTATTTTTTTACCAAAATTTGTCTGGTTTGGTTTTTATTATTTCCACTTGCTCAATCAAGAAAACTAAACTCGCTCCTCTTAGCCCGCGCACAGACTACCTATCTACAAGTATACTAGCCCAGCCCGCACTCGCAAGATTCGAAGACATAATAATTAGGATGCTAACGAATTTTTAATTTTTATTTGGCATCTTGACATTTTTGACGGGTTTATTTTGTAAACACTTCGCGCGACATTCCAAAAACGATTTCTGTTTTTTTCATTAGATTTCGTGCCCGTGATAAATAATGTTTCGTAATCTTTGTTGGTACGTATTATTTCCTGTAGGTAGCCATATACCTATTTAGGTACATATCTTACTCACTATAGGTCTATATTAAATGGAATTTAGGCATTCAACCTTCTTTCCTGTTTCAAGAACAAACTGGAACAAACCATAGGTAGGTACTTACTACAAACTAGTAGGTACCTAGTAGGTGAGCACAGACTACTATATGTACCAGGGTATAGGTGAGCTAGGAACTTATCAGGCAGGTCTCGTTCTATGAAACCTTTTTTTACGTGAGGAAATCCATCATGGATACCTTGGTTCCCCTCCCAGGCGGAAGGTTATGTCAGACTCCTACTGACTAAAACCCAAGATAACCTAGGTACCTACCTAGTTACTTATCGAAGTTAAGGTAGGTACCTAAAAAAGTACCTTCCTACGTAGTTTACCTACATTATTATTTATTTCATTATGTACCTATCTATTTTTTAGTGCCCCTTTTAATCGGCAACTAGATAAAAAGTATCTGAGTACCATCGAGAGGACTAAAAGCCTCTTCGACTATGGAATAAAGGTTGCCCAAAACAATATCAATGCCGTTCTTCATGGACCGACTGGGGAAGAGGTAATTTGACTGTGTTACTATGAATAGACATTTAGCTTGCTTAGTTAACCTTAACTTAATACATTCGGCTCTATATCCGAATATAGAGCCATACGGCTTTATATTCGGATCTCATTCACATTTCACACGTTGTTAACAATCCTCAGAAAATCAGACAGAAAGTGAAACACCCATCTCCACACTCCGTTAACAGTCCCCCGCCGAAGTGGGGCAAGATGAGGTCGCTGTTCCATCTCTCCCAACCTACACAGGCCGCTCGATACCTCCCCGACGGAGTAGGAACTTCCTTCCTCCGTCAGCGCAGTCCATCCATGCGTCTTTCGCTACTCAGACGGACGCACGGAGAAGCCTCCACCGACAATGCGCCTTGAAAAGGGCACAACCAAGCCCGCCTCCGAGCTCACACTCAAGGGACCCGACACCTTTCCTCCGACGGATGGTAGATGAGCAGGTAGCTGCTAGCTACAACCATCACAGCCATGTCATGGTATTCCAGATCACCAAGGACTTGGACCTATCAGACAAAACGTGCCTGATCACGGGCGCGAACAGCGGTATAGGGCTGGAGATGACGCGTTGCCTGAGTGCGCGCGAATGCTCCGTGCTGATGGCATGCCGCAACCCGTACGCGGCCGGTTTGCGCGCCAAATCCGTCTGCGAGAACAACCATCGGCTGCGCCTTTACGAGACAAACCTCGCCTCGTTTAGATCCGTTAAGAAATGCTCTGATGAAATACTTAAAGCGGAAAAGTAAGCGCTTTTTAATGAAACTTCCTCATTAAGATCAGATCTGAGTTTTACAACAAGTCAATTCGGTCACCGAATCAACATGTTTTAAACTTGTGCTAGGCGGTTAGTTTCTTAGGTAACTAACTAGGTACCTACCTATCGAAATAAAAAGGAGCGTAAGTCCATACGTTTCACTTAATACATAGGTACATTTTAAAGGTTGCGGGAAGTTGGTGGATGGAGGTAGCCAAAGATCGTTCAACAACGAACTCTCAACATCGTTACTACGCTATTGCATTAGGATTAATCTGTTAAAATAATTGTAAGTTGAAATAAATAAACATGTAAAACCAAAAGATGGGACGTAGATATGCTTTTTGCCACCTTGGTCATATAAAAAAACACCAGCGTGAGTTTATGCCCAGCATTATTTATCTATTTATTATGTGTGTATGTTTATTGAAAAGCTGGACTGCTTCTACAGAGAACCTAATCTAATATCTTTTTCCAGCCAAATCGACATAGTGATATTGAACGCGGGCGTGTTCGGTCTGCCGTGGACTCTGACCGTGGACAACCTGGAGACGTCCTTCCAAGTAAACTATCTGAGCCAGTTCTATATGCTGACGAATCTGGAGAGTATACTCGCCCCAGACGCAAGAGTTATCTTCATGTCGTCTGAATCACACAGGTTGGTTTGAAGCCATCTACAAAACAAAAACAACCGAGCCGCTTTGGCCTAATGGGCGGAACCCCGGCTTCCGATCCGGAGGTTGTGAGTTCGAAACCGATCGTGCACCAATATTTTTTTTAACTAAAAAAAATGTGTGCATCAACAAAATAGTGCTCATAACAGAAAGGAAAACATCTACCACCCCTTCCTTGGTATATTTGTTTTTAGTTTTTTGGAAATGCTGGGTTTCATTGTTTTTTTATACAACTAAAGTGGCAAACAAGCATACGGCCCACCTGTTGGTAAGAGGTTACCGTAACCTATGGACGCTTGGAACACCGGGTATCACTCGCGCGTTGTCGACTTACATCTGTAAATCTAGCTTTATCGTGATTTGAATCACTTGCCGGTTTCCAGGAACATAAACTGGTCGTTCCATGACCAACTAATGCCGACTGAAGACATCGTTTCGCTACCACGGAATAAGTACACGTCTATAAAGGCTTACAACATTTCTAAGCTATGCGGTATGCTCGCGATGCGATATCTAGGCTATCGCTGGATGAAGACTCCCAAGTCAGTGTTCTGCGCGCATCCCGGCTCGTTCGTGAAGACGCGCCTTTGTCGCAACTGGTGGCCGTATGAAGCACTTTACACGCTAATGGTGCCTTTCAGTAAAAATATAGTAAGTCGTAACTATTTTTACCCACGACGTTAGATTCAGATTCAGATTCATTTATTTGCTTGAACACAATGTAATACAATAGGTCTTACGATAAATAAATAATAAAATTCAATTATGTTCTACCATATCAAATAGCATGCAAGTATCAAAATATACAAAATGATGTCAAAACAAACGTCAAAGTTAAATGGTAATTAAAATTAAAATGTTTCATCTAAAAAATCATTAACATTGTAATAACATTTCCCTATCAGTATTTTTTAAAATCTGATTTTAAATAAATTATCATTAAGGTTTTTAAAGGACTTAGGTATTTTGTTATAGATTGCTGATGACATACACACTACACTTTTCCCGAACTTTTTTCGCTAGAAGCCCGCATGTGTTTAAAAAAAGTAGAGTCGAGTAGCAGAGTAGAGAAACCCTCTTATTCATAACTAGCTGTACCCGCGACTTCGTTCGCGATTGTGATCCCTGCAGACTAATTATTCGCATCTGACCTCAGTTTGTCTCATATAAAGCAACGCTGTAGTCTGTTTACTTTGGATTTACTTTGGAAAACTCCCAGGTTGTATTTCTCAGAAGACTCGAGATTAAGAAATAATAATATCGGAATAAAATCGGTAAACATTGGCGAAGATATCACGTAACATACCTACACACAAAAAACATGCAGACAAATTGAGAACTCCTTTTTTGAAGTCGGTTGATAATAATTAAATTGTGATATTAGCGATAGTTACCTAGTTTACGGTTTCTATTTCTGCAGGCACTCTAATAGCATCAGATCCTCACGTGCCCACGTTATTTTGCCTATTCTTTCGAAGAAAAAAAAAAATAAAAGGCGCCCACAAAAAATGTTTCGACTAGTCGTGATTGCATGAGATGATTATGATGTTTTGGTCCCAGCCCCAGTCCCAGTCCCGGTAGTTCCGGTAGTCCCGGTAGCCCCGATAGTCCCGGTAGTCACGGTAGTCCCAGTAGTCCCAGTAGTCCCAGTCCCAGCTACCTACTCAGCGTACACTTCAAAGTGCGCTATACATCTTACGCCAGCTTAAGCTGAGACGTGAACTCGGAAGGTTTTCTAGGCTGTGTATAATGAATGATCGTTTAGCAATATCTGATTCCTTTGGAGTGGTCTGACTTGATATATACCTTATCCATTATGCCTATACGATAAAATGCGCACACCAGCTTAAGATGAGCCGTACCTACAAAGGTTCCTGTACATTCCGGGTTTCAAGTTATTTGGACCTATTACTGATTACTGTGATGTCTGTAACTTCTGAACTACAAACCCGATGATCTTGAAATATTTATGGGACAACCTTGAAACTACTTCCTTTCTAACAAAAAAAGAATGAATGAAATCGGACTACGCGTTAATGAATTACAATTAAGTATACATTTTGACATTCATCCCCTCTCCCAAGGGAACCATGCTGAATTTCAGGATAAAAAGTATCCTAAGTCCTACCCCGTAGTATGAACTCAAATCATGCCAAGTTTCATTTGAATTCATTCAGTAGTTTCGGCGCCATGCGTGATTAAGGTTCAGAACAGACAGACAAAAATAAAAAAAATAAAAAAATTGGCTTCAGTATCGATTATAGAGTGCCATCCAAAAAAATAATTCAAAATAACTTCAATGTACAGAATTTGACCTGTTACATTCTTATTATAGTAATAGATCACTCGCTAACTTAGCAACACAAAATATAGACGTAGACAACTTTATCACGCTGCTAAATTGAGTGATTATGAATAAGAGTTTATTTAACCCAAGCACAGATATTATAATAGTAACCAAAGCCACACACAGATATAATAAGCCGGTAATAAGCTTGTGTTTGTTTGTCTGTTACCATGTATTTTTTTGCTGTGCGGTTTTTTGTAATCGATTCGTATGACTTCAAGGATGGTTCTTGGATAGGTTTTATCGAGAGGGCGCAGCAATAGACACCGAAAAACAGGTTGTAAAATTTTGTAAAAAGGTAAAGAGTTAGATTTTTTAAGCTTCTTTCATGCACTTTTCACGACTTTGATTTTTTATTTGCAGTATATGCTGTTTTTTTCACAATGAGCCATTATTTTTGTTCACCACTTTAAGGGTATACTAAATACTAGTATACTGGAGCTGAGTACTTGACTTGTTGTTAATGCTTATTAATGCCTTATAACTGCCAACACGTGTCAGCCGGGACATATTGGGCCTTACTTATTAAAAAGTTGATTAGGTAAATAAACACTGCTTATCTTTTTAGGATGTGTAATTTCAAATCGGAATCAATAGTAGAAAACAAAGCACTGTTTAGCTAATCAATTGTTTATATATGTTTATAAGTAAGGACCTAAATCGCGAACAGAGTACATAATGTGATTTATATAGAGCTCTTTTTAGCCACGTGTGTTGTAGAGCTACTTCTTCTAAGAACTCTACATAACATGTCGGCATCATATCTTTACCTGCGATTTAAGGAGCTCGTATCTGCGTTTGTTTGTGTTTTTAGAGCTTGTTTGTTTGTTTGTTTGTTTGTATGTTACCATTTACATCCGAAACGGTTTATCCTACTAAAATGCATTTTTTTAAATCAATTTGTATAAATTTAAGGATAATTCTTAGGTAGTATCGCCACAAGTCACCAGGGAGCGCGGGAATAGACAATGGAAAACACATCGGGGATTTGTATAATTTTACAAAAATAAACTTGTAGGAGCAAGCGGCCAGCACCCCCTTGTACTGCGCCACGTCGCCGGACCTCAAGGGCTTAACGAACATCTACTTCAAAGACTGCCAGAGATTCGAGCCAAGTGAGCTGTCCCAGGACTCGCACTTGGCGTTCAGAATGCACGACTTGACCCAGGACCTGATTCAGGACCGCGTGGCCCAACTCACCACCGAGGAGGCGAAGGTGGACGAAAGGGTTGAATGCCCGCCGGAAAAAGGCACCCTGGACGAAACTCTTACTTCCAATATAATATCTACCTAATTTAGCTGTGTATTACGAACTATTCAGATTACATTCAGTTTTTCAGCAACACCAACGACTCCTTATTTTAAGGGACCTCGGACGCATCACAAACGGAACATTTTCTCGTCAACAATCTTAACGCGAGAAATAAAAATATTAGATGCTCAAGAGGCCACTTATTTTTAGAAGTAGTCATTGGATAGGTATTTATCATTTAGTTTTATTAAGAATTGTTTTTAGTTTGGCTTGATAAATTGAGAAATAAAATATTTTATGTATATTAATATGTTTTCTTTATTCGTTACGTAATAAATACAAAACGGGGGTACTCTAATAAATTTGATATAAAAGTTTTTTTAATAACAGGTACAACATTAAATACAACTTATTCTATAGATAGACAGGCACGGGACGACAGCCAATAAATGCACAAAACGCTTAAAACCCGCGCCAATAAACAATCAAAACGCATACGCTTTCACATTACAGTTTTGCTCACAAGGAATAATAAAAAAAAAATCATATATAAAATCATTGCGTACTGAAACTAAACCTCTCAAATCATACAGATCTAAAATTTTGATGTTTCTTTTAATGAGTGCACTAAACTTTTTTTTTAAATCCTTTTTCTAATTCTAAGAACGCAATGCAAGCCATTTAAAATTAAAATATAAAATTTAAAGTTTCAATTCTGGCTTTGTCCTTATACAAATAACACAATTTAATAACAAGAACGA
The DNA here is from genome assembly GCA_958496245.1 of Perizoma flavofasciatum. Taxonomy (NCBI): domain Eukaryota; kingdom Metazoa; phylum Arthropoda; class Insecta; order Lepidoptera; family Geometridae; genus Perizoma; species Perizoma flavofasciatum. The sequence goes on from OY292421.1 coordinate 9,501,260, forward strand.
ACATTTCATAACGTAAACTGATTGCTTTTAATTTCTCTTAAAATTACCTACCTTGAGTCAATAACAACAATAGAGATTAGTTTTAAAACGATAACTAAATGCATCGCATTATAAAACACTAGGAATGGAATACTTGGCTAAATAGGAATATAAAACGAAAATACTTTAAGTGCTCTTGAAATAATGTTTAGATTATTTTTAAATTTCATTGTAAAATAAGATTACCCAAACTTTTAACAGTAAACATACGGAACGGCGTTGAATGTTGTTGTTAAGCTGGAAAACTAAAAAAAAACACTTAGAAAATAACTCTTACGAATCGTAAAACGCTCTTTATTCCTTACCGCAAAATGTTGCTTTGAATGTATGCTTTGACCCTCAGATCTTTATAACTGAAGTGTTTATGAATTGGCATAGTTTGTGCAAGCTTCAAGACAAAAATGTATCTTATCGCAATCACAGTTGAATAACCAGAGTTACTCTAGTGTGCCCTAGTTTTTCGAGAATTTCACATGCTCAATCTTAAATAGCGAGCACAGCAAGCTCCAGTTACAGTGAGAGAAGCGAAAAATGTAACATATATTCAGTCAGCTACATTTAGAGATATTCGCATAAATATTATGAGCATTATTTTAATCGGTTATGCACCGAGAGTTCCACATACATAGACAAACCTTCCCTCGATGTCCATTATTGATTTTGAACCACTGAAGAGAGTTGACGGTCTAAGTTTATCATAATTTGAACTTTAGCGAAATTGGAAACGAATCGCTGAGTTAAAGCGAATAATTGAGTAGTGAAATTACTCATTTAAGGCTCGTAATCCAAAACGAATTTCAAATTAAATATAGCATAGATCCATGTTGTTCTCAACCTTTCATCTACAAATGGACATATCAGCATTCCCAAATCAGTCAAAAGTGATAGGAAGCTTTGATTTCAAATTAGGTGGTAATTGGGGGTAAAGTGTGAATTGGGGGATAATTGGACAAATCCATTTCCGTTGAGGCTTACCGGCGGACCACGAGAAAGAAAATCCCAGTATCCCCGATGGGACCAAAGTTCGAGACACGATGGGAATATCCCAATTTTTTGACAGTTTTCAATGGAAACGTCTATACTCGAGTTTAAGTTTCGTTCTGAAATACGAGCTTAGAATAGACATATTATTGTAAATTGCAGTAACCGCCGCATACTGAAAGGCTACTCAACGTGTATTTACAAAATAAGCAAAATAATACAAGCTTTATTTTGTTACTGCTCATTAGACGTTGTTCATCACAAAATTACAGCTATATACATTGCACATAGCGCCATCTCTCTTCCACTTCACGTCTATCTTGAGCAGCGTTTCAGTATTTGGCCGTGAGAGACATACATCAGGTATTGTATACTGATTGGTATACCAGTCCGTGTAGTAGTGTTATTCAGTAGGGGGCAGTGTTTCTCAGTAGAGGAGGATGCGTTTCTCGACTTGCTTGCGGCAGATGGGGCACACGGTGATGCGGTCGCCGCACATTTGGCACATCCCGTGTCCGCACAGGAATATCATGTTCTTGAGGCGGTCCAGGCAAATCGGGCACATCGTCTGAAAGGGGACGAAACGATTACAACAGGATGTGATATGGTATTTCGCGGGCGCAGAAAGATCTCACTGCTGAGAAGAACCCCATTTGTATGCAATTATGGGGCGTTCTGAATTCATATCAAAGTATTCCGGTTATCTGAAGTCGGCCTAAGGGTATGTCTTAAAACCGCTCCTATCAGCCAGGCTCCACAGGTTGATCCATAAAAAAAAATTCTCCTATTCGTTCCATAGGTTAACAACCTCTGTGGCGCAGTGGGCGAAGGTCCGCCTGAGACGCAGAAGGTTGCGGGTTCGATTCCCGCTGCGGGACAAATGTTTGTATGATCTGCATTCATTTGTCTCGGGTCTGGGTGTTTTATATGTATAATATGTATGTATTTACAAAATAAAATATATAAGTAGTATATCAGTCATGTAGTTCCCATAACACAAGCTCTGCTTACTTTGGGGCAAGATGATGCTGTGTGAAAAATATCCAGCATTATGATTATTATAATAATGGGGCGTTTTAAGAATTTATTTAGCTATCTGGATAAAATATCACCTATACAAAGGTATGGTACTTTGTCCATGTAGTCCGTGCGTATGGGTAATCACCTGTTCCTTGATGTCCTGCAGCTGTTGCTGGAGTTTCTGGACGTCGGCGGGCGGGGCGGTTGGAGCGGCAGGGGCGATAGTCGCAGTAGGCGCGGGCGGGGCGGCGAGGGCGTTCGTGAACCGCGAGCCGTTGTTCATGTAGTGCGGTGCGGACGGCGCCGGCACCGGCTGGCCCTTGTTCACCTGCACTTGCGTCAGGTTACTGCTGCTCTCCTTCTCCACTGGAAACAGCAAACGCCTCATCTGTTAGTTCGCTCATACTGAGGTATCTCTAATACGTAACTTTAGGTGTAAAATTTGCAGAACCATAATAGCTGCGATCGCAACAGAAATCAGTTGTGGAACTCGAAATAATTCGTGTTACGGACGCCTGTTGACCGCCGGCGCTGATTTTGTTGCGATTCGCTCATATATTTCTTAGATAATCGATTTTCCGTCAGACGTGGTAGGGTACATTATCTGAAAAGGGCGTTTTAACAGCAAAAATTGCGCAAATTTTGCATAATTCACTCCTGTAGCGGATTGCAAAAGTTACACAATCAGGCCGCTGATTATTTTTTGGGCAACCTGCTAGGTTAGGTCAGTGACCGGCTAGGCTAACATGTGAGCCAATAAACAAGTCAGAAGATAAATAAATATACATCCAACAATCCCATACCTGTCCTACCCCCACACTAGGATTCTCTCGTGTCATGGGTATCGGAAACTATGAGTACTATGGTACCACAACACCAAGATCCGGAATAAATATCTGCAGAAAGTTGCATTTGTTCCGGCTGGCTCTTGCGGCTGAGATGCAGGAGGTCAAGAGGTCAAGAGGTGGACGTTCTTACAGTCGATGTTGAGCGCGGCGGCTGTGGTGGCAGCGGCAGCAGTAGCAGCAGCGGGGGCGGCGGCACTCGCCTGCGGCTGCAGCGGCGTGCGGCACTCGACGCACTTGCGCATGAGCGGCGCGCAGGCGGCGCACGCGCACACGTCCCCGCACGGGCGGAACACGACCGTCGCCGGCGCCTCCGAGCAGACCACGCACTCGCCGACGCGCTGCCGCGACAAAACGGTCGCGCGGCAACTCAGGCACTTCTTCACCTGAGGGGCAAACACCACAGTTCTTTATGCTCCACCTACTGTACGCGTAAATTGAACGGTGTGTTACGATCGAAATTAAAACAAAAACATATATTCACTTAGATTGATTTTGTGTCGTTGGTGTCAGAAACTACGAGTGCCATGGTATCTTATCGCCTTGTAAATATGTGTAAATCATGCCAACATTTGTCTGCGACTCGAACCTCTTGCGTGTACTCTCCGCGCTGCAGAAGTCGGATATACAAGCTGTCTCGCAAAAAATCACACCATGGCCGAGCCGCCTATAATCCTACTACTATTATAAACGCGAAAGTTTGTGAGGATGAATGTTTGTTACTCTTTCACGCAAAAACTACTGTACGGATTTTGATGAAACTTAGTAATATAGCTTATACATCAGAATAACACATAGACTACTTTTTATCAGGGTACCACGCGGGCGAAGCCGTGGGCAGAAGCTAGTATAATATAAAAACACAAACACATTCACGACTGTAATCCCCATTATGAAGACACTCATATTCATACTCGGTATGCAGATCAGTGAGAGTACCAAGTAGGAAGAGCCAAGGCACGTCCAAATATTATATTTAGCACATGTGCGTATTTTGCATAGTAGTTAACATGCCACGTGACAGGTTGCAAGCTTATTGGTACAATAAGCGATAGCACATGCCTTCGAATCTTTGGTTCTTGGGCATGCCGGTGATATTTTCTTTCACCGTTTTGCGTGAGTGCTAAGCACAAATAAATTGGATGCATTAGTGTACGACCGGATACGAACCCACGACCTTCGCCAGTCAGCCAATTAAAATAAGAATAATTGTGAGGAACCCCGAGGACACTTCCACAGAACAGTCTGTTCAACTCGTAAAAGCTAGGCTTACATGCGCGCCGTGACATAATGTAAAGTCCAATTATCTAATGCGTCGACATAGTAAGCGTAGGTAAAGGTAGTCAGTGGATGGACCCGCCAGGTAGGGAAAGAATGGCGTGATAAAGAGAAGGCCGACCTGATCCCGGAATACCAATCTCATAGTCTCCCAGACTGACTACCAGAGTCTCTTTACCCTTCTATGGTCTTTCCGTACAAAGCGATCTAACTTCATCGTCAGTACAGCAAACGAATGGTAAATAGAATCTTTGAGTCTTTAAGCTGAAAGTAAATAGGTATTTTCTAGACAAAAATGCTCGATACTTTCCATCAGGTGAGATTGTGGTCAAACGCTAGAATAACACAAAGGTTGCTTTATCTAGTACCACGCAGGCGAAGCCGTGGGTTAGCGAGAAAAGTGTGTGCAGACGGGCTAGATGATAATGATGATGATTATCATCATTATCATCGTGCGGACACGAGACATATCTAACTACCGGCACATCACATGGCACATCTTAGATAATATTCTCGACTCGACACGTGAGATATGTTAGCCCGGTCGATTATACTAACCCTGGCCGCGCAGACATTACAGCAACAGATATGCCCACACGGGCGGAAGAGTGTGTCCCGCTTGGCGTCTGAGCAAACAAGGCATTCATCCGCCGTGGGATCGCTGGTCGGGCTCGATAGCAGCTCTAGAGGTTCTGGCTGCGTGGATACTGTCGCTATGTTCACATTGCCACTCGATCCACTGGGCGCCACGGTCCCACTTGTGCTGGGCATTGGACTAATCTCGGCCTCTGGTGATTCGTTGCCCATCGTCGCTCCTTCTTTGCGACATGATGTGAGCGTCTTGCAGAGATTGGGGTCGGGACAGAGGTCCAGTGGAGTTTGCCCTGAAAGAGTTACAAGTTTATTTTTATTTTTATTAAAGACTGAAGCTGAGCGACCACATCGCCTGATAAATAAACAGTCAAAAATATATTATTAAAAAATAAAGAAAAAAAATACGTACTTAACATATAGCATATGGATTGTACAAACTGTTGGCTTCGTCCAAGAAGATAGGCTATTGCATCGACTAACATCAAACAGTTTAGTATGCCCGAAAATAGTTCTTCTTTCATTATCATTCCGCACATATTCCATCCTATTATAAACGTGAAAGTTTGTGAGGATGTATGTTTGTTACTCTTTCACGCAAAAACTACAGAACGGATATTGATGAAACTTTACAGTAATATAGCTTATACATCAGAATAACATATAGGCTACTTTTTATCCGGGTACCACGCGGGCAAAGCCGTGGACAGAAGCTAGTCTTCTATAGTCCATAAACTTCGCAATTGGATAACGCTACCTTTTTTTCCTTTTTTTCATGCCGGTAATATTTTTCAACTAAGATTTTATGGTACGCAACGCATCAGCAATACCCCTGCAATTGCAATGTATACATAGCAATATTTTATTTACTTTGAGCTCAATAGTTTTTCAAAGTGAGGCAACAAATTAATGACGGCGACTTTTACATTTGTTGCATCAGTTGGTAGGTCTAAAGGGCCACGCAAAAGGGCGCGATCACGGCGTCCGTTCGCGCGTTGCAGTCGCGTACTTTGATCACCACTTGACAACCTTTTCTCTTTGATCGTCACTATCACCGCGTTAGTTTGACCGGATCATAGCTCACCCTTCTTGTTCTTGATGCTGAGGTCGGCACCGTGTGCGGCTAGGAAGCACGCTATAGACGCGGAGGACTTTTTGTCGTGCGCGTGAGCCAGCCCCGTCATCAGAGACGCATCCCGCGCGTCTTGCAGCCGACGCAGCTGCTGCAACGTGTGATGCCGCAGAGCCTCGTGAAGTGGCGTGTCGCCGTCCTGCAAACAGTAACATTTTGTTTTAAGCAAGTAACAGAACAAGCCAAACTGATATTGAGCGGTAACAACTACCTCATACAATTGTTATAGTGGCGTGATGTCAGGGTGGAAGTCTCCTGTGCCTGTAATTTCACTGGTAACCATACACTCCAAACCAGAACACAGCAATGCGCGCATTACTGCTTGGCAGCAGAAATAGGTATGGTGGTATTACTTTCCCAAACAAACTCTTCCACAAGGTGCTACCCTAATAAAAGCTGTCTCAAAAGAGCCGTTCAGCTCATCTCAAAGACTCTCGTGCAGGTATCTTCGAGCCTGTTTGGTTTTGATTATATCTGGAGTATAACTCAAGGAGTGTAGAATTACCCTTTATTTGAAAAGTTCTTAAAGTTTAGAACATCTTGTGCTATGTACCTAGTAAAAAAAAAAGAGTTCCAAGCATCACCATCATGAAATGCCACAGTGAACGATCGTGAGCACAAACCTACTTCCCGCAACCATTCGCATTCAGAAGTACACACATCACACACTTTCAACGCAATAAACCAACTCAACATTCACACTCAAACAATTCACTCAGGGTTGTGTATTTAATTATTTTTGGACATCATTATGGGCTTAAGAAGTCTCTTCGTCAAAGTTTCGTATTGTTTATTTTGGATCCTTGTTCAGCGCAGCTGCTTCTATTACAGTTTTTCATGACTAGCTTAGGCATCTGAGACTGCCAATGTTATATATTACATTATTTAGTTTAGATTTTGAAAAATTGAATGCAGGTAAATACCAAATTTAATTTTTCCGGGATGACCCAAGGTTCCATACTCTTGATAATGGTACCAGCTGCCAGCTACCAGCTGTTCTACCACATGCATAGACTATGCTGATGACTTGAAGCTCTTCACAGAAATTACGTCTGAAGAAGATTGTTTGGCGCTGCAATCTATCAACGCGGTTTACGAGTGGAGTATTTTTAACAAAATATAATTTAATGTAGGGAAATGTTACGCAATGACTTTTGGCTGAATGTGGCACCCAATCAGTTTCGTTTATAAACTTAACAACGTAGTCATTATGAGGATTAACACAATAAAGGACTTGGGAGTCACAATCGACCAAAAAGTTAATTAATTGTATTTTTGCCATTTTTTTCAATTTATATTTTTGTTTTTACTTTTATTGTATTTTTATTATTTATTGTAATTTAATGAATTATTTTGACAATTTATATATTATTTATGATATTTTAATACTTACTATCTTTAATTAATGTAACTACTTATCTAATGGTATATATATAATGTGAAATGTACTTTACCTTTACGAAGTCTTTGGTCTATTTGGTGTCAGATTTGTGGAAAAGTAACGAATTTAATGTTTTTTATAACGAAAACCTCAAAATCGTTATTAGGGTTTTGTTGTTGGGTTATATTAACTCTATTTTCCACCATAAAGCTCTAGAAGTTGCTTGCCTAGATCAGCTTTCTCAAGCGAAGATGTGTAATCAATGGCATTAAGATTTATAACACCCAGTTACCGAACGGTTAATCAATGCAATAATTCGTTTAACATTGGTCTAATCTCATATCAAGTGATATGATTGGTTGTTTAAATTTTGTTCAACCAATCTCATTATTGATATTCGATTAGAAAATAAGTTAGTTTGATTAGTCTAAACAGACACCGTCCGTTTAACATCTAGCGAGTCCGGACTCATAAGTGCGAGTCTCTCACCTTATCACAGATGTTGAGATCAGCTCCATGAGCGACGAGCAGCCGCACAATCTGCGTGTGCTGCCTCTCGACCGCCAGATGGAGCGCGGTCTGTTGGTTCGCGTTCTGCAGATCGGGCCGCGCGCCGCCGCGGACCAGCAGCTCGGCAACCTCAGCGTGATTGTTTAGCGCAGCCAGGTGCAACGCTGTGTAGCCATCGTCCTTTGCATCATCCACTATCCATGGCCTGGGCAGCTTCCCCAGCATTATCTTCATTGCGCTGCAAAGAAATCGTTCAAACTGAGCTAGTTTTCATCGAAAAAAATATCGTAGTTTGGTATTGAAGTGTTCCAGCTAGGCTGATAGTATAAATCTATTAGTGCGCTGGCTCAAGTTTGCCAATGACACGTGACACTTGGTATAAGTAGCCAGTGGGTGATTGGGAAGAAAGTCTCAAACAATCATGGAGATGGTCATAACAAGGAGTCAGTGATACAAAATGCTGAATGGCAATGCTAATGCATTGCTGAATGGCAATGCATTAGCATTGCCATTCAGCTCTGATCCAGATAAGAGCCAGCTCTCTGGCTACGCGTCAATAGACCAGTCGCCCTGAAGAATTTAAAAAACGCGAAGAGCCTCTTTTCCCCACGGACCCAGAGTCTTAACCCCAAAAACTCTGTCGAGACTACTATTTTATAAGACACCTTTTGAGATCCTCAGCCGAATCAACCGCTGCACCGGCTCTAACTGATGTCCCCGACAGATGAGATGGCGCTAGGTTATCTACGTATGTGGCGTGCCATACCAAAGACCTTCCCCTCTTCTAAGGGACAAGGGTCATGCCGTTAGGCCGCCGCTTACGATCGTCACGTAGTAGATCATTCGGTTCGAGAACATCTGGAACGTTGACGCTGGTAAAAGCTAATGGCGTATGATATCATTAAAGCTAGCGTGGCGAGAGATCCTACCGCCGACGACACTGGTACACGATAATCCGTGGTGACTAAGCTCTTCAACAGTCGTACCGCACTGGTACTGATGAGGGGCACAGCACTACGCAAATTAATTCCGACATAAATTCATTCCGGCTTCATTTTGGCTTTGAGATCTAGGAAGGGCAGTCACTACAGTTTAAATTTTAGGATATACCGCCCGCTACTTCGTCGGCGCTGACGTAGGTAGATAATATAAGTGCCTTTCGCCCTTCGCCCCCCACTTTCGCCCTACCTCATCCACTTACTCGCATCGCACTGCCCGTGTTATCTATAGCACCGCAATATCAACTTGTCTTCATTACATTTCAACTAAAACGTTTATTCTTGGTATAAATTATTATTTGTACTACTTATAAACATGGCAGGTCATATATCCATCGTACGGAACCCTCTCCACGCGAGTTCAACTTGCACTTGTCTGGTTTTTTATTTTATATTAGTGCCTGATACGATAAATAAAGAATATAAATAATTCAAACCAAGTTTCAAGCTAATCGGAGCATGTGTTAAAAGGATCCCATACAAACTTAAACAACCCAAGCACCCCATTTAATTCATTTTTAATTTCTTTAATGCAAAACGATGTATAGGTATGTCACGACAAACTCCTTTATATAGTACTAGCTTCTGCCTACGGCTTCGCCCGCATAGGACCCTGATAAAAAGTAGCCTATGTTTTATTCTGATGTATAAGCTATATTACTGTAAAGTTTCATCAAAATCCGTACAGTAGTTTTAGCGTGAAAGAACAACGAGCATCCATTCTCACAAATCGCGTTTATAATTAGTAGGATAGGATTATGACTATAACACGACGGTAGTGAGTCTCGCGTCAAACGTCATTGACGATGCTCATGAGGAAAATGTCAACGAAACGTCAGCAGCAGGAGAGTATGGAAGTACGTGGAACGTACAGCTCATTAGTTACTAACGCAAACGTATATCCCACTACACACTTTTAGATTTGTCGTTTTTTTTTCAGTTTTTCGTGCTAAATTAGCACTTAAAGTTATGTATTACTGTAGAAAAGTCTAGAACTAAGCTAGCACAATACAGCACAACTCCAGAACAACCCAGAACTATGAAAAAAACACCAACTTTGCACGATGTACTATTAAAAACGTGAAAGTTTGTGAGGATGGATGTTTGTTACTCTTTCACGCAAAAACTACTGACCGGATTTTCATGAAACTCAACAATAATAAAGCTTATACATCAGAATTACTCATAGGCTACTTTTTATCCGAGTACCACGCGAGCGAAGCCGTGGGCAGAAGCTAGTGATATAATACTCTTTCGGGTTTATATTGCACTTCATATACATACTCCTGACGCAACACTTTAGATATCTTGTGTCGTGGGTATCAGAAACTACGAGTGGTACCTCATAATCTCGTAAATATTTGTAGATCATGCCAACATTTTTGTCCGCGTATCGAACCTCTTGCGTGCACCCTCAGCTCTACAGAAGTAGGATATACAAGCTGTGTTGCAAAAAAATCACACAAGGACCAAGCCATCTGTAATATGAAAAAAAAAACAAAAACAAACATGGTCACGACTATAATCCCCATGATGGAGACCCTTAGATCCATACTCGTACGCAGATCTGTGAGGATACAAAGTAGGGGGTGTTTAGAGACACGTCCAACATTTTTATTTCGCACATGTTTGTTATATAATATCGGTTAGTATGAATTAGTGATTCATCAGTAAAGTTTGGTCTGGCCTAAGTCCAACCAGCTTTGGGCTTAAAATGTCTTATGAACAGTTTATTTTTAGCACGTTGCTAGGAGGTCGTCTCCGTTTGGGTGTTTTTTACTTCAACTTTTTACACCCCACGAAGAAATGACCTCGTGTCTCACAGCTCCCACAAATGGTGTCACTGGTACAACATGAGTTAGCTTTTTTGTGGGAATTCTCCCGCAAAGTGCAGGCGAAGGTATTATAAATTATGATGTTCAGTTTAAAATACCACATGACTCGTTTTAATCAACCGAGAGTTGTTGTTAATTTTACTAAAAAGAGATTAGAATTTGACTCTTCTGTGCTTACTCTGCAATTTTGCAAGGCAAGGAATGTGTTAAACTACGCGACGTGCACGTTTATAACATTCGTTGCAGGAACCATTGGCAGTGTCGAGGTGGGTGAACTCAAAACAGAAATAGCTCTAAGAGATCGCGTTTGCTCCATCAATACCTCTACAAGGTTTATGTGCAACCGTAAATTACTTTACTGGATCAATCATGGCAGCGTAGCGTTATTAATCCAGTTTGGCAGATACTCTACCTTTTTAGATTTTTTACTACAGACTGAAACGTTTGTATATTCCTCGCGGGTGACTTGTGTGTGCAAAGTGGCATCGTTTAAGTAGTAACAGCGTGTATGGTAACAACGAATTAAGTGGTTACACATTTTAATATGGTGCGTTACATTGAAAGAGTAAAAACGAACGAGTGAACTAATTAAATAAGGTCAAACGTCGCAAGAGGCGGGCGCGGTGGTGAAGCGGGCGCAGCTTGTCCAATGCCCGCCAGCAGTTTGTGTCGGCCCGTCGTACCTTCTCGTTTCCTGCCACAATACGCAATATCCTATTATTATTTTTCGCACAAAAATAATTGACGAGAATTCAGATTACACGTTCGATTAAAAGGTTACGTATTTTTAAAGTGATGTTTCAAGTATGAGATGGTGACTGAGCGCAATGCAATGCGCATTGGAAATCAAGATTATTAAGATTTTGGTGAGATCTGACGTCATAAATGTTTTCGTTATTCTTTACTCGCGACCATAGGAGCCCGTATAAGCATTAGCCATTAGAGTTTGTTTGTGTATGTGTTTGTTTGTTTGTTTGCATATCTGATACCATTAACTCCGAAACGGCTTCTTGGATTGTAATGTGTTTTTTTACAATGTGATTTGTTTTTTTTACCGAAATGGTAAAAAAACATAAATGTCACTAACATATCCTTAAAGATCTGGAAATTTGGTTGTAATTGTTTCTCAGGGATGATTTATCATGTGATTTTATATCACGTCACGTTCTATAATGCCGTATGTAAATGGACAAGGCTATGTTTTCGGAAAATTTGATTTGTAGGGAACAGCACTTAATTCGGCATCACGCAACATTACTTTAACATTGTTTTGTCCTTCTTTTGTTATTAAAGTTGCGTGAATGCTTCTAGTATTGTTTTATATGATTAATTACAATGAAATCCAGTGCACAGTGAAAAACAAAACTATGGGGAGTTTTACATGAAAACAGTTTCTTGATAATCCACGATATGGCTAGAAATAACCCGGTTTATCTCATAAACTCGAGATACCTTTGTAACTTCAATATCACAGTAACTATCTATTAAAATTGGATGAACTCCTCAACTAAATTACATACATTTTGAAATTTAATACGAAATAGTTATTTGCTCGTTCAGATGATTAGTAAAGTTCACTAACTACCGTAATAATTAGCTGTAGATACCTCTAAATTTATGTTTTAGCTTGGTTAGGGATATTTTGGGCGTTTGTAGGGCCCACTTCACAAAAAAACTATTTATTAAGAATCAAATATCAGAACCTACTTACGTCAATGCGCGTAGGTACTTTAGTGTAAATTAAATGAATGCTCTTTAAGATGATTAACCTAGGATAGCATCGTCTGATGATGATTTCCGAATTTATACCCAACTTCCACAAACTTACCTACCAGATCACTATAATCATCAGCTGTACTGATAATAAAAAGTTGTGGGGAGCACATATAACCCTATAACCTGTTTATAGTGTTGAGCTAAATTTGAATTAACAAAAAAAAACATGCTTAAACTAATAATCATATTGTTCCTGATACCCACGACAACATGGAATCCTAATCATAGACTATGTATGTGTGAGTTGGGTATCTATTTATTTTAATTTTTATATAAAAATTATCAATAGCCATAAGAGGGTACTGTCATATAGAACAGCCGACTGAATCACAGCACTGAAAAGACGACTGAAAAGTATTATTTATTGTATCTAGCTAAGCGACGTAGAACAATAAAGTGATGAATCACCGCATTTGCAGTGTAACTTTGAAATGTTTCGAGTATTCCAGAACACGGAGCTCAGTCCGCTAACATATTCCATAATGAATAATGTAACGTATTGTCGCGACGAAACTGAATTTACAGGGCCAATATGAGTGGTCCAAGTGATCATATTCCTACAAAGTGAGCTGATTCCCCACGGATCCAGAATAGTAAATTATGGTAATGTGCGATTGGGGCAGCAGCGGGCACTAGTGGCCAATAACAATGTCCCATTAATATTCAACAGAGCTCTTTGGCCACTGCTCTGCGCTGAGGGCACCATCACATCGCCGCATTTCTTTGCCCAGTAGACCATCTTGCTAGATTGGATATCTATAAGATATAATCTCAAACGACCCCATTGCAATATTAATGTTTGCTTTCGTGGCGCTATATTTTCAATTCAATTCCCACTCTATTGATAAGCTATGAAATTATGGGATTAATCTACTTTCCAAACAAGCCAGTTTGTGGCGATAAAATTAAATGGATACTGAACAAGTATTATTTTGTTTACAACTATTGAATAAGTTAATCATTTACCCGCGGATAATAAATTTGCCCACCCGATGCTCTCCTGGATTTAAACCTAATGCAAACATTTCTACTAAGAAGCTGTAATTTTTTGGAAAATTTTAAAACCTTCGACGTCTTTTCTCTTCTCATTGTAACACCCACTAGTTTCTTGTAACAATAAATAGAACCATCCTTGAAGTCATAAAAATCGATTGCAAAAACTGCATTTCAATCCAATAAGTCGGATATAAAACATACACACAAACAAACAACCTCTTATGACAAACGCATATACGGGTTTCTTTCGATGCGGGTATAAATGAGACGACATTTAATTTAAATCATATTAGTTTAGGCCAATAGTACTATGATCGGAGATAAATAACTCATCGAAATTCGAGTAAAGTTTGTATCCCTTCGATTATCGAATCTACCAAGACCAAGGATAGACGCTTAGCATAAAATACGTAGAGTACCAAATAGAATATGCTATGCGAGTTGTTATAGCATAGGTACATATCTATCGTTTGGTAGACAATCGTATGGAAATTGTAAAATCTATAACCATTGCTGCGCAAACTTTTCCCCCGCCTCTTTGCTTAGATCTTAATGGAGAAACGGATTGAAATTGATCTAGACTGATGAACCTACGAGTACTTACTAACTGCAAAGCTCGATTAATTGCGGCAGGTATTTTACATATGAGGTGTAGGGATGCACTTAGAAAGGAACATGAATCCGAAGTAAATCCCCAGGTAGATGAACATGATTCCGTATATTGGAAGTTTGTGTGAATTCAAAGGCGTATGGAACCGTGCGCCTACTTTTCAATGAGTATAGAATACTATACAACCTGTTTACCGGTAAACAGGATGCATGTTTTTTGCTAGCCCACGAGCACAAAAATACTTACACACGATAGTTCGTGTACCTGGACCTTAGTAGGTCCAGGAATATATAGATTTGAAGTTGCTCCACATGTGTTACTTTTGCATAAAAAACGCTTGTCATAGATTATATAACCCCCGACGACGTAAGGATCCCGTATATGCGTTTGCCTTAATCGGGTTTTATTTGTGCGTTTGTTTGTCTGTTACCATTTATCTTTGTAACGGCTTATTGTATTGTGATGCAGTATTTTGCGATCGATTTCTATGTCTTCAAGGAAGGATGGTTCTTAAATAGGGTTTACTGCCACTAGTATCAGAAGCGCTGCAATCGAGATGGAAATAACGTCAAAGGTTTTCAAATTTTGTGCTTTGCTCCTTGCTAAAAGCCCATAGGTATCTAAGTTATGAAAAAAATTGTTCTAAAGTTTGTGCTTAAAAACTCAGCGTAATATTTTATAACATTCAAGTTTGTTGGAACGTCAAAAATCTGAGGGGTAGAGTGTTTAAAAAAGATACATTGTTCCAAATCCCCACACATTTCCCAAGTTAAAATTACTAAAACTTGGTCTTGGAATGTTGGTATATAGAGGTATGTGGCTCTATGGTTTAATACGACATGCTACTTTGTTGGTTTTAAGCTACCGGAAATAAGTTTGATACATTGTGTTATTGAAATGCGAGCAAAACCATGTTACTTTAAGGCAGACAAAAGATGAGTTGGCTGTCGTCCCACTCGTTTGTCTACGAAAGATTGCCAAAATTCTTTTATTGACTGAACGTGGAGGAAAGCTTTTACCGACGCCCACGGTATGCGGCAGTGTAAATTCTTTGCCGTGTGGTATACAGCGGATATACAAGCTCACCACATCGCGACTCGGTGGCGGTAGGGTGTACGCACGATCTTTCCATCCATAACGATTAATTGTGAAATCGGATTAAATTTTAGGAATGGGTGATTCTATTTGTATTTTCAATAATGAGATAGTTTATTTTTAATTAATTTGTGAAAATTTGATCGTTGTTTCAGAGGTCAGTGAACGCAGAGGATTGCCAGATCTCGTGATCGGAACTATGTATAGCTCGACTACCCCGCGGGAGGTGACAGTGGTGGATGGTTTATACTAATAATAGGCTCCCCTCCAGCGCGCGACCATCGTGTCGGCGACGGGAGCGCGCACATGTGGCGCCCGCGCCCGCCGCGCACCGCACGCCGGCCCGCTGTCGACTGCACGTTTATTATAGAAGCGGTCGTCACGCGGCGCGGTTCACGGTGTTCCTTACGTAAGAGAGCCCGAGGCGAGTACGTCTCACCACCTAGCCTGTCTCCGTCCGTCGCCGCCGCGGCTCCAGCCTGCATCCAGAGCGGGCGTCGCGCGCTGCAGGTCGGTGCACGTTCGGGTAACCGATCCGATGAACGCAAGCCGATGGTTCTATTTCGGGAAAATACAAATTTGGAATGGATGGTACTCGCGGGACGTAAGCGAACCCGCCAGTTGGCTCCATTTTTAGAGCTGATCTGCGCGTGCGCATCGAGCGCGCTGCCAGTACTCGTTGAGCTGCCACCACGCCGCGTCGCGAGCCGCCCCCGCGCTGCTGCCCGCCAGCATGGCAAGCTCGCTCCTGCGCTGTGCTCGCTACGTGCTGCCGCTGCCGCACAACCTCACGATCTACTCGATCTAAGATAGCGTCATAGACTTTCTGAAGGTAGTTCAACGCAAGGATTGCCAAGATCAGAAGAATCAAGACTGCTCCGAAGACTGAAGACTCAAAAGCCTTGCGCGAGTTCCGTGCTTCCTTACTTCCCATAGTTCTTAATATCGTATGGAATGTAAAGAAGTATGGAGCTGCGCGGGCGTATCCACCGGTCGAAAGTTACTGCAAGCTTTTGTTTTAATCATCATGAAGTGGTTTATGCTTTTTGGACTTTTATAAATGTGTATCGAATGATTGACTACTAAGTGCATTTTGTGTTAGTATCTTGCAATTAAGTGCATTTCAAAATTAAAACGATTTTAATTAGTTATCGAGTGGCAGCCATTAGCAAGCAATATTAAATTAGGCTCGGTGTAATTTCAAAGCTAACACAAATATTTTATTTCGGTTATTATGTTTGGAAGGGTTCGACAAATAAAATAATCATTCTAGCTAGGGACAAATAAACAATCTACCAGCGGGTAAGCAACCTTTTCGTTTGCGATTGTGTCTGGTTGACTGTAAGTAATAAAAAAACGGAATTAGTAAGTAAAAATAAAAATTGTTTGTTCGTTGGCGAGTTGTCGTAAAATAACATCTGGCGTAGGTAACAGTTCGGACCGAGCCGAGGCAACATAAATAAACGTGCGGGAACGTCGTCGGCTGGAGCCCCAACACACGATTCACGGTTTTAAATTAGCTTTGTGGAGAAAAATCTACATTTCACTGCTCATGCTTTACGTTTCTCTGTGGCAAATATTAAAACATTAATATTTTTTACTTAACTAAACATTTTATTTTTAATCATTCCAGTAACTTGAAACAATTCCTAATTGAAGAATCTTTCTTTCAACTTTCACTTTCTTCTTGATTTTATCGAGGAATACTTAGCTCGAGTACGAATTTCATTAACATTCTTTTGTAGCACTGTTTAAAAAGTAATTCAAAGGTAAAGAGTAATAAACGATTTTATTAAATTTAAACCAATGGATCACGTCCATAAATAAGATGAATGAAGATACACGCCATTTTGTCGGGCAGATAAATATATTTCAGTTTTAATTGTTGTTGTGTGATTTATGAATACGCCTGGCATGTTATATATTTTATTTTGTATTGTATGCCCTAAATATTTTTTTTTATAAATTAACAAATTTGCATGGTAAATATTGTATGATTAATTATTTTAATATAATTATAAACATAGTCAAATTAAATACGTGTTCTCCTCTTCTTAAACTTTGTTTTCAGAATTTCTAGGTCTTCAAGGAATAGCTGCATTATCTAGTGGAGTGCAGATGCGTAGTTCATGATATTTGGTGCAGTTAGGTCAAAACTTGCTTACGTAAGACAGCTTACGAGAGAGTTGGCAGGGATTCAGATGAAAACTTCATATACACATATCACAGGATATGTGTATCAATGTAATGTACCAAATGCAGCAGATCCGATCGGGCCATATAATGTTGTGTGCAGAATCTAGACCAGAGCCAGTGGTAAAGTTTAGCAGGAATTAATGACGTATTATTGACGTCATCACATAATACATTTCCGTACGGTAACTTATATTTAACTGTGACCCTAAAATGAAACATTACTAAAATGAAACGGTTTTGATAGAAGGGAAAGACAAATAGACACAAGTGAGACTAATTTCGTCTACATACGGGAAATTTACCCACGATTAGAATGATTTTAAAATAAAATAAAAAGATAAAGGCATTTTTTTAATTGTGATATAGATAAACCATAATATAAACTGTTAAAATCATTCGCACGTTTATCTTGAACTTGAGACATAAATGTGGTGAATACGCATAGGGAAAAAATGGGTAGTAAAAAAAACAGAAACGGCAGTGTTCAGAGCCGCGCCTGCGCCACATCTGGAGCTTGCATCTCATTATGCG
Source organism: Perizoma flavofasciatum (assembly GCA_958496245.1). Taxonomy (NCBI): domain Eukaryota; kingdom Metazoa; phylum Arthropoda; class Insecta; order Lepidoptera; family Geometridae; genus Perizoma; species Perizoma flavofasciatum. Next base: position 9,519,074 of record OY292421.1, read on the forward strand.
GAGCCGTCGCGGGTGAGCGGACCGACCCGAGCACAATGTGGAATATGGTTATTAGCCCTATAGGTATTGTTTCCCATGATAATAGCAAGCAATAAACTGTTCTTTATCTTTCTGTTGTGTATTTGCGGCATGGGCATGTTACGAAGAGGAATGCTGATAACAAAGAGAGTTAATTTTGACTGTGGATGGATATTTAAAGTAGAGGTAGGTCGATGAAAAGAGAACTATGTTTGCCGTCAGAAGAAATCTAACATGCTTACTTATAAAGATTTTAAATAGTTGTTTAGTTAAACAGTGTTTTGTTTTCTGCAGACTTTTTCATGCATAAAATATGTCATTTCAAGACATATATTATGCCTGAAAAAGTCCAAACAGTGTTTATTTGATCAAAAGTTTTTATAACTAAGGCCTGTAATCTGATAAACGCACAAGATATGGGACAAGGGCTAATAAAAGATTTTACTCCTTTTGTGGCATAGGATAATTATAAATGAATACATAATAAAATAAGTAAATATATATCTATGCTCAGTAGGTAAACGTTTATACTTTCCTCTCTTTATTGCTCTATGTTTTTTAAGAGCATGAGATTAGCTACCGTATAATAAAAGTTACTAACTTGTTAAAGTACATATTGAAGTCATTTTACAGTATAAAAGCTTTGGCTTTTTTATTCAAGAAATAATTTGCTGTGAACTTTTGCCTCTGTGTTATATAGTTTTTATATACACTTCGCAGTGATAAGAAAACTTTAAGAATGGACCACCGTTTCTCAGATGTCTAGACAAAGAAAGAAATGAGAACTTGGTTCCAACTCCGTCTCAGTTTAATCAGATATTTAAAGGCATTTACTTTCGCGAAGACTACTGTTTTATGACGATCGCTTTGAATAATGAAGTTTGTTCCTAGTTCTAACTTTTCCTATCCTGATTTATGTTTTACACAACTATTTTACTTAAATATGAAAGTAGGTTGGAAATTTTGCTAGTAGTTCCTGTTAGATCCCATTGAGTTTGAAGTTCCTGTTCAATGCTAATATTTTCTGCTCCCGCATGATATAAAGATAACAAGTAGCCTCGTTATAAATAAATAACGCTGATCGCTGGACAAAAATGTCCAGCGATCAGCGAGCGAGCTTAGCATGGGCTAAGCAGAGCTTATATTATGGGAACAACATCACTGATATACTACTTATATTCATTTTTTTTAATACATACATATTATGCATAGAAAATATAGTAAACACCCAGACCAGAGACAAATATTTGCAGATCATATATACTTTTATCCCACGGCGGGAATCGAACCCGCAACCTTCTGTCTCAGGCGAGCCTTCGCTCACTGCGCCACATAGGTCGTTCAAAGTAAGCAGAGCTTGTGTTATGGGAACTACATGACTAATATACTACTTATATACATTTTTATGTTAATACATACATATTATATTTAGAAAATATTGTTATTCCAGGTCACAATCTATAACTATTTCTTTCATCCTTATCTGTTCCACTTTTACGACGGTTATTGGAAACAAACATCTGAATATTTACAAAAACTATCACATTTATTATATACTTATACAAAGCTAAAATAGGGAGCAGGATGGGATAGCATAGGAAGTAAGGATATTATTAACATATAGGATAGGATAAATATAAAGTGGCTGGCCGGTGGGTATTGAGTAGTCTAAGCTTATTACTATTGAAATACCTAGTCGAATACTAGTTTCGATGTTTGAGTAAAATAATATTTTCTATTTGAAGACATCTAATCTGATATGATATATCTTCCGTACATTGAATACTTTCACAGGTCATTGCGGAAGAAGAATTTATCCTGGATACTAAATCATTCTGGGCAACATTAAAACCGTGATGCTCATAAATAACGAAAATATCGAAGAAAGAGGCGAGGCGAGGCATTAGTTTAGTTCCGTTCATTGTTTTAAGTAGAGGGGCATCGGGAGTGATGGGTCGGCGCGGGCGCCGGCACTGGGGCAATGACAGCGCGCACGCATTGCAATCAGGAGCACTCACACAGCGGGGTGCGGCTGCATCCTACCGCAACTATACGGTAATAAAGCAACCAATCAAAGTAAGAAATGCGAGTACGAGAACGCACAGACTCACTCATGGCGATTCAAGTCGAGATAATAGATGAAATGACGAGTAGTCGGCTGCGACGCAAGAGGTGCAGGTTTAATTCCCGCTGCGGCACAAATGTGTGTATGTTCTGCAGATATCTGTTCCATGTGTGGGTGTTGTGGTATCATGGTACTCATAATTCCTGAAACCCATGACGCAAAGATTCTAATGAGGGGTCAGGGCTATGTATGTGTCCTGTTGAGTATTTATTGATGTGATCAACGAAAGTCAAATAATTAGTCTTTGACTTTCGTTGATCACATTTTTGAGCTCGTTACCGTGCTCGAATATATAGATATTGTCATTTTATTTTACAATGAGCTAATACTTTCAACTAGTGTCGACCGACGACCAGCTGATTGGCATTATGCACATGCAAACCAACCGAACACCGGCCCATACAAAACACCATAGATTAAATAATAATTATACACTACGAATCCAGAGTATACCCGATACTGCGCCCTTTGATAGTGAACTGCACGCCTTTACTATTACACAAAAGACTGTTCTATGAGAAAGAGATCTTGACCTACCAGTTTTTTCCGAATGTTCAACTCTCAAAAACAATTTATTCATGCATCCATGCAACGACTACAACCAACAAAAGAATTTTAAACTAGATAGGGGGATAATGAATACTAGACAAAGGCAATTTTAATAGAGTTACTTTCGTGCAGTTCTACTACAGGTCGCGTAACTTTTTTTGAATAGAAACGATGAATTGTATAGACAAGTTTCAGCTATGTTTACCTAGGGTCACAACCAGGCCATCTGCCCGCATTAACAAACTTTGACCCAGGATTTTTATTCATCTTGAAACATTTATCGAGGTGAGTGTCAATAGTACATATAAGCAAAACCACCGCGGACCAGAGTCAATTAATTGCACAATGTTAAACATCAAGGCTTATAGATGCGAGCACATGTAGGTTATAGAGTTATAGAGATGGGTGGATCTGTTGTTATTCGCGGATGACGTGCGAAAATAACCACCAGACGAATCTTTGGCAATAATCCAGAGCGAGTCTCCTGACGTTTTGCCTTAGACAACATTTCTGCTAGACGTACCCAGTCATTAATTATGCTGGTTTGAAATTGTTTAATTTAATTTTAGTTTATTCTGGTTTTGTTGATGTCAGCGTCGTTATAATTTGCATTTTTTAACCCTGACCAAAAACATTTTCAATATTGATATTGATATTCTCCGATATGATCAACTAAAGTGATCTTTGGTTAAAAATTGAGGTGACCTAAACCAAATCGATGACAATTAGAATTCGAAAATGAATATTTTGAAAGAAGGTTTTTTTATGGAGAGGTAGGCTCAAAAATTTGATTCGTATTGCCTTGTGTCGTCACACAAAAGAAAAAAGTTGAAAGATATAAATTTTGAGTCTAATAAAACAATATTTAATAATTAACAATATAGTATGGTCGAGAAGAATACATTTTGTGTTATTTTGAGAAGAAATGAGTATAATTTTGGCTACACTATTGTATTAGGGAAGCCCCTGTAAAAATGGTCGTTTAATAAATAAATAAAATTTTGTTAAACGAACAGAAGTGTCAACACTGCCGCCGTATACTCAAAATACTCAAAAAACTGCGAAAAACCAAACGCATATCGCTTTTCTAAGAATTTGGCGTTTCGCAGTTTATAATAATCTAATTGAAAGAAAGTTAGAAAGAAAGTTATTTATTTGACAACAACAAAACACGGAAAGGACAGGTACACACAGAGAAAATAGATAAATAGACACAATAAATACCTAAGATTTTAACAAAAACATAGTGACAAAGAAAATATTTTTGTGCTAAATAGTCCCATCTGTGCCGTGTGGGCCAAACAGGTTATGTCTCAGCTTAGTGCTGCTCCGCACAATACTGAGAAGCAGCGCTGATTTTCAGACAGGGCCTAGGAAACATGACCTCACAAACGCGGAAAACTCCAGAGCTACCACCATTAAAATTGTAATAATAACAAGAATAAACAAAGTAGGAAGGTACATAAACACAGTACATAAATTACATTAAATAGAGAAAACAAGGAAAATATATTACTATAGTAGTCTACTGTAGTCTCTGGGCAAATGAATAGTTAAATGTGTGTTTAGAAAAACGGAACAGAAAATATGAAGTTGCGTGCTGAGTGTTATGTAAAAATTATGGGAATAAAATGAAATCGAAGATAAAAATAAGTAAGTGATAAGTCTAGCGAATCTTACGTTCGGGCAAAGCTAGTAGGTATTAGAATTAATTACGTGAACTTCTGAATTGCTAGTAACTCCCTCCTAAGTGAGTGTTTAAAAGTGTTAATTGTTTTTAGGTCACGAATAGGTGGCGGTAAGTCATTCCAGCATCGAGAAGCCTATTGGAGCTTATTTTTCAACTTTTAGGTAGCTATACTATCATTTAGTTTGCCATCATTTAGTAACAATAATTCAGTTTTTGAAACAGAGTAAAACTCTTACGGTCTCATTACGAAACGTGGTCTAAACTCGAGTTTAAGCCAGGACTACGTCCAGAGGGCCTATGTTGAGTTACAAATATGTTCAAAACTTGTATGGAAATCTTGACGATACGGTCGACGATTTGACATGTTATAAACTCAGCATAGACTAAATATATAGTTATATACCTCTATATACAGCATAGACCCTCAGGGTAAAAATGTCCAGCAATATTTATTTATTTATTTAAATTCAAGTCCATTTTCAAGTTAAGTCGTTTAGGAATCACAAAATAAAATCAGATAAGTACGAATCATCGAAGGTGCACAATCATAAGCTCTATTCTACAACAAGCAATTACATTCAAATCTGTAAAAAGAAGACAGATTGAGCTAAAACTAGAGATAAACTAGGGGGTTGCCTGGTTTAATTATAAACCACAGAAGACTGGGGTTTTTGGCTTAAACCTCGTTTCGTAACATCAATTTTCTAAAACCAGAGTTTTTTCTTAAACTTGACTTAAACCACGTTTCGTAATGAGACCGTTATTATTTTTCAAGAATTATTTTGATTAAATTGAAATAAAAACCTCAAATACGATGGGGTTTTACACGCAACCAGCTAAAGTCTGGAAATTTCTTAGAACGCTAGGAGTTGGCAAGTCACGTCATAACGCATCCTGCAAAGATCTCGACATTGATTCTCTTAACCTTCACTTTTCATCGTCATCCAATATGGATTTGGGTGACAAAAATAGTACCTTAAACTATCTTTCTTCTTTGCCAACTCCTAGCTATCTCCCTTTTGTCTTTAGTCAATTCACTGCATGTGATGTTAAAAAGAGCATAATGTCCATTTCCTCTAACGCTATGGGAGGTGACAATATTGGTCGGAATATGATCATTCCTATCATAGAGGAATTACTTCCAGTGATTTGTCACCTCCTTAACTTCTCTATTACCTCTGGTGTTGTCCCTGCGGTGTGGAAGGAGGCTCACATTATCCCTCTCCCTAAAAAATCTAAACCTTCTTCCTTTTCCGACTATCGCCCTATCTCGATCCTTCCATTCTTGTCCAAAGTCCTTGAACGCCTTATCCACAATCAGCTCAGCTCCTACCTTGTAAACCATCATTTACACAATCCTTTTCAGTCTGGCTTCCGTCCTGGTCATAGTACTGTTACTGCACTCGTAAAAATCACTGACGACATCAGATCAGGTATGGAAAACGGACAACTTACTATCCTTACCTTGTTAGATTTCAGCAATGCTTTCAACACTGTTGATTTCGACATCCTCCTTGGCTTACTTAGCTCAATTAACATATCTTCATTGGTGATTGATTGGTTTCGCAGTTATCTGCACGGGCGCCGGCAACGGATTCGGATTGACGAGTCCTTCTCGTCCTGGTGTTCCACATCAGCTGGTGTCCCGCAAGGTGGCGTTTTGTCTCCTCTTCTATTTGCCCTTTTTATTAATTCAATCTCACATAAACTCTCTTCTTCCTATCATCTCTATGCAGACGATCTCCAAATTTACACTCAAGCTCCACTTAATGATCTAGCCGATGCAATAAACCGTACAAACTGTGATCTTAAACGTATTCGTGACTGGAGCATGGCCTATGGACTAAAAGTAAACCCGACTAAAACGCAAGTCATCATAGTGGGAAGCTCACGTACCACAGTAAAAATTGACTGGGGAACTCTTCCTAAAGTAGAATTCAACGGCGTGATTGTTTCTTATAGCAAGCACGTCAAAAACTTGGGAGTTTTTATTGACAGTCGTATGTCATGGGGCCCACAGCTGGATGCAGTGAGCCGGAAACTTTTTGCTTCTGCAGCCTCGCTTAGGAGGTTACGTAATTTTCTACCTATTGCCACTAAAGTTGCGCTTGCACAATCTCTCCTTCTCCCTGTCCTTGACTATGCTGATGTCAGCTATCTGGACCTCACAGAGGACCAGCTCAATAAACTTGAGCGTCTTCAAAATGTGTGCATCCGATTTATATTCGGATTGCGCAAATATGACCACATCTCGGAATTTCGCTCCAAACTCAATTGGCTCCCTATTCGTCTTCGCCGGAATACTCACATCCTTTCCCTTTTGTACAATATTCTCCAAAATCCCCTGACTCCTTCCTATCTTAAGGAGCGATTTGAGTTTCTCCATAGTTCCCATCCCTCCCGTGTGCTTCGTTCATCAGAAAATCTCCTGCTTGAAACCCCTACACATAGCACCAGCTTCTATGATAAATCTTTCACGACTCAAGCAGTACGCCTCTGGAACGCATTACCAATATCGGTAAGGAAGGCCTCGTCTCTAGCCATATTTAAAACTCGCGTTAAAATTTTCTATCAATCCCAGAAGGTATAGTTCGTTATGATCCTGTTATTGTTGAGTTGCTGTTCGTATGTATAAGTATATATTTATAGGTAAGTATTGTATTCGTATGTATATAGACATAAATATATATATATATATATATATATATATATATATATATATATAATAGGTAATTGGTATATATGTTATTATTTATTATATTCTGCTGTAGTATGTCTTATGAATAATATAATTTAAGGTAGTTTACACAAAGTACACCCCCGGCCGCTTCAAAATCATATATAATCCTCTCCATCCAAAGGTTGTCTGGAAGAGATCGCTTTTAAGCGATAAGACCGCCCATTGTACTTTTATCATATGTGTTACTGTTTATTTCGTTAGTATCTTAAGGTGTACAATAAAGTATTTTCATTCATTCATTCATTCATGATGTAAAAACTGACATTTAATGAAAAACAAGAACTCTAACTACCGGGGCATTTTTTTTTTACTAGAAAACAGTCTCCTTCGCAGTTCTGTTCCCACGCTAGGATTTCCGGTAACGTGGGTATCAGGAACTACATGTATCATCACGGTACTAGATCACCCAGATCCAAAGCAAATATCTGCAGAATATGTAAACAACTGTCCCGCAGCGCGAATCGAACCCGCACCTTTGGCTCCAGCCAGTTACCTGCCCGCCGCGCCACCGAGGTCGTGAAATGGAGTACCATAGCACTATATTTCTTGGTCTTATTTTTTATGCCATGTTTGTTTCGCCTCTACTTTATACAATCAAGAAGATAGCTCTACTATACTTTCGAACTGTCGTTCATCGAACTCTTGTTATTTCTTCACACCGTTCTCATCTTTATTTCGATTATCGAAGTTCTGAACAGTCCAATTTCGTACCAAAACTCCGCCATGCTTCGAACTATTCTGCAAAACGCGGACTTGTGCAAAAAAACAACATAATTTGTTTTCCGATAAACAATAAAAAAAAACAAATAACTATTAAAACCCGTAAATTATTGAATGTCATGCTATAACTTCGACCTATGTATACATGTCATTAACATGACATCATGTTAAACCTAACTGATGTCGAGCTGTAACCTCAGCTATTACAATAACAATGACAATATCACCTAATCCGACATACAATTATAATGCACTACGACTCGTTGCGTGCTCGTACATTATTCACATAAACAATGTCGAAAGAGAATTCATAAAGCATTAGGTACTACCGACCGACTAGCAAAAGCATTGATTTATTCTGCGCACTCGCGAAACTTACTATCGCCGTCTCATTAACGTTAATAGCTATAATAAATAGGTAGGTCTGGTATTCTAGCATGTAAATCTAATCAGATACGGCGCGACATCAAGTGTGAATATCTGTAACTGACTCTACCATAAACAAACTAAAAGATATCTGCTGATATCGCTAGATGGCGGTGGCATACACTCTGAAAACTATAAAAAACTTAAGATGAATAGAGCGTTTTTGAAAAAAAAAAATGTTGTTACGCTATATTATACACATACAGACACGCCTGTTTTCAGGAGGGTTAGGCAGATACCACGGATTTCCGCATGCTACGATATTGATCTTTCGCTACGCTATACTGTAACTTCCTGATGTATGGTAACGAATTTTCAAGAATAACCAAGGAGATGCAAAAATATTGTTTTTAGAAAAAAATGCCTTTATCATTAAATTATCGTGTTTTGGCATCATTTCGAGAAGATTAATGTTATTATGTACGTAAATAATTACATATACTATAACTATAGATGAATCTTAAAAAATATATATTATGTCATACATCAACAATGAATGCGTCATGCGAGTACCATGGGACTCTACATTACTCAAGGCTTTGTAAAATTTGTAGCAATAAGTCGAGCAAAGATTTTAGTGAGCAAAGCTTAAATAAAGGAATAAGGTAATTAGTGGCATATGTGCCGGGCGTCCCCCGCGGTGCCATCAGTAGAGCGCACCCGCCACGCCAGCGCCGACCCATCGCACAATAAACCGACACCAAATTATCTTTTCAAACAATTAGCCGAGAATTATTGCCCAACAAAATGTTCGCAACAGAAATATGTCCGTAATTATACATATTTTTTACGAGTTACAAGGCGAAATGAACGTTTGAGCCGCCGAAGATAAGGAGCAGCAATTTTTCACAGATGCGCATGGTGAATTTTGATTCGAGCATTGTTATCTTTCGGGTGATAAATGACAATTACACCTGGATGTGCCTGCGGCGCGCGGCGACTCGTTACTCTTCCCGGCTCAGCCTCTGACACGGCATTATGAACCAACAACCCATCACAGTATTACACTGGCTGAATACTAAACAAAACCACCACATCAATTTCATTAAAAGCTAAGTCAGTACATTCATATTAACCTATCCACTATATTTATATATAAACAACATACTAAGTTGTTGATTTACATAACATTGCCTATTTAGGATTCTACGTTATCCTAAAGTAAAATCTTCGCGTCAACGAAATCCATCTGTACTATGTTCTAAAGAAAAGTGAATGCTTGTAATTAATACAAGAATTACCTATTACTTTTTGTGCCCAATATATGAGAAACATGATCCTATAATCATTTTTGGATAAGGCTCTAAAATAGGTGTTTTTAGGGTTCTGTAGTCAACAAGGAACCCTTATAGTTTCGCCATGTTCGTCCGTCTGTCTGTCCGCGGCTTAGCTCAGAGACTCTTAGTACTAGAAAACTGTAATTTGGAATGGGTATACATACATATTAATCACGCCGACAAAGTAGCAAAATAAAACTCTTTTAAAAATTAGGGTACCTCCGCTACACGTTTAGTGGGAATAATTTTTTTCTCCTCTATCCCATGGTCTGGGGTGTCGTTGGGAAGGTTATTCTAAAATATTGCGGTTGTGTGAAAACCATTTTACAGTAGTAGTTTAAATAACGAAATTAAAACGAAAACTATCACAGCTAAGTAGGCTTAACAAGTTAACGAGTAATAGTCGACCAACTTATAAAATATACTTGAAGAAAGTAAAGAGGAATATTTAGAACAAATTCTATTGAAAATTACTTAGATGAAGTTGTTAGTTATGTAAAACAGGTAGTAAATATTTTATCTACGTTTATAGGCAACTACGGAACCCTACACTGCGCGTGACCCGACACGCACTATGCCGATTTACTTATATAGTGCCTCACACATCTCTCCTTTGTTTAGAACAAAAGATGGTCATTTGAGTAGATATAGGAGCATTTCGTGAATTGAAATGTATGTAAGTTTACTCAATGAAGTCGTTTCCATAAAATTAATAGAAGAGTTAAAAATTATAAAGAAATACAACTATACTAAGGAGATCTATTTTAGTTAATTTGTACTTTAACAACAGTCTTTAGGTGTTGTGCTTCCCAAACGAAGACGCCAAAATTAAGTGTTCAATTTTATATACTAGTCAATTTCTCTAAAATATTGCATCTATCGCAGACAACAAACAGTTTATTTAAAGTTGGACACGAAGCAAATTGACTTACTTCATATTTTCTCGGTGCATGATAGCGGTCGTTACGACGTAAGTGCTTCTTCGAGGAGTCTCCCGGCGCAGGCTATTGCTGGGAATGAGTTGGAGACAATGCAACTGCGCTACTGGGACCAAACTGGCTGATACTGTTCGACGGCAAATATTCATACCTGTTATCGGTATCACTTTTCAAATTGGTTTTAGAACATTGTTGTTTGACACTTATTTTGGATTATAAAAACAATCTTCTGTAAATACACATGGTATAATAAACACGACAACTTAAACATGATGATCAGACCGTAATTTCATCCGAAATTAATGAAATTTTGTGAACTTTCTCACTGTTTTCTGAATGACCGTTCTGAAATTTAGCTTGAATTTGGATTTATTTGAGATCAAATTGAACTCCTTCATAACTTCAGAGTTTGCATAACCCATAGGGTCAATATTTTCTGGAAATACTTTGAAAAGCAAAAACAAAAACAGTCATAGATAGCTTCGGAATAACCATTTTAAACACCTAACAAACGCTTTATGGTGTTAAAAATCGACCAAACACTAGGATTCCCTGTGTCGTGGGTATCAGGAACTATGAGTACCGTGGTACCATATAACCTACAACCGGAACAATCATCTGTAGAACATGCAAATATTTCTCGAACCCGCACCTCTTGCGCCTTAGCTGACTACTCGCCTGCCGTGCCATTGAAAAATAAGACCGAGGAAGGTAGTCTAAGGTACGCCCTTAGACTACCTTCCTCGGTCTTATTTTTTTATTTTCAGGTTTGTTTCGTATTTATTTTATACAAAAGTATGTGAAAGTATGTTATAGCGATGTACTTGACATCGCTATAACATACTTTCGAACTGTCGTTTATCGAACTCTTGTTCTTTCTAGATACCATTTATCGATAAAGCTGTAGTTGTGCCTTCAGTTTTCGGGAGCAATTTTATTATACACAGTATAAATTGTTACGTGACTGGCTGATTGACAATCAACGTAAATCCTAAAGGTCAAGTCCGAATTTTGTGGGTATGCTTCCTTTGTGGCGTATGGGAGACCTAACAATGGAAATTTCCAAAACCCAAATTGGATGCAGCGATGATGTAGCGGGAAGATTAAGTATTTGAGGGAAAACTAACAGGAGGAAAGTAACAGATGTTTTTCTAGTATTTTATGTATTAGGAAACGAAGTATGGTGATTCTTGCCAAAAAAGAACAAGGACTCATTTGGTATAGGCAGCTAGCGTTATTTTGTCAGACCGGACCGTGATGGTTTGTAACATTCTGATAAAAGTACCCCAAGGTTGACAGGTCATAACATATTGAAGATACCACTATGATTTGAAACAGAACGAAAAGGTTTCTCAAGGAATATTATGTTAAGAATAATCCCGAAAGCGGCAATATTCTTCATTTCATTCACGTTCCCCAGCGATGAAACTTTTTCTCTGCAATTTTTCTGTGGAGTTCGGGGTGTTATCAGGTGGGGCGCTTTGGCAGTCGGCGCACGTAGCGCACCGCCAGCCCGCGCCGCCCTCAGCCCGCCCGCTGAATACAAACTTCATTAGCCGTTTGATAATTAGCCCGTTAAACGCCCCTCACTCATCCGGCTACCATCACCCAAACCGATGATCTCTCCGAGCTTTTCTAAGTGGATTACTAAATGCTTCTTAAAATCCCTCTGAAAAATACCTACGCAGGTAAATATTTTATACAAGGTACATGGCGAAGCAGCACCTTTGGTAAAGAACACTCGAAACTTTTATCTTTCTGAAGGTAGCTTTACACATTTTTTATATTGAGCAAATATTTTTAGACATTGACGAAGCGAAAGAGGTATGCCAGGATCGTAGCAAGTGGAAATCCTTGGTCTCTGCCTACCCCTCCGGGAAACAGGCGTGACTATATGTATGTATGCATGTATTGACGAAGCTGTAATACTATGAACAGTTGTTTTTATTAGGAAACAATAAATTAGCATATATATGTTTTGTATGTAGGAGTTCGTTTCTAAGCGCCCATTATAGTTTAAATTATGTTAGGATTTTTTTTTTATGGTGTATTTTTTGTATGGTGTGGTCTTTATTCACAATAAAGTATTTTCATTCATTCATTTACTATTTCGGTTTTAGAAATAAAATAATAAACTCAGCAAATACCCAGTTACTGTGCGTACAAAATTTAACGAATTATTTTAATTTTATTCTTGAAACAGTACCAAAAGGAAGTTGCCCTCAGAAACGAATAATAAACGTGACAATTTAACCGGAACAACTCCGGAAGGAAAGGAAGAAACAAAAGGAGTACCTACGGCTGAGCGCCGAGCGGTAGTAGAAAGAAACTTAGAGAAATAATTAGGAAACAATGAATCAGGAAATGTGTTTTGTCTGAGAGTGGCAATGATGGCGGGGGATCGCGTAGAACAAGTTCCTAAAGGGGCTTGAGCTTATCTGTACGTGCTTCCCGTGTCGGCCCGCTCGATACTTATTGACCGGTATCGACCGGCACGACATATTACAATGCATAAATTGATACGATGTGTTTTGGAGGCTAGCTTTATGCTATAATATAATTTGTATGATACACATTGGCTACACGTCTCCAAATAATACGTCTTAGAGACGTTTTTAAAGGTTAGGTCAAAACCACCCGACGAACATGCATGAAAATGTGATGCGATTGAATGAAGAAAAAGAGGTATGTCAGTATCCTAGCAAGTGGATATCCGTGGTCTCTGCCTACCATTCCGGGAATTAGGCGTGAGTTTTACCGTGCAATTCATAGTCGAGATAGAGGTCGATTAGTATTGTATTGTTAGACGATGCAAGCTGATCGATCCAAATCGAACCAAAGTACGAATACATTCTTAATAGTAATTTAAAGAAAACTGACAAATATACCGACACTTGCTAAAACACGTACATAGGAAATCTTTTACTGAAACAAAGACACATAGATAAGATCTGACAACGGTGAGGCAGGCCAATGCATTTTAAAAGGCTATTAAGATAACATCTACCAGAGAGAAGTCAGATCAAGATGCACCTTGGTAAGAGTCTTGAGGAAGAATATTCTGGATCACATCTTATTCCAAGTGAAATTCCGACTTTGTAAAATAATATGTTGAGAAATCAAGTACTAATTGTGGTTGCAATACCAGTATTGAAACACTGTAACTATTAAGACCATAAATATTAGAAACAAATATATAGGTACAGCCAGCTAGATAAGTTACAGTCAAAAAAAAGTGTTTATTAAAATTATGCCAAAAAGCACTCTGACAGCATATTGTTTTATGATATTTTTTGTCATTTTCACCTCATATATGGCTCGTCCTGTTACTCAATAGATAGCGTTAATTGCTGTGATCTTTCAGTCTATTATTAAAAACCCAATTCACACCCATTATGCACTTGCAGCTGGACTTGCTTTACTGTCGGACATCAGCAAAAATAAATCACTTTCAGACTGACTGGTTCCATAGGAATATTTGTTTAATTTGGTCCGCGGTGCTTTACGTAGCTTTGTAATTTTAAATTGAGGATTAATTTACCTCTTACCTACCCACGTCACTAAATGAAAACCATCGTAGTGCCAATAGTAAAGGAGAGGACTGGGGATATCTCGGACAAGGGAACCTACCGTCCTATCTCTTTAGTAACAACAATCGCTAAAATACTGCTCAGTTCGGAATTATACCCGGATTTTCTACTGAAAGCGTAGTTCTAAGTCTTAAGCATACTGTCCAATATTATACGGAACGCCGAACGCCGGTATACGGTTGACCTCTCCAAAGCTTTTTGTGTCATACAATGTGCTTTAGATTAAGCTAGGAGACAGGAATGTACCGCCTGAAGTACTGAAAATATTTAGGTACTGCTATGCCAACCAAACAAATTTTGGGAGATGGGCTAATTCACTCTCTGAGGCTTACAGGATGGAGAGCGAGGTGAGGCAGGGGGGATAACGTTTCCCAAGCTCTTCAACCTGTATGTAAACGACCTCATCGTGGGGCTGAGCAAATTAAAATATCTGGGGCAATTAATCACCGACGACCTTCAGGATGATGATGGAAAGCGTAGGGCTCTAGCGGTCAGAGTTAAAATGTTGGCTCGCAGATTCTTCCGTTGTACTAATCAAGTGACGATTACGCTCTTTAAAGCATATTGTCGGAGCTTTTACACGGTGACTCTGTGGACCAAACACACCAAAAGGTCGCTGGACGCTCTAGGTATACAATATAATTATATCTTCAGGATGATGTTGGGACTGCCTCGTTTCTGCAGTGCATATCACAGGATGTGTGATTTTTTACGAATGATAGTTACGCAGAATACGGGAGAGTCACAACAGCATCCTGAACACTATAGCGGACAGGTACACGTAACCGCTGTGGAAATGAGTTTGCACTCTGTGAGTCTCAAAAGAGAAACCGACGTTTAAATCTATTACCTGCATAGATTTGTTTCTCATTTAATGATTCACAAGAATTTGCAACTCATACCCAGCAACCTTTTTTTATTGTTTTTATTTTTGTCTTCTATATTAGTACGCAATTATTTTGTTTCTCTTCTTACTTATCAATATGGATCAAATTGCAGTCTGAAATAAATAATATTCTATTTTATTTATTATTTTGTTTAACGATTTTTATATTATATTTATTATATTATATTATACTAGCTGTACCCGCGACTTCGTTCGCGATTGCAAATGCTTGATGAGATGATGATGTTTTTTAAAGTTTTACGGGAAAAATAGCAATCCCTCAGGAATAAAACTTTTATGGGACCACCTCGTGATCATTCTCTATACAACAACAAAATAATCATCATAGCTTATATATTTATAGCTTTATATATTTAGTCCATTAAATATCATATAGGAAAATCTTGTATAATTATTTATGTAAATGATCACCTTAGTAGGCGCGTATGCATTTGTTTTTTTTTCTCATTTTATTTAGGTGTAACAGTTAGAACATAGTAAATAATTAACAGTAAATACAGTTAAAAAATATATATATACATATAATACACATAATAATCTCTTGAGCGTCGTGTTTGCTTCTGGCGTCTGTGATTTCTGCGCAGGGTCAGCAGAATACCAGTAGGTAGCCACCTATCTAGCTTTATGCTGAGCTGATTTCCTTTTTGGTGCGACATAAAACTGTCTAGGTAGATAGATTAGGCAGTAAGGTGCGTGGGGCATTTCTGTTTTAGTTATAGGTAGGTATTTATAAGTAGGCTATCCAAACTTATAAATTATTATTATTAGGTATTCTCAAAAATTATCCCACCATCCTAACTTCTAAAATTTGTTATATACTCGTATATAAATTATGTCGTGTGCCAGATAAATATTTTCTTTCTCTCTTTCATCAAAATCGGTTAATAATTGGCGAAGATATCAGTGTGTGGTATAACAAACACCCACGATAAAAAAAAACAATCATTCGAATTGAGAACCTCCTCCTTTTTCGATCCCGATCCCGATCCGGATCCCGATGATAATGCCAGCTTAAGATAAGTCGTACGTTCAAAGGTTCCAGTACATTCCGGGTTTCAAGTTATTTGGATCTAATGCTGAGGCTTGTGATGTCTGTAATGAACTACAAAACCGATGACCTTGAAATATTTACGGAACAATCTTTAAGGTACTTCCTTTCTAACAAAAAAAGAATGAATGAAATCGGACTACGCGTTAATGAATAACAACTAAGTACACAGTTTAACTTTCATCCCCTCTCTCAAGGGAACCATGCTGAATTTCGGGATAAAAAGTATCCTAAGTCCTATCTACTACATCTACTAAGTCCTATCTAGTATGAACTCAAATCATGCCAAGTTCCATTTGAATTAATTCAATAGTTTCGGCGTTATGTGCGGTCCAGATTCTGACAGACAGACAGACAGAAATGAAAAAAATAATACATTTTTGGCTTCAGTATCGATAATAGAGTGCCATCCAAAAAAAAATTCAAAAATCCTTTAACGTACAGAATTTGACCTGTTACATTCTTATTATAGTAAAATAGATATAGATAAAGCGTCATCAAAAATAATTATTTGTTTGTTTGTCCCGTATGCGTTCCTATACCATGCTTCTAATTGCGATGAAACTATGGTGACTTATGGAAGATTTTTGAGTTGGTAAAACCAAACACTTTCTTTGTGTGGTATTGCGACGCATGCAGGGTGCTCGCTAGTTTGCAATAAAATGTAGTAGATCGGTGTAGTAGAAATGCTACATTACGCCGCGTACTGTACGTATGACACAGTCACTGTTGGCGTAGACGCGTACATTTTCTTGCTGATTGAAAAGTAACGCTGCTAACCTGTTAGATTGGAAACATCTATGCTGATTGATGCAGTAAAATGATAGGTAACAGATATGATACTACAACATCACGATTGAATAGAAGTGCGCGATTAACCTTAAAGTAAACAGACATACTCGTAGCATGAAGGGGTCTGAATGCGCGCGGGTGGCGCGTTCACGCGACGGCGGCTGCAACGCGGGTTGTTTGCCGTAATTAAAACAAACAGGAGGAGACTTGCCACTCCTCTTTAATTGCGTTCGTGTTGAATCATCGAAACTAACACAGCATCCAATAAACGTATACTATATCTCGATAATACTCTCAGAAGCAATCGTTATAATTGACTAGTCATAGCCTTTGCCCACGGCTTCGCTAGTGTGGTACCCAGATAAAAAGTAGCCTATGTGTTATTCTGATGTATAAGCTATATTACTGAAAAGTTTCATAAAAAAATCCGTTTAGTAGTTTTTGCGTAAAAGAGTAATAAACATCCATCCTCTCAAGCTTTCGCGTTTATAATAGTAGTAGGATATACCCTGCACTCTAAGCGTATATTCTATTGTTTATAGCAATCAAAATGGAAAAAATAACCAATATTACTTATACCTACTGTTGGGACAGGCAACGAGGCCGATTTCGACATTACTTCGACACATCTCTTTCAATAACTGTTAGGACGATTTTGGAGATTTTAGTTGAAATAACTAGTAATAGTTGAAAAACTAGATGGCGTTAATAAATTTGGACCTCCGCCAAAACACTAACAATGCATTTTGGATTTTGCCCACGTAAATTTTGATACCAAGAAAGGCGAGCTTTCGCCACAGAGGTCGTCACTGTTCACTTGCTCTAAACTAAAGACATTGGACTGTAGCAAGTACCACCTAGCTGTAAATTTTTTATAATAAAAAAATAATAAGTAATCTGCAATAAAAAACACATTTTAATTATTCTATATATCCATATAGTTTCTATATAGATATATGTCAACAACATGGTGTTTCTTTAAATTGTAGAATGCAATAAAATAAATCTATGCTTTATTATTTTATAAAAGGTTTCTCACAAATCTTTTCAGCGTACCCCATGAATATTTATTAACAAACAACTTGGCCCACTTCACGTTTACATACTAATTATTATCAACCATCCTATCATTGGATATTCCAACAGTCTTGAAAATAATTTACAATTACAAAAGTTTCAAAATGCGTCTATCTCAGGCGCATTATGAAACTCTTGTTGTATTCCACGGATACAACTTACATAGGTTGTATAAACAACATATATAAGTGATTATATACTTTGTATGTTCTACAATTTCAAGAAACATTGAAAACAACTAATTATAAATTGTCAACAGAAATAAGGAAAACATCGTCAGAATTAGGTCAGAAGCTCCTTGAAGAGTCCTTTGAAGAGTCTTGACTTAAAACAAATTATACGAAAAAGTCTTGAGCTTTCACAGTGTAAAGATGTAATTTTTAACAGACTTTAAAAAATAAGGTTTTCAATTTAGGGTTTATATATACATTTTTGTGTATGTACAATTATGCCTGGCGTTTATTTTTAATTTCTACTGAAAAAGTTATGGACACTATGTCCTTAAGTTTGACACTAATTACCTATTCAAAAAACAATAGCAGAACGATCGAGACATATAAAGATTTTATATTCATGAATTAAGACGTAAGAGGAACGAACGAACTCACAATTAACATACTTTGCTTTTTTCTATATATCTACCCCATGGGTAGTGTTTCTTATAATATAATATGTATTATATTAGTTTTTATGAATTAAACCCCTTGTAAAATTTCGTACAGTCCGTTCCATCGGACAAAGGTTGTCTGGTAGAGATCGCTACTTAGCAATAAGACCACCAATTGTACAAAATTGACAAAGTTTGTAATAAGCTGATGTGTTTTTTGGTGTGCAATAAAGTATTTAGTATCTTCTATATGCCCGCATTTTTGCCCTTCCGCTATACGGTATAGGTTTCAAGCCCAATACGGATTATTACTGCTTACTTACTTAATACTGCTTTGTTTATTTTCTAATTTACTAATGGGGTGGTCAGAAGCACGTCCAAAAGTTTGTAAGAAATATGGGTTGAATTACACACAAACTTGGGTTGAATTTCGACACTTAAAATTTAATGAGCTTTTTAGGTACAACAGTTTAGGTTGTGCGTGAAAGGCGCGATCGATCCCAAGTTTGGAATCGATCGCGCCATGCGTAAAAAAATACAAAAAATCTAAAATTTTGTCACCCTTTTTTAACTCTTTTCATCAGTGTTTAAAAAACTAAAACACGTATTCAATTATTTTTTATTTCAAGTACCCGTACGAAGTTTTAAGCAAATCGCACAACGCTTTAAAAAGTAAACATACAATAGTTTTTTTTAATTGGTAGAAAAATATATATGACTATTATTTGTATTAAAGCATATTCACGAAAAGTTTCAAGTTTCTGAGTTCAAGGAATACGATTTTTCATACAGTGGTGTTTACTTACACCTTTTAACTCCTAAAATCCTTAATTAGTTTGCTATAAAAGGAAACTGCACTCAAAATTTCAGCTTTCTAGCTTTAACAGTTTAGGCTGCGTGTGTGTGTGTGTGTGTGTGTGTAGTCTAGAAAATCAGAAAAAAGACCTATTGCTGTATATACACAGATAAAAATGTATAGAAACGTATTGTGTCTCAAGCTAGAGCATTATAAAGAGCATCAAGTATTTGGCAGTATACCTATACTAAATTCGATATAAAATATAATGATATTTTGTTTCGAAAGAATAGTTTCGTAGAATGACTTCTAATAAATATCAATACCTTATACCTAAAATGTAATCTATTTGAAAATCTACCAAATAAATATCAAGTGATTAGGAAATTAGCGATACAAAGTAAATTTAAGGTATTTTTTTAATGATTAGTTTTGTATAGTCGCAGGTACGAAGAGTTCGTTATGTTAATAAGCAGTTCAGGATCGTGCAGAGACAGCAGACAGGGGTTCGGTCGCGGCAGCGCCTGCGGGCGAGGCGGCGCGGCGGCGGCGCGGGGCGTCCCGACGCGGTGGCGCGATGCTGCGCGCCTCTCAGTCGAGACGCGAGACCCGCCCGCCCTAGCCGCCGCGAACTATAGCCCGCCCGCCCCGCGCCATCCGCACGCGTCCCTTTTCACGATAACCTACACTCATCATCGCCTATCGTACCTCTCACGTTAAATTCCACCGTCACTCCGAAATATTTTTGTCCGACGTAGTAATCCAAAAATGTATCTTTAAACATTACGGTTTATGCGGACGTTAGAATTCGCGTATTTTCGAAGCTTTTCGGATGGACCGGAGAAGGGAGGGAGGGGTCGAGGGATTCGGAGGGTCGCGGGGCGCAGGGCCCCTCGCGACGCGGGGTTAGTAGGTTCGCGATGTCACGTCGTCGTCGGTCGGAATGCATTCGCGTACGTAGAGCGGCGACCTAAGGTGCTACCGCGATTCTCACCTGGCGGCTAGGGTCGGTCACCTCTGTCGTACATGAAATAACTTCTCATTTATTTTTCGGTTAGCAATTTCGTAACGTTTTTAACCCAATTTAAGATTTTTCGGGTCAGCTTTGGCAACTACATGGCAAGGTCGTATCCGAAAGATGTCAACGAACCATTCTTCCGGTTCCGAGTTAGGTTGATGACGCCGAGGTCATGGGTCCGTCACTTCCGTAAAGCGACTTTGTCTAAAATAATATCGGGATTCAAATTAAAAATAGAATTCAGCCTGTGGTGTTTCACTTTCTAAATTATCTTTCGAAAACAATTTGAGTGTCGATACAGAGAAGGAAGAAGGAAGTGTGTAACAACCGGCGGAGATCAGGGAGGCCGTCGCGTTAACCCTGCCCGAATTAGTGCACCGGACGAGACCAAAATAGCTTAGCCGCGTGTACAGTTACATCGGCGCGTCAATGTCGGCACGCAGGGAGCGGCCGGCGCGTGCGACTCCGGCGGCTCTCAGCGGGTAAGCTTACACTGCGTCTGATTGCAGAGCGCGCACACCAGCCCTATATGTGGAGGAACCGCCCGCCGCCGCCGCACGCCCTCGCTCCTCGCACCAACGTTTATTTCGGGACTCATCTGTTCCATTCTACGTGCTAAATTTTACATCTTTTCTATATATAATACCGCCAGAGAATGCCAGCGGTAAGAAGTTTTATAGCGATGAGGTTTTCGATCTCTGTTTTGTTTTTAGTTAGAAACCGAAATATCTTGTTTAAAATATTCTTAGGTTTTAAACTTGAAGAAGCAATACGAGCAAACTATGTGAAGAATGAAGAAAGGAGAAGTCTTATCGGAAAGTTTTAGCGTTGTTCACTTTAGCTGGTTGACTTCGGGTCAAATTGTCTTGAGTATCATTTGGTCCCCTTCAACCAGCTGTAGTTGACATCAGCTTTGCTTTCTGGATCATCGAGTCAACACTTCAAAAGCGTCAGCGTCAACGTCGTTAACAAACCCGTCGCTTAAGTACCTATATCTCATTGAAATAAAACCATTGTCTTATTTTTTTGAACTAACAATAAATCAAAATTAGCTTACTTAAAGATTAAATACATAACACGGGCATACAATTAGTAGGAATGACAGTTAAGTAACGAACGGAAAACGTAATCAGATTCCGTGAAACAATTGAGTATGAGTATAATGTAAAACTCCCGACTCATATTTCATCATCTATTGCAGCGCCCCCTGCATTTCAATCGGTACAGCCGTTTTAGAGAAAATTGTAACAGACAAACAAATAAAAAATCTCAATACGTTATAATATCGGCCTCCTGAAGCATGGAGCCGTCCGCTACGGGTAAATTGATTTTTAATAAAACAGACACAATTTACACCAATCCGACAGTTACCAAAATCTGCCATTACTTTTTTTAATGCCAGACCAAAAAACTGTGCTGCCCATAACTGTTGTCAGTAACAATTACGATTATGATACATGAAATTGAACGGTGATAGACATCCAAAAATCATAGGGCGCGGCGGGTTTAATGTGGGCCGTCGGAATAGGTTTTATGATTTAGCTAGTTTTCAACCTAGGTTTAATTTGCACATTCACTAGACTTGTATACAGTTATTGAAGTCAAACCCACGAAAAATTGCACAATTGAGATAACGAACTTGAAGGCGTTGCCGGGCCGTAAAGTTTGATCTTTCTTCGCCTCGTGTTATTAAGCATCATCATCATCAACAACCAGTAAAAGTCTATTACTGGACATAGGCCTCCCCCAAAGAGTGCATGATGACCTACAATACTGTTAAACAATCGAAACTTATATTAAGGATAAAGAAGAATACGAAAGCTTCGTATTCTTCTTTATCCTTAATATAAGTAAGATAAGTTTATCCTGAGCAAAACAGACTTAATAGTGGTTTAGTAAAGAAAATGTAACAGAGTAAGTACCCTTTTGAAAAATTCGGCGATTCGAGATTCTCTATATTTTAAAAAATTATAAACATTTTTTAAATGATAAGTTTTAGTTATACTATCGAATTAATGATTTTACTCCAAGAATTACAACTTTTAAGAAATCGAAAGAAAAACCTCAGATACGAGAGATTTTTGGGCAAAACCATGATTGTAACTGACATTTTATGAATAAGCGTATTTAGATTTAAATACGCTCAATTATATTAATAATATTTAAATATTTACTGTAAATTTTCTGGATCAATAAAGACATTTCAACGCCGGATTTTATCCTGTGCTAAAAAAAACAAGTACACATGTTTGTAACACTTTCAAAAAACACCTTAATGCAGCAAAAATAATCTCAATGGGGAATTCGGAAATGAATGAAAGCTTGTATATGATAAGTCATAAAACAATGTAAAACATGTGTTCGCGAATTCATTTATATCTCTACAATCAACTAAACAGATCAATGATGACATCATGATGTAAATGTGAACCTATGTACATCACGTTTTTTAAAGGGAGGAAAACATTTATATAACTTGGGTTATCATTATAAGGATTTGAAATGAGCACGTAACATGGAAACGTCTCGATAGATGAAAAAGACAATTGCTACTACCTACTTTAAACTGTAAATGCTAAAGTACGGATGTTAGATGCCGATAATCTTCGTGACGACTAAACTGGTTTAGATTCGAATCTGAATAGCTTGCAGATACACAGGCTTTTTATTTAAGTACCACGGGAGCAAAGCCCCCGTGGTCCTAGTATCTATTAATGAAAGTCTATCTGTTGGTTGGTTTGGCCGTGTTGAATTGGAATCCGTTAATAACGGAATCAAATTCAATACATTGAAAACAAAGCCCGAAGTCTCCTTATTTCGGGGTTTGACTAAACTAGTTAATTAATTAAAGGATTGTCCTAGGTTTTGATAATATCAGATAGGTTTAATGTCAATCCAAGAAATATTATCTATCCAGATAATAAGAAAAGAATAGAATAAACATTATTTTCACAAGGTTAAAATGTAAAAAGAGTCCTTCAGAGTAGGCAACGCACATAGGTGTTGGAGATGTCAATAGACGACGGACGGGAACCGCTTATCAGGTGATGTGTAGGTGATAACATAAAATAAAGTTTGTAGATAAAAGTCTCTTGCGTTTACTTTTCGTCTTTTAAGATGTAACGCTTTGGATTATCCGTCATTAAGGTGCATAAAAATTTTAAAGGATTTGAATTTTATGTCCACCGGAAGACCAGAACTCGCAATAGCCTGGTAAGAAATATTTTTTCACAAGGTTGTAGATAAAGTCGTTTGCGTATCTGTTTCGGTATCGATTAAAACTACGAAGGTTTTTGGAGTTTGCACGCGAGGGAAAAACATAACACGCAGCGCACTTTGATGTTGTAATAAGATTACTTTAGCAAGCAATATCAAGCTAAAACAAGCAATCATTAAAAAAAAACCAAACTGCTATACTATCAATTCCTACTTGAGAAAGACCCTGAAAATTAGGGATGTTTCGGAAAAATGATTTTAGCTAATAATAATAGTTACTGTCTATTTGGATTTCATTTCTCAGAGTTAAGTTGCCCAGCAGTGGGACACTGAGGTCTAAAATAATAGTAATACGAAATTTGGAGGGCATAACAATGGCTTTTTGAATAACACTGTATTTTCGTTATCTATACTAATAATAAAGCTGAACAGTTTGTTTATTTTTTAGTTTGAACGCGCTAATTTCTAGAACTCAGCAGAGTCGGATTTGAAAAAAATATTTTTGTATTTTATAGCCCAAATCTTGAGGAAGATATGTTATTTAACATCTCGCTACGGAAAGAACCCTTAGCGAAAACGAAGTAAAAGCACGGCCGGCGATGCGACGCGGTGAGTCGGGGGCCGAGTGCGGCCAAGGCACAGCTAGTTGTTTCGATAATCGAGATTATACGCGAGATTATAACCTTTTCCCTATGATTGCTGCTACCGCGTAAATTTGCGCGGATAACTTAAAAATTCCGAATTTTATTTTCCACAATTATGCTACTACATTTTACACATCGGGATGACAGAGAGCGGAACCGGATAGACTATCGAATACCTCGACTTCTCTCGGCTATAGATATTGAAAACATTAGAGCTGTCACTGTCATATCTTAACTGAAACACTTGTTCTAGACAACACGCGGCTTCGATAACTGCGGGAAAAATGTTGCACATTCTGCAGTATTTTATTCCGTGTTTTGGTAACATAGTACTCGTAGTTTCTGATACCGAAGACACAGGAATCCTAGTGCGGGACTACCGGGTATTTATTTATTTATAAACATGGATTCCATATTATTATGTGTTTTACGGGTCTTTACTTTGTATTATATTCCTGACGTTTTAATCAATATATTTTTGGAGTTCTTACGAAAATTGACCTCATTACCTGCTTATAATAGGGTAGTGTGTTGGATTGGACATACTCGTACGAGTAACTAATATGAATTCTGTGGGTGAGGTGCTCTGTCTTCCTGCTCTCGTTTGACACTAATTCCGGAGACAGCTTGTATATACGATGATAGATGCGTTGTAAACATATTCTGTAGCCGTGCTTTTCATCATTTGTTAATTGTGTTGCGGGATAGTCTTGATCGAATACCTGGAATACAAATTTACTAACACGTGTAGGGTCATAGTATTTTTGTAAGCTTTTCCTACAATAGCCAACATTTAGCTCACGGCGTGTTTGTGGGAGTCCGGCTCAGGTGATGAGGTCGATAAAAGGAAAATAAATCTGATTGTATGATATTTTGTTCCAGTTCCAGTTTTATCGGAACACTGAAAGATTGCGCTTTGACGAAAAAATAATAATATATCTGCAATTTTTTGTCGTTCAGAAATATAATTTAATATCAAATAGCACTCCTCTAGTAATGCTCTCCTAATGTGTAGTTTTAATATATGTTTTTTTTTTTTAAAGTACTCTTTTATTAAATTTATATCTTTTTAATAACAATCTCGGCCGTTCCAATCAAACCAATCAAAAAATCTTCTCCATCTCATTGAAATGTCTTTGTTCGGTTAGTTTTCGAGGAATATTATAATAATAAAAATACTTTATTGAGGGGACTTGACATATTATGAACTATTGCAAAAAATACATCTTACAATTGGCAGTCTTATCGCAAACAGCAATTTGTTCCAAAAAACAATTTCCTATGAACTTGTCCTTTTTCTCTGAACCTTACTTGTAAATATTATGAAACAGTTGATTAACTTAATACTGCCTGCCTTGTCTCTTTCTGATAATGTTTCATTCAAAAATAAATATGAAGATGAAAACAAAATACTGTTTAGTTAAAGTAACAGTTTAAATACTTAAAAAAAAATTATACCACTACTTAATGGCATATACTTCTAACATGAATTATACGACGTTTATGTGCAGACCGATGCGATTATCATGATTCGGAACCAGATAGGAAGTCAAAGAGTGTCGTAGAGCAATATTTTTAAGAATATCAAAGATTTTTTACCGCATAAATCTTACGCATCTTATAAAGTCTAGTCGTTTACTAGAGACGTGATTAAAAGAAACGAGTGTCGGACATCGGGGTTTCTGCTCTAATCAGTGAACAATTAGTTTTTGTTTCAGGATGTGAGAGGGTGGTCCGACAAAATGCCAGAGGCATATGCTGCAGTAGGTACTTGACGGAACTGGACTTTGCGGTGAGATTGTTAACTGAGGCTTGCTGACCAATCCACTAAAGGACAAAGAAGTTCAACTGTACGACATTAGTGGTTTAATTTTACTCTCAAGTACAAGAGTCGGTGTTTTTGTTGTAGAGCGTGTCGGTCGAGTCAAGTATAAAATATAAAAGAAGACGCGTTATGTTCTTTCGTCGTGTCACCGGTCTTTTTTGGTCACCCTGCGTTAGGTCAGTGACCTGACCAAACGTAGGTTGAGGTACAGTAGCTCTGAGAAGTGATCATTCGCAATAGTTTATATACTAGCTAAACTTGAATAAACAGTTCCAGTTTAGGACTAGTGGGGCAGGAGTGATGGTGTAAAGCACGTGTAATATGTACATAATGTATTTAGGTTCTAGGACATTAATGTTCGGTTTCCTCATGACACCGTGAACCGTTTAAGAGCCCAAAATGGGCTGTAAAAATATATAATCGTTATTTTCAGATCGTTATTTCTTCACTTAACTATCAGTGTTCTTGGTAATATGAGAAGTGGTAGTAGTTTTTGTTTGAGAGTGTATCTGTTGAGCGGGTGATCCGCAAAAACGCCAGCGGCGACCGCTGCAGCCGACGCTCTGTTGAGCGACTTTTTGCCATTAATCAAAAGCACCCGTGGGACCACTCCATCACACACACTACACGTTTCAGGTAATATTTCACGAGAACTAATTATTGCGATCCAGGATGATGAAATCCATAGAAAAACTAAAGTCACCGATATAGCGCTGAGAATTAGCACGTGGGTAGGCCAGGCCATATAGCTCGCAAAACCGCTAAGGAATAAAGGCTTAAAAATGGCAACTACGAACAGGAAGACGAAGAGAAGGAAGGACCCACATATGGACTGATGACATCTTAAAGGTAGCAGGAAGTAAGTGGCCTAGGACCGTTCGTCATGGCATTCTTTATGAGAGGCCTATCAGTCTATCATTAACGGACTGTAAAATGCAATTTCAGTAATGGAATTTTACAGACCGTTAAATATTGTTATACGTTCTTCTTGTAAATAATGTGAATCGTTTCTGTTGAATAATACTTACATCTTTTTAAATTGGGATACACGGGATTTTAAGTTACTAACTTCTGCCCACGGCTTCGCCCGCGCGTTACCCGGATAAAAAGTAGCTAATGTGTTATTCTCATGCATAAACTATATTACTGTAAAGTTTTATTAAAATCCGTTCAGTAGTTTTTGCATGAAAGAGTAACAAACATCCATTCTCACAAACTTTCACATTTATAATATTAGTAGGATTCAATTTAATACAAACTGCTATATGTGATATCTTGTTAGGTGCAGTGTACATTCTATGTATACAATAGTATTCCATGGTATAACTCTTATTTATTATACTCTAAGCTCCTGATTTTGAATATCTATTGAAATAAAATCAAGCTAACTGCGCTCCTTCTTATAATTCTTTATTGTACACAGAAACAGAAATATTAAACAAGATATTAGGTGAGGCATGTACAAAGGCGAGCTTAACCCACCCTAAAAAGAGTTTTTTTCCAGCAAACCTTTGAGGAGAGATAGAGAAGTGATAAAGTTGGTAAGTTGGCTTCTTTGTTTTTAGTTCAGCCATTAGTGTGAGATGTAACGTATGATTGTTGAATTTATAAACTTACAATTTAGAAAGTGTTCCAACAACTCTAGATACAATAGTCATTATACATTTATTTATTTATTATCAAACAAAACCCAAAAATGTAAATAAAAAATATTGCAAAAAAAAAAGTCTGAAAAACTAAAAACAAATTTCAACTTTTTTTAATGCGAAACTATTTTTTTCAATATCGAGCTCGTAATTCCTACTATTACTTTTCGATAATCTCAGATAGAAACGTTTCAGTCACGTAATTTGCAGGCATTGCTTGTTACTTCTAAATCTTTATAAGAAAAACTTTTATGTTTCTCAACGTTAATCTTCCTTTTCGTAAACGCCATGAAAAGAATTGTGAAATTATTTTAGAGGAACGCGAGAAAAGTTTAGCATTTGGGAGTTGTATTTGCGACATTGGCGTGTTGAGGTGGTGGCGCTTTACCCCAAATACGGCTTAGAAGGAAATCACCTGGCAGGCCATTAACCTAATTCACGGGTGCAAAGACAAGGCGGAGGGCGCGGGCGCGGCGGCGGCGCAGCTCCTGGTTTTAATATCGCCGCGCTGCCGATGCCGGTAATAAGATGGAAATAAGGCGGCGAAGAAACCGGGCCAATCATTGCCGCTAGCAACTTGACACCGCCATGCGCAAACCTACAATACTTTGATAAGTATGAAATAAAATATTCATTTTGGTAAAATTAGGCAAGTACGAATGAGGAACGCCTGAAACTTGGAAGAATTTTGATTTCGCAATCTGAATAAAAGGTTTGTTTTTTCTGTAATACGGGATGTATTTATAAAGAAATTTATATATTTTTTTATTTTAAGGTCTTTCACTAATAATGCAGGGTTTTTTTTTGTGTTTAAATATATCCTTATCTTTCTTAGCTGCCATGCGGCATGCTTGCATACCTTTGTCTCCCATCACCGGAACACTCCGGTCTAATGTTGTTTTTTTGCCTGATACTAGTTCCACTTCTTTACCACAAAGTTGTCAATAATGCTCAGCCAAAACACCGACTTTATAATATTTGCGTTCGTCAAGACAATATACAATATTAAAAGGTCTTGAATATAATTTACCTTTCCGTACAATCACTATTGACAGAAACTTAACAATACTTTGGGTAAAAAATGGATTGATAACTATCATTTTTTGCCAGGGGTAGAAAAAGTGGGCTTTTTGGCCAGAAAATGTATTCAATTCTTGGGTAAAAAACGTGGGTAGAAAATGTTCTACGCCTACGAATGCAAACACGGGACTATAGTAAAACAAACATTCCAAACTTCTAACTCTAATAATGTAAAATTTCAACAATATTGGCTAGTAATCAAAATATGATTTTCAAAATATGGATAGTGTTTGCCAGTCTACGGACGGTTTTCATCATGAAGAGTTTATAAGTTAGCTACAAAAAGTCACCTAATTGACAAAAATATTAGAAACTAGCCGTATTTTTGATTAAAAACTAATTAAGTTATAAATCATGATCATCTGTTATGTTCCATATAATCTGCTTATAACATAATTATATCTGTTAATTAATACGCTGAATAGGGTACAATGATATTTTAGGCTCAGTCACTATCGATGCCCTTTAAAAGGGCAAATTGATAATAAACACAGAAGCGGTTGTTGGAGAGGCCGTAGATATAAAATTACAGCCTTAAAATAGAAAATGGCCGCGCGCCCTCTCGCCCCGAGAGCAAGTGTTCTCAATGGGAAGCTGGATGGGGAACATCGTTATGGAATCAAGCGACTTTCGCTTCGCTTTTTTATTTAAATACCGCTTAACAAAATAGCTTTGTTTTGCTTTCTTTAAGATTTTTCTGATAAAGAAATAATTTAATTTGGAGCATATTTGCTCACTATTGTACAAAACGGAAGTTTAAAGCTCATTGAAAAATGTTGAGTAACATTGCACTGATGATTATATTTTATTGAATAAAGAAAAACAGTAGTATTAGCCTCAAATATCCATTAAACCAATTCAAATCTTTTATAGCGTATATAACATTCGTGTACTAAAAGCATTTATTTTTTGCATGCTCAATCTCAACTGTGACCGTCGAGTTTATGTGTAGCTCGGCGATAGAGGGGTTGTCATAATTGAGATGTCGAACAATTTGTATCGTTACGAGCATTGTTGGATTCCACACCATGTTGCTTTTATTTTCTGTTAAGTTTTATAAGTATTCAAGAATAGTCATGCTGAAATAGCAATACTCTTATGATAAGGACAAAAACATTAATTCACCATCCCCATTCTGTTATGTAGCTTGAGGCAAGATCGGTGAAACCCAATCCACAAAAACTCATAAACCCCTAACCACTATGATGTTATTCGAATATTTATTTCTGACTTGATCTGGAATCGTGAGGAAAATATTGGAAAATATTTTTCAAATGGGAAAGTGAGAAAATTCATTTCCGTTGAATTAAAATACAATGGCTCTGAATTAAATATTTCAGGTGGCGAAGGTTCTCGCGAGTTAGTGCGGAGGTTGATGAAACGACATACCTACTCCCTTCACACTCGACGACAGGGGAAATTTAATTATTGTTCCGCTACACACCACCACAGTTGAACACATTCTTAAATGGTGAAGCATATTTCTGTGACGTTATGAGTTTGTCGGGTTATTATAATTACATAAAGACTTAATTGTTCTTCTGCGGTCCCGCTGCACGCATATTTTTTAATGCGGCTTACGAGCTTTTAATAAATCCAGCCAGACCTTTTACTGCGGTAAATTAAAATTCATTTTGAAGTCTCACTCGCTCATATTCGTACGTTGTAGAAACCTGCTTCTCGTTTTTGTATGCTCAATAGTCATTATGTTTCCGATAATTAATCCGAAAGTGTTTACTAAACCCGCTGTTAAGAGGATCGAGATTTATAGTTATTACAATATACGTAATACACGTAACTATAACAATACGGGTTCGTATTGTCACTAATCTGATACAAATTAATTCATCCGTTCAATAATACATAAGCCCGTTCGGAGCTTGCGCTCGTATAAGTAAATGAGAATTGC
The DNA here is from genome assembly GCA_958496245.1 of Perizoma flavofasciatum. Classification (NCBI taxonomy): domain Eukaryota; kingdom Metazoa; phylum Arthropoda; class Insecta; order Lepidoptera; family Geometridae; genus Perizoma; species Perizoma flavofasciatum. The sequence goes on from OY292421.1 coordinate 9,549,712, forward strand.
ACTTGTGAATCGATCAGCTAATGGGATATGAATGAAGCGGGCGGAGGCTGCGGCGGCGTACACAGCGGATCTAATGGAATTCACTTGTAGGCAAACAAGCCGCAGAGCGCCCCGGTTCCGCGTACCTGAGCGCTTCCACCGTAAGTATGCGCTCACATTACCCTACCCGCCCGCCTACACGTCAATTTTAATAGACGGCATTAATCATGGTGAATGTGGATCACACGCACCTACCAACTCATGTATTTGTCAACATTCCTGTAACAAATTAACGATAGCTAACGGATGTGGGTATAGGTACTTACTATGCATGATGTGAGAAGTAAGTTATTAATTTGTAGTACCTGTAACAGAAGAGATGATAGGTTAAACATGCGTAAATTATATATTACTCAAACTTACATTAATTAGCTTTCTGTTATTAAAACGCTACTTGAAAGTAATTATTTGTAAAGAATGCTTTAAAATTTTGATATCAAGAAAATAGACATTCAGAATACAAAGTAACTTAATATGAATATTCGGCCAGCATGACTGTAGCTTTTACTATTTAAAATTGGTATCAAATTAGCTAGTACTGAAAGTAATATAGAGATAAATTATCTATTGTGCATAACACCATTTACATTATAAAATACAAAAACATATAAAATCAAAGAAACAAAAAACATAATGGGCTCTCATCGCTGAGAGCGATTTATTAAAGATTGGGACGGTGGTGTTACCTTACTGAAAAAATAGAGACGTATGGACACTAAACATACAAATTAAACATTACAAAATAAGAAATTGAAGCGAACAATTATTAACAATAAGATATTAAGAATACACAAAAGGCTAAGAACTAATTTGGATACCATGATCATATTGCTTAACATTATTAAAGGTTGCACATAACTAGAGATTCCTTGAAGATTACTCCCGAGCCTCAGTTGTCCTTAAACCAGATTGAAGTGCTTAGAATTCCTTACATAAATGCTCTGCTATAATATCAGAAAAGAGATCAGAAGTTAATCTATCGGCAACATTCCTCGCGTTTCGCCGGAAGGCAGTGGGCCGCCCGCGCCCCGACCGCTACAGCCCTCGTGCACGCGATACGAACGCGCCCCTCAACTAATCGATCCTAAACCTAACATTTGCAACTATGCACCTTAAATAGCATCATTAATAATTGCCTAAAATAAACGTAACAAGCAACACAAGCAGTAGAAAAATCATACGTACGTGCTTATTCTATTTACAGACGGCAATGGTTAACAACTTCTCCTAGCCTTAGCACTAAATGATAACTCATACTGCATTATTTAATATACGAGATAAAGATATAGAGCTTTTAAAATTGCTGCTTTTGGTAGTAATAACAGCTGTAGTTTTTTTTTTGCAGAACTACTTCTCTAAGCATGTCCTAGATTGTAAAGGAAACAAAATCATAGACAGAATTATTCTACAAGTGATAAGATTTTACAGGATTAATTTCATGCGAAATGTATAATACATTGCACGTAAAGCTAATCAGAATCGAAAAGAGCGACATGGGTCAGATGGCGAAGAGAGTACAGGGGGGCTGGGAACGAAGGTTGCGTCTTCGAAAACTTGACATTCGTTGGAGTCGTAAAAATATAATGGTATAACTTGTATATTTTTACGAGCGCTAGAAGCGTCAGAGACGAACGGGTAAGATAAGTGTCCTTACCGATTACTATGTAGATGTATATAACAAGAGATTATTGATGGATTAAAGAATGTGTTGCACGATTATGAGCTGAGACCGTTTTAATGAAAATAATATACAAATAATTTAGGTCAATATATGATGAATAAAGATCATGACACTCAGAGTTACAATTGATAACAGAAAACGGAACTGCATATTATCGGTTCCGTTCAACTTTTGCTACATACATGATGACAACTTTAGTTACATTGACGCCCTATTCATATATTGTTCAAAAATAGTTAAGGAAACCTCAAAAAAAGTTTATTAGAGTCTTGTTCAATATAGGTAACTGCACACATGACGAAAAACATGACGAGAATTGGTATAAAAAGTTAATGTTTTTATTTTATTTTCTTTTCTGTTTTTGGATTACCATGTATATGAACGTATTGAGATAAAATGTTGTCTAAAGAGATCAAATTGTATCTCAATACGTTTAAAACTGAGGGAGGGATCAGGTTAGGACACACGGATGAACAGACGAACATGAAAAACAAACTATTCGTTTTTTCTATTTCACCATTTAGATTGAGAATGCTAAATTTAGTTACAAATAACCTCTGTGGCGCAGTGGGCAAAGGCCCGCCTGAGACGCAAAGGTTGCGGGGTTTAGGTGTTTTCTATGTAAAATATGTATGTTTTATATAAAAAAAATATTAAGTAATATATAAGTTATGTAGTTCCCATAATACAAGCTCTGCTTAGTTTGGGGCTAGATGATGATGTGTGAAAAATATCCAGCATTATTTATTTATTTATTAATGAATAAAACAGGAAAGACCATCGGAAAAATTATGTTCTCAGGATATTTGTTTTCTGAATATATATTTAAGATGGCTGTCAAGAAAATCTGTTGATTTATTGGATTTTTACCGTAAACAGTATTTTTACCGTAAGTTTACAAAAAATATAAAATTTTGATTAAAATGGAGCAAATTCTGTAAATGAAGGAACGACCGATGTGAGGGTATGACTATTCGCTAGGACGAGTAAAATTCCTTTAGTCACATTTATGGCTAATATATTCATGAAGGTTTCACAAAAATATTTGAGCATACGCCCGTCTGCTTTATTACGAACACGGCACAGACAGAACAACACGCGTTCATAATATCAAGTTTATATAAAGCCGTACTAGCTACACTTGTGACATCTTCATTGAAACAGTGTTCCGTTACCGGGAAGTAGAATGGCAGAGACAATTTCAAACGTTTTTGTCAATTATTAAACGAACTTACGTCGTGAGTACAACCAGTCTCAGTGTGTTGGTATTATGCATTGTAGTTGTTTTATAAAATAACAGGAATATTTTTAGTATTCTTCAGTAATATGTGATTTGTGAAGAACGTAAGCGTTTGTTGGCTTAATATAAAGGGATCAACCTTACTGGCTCACATCGTTACAGGGTTATTTATAAGTCACGCTAAAAAGCTCTAAGACAAAAATTGCTACCATCGAATCCAACAAATTTTGGAATTCTTGTTTAGCCAATTTTGATGTCATAACAATATAGAACTTTAAAATCAATTTATGTAAAAAAGTTTAAATTACGATTTATAAATGCCGTATTAGGACTTATATGCCAAGAAGCAGTAGATTTTAGGCTTACATCATATTTCATAAAAGCTTACAGAGAATTTGTTGATCGTATATAGGAATTATGGTTCGACAGCTTCTGCGTGATTTACAAATAATTCTGTATATCAATTTACTATCAGTGCGGCCCTTCCCTTCCAAATCGGATAAGACTAAGCCAAGCAGAAATAATTGCTATTAGCTGAGAATACTATGAATAATTGATTGGTATTTTTTTTGAAAATTGCGGTTTTAGGCTTACGGAGGAGGTTCAGTTGATTCACGTTTACCCATATACATACATTATGATTTTAAGGCCAACCTAAGGACGACTGGCTGTTGCATACGAAAGTAAGTTTCATTTTCATAATACTCTGTGCAAGCATACGTCCGTATTAACGTTAAAAAAACCAGTTTAAAGTAACCACTGCACTTGGCATATTTATTTCCATTTAAAACGAAATGGAAAAGGAAAATAAATACTGTGAGAGAGTCACAGAGATACGTGAGGGCGTGAAAGATTTGGGAGTTGTATTTTGAGAGTAGCGAAATGCGAAATAAAATAGCCGGCGAATGGAGTGCATGTCAGAGACACGCGGCGTGAGCGGGCGGGCGCGGGCGCACGCGACGCGCCGCGCAATTTCCGCCCGGCTATCAGATGCGACGCCAGCGCCACGGGAATTCAAGCGAAAACATGACAGGATGCACCATACAGTGCTGTGTTCATGTGGAATAGAATGAATGAATTACACGACTCGAACACAATAATATGCTTTATTTTGAAAGTCTATCATATTTGTGAAAGTTCATTGGGCGTGGTGTGAAGTATCACAATTTTTTTCATACGGGTGTGTCCGTTTCTTGGCACGGAGGAAATGGATTTAATAATTATGGAGTAAAGAAGTAGGCGTGCGGGGTCTCGGCGGAAGGATGGAGCAAGGCAGGGCGCGATAAAATCGCAGGCGTTTCGGCATGTAACAGGAAGTGGGTCAAGCGGCGCCAACCGAGCTATTTATTGCGTTTCCGACGAAACTGCAACGACCTACGATTTTTCACTTAACACTACTTCCCTGGTATATTTACACAAAATTAACATATTACTCTCTTAGTTTGCGTAATCAAGAATTATATAAGCAGGCAAATAATTCATTATGTATAGTTATTTGTTGTTGCTAGAGAAAATATAGAAGAAAATCGAAAATGTCGGAGAGTGATGGATAGAAATATAATCAAAAGCTCAGAAATACGTACAAAACAGAGACCATAGACGTTCTTCTATACGCTCAAAAGCTAGAATGGGAAGGGACAGGCCACCACTACCGACTAAAGATGGACTAAATCAGTGACATTGTGAGAGACCCAACGGAATCAGTGCCCAAACCAGACCCTACGAGAGATGGAAGAATGAAGTAGCAAAAATGGCCGGAAACAAATGGCTAAGAGATGTACCTATCTAATATTAATCAATGTATTTAATTCTAATGTCTTTATTTCATTGCATTTTGGGAACGCTTTCATCTGTTCGTAATATGGATCAGTTGACATATCAGAGGACTAACCACCCACAACACAGGTTCTTTTACAGTGAGAGTTAGTGCATATATTTACAAAAAACATATCTATTATCAATATTTTTTCGGTCCAAATATTAAGACAAATTATAAAAATAGGTAGGGAGACCATAATCTACTCAAATAGGCGCATCTAATTATTTTTGCAACACAATTTGTAAACTTTTGTCACATAAGAACTTTCGGTATCATATTTGAATATGGTTTTGATAACTGATTTTCAAGAAAAAATGTTGTGTAAAGGAAACAAGGTTTAAAGTTGAATGCTATCATATAATAGCCGACAGTCTATTTAACATTTCATAATTTCATTTATTCATGCTTAATGTCCTACATACAATGGTTAAGCTTAGGTCTAGTGTAGTTCCAAGGAGGATGGTAGGTACATCGGCCCTGTCTGGGTGTTGCAGAGGTAGCTATTACTTAACAATTATTATACACAATATGCAATTTAAATAATAACACTGGTAAATAGTAGGTAGGTATACTAAACAAAATTAAATGTCAATAATCATACAAAATGTCAAAAATAATGTCTCGAGATATAATAAAAAAGAGGTTTGACTACAAATAACTACTAAAAGATAACCCAGGCGGTCACCTGGTTTATTTCTATCATAACTCAAACCTTCTTTTGAGGACCTACTTTTTTTTGTAGCCTATCAAAATTATGTGTTTCTTCTTTTTTATTTTGGTTTAGTAGTTTTTTTGAATCAAATGGACATCTCGCTGTTTTATTTTATTTTTAAATTGTAATTGTTAGTAACTTTATAATACTCTTTTTTTGATAAGGTATATTTAAACCTTAGGTTTAGTGGATCTGACAGAACTTGAGTTCAACTCGAGTTTAGACCACGTTTCGTAATGAGACCGTTATACTTTAAGTATCATTTTTAAATAAACTATTAAACTTTGAATATAGATCGATTGAAATGGTATTTAGATTCATTTGTATTGAGCTGTTTCATTTGTATTTTTGTATATACATAGCTTCTTGTACATAGTTGTATTATTCTGTGTTATTGTTATTTAATTTATTGTTGCTAATGCAACATTGAACATGTATAATAGATAGGAGACAAGCTAGTTTTACAAAAGCTCATGTGAATCGACAAAGGCATACCATTAAAACTTTTTATTTGGTAACGCCTGCCGTTCAGGCAGGATAGAGTCTTAGTCGCTCTGCAATTACAGACAAGTGCCTTTAAATGAACCGAGCTCTCGAGCACGCCGCATCGCCTCGCACCCGACTGCGCCTTCTCCGCCGCCGCCTCCATATTTCCACACTCACGCAGGTAATTCGATAATTTGATTTAAAAACATAATTGCATTTAAAGTTTGCAACTGAATATGAATACCTGTTTCCGCAAAAAATATCCCATGAGAAATATCAAAACTTTTACACAACAACACAAACAACTTCATACGACGATACTGTTGCCTTTTTTTTACATCTTCCAGCTTTACTAGACATTTAAAAATCCGTGTTTATGTTTTTTTTAATAATATTTTTGCTTACGATTCCACTATTTGAATGGCCAATGTGTGTTTTAGTAATTAATATAGATTGAACACAACATATATCTACTTAGTTCTATGAAAGTTTGCCTGAGTAGAAAACGACACACGAAACTGGCACTAAAAAAATTAAACTTATCGAAAGGCCAAGTAAAAGCGGACCACGGAGATATTGGAGCAACCTACATGTCTGAATGGGTAGGTAATATTTCCACGGATTGCAAGTTGGCTTAACGGTGAGATTAGTGCAAAATGCGCGACGGCTTGTATATCCGAAGATATTGATTCTGGAAAGTAGCCAAAAAAAGTCCTAGAGCAGGCACGCGTCAATGCCGCGCTGCCCCTATACCGACGACGACGTCAACCCTTTTACGAATATTAAATTCTGTTTTGCCACTTCGCGATTCCACATTTCAGAAGAAATATATGATCCGATCTGTAAGGCCTTTGCATTATTCACAGTTTACTTCGATGCGTCTTGATACTGTTACATTCGCTCATGGTTATAAACTTAGCTATTCCGCGAATGTTTGTTTAGGATTCTTTTTATATAAACCAGCTTTGGGCATTATTGTTCATATTATATGATTCTGATACTCTCGTAGATTAGATTATGAATTTTCGTTACGAAGTTTGAATTAAATAGGTAGGTAAGTGAACCTTTAATTAGTTTAAGGAAACTTGTACAAACCCAGCCTCGAGAAGAGGGTTAGATACAGATCCACTACCGAACAAAACATTTCCTTGATTAAGGGGGAATTAAATCCTACTTTCTAACACCAATTATGTAGGTACTTCTGGACTGTCACTTTATCCAATTAAAATAACCAATTCTGTAGGTACTTCTGGACTGTCACTTTATCAAATTAAAATATATTTAACACAGGAGCAGAATTATTTTTAATTATTAATTTAAACTCCTTTCAAGTACATTCTAACTATAAATTCCATTAAAACGTTCTGATTATAATGTTATAGTGTCTGAATCAGCTTATAAAATAAGGTAAATAAATAAGAATACTACTTGGCAACAAAGGTTCACAAATAATAGCCAAAGACTGAAGAAGTCCGCAAAGTTTTCAGTAGCACGAGCGTCTTTACTTTTCTCTATGAGCGAGCCCGTTTCCGTTTATCTTTGGTTGCTTTTGTTAGTGTCAGCTTCTTTCATTTCTTTTCTCATAGTCTACCGTTGCAGTTGTCGCATCGGAAGGAAGTCGCTCGGTATTGGGGATTAGTTGGTTACTATGGCGCATGAAATATTGAAATTTTGTTTCCATCACAACCGTCGTTATAATATATGAACAGAATCAAATAGATTTTTTACAGCAAAGAAAATGCAATTAACGAAGAGAAGGACATTTCATAACGTAGTCGTAGTTTACCCGATTGAAGAGGATTCCGGCTATTAATTGACGGCTGGCTGAGTTCGGTCTTAAATTGGTGTAAATCCTCAAGGCACAGATCATGCCAACCGAGCGCCGGCTCTCGACGTACCTCCTCCAATTACTTTAATTAAACAATACCACGGCACCAGTGCTTCGTCGACTAACCGCGTCTGTTTCCCATTTCCCTATTTAAATACGAAAACGAGCTCGCAGCTCGCGCTTAGCATGCAAGATGTTGCTACTATTCACTACTACACGAAGCGACACCTACGTAGACATTTTAATCTAAATATACGAATCCTAATCCGTTTTCGCTGAGTACGGTTATCGCCGTAGGCCCCATATGTACTTGCGGATAAAAATAATATTGAATCGCAGTCAAATACGAGTTAATTTGTAGAATTTACACAGTATATTATGGAAGATTGGAACATTTATCGGAACACCGATTGTAATAATCAATGATATAAACAACTGTAATTTGTATAAGTAGTCGTTCAGATAAATTTTATGTGGAGTTGTTGGCATGAATGGCTCGAAAATAGATTAGATTGGGAATTGATTCAGCATCTCTCGGCTCGAAGCTAGTAATTTACTCTCAAGTTGGCTGAAGGCGACACCTGTCGAGCGAAGTGACGGTTGATAATGCGACGCGAGCGTCATTCGCGCGCAGTCGGCTGCGAGGGCGCGGTTCATACCCGCGCGCTGCATAGCTTTCATTTCACGGTAACAAGCAAAATAAAAACTTTTAAATGATGTCAACTGATCCTTTCCACTAAATTTTTTATATCATGTACTGGTATATCATATACTATGGTATTTTACAATTCATGAATATTCTGGATAAATCGCAGTGTTACGCGGTGTTTTAGCTATCGCCAAGTCACGTTATCTAATCACGACAGATTATGTCAATTTCATAAATAATTGGACGATACGAATAGAAATACCTAATATACTATGCTGTAAACTACGGACTGTTCGCTTAAATTTGCGTTTTGTCTATGACCTTTCTTCTTCAAACGTAACATTTTTGCAACCATAGCATGTTGTCTTTGTCAGTATCATAATAAAATTGTATAGAAAAAAAAATGTTTTATAGGAACCAATTCTATGTCAGCAGATTTTTTTTTGCGAACAGACACATTGAATAAACCATCGCGTACTGTAGCTTACAAAATAGTATGTATGGTCTATCATAGAATAGTCATAGAAGCGACAACGAATTTACGAAAATAATATAGAATCAGGAACTTCGGCTAAGCCCTCGACCAAAGAAATCGGTAGATTTCGTAAAGCTCAAAGTTTGTATCTCTGCAACATGTTAAAAAGGCAGAAAGAACATTTATCACGTAGCTAATAGTGAAGGTAATATAAGGCTGGCAAATCCAGCATCATCTGCGGGATTAGAGTTTACACGAGGTCGAGAGCGTCGCCAGGCCGCTCACACAGGACACTTTACATGCAGTATCACAACACTAATAAAAAGCAGATTATTTGATCTTAAGAATGAATTGCTTCCGAATCTGGTTCCATTTCCAACACAGGTTTATTGGTATTATTTGGGTTAGGGAATACGTCAAATATTAAGTTTAAATACTGGTCACGCGAGTGTACGGTGTCGTGGGCGCCTCGAACGGGAGGCAACTTTACCAACTTTCTTAAGGGCGGTTAGCAAAGTTTGACGTGCACGCGCCGCTACCACCGTAAGCTCCAGGATTGGATACTTGGTAACAGCATCCAATACGGGGAGCACAACATACGGGATATTTACTGTAAGAAACTTGCAAAGAACGTGATCATATACAGACCAATGTAATATTTCCGCCTATGACATGGTTCCGTTCAGCGGCAACTGAGGTTGAAATGAGACTTACTCGCGAGTAATTAAATATAGAGATCAAAGTTAACGGTGTTTTATTTGATAGATAAGAACAAAAATACACAATAATAGTGGGTACGTTGATACTTCAAAGGTTTTAAGCAATGCCAGCAGGCCCCTCTTCCTAAACATTAAATTAAATTTCCGTAATCGTATCCAAAAAATGTTAAAAATAAATTTGTCTGTATAATAATAATAAATATAACAATCTATAATTGTACATAAATACTTATTTCTTAAGGGTTATTAAATTAGAATTCCTACCTTATTTTTGTGTGTTTAGTGCGTATAGTGATGGCGAGTGCTATTGTGAGGGTGTGTGTGATAAGATCCGAGCAATCAATACTGGAGTAACTATGCAAGTTATAAGATCAGCTCCACAATTAATTTTATCTACTCAAGCATAAAATATTCAAACCGAAGCAGCGATACGTTATCGCACATTACCGTAATTCAAACTGAAATGAAACAGTTGTAATTTATTCAGAGTTATCTTGAGTGTTACCGTGAAACCACTGGGCTGTGTTATTAAAGGTGTTCGCGACTCGTGGATCACGGAAGAGTTTATACAACTTGTACACTGGTACGCGTTCATCGGCCGGCAGCGGTAGTGCTACTTGGAATTTTACGAGTTTAATCAAATCGTTTTAGGGGTGTCACAGCGGCCGGCCTGCCCTAACGGTTGATTGTATTCGCAGAACACGTGTGCTGACCCGCGCGAATTGTTCCCATTGCCAATAGACACAAATACAAGTAACGACCTAAACAGAAGAGCAGAACTGTAACAAAAATATTACTTTTTATTATCCAACAGGGGAAACACGCGAAACATGTATTAGAGTTTATATCGTTTTGTTGCTGCGGCTCTGGCTGCGTTTATGCGTGTCAGGTCCACTTAGGGGTTCGATTTTAACTGATAACGTTGCGTTTGCTTACTGAACAGAAAGAACATCTTAACATCAGTTTGAATGACATAAATATAATATAAAAACTATAAAACACGCTTTCAAAACAAATCATATGAGCCCACACTCGAGGGGTTTACTAGTAGCCACTGAAGAGTTCTACTTTACACCTTTTGGCTCCATCATCAGATCAGCTCCAAGATACCAAATTATCATCAAGGATCTGCGTTCTGAATACGGAACTGAGGATGTCCATCATGGGGATTTCAGTCATGGCCGTGTTTTTTTTTATGTTAAATGTCAGCACATAAAATCATGGGGGGCTATTTATTTTATAATTTTTATTATTATTTAGGTAAAAATAAAAACCGACTTCAAATAACGGGAAGATGATAATAAGTCCAATATTCAATATAAGCGCTCATTTTTTTAAATTTTTTTTGGGATGGAATTTTTTATAAAAATTATATAGGAAAAAATATATTTTGCTCATTAAAAAAAAATCTTAAAATCGGTTCACATTTTGGCGATGATATCGCATAACATACACACAAAAAACAAAAGTAAAATCGCTAACAAAAAATGTTTCGGCTAGTCGTGATTCCATAAGATGATAATGTTTTTTTAAGTTTAACGGGGAAAAGCAATCCCTTAGGAATAAAACTTTTAAGGGATCACTTTAGGATCATTCTCGATTCAACAACAAAAGAATCATTGAAATCGGTGAACAATTGGCGAAAATATCAAGTAACAAACACACGATAAAAAAAGACAGCCGAACTGAGAGCCTCCTCCTTTTTTCAAGTCGGTTAAAAATACATTTTGTCCTATTTACTCGGTCCCAGGCGTAGTATTTCTTTTCTAAGCATGGCGTAAAATTATTCAAAATATGTATAAGTTACGTCCTAGGCTGGTCGTAAAACGATATTACAAACGTTATGAAGGCCGGGGTTGGGCCGGATCTCATCACTTAGGGTTGTGCGTCGAAGGCGACTATCTTTCAATAAACCCATAAAATTGCCTCTTCGAGTGCGAGCGCGCCCGGAGCGACCCGCTCCTAGCCTCCTTGTTGTTAACAATGCAAGCATCAATATTAAATTTACGGCGAAGCAACGATACATGACGAAACTTTTAAGAGCAATATCCCTCACAGCTTGGTTCGGATCGGGCGCTCGTTCGATATGAAAAATGTTTGGGTAACCGTCGTCGATATTCATGCAAAGGTGACGGGGCTGTAATTTATTTACGTCCGACGAGACTCGGTAAAATCTTAGCTGATAGCTGGAATTAATGGCATGTTTTAGCATAAAGTAGAGCCAGTTTCGTTCGCCATTATACGTATACTCATGAATGAGAATGAAAATTTTATTTTTTGACGGTAGGGTACAGTTAACTCAAATAAAAAGTATATGGCTTATATCATTATTGGTGCGCTGCTGGAAGAATAAATTTAAAAGCAAAATTTTCTTATTTTGATGTAGGCTGCTGGCGATAAGGTTGTGCACAACATGGAGCAAGCCGCGCTCCAAGCCCCCGCGTGTGAGCACATGCATGTTAGATGAACCTGCTCTATGCACTGCATGGCCGCTGTACAGGTGTCATCTACCTTATTTTTAATGCGCTCTCCAATGCATTTCATTTGTAGAAACAGAAAACAAGGAGAAATATATGTATAGCTTTATTTAACATTTGTTTATGATAATACATTTATTAACAGAAATAATAATACAACAACTCAGGTAAAAATACACAAAATATACAGATGAAATATTCTAGCCATCTAAATACTATTAAAATGTATCTATAGATAGCTCTATTGATCCAGATCACTACCAGACAGAAGCATCCCCAAAATGCTGCCACACTAAATGGCAATGCTAATGTGTTGACCCAGATGAGAGTCAGCTCTCAGGTTACGCGTCGCTTCGATCAGAAGTTTTGAATACGCGAAGGTCCCCAGTTAAGTTCTTTTTTTTATGTTAAGTTCTTAACTATTCAAGACTAGCCTCTGTCCACAGCTTCGCTCGCGTATTACCTAGATACACATATTATAACCTATATGTTATTCAAGGTAACATAATATTCTTAGCTTAGCTTCTTATATTATTAACTAGCGGATGCCCGCGGTTTTACTCGCATAGGATAGGTAATAGTGCATAAAAAATAATTGCATTCCTTGCACCCTTAACGGCTTTTTTGAACACCCTGATACGTATTCAGTTCTTTTCTATTTAAAGTATCAAAACGAAGGTTACAGCAACACACCATCCTACCCCCTTTAAGGGGTAGTTTAGAAAAAAAATGAATTTGTCTTTTATCATTTGTACTGAATAATATTAATGCCGACTTTCAAGAAAATTGGACCACTCGTTAAAAAGTTCCCGTACAAACTCGGACACCCTCTACAACCCTTTAGAGGGTAGTTTGGGAAGATAATTATATTTGTATTTTATCATTTGGATTGAAGAATATTTATGTAAAGTTCGCCGCGTTCAAGATTTTTACTGACCAAACCTTACTTATTTTTTAAATTTAATCTTGGAAAATTACTAACATTATGAAAAAAATTTTAGTTATTTTCCAAGATAACATTCATTCATTCATACTTATTTATTATAAATTGAAAATATAAATTAATCTAAAAATATAACTAACATTTTTTTTAAATAAAAGTCAACGAAATTAAAAAAAAAACATAAACCCCAAAGTACATTGGAGTAACAACCACTCCTCGTGTAGCCAGATTATCCAGTATTGAGTTAGCAGAGAATTATAACTCTATGAGGTTCGTAGCAGCGCTACGCGTAGCATGGCTCGTTGTCTGCCACTCCTAATCTAGTAAAATGTCATTAAATGCTACTATTTTATTATATATAAAAGTTTTCACATTATGGGGAACAACTTTAATCTCTGTTTTATATCTTATCGTCGATTTCCTGATTTGATTGAGTTAATAACTTGCAAAGTCGAGATAAAAGCATTAGTTCTATACATAATAATAATACGTTTTAGTAATGTTTATTTGTCAGAAGATAGGTAAACTGATATCCCAATTATTTTGATAAGAGTCTTTTTACCGGCGACGACAGGAGCCTGTCTAAGCGTTTGCCGTAAGAGGTTGTTTGTTTGTGTCTGTTACCATTCATCTTGGTTGTAATGCTGTTTTTGCATTCGATTTGTGTCTTCAAGGATGGTGCTTAGATAAGATTTATCGCCATTAGTCACTAGGGGATGCTGCGTTCGATGATGCGCGTCGGGAATTTTCAAACTTTGTAAAATCAACTTGTGTTTCATGCTGCGGCGTTCATGAGTAAATTGTAAAGAAAAAAGTTTACCAATCATATTTAATCTCAGCCAGAGCCAATTATATCCGTTTTCCTTTTCCAGGGTTTAATTAACTTTGTACATCGCTGACATAAAATACAAGCACGCAATTACAGTTGTATCCGTTTAACTTTACGAAAATAGCAACCCGATTCAGGTGGCGTATTCGTTCTGAACAAAGATGGAGAGGGACAAATTAAAAGAGCACTGGAAAGCTAATTCCATTACAATTCGATGGACGGCAAAAGTCGCTTCCGTTAGAGTCAAAGCCGGTAAAGCGTAATTGCGACTTCAGTAAGCCGGCTCCGCGCGGCCCGATACGGACGAAAGGGGACCTCCCTGTAACGGCTGATATAAAAGCGGCAATAAATTTAACAGGATGAACGCACTACTTACATAGAACGAGCGCGGACGCGGACGCCCGGTGCCCGTAACGAGGGGGCACGCAACCACCACAGCTCTGTATTTTAACCCCCCTTTGCTCGGCCTCTGCCGTTTTTCAACCGTCCGCGCTGGCCCAGGTCATTTTTGTTCCTTAAATTATTTAACAGGATTATATGAAAATATATTAATCACTTTCACAGCTTTTTAATACAGTATAGTCACTCGGCCAGTTTGTGAATTGCCGAGTGGATAAAGTGGATTGTTTGTGTCGTGAACTTCACTATTTGTAACGAAGCATCTGATCTTAGTTTGATTTGGCTGATCTTTCAATTGATTCAAGGCTACATGTAAAATTACATGTCCCGTAATATCAAGATGATCGTGGAGTAAAGATACGTAAGTAATCGCAGCGGAAGCGTATATTTTACAACAGACGGTAAGACAGTCATCACATGGAATGAGAGCGGCCGAGTTTTTGGATACACATGTTTATTGCTATGAAACATGGCATTCTCATAACAATTCCTTTCACTCCCCACAAATTGGAAGGAGCGCGTAAAGGAAAACATGGCCATAAATAAAACTGGCAGATCAACTAGATAGGCGGCCATTACCCGAGATAAACGCAACTTATATATGCGATACGTTTTTCGCTTCGGCAGATTAACGGACTAAGTCTGTTGGTAGATATCGACCTGGTGGCATTTTGGCAAGTCACAGCTGGCAAATTTATTGGGGCTCTCGAGCAGATATCTTCTTACGGACTCATTAAAAAGGAGACACGTCGTACATAAATCAGGGCCAGGACTCGGCAGCAGCGCGGGTGCGGCCGCCTCGGCATTTCTTATCGCCCTCGAGTACGCCGGCAATAGGTGCTATCCGGTTCCGTCGCCGTCGCGTCAGCGAGCTCCATTGTGCCCCCGCGCCGCTCAATGCTCACAAACCAAACGCGCCGACCGACTCCATTACATTAACCATTTACCGATACTCGTTTTCCGTTCCACACAGGATACGATCCATCGAGCCTCATATTTTATTGAATTAGATCAGTTAGTGATAGTTTGTTGTCAACATAGCTTTTGTGTCGCTACTATTTTATGATTTTATAGATATACTAGCTTCTGCCCACGGCTTCGCCCGCGTGGTGCCCGGATAAAAAGTAGCCTGTGTTATTTTGATGTATAAGCTATATTACTTTTGACGACCGATGTGGTGCGGTGGGCGAAGGTCCGCCTGCTACACAGGAGGTTGCGGGTTCGATTCCCGCCCTGGGACAAATATTTGTACGATCTGCAAATATTTGTTCCGGGTGTTCTGGGTATTTTCTATGTATAATAAAAATATCTATCTATGTAATGTATTGTATTAAGTATATCAGTCATCTAGTACCCATAACACAAGCTCTGCTTAGCTTGGGGCTAGATGATGCTGTGTGGTTTGTCCAGCATTATTTATTTATTTATATTTTTTACTGTAAAGTTTCATCAAAATCCGTTCAGTTGGTTTTGCGTGAAAGAGTAACAAACATCCATCCTAACAAACTTTCACGTTTATAATATTAGTAGGATAATGTCAACGTTCGAACAAATATCGTACACTGGTCGACCCAACACAATATGGTATTGTTTGCAGGGTTTTTTTAAACTATGTCGTCCCATCCTTCATAGCGATTTCTTCGAGACAATCTTAGGATGGAGATCACTATGTAAAACAATGACGGTGTTATTGCCGTCATTATTATTAATGAGATATAAGGACGTAAGTATTGAGAATAAACATAAAAGACAAATTAAGCATTAAAATACATTTTTTTTGTATAATTTTGATAACAGGGTCTATACAACCCGTATAATATGGATATATAATAATAACACTCGAAATTGATTTCAGTAAGAAACTCAAACGAAAAGTTACAATAAAAAAATATCTTATATTTATTTCACACGAAACTCAAGAATAAATAAATAAATAAATAATGCTGGACATTTTCACACAGTATCATCTAGAAGGTAACGAAGATTGCTTTAAATAAAATAGTTTGACACGATCTTTAAATGCAGTGATGAAGCATGTCCGATCGATACCGGCAAAGAGTTCCATAGCCGTATAGCTTGCACGGTGAAAGAGCTACTGTGCACATGAGTCTTTAGAGAGAGAGTTTCTGATGACCGAAGTGAACGAGGATTGGAGGAATGAAGAAACTCAAAGCAAGATCGGCAAGTACCGGCTTTCTTAGCATAGAAATGTACCTACTGAAGTTATGCGTCTTTGTTGAAAACTTGGCAGGCTCTTTGTGTGCATCGAGATTTGAATAGTCGATGTTTGCCAGTACATTTACGAAATTTTGCACACAGTTAAACTTGACAAAGAGTTGCATAGCTCACAAAATTGTAGTAAGGCTTCTGATGTCTCAGAAATAAGAGGTTAAATGTAGATAAATACTATTACGCGATGCAAAGTTAAAATAACGATATGTACCTACAATCGAATAATTTTAGCGCTTATCCTACAAAGAAGGTAGTTAAGTAAAATGCGTTACTCACGTATCGTTTACTTACCGGACTTTATGGAGAGTAGATGTATGTATTTAGTAAAATAATAAACTTTAGTGTGCTATAAATATAACAATTCAGTGAACGTTGCTAGTTCACTGGACCCAGAAGATCCCAACTTTTCGAGACGCCCTGGAAATTTCCAACATTACAGCCACCCGTTCCCCTGAATTATTGGACTTACACACCTACTTACATGTCGACGAGAGTGCAAAGTTTGTTTCTTGTTTGCATGGAATTTCTGTAGAGTTATTTTAGTTGTCGCCAACTTACAAATGTTCAATTACATTAAGAGTTTTACAGTGATTTTAGTGGTATAAAAAAAAACTACATTTATGAATCTAACTTTTTGTCCTAAGCAGTAAAAGTCAAGAATTTTAATAAAAAATAGTTCTTCGTCAGCAATGATATTTTAAGAAGTGTTACAACTTTGAGACCCTTTACATATTGACTAGTGTTTCGACGCGTTTTGGGCGGTTCTATTTTAAAAACGCTTACATGCTAATATGCAAGCATGACATTGTGTATACGACTGTACTGGCCGTACAAATTACAGTAGGTAATTGGCGTGTACAGAACTGCGTCATCGCGCCGTTGCACTGCTCGCTGTCACCGACTTCAATTGACTGGTGATTTCAATTAATACGCATCGACGAGTTTACGGAGCGCCACCATTTCTAGCATAATAGCACCAGATATTCACTCAAAATGTCGTTGGCAGCTTGCTCGCTGTGAATTTACGACACTAAGGACGACCAATAAATGCAAATTTTATTGTTTATGGCAGATTTAACGGCAGTGAACTCTTTTACCGATGCCGTTAAGTGGTCTTTGCACAGCCAGACGGACAAATCGGCTCACATTAAATATACACATGATTTTACAACATGCCGCAAGGCTGAAGCAAACCATATACTTAATTTATTTTTATGACCTTATTTACGACAAAAACAAGCAGGAAAACTTTTAGCGGAGAACATTCCTAGAAAAGGAGAAAGTAAAAACCGAGTATACGTTTTTTGACTGGTTTGCATAAATAAACATTAAAACATAATTAAATAAATTATCTCGTCTCCATACTGATGGAAATCAAGAATTTAAACTCGGTATACCAGAGTACATGGACGCATTACGTAAAAAGAGAATTTAAGGAGGTCGGTTTTTCCTTCCGTCTTTGTAACCGTTAATAAGGGTTGATGGAGGCGGCTCTAGTAAAGGAAAGCCCGAGATAGAAAATGCGGTCTGCCAAAGTACTGATAAGGCTATTAAAAGTTACGCTCACAAACCACCCGCCTGGATAAAGCTGTTTCTATCTATCGGTACTAAAGAAAACCTTTTTCAGTTCTCTTCTACCGAAAATACGGCATCGTTCGCATCGAATGTTAAAAACAACGGTTCTCTAAGTAGAGTTTTAGAAGGTTGGTCATATCGAGTGACCTCAGTGTTCATTTCAAAATGTTATATTAGTCGATTCAAAACTTAATTTTGAATTTTTAACAGATTTCTAAAAATAAGCATTGACAAGGGTCAATCCAGAGGTTTGTTTATTTTTATAACATTGAGGCTTTCGTGTGATAAGAACCTTTTTACTTTGAATAAGGCTCGAGGTATCTTATCATCTTGCGAACATTAGGAATTCTGATTTAAATAGTTCAGACAAAGAAAATGGCATAATGTTGTTTAAGTAATACTCAAGATAGATATTGTATACGAAGCAAGTATACCAAGTGTCTAAGGCCTGTGGAATAGATGTATTAGGAATACATTTTTTAGGTTATAATATACGTTTTTTAAACCAATAACGAAACGACGACTTTAGCATGGTAGACAACCTCTGTGGCGCAGTGGGCGAAGGCCCGCCTGAGACACAGACAGTTGCGGGTTCGATTCCGGCCGTGGGACAAATATTTGTATGATCTGCAAATATTTGTCTCGGGTCTGGGTGTTTTCTGTGTATAATATGTATGTAATTACAAAAACAAAGAATTTAAGTAGTCCATCAGTCATAATTCCCATAATACAAGCTTTGCTTAGTTTGGGGCTAAACCATTGAACCATGTCGAAATAAGGGTCTCATTACGAAAGGTGGTTTAAATCGGTGGTTTATCTTTTAGACCTTCGATTCCTGATTTTCAAGACAAATTGTTGTGCAAAGGAAACAAGGCTTAAAATTGAATGCTATAATATAATAGCCGACAGTCTATGTGACATTTCAAAAAGAGGTTTAACTACAAATAACTGCTAAAAGATAAACCAGGCGGTCACCTAGTTTATTTCTATCATAACTCAACCTCCTTTTGAGGACCTACTTTTTTTTGGTAGCCAATCAAAATTATGTTTTTCTTTTTTATTTTGGTTGAGAAGTGTTTTTTAAATTAAACGGTCATCCCGCGGTTTCATTTTATTTTTAAATTGTCGACCGTAGTGGCTTTGCAATAATACTTTTTTTTTCGATAAGGTATATTTAAACCTTGGTTTAGTGAATCTGACAGGACTTGAGTTCAACTCGAGTTTAGACCACGTTTCATAATGAGACCGAGGGTTTCGTTTATTTATTAAAAAAAAAAGTGGTTTCTCGTCCTTTTGGCCAAAAATAAACGGCTTTTTTCTAATGCGAAAGTGCGTTTTCCTGATTCCTATAGCATCAATTCCATTTGGCTCATGGTAATTTCAGCTTGTATTTAACAATGAGTTTAATCCTATTAAAACGGACACACACTGTGCCAAAATTGTAGCGTGGTGGCTTTGGTCTGTCGCTGCGCCAGTAGCATCGGCCCTTGGCATCTCCTAATCGGAACCAAACCTTAAACATAATTTAACACGGTTTAATTTCCCTACTGGAGCTACGCGGAAAAAGCTTCACCCAGTGGAAACACAACTATGTCGGGAGGAAATAAAATGGCAAGGGAAGCGATGCGGGCGTCGGACGAAGCGATTATGCAGTCGAGAATAATGGGCGCCGGTCCACATGCACGTTTTTGTTTGTGGTCTGTGACGCGATTTATACGCGAATTTCTACCGTCGTCATTGAAGTGAGCACTATTCACAATAATTGCTTTGAATACATTCCGGCGTACGTGTCTTTTGTTGAAAATAGCACGATAATTTTCCTAGAGAAACTATTTTCCCGAAATTACTTGAAGGAATTTAAGCTTTTTGATGAAAGTGTTACAGTTTTCGCGTATGGCGGAAATACTGATCCTTTGGGTAATGATTTGAATAGTTTGTGATAGCATGGCTGAGTTTAAAAACACAGGTATACTTAGCATTGTTTTTGAATAAATAATACGCGAGAAATATCATCGTGTTGTGTTTGTTAGAAAAAAGCACGTTGTATTTGCACGTGAGGCAATTTAAAAGCTGACAATCGCCACAATTGTTTTAGTATTGTTTAGGTCATTCTTATGATCACGATGCGTTTAATTATAATAATAATAATACTGGACATTTTCATACAGCATCATCTAGCTCCTAAGTAAGCAGATCTTATATTATGGGAACTCCATGACTGAGGTACTTCCTATGTATTTTTTTTAATACATTCATATTATACACAGAAAACAATCATTCTGTCTGCAAATATTTGCAGAAAGACCGCGGAGGGAATCGAGTCCGCAACCTTCTACGTCTAAGGCGCCACAGAGGTCATCTATTTTGTTTAGAGGTTTTGTTTTTCTGGACATTTTCACACAGCATCATGTAGCCCTAAAGTAAGCAGAGCTTGTGTTATGGGAACTACATGACTGATATACTTTTTTTTCAAATACATACATATTATACATAGATATTGAATTAGTTCATAGGCATAGAACATTTCCGTTTTTTTACTCTTCACCCGTTCATCGCAAAGAGTGGTCGAAGCGTGGGTTTTTGATTTCTGAAGCAATAGACAGCAAAAGTTGTCCATTTTGCTTTAAAATTATTACACATTCTAATATTAATTAGAGTTGAATAACACTTTCGGCACAGGCTGATCCATAAAGTTAAACGTTGGTAGAAGTTATACCGCACCATGAACTGAACGCTTGCGTTTCTAGTTCCATCCACTTTAGATTCAGTCAGATTAATTGCTCACTTAATACAACTCGTAATAAACTAAATCCAGCGAGGCGGCGTGACCCGTCTACTTAGACGTTTTAGCGGGTGGAATTGTTAAGCAACTAGCTGAAATTGAATTAGGCTGAGCGGGTGACAATGGGGTGCTGGTGCCGGGGTGCTGCGGAGAGCAGGAGTGCCACAGACACGAGCGTATTCTGCTTTTTGCGGGCTCATCGTTGCTATGGATAACGCATATACGTTGTGTTGGTTTAATTAAACTAATTAATCAAGTTTTTAGGAGTTTTGCTTTTGGGCTTTGACTCAAATCAGTTCAGTTGAAGTGGAAGGTTATGGTGTTAATTAACTTTGTCTATAGAGAAAGACGATTATCGATGTGTAATGCTTATAGAGAACAAATTAAAACAATATACCCTTGATTGAAGATTCTTATTGGAGTAAAATGCTAAAACAGCTAGAAATAGCGTAATTTTCTACTCCTTCGGTCGTGATATCGAATTTGTGTAGTACGAAAAGCCTCTCTCGGCTTGCTGTGTTAGAGCTGGCTTGACCGGAAAAGCAAGCCCTCACTGCCCACGACAAGAGAGCAAAACGCGAATAAACTACTGTGCACAGACCAGAATAGAGCAATCAGAGCGAGCGCACTTTGACAAAGCAATTCGAACGAGGCGCCCCCTACCGATGTGTTATTTTGATTGCTTCTGTATGCTGTTGTTTGTACGCTTCTTTCTCCCGCACATAAAAAATATGAATGCCCCCAAAGAGACCCGTTTATTGCTCTTCACTGTACTTTAATAAATATTGACGCCTACGGAAAATGGTTTTAAAAAAAACTTTATAATCGCTCGATAATTGACGGAAATATCGTATAACATAAATAAAAATACAGTCAAATTCAAAACTTCTACCTTTTTTAAGTTGTATAAGCAAAGGTTTGCTGGAAGAAAACTCTTTTTAGGGTTAAGCTCGCCTTTGTACATGCCTCACCTAATATCTTGTTTAATATTTCTGTTTTATTTCTGTGTACAATAAAGAATTATAAGTAAGGAGGACATAGTGAAGTAACAACTCGGTTTAGCTCTTAGGAAAAGCTTTAAATTAATTTTATTTGAATACACAAACAAAAATAATAATTGAAACGCGTCCCAGTTACGTAAAATAATTAACGGTGAGCCATTAAATTATTATCCAAATTAACAGGCGTTCCCTTTAATCCCGTTTGGATATTGTATGAAACATTTTCATTATTTGCAGTATTGATTGGTTCGCATCAATCGCGATATGCAAATATTAGTTCGCGCGCTGACCGGCGGCCGGTGATTTACGCATGTCGATGTCGTGATGCTATGTTATGCAATTACGATCGCTTATTAAAAATTTACCAACACCCGGGTATTGTTTACCAATTTTCATGTGATAAAATAATTACGTTATTCTGTTTTTTTTCCGGTCTCTCCAATGATCACGTGCCCTAGTTTGGAATACTGTGAATAGTTTAGACGTGTTTTCGACGATTGAAGATGAAATACGCTTGTGTGAGTAAAGCAGTGGTAGTAGAGGTGTCGTGTAGCAGGGAACGGCATGTAAATCAGCGCGCTGCGGGGCGCCCAGTGCGCGCGACGCGACTTTACCGCTGATGCCCTACTTGCGAGCTGTTTTCATTTCCCTCAGATATAAATTGTTGATAAACATACCCATTATGCCAGATATATACGTTTGTTTTTGTAAGATACGATTGAAGTAAAAAAAAGTTTGTCTCTCGCCTGATTTCCGCAACTATATACGCACCCCACATGCGTGAAAACATAACTTTTGTTGTTCATTGATAACATCACTTGACTTTCCGTTTGAAAGAAATTGATTTGAATTTACTACGAACTTCCATAATTAACGCGTGAAAGTTTAATCACTTTGAGAGTTTCACGGAGAGAGTGACCGTCGTTTTTCGTACGGTGCTAATTTAAAAGGAAAAAAGCTGGAATGTCACGCGGAACAAATAAGATACACAAAACATTATGGTCTTAGGGTATGGGTGTATCATCAAAAATATAGCAAAAAGCCACAAGCTGCGCTGGGCGTAATGGTGACTATAATGTATGCTAATAAGGGCGCGGGCGAGCGGCGGACGTGATGTCACGCGTTGGACCGCAGCCGCCGCTCGCGTCGTCGCCTAACGAGCGGGTGTGCATTTTCAATACAAGAGCCCATTGGCTGCCACCGCAAGGCTAATACAAAGACAAGGACGCGTACACATGAAACACATTAACATGCTAATGATTTAGACGTAATGTATGGGTTGTCAATTTATTATGTCGTAGCATTTACATACTGCGATGGTTAGAAAAAAATGTATGCAAGAGGCAAGAACATAATACTATTTTTTTTAAAGAATAGGTTCTAAGTTATTACGCCTATGTATGTTTTCGTTGGTCTTACATGAATAGTTGTTTCACTGTGTAGAAGCTAATCTCAGAGAGGTATTCTATGAAAATGTTCATCAAATCTGATTAGAACGGTGTCCAAAAATCAGAATCAACAACAATTTTTTATCGAAGTCATTTAAATATTTTTTTGATGATCGCGGTTTGATCTCGGTTTGATGTCATAGTAAAATCATTATTTTGAAAAATTACGAAATAAAAAGTCCTGATTTCTTGAAATATCACATAACTTTAGTCAAGGGTTTTAGAATTTTGTAAAAATTTACTTGAAATGACGCAGAAAAAAAAATTAACTATATCAACCAAACAAACGATTACACTGCAGCCGCAGCGGCTGTCTTGAAACTCGACAGCTGTATGAAACATATAATTCTAGAGAGAAAGTCGTTAAGCTTTGTTTTGCTAAGTGCTAAAGTATTGTGTCTACGTAAACTAGGTAGTCCGCGGGACGGAGCAGGCAAAGCCTTCCGCGATAATAAAAACAGCGCGAGCGTTACAAAAATAATAAAAGTTAGGAAACGGGCGCCCGCAAGGCGCCGCTGCGGATGGAGGGCGCTCCTGATCGCTACGGACCTCTACGAACACCACTATTGAGCACCCGACCCAACCTCCAGCAACAGCCGATTTGAATTACAGGAATCAATGTACGGAATAACCCTTCTTGTAGAACGTATTTCTTGGCTTCCGTAAAACCGCTTTTACAGTTTAAATGATAAAAATCGTTTTACAGGGCACCGTTACACTACGTAAGGAATATACACTTAAATGCTTTATGGGCCAGCGGCATGGGTGTTGCGTTGATTGTCAGTAACGATGTAGTTTTGTTTTTGTTATTTATAAGATAAGATTATACTATATCCTCCAACCTACCTACTACCAAGCCTACCAACAATATCATCTGCATCAGTATGATTTTGATCATATTGTACGTAACATTAGTTAGGAGGCTGCTCTCTTTTGTCTTGAATTTTTATTTATTTCAATTTATGATAATTATGGGTCCAATGTTGCTGGAACACCTACTAAGTTATAAATTGTATTTTCATTTTGTATGACAAACGGTTCAAAATGTTAACATAACTACACAAATCTTTTTTTTTGATGATAAGACTTTTATGAAACTAGGTCTACTAAAAATTATAAAAAAAACTAACCAATTCAAAAAATAATAATAATAATGCTGGACATTTTCACACAGCATCATCTAAACCCAAAGTAAG
The DNA here is from genome assembly GCA_958496245.1 of Perizoma flavofasciatum. Lineage (NCBI taxonomy): Eukaryota > Metazoa > Arthropoda > Insecta > Lepidoptera > Geometridae > Perizoma > Perizoma flavofasciatum. Next base: position 9,574,242 of record OY292421.1, read on the forward strand.
CAAAGCTTGTGTTGGGGAACTACATGACTGATATACCTACTACTTATATATTTTTTTAGGGTTCCGTAGTCAACAAGGAATCCTTATAGTTTCGCCATGTATGTCTGTCCGCGGCTTAGTTCAGACATTCTTAGTACTAGAAAGCTGTTATTTGGTATGGGTATACAAATAAATCACGCCGACAAAGTGGTGAAATAAAAAAACTTGTAAAAAAATTTTTAGGGCATTTTTTTTTATCTTCTATCCCACGGTGTGGTATGTTGTTGGATAGGTCATTCATACCGTTTTTCGATTTAGGGATCCGTTTGCGAAACATTAAGCTGTAAAGTGAATTTTTTTGCTAGAGTCAATACCCTCCCCTGCCAGCTAAGCGGTTGTTTTTGGACATGTGGAAAATTGACGGTATATATAATGAAGTTATAAGGAAATATCACAGCTAAGTAGGCTTTACAAGTTAACGAGTAATAGTCGAACCACTTATAAAATGTACTTGGAGAAGTAAAAAGGTAAATTTCGTACAGATTCCATTGAAAACTACTTAGATTAGATTAAGTTGTTGGTTGTGTAAAATAGGTAGTAAATATAAGATTATGGGCAACTACGGCACTCTGTACTGCGCATAGCCCGAAACGCACTTGAACGCTTTTTTAAATATTTTTTAGAGTTCCGTATCTCAAAAGGAAAAAACGGAGCCCTTATATTATCATTTTATTCCAAAAACTATCGTGAACTTCATATTGTAAAACGGGAATTTTCACGTACCGCACTATCGGTGAAGGCACCGACTAAGTTTCGACTCATTCCGAGAGTCTTCATCAGGGTGAGTGATCGCGATCTGCGTCGCGAGTGCGGTACGTGAAAATTCCCGTTTTTACAATACTTATAGTATCACTTCGTTGTCCGTCTCACGTTGTTCCTTTTAAGGTACAGAACCCTAAACATATTTTTTGTGATTATAAATAAATAATGCTGGACATTTTTTCACACAGTATCATCTAGCCCTATAAACTTACACTTGCAGCTGGATAATTGACCGTGACGTATATCCATGTATGGGCACACTAAGTTTGTCTTTCAATCCGACTTATACTTTTGTTAGAGCAATGTTTGGTGATTTACAAGCTTTTACCGAAATGCCTATCCAGCCAGACACGCATGTGATTAGATGTTTGGTGACCGCTGCGGCTTGGAATTCACAGCCAGGTCACCAAACCCAACCCCAATAGATTTATTTTTATAGGGTTATGTAAAAGAACGAGTAACAAAAAGCAATTAAACACCATCAGGTATAAGCCGTGAGAGAAAAAACATACCAAAAAGACGCGTTTTTGAATTTAGTTAGATAGATAGAAAATGCTTTATTGCACAAGATAAAACAAGTACATAGGCGAACTTAATGATTTAGTTCAGAGGTCCTCGAAAAAAACTCACTCTGTTTAAGTGCAAACTTCCGGAAATGGTCTTAAACGCGATTTACCTCTAGATCCTTCGCTATATATTCAAGCGGCATCTGTTGGTTTGTCAGTTATGTCACATCATCTGTTTTGTGGTAGCATTTAGGTCTGGAAAATAAGTTCTTGAATGGCGACCACGAGTCCGGCGACAGAGTTTTGAAGGCCCCCCTCGAAGGACCGATGATATTTTAAAGGTCGCGAAGACGGTGGATGAAGATCACATTTCATTATGACTCTTTGAGGAGGGTCAAGGTCCAGCAACGGACTTCTATAGATTAATGATGATGAATAGGTCTAGCACCGACTCAATCAGATTGTAGACAAAATCGGGATGTCAGTAATAGAAAACAACGCGGCCTCGTCACGGGCCTGTTTACTATCACTCCCAGCGGCTTGCTTTCTTTTTATTATAGTTTCATTTTTATTTTTCAGCAGTCTAATAAAAGGATTTCAGTGTTATTACCTACGCTAAGCAATAATGTTTTGTCTTCTATTTGGAGAAGGTACTACGAATTAGTTATTCAAGAGTATAATGGTTGTTATGTAATTGAGTATCTGTTTGCTCGGCAGCATACGTATATAACAAAACCACTATGCTATCTGAAAGGGTATATTAGTAAATATCGATATGCGACGACTGTGATTTAAAGATATTAAGTAAATATTTTTTTCAATGAATATAAATAAGCAGGGTTATATAGCTGGCGAATAATGGCTTCAGCAATCTCGAAGATGGTGCTGAGTGTTATCAAAGATGTTTCGAAGTTGTGTGGAGTGTTGTTAGGTTAGAAAAACTGCCAATTCGGATTATTTGATAAACACGCGTATTTTGTTTATTGACGATCTCGGCGGCGCGGCGTGGGCAAATAATCAGGTGCGACGAAAGAGTGTGGGTATGGGTTTGATCCCAGGTCTGGTTATTGTGAAACAATGGTACTCGTACTTTCTGATACCCCATGACACTGGGAATTCTGGTGTGGGGTCAGGACTATATGTTACTATATGTATACTATGTCTGTTGGGTGTTTACATCGAGAGGGTATATTATTATTTAATTCATTCAATCGTTTTTGATATTTTTATTTGTTTAGGGATTCTTATTAAAGTAGGAATATTATAGGTACGCTTTTTATAGATTGAACAGAATTTTTGTTACATACACTTCATTATTGGGGGCTTATGTCTATTTTAAACTAGACTCAAAAGTAAGCTACCAGTATAAGCAACCACAGCGCCGGTGGTTGGCTATAATTTATGTTAAAGTTTCTCAAGTTTTCGGCCTATTTGACGATTTAGGACGTTCATACGACGAAGACTAATAATAGTCTTCGTCTAAGTATTTTAGGCATTTTCGGAATAAGGCGAAAACAACTCAAAATATCATGATCTCCCACGCATAAAACAAACATCCAGACTTTGACATAATATTAGTAGGAAAGGAAATAGAATACACAGAATCTTTGATTATTTTCAAGTGACAATTCAAGATACTGTAGTTGAAGATATATCTATATTTTTGTGTAGCGTTGCTTCATCCATCAAAGGGCGTAGACTGATTTATGGCATCGGCGTGGCGTGGAGACAGCAGCCTAGCGAGTTGCGATGACGACGCGATTGCGAGCGGTCGGGACATGCGACCGACTGTCGATTTAGTTGGCGAATTCGCGACACGCTACTCTTACATCATCATCTTTGCAAAAAAGTCTTAAACTCTATAATAGTAAAACTGAAGACAGAGTTGAATTTAGTTTGTCATTTTGCTAGCTTTGAAAATATTTTTAGAGGTTGTTTTTTTTATATGTTTGTCCCTAATTATTTATCTCTGAAACGGCTTGGTCAATTGCGGTGTTTTATTGCAATCAATTTTTATGACTAACAAACAAAGCGGCCAAAGATAGTTCTTTGGCCGCTACAAGTAACTAGGGATTTCAAAATGTAGTATGGTTTTCGCATGTTTTTAATTTAGAATAATATGCATAAAGATTTATTTTTGTATTAACCTATAATGTCCTCACTGCTGGGCAAAGTTCTCCCCTTTTTCCTTCCAGGTCATTCGGACCATTGCCAACTCTGGCCAGTAGGATTCGAATGCATCCAGGTCTTATCCTGGGTTTCCGCGACGACGTTATCCGCTATTCGGCACCCACAGGGTAACTAGGTTTGCTAACGATCTGGATGCATTCGATTCACATGACCTGCCCAATCTCACTTTAAGTGAGCGGTCTTCATGCCTACATCATTGTCAGTTTTAGTACGCAGGTCGATGTTTGTCACAAAGCAAAAACATAAAAATACATATTGGTGCAGGTAAAAACTTCACCAATATGTTTTTTTTTAATTGGGAATAGGTCTTTCACCAATAAAATGTTTTGTATTATATTATTTTAAAACATGTTTTTAATTAATACATTTAAATTTAATTAATACAATCCAGGCATTTTATGAAAGGCGTGGAAATTGAAACAAAAATTTAGAGAGTCACATGGCTATTGGGCCGGCGCGCGGCGTTCCCTGGAGAAAATTGCGAGTATTCATCATAATGCGTGACGTTTAAAATTACCGCTTGCCCGCCCAGCACCTACATAAATCAAAGCAAACACTACTTTCAGCGTGGCTGTATATTATATGCTATGTATATTATTTGTTGAAATACCAAAATATAAGCATCATTACAGTTTTAGATTACTAAAGGGAATACGTAGTTTATAAGGCCATGCGCAACCCCTCTTTTAGAATATATTCAACTTTTACAACATATCCTCGTGTGTGCAATAATTTTGGCGCTGGTTTGCTGATATTTATGGCTTGGTTAGCATGGCACTGGTTTTATACGAGCGACTGCGTGTAATGGTGCTCTTTTTCCCTACTATGTTAATATTTGTGTGACCAGAAAATCGATTCATCGGTATTATCAGCAGGAACTATTGAATCCGGAATGACGAAACAATCCGTAATATTTTATTGCAGCTACTGTTCAGAAGTGCAGAGTGATTTTGCGCATTATTTTTATAGATTTAGGATTATATTCTACAGAAATTTCCATAATGTTTATAGATTTAGGATTATATTCTACAGAATAAGATCAAATCCGTTACACCGCAAGCACGTATGCACTGTAAAGAAAATGAACGTAGTGTGGAGATTTGAAACGGCGGTAGCTAGGCTTCTATGCACTGAGCAGTCGGCACAAGAGCCCTAACGAGTGCCGAGACCGGCTCGTCTCGTCTCGTCTCGCGAGCAGCCACGATATCGGACTACCCTCTTGCATTTATTCATGTCGTTACTACTAACGATAATTTTATCGTGTGCTCATTTGCCGGCGCCAGTCTCGCGGCCATCCGTCACCGACACCAAATCGACAATTTGTGCAACACTAAAAACTTTATTGCCGCATAATTGACCTCGCTGTAAATAACCCTCCACCGCGCCGTTTTATTGCTACTTAATTTTATAAGGATGTAAGTTGTGCTTATAAGATTTTCTTTCGAAACATTGTACACCACTTATAGATCGGTTTGTTACTTATAGATCGGTTGGGCACTGAAGGCAATCTTACCTTATCAAATATTAACATGAAACATACAAGGCGTAAAAATGACACAAAATTACCTAATACTCGTAACAAACTGCACATCATAATAAATAAATAATGCTGGACATTTTTCAAACAGCATCATCTAGCCCCAAACTAAGCAGAGCTTGTATTATGGGAACTAAATGACTGATAAATTCAAATATCTTACCAAAGGAAAGATATTAGAATTCTGGCTTCGAAACTGTTTATCTACTATTTTGACCATGGCATGAATTTTGACATTGGTCGGTAGTATCGAAAGGTACATGGGTACACCTCTCAATACGATAGTTTATTTCATTAATTAAAGTTAAGTACGAAATCTGAAATTATTTTTCCAACACAAATGGTTTGAATAGCACTTTAGATTGAACTGACAAAAATCTAATCCAATCTCCGAAGGCATTCACTTCGTGTTTTCCCGTTTCAAGTAAGAAATATTATTTTTAAACATTTCGAGGGTAGTGATGCCAAGAAATGCGAAAATTTTAACAAGATCTTCTTAAAAATCTTACTCGAGAACGTTGTAGGTAATTGAATAGCAGTAGAGCTACTGTGCACCGTAAGGACGTGGCCGGTAGCCGCACGACCGACGACGACGCAGCGGCCATGCCGTAATTGCACAAACTTTCATGTGCTTTGCATACATTTTCATAATTAAAGGGGCAGTTCGTACTGAATGCTACATTGGTGAACGTTAATTATAACCACTTACGTCAATAAGTTTGTCTGGTTCTAATTAAATTACTTTCTTGTCATTGTAATTAGAAAACGTGCCTTTTTGTGCAAGCACAAAATCATACACATAACACACACACAAGATACCCCAGATTAAGTGTGTTATAAGTACATAGAGTGACTCTGCCTAGTCAGTCAAAAGAACAGGATCAATAATAATATTCTTTGTAACATGCTGATTCCCTAAATCTGCTTTTTTTAGACGTTGTATCCTAAGCCTGATGTAACGAACTAGATTAAATTTGTAACAGGTTATAGTTCGTGACCGAGAATAGCACATTATACTACTTTTGAGTGCCACACCGACCGACAAAGCCGTGGGCAGAGACTAGTCTAAAATAAATGATATTACCAAACTCTTCCCTTTTACTCCGACCTTAAAAAACATTTTTTTTATTTACACTTTATACTAACGAACAACACAAACAGGCCAGGAATAAACACAAAAGGGATAAGATAAAAAGGTCTCGCAACTAAAATAAACAATAAAGAGTGAAGTTACCTAATGAACTTGTGAAAATTTGGCGCAGGGTGCGCGAGGGGTTGCTTATTAGAAATTCTCAACTCGAAAGGAGTCCGCAGGCGACAGCCGTACGGGATGTGGGTTTAAAATATTATGTAACGATGCAGTTGACTACGAATGGCATATAAGTAGCTCTATGGCAAACTGAAAATTATCTCCAAATTAGGGTATTGTACAACAAATATTTAAAAAGGTTTGATGAGAGAGCTCTCAAAATCAAATAAAGAGGCCGCAGCCACATAATTTTACCCTGAATCGCAAGTATAACCAGAAAAACGGTAAAGTCTTTCGTACACCCGAAATAAATATCGCATTTTTCCATTAGGAACATAAAAGCAATTCGGCGAGCGTCGAATAATAACGAAGGGCAACGGTGTCCAGCGCGGTGGCATCGAAGGAATTTTATTTGCATCGTGGAATCGCGGGGCTCGTTCATGGTTTGGGCTGAATCGGGCCTCTATTGGCCCGATATACTCAATGTGCGGGCCGCGAATCGAGCGGAGCGGGACTGTCAGCCACGAGTCGGCCTCTTGTACAACTTCGAAATTGCATGCTCCCGAGAAAACTTCCACCTTTGAGAAAATTCCGAGCGCTCCGACGTGCTCTCGATGTAAACTCGCAATAACCAGATACGTAACCGCCGGAATTGCCAATCTATTCCCATTATATTGTTGTTGGCAAATAACGGTTGGTCGCTACATCGCATCGTATAGCAACAACGATGTAAATGACAGTAGCATACCGCAGAAATGGACAAAATAACTGGCACAGCTTACATTACATTTGACACTAATCAAATCATTAGTATTTACAAAAAACTACTCTACCTACTTTGGGGCTAGATGATGCTGTGTGAAAAATGTACAGCAGTATTTATTATTATTATATTAGAGAGCTTTAATTAACAGGAGTTAGAAAAAAAATTGGTTCCTCTTAGTGAAACTCTTCAGTTTAGTGACAAGTATATTATATGATTGGCGTAGGCATAGACGCCAGCGTAGCACTGAGCGTAGCACTTAACGTAGCGTGAATTCTACGCGTCTACAAATCAAAGTCGACAAATGTGGATTTTCATGATGAGAACATATTGAACTGCCTTCGATCCGAAACCGTGCAAATATGTTCTGAAGTAGCCTTAGCACTTGGTTGTGCACTACATTCGATACCCGTTATCCGTATAAGAACCTCTCTACTTTGGTGTCTGGGCGGAGGGAGCAGTTCGCACGCGTGGCGTCATCAGTCGACACTGATTTATGACATTACAAGTGACATCCGTATTTTACCGGATTCGGATCGGAGGTTTAACTCAAGATCTTTAACTTCATTGTGGTAACTGAACCTAAGCATTCAAAGGCAAATGAATCTTTCAGAGGTATTTTCACACTTAATTTTCTGGGTATACAGTAGCGGTAAGAAATAAAGTTAAAACGAAGACGCGAGTTTATGGGGCGTTACGGGGTGAGGGGTGAAGGCGCGGGGTGGCAGGCGAGGGGGGGGGGGGGGGTAGCCCATTCGAATTCACCGCGCGAGCTGCGCCGTAGATAGCGGCAGGCGGAACACGTACTTCACTTCTACTAACTCCAACTATTGACAATATTAATGCACGCTTACCGGGGCCAACCGACGCCGTGCATTGCCTACTAAATATTGCTTCAAAATCACTAAAAGCCTAAGCAAACAATTATGACTGCACATTCTGGAATCGTGGCAGCGATAATTGATCTTCCGATTGTGTTACGCAGACGAGGCTCATTGGCACTAATTTATTCCATTCCTAAGAGAAGTCTCTGGAAGTAACGCAAATATTAGAAGAGCTTCGGCCCACAACGACGACGGCTGCCATTAATTCCAGAATTGAAATCTGGAATTGCGGCGGCGGCGGCGGCGGCGGCGGTGGCGAATTTACATTCATCGCGGTAAGAACTTAAATCAAGTTCTCAGTTACGATTCAGTTGCGATATTATTTTATTAAAATATGTAAATGACGCCGTTCCAGGCGCGTAGATACTACGGTGAGGACCTTACAATTGTGAGGGAAGATATCTATAACGATGCCATATTTTCATTAGCGAGACTGTTACCTTCGGGCACAATTGCGATTTATGTTATTATGCAATTGAGGCATTACGCGAGTCAAGGCAAGTAGAGTATCAAATTTTGTTTAAAATTTTGTCAGTTGTATCTGAATTATAAAGTATACGAATAGATATCAGAAGTACGATTTCAAGTAGACCTGACATTTACTACTTGAAAGGCACAAAAAATAAAACTGCCTAGGACCTGTCGAGACACGCTTGACTAGTAAACAGTAAAAATACAAAAACTTCACCAGAACCACAATAAACGAAAGTTTTGTGTTCAAAAGGTCTTCCAGGAAACCGCAATGTTATTAGAGATATGGACCAATGATACCGTAACGGGGTGGTGTGATGAGAAAAAATGTCCCTCAGTTTGGGGGTTTAATATTTTATTTCTCATTTTTGTTTTTGGGTTAAGAAATCAAGAAATCACGCGAAAGAACAGATAGACAGACGGACAGCTGACAGGCAGACATAACAAAACTATAAGGGTCTCATTACGAAAGGTGGTTTAAATCGGTGGTTTATCTTTTAGACCTTTGATTCCTGATTTTCAAGACAAATTGTTGTGCAAAGGAAACAAGGCTTAAAATTGAATGCTATAGTATAATAGCCGACAGTCTATGTGACATTTCAAAAAGAGGTTTGACTACAAATAACTGCTAAAAGATAAACCAGGCGGTCACCTAGTTTATTTCTATCATAACTCAACCTCTTTTTGAGGACCTACTTTTTTTGGTAGCCAATCAAAATTATGTTTTTCTTTTTTATTTTGGTTTAGAAGTGTTTTTTAAATTAAACGGTCATCCCGCGGTTTTATTTTATTTTTAAATTGTCGACCGTAGTGGCTTTGCAATAATACTTTTTTTTTCGATAAGGTATATTTAAACCATGGTTTAGTGGATCTGACAGAACTTGAGTTCAACTCGAGTTTAGACCACGTTTCGTAATGAGACCGTAAGGGTTTCCATTTCACCATTTAGTTTTAGAACCCTAAACACGTGATTGCCAATGTTTTTCTGAATTCGCGAAAAATTTTTAGAAGTCATCAAAAAGATCCGCCCGAGTATTCAATCAACGAGGTCTAAAAGAGGAGGAAAATTGTATCCTGTCGATTCAGTGTATCGCTCAAGCGAACTATCGTTTATAAGATCTAAGAAAACGGTACCCGCAGCTTCATCTTCAAGGCACAAAGCAGTTTTCAATTTATCGGGAATAAATGCTTCGGTTGGCAGCTCAGACACCCAATTACCGCGCACAAAAGCTGATTACAGCGCGCGGGTGCGGGTGGACAGAGTCGCGCGGCTGCAGTGGTGCGCTCACGGAATATTTGAACTACTCCTGAGGAACTCTTCATTTACTCTCTTTGTACAGGCGCCAGACGGAGCGATGTAAACGGACGACCGTGATTGAAATCGATGTCAATACTAGACAGTACATTTAATCTATACGGTATTCGGTATACGGCATAAAATGGTATTAATCTAGCTTTACAAGTGCAACTCAATACCAGACGATTCAAAATGTATAATATAAATAAATAAGGAACGGTCACACGCGGTTATAGAAATCGATCACCTATGCATTCAACTGCAGTACCGTTTGAACATAAATTATGCCGTGGCGAACGCGATACTCCATCTAATTCGTCACACAGGTACATAAACAGGGTACATATGATTCAGTCATTATTGGGTTGAAAACATGATGAAACCACGTCTGACGAGACGTAAAACGACGACGGGGATCTGGAGATTCTGTTTTTAATTCTATGCTGGTCATAATCCCTGATCATGATCATGATCCCTGATCCCTGAGCATAGGGCTACCCTTGACACTCGATTCTAATCGCAATTTGGGATTAAGATCGAATCCGTGCAAATTGGTACTCTTTAATGCAATACAAGCGCACGATTGGAATTAGTATTTGGTGGAATTTTATGGAACTAAATGAAATTGACTTCGCTATTTCAACTTAATTGAGGAAGATAGATACTTTTGACGTTGACATTTGAGATTGGAGTAGAGTATGCGAAGGAAATATCACAGGCTGGAAAAATAAAAAATAAACGAAACTGGATTAGATAAGAATTGAATTGAGATTGTAGGGATTGTCAAGGATAGCACCTCAGACCCTGGAATCTATGGGTGCTTAAAAGTTAATGGCATCTTAATTTGACCTCAAAATGTAAGTTCTAGCGTCCGTACTCGGAAAAGCCCTACCCTAAATCCTGTGCATCCTTAGATGATCATTATCAGACCCTGGAGTCTGAATTTCAATCGGACGTCATCAAAACTAAACAATTTGAACTCAAACCACCATTTCTAGCTGAAACGATGCTCAGAGTCAAGATTTTTGTAAGTACTTATCAGTACTATATCATTCGTATAGTATAGTTATAGTAGTATCATTGTCATAATGGAAACGGTTACACGAAATCCCACCAAATTTCTATTAATTTCTGCCCGATGAATGTCTTAATCTTAATATTAGATCTTAGTTAAATGGATTTTACGTATCCACTAATATAAGATTTCAGACACGTTGACTATAAAAACTATAAGAATTGGCTCTTATTTTCAATTGTAACTGTACTTCAACTTTCCTAAGCAGACTACATAATATGACACAAGCTGAAGGTAGAGCGAACTGGAGATGACCATTTTTGTACACAAATGTGAAGTATTGTATGTTTACATAAGTTACACACAGCTGTATCGATGGAAACAGAGACAAACGCATTTTACGCACTTGCAGAACTGTGCAAAATTTTTTGCAAACAAATGTGCTCCAAACTTTTTTGGTGAAATTGAGCCTTTAAACATACCTTCCAGTTGTTCACGTAAGGTCGATTTCTAAAATGTAAGAACCTTACTCATAAAGATTTTTTAAAATTAATCACTGTGTCTTCTTGTTATGGCGTAATTTTAAACTTAACAGTGGATAAGCTAGGTAAACACCTGTCTAAATAACTATTTAAGAAAGCATGTAAGGTTTTATTAGAACTCGATTCAGCGAACAAAGGGAATGGGAAAGTCAGATATAATAAGGAGTGCATCAGTTAAGGTGCGCGACATCGGCGGATAACCTGATTGCAATAAGGCAAGCGACTCGGGTATAGTCGAGGAACATGGCCTCGTCTAGTGAATTCCCGACAGTAGACACCTTGGGAAATCATGACCGACGCCTCGCCACTACCAACTATGAATGCAGCTTCACATTGTCGCAGTTGACTTTATCTATGTAAAACGACTATGAATTACATGCAATTAAATATTAGTTCCTTTCTTAAGTTTTGTCTGAAATTTTTAGAATATAAATTGGTATTTGAGATTCTGCTCGGCGTTTCTATTAACGTTCAGAATATGCAGATTAAATCGTATCGTATCTATACTAGGAGTTCGTATGTGCGTTAATGTAAATTTACGTGTTCCATTGTAAACGTCCTTCATTAGCAGTGCAAACCCCAGATCTAGTTGAATTATGGCGACGTGTCATAAGCTTAAGACGTGTGCAAACAAGATTTATGTAATTAATTTAGGAGATAAGAACAGGCACGACAATACATACGTTATGGAACACAAAGGATCGCAGCACCTAAGCCAGCGTCGACGCCTCTGTACCAGCTTTCTAAATAAGGTGCAAAATGCTATCATAGTGGCGTGCAATGGAATATACTCTGCACTGAATTATAAATAAAAACGGACAAGTGTAAGCAAGGCACGCGCCCTGAGAATTCCATGCTGTAAAACATTTCAAAATCGTTAGTGCCCTTCAGTTCAGCCCTTTTTAATGCAAACTTCACTATCCAATTTTATTGTTAACATAGCCAAATTTCCTTTTTAGACGTTTTGTTACACAAAGGCTTTTAGCACTATAAATACCCTAGAGGTTTGTCATTTTTGGACATTTAATTTATTGAGTTAGGTAAGCTTGTTTTTTTTGGAACTATAAGCTCACAGACCTTATTATCTATACTAATATAGCTGAAGAGTTTGTTTGTTTGAACGCGCTAATTTTTTAGAACTACCAGTCGGATTTGGAAAAATCTTTTTGCATTTAATAGCTAAATTTTTGAGGAAGTCCTAAATTTATAGCCTATTTAATATCACGCTACGACCCTTAGGAGCAGAGCAAATAGAAAAAGGTCCGAAAGAACGCTAAGCGAAAAAGGGCGGGCGATGCGACGCGGTGAGTTGGGAGCCAAGGGCGCTGTGGCACAGCTAGTTTGGTATAATATTCAAGTTGATACCTTTAGCCGTTCTTAAGAAAAAGGGTCTTGATAGACAGACAGACGGACAACCAAGTGATCCTATAAGGGTTACGTTTTTTCTGTTTAGGTAAGGAATCCTAAAAAAGTATAATAAAAAAAAAATATTTCTTGTAATTATGATGTAAAGGAGGATGGAGGTTTCGGTAGTATAGCAAGGTATATACCTCATTGAAGGCCAGGGAGGGCGAAAGGCCGACATCAACGGCCAGAGATATTTACGTTTATCTTCGGATAACGGCTTCATCGCAAGCTTTATTACGGCATCCACTCACGTAATCCTCCGCCGGCGTCATAACTCCTAGTTTGCTGCCCGGCTACAATGTAATACATCGCTTTCCCACTAGCCGGGAGCGAGGTGCGCGCACGATGCATGCCCGCCTAACTTTACAGTTCACTAGCTGTTTTACTCATGTTTTTACAGCTTCCCGCAAAGCAAACTTGCAAGGGTGAAGCTGTTAAGTAAGTTTTATGCAACCGTTGTTTATATTTGTTTAATTAACAACTATATTACTTTCTGAAAACATAGGTATAAGAATTTAACAACGATGGCTTTCATGGAAATATGAAATATTTTATGAAAAGCGGTCTGTAATTTCGCAAACACAAACAGATAGGAATGATTAATCTCAACGCTACCACTATTTTATATTATAACGTAAAAAACAATTAAAGCACGCCAATCGCCAATCTCAACAAATAAGGTTGGCTGGTAGAAATGATTTATTTATTAATAGTACAATACATTTATAGTGTAACGTTCGAACATTATACAAGCTAAAGCAGATTATTCGGGAAGGAATCCAAGAAATTTCTTTGCATCAGATGATTTTTAAACAGGATAGAAAATTTAGAAGTAATTTTCAACTTTTTCCCGTTTCGCAGAGGTCGGTTGCGGATCCGACCCGGCTATAAACGATTATCGGATATGAAATCCATAAATACTCAATCTAAATTCGTAAATTTTCTCCGAGCATCGTAAAAATGAAGGAAGATTTCAAAACCAACTTAGTGGAGCTTACAGTTAAAAAAAAATATCGGATCAGGATGCAATTTTCAAATCGTTCTGACAAATTTTGGTTATGTAAGATTTTGGGTTAGGTGACAACTCGCCAAAACAGTTTCTATAAACTTCCGTGCATAAATAAATATTGTAAAAATCTGCAAAAGTAGTGGCCAGTATCGGACAAGGCTAATTTGTAAGGGTTTCAACATGATAAAATAGAAATACTTGCAAGAATTAGGTCTATAAATTGACCGAAAGCATAATTTTTAGACCTTTTGTTCTTCATTTAAATTATTATTTAATGTCTTATTAGTGAAATCAAATATATTCACTGCAAAGTAAATAGCAGCGAGCGCTAGAGAAGGCCGAAAATGCCAAAACTGAGCAAGGTATCCGAACACGCCAGCTTAGTGCAGCCGGCGGAAGTAGACCTCTAACCACCGCCGTATAATAGCTTTCAAATTGACCCTTCCACTTCGGCATTAGCCGCTGCCGCCACTTGCGTCAGCACTATCGTATAAACCTACGTACCTACCTACCACAAACAATCCTCATTGAATGTTCCAACAATAAACGCACTGTACTTTATGTGAGTTTATTTAAACAATTTGTCTCGAGCCCCGCATGAAGGCTTCCGAACAAATTAATTTTCACACAAAAGCATTAACATTGAATCACATCGGAAGTTTCGGAAGCTTTATTTCCTTTTATAGCAAAGGCAAACGTCAAGCGACGGGACCGGGTACGAGGATAGTCAAATACATAAAAGGGATGAGTCGCGCGAAATACTGGCGTTGTAGGATCCTAAGCCCTGTTTAGATTAGATCAGACCTTCGAAATAACAGTGAATGAGGACGTGGATTAACTACGGTCCGGAGCACTTCGGCCCGTGCGCTTAATGGAGACCGTTAGGGGTAATGAGGGGTGCGGGTATTGGGTGGACTCACTCTTTACGTACGTAATATTTGTATAAAGTATTTAGCTGTTTTTCATTTCAAACAAAGTAATTCCACACGTCAATTTGAAATTCAAAATAAATTATAAGAGTTTGTAATTTAAAACATGCAAGACTATTTGCATATTTAAATGGTGCGGTCGCGTGGTATCGCCTTCCATTTCGCGCATCGATTTAGATTCAGTGCTCTACAGATGTCCCACAGCGGTCCGCGCAACTAAGGGGTCGAAATTCATTTTTCAATGTCAGAGAAGAAAATTCATTAGAACTTTATTACTGATGGCTAAACGGATGGAGTAAAATTTTCTCTGAATTTGTACTGAAACTTTTTCGAGAATTTTAAGAAACTTTTCAAAACGACTTTCGAAGTGAGAATGATGGTAAAAGTGCTAATGATTACTTTGAACTTTATTTAAGACTTGAACGTGCCAAAGGAGATTTATTTACTAAGTTACGCAAGTGGTGCGGGTTCAATTCCCGCTGCGGGACAAATGTTTTCATGTTCGGCAGATTTTGTTTCGGATCTGGATGTTGTAGTACCACGGTACTTGTCGATCCTGATACCCACGACACAGTGAATCCTAGTGTGGGTCCAGGACTTTGTATGTAAGTATGTATGTTCTTTGTATGTATGTTTGTATGTAAGTTGATATTCCTAATTTAGGAAAATGATGTTGAACATTTTTACGTTGCTAAAATAATGAAAGAACGTCCAGTTTATTTATTTGGACGTTCACGCGCGGCGTGCGACATTAAATCACATTTGGCGACTTAACTTGAATTTAGGTAAAGATATTTTCAAAAAGTTATGAAAGGCAAATGAAACAAGCGCCACACTCAGATTTCGAACGGAGTGCTCATATTAAAAGTAATAAATCTGTAGCGAAGATGACGGCCAGCGTTCTGTGTCGGCTACCGGGTGCTCGGCGGTCGTCGCCAGAACAACCCGATATTAGTTTACTTTTCCTCTCGAACTTACTTTATTAGTTACCCAGCCGCGAGAGCTGCCGTTGATAGTTTTGCGTTATTGAGAAGCCAAAAAAGAGGAGCTTCCACTCATGATACTTTTTTTCCAGGCATCGACATAAATGAACTATTTCAATCTATTCTTTATTATAAAACCAGTGACGAATTGAAATGCTCGGTATGCTACGGTACAGTATCTGCAGGAATTGTAGGTATTTGTAACTATCTAGGCATAGTTAAGGAATTGTAGAGGCACTTTCTATGTGATGAAAAGCTTATATGGTTCTTATGCGTCTGGGGTACGATAGGAGGAGGAAAAATAAAGTGGTACGTTATTGACACAGATGCAAATGTGTAGTTATCGTGCAACAGCAAGCGCGGACCAGGCGAGGGCACCAGAACTATGTTCTCTCAATGTATATCCATTTTAAATTTACAAGTTCTTGCATCATAATCGTACAACAACAACAGTGGCTAGGTACTAAAATAGCTAAGTAGAATTTAATTCCACTTGGTGGTTGTATTCATTGTTATTTGTTATGTGATAAAATGAGAGATAGCTCGCCTGATGGTAGTCGGTAAACTGGCTAGTATATCGTGCCAAAGTTTGGTTGGTATTGGGCCGTTATTGGCACCGAACCGACGCCGTACGCGGGTTACCCGCAGGCATAATCCACCGGCATTACCTAGGTCAGTGACCTGAATCAACACAATTCTAGTCTATCTAAAACCGTCAATAACCAAGTCAATCGCTGTATTTGTTCCTGAGACAAATAAAACAAATCACTAATTGCTGAAAGCGGAGATTGCTTCATCTGTCGAGGCATACCATTAAGAGCGACCTTTTCAAACGTGACGATATAATAGTAACTTTTTTACTCCACGGAAAGGTATTATCAATTATTCGTTATTTTTTGCCCAATCACAGTACGACACATTGTTATTTCCGACAACTGTCTAAGTAATCCGTGATGGACTAAAACAGGTCAGGCGGCTTTCCGTTGACAACAACAGCTTTGTTAGGGCGGATTTTATTGGCACAAATATTGTCCAAGTGGAGCTGCGGCGCACGATTCCCGTGATTTACAGAGCTGTTTACGCGAGCTTGTCTATCCCAATCCACTAACATTTTTACAGCACCATTTACCCGCAATTCTGACATTTTCTACGTCACAAATCATTTTCAGTAGGTCAATTTTTAAATATTTCACCGTATAAATGGGAAAATAGAATAATACCTTAAATAGTCAATTTGCCCTTGATCGCTCGTCACAGTGCGTGCTGTATCCAGTGCATAGCATGCTACACAGATTTTATGGTATTATACGGTTTACAGCAATTCGATTGATTACAGTATGTCATGCTTGTGTAGTCTCGAACTATATTAAAATCTTAGCCAGTTTTAAATATAGAGCTTTTTGGCACGATAAAACAATAATGTATAAATCAAACTGAAAGTCAACTAATAACAATAAAAAAATACTCCAGGAACCATTGAAACATTAGCAAAGTTTACGCGTTAACTTTTTGTGTAAGTAGAAAAGTTACGGAGGCATTTTCCAATCTGAAAGGGAGCCTTGTCGCCGTCACCGGCCTCGAGTGTGCCAGGAGGCTTGTCATTATAGCGCGCCGCCGGTGAGCCATCACGAGAAACAATCACACCTTTACTACTCTACTCTCGCTGCCAAGGAAATTATACAACACGTCCCCTTCTTTACGGACAACTACATAATTGACTACGTATTTGCGAGGCCTTGGTGTGTATTTGTACATGTTGATTTCTTGTATTGTAACGATAATCGTTAATATTTACTTTTGCTTCAAAGTTTTGTGAAGGAAATGGTAGGTAAAAATAATAATTTTACCCAATTTACCCCTAAATAATTGATTAGGGGTAAATTGAGTCCTTCGAGGACAGACTACGCAATGACTCTGTGCACGTCAATAGGCGACAACAAATGTTTTCCAACAAATGGACTGTATGCCTTTTTTGGTTCACGTCAAACATCACAAATTATTCCATGATAGCTCAGTAGTATCATGACCGTGATAACAGATCATGGTAATATGAGTATGTTGCAACTAAACAATAATATTGATTGTATTGTAGACCCTTTACAACATGTTTACGCCTCAATGTTGTTTTATTGAACTACTAGCTTCTGCCCACGGCTTCGCTCGCGTGGTACCCGGATAAAAAGTAATGTATGTGTTATTCTGGTGTATAAGCTATATTACTGTAAAGTTTCATCAAAATCCGTACAGTAGTTTTTTCGTGAATGAGTAACAAACATCCATCCTCACAAACTTTCACGTTTATAACATTAGTAGGATAGGATAGGATAAATGTGAAATATTTTCCAAGTAAATACAGCCAGATTTAATGCACGGTAGGTATAAAAAGTTACATTTTTGTAAAATGAGCATTAGAAATTATTATCTGATCAAGAGAAAATAACGGTCGGACAACGCAAACTAAAGGAATATTTTCGAGAGGCGTTTCACGCCATAACTGCATGAATTGTGAAAATTCCAAAACATAAACATGCCGAATGTTAAAGTTGTAATTGTAGAGGGAATGCTTCAGAGGGGCGTAGAAAGACTTGCTAATCCTTTTATCTTGCGCGCAGCAGTCGGCAGGGTCGAGCGAGTGTACGAGCCTTGGTTTACCGGGCGCTCGCACCTGTTCGCCACACTCGAGGCAAACCCACTCGTTATCTACGCTTTATTATTGCTATGTCTCAGGCGGTTAATTAACAAACCGCTCGCTTCAACAGCCCTACCTGATTCCATCAGCATTTTCTCAAATTAGAAATACAGATAATTAAATACGCTCTTTTCTCTTTAATTCTAATTAAATGCTAGCTTTTAGGTACTTTAAGCTGAGAGTTGTATAATAAAACTAATAAAATAGCCAATGTATCACGCACAAGTATCTTTTAAATCGTGGAACGATAAGAAAGGTACATTAAAAAGGTCTGGCGTGACAATAAATGTAAAGGAAAAATCTCCACTTCTGAGTGCCCAACGGTGATAAACGAGAAAAACTTTGGAACTAAATGGAGCATTCGAGACGGAGGAGGTGCGCTCGACTCGCAGAATAATACTTCTTTCAAAGAAATAACACTTATAGTCCGCGAGGCTTAAAATCAAATGTATTCGTTCGTGGAGCTGCGAGCAGAAACGGGCGTTTCTACAGAAATTGCGAAGAGCAAACGTAAATCTTCAAATCAATCAAACTTTCAAGATTCAAGACTCTTTTCAAAATATATCAGTTGAATATTTTGCTTCTCATTTTATTTCTGAAACATTATACGAATCTAAAACAACATTGTATATTATTTACCAACAGGCTTTTGTTTTGTTAAGTGTAACGAGAATTGTTGAGGATTCATCATTATAACAATGCTTTGTGTAAATTTTCTGTTATGGTTAAATGTATATCAGCTACGTAAATACTTCTTGTTGAACATATAAACGTTAGTATAGTTACCTATGAGACACATACAAACATATGGATTACTTACACATCCCTACAACCATTTCCAGACCTTCACTGAACAAAACTCCAGAAAACCCATTTCTTTAGTCTCCCATCTCCATCACCATCTCCATCGATCTCATCTCCTAAGCACACATGAATAAGATAAACCAAACTTTGTTCATAATTTCAAAACTTTGCAGATATAAGGATGTAATGACAAGGGTGTGTTGTTTTAAAGTAAGCCAGATTAAAATTCACATTAATACGAGTCTTCTGGTTAAAGTGTCGAGTTAGCGGAGTAGGTCGGGTCGAGGTCTTTTGTCAAAGACGACGGCGCGGCCGAACCGGACCCGCCGGGCCAAATCACGCGTCCCCTGACAACACGCAACGAGTAACGCCCCGGTGTTATGTTATATGAAAATAATTGTTGCGCCGTGAAAACCTAACGGCCGTCCTGGGTCCAAATTACCACACAAAACAAAGGACGTGTTTTGTTGCAGCCGAGCTTCATAATTTGATTCATTTTAGATTTAGGAATTATGGACACCAGGTGAAACAATAGAACTGGTCGTTCATGGAACTACCAAGTTCTAAATAGAGACTAAACTTAAATACTAATTTGATTATAGTAATTTTAAAGAAAAGTGCTGCCATCGCAGGATAATTTTGTAATGGCACCTGAGCAAAGTACATAATCCAGTTTCGTGTACTATAGAATACTTGCAGGTACATAGGATAAAATCGTTGCTATGCAGAGTAGTGTGGATCGGCACGTGCGGCGCGTCAAGTGAGTGCTGCGTCAGCTAGCTGGCCGAATGAATGGCGATGCCGCAGCTGAGTGCCAAACCGTCAATTATGTACACGATTGACAACTTAACCGACCGCACTTGTAAACTGCCTGTTACGTAGTCGCATAGTTTAGAGCTTGAGCGCTAATGACACGCTCTTTAATTAATTTGGAGCAAAAATAACCCACGTGAGATATTAAATGGTATGATGCAAGGGACGCACTGATTAGGCATTAAATTGCATGCACTAATGCTTCAACTATCATGAAAATTTGAAATAAATAGATTTATTAATAAATACATTTCCGACAAATTAATTTTAACGAACTGTGCTTTATACCAATGAGGTACCTATTAGAAAACAGATATATTTTCTAGGTAAAATATCTAAAATATGTTAAACCGTAAAAACATCGTGCAGAGCTAGTTTCGCAACACAGATAGAAAATGTTTTTGTTGATGCTCACGCCTCGTCTAGCGATGTGGAAAAATCTGCTTTTATGTATCCCGATATGAAAACAGATTCACTTTGAGGGCAATATTATAATGGACGTGGTTCTATTAGTTGCTGTATTGCATTCAAATAGCACGTAAGCACTAACCGCCACAAGATTTCTACTACTATTGTAAATGTTAAAGTTTGGATGTTTATGGGATGTTTATGTTCGTAACGGCTGGTCCGATTAGGATCAAATTTGAAGCAGGTATAGTTCGTGACCTAGAATAACACATAGGCTAATACTTTTTAGCCGTGTACCACTCGAGCGAAACCGTGAGCAGAGGCTAGTTTGTATAATACTTTAATGTTACAGAGTCCAATTTCTATAATTCTCACTTTCATGAATAACTTAACAGATATTTATCATCATAAGAATAAATAGCCAGACTGATGTAAGCTTATAGATCTTA
The DNA here is from genome assembly GCA_958496245.1 of Perizoma flavofasciatum. Classification (NCBI taxonomy): domain Eukaryota; kingdom Metazoa; phylum Arthropoda; class Insecta; order Lepidoptera; family Geometridae; genus Perizoma; species Perizoma flavofasciatum. The sequence goes on from OY292421.1 coordinate 9,594,988, forward strand.
TTTTCTTTTAATAATTTTGTGTCCTTTCAATCAATCCCTCGGGTTTACTAATAAGGCCTTGTACTAATAAGGAAACGTCGCCTGGAGTGATTTAATTTTAACAAACTTTCGCTATCAACTAAATTCAGGGTGTAATTTGCGAGGAGAAAGTTTTCTCTTATCACAAAATTCCACGTGGAGTATTTTGTTACAATTCTCAATTCTGCTCTGTTTATAAGAAGCTCCTCGACGATATTCGATATCGTGATACAGAAACTTTTCAGACGATATTAATATTCAGGTGATGTTTTACAAAGAATAATTAATATATTACATTCCTCGGTTAAGTTTTAAGCAAAACGTTAATTCACATTTCAATAAGCATGATGATTAGCGAGGAGCATAAAAAGCGCATATTGAACAGTCGAGCTTATAATCTGAAAGTAATCTTTATGTAGTTACTGTGTCCTCGGGAAGATTGATGACATGAGCGATGTTTCTTAATCGTGTGAACTCGTGTGCAACGAATTATGATACGTACCGCGGGAATTATTCGGAATACTCTATTAGGTAATGCGTCTTGCGCGTTGCCATTATTATTAGACTACTAGCCTGACAGTTTTATTGGACTGTACCCACGGCTTCACACGTGTGGCACCCGGATGAAAAGTAATCCTGCCTTATTCTAGGTCCAAATTTCATTAAAATCGGTTCAGCCGTTACGGATATTATTAGCAAAAAACTAAAAAACACCCTATCTTTCGCATTTAAAATATTAGTAGGATGAACATCAATTTATTAATAATATATCCATCACAATTAAAAGCATAGGAAGTGCTACGTATTTCTGTTGAGTTTAAATCACTCTACCAAGTAGGAGATAGTCAGACAATTTCCTGACTACCTCCTACATGCCCCCGTTTTGCATAGCATTTCGCGTGACAGGTTGCAAGTCCATCGCCGCTTATTGAAACAAACATTGTGTGCAATAAAAGGGGAAAGTGTGTATAAAGATGAAGACAGATGCCGAATGGCACATCGAATTTTTTTAAATGTGTGTTGGCTTTTATCAGTGATTTTCTTGTGGTAAGTGTTATTTTCCAAGTAACTAGCCATTTTTTTACCTTGTTAATAATTATGATGAATTATAACATCGGTTTTTCCTACTGCCACATACTAAACCGAATTTTCAATCAAATGTTCTTAGTAAAGCGTCTTTTTGGCTTCAACACCTTAATCGCTCTTTCGACTGAAATAGTGCCGAGCCGACAAAATCACTTACACGAAAACACTTAGTACATAGCAAGTGAAGCAGAAAATATAAGAAAACATTAGTAGCAACAAGTTATCGGAGTTATAGCTCGGCCGAACCAGATGTTGGTGGCACGTACGTACAAGTTAACGAATGGAGCGCAGCTTGACTCCCGGCTGGCGTAGAGACCCGTAATTGGAAAGACGCTACGTGGCGCTGCGAATGCTGAACGCCCTATCATTAGCGTCACTCACAATTTGCCATCTAGTCGCACCTTCTCTGAGATCCGCCGTTCCTAGCGCTATGGATTACTGTGTTCATTTAATTTATGCAGATCAGCAGTTTCGTGATCGCTTTGAAACAGGTATGTATATCCGAGGTTAGAACACTGAAGTTTATCTCAGGTGAATGCAAGCTTCGAAAGAAGCGTATCTATGAAAAAAGCTACGCCGTAGCAATCTGTTGGTCTTATAATTTATGGGATTACAAAGATGCTACGAACGCTGTACGCAGTAGTTTTTTTGTAGTTCGTCGTTTATATTTGGCTAAATATTGCTACCATTACATATGGAAATACTAAGTCATAAAATATTTAGCATTTCAAAAGAACTGTTGTGTAAACATGGTATCATCGAAATAATGCTGTTCTTTACGATAAACCTAGTCAAACATGTGCCAATTAGTATTGTTTAGTTTGTCCAAAGCAATGGCATGATATTGAATATCAATAAAATATCAGCTTAACGTATTGTGTCCCCAAACATTGATATCTAAGCTGACTTAGAAGGCAAACTACGTAATGACGATTTCGCCAATTTGGGACTAATAATGAGGAGATAGAACATCAAAGATGTCTCGGAAACTCGATTGTGGAGATTCTCTAGTAACAAGTAGTTACCTAAAATATCCTTCACAGTGTAATTTGTATGGAAATCTTTGAAAAGTTTAGGTAATTTCCAACTTAGATTAAATTTTCTTTCCTACCCCGCCTACCAGATACGGAAATCCAAGGTACTCTTTTCCGGTTCCCCGGTTTCATGGTTGAATAATACGAAGAAGAATTTGAGGTATCATTTTCAAGAGGCCATTTGCATCACACACGATTTTTAGAGTAGAATTGTCCATTAGCTAAAGGCAGTAAAGCACATGTCGAAGAAAGCGTTTTACGTAATTAACCGTTCGGGCGGCGCCAGTTTATGTGACGATTAGTGAGCGGAGCGCGCAGAAGGCTCGGCCGTTCAATTTGCCGCTTCACTTGACACAATTCGACGCCTGACTCGGGGACAATCGCACTCGAAGCCCCGTCGACCTCCTTATCTCCCGCCGAGGTAATCTTTCCTTCCCTCGGCGGCAATAACTCCGAGTGGGCAGGATTACCTGCAAAGGGGCTTCGTAAGGCAACCGCCTCTACAAAGGTTATCGATTTAAACAATGTGTGCACGCTTCAGGTACACTCCTTTCATTGTTGTTTATTTTTACCAAGAGATTATCTTTTCCCAAATGATACCTCATCCAATGGAAGCTTGCGTGTTACTTTTACACAGGGGTGTATGTTGAATTTGTTTAGAAAACTCTATTATTTTTGAACAAATCTAACTTTATATAACTTTACACAAAAGTTTTTCTTTTAAAAACTTTCAGCACAATTTTCCAATTTTAATACATTGAATCCTTTTAAGCGACTTTTGAAGCGATATTTTTTTTCAATAAAAGAAATCTTAAGTGTTCTCGGCACGAATCATAAAATATAGATGAATCGCTGGAGGTACCATTTGCAAATAATTTCGTTGGCATGTAAATCTGCGGACGTAAATTCCATTTCTGTCAGCGTACGGAAATTGAATCGGTCCAAAACCATTCTAATATATTCTAGGTAAATTATGAACATTAGGTATTAGTGCGCCATATAAAATTTTCAAAACGCGCATGTCCACTTTATGTCACAGTAGAGCTAAACGAGTAAGTGAGTTGTTTGATATAACTAAAGGTACAATCCAATGTCAAGGTTTTTATATCAATAATTCAGAAATTTACGGGTACATGAAGTCTCGAAAAAGACAAATTTGTAACCTTGTGAGTTGGTAAGTGAAAGCAAACTTTAATAGACAAATAACTTTTTATGGAAACCATATGACTTGCTTTTATGCGTATCACACATTTTGCGAGGTCGGACAAGCACTTGATCGCTTTTTTTATGATTATATGTTACACGTGTATTAGACGCTCTGACACACCTGCGACATTCCGCATTGGAGCTTTCTCTCATTGATAGAGCTTAAACAAGACAAGAGAGAGAGACAATCTGCAGTAAATTATACTAGGTAATAATGTAGGTTTACGTATCAAGAGACAGAATTCAGAACAAGCGATAGGAAATAGCGGAATTCCATTTATAGATATTTATGTAAAGCGGATAGCCGAGGGCAGTTTTGGCTCGGTGCTCTATAAGATACTATGGAAGCCACGGCAGGGCAGAGTAGGGATATTTCAATTTGGCCGGAGATGCGACCTGAGAAGCCGCGCGGCCCGCACGGCTCGTTGAACCGAAAACCCGTTGCGGCCTTCGCCAAAGAGCAAACACCGCCTTCGCAATCATGTGTCACGTGGACCATGCCGAACGCTGGACCACGACAATCTACTACCTAGTAAAATTACTTACACTCCAATTCTGCCGGCCCGACCGCACCGAGTGCTCGAACCAACTTAAGATCAATACATTACTGACAGTGAGAATTAGACCGTATTCCACTTTGAGCAACTCTTAAAGCATCAAGCTCTTATTAAATAGGGAATTTCCTAAAAAAAACTTGAGTAATATTTTAATTAAATTATAAGGTACGAGTAAGTCGGTGTTGGGCAGTGCTCCATTCGATGGTTGAGAATAACAATGAATTTGCGGAGCTCATAAATCCAGGAGGTGCGCACCTGTTATTGAATAGACTCCGACAGTGCGAGACTACATTAATCGTAATTCCAGCATGATGAATCAATAGAAGCCAAGCCGACAGATGCACTTCAAACAATAAAGGATTAATAAATCGTACAGCACCTACGCTGCTGAGTAGAGTGGAGATGAGAAACAAAAGAATCGCGAGCCGCTGAAGTTGTGTCAATTTCATACGATTTTATAGCTCTACATGGTGTAGATTATGAGCCTACGCAGTTAATCATAACTAAATTCATTAAAAAGCGATTACCCCAAAGGTCAACCTATAGACTAGCATTTTATGTTTCGTCTTATTTTTGTTATTTCGAAAAGTAACGAACTGTGTAATTGGAAACTGGGTTCGGCCAGGTATTGACGACAATGCGTATTATGTCAGCTTTTTTCAATGACTGAAACGATAAGGATTTATATTTATACTTTCATTCGCAATGTAGTATTTTATTCAAGGCTAAGGCTAACAACTACCTACATAATTCAGTTGAAGAACTAGTCAAGAACTATATTTATGAGAGTAAATATAGTTCTTGGATAGCATCAGATACAAAATTTGTTATCTACGGAATAAAAGTATCGTTTGAAGAGGAACAATAAATTGTCAAATAATATAAATGCACTGTCGACATGGCATGGCGGATGAAGCGTGCGGGACGGGCACACTCGTGAGCACGGGCGGGCGCGTACGCGGACGCGGGAAGGGAAGGAGAACGGCAATTTTTCTCTCTGCTGACAACATGATGTAACGCCAATATCGCACGCTGAGCGATTAAGCCGCGCACGCCGATATTTCAGACTTGCCCCTACTAACTGTCAATGTGTCAGAGAGAGCTCTGTGTGCGATGTGCAAAAACATTGTACATATAAGCACATATTTTGGTATGGGTCCGCAGTGTTGAAAGTTTATCATAATTTTGTATCGATGGGAATATTAAACAACGCTCTTACAAAATTTCGATTAAAAGTTTTCCATTCCGAAATGATCTTCTTAGAAGTAGAGCAATATTTATTACATAAAATTTCTGGCGGGATATCCACCTGGATTTTATCCGAGCGTGCAATCACGAGACGAACTGTAAAATAAAAATAAAGGCGACTAATCTCAGAAAAAGAACTTGGTATCGGTTCAAAAAGATAGTTGGCAATTCGGATCACGCGGGGAGGCAATCACTCGATAATAAACGTGGAGCGAGTCGAGAGCGGCGCAGTACGGGGCACGTACTGCTGACGCCTTCTTCCGGCTGCATCGGCACCAACACCGTGCCAACCTACAATATACGCCAACGACAAAACTTGCAATAAATCTTGACAACAATATTTTAACGTCTTGCATCGCAACAACAGATACCGCAGTTCCCGCATAAAATACCTACCTACAATCTAAAATGTTTGCGACAAATGCCACCAGTTTACACATTAGTAATTTAAAAGTTGATATAATGAAGACTCGTCACTCATAAATAACTATGGGGTCGGATGCGATGGTGGAGTAGATGATAAACGATGCAAAGGCGCCTGAGCGTCGTCGGCCGCTGGCCGCGAAAAATACAACTGTCATCTTGACTGATTGTAAAATAACCGCGGAGTCATGCTCCGCTCTGCATGCCAAGAGCTTTTGTGAACCTCTTTGTATTCCAGCCCTTATTACATGGATTACATAAAAGGGCATTGAGGTAAGGATGAAAACGATTAATCCTGGAGCTGCATGACTTGATAGCGTGCCGTTAACCACAGAATTAGATTTTCAAACGTTTTCAGTGTATTGTTTTTGTAGGAGGGTTTTAGGCGAGTTTATGTGCGGAGTTTGTAATTACTACTGTAATAACTGCTGTTTTTTAACTAACTTAGGAGTTTTTTTTGTACAGAAATACTAATAGCAGAATTATTTCTATATGGATTCATGTGAATCCATGTAGAAATCATTCTGCTCACTAAAAAAGTGTTCAACGATTAATTGCGGTTTAATTTTTCATTTAACATCGTTAAAATTTCGTTGAGTTTCTTTTAAGCTGTGCTTTTAAGTTCTTGAATTTAATTTAGCAGATATCCTGTGAAAGCGCCGTCATTCGTATGTGTCGAAATAACAGAATGCGACCCGATGCGCTGTGAACTATTTCGTTAAAAGCGGCATTAGTAAACTTTTTAATTTAATTTTTATTAAAAAGTTAGTTTATAGTCCGCCGATATGGCTGAGCAATTGTAACGTGATAAACAGGATCGAGATCCCAAATCACGAAAGAACTATTTTTTAAATATTTTTTACTTGCCACCTATCCGTTGTTTAATCTGTAATGAAGGACTAGGCAAGCCACGACCACTTCGACTTTGAAAATCTTGTCATGCAGATTTTTTTTTATAGTATAGAAATGTTTTTATTTTTTAAATTCTACGATAAGAGAAGAAATATCAACAGTCACATTACTATTCTAGCGTGGAAAGGAAACAATAGTTATCTTGTATGTTTTATTTCAAAGCAGTTTAACTGATTCAGAATGTCTATCAAGTTATTGATTTCGGAATGAAATAAAGTGATATTGATGAAATCTTGTGCCGCGAGGTCGGTATTGCCAGTAATAAAATAAAAGCAATTGATTGTTGCCAGTGCGGTCACGTCGTTTTGTTACTATTTTCACGTCTGACGTAATAACGTTAGCAACAAAGTTATGGTACATACGTGACCTGCTGGAGGCAATATGAGTTGATCTAGATCACGCCTTTAGAGGACCTAGTAGCGTAGTGAGAAATGCTCTTTCTGATCCATATCTGACGTTCGATCCCAGCTAGATCCAAGGGTCCACCAAAAGGGTTTAGGCATGTTAATTTTACAAAATCTTAAAAGACCGACGCATTCTGCATTGTCTATTAGTGACTTGTGGCGATAAAACCTTGAACTATCATTGAAGTACAAATCGACTGCAAAAACGGTATTTCATAAGCCGTTTTCGAGATAAATGTTGTCGGAAAAACATACAAACAAACAACCTTTTATTGCAAACGCATATACAGGCTTTATGCGTCGCGGGTAAAAACATATTTATTATCACGTTTATCACGTGTCCAGATGCTAAACATCGTGAAGAAACATATGAGTTCTAGAAACTATCAGTTCGACGGTATGGTATCAGGGTTGGTTGCGCTGTAATTCGAACCGTTACTAGGGCTCCAAGAGTAGGAACACTATTGGCACATCTATAAAACTAACTCATCATCAATGGTCTCGGTTCAAATGTAAGAGCTAGAAAGAAGAGCTCATATCGCACAATATCTAATGGAATATTTGGTAGATGTGACACGTGCTAGGAATCACTATTGCAATTGCGACAATGCTTCCAATATTCAAGACACGGTGGAGACTGAAAGCGTGCTGAATCAGTTGATATACCTACTCACTCGCGCAGACGTAGATTGGTTATATTAAGAGTATGTGGGGTGTTGATTTATTACATTGAAAATTTATACATGAACAACGCGGCTGTCTAAGCTAAATCTTTTTTTTTTAAGTTAATGAGCAACATCTTCAGGGCGTCCCAGAATAAGTATACTAACCCGAAAGAGGGTTATTCTACACATAAGAGTACTACGTACAGAATGGCCACTGGCCCCTCCCACCGATCCAACTTACCTCACCCCACCCGGATTTCAGTGATTACTTCATTTACTCTAAGCAAAGGGACATACGTAAGCGTTGTGTTGTAAGATAATACAAACTGAATTGACACAGATGTCATCGGTGGCCGGCTGCGCCGCCTGGTACAAACTCAAAAAACAGCTGAATAAAGATTTTCCCAGCAATTTCAAATTATTTTTTTAAAAAATAAATTTGAAATTCTACTTTTTCCGGGAAATCTTGTTCATGTTCATGGGCAGAATCACCACCTTTCGGGTGTTATTTGATATTCTACTCTATTGACAATAAAATTGAGATTGAAAGCGGTCCGCTTTCAAGGCGCAACAAGACTGATTCAAATTTATATTTACCGAGACTTGGTTGTAAAATAATTAAGAGAACTAGGCCCTAGTTTGGTAACTGTTAGCGGCATATATGATAAATGTGGTGGTATACATGTTTTGAGACTCCCTGTATAGTATTTCAATCATGCCATTAAAATAATTAAACAACACAAATTCGTGAATATTCATCGCTATCTGAGCAGAGAAACAAAGCCCAAAATTGTATAAATAGTCAATTAGATAACCAATCCGTAGAGTCCTAGCTGACTATTTTGAAAGCGAATCTCGTTAGTTTAATCCGAAACTTTACTGCCGGGGGTATAATGTCTGCTTCTAATGCCATCCTCGATCTAACACTAAAATGGGTATTAGTGAGTGGTCAACGAGCACAGTAGAATCACCTGAGATTGATGGCCGTGTCTGTTTCACTCTCGATGCGAATATTTCATTAAACGGGCTTTGTGGAGCCGCACCATGCATCATAGGCTACGTCCGGCCGAGTCTCGTTGACGGTGTGATCCACTCAGCTTAGTATAGAAAATTAATATGTGAGAAGACTGCTGTATTGCGACCAGAATTGCGGATATAAATTTCGTATTTTTAGATAAATGGGAACACTTTATCGGTTCAGCTATTCTAGGTTCATGTATTAGGCTTTTTATAGTAATTTTTTTATGATATTATAAATTTTTACGGCGTTAGATTTTTTAGCTCGTCTTTCTTACAAAAAGAGTATTTTAAAGAGTTTATTAGCTTGGTAACTCTAATAAAGTAAAATCTTAAGAATTTTTATGTTCGGTAAATAAATATAAAAGATTGAGCACACATAAAAACTTTTCTAACTTAAATAAGGAGCGTCTCAAAGGATAGCAAAGTTTGTTATGTGAGTGAGGCTGGGCGGTCTTGGGTTCCCGCGCCCCGCTCTCCCGCCCGCAGGGAGACACACGTACTAACAGAACTATAACAGGCAAATCCGAGCACGCCACTCGCCGGCAGTTTATTACCCTATTCATATTTACACAATTGTGAGTGGGTGTTATAGTCTGCTAACTCAGAACACGATGCTCGCAAGGTTCTTTGGGATGAGCGCCCAGATAATAAAAAAGGTGGATGAAAAAGCAATTCAAGTAATTTCAAAAGAATTAGGACCAAGTAAATGAGCTGTTCTTACTCCTATAATCCGAGCTACAAACCTTTTCTTTGGTGAATTTACACGCTTGCGAAATTCATATTATAAGTTGCACATGAGCTAAGCTGGCATATTTGTTTACTGTAACTACCCAGTTTATTTACATTCGAGATAATGTTTGTATTTAATTACAATGCGTAGCACTAGCAATCCGAGAACCCCCAGCATTTTCCATTCCCGCATGTGCCGTGTTCCATAACACGTTATGCATCGGTAGTTATGAAACGAACAATGAAAATTAAATCAAGGCTCTAAGGCCTGCTCCGCATTTGCAAAGCACGATAAAATAATCGAGAGAAAGTTCTTTGTACGTATAAATCAACGGTTAACCTTGTAAGGAACGAAGTGAACTAACGGCTCTGAAATGCGAGGCCAACTCGGGTGATTAAGTGTCTCATTTAAATGCAGTCTCCCAACGCGGACGTCTCTAACGCAAAGGGAGCCGCCACTCGCGGGAAACGGAAGACGACTCTCTCCACAAAAGGAAGAAGAGGTATTTAAATTAGCGTAGTCGCAGAAAAAGTGCAGTAACAACATTAGTGAGTGGAACAATAGTGAGCAGCACAAAGCCGCGGAAAGCAAAACCTTCCGCACGAGACTCTGCGCTTGCTACGCTATTAAATGCTAGCTATGTCAGGCTAATAATGTGCATAAATTCTTCGTGTCGTCACAATGATAGAACTTAAATATTAATTCCTGTTTACGTTCTTCAATAGCAACTACAATTTGTTTTTCTGCTTTAATATGCCTTTAATATTATTTGCAAGGCTTTTAAAACGTGATTTTTGTTACGAAAGCTTACTTAAGCTTTAAAGAAAACTTTAAACTAAAGTAGGAAGCAGAATTTATGAATCAAAGCACCGGCACCCACCCGCATTTGGCGGAAAAACTTTTCTAACAAATCAAGGACCAGAGAGCGACGCAGAATTCTACAAAGTATGAGACTACTTCAAAAAAAGTAGTAATTAATTGAAATTATTTTAATCGCGTACTTATCAGAAAGTGATAAGGATTATTATGGAGGGTAAAATAAAACGTAATCAAGAAATGTTATATTCGCTCTTACTTTTATCATAACATAATAACTTTTAACGGCTACTCGGGGACAAAGGGAGTATTGTTGCGTATCAGTTGAAAGGACGAGGTTAATCCGACCAAACAAATTAGTAACAACATTAATATATCCTCCGTATCCGGCAACTTCCCCGCAATAAGCAGAATGTATTAGTGTTATTTATCTTAGCTCGAAGCGCCAACAAAGTTTTAATTGCAAGCGCCGATACAATTTGCGTACAAATGAATTTATTCGGTGAATCTGTAGTGCAATCGTGTGGCGCCCGCGCCCCGGTGGGTGGTGTGGATTATCCGCGAGTGTAGAGCCGCTAATTGTGGGAACCATCGAACACGCGCTCGCGCCGCGCCTGCCACTCCCGCCCGCACTTAACATGCAATCAACCTTAACAATCTACCTACAATTCAGATGTAGCTCGATATCTTAATAGAGTATCTATTTTTACCACCAAGCAGTGAAGCTCGTATTGCTGTGAAAAATATAAAAAAAACAACAAAATAGTTCATTCAAAATTACAAGTTACGTAACATAAATAGGTTGCGATCTCTTTAGTTAAGTTTAATAATAATTATAATAATTTATTTCGGATAACATGATCAATATGTGTTAGTAGGACAGGACCCTGAGCATTCGGGGTGTTGATGGAATAAGCAATTATTTTATCAATCAATTAATGAATGAACCAATTAATCAACTAACCAACCAATCAATCATTTTAAGTAAAGCTGTATTAAAAGAATCCCCTCTTTCATGTGGTTCGTACACGATAACACTTGTAATCTACTATAATTATACAGTACTATGCTATAATAAAAACTAACTTTAAGGTAGGATGCATAAAACTGTGCTGTGTCCTGATTAAAAGAAGAAAAGTCACATATGGTTATTCAACCTTCATTCATAGCATGCAGCGCATCAGCAATGCCTTTGGCGTTGTGGCTATCGATGGTCTAGTGAGCCGTTAGAATAAAACAATATAAGTGTATGTGTAATATTTAACTTGCCAAGTTGAGGGAATAAGTGGAGTTTACTCCACTTATTAGAGCCACTTTCAAGCATTATCATGTACGATATTTACAATTTTGAATAAAATCGTGAATGCTCTATGGAGAATGTTGTGGTTTCATCTACATCACTAGCGAGCAAGCGCTGCACCGGACTAACGGCCGGCGGAACTGGCACGGCAGTCGGTATTCAGACTAACAAAAGGGTGATAGCGGTACGTGCGTAAATCAAACGTCGCACAATAACAGAACCTCCCGCAATCGCCCGACCCTTCCCCACAAACCCTCCTAGTTATAAGCCACCCCACCTCACTCCTCTATAAGCGAACGGTCGGCCCTCATAAATCTGCCATACTGATATGTGCTCTGCTGCCGGTCACTCGTGTGACGGACGTCGTCGATATCTGTGCCAATAGGATTTCAATGTCACCGAACCAGATACGAACCGCTGTTTAGATTAAGTTAATCTTAGTCGTATGTCTACCTAGCCTTTTTATCTGTCCTAAAACAGAAAGGTCTTTTTACATCGAGCCATTAGTTTCTTTCGAGGGAACGTTCGCGCAGCATAAAACGATTATGCATCAGTTCACTGTACGCAAACAAATATGCTGATATTTGAAATAGGACGTGGGGTCGCTCGGATTTCATGTGTTTTGCGGCACACATTATTCTCATGAGCTCCACTATTAGAGAAGCACCGACCTAGCGCTTCCCTTTCTAGTTCAGATGGTGCGATACCATCGCACATCGCTCCATTCGCTGCAATTAACGCTGCACAACGACCATATAAATCTTTGCCGATTGCTCTGTTCGTTCTATATACTGTTTGCGTTTTGGACGATGCAGTCCGGTGGCAAAACAGGTTTATAGTATTGCAAATGCGGTTGCCTATTCAAAGGTACTAATAGTAAGAACGAATAGTAAATTGTATTGTAAATGAGGTATCGGTTGAGGAAACTATCGAACGGCATGCTTTGAGGGCGAAGTGCCTATACGAGTACGACTCGAGCCCAAGAACAAACAAGCTACGAGCTGAGATTACGTTTCGAATAAATCAATGTTACGACGCGTTAAAACATTTAAGCTCACGATTAATGCGGCCGCGGATTCCCGTCTCATAGAAGCGGCTTCGCGTAGAGCGGTAAAGCCGTTAAAACAATGCTAATTCATGATTTCCTTAAACTAACTTCGAGAGTTCGATTCGGAGTACGAGACAAATGTTGTAATGAATGTTTTATCCTTTAATCTATTTAACGCAGTGATAAATATATATTACTGTAAAAATATATATTTCACTCAGTGATAACTGTTATGCTGTACAAATATTTTACTTGAATATATAAATGTATATTATCTGTATTTTTACCCGCAATTTAATGACCCCGTTTAATGTTTGCCACAAGAGTTTGTTCGTTTGTTTGTATGTTAGTCTGTTACCATTTTTCTCTAAAACGGCTTATCGGATTGTTATGCGGTTTTCAGTAATCAATTTGAATGATTTCAATGATGGTTCTTAGATACAGGAGGTTTTATCGCCAGTAGTGTACAGGGCGCTGCAATATATGATAAAAAACACGTCAAGGGTTTTATATAATATTGTAAAAAAAAATATTTTAGTTGTTTGGTTGGTTTGTTCACTTGACAAACACAGAACCGATTCAAATATATTATATGACACTTAATTCACAGACTTTAACTCGGGTTCGGTGACGTTTAAGGCTCACAACAGAAAAATAACTGCAACGAATTCATAACAAAACAGGAATTTAAAATTAAACGAATGAACGAATTTAAAATGGACAACGAACGTGTTTTGAATCACAATAGTTATTCGATATTCGATTTTTTTATTCATAACTTAACTGAACTCATTGAAATATTCAAAATAATGAAGTGCAATAAATTACCAGCACAACAATCGAGTTTATGACATAAATACGAGCATATGTACATATCCCCGAATGAATATCTGCAGTGATAATAAAAGCGTAATTCATGACAACGATTAAGCGAAAGCTTATCGAGTCAGCGTAAAGTATCGCAGAATTGCTATGGAAGTTTTACAAGGGCTCGTTAGAGGGGGGTTGTTACGATAAGCTCGAATGATAACTGTTTCTAATCAGACGAAATGAGACGCTCGCGCCGCAGCCTCCAGACAAGGGCGAGGAGCTATCTGGCTGCGAGGCGCCCGCGACCTCCCACCTCGGAGCGACATCGCTTGTTTAATTTCATTAGTGAAGTTTCCTCCAGGCAAGCTCGCGAATCGCAATTGGCTAATTAAATTTTGATAACAGGCGAATCGTATCACGGAGCTTCTCCCAAGAGTCGCATTACCAGACATAAGCGCGCAAATATCAGTTATATCTTCGCGAACGAGACTGCAAGAAAAATATGTTGAATTTTCAGTTTTATGATCGCCAAGATCAAACTTTATCTTGAGAGGTTCTGCTGCAGAAGCGACTCATTGAATTTAAATCAGTTTCGATTTTATTAAGAAGTTTCCAAACCGAGGAAGACGGTTCCTGCTGATATAACGATATACTGGCGGAAGTAATAAAATCAAACGATTTTACATCTCCAGGGGAAGCGGGCGTTTTTGTTGAATGGGAAAAGTCGCGAGCGAATTCTCATTCCGCGATAAAATCGGGAGAGTTTTACGACAATCTTCTATCCGATTACCTAACGTTAAGCAACAATCTCAAAACTTATTTCTGAAACTTTCTACATACATTTTAGATCATTCAAATTTTTAGAGCAGAGTCTATAACGAATTTCCATGAAAATTAAAAATATTCATCAGTATCAATATTCATTTAATATATAAAACTGTTCCATTACTGATGGGCGGATCAACGCACAGCCTAAACCATAAGTCCTAGAAGCATGAAACTTGGAGGGTATATTTCTATTATGGTGTAGGGGTGCAATAAGAAAGGAATTTGGAAAATTCTACCCCTAAGGGGGTGAAAAGGGCTGGAAACCTTTGTATGAAAAATCATATTCCTTGAACTTACAGTCTTGAAACTACACATAGTTATTCTTCAATCCAAGTGATAAAAGTTTTATACAATTATTTCCCCAAAATATCTCTCAAAGGGGATGTAGGGGGTGTCAAAGTCCAAAAAGTGAATCAACGCACAGCCTAAATCATAAGTCCTAGAAGCATGAAAGTTGGAGGGTATATTCCTCTTATGGTGTAGGAGTGCACTAAGAAAGGAATTTGGAAAATTCTACCGCAAAGGGAATGAAAAGGGCTGAAAACTTTTGTATGAAAAGTCGTATTCCTCGAACTTGATTTTTGATGTACCTATTAATTACCTACCCTACGCGAGTAAAACCATGGGCATCGGCTATTACATATATTAAACTGTTCCGTTACTGACTGAATCAACGCAGAGCCTAAGCCATAAGTCCCAGAAGCATGAAACTTGGAGGGTATATTCCTCTTATGGTGTAGGGGTGCACCAAGGCAGGAATTTGGAAAATTCTACCCCCAAAGGAGGTGAAAAGAGCTGAAAACCTTTGTATGAAAAATCGTATTCCTTGAACTTACAAAAATGGAACTTCGCATAAATATTCTTCAATCCAAATTATAAAAGATTATATAATTATTTCCTCAAACTCATCTATCAAAGGAGATGTGAGAGGGTGTTCAAGTTTGTATGGGAACTTTTTACCGAGTGGTCCAATCTGCTTGAAAATCGGCATAAATATTATTCAGTACAAATAATGAAAGACTAATACATGTATTTTTCCAAACTACCCCTCAAAGGGGATAGGATGTGTTAAATTTGTATAAGAATGTTTAACGCTTGGTGCGAACTGCTGAAAACTTACTTTGGATGAACTGAAAACGTATCAGGGTATTCAAAAAAAGCCCTTAGGATGCAAGGCACGCAATTATTTTTGATGCACCTATCAATTACCTACCCTACCCCGCGGTTTAACTAAAACCGCGGGCATCGGCTATTATATTTATATTCATTTGGCTACAGAGCTAGTTCCTACTGTTGGCAGTAATTTAATTAGAGTTAATAAATTATGCTTTCTGAAAAGCTCGTACAGCATTAACACAACTAAAACTTGTTCCAGGAATCAGTATAAAAAGAATCCCGTTTCGGTTCGCCAGACACGAATGTAAAACTATGCGCGAGTAGTCGGCTAAGAGCCGAGATTCCTGAAAATATTAGTTGTAAGGGAGCGCCTGCTTACCGCTTTGTTCAATTTGGATGTTTGACGAATGGAAAAGTAGTAGGTGGAGGTAACCGCGGGCGCAAGTGGCTGCCACATAATGAACTGGTCACGTAGGCGCATTTCGTATTATTTCCCTCGGACGCTTCACGTGACTCGAATAAACGTGGGCGGTCGAAGCGCAGGCCTTGGAGCAACCGCCTCCTCGGACCCTCCACAAATAAACCGCTTCACGCACGATTCACCATCGGAGATTCATTATTCTAACTCTTACCGATCCATAATACATTACCAAACTTTTATCTTGAAAAGACATATTTTATGCGACCATTCTACGGAGGATTTCCTCTATACGAACGTTTTTTATCTTCGGCAGAAACCGACGGAAATAATTTTGAATAGATACCGATCACTGTAAAATCTTTTTTTAGGGTAAATTTTTAAGACGCGTATTATCTTCACTTGTAATTAACGAACGATGTAATGAAATCTTGGAAGTCTATTTTAACCTACTTCTAATTGTCATATCGAAATGAAACTTTGTAAGAAGATGTAGTTCGGATGACTGATCTGACGATGAAGCCAGGAGGTGAATTGTGGAACTATTCAGTGGCTTCTAGTGAACCCCTCGAGTTTGGGCTCATAAAATTCGTTTTGACGAGTCCAATAGATTGCACTTGGTGTCGAGGGTCTGATGATGGAACCATGAGGTGGATAGTGGAACTCTTCAGTGGCTATTAGTAACCTCCTCGAGTTGGGCTCATATGATTCATTTTGAAAAGCTTGTTTTTTTTTAAAAGTACATGTTTTATTTATTTAATGAATACAAAAGAGGTTAGATTCTGTCCGATAGGAGCGCGATCAGGATGGGTTGAATTGACATCGAACTGAGTGAGGGTCGGATTTACGGCAGGGGAACAGGGGCTCTACAAAATAATTGATTTAATGTTATTGATTGCAATTGAAGTAAAATAAGTTTGACTGTTTGTATACCTAGATGGAATAGGGTTACGTACTTCAAAGTAAGAAAATAAAATTTTCAAAGGAATGCAATCATACCGTATAAATTGCTAGCGAAATTAAGACCAAAATCAAGACACGATAATCACAATAGGTGTTATCTTATACAGGGTGAGTATTTTTCCGGGCCACTTAGGCGAATTCTGAAACAGTTAGAGTTATTAAAAAGTACTTTAAAATAAGTTGAAATTTATTTTTAGTTTTTCAGAAAAAGTTTTTAATATATATTTTTTAATTTGCATTTTTGTTTTTTTTTTGATAATAAATAAATAAATTAAGCTATAAGTCTAACTAAAGTTGTTGGAACACCTACAGAATTGTAAATTTTTCAATTCTGTTGAAATATGAATTTAGTGAAGGTACGAGTACGTTACATCTCTGGTGGAAAGGTACAGGAACTAAAAACAAAGACGGAGCGCAGCTACCTTGATTTCTATTTCAATAGATGTTCAAAATGACCGCCTTCTTCACGATTGCATAGCTGGACTGTCTTTCTGAGTCCGCTGTTTATGGCATTTCGTAATTGTAAATTCTGTTAATTCTCAACGTTATTTCAGGATAGATATCTCTGTAGGTTTTTTAAAGCTGCCGTAACAGCTTTAATTAGGAGACATCTAATTTTTTTTGGGGTTTCAATGCGTTTCTGTCGGAGTATTCTGATACCACTGTACAGATAAGCAACAATTATTTTAAAAATAATCTCTAAGAACTTCTAATACCTTTAACTTTAGAGACAATTATAATACGTTTATCCTACCAATATAATAAATGCGAAAGTGTGTGTGTGTGAATGTTTGTTACCACGTATCTACTAAAACGATTTTGATAAAATTTGGAATGTAGATAGTGTGAGTGTACGCTAGCGCCATCTCTTATCAACTGGACGCACTACTCGTTACCGCCATCGGCACTAACCGCGCTAGAAAAGGACGGAAGTTTCCAGAATGTTTGGGACGGTACGAAATGGGGCGGAGCGAGGCATACGGCCACGCCCCTTACGAAATTGTTCTGGAAGAGACGTCTTACGAGATATATAAGCGCGGCAAGCGGCCGGTAGGGACAGTTTCTTTTCAAGATTGGAAAGTGAATTATTGAAGTGATTCGAGAGCGATACCCAGTGACTAGTGAAGTGACAGTTGCGCTAGTGTACCAAGTGATACAGTGTTTTAGTGTTTTTATTTTATTTGTGTAGTTTCGTTGGGTTATTTGTTCTGTTGACATTTTTATTGAGTGATTTATTAATACAGTGTTAATTTTGGTATTTAATTGGACTTAATTATTTTATCCCGGACCCTAGCTCGTAACAATTTGGTATCAGAAGTGGAATAAAATAATGACGATTCTACCAAAGGACGATAGTAAGGAGGGTGTCAGGACGAGACACCAACGTCAACAGGAAGTTGACGGCAGGCGTTTCGGAGGTTCCCCTTCTCAAGAACCTGGGAAGGTTTCTCAGCCGGAGATGGGGTCAGCTGCTGGATCATCTGCAGAATCACCATCGAATGTGGTCCGATCTCCTGCTTCGTTAGATTTTGCTGCTTTGATAGCCATGATGGAAGACCAAGCTCGTCGGCAGGAGGAGCAAGCACGTCGGTAGGAGGAGCATCTCCATCAGCTGTAAGCAGATCAGGCTCGTCGGCAGGAGGAGCAAGCATGTCGGCAGGAGGAGCAAGCACGTCGGCAGGAGGAGCAGCTCCGTCAGCTGGAAGTAGATCAGGCTCGTCGGCAGGAGGAGCAAGCACGTCGGCAAGAGGAGCAGCTCCGTCAGCTGGAAGCAGATCAGGCTCGTCGGCAGGAGGAGCAAGCGCGTCAGCAAAAAGAGGAACAAGATCGTCGCCACGAGGAACAAGCTCACCTTCTGAAGGAATTGCACGTGACTCTTGGAAAGGATCTCAAAGAAGTGAAGGAGTAGGTGAAACACCACGAGAGTCGGATCTCCGAGGCTGAAACTCAGATTGACTCAGAAAGCTCTGGGTGTGCTGAAATCTGGCGACGGCCATGTGGCTCCTGTCATTTTTACATCATTGGTTCGAGGTTTTAAAGTGCCACCCTTCGATGGAAGCTCTTCGTGGTCAGCTTACAAGATCCAGTTTGAAGCGGTTGTCAAAGCGAATGGGTGGACCACAGACCAGGCTAAGACTGCACTCACACTCGGTCTTCGCGACCAAGCACTTACCATCCTAAAGGCCCTGGGGAAGGATGTTCACTACGAGCAGCTGTTGGAAGCCTTGGAGTCTCGATATGGCGACGCACACCTGGAGCACGTATTCCGTGCGCAGTTAAAGGACAGGAGCCAACGAAGCACCGAGAACCTACAACAATGGGCTTTGGAGATTGAAAAGCTTCGGAAGGCTTATCAATCTTCATCTGCGCTCATCGATGGAAACTTAGTCCAGGCGTTTATCGACGGAATTCGTGACTTAAAAGTGCGAGCTACTGTGAGACTTGGGCACCATGAATCATTGAAGAACGCCCTAGCATGGGCTAGGCACGCATGACGCATGGGCGTGGAGGTGGAGGCCGTACGTCAGGACCATCGAGCGCACTGCGTCAGAGAGGTAGTGACATCTTCCAGCGATAGGTTAAGTCGACGCTACGAATGTGGAGAAAAGGGTCACCTGAGGTCTAGCTACCCAAAACGCACTACACGAGGGGAAGATCGGCGCGAAGAAGAAAAGGGGCCTAGCGCCTCCACCCAACAGCAGTAGGGAAACGAATAAACGCCAGGACTGCGGGACGGGTGCTGGCTGGTATTGAAAAAGTCCCAAGAATTTCGATCTCTCAAGCGCACGACGGGAACAGCCTGATTATCAATGACCAAATCAATGGAACACCCTGCAAGATGACATTGGATACTGGTGCTTCTCGTACAGTGGTCAGTTCCCAACTTGCAAATCGCTTCTTTGGGGTCTTCTTCCGTAACAGTGACCGAGTCCAACTCCTGACAGCAACCGGTCAGCACATATCCGTCCGGGATGAGAAGCAGGTGGAGGTGAAGCTGGGGGAAAGGATTTTCATGCATAACGTCATCGTAGCTGACGTGGTTGACGACTGTATCCGGGGCTTAGATTTCTTGCGTGAGCACCGTTGTAAGATCGACGTGAACCAAGGAGTGCTAAAATGTGGAACAGAGGAAATCTTCATGGAAGGTAGATCACCGGGGAAGGTCTACTGTTTGCAGAAAACTGTTCTGCCTCCAAGGTCGGAAACCCTTGTACCAGTAAGTTTGCCACAAACTGTGGGAAACAACCGATGTGTACTGATAGAAGGATTGGATAACGACCAGGATTATGGCACGGACTCTAGTGAAAGCTGCGAGTACCTCGGCATTGCGAATATTGAACTTGAGTAATGAAGAAAACCTCATCAGAAAGGGAACGTTAATTGGCACCTGTGAGGGAGTAGCTTGTTTGCAAAGGTGTCAAGAATTACCCAGTGGACAAAAACAAAAGGACAAATACAATGTGTCATCGTTTCTGGAAGTTTGCCGCAAGGATCTTTCTGAACAAGAAGTTGCGATGGCTAAGAATGAATGATCTTCGAATGATGCTGATATTGGAAAAACTGGACTAGTACGCGATAAACACTGGCAATGAACTTCCGATCTGTCAGCGACCGAGACGATTACCAGTAGCACGTGAGAAGGAGGTGGAATCCATGATTGAGGGAATGATGAAGGATGGCGTAATAGAACCTTCATCCAGTCCCTGGTTTTCTCCTGTCGTGCTAGTCAAGAAGAAGGATGGAAGTATGCGTTTTTGTGTGGATTATCGTCGCCTCAATGAAGTAACGAAGAAGGACAGTTATCCATTACCTAGGATTGATGACACTTTAGATACACTGACAGGAATGAAGTGGTTTACTACTCTGGATTTGAAAAGTGGCTACTGGCAAGTAGAAATAGACCCAAAAGACAAGGAAAAGACTGCATTCTCTACGGGAAAGGTACTTTGGCAATTTCGAGTCGTGCCGTTTGGATTATGCAACACCCCTGCGACTTTTGAGAGGCTAATGGAGCTAGTACTTGTCGGATTGATCGGAGACTCCTGCCTTGTGTACTTAGATGGCATCATCATTGTTGGACGAACTTTTCAAGAACATCTTAAAAATCTGGAGCGCGTGTTGTCAAAGATCCGCACAGCAAACTTAAAGTTCAGTCCGAAAAAGTGCTCGTTTTTTAGACAGCAAGTAAGCTTCTTGGGTCACGTAGTATTATGAAACGGTATACAAACTGATCCAGAGGAAATAGACGCTGTCAAGGATTGGCCGATTCCAAAAGACAAGACACAAGTCAGAGCATTTTTAGGATTGTGCTCCTATTACCGACGGTTTGTGAAGAACTTTGCTGATGTAGCTAAACCTTTGCACAAGCTCACTGAGGAGAAGCGACTATTCTGCTGGGATGAAGACTGCGACCGTGCCTTTCAGAAATTGAAGAAGCGTCTATGTGAAACGCCTATTCTTGGCTTTCCGGACCCTTAGAATGAGTACATCGTGGATACAGATGCCAGTAATACCGGCATTGGCGGTGTACTATCTCAGCGCAAAGGAGATCAAGAAGTGGTGATAGCCTACTTCAGTAAATCATTATCCAAACCGGAAAGAAATTACTGTGTGACAAGAAAGGAGCTTCTAGCAGTAGTAAAATCCTTGCAGCATTTCAGCAAATATCTGCTAGGACGCGAATTTCATCTGCGAACTGACCCAGCATGGTCAGTTCGCAGATGAAATTAACGTTAACGTGGCTATTACAGTTCAAGAACCCCGAGGGTCAAGTGGCAAGATGGAACAAGAATATGGTTTTAAAATTGAACATCGCAGTGGAAAATCTCACGGAAACGCGGATACGCTATCAAGAAGACCTTGCTTGGAAAATTGTAAGCATTGTGTTAAACAAGAGTCCAAAGAAGCAGTACCCATAAGAATGCTGAGAACAGACCTTAGTGATGAGTGGAGGGAAACCCTGCGGCAAGCACAGCAAGAGGATAACGATCTCAAGCCAATTGTCGAAAGGATCAAAGCTGGTTCCCCCAAACCTAAGTGGAGTGATGGAATGAACTACGCACAACTACGAAAAGTTATTGGGCACAGTGGGACAGTCTGGTTGTCCATAATGGAGTATTGTGCCTTAAATGGGAAAATGCTCGAGGAGACCATTGTCACCTTCAAATGGTAGTCCCTAGAACCAAAATATCTATAGTTAGATATTTTGGTTCTAGGGAATAGTTTCGTTGTGTTATTTGTTCTGTTGACATTTTTATTGAGTGATTTATTAATACAGTGTTAATTTTGGTATTTAATTGGACTTAATTATTTTATACCGAACCCTAGCTCGTAACAATAGTTTAGGATCTGAAATAACACATAGGCTTATCTAATTTTCGAAAATCGACCCCTAAGGGGGTTAAATAGGGCGGTAAAGTTTCTATGAAAAAAAAATTGTATGATTCGCTCAAAACTCTGTAAAAATAAACTTTTAAGTAAATAATATAACACGTATTTTTTATTTTTTCAAAACTACCCTTTGAGGGTTTGCAATTCAGTTCTAAACTTTGTATGAATTGTAATCCTTGGTTCGATTCATTCATAGTTTGAAGCCTGGAGACGGTCATATGCTACTTTTATTAACATACCACGCGGGCAACAACATTTCATCTTTTTTCATGCAGAACTATTTTTTTCAAAGTCGAACCCATAACGCCTAACATCACTTTTCAAAAACTCACATGGTTTCAGACTGCACCTGAGTGAGCCTAAAAAGACTCATTCTTTACATAAATTGTTGAAAACTGTGAAACTTTCTCGGGGCCTCCACACCTTTAAATCCGGCCCTGTGGGTGAGTACATCGAAACGCATCTGCGATTCTGATTTCTCACGTTTATTAGAAAGCACTGACTATTTAACATGCCATTAACGTAAAGATTACTGAACAAATCCATTAACTTTGGAAATAAAAACTTCCTAAGTTAAGAACAATTGGATCTCGAGTGAATTTATTACTTTCAAGTCTATTTCAAAGCCGGGGAGCGTTTGGAATTTTCAGTCTAAATTAACAGCGTCTTCAACTTGACCATATACTTTTTAATCTAACTTTGTGATAAAATGACATTTGAAAGTTTTTAGGCAAGTAAGTACAATATGCAAAATGTGTTAATATTTTCTTATTAAAATTGTCTCAGCTGTTGGCTTAGGAGGCAGCAGCGTGATAAAATAATAAAACATACGTAACATGAGATGTAGAGCTCATCCTTGGATCGTGCGGTATTAGACATGTAAGTAGTTTATTGTGAGGCGGGCTCGCTCATAACTACCCATTTTCCTTGAGATAATGTCGGGCAACAAGCGACATAATGTTTATTTCAGACTCTACTATATGAAGCCTTCATGTAGATAAGTGCGCGTGCTGGGAATATCACTTTTACATAAACATTTTCATTTTTTCGTACAAATATGGCACCTATCTAACAATTTCTATGTAAATTATATTAAAGCTTAGGTAAAGTATTGTACCTTGGATTGCCTCGCAACGCAGCGTGGTGCAACGCGTTGAAACCATTGTTGTTGGTGAGTGTCATGTCGGCTCCGTGCTCCAGTAGCAACGTAAGCATATCATCACGTTTCTTGGAAATGGCATCATGTAGGGGCGTGTCACCTTCCGAATCCTGCAAGAAAAGTAAAAGTTTTGTTTGGAAATGGCTAGTAATTACGTAAAGTTCGAATCCCGTGCAGGTACATAACTAATCCGAGAGATAGACCTCGGAACCGTTATCTGGTGCCAGCTGCGTCGACATTCCAGTTGTTGAATTATAAAGCATCGCCCGTCTTGAGTATCGCGACAATTTTCTAAAACATCAAACCGCTCAAATGAATAATTGAGGCGACGTAGAAGGCGATTAGGGTGTGGATTATAGCGACTTGCATAATTTATAAGCGTCTCGGAGTGTCTCGGGCGCGCATTGAGCAGCACAAGGCGAATGCCGAGTCCGGGTACGATACGCCCCGGTGGTGGCGGCAGCGGTTGCAAGAGCTAAATCAGAAAATAGTGTCGAGTTCCGTAATATAGGAAGAGCGACGCAAAAAGCGCGGCCACCGCGTCATTATCATAATCACCGCCGCCGCGCGCTGCGTGCCGCTACGTTGCCGCCCAAGTCGTTTTGCTTTGTGAACGTGCATTAAGAGACCCGGCGGTTGTGCTCTGTCATCCTGCAATTAATTTGCAAGGGGCCTTAAGATGAGTGATTTTCGCTCCCGAAAGCAATGAGAGCAACGTATCATCTACTAATGAACGAGTCATCCATCAAGATAAGATAATGTATTGCTTTTCCTGATGAAAAAGCAAACGTAAGTACAGGGTATCATTTATTAAGGTTAATAGATGTAAAAAATCCTCTTAATTGATCTCTATTGTGTCCTCAGTTAACAACACACGAGCAGTATAGTCACACATATACAGACGCATGACAAGGAAGCAGGCGTAAAATTGTAATGGAGGGACATCAGAGATGACAAAGACGGCAGTAATTCAGTGCAAGCTCAATCACAGAGAGGGGTAGGTAATTTCACGCAGAATAGC
This sequence comes from Perizoma flavofasciatum, assembly GCA_958496245.1. Classification (NCBI taxonomy): domain Eukaryota; kingdom Metazoa; phylum Arthropoda; class Insecta; order Lepidoptera; family Geometridae; genus Perizoma; species Perizoma flavofasciatum. The sequence goes on from OY292421.1 coordinate 9,619,161, forward strand.
AGCATTAAATATTAATCGTATTGGCATATAAATGGCGATTACAGCCAGTAATTAATGCCGCAATGTATCAAAACGCAATCGTCCTAATTATTTGATTGTTGATACCGGCACACGCATCCCTCGTCCGAGATTTATTTCAAAAGCAGAAACTATTTGTGTTTGCTATCTGAATCACTTTTATTAAGAAGAATAATGATGGCGAGAAACGATTTCTCTTTAACTATACGCTTCGATAAAGGCTGCGCCGCAAGATGTCACTTTCAATCTTTCCAAAGTAAAGAAGATACCAGAATAAATACTGTAAAAACACTAGGACAGGAGGATTCAGAAAATAAGTGTCGAGAAGAAATAAGAAATCCGATTCAGGCGGCAATATCCGCAGGTGCACATGAGCTGCAACCCACCGAACTGAAGGCATAAATATCCACACGAATATTATAGCAGCGGAGTTGACGGCCTCATAACATAACATGCTCGCCGTCAAGATGTTTTAATTTAAAGCTATAACACGTTTGAGCCTTCGAACATACCTCAGTTTTACGATACGATAAAATTTTAGCAGGTTGAGTGCACCTAAATGTCTATTTTAAAACGGATGAGTTCGAATCGTTTTTTTACTTTAACTTAATTATAACTATCTGTTACGCAGTATTAAACAGGGATGCGATAAACTGCAAATAAACTGGCGTAAGTCTATTAAGTCTATAAGCCAAAATATTTTCAATACCTACTCATTTTATTCATAAACTATCGTGAACTTGACTATTCATATTTAGTAAAAACGGGAATTTTTACGTACCGCACTATCGGTGAAGGTACCGACTAAGTTTCGACTCATTCCGAGAGTCTTCATCAGGGTGAGTGATAGCGACGTTCTCCCTCCGCGTAGTGCACCACGCGACGCGACGACTATTTTTTTTACAATATGAATACTCATTTTGATACTTTCCCCTTTCATTATGTAACTTCGTCTTCAAAGACAAGAAAAACATAAATGACTATCTAAAAAATGGACAGAAAGCCCTGTCTGCTACAGCAAATATTTTTATTTTTATTTTATTTATTTCTTTCAAATTACAACCATTTTTACAGGGCTTCCCTAATACAATAGTGTAGCCAAAATTATAGTACTCATTTCTTCTTAAAATAACACAAAACATAACGAAACAAAACGTAAAAAAATTGTTAACCCTGATTATGACATCAAAACATTGTATTATTTTGGCCCTACAAAGAGAAGGCTTATCAGAAGAATTAATACTTATAATAAAGGCAACCCTCAGGCGAAAAAGGAGTGGGTTGGCATCTGAGTAGCGACGCTTCATTATGATTTTTTAATAACCAACCTGTTACTTTGTATTTTCTTCTACGGCAAATAATGGAAGTGGGCGCTTAAACCGCTTTACAATAAACTTATATTCAGGCGTGTGAATTTTTAAATGCTTGAAGAGGCAAATACTGATCACTAACATTAGTACCTACATTATGAGTGTCAATAACCTCCTCTTATCAGCACTAAAGCAGCCTCTAGTAAACGAAAAAGCCCGTGTCTACTGTATTAACGTATTGCTCAGCTCAGTATTATTTCTCAATCAATGTTTATATTCATAGCATCGCGAGTTTATCATTGACGAGGCAGAAGAAAACAACTAATTATTTAATTCCGAACCATTAAGTCAAGTATTACGGGAGGATTATTCACGGACCATATACCGCAGCATCGGAGCGCGGTGCCGGAGCGCGCTGAGCCCGCGCCCGCGACCAACGAGTTTCATCAAAGCCACAGATTAGAGCTATCTCTGAAGCAATGTAATGGAATTGCTGAAACACGGTAGCCCAAATGATGTTTTTAGAGGAACTCTGCTCATGAACAACATCAGACGAGATGATTGCTACTCTACGAAATTGCAAAAAGCCATAATGTATTATACAAATTAACGAAGGGGTTCAAAATTATATACTTTTGGAATTATTTGTAAGAGCTCAAAGGCATTCACAATAAGATTTCCTTTTAAATACCCCATCTACCTACACATTTTAGGTGACAATAAGAAATAACCGTGCATCCAGTTTTACATAATTTCGGAACGAAGTCGAAAACAAGAGTTCAAAACGAAATACACGTCCGTCGGCCCTCATAGCGTGGAAATTTGCCAACAAGGGACGTCCGGTAGACTTTCAAATTTATGGAAATTCGACACAAGATAAAAGTGTTTGTTGAACGTCGAAATTTAACATGTGACTAGTGAAAACTGAAAAAAGGCCACTCAGTATCGGCATTTGTTATAGGTAGATTAAGTAGCGAAAGAGTGCAGAATTACCTCCGCACTATGCCCGTATTCATACTTCTACAGAAGTATGTACATAGATGCTACAGCGTGGATAAGACGTTATTTATGAAAATAAGGAACCAACGCATTGTATATGTTTCTCGTCTTGAACAGAGAATGCAGCATATTCACCGCGACAATAGTTTGTGCCAATAGCCGGGCACGAAACGGCGACAAGCTTCTGAGAGCTTTTTAAATCCAACAGTCCATTAGCGCTCCGATATCTAAAGCACGCAGTTCTTTGTTATTCAACCGGACCGAAGTCTCAGTGAGCACTCCGCTTTAGGTATCGGGAAACGTTAATGTACTCGGAGAGATTTAGCCCCCGCTACTTACACACCTCACAGTCACGTAGTTTATTGCACCCAACTGAATTATACAAACTTCATCTGCAATATTGTGCTAAGCAACATATTTTTTGTTTTTCAATTTGTTATACAGATATAATTTTTCTCCACGAACGTACCGAAAAGTACTGGGTAATGTAACGATATATGTTTCAGGAATATTACGCAATATTATATATATATATATATATATATATATTAATGTCTGATAGAACGAATTCGAAATAGAAAGCATTGAACTATGCAAACTGCCAGTAAAATGCGGAGTTTAAAGTTTGCTAAATTCCTGAATTATTGAACCATTCAGCGCCAGCATAAATCTCAATGAAACTGCACTTTATGGATATTGATAAGCACAGAACTTTCCCATTTATCATAGTTAAATATATTATGAAACGAGCTCGCACGATATATCTTACGGATTTGAGTTTATATCATTTATTCAAAAATTAAATTAACAGCGTTTTTATGAAGAATACTGCTAGTACATATTAAACAATACCAAAAAACCTCTTAGCTTTAGGTACTTCAAAGGGGCTTCGTGAAATCCCTCCCGTTTTCACATATCCCACACTTGTTATAATCGAGTATGGATATTCGGGTTCGCATTTTCAATAACGGTTTGCGAACTTTCGGCATTTATGTAGTGAATGTTCGAAAAGGTAGGTATTTATTAGATAAATACGGGCCGGATGGTGCCAAGATTACAGGGCAAGCATAGTTTTTCCGAGTAAGCGTTGTGGCCGGTGTCGGTAATGTGACATGAATCTAACTTCGCCCCGAAAACCCTCGCTCCTATGGCTTGCATTTCTAACAAAGGTGAGCACTGTTTGGAAACGAGATGTTCTGAACATAATTTATAAAATTGGGATGGTTGAAGACTTAAAGTTACGGATATTGGTGGCAAAATGATTAATCATTTGAATACAGTGCAGCAGTACTTTGTGTTTGTTGCATAAAAGTTTCGCCTAATATATGACACGGATAATTTATAGAATTTTCGCTAATAAAATGTTATTGCACCTGCCCTTTTCCAAACCTACAAAAAATATATTATTTAATACGATAATAAATATACGAGACGGCCGACGACAAAAAATCCCATAAAATTTCAGGTGACGTCGGCCCTTCCATAAATTTATCGACAGCTCGTGGTAACAGGCAATAAGGAAAATATTTATGAAATAGAAAAGAGCAGTGCGCGATTTTCATTAGCTAATTATTGGCTCGCTAAACTGGACCGGAGCGAGGGGTGACAGCCATCAATGCATAGCGACATTATAGACGTTTAGTATAGCACATCCTCAAGAGGAAAACTAATAAGAGTTAAGTCTTAGGGTTTCATCTCAGAGAATAGGCATAAAAATGAGTACAACAGACATTTTGTATATTATGGAAAGGCGTGATAATTAAAATACTGATTGCAAGTATCAACCACTTAACAGTATTCATAGTGTCAGCAGAGGAAATTATAACGATGCATGACGCACAAATTGAGGTTGGCAGTCAGACTACGTTCCACATGTCGCGTCGAGCCGAACACGGCCATCTCCAGTGTAATTGGCACGTTAAATTGAACGCCTGTTTCACTCATTAGCGGAAAGGAAATCTGTTTATTGACTGGTTAGACAGAAGTGCGAATATCATACGGCTATGTATGACACTTATTGAAACGCTAACGCTACTAGCTACGAGCATTGAATATTGAAATCGTGGCTTTGTAAAGTAAAACGTAGAACCGCATAAAAATATGAGCCAATTACAATATGGCGCATACATACTCATATATTCGATTTTATATTGAACGCGATGCTTTCATATCGTCTGGACAATAGTTTATTGATAGTGGATAGAGGCTTGCAATATAATGTTGCTATTTGTCCGAAAGCTACTACTGTGCAATCTACGAGCTTAACGACGTGATCATGTAACTTGTAGCACTAATTCAAATGACACAGGCTACGACCGTAGCAACCGTAGGTCGCAGCTTGAAGCTCGTTATAGGAGCGTGATGGGAATGTGGCCACGTAGCTTAGCCTGTAGCGCTTACTGAAATAGGTTATGCGCGCTCTGCTATCACGGGGAATGTGTGCCGTATATCTTTGTAGCAGAAGGAAATGCCAAAGATGTGGACCTTGTACGAATTAGCACTTCTAAGATGCTACGAGCGTAGCAAATGTAAATCGTAGATGCAAATCGTAGCAATCTTAAAATAGCACGTATTCGGTTACTTTCTCCCGTTTTTTTTCTCAAAAATTGTTTTAATATAAAAAAAAAATATTTGAAATAAGCAATAAATTAGCTTCTTAATGTAAACTTTAGCGAAATCTCAATATTTTTATAATATTGCAAAACTATCAGCCTCTACGGGACTCGATCCCGTGATATTGTTTTGGATATTATAAAAATATTAAGTAATTACTCTTTTAGATTCTTATTTTAATCTTTTTTTTTTCAGATTAACAGGATGAATTCATATAAATATTTTGGAAGATATCGTTCTCTCTGTATGTGACACAACCTATAAATCGTATAATGGTGTCGTAAAATTTCAGCGGTATTATCTTGGGAAAACCCAGCTATTTTACATTCACCTGCGAGGTTTCCCTCCGCGTCCAATTTATGTTAGTGGGCACAAAATGAACGCTGACAAATGTGGAAATAAAATGAACATACGTTTTATCTCTACGCTCTCGAAGTCGGTTTTCGTTCGTCGGATGTATAGAGCGGAGGGTGCGCGGCACGACGGGGCAAGGGGGATAAAGACGTGGACGTTTCCTCTTGCCGAACCGACAGTGCGGCTTGTTCCATAAGAATTCACGTACAGCTGAGATGAATATCCGACAAAGGATCAGCCGACATACGTTAAGTACACCCGTTACCTAAAAATTGGTTTCTTAGATCATGTTTTTGTTACTTTACGTCTGATATATGAATGAAAACATATCGGAAACGGAATAAGTGAAAATACCTTTTTACTTGTTAACCAGAGGTTAATTAATGGTCATCAGTGGCTAAACTATTGTTATCAAACTATGATTTATTTTCGAATGTTTTCATAGTTTTATGGCAGGTTAAATATCTATCTAGCGAACGTCGTCAATTGCACATACCTAGTCAGTCATGCATGTGTGTATAGGCTAAGTTAGTGTAAGTTAGAACCTTTATAAGAGTAGGTACTTAAGTTAGTGAATAAAGAGGTGTCACCTTAATCGGACGTTTTATCATTTACTCGACTCTGCGTAAAGAAATATAAGATAAGATGCGTTTAAGTGTGGACAGTGAAATTAATGACTATAAATGGAGAGACTATCAACTTTATATGAGAATCTTAAAAGTTTAAGTGAGAATGTTAGGAAACTAGATCCGAAAAGACGTGATGAAAAGTTAGGTCAACAAAAAATTAAGGATACAGATGATTTATATTATGAATATAAGATATTGATTAGTGATGACAAATTATGTGCTAAAGTTTTAGAATAAGATTTATCTGGATATACTTTAGATTTATTGTTAAGCAAAATAGAAAGTATATATAAAAAAATATTGGAATATAAAGTAGAAGAGGAAACTCCGGCAAAAACTAAGTCAGAGATAGAGGTAAAAGTTGCGAAAAATACGTCATACAAAAATGGAAAGTTTTAACTTAAAAACGGCGGAGTACTTTGATTCCGTTTATGGACGGGAAGGAAGAAACGATAGAATGAATCATAGAAGATATAGAAATTTTAGACTCTCTTTCAGGAAGTATTAGTACTTGTTTCAGTCATTTAGACCTTCAGCAATGGTTTTACTAAGTTCATTTAAAACCAGAGAGTAGGTGCATCACTAGTTTTTCGACAAGTTCAGGACAAAATCGTATGAAACGCCTCCCTATGGGATTAAAAATATCAGCTAGTGCGTTTTCTATAGCAATGTCAGGTCTTACTTTTGAAAATGTTTCTTGTACTGTGACGATTTAATTGTATTCGGAAGGACAGCAGAAATACATAATAAAAATCTTATGGATATTTTTGAGCGACTTAAGAAAATGAACCTTAGCTTAATCCAGGAAAATGTGATTTTATGAAAACACAACTACTCTATTTGGGTCACGTAGTGTCAGCCGATGGCATGCTACCGGATCCTCAAAAAAATATAGTCCTATAAAAATACCCGGTACCAAAAAGTGCAGAAGAGGTTAGACGATACATAGCATTTTGAAATTATTATAGAAAATTAATTCCCTCATTCGCAGAAATTACAGTTCCATTAAATAAATTATGTCGAAAGAACGAAAATTTTGTGTGGACAAAGGAATGTCAAAAATGTTTCGAAATTCTCAAAGAAAAATTTATTAGTCCACCAATTTTGCAATATCCTGATTTTTCAAAAGAAAATGAGTTCATCCTTCAAACGGTTGCGTCAGGCACAGCTTTAGGGCCCGTTTTATGCAATAAAGACCTAAGCGTACCAGTAGCATACGCCAGTAGACCGCTAAATAAAGCTGAGTTAAACTATCCTACTATACAAAAAGAGCTTTTGGCAATAGTGTGGAGTATAAAGTATTTTAGACCGTATTCGTATGGAAGAAAGTTTACCATTTTGACGGACCTACCTATCCTCTTACCTACGAGTATCTTTTTGGCATGAAAGAATTTTACAAGACTTTTAAAATTTCGATTACTGTTAGAAGAGTACGACTACGATATTAAACACATAAAAGGTACTTATAACGCAATAGCTGATGCATTGAGCAGGGTGACAATAAGTTCGGACGATTTAAAATCAATGAACGAAAAAGTGGTAGCTATGGTAATGACTAGAGCACGAGTGAGGATAGATTCACAAAGTAGAGGACAATCAGGATAGTGTGATGATAGTTTTCTTAATATACCTGCGGAACTGAGGTTTGGCCAACCAAGGATAGCGGGGATATTAAGAAAACCAAGTGAAGCTATATAGAGATGAAGTTTACAAAGGGAAAGGATCTAGCTAAGAAAAATGTGCATTATGAAAAATGATGTCTAGCTTATGTAGAAAAACAATCATTGGCGCGAATGGCGCGAGAGGTAAGACGCTCATCTATAAAACATATATAAGATAGATACCAGAATTGGACTATCTAATATCCTAATCTTCGTACCACCATCAAACGAGGTGAGACTCGGCAAAAAGACACCTTCGAAATTTCAAAAACTCGCACAAAGCACTTTGCTTCCACATTTACTGTGCGAACCGCGAAGGAGCTCTCTACCTGAGTTACTGTCTTCTCAGAAATACAACCTGGGAGTTTTCAAATCCAAAGTAAAAAGCTCCTTCTTAATAAGAGTGCAGACCACAGTTGCTTAATATGAGACAAACTGTGGTCAAATGCGAATAGTCTGCAGGGATGGTAATCACGAACGAAGTCGCGGGTACAGCTAGTACTAAATAAATGTGTGAAATAATAATAATAAATAATGCTGGAAAAGTGTTTACACGGGGCCACTAACATGCCAGAACTGGCGTGGTAGCGACTATGTCGCGTAACTGGAACAATATAAACCTAGTTTTACGGGCCAGCGTCAGTTTTGTAATTTCTTAACGCCAAATTGAAATTCTCCAAGAGCGACTATCTACTTGCATTCGACATCTATTATGGAAACGTCTTAAAAGCGTCCCTGGACCTTCCAACCACTCGCATAGTTCTTACTTAGGCACGGTACAACGACGACGGGTGAAACTAAGTGGAACTTTTCCCAGGTTGCCGAGTATAAAAAGAATTTTAAAGATACCTTCACATTGCAACTTTGCAAACAACGCTTTGAAGTTCCGGTTCGATGTGAGCTGATGCGAAATTCTAAGCAAACACTACAAAAGGCAATTGCTTTAAATTTGTCATCAACTATACACTACCACGTGTACACGAATAAAGCTATTAATTGTGTAATGATTTTATTTGTCATTAAAGTTAAGACAGCGCACACAAAGATCGTAATTCACAGTGGGGGTGGAAAGATAACAAGGAGCAACGAGAGGTATTTAGTAGGTACAGGTGTAGCGCGCCCGCTCGCAGAAATGTAAGCCACATCGTAGATAAACACAAGTCCCACCCACCACTCCTCCGTTTCGACGCACACTTCTGATAACCGCGCATATCGTAAAACTTTATTTACCGCCTCCACTCCAATTTGTCTTAGCGAGAGTTCCCAACTCAGATATGATGATAACTTTCAGTTGTTACGCTACAAAGAAACCTGATCGTATATTACGTATTGACGTTCGTGATATGTGAGCAAAGTATTTGACAGTGTTTTATTGCGATTAATGTCTTGGGAACGTTGATCATTTATTTCAGCAGGATTTATTCCGGTCATTTATTGTCTGTACCTTACTGTAACATCATTATGAAACAAAAAAAATGGGGTATACCTACATATTTTAGCTTGCGACTGTAAATAGTACTCGAATTATGAAAACAGTGCCAGTATTTCAGACAGAATCTGAAAGTCTTTTTGAAGGTCTTCTAGACCTTTGCGAGGTCAAATATAGACTTACATTTGACCACCAATCTAACCACCAGGTTAGATTGAGGACAAATGAATGAGTATTAATGAAAAAAAATATGTATCTTTACCCTATATCTACGCGTGAAAACCTTTTATTGGCCTTCTGTGTTATATTATGATGTCTTTCTGTTTTATGTGCTGTTGATTTTCCAAAAAAAATATTTAATATTTATTTCTCTATGAATAGTCCTCTGACGACCTCTGTGGCGTAGTGGGCGAAGGTCCGCCTGAGACGCAGAAGGTTGCGGGTTCGATTCCTGTCACGAGACAAATGTTTGTAAGATCTGCAAATATTTGTCTCAGGTCTGGGTGTTTTTCTATGTATAATATGTATTTACAAAAAAAATGTATATAAGTAGTATATCAGTCATGTAGTTTCCATAATACAAGCTCTGCTTAATTTGGAGCTAGATGATGCTGTGTGAAAAATGTCTAGCATTATTTATTTATTAATTAATAGTTTTTTGTTGTAGGAGTATCAGTACGATCTCTACGATCAGTGAAAATATGTATATCTGTACTATAGCATGTTTGATTTCAACAACATCCCACAACGGTTGTTTAATATTTGAATTTTATCTGCGTTTATTAAGTGTAATAAAACACTGAAGTGCTTTCGGGGCTGGTGAGGTATTTCCCATAGCCCTAGTGTAATTACACGGCGCAGCTCACACAGGCTCAGCAGCTCACAAGAACTTCAAAAAAAATAAGTAATTATTACAAAAAAAAACATTCGAGTGGTTATTTTATTTACTGTGTGGAGGATGAACTTAGATTGTTACCATATTTTTATAATCAAAATCGGATGCATAAATTTTTTTGCAAACACCTTATTTTTTTTTAGTTTTTTAATAGTGTCTTTATTAACATTTGGAAAAACAAATTGAAGGAAAATTATTATTATGAAATTTGAGCGGCAACCCATCGCCACGCAATTTTATTGATAAAATTTTAACATCTGTAAGATTCCAGTTCAATTTAAAAAAAAAACTAGCCCGGATTTAACGGCTGACCTGAAAATGTAGTATATTTTCTTTTCTTGTTAAAGACCGTTTGATGACTAAATAATACGGAGCTTTAAAGCTTTAGGGCATCCTTAATTGAATGGAGAAAATTCTGAGATTTCAAAGCAGTAATGACTCTAGATATTGAGGGAGTACATGAGAGGCTTGCGATTAGGGCGCAATCACACTGTGCTTCATATACATAGAATTCGTTAGTACTAGTATTTTTGGCGTTCTCATAAGTTGTGATCGGCATAAATACTAAACTAAGTGATAGTTCATAAGATGCCGACTGCAATAAATGATCTTTGTGATTTCAATTAATAAAACCTATTTATTGACTATAAAACTTTTCATAAAATTAGTTAAACAATCAAGCACAAGTCAATGAAAATTTAATTTATAGATGGACTCGGATGATGTAATTAACAGCAAATCGTGTTTTTACTAATCGAATTGTCATTGGAATCGAAATGGATACACAATATACTAGAGAATTACGTTATTGTTTTTTTTTGCGCTGGGCTGGTTCCTAAATAATGTTTATAATGTTTGAATTAATGATAGAGCGTATGGTGTCAAAGTTATGTTTTTAGTTACAAAATTGTTTTGTCATCTCCTAAAGTTATCGTTCCTAAAGTTCGAAGTAGTCTACAGATCCTACCGAATGCTACTCGCTTAATTTTGTTTCATACTTTTAATACACAAGGTTAAAAGGTACCTTAGCAATTTTTCGCCTTTTTTGTTTGTTATCTACAAAAACGTTCGCAGTTTGTTCTGTTATCCGGATTCAGTTCTATGCCTTTTGTTACACGCGCGTGAGCCAAGGATTTACGCTCGGCCCAACTAAATTTTTAGTTATGATCAATGATATGCTTAACTATGTCACATCATCAAGATGCCTCCTCTTCGCTGATGATCTTAAAATATTTACAGCTGTCGGGACCGAGTCGGATTATTTACTCACTCCAGAACTATATTAATCGAGTCGCAGATCAGAGTGTAACCAACTGCTCCAACACTTCAAATATAATAAGCGCAAGGAATTTTCATTCACACGATCTATATCTCCTATCAAGTGTCAGTCTGAGTCAACATGCTGTTTGACTCAGCCCTTGAAAGAGTAGTGGAGATCAAGGATCTGGGCTTGACGTTGGACTCAGAGTTCACATTCAGAAAGCATGTGCCAACTACATGCAAGCAAGTATGTGCTTTATTAACATTCAATCTCATATTACGCTCTTTACTGCCTATGTCCGTAGCAAACTGGAGATTAATGCAGTCTCAGTCAGACAAAATACTGTCTGTATTTTGTATTTTGCCTCGTGGGAATCCCAAACAACTCAACAAATGATGGGAAAAAATCAGCGTAAATTCGCAAGGTATATCTATAAGATGAAATATAAATACTATCTCTACATGTTTCCTTCATTATTTGTAAACGGAATGGTCGGGCTATGCACACTCGAACTGACGCATCAAATGCATCTTATCATGCACTTCTATATGTTGCTACAAAATAATGTAGATAATCTGGAGGCTCTTGGTGGTTTAAAGATTAGGTATCTTTAATATTTATCTACGCGGAGCGGACCCGGAGGATGAACCGCGTCGCATCCATCGTCTATTTGCTGCGCTTGCGCGCCTGCATACTAACTACGCGAATAATGCACCTACTGCTAGAGCCTAGCGCTCTAGCAGTAGGTGCTCAACTATATGCCAGCTCAATACCCAGATCTAGAAATTTTCCATGATAAGGTAGATAAAGTCAACGCCACTGTATTTGTTTACCGTAGTTGTACATTGTAACGGCGACATATTTACACTAAGTTCGTCTTGAATTACACGGTACAATGAAATAAAATCAATAAATGATACACCACACGAGGGAATGCAATGAGAAAAAAAAACCTAATTAATAAGTACTCGGACCTCCAAGTTATTTTATTACTATTTTATTTTCTATATTTATTACATATACACCATCTGGATACGCTTAAGAGAAATCAAGATGTGACACACGGGATGATTCTGTCTTCGCCATTTGGCTTTATAATTCTAAACGGCAATATTTCTTATATGAGCTAGAGTTTAGTGTTGTTAAATAAAATAGAACCTTGGATCGCGGTATGTCGACATATGTAGAAGTAGAAGCATACACTCACTGGTGCTCTAATGAAGTCGTAACGAAGCGAGGAATGGGAAAACCAACACCGTCGCGGCGCAGCTGTTACTATTGTCGTGATCACTATACAGAAGACATTTTCAAACATTGCGCTCTTCCTCAGAAAATTACTTTTAATGCTCTAAGCTTTTCATTAGCTGCCATTTAATGTTCGGCGCTGAAGTTTGATGGTTTCATAAAACTTAATCTTATTCGGCACTTGGGTAGATGTCGCCAGCAAAGTATGAAGCGAAAATGAATATAATGAATAAATTAATGCGGGAATACGATAAAATTATTGCTATCGTAACACCGGACAACACATTTAACGAAAATCGCACATACCCATTTATGATTACCATAATCTGTTTATGTCGGTCAAACAAATTGCATACGCAACCAAATGGGTTATAAATGTTATGATCAGTCACCGAAACGAATATTTAAACAGAAGCGGCAGCGGCAGCGTTGGATGTGCAAACGAGCCCGTCGGGGATAACCAAAAAGCAGATTCAGATCACGGTGCGCTATGTTAACCAGCGCACGAGTTCGATATTCCGGTGATGGCACCCGCGCCGCTCACCGCTCGCCGCATGCCGTACTTATAATCTAATATTCGCAATTTACGAGGATCGTAGTAGGGTCCCACTGGGAGCTATAGGACTGTCATCGCGCGGCCGTACCTGCCGGCTGCATTTACCCTACGCTTAACTATATCACTATAGCCTTTTTTATCTTTTAACGAAGCGGATTCTGACTTTTACAAAAATCCTTTAATAAAATAGGTCATGCAAGTTGACGTAACATTATAAATGTGGCTTTTTACTTTTTAGAAGCCTAATCTTCCATTCCATCACTTATTCACAAGAGAAGAATAATTAATTCCTGAATTTGAACAACAAAACAAGACTAGGAATACCTTTACAAAATAACATTATCATATTTTAAGCATGCGAGTTCATGTTAAACAGATACTTCAACAAATACACACAAAAGTTTCTCGAATATTCTCCTCTTAACGCTACACAATTAAGTAATATTAAACTCGCTACAAACACGAACTAAATGTGGGTTTATGAAAGGAATGTGATACATTAAACAGACCTTATAATTTAATACGCAACCTACTTAATCGGTTAACGCCACGAAAACTGGCAGGGCCTTATAAATGTCGACATTTAGAAAAATTACATTTGTAACCTATTTTACGCTGAGTAAAATTAATACAAAAATGTATATAATATCGCTACTCACTTCTCTTCGAGTTTTTCGTTACAGGACCTTTAAGGATAATTCATAAGATGAATGATGCCAAGGAAGAGAACTATTACTTAAAGTATATCAGCCATTGTACGCGGGATCCCACGAGAGCTCCGGTATAAGGTCTTTCCCGGATCTCGTCACACTTAGGTAAATCTTCAATATCCGCCACTATCGAATACATGAAAGCCATATATATACACACAACACAAGTAGGTATAGATGTACGCATTATGTAAGCTAGAAAAGCGCGAGTAAAATATATATGCTTTTATTATAACCAGGAATCCCGGCAAAATATTGTGCTCCACTCCACCATATTAGGCAATATGGCTTATATTATGCCTCAATTTGAATCTGTGTTTTATTTGGAAGTGATAACACTTTAAAATTATATTTTCGGACACAAAACTTAATATGCAGTAAATTTTATTTTCCCATTTAGGACAGTGGCAATATTTTAGTGTTCCACGTAAAAACTTAAAAAGTAGAGACCGGAATATGAATATGAAATGACCTACACAATGCACACAAACAATCCGAGATAACAAGAGAACGTCCACGTCCGAATTCAAAATAACCCAAAGTAAAATTTAAACAAGACACAATACAATAGGGACAATAGCCAACGGCGACATATTTACTCAAATTTGGATCCAGGACGTGAGAAGTCAGCTCTGTATTACGTGACCGTTAATAGCGTTCGAGCGGGCAGACGGCGCGGCGGGCCGAATCTCAGCAGACTTGCTTTTTCGGCCCCGCGCCCGGGAGCTGAGCCCGGAAAGCTGAGCCCGGGGCGGAGGAAGATCTATAAATTAAGGGAACGACAACTCGTTCCGCAGAAGATTAAGCCACGTCCCAAAACAATGCTTTTGACGAATGCCATAAGTCGTTAGTGAACAGAATCGTACATCTTTATGAACTGTTTACTGGAAGGATTAAAAAGCCTTAAACATCACTCCGTAGAGTATAAATACTCACTACTATTCTCGATTCGTTTCTGAATTCGTGTTCAAAGGAGAACGTTTCTGAACTTCTAATAATTTAATAAAGAAAGTTTGAAACGTGCGTGGCTGGCAGCTCGCCGCAAGAAGCCGAAAGCTTCAATTCAATTAAAACAGAAAGTTGGCCAAAGAAGTTAGGGTGTGGTCGACAGAGTAGACTTGTTGGTGCATAAGGCATTGGCCAAGCGTACCGAAATCATTGCTGCCACCGCGCATTACAGATCCACTAAATTAAAACCTAAAATTTAGTCAGCAACTTTGCATATTCTGTAGGTATTTGCTTTGGGTCTGAGTGTTGTGGTACCACGGTACGTGTAGTTCCTTTGATACAGGGAAACCCAGTGTGGGATGAAGACTATGTACATATGTGACTGATGGGTGTTTATTTATTTATTTGCTTAGTATGTAAACTTTAGAAAAAATATTTTTTAATTTGAAAAACCAAACTCCTTCTTTCTTTTTAAATATTTTGTCATTGTCAATTAAAGATTACGCTGGGCAGATTTTGCAATGTAAAAAAGGTGTCGAGTCCGGTGGGACTCGCTCGTAGCCTGCAAAAGTCGCGGTGGGGTACAAGGGGTGACGAGCATTGTTATGCAAATTGAGGTCGTTATTTCGCTACGAGAGAGGAAAAAAGCACAGATTAAGTAACACACACAGAGAGAGGGTTCAAGATATATAAAAACACGCCGCAATAGTAGGTTTAGTAGTTAGACTCTCTACGACGTAGAGGGTCTACGGCATAGAGGCCTTAATTGCGAGTTTTGATAAGTTCACTACGGAAAAAATGGGTAGA
Organism: Perizoma flavofasciatum; assembly: GCA_958496245.1. NCBI lineage: Eukaryota > Metazoa > Arthropoda > Insecta > Lepidoptera > Geometridae > Perizoma > Perizoma flavofasciatum. The sequence continues at coordinate 9,634,596 of OY292421.1, forward strand.
CCGACGGAAACCACAGCAGTTGGGTAATATTCGTACCAATAATAATTTTGAATATTTAATATTATCCACAAAACTCCAACCTTTTGAGAATAGTAATTCTATATTCAATTTATTTGGAAGTTGGACTCTGTACTCTGCACTCTTGTGGAAAGAGCACGAAGCGAGCCAGCCCGCTCTGCTCCGCGCCACAACGCGGAACACGCTTTGCATAATTGGTAATAGGTACAAGTAGACGCTGGACTGTAGCGATGGAACTTTGCAGATTCAATTGTACTTAGTATCACTAGGATTAAAAATGAAGTGTTACAAAGCCAGAGTCTACAAAATAAGGTGTAATTTTATGTACAGACCTAAGCGTACTTCTGAAATACTATCGCAGGTGGCTGGTATTAAAAAAGTGAAATGTATCAGAGCTAGTATTTTGTTTTAAAAGTTATGAACTTCTTTTAACTCAGTGAGCTTCCCCAGAGATGTAAAAGCAGTCTCGCAGTCGGCACCGTCCCCACATAAGGCTGCTGCTTTAATAAAGAATATTCTTAAAAAGCTTCAAACCGGCTTAAACGCCGCGGGAGATCATTTTTCACAGCCTAATCGACGGAATTTTTCTCCGGTGCTGCGCTAAAATTACTAAAGTTGCGGCCATCATATTCATATTTTCACCCGAATTATCCAATATAACAAGTTTTAAAAGAGTAAGAGATGACTTTTAAAAGGAAAAGTTTTGTTAAAGCACGTAATGGCTCATCCAGCTCACGATTCCTGCGCGCCCGGGGCGGAACAAGCGGACCGGCAGCGTCAAATAAGTTTCTAATTGCTTATATTACCACTTTATATTCGCCTTTGGATGTAATTAAGTCATAAAGTTAAACCACATGAAAATGTACGTAAAGCAAAGCAAATTTTTCTTACAATTTTTTTCACAAATAAAATTTATTTTTTATAATTGGAGTTATTTTTTTTCTAACCACATCTGATACCGAACGATATAAGAGAAACTCCACCGATAAAGGTTATGTAGGCACTTCGCAATCCATTGAAGCAAAGCGGTGAAATGCATCCGCCTGGAAAAGTCATGAAAAATGCCCTTTCCTTTTTACCGTGTTAGCCTCTCGAAGAGGTGACAAAACGTCGCCTGTGGGGTGTGGTGGCGCATGGCGGCGCAATAAAAGTGTCTTACACGTGGTATCGGCCCGGCTCTCGCTGCTACTTGCTACTTTGCCACATACCATAAACCGTAAATAAAAATTACGGCGCATGTAGTATGATTGCGATGTACCAATTTTATGCTCGCATTTTGAGAATCTTTATTGATCTTTTTATTAGGCAAAGTAACGTTGAACCTATTTTCCGATAAGATAGGTATACCTCGTGTGTTCATAAGTCTTGAGACACAGTGAAACTAAAATATTTTTGGAGCTAAGTTGAGTATTCATTTATTGGATATTAAAATTAAAACTACTGACATCTAGATCTGTATTTAAAAATAAATCATTCAAAATGGCCGCCTTTGCATTCAATGCAGGCCTTCAAACGCGTGCGCCATTCATCTATGGCGGCACGAATCTTTTCAATGGGAATCCGTTTCGATTCTTTAATAAGGGCTCGCTTGAGAGAATCCAGGTTTGGGTGAGACTTTCTGCATGCCCTCAGCTCCAATTCCGTCCATAAAGAATAATCCAAAGGATTCAAGTCAGGGCTTGACGAGGGCCAATCTTCGCTCCGAATTAAGCCTGGCAAATTGGCCTCCAGCCAACGTTGGGTAGTCTTAGCTTTATGGGAGGGAGCAGAGTCCTGTTGGAAAACCCAGTATTTTCCAGCGAATAGCGTATCATTTAATGGTTTAACCACCGCTTCCAATATGTCGGTTTGGTAATTTTGTGCCTTCACCTTGACGCCTTGCTGGCAAAAATGAAGCGAAGTGACCCCCTCGTAGGAAACACCCCACCAAACCATCACACTTGCTGGATGATGAGTGCGCTGGACATAGCGTACAGATGGCTGGACGTCCTTTGAACTTCTGGCGTAAACCTTATTGTTCGGCCGGTTAAACTTTTCTTCCACCGTGAAGATCTTTTCATCGGTAAACAGGATATTTTTTGGATCGTGTCTCTTCAATAGGTTCCGACATCGTTCCAGTCGCAATTTACGAAGACGCTCGTTTAAATAATGCACTTTCCTTCGACTGTAGGCCTTTAGTTTAAGATCATATTTAAGTATCCTGTTCACCGATATTCGCGAAATGTTGGTCTGCAGAGCTAATTTCTTTTGAGTCCGGCAAGGGTTGCGACGAATTCGCTCTCTGATTACTTTGATGTTGGCGGGCGTCCTTACAGACCGCGGGCGGCCACATCTTCCACGGTCTTCTAAAGAGCCGGTCTCCTTGTACCTCTTTATGGTATAATACACAAAGTTCCGACTACATCCCAAACTTTGGATTTCACTAAAAACTTGCATTGGTTTTTTTCCTGCTTGAAACAGTGAAATTACAGTCGCACGCAAATCTTTTGTTGGCGCCATTTTCACGGAGAATGAAACAAATATTCAAATGTATATTTTTTCTGTTTCAAAACATTCGAAATTTAAAATTTTAAAAGTTTAAAAAAGGTTGCATGAATTACTTTCTTTTTAAATTAATTAAATAAGTTCGTCTCAAAACTTATGAACACACGAGGTATAATACATAATTATTGTCTTAGAAAAAATCATAACATATAATGCTCATTCTATGTTTTCGAAGTCCAAAGACTTTCTATTAAACTTTATTTTAAGCTTTTGATAGACAACTTTAAAAGAAACAAATTAAATGCGCTATTTACAAAGCTTTGACTCTGTAAAACGAGATCCCAAACAGTGAAAATATTTGAACAAAACTTTGGAGCGTCTTAGCGAAGTCAACACAAGAACCCTTAGAAATGAGTTGTATAAAAAGAGAATAACGTAACGTTGGAATGGGTAGACAGTTGAACTCGAGAGATATGGAGGAAATGTGTATGCCATTCTTGCTTTCAAGTTGGCAATAACGGGATGGTTATGGAGCGTGCTGGTGGCGTTACAGCCGCAGTAAATTAAGTAGCACAAGGAACGCGAAGTTCACCGGTAGCTATCTTACAGGGGGATCACAGCTAGCCACCGCTGCAACTAACGGCGAAACCTTTTAAGATCGTAAGAGCTTTTATATCACTTCAGTGCACAGTTTAAACACACGCCCACAACACCTTCGTGCGATAGATACTTATGAAACAGACTAGCAATTTACGCCGCGTTTTAGTGTTGTTCAAGCTATCTGCTGAATAAGCATGACATTCCTAAACAAAAATGAATCTTTCAAGAGATCAATAAAATAACAATTACACACAGCTTATAGATAGATAGATAAACTCTAAATATATAATAGATAAAATATATGATAGATAAGCTTATAGATAGATAGATAAACTCTTCATTGTACATAACACTATTTTACAGTATAAAACACAGAAACATAATAAAAAAACAAGAAATTCAAAATGTGCGGTCTTATTGCTGAAAGCGATTTCTTTCAGACAACCTTAGGATGGAGAGAATATAAATACGAATTTCCACAAAATTTGTGAGGAAAAATTTACTTTATTCTAGTAGAAAATAATCGCTACTTTTAAACATGGAAAAAGAAAGTCTGGAAAGAAAATAAAGAAGCCCAACTTAAATTTAGTGTATCGGTCTGTGAGTGTTTACGAGGCGCGCTCGTGAAATAAACAAACCGACAGTAAAGCACAAAGGAAAGGCCAGGGTTCTCGGAAATGGCTACCCATTCGCTATTTCATCACTTCTGACTAGTTAATGAAAAGGTGCATATATAAAACAGATATTTAACGGATTCAATTTTGAAGCAATCCAACACTAAAATTGGAGCAATTGGTAAGCTTAGTAAAGTGAAACAAAATAAAGGATATGTGTTTCACGCGTAAGTAAGCTACCCGTAGGTCTACTGAATAAGGTAAAAACTTGTAAAGGGTAGTAATGGACACAATAGGGTGTGAGTTTGCGGTTAGGGGGCTGCGGCGGCGGCCGGTGCCGGCTTTTAGCAGGAATTGCTACGAAAAGGCAAAGTTACGAGCGCCCAAAACTACTCCCAACACACGCAGAAACGAAGTCACTCTCTGTCAATAACATCAAACAAATAAATATCTATCCATTCAATTACTCGTTATCACATACGACTCCCGATTTCACGCAAGGTGCACCAATCACGGGCAGTGTCGAGCAACGTGGAATGGGATGGGGCCAACTCTTAAAAGTCCATATATTCAAATTGATTTGTATTAAACTTTTAAAATTGATTTAAACAATTAAAATCAATGATAAAAAACGCGATTATGAAATAGTTGTCTTAAGCGCGATTATGAAATAGTTGTCTTAAAATTTAGAATTTACTTAAAGTATGTGACAAATGTTTACAAATTATGTAACACTAGCTGCGCCCCACGGTTTCACCCGCGTAAGTTTCGATTCCTCGGGAATATCGGGATAAAAAGTAACAGTAAAGTATTTTACTGCTACATAAATACCCTTGATGATAAACTATTTATTATATGTAACATTTGTTTCTACCGGCGATCTAAATAAATTTTATAACACAAAAGCTGCTATTGTGACTTAACTATGATAGTTAGATATCCTCACTCGAGGACTGTTTTGGTCCCTCGAGCACTTTTTTGTTGGTAATAATGAGTACTTTAATCATATAGAGGTAGTACATAATTTTTATGAATCATTAAAAGTTTTCACAGCGCACGCCAAATAATGAATTTTATAGGCAAAATTTTGCTACTTTGGGTTACATTATTGAAATTTTCTTAAGGATCTCTATTTTTTTTGAAAATAAATTATAGCCTATGTTACTTCTTGATAATTTAGCTTTCTATTGGCGAAAAAACTGTTAAAATCGGTCCAGTAGTTTCAGAGCCTATTCGTTACAAACAAACAAAAAATCTTTCCTCTTTATAATATTAGTATAGAAAACTAACTAAGCAGTTACACTCGGTTTTTTTTTATATTTACATAGTTTTTGGTTTTCTTGATGAATGTATAGTTCATTAATTACGGTGAAGGGCAATTAATAATAACGTTTTTTTTAGAAAATTATTAAAAAGTTTATCGCAATGAGTATTTTTCATGTCAAGAAGAGAGAACAGAATTATAGTTAGATGATATTGTTGTTTGTCGTGTTACCAGTAATTGTGTGTAAAGTAAGAGTGACGAGCCAGCGAAGGCTCAGGCTGGCGAAGAGCGCTCCCAAGCCGAGGGCCGAGGGTGGACTCAAATTAAAACATTAACAATAGGTAATCCTCACGTGGCTAACAAGCCACCCGCGCCATTAACACAAGCCTATGAAACTGAATTATTTTATTGTTATAGTGCGTCCGTTTCCACCCCTCACTTACATAATTATCGAAAATATAATTTGAAACACGGCTCGTTCGCTGCAATTGGTGATCAAAATAATAACGAACTATTTTGCCTACAATGTTGTCCAATGTTCAATTTAACGGATTAACTTTGTAACTACCACAATAAACGGAAGCTTATAAATTCACGAGCAAACTTTCTGTAAACAAAAGCCTATATTTTGCTTTTATCGGTAGTTTTACATGAAAAGTGTCATAAAAGTTTTGTTTCTCTCTTAGCCAGCTAATCAAACAAAAAAGGGAATATAGAAGATGAAAGAAAATGTGTATGTATAAAAACGGAGCGAGTTAGTAGACGGCGCTAATGAGAGAGCATAAAGCGTAACGTCGTAAAGCCAGAGCATTAAGCGCCGCTGCCAGAAGCTGCCCGTAATCTATTCGAAGCTATTTTAATTAGCATCGTAGTAATAATAAAGCGGTGGCGAAGTTTTTGTGGCATCACGGGCACGCTTCCGAGGAGCTGTCTGAACGCCACCGGCAAGCCAGCGGCCGACTGACCCCTCCTCGATAAGGGAATACTTAAACCAACTTCCAACTTCTTGCTCACTAAACTTGGCCTTCTCGCTGAAACACTAATGTTAATTATATCTCACCCACGGGCGAAGTTATTAGATAGAGAACGCGTTATTTACAGAAAATTGTACTGTATATGTACTTGTTCGCAAAGCATAACACATTATTTGCACGGTTACGTGAATGAAGTGAAGCGATGTATGGCAATAACTAGAACTTCAATGGGCAAACTGAATAAAATATGGTCAAATCGTAACATCACAAAAGCCACGAACATCCGGCTGGTCGGAACGCTAGTTTTCCCCATATTTCTGTACGCTGCAAAGACGTGGATGCTACGAGAAGTTAAGAGAAAAAAGATATATGCTCTGGAAATGCAGGAGAAGACTACTTGGGGTGTCATAGACTGATTTTCGTACCAATGCTTTGATACTCCAAGAACTCGGCATCAAGCAGTGTCTGTCTTCTGCTTTGATACAATCTCGTATCCTAATGTTTTTCGGACACGTGTCACTTTATTGAGCGGCTTGTCGTGCAAGGACGAGTGGAAGGTACCAGACCCCCTTGGAAGGTCCAAAGGACCCAGGACCCATGCGACCAAATAATATCAGCAGTGGGCAGCAAAGTACACGAATGGCCACCAAGATGACCACCAGTAGAGAGAAATGGCGAGATATCGTGAGGCGAGCCACACCAGCCCTCAATAATACATCATGATGACTGTCTGTCCGCGCAACGACTGAGAACACATTATTTCTAATGTTTATGTACGAACAAAATGAAAGAAACGCTCTGTTTTATCGTGAAACATTCCTACAAAAGTGCAACAAGTTGGGAGCTAATTATCAAAATTACGAGAAGCATAGGCGTAATCAAGCTGCACAGAAAGCACTGTCAACAAAAGCACTGTCTACACAATGCTAGGTTGCTACATAAAACCTTATCGTAGCTGAATAGCAAAACCAACGTGCCGTACCAAGAGGTTGGACGTTAGAGTTGAGCGTATCTCTGCAAAAGTAAATCTAGCCGGGCACGAGGCTAAACACGATAGCTCCACCATCGCGTACGTAATACTACACCTCTATTACAATGCACCGGCTGTGTTTGTACCGTTAGAAGAATACTCTACTGCTCTTAGAATATGTTTTCTAAAACCGTGCTTTGTAAATTTCTCTTTTAGTCAAAGCCCAATGTGCAGACAAAGTTGGCGTTGACTAGGCTGGCATTGACTAAAGCATTCAGTGACAGCAACATATTATATCTTTAGAAAAAAAACGTACGTATTTGCTCCATACGGAAAGCCATAGATTTTGTAGTTTCTTCGGAGAAAATAACATTTCCGTAGCTGATGTAACCTACAGGTGGTTTGATTGTCTGGCTAATTACTTTCATGCGTTAAAAAAGAGTAGTTTCTACGGTCCGTTTTTCATTAATTTAAAATTTAATAGAAAAGTACGGCTGGAACGTATAACTGCGAGATAGTGTCGTGCGAAAGGAAAGGGGGCCGAACCACGCCAGAGCACTGTCCCAGAGGACGGCATTACATTTCGCTATAAATTTCATCCGCTGCCGGCCCGGAACACAATTCTACTTGCGATTCTTTTATATAAAATGCCTTTGTTTCAGTGCCTCAAATAGGTGTTCCGATTGGAAGGACGGTCCGTGACGCTGATATTAAAAAAGTTTTTCGGTAAAGTTCTGTCAGAGAGTGCTCTAAGATTTCATTACAATTAGAAATAACGTCAAAATACGTCCTTGCTGGTGTTTTTTTTTCTCTGTTTGTGGGTGCATGATAATTTAACTAAAATACTCCAAACAGTGTATGTTTGTATTCCAAAGTGTTTTTTAAAACATCGTAGAAAAAGCATAAACGTAAATCTATTTAGGAGAAGTAAACAACAACTATAAAGCTTTCGAAAGCTCCCCGGACAGTTATAGTACGTACCATATACAAGCAGACATAGCACATTTGTACGGCATAATGTCGTATGGCAGGTCAGGTGGCAAACGTTGAAAGCGCTAAAAGCGTTCATAAATTCACTCGAGACGAAACAGTGCGGACGCAGCTGGCTACACTCGCCAGCTTTTCTATATGTATACCTAGTACTACTGTACTCCAACTGGGATTACGCATTATTTTTACATTTCAATAAGGTCTTTGAACCACACACATACATGTGTATTTTCCCTTTGTAGGATTATAGAAACAAATAGCTGTTTTTGTTTCCAGCAAAACTCGTGGAACTGCTAGATGTTACGAGTTTTGCTTATGTTGGTGTTTTAATAAGTCTAACCTAAACAGAATACATAAACACTTTTTTTTGTTCGTATCGAAATTTTGGCTGAAGCCGTCTCCGAATTAGTTTACTTCCATAATAACAAGTAATTTTTTGCAAAAATTTCAAAATCCTGACATGATTTCCATTATCCATTGTAGCCCTCAATAGTGACTTGTGGCGATAAAACTTATCTAAGAACTATCCTTGAAGTCATACAAATCGATTGCAAAAAATGGCACGACCATTTATGATTGACATTCTCAGATCCATACTTAGTAAGCAAATCTGTAAGAATATCGAGTAGGGGGTAGTCAGAGACACGTCCTGAACATGACACGTCATGTTGAATCAAAACATGGGTTTTTATTCAACATAAAATAAAATAACAGTTGTACAGCCATGATCAGCATTACAACATTCACAAATTAGATAGATAAGCAATGTCTAGTTTACGCTTATAAATTCTTAAGTCAAACAAGTTAAATACAAAAAACACAATCAAAATAAATAACAAATTAAATACAATGTCACAGCAGTCTCTAAATACAATAAACTAGCCGATGCCCGCAGTATTACTCGCGTAGGATGGATAATTGATAGGTGCATCAAAAATAATTCCATGCCTTGCACCCTTAAGGGCTTTTTGAATACCCTAATACGTATTCAGTTCTTTTGCATTTTAAGTATCCAAACTAAGTTTACAGGAAATCGCACCACGCGTTTAACATTTCTTGAACAAACGTAACATACCATCCTACCCCGATTGAGGGGTAGTTTTAAAAAAAGAATATTAGGCTTTTATCATTTGTACTGAATAATATTTATACCGACTTTCAAACAAATTGGACCACTCGTTAAAAAGTTCCCATACAAACTTGGACACTCTCTATAACCCCTTAGAGGGGTATTTTGGGGAAATAATTATAAGACTTTTATCATTTGGATTGAAGAATATTTATGTGAAGTTACAAGACTGTAAGTTCAAGGAATACGATTTTCCACACAAAGGTTTTCAGCCCTTTTCATCCCCTTAGGGATATTTTTTTCCAAATTCCATTCTTAGTGCACCCCTACACCATAAGAGGAATATACCCTCCAAGTTTCATGCTTCTAAGACTTATGATTTAGGCTGTGCGTTGATGTATTGTGGAATTGTGTGCGTATTGTGGGAACTACATTAGTGATATACCACGTAAATACTTTTTTTTGCAAATACAATAAATAATATACACCCAGACCCGAGACAAATATTTGCCGATCATACAAACATTTGTCCTGCGGCGGAAATCGAACCATATTTCTAAGATGTCATTTGGTAGCTTGTTTTAAACGCGGCACCGCACGTTTAAAACAAGTTTATCCAAAAAACGCTGTTGTTTAATACTTCGTATTTTTCGGTGCAGTGAAAACTTTCGAGGGACGTGAATTACTATGGAACAATTTAAATAAATGGATATTTAACTTTACAAACTGTTACCTCATATATATATATATATGAATAGACTGTAATGTAATTATGTTTTATTGGCAAAAGTAACATTTAACTGTCAGTTTGTTTTGGTTTACAAATGGCCCTGACACATTTCATTAGTGCTTCAAAGCACTAACTTACTTTACCAGTTGAATTACCCCAACACCATACCTAGGAATAAATGTCACGTTCCCATGATATGCAGTGAAAACTGTAGAAGGGTATGCAACTTTAGAGTGCATATAAATTGCATAGGAGTGTTGACTTAGTCTTAAATATAGACTTTCTACATGTGAGTTACAGCCTAAATTGCAGTCAATGCTTGACCTTAAAATTTGGTAGTGTCAACTTGCTGAATTTTATGACCTGAGTGATGTATATCAATTTGATTTATTTTAATGGCTCTATTTCTGAACACTATCACATTGGTGTGATGGTGGCTTTACTCATATTTAAAAGTATTCGCCATCTCACTAACAATATTTCTTAAGGTGCATTATGCTTAGAACAATTAATTATATCAGTCCTATAATGCGATTAAGTCCCAGTGTTATAATGATAAAGTAGGATATTATAAGGTCTATACTGCCACAATAACTGTCTTATATGCAGGTACTTTTATTTGGATTATCGGGAAAGTTAATAATTCATAAAACGTGTCAAAAGCTGTATCAGGACTGTCACAATTAAATATGTCATAAAAAGATACCGAATTAATACATTGGTTAAAATTGACAATATTTTCGCGACTTTAGTCTCGTCTTTTTACAAACCAATACCCCAGTGGGTATCGGCTTCACAACCTGGGCTGTGTGGTCAGAAAGAGCGATTTCAAGAATTCTATGTTTACATCCTCTTATGCTAAAAATAAAATTAACAATACATTTTCCACGCGACAGGTTGCATGTCCTTCGAACACTAACCGATGGAAACATGCTTTCCAATTTTGGTTCTTACATAATGGCTAAAGGTTAAAATTAATATTATAAAAAAAATGAAATTGTTAATCGTGCTAGTACCTACATACTATTTACATTCAAACATGAATTTTTGATTACAATTAATGGCTCCTTTGCTCGTAATACTCTTCCAAGCACATAACACAGATATGTGAAATGCGATCAAAGTTCGTGGAGGCAACGTGTGTGCGGGTTCAGATACGGCTCGACTAACGAAGTAAACAATCGACACAGACAATTCACGTCCGACGAACGAGCTAACAGAACCGACTCCAAGACAAAGGGCTGATGAATCTGATTATTTCGTTTTATTGTCATACGGCACCGTGAAATCTGAACAAGCGCCGCCATGCGAAATGTATACGAATTTAACATGTTTGGCTTTGTTAGGATTTATAGCGCATCAAATCAGATGATAAACTACGAGGCAGTACAGCGTATTGCACCTTATCCCGACGCAATAGCAGCGGTCAAAAATCGAATGTGATACGAGTATCTACTTGTAAGTGCACTAAGTTATCGTATAGCAAACGTATCGTGTTTGCTCAAAGTTATTGCACCATCTATTGCCCTGTCTGTAGCAATACCTGTAGCAACTCCCTGTAGACCTTCGGAAGTCTTTCATGGCTTTTGAATGACATGTTCAATTTTCAGATGAAAGAGCGACTCCGTCCTGCGCTTCGTTTGTAGAACTTTTATCAATAAGAACAGGTTTTCCAATATGAAGTTTTATAGTAGCAAACCAAACAGGAGACATGCTTTTACTATTCATGAATGGATACTTGTTATAATACTTCTGATGAACAGGGTGTGGCAAGATAATGAGACTCAGGTACCTTTCTTTTGTAGTTGTAAACTTCAATTAAAATAAAAACTCAATTCAATTCAATTTATTTATTTGCGAAACATGGGTACAAGCAGTAGATAATACAGTTAAAGTAAGTCCAACCATGATCTGCTTTACAGCATGCAAAATTTAATATAAGAATAAGAAAGTATAAGCCTTAGTCTAAAAAGTCATACATTTGATAATACAAACAGGCTAGCATGTCACAATATTTTATGTAAGAAGAAAAAAGAAAATGTATATAATTATAAAATGTCAAATTCTTAAAACTATCTAAAATTTGTCAAAAAGATATTCATTTATACTGTAGTACGCCTTTTGTAATAAAAGTTTCTTTAGTTTTAATTTGAATAAGTTTAATGTATTAATTTCCAGAATGTTAGTAGGCAAATGATTGAAAATACGAGGCGCCATGCAGAAAATACTGTTGTTAAACATTGCTGTCTTGCTTGGAGGACAACATATTTTCGTGTTCTGTCGTTTACTTTAAAATTTTTGAAATAAATACATGTTGCTTTTTACAAATAAGGCCATCTCATATATGTACATAGAGGGTAATGTCAAAATATTTAATTGGACAAAGTACGGTTTGCAACTCTCGATTTGCCTTATCTTACAAATAGCCCTGACACATTTCTTTTGCACTTTAAAAACCTTTTCTCTACCAGTTGAATTGCCCCAGAATAGAACGCGGTACCTTAAAATGGATGCCGCATAACCGTGATATGCAGTGACCACTGTTGAGATGCTTGCAACTTTAGAAAGCATATAAAGTGCATAAGACTGTTGATTCAGTTTATTACATAGGTGTTCAACATGCGAGTTCCAGCTTAAATTGCAGTCAATAGTTATTCCTAAAAATGTAGTCGTGTCAATGGGGAGAACTTTTTGTCCTAGGTAATCTATATTAATGTCACTTATTTTAATTGCCCTATTTCTAAATATCATTGCATTCGTCTTCATTAAGTTCATTTTTAAATTGATTGAATTAAGCCATTGGATTATGTCACTAAGGGTATGATTGATGTCGTTTTCCAGCAATGATTTACTAGTACCAGAAAACATAACTGTACTATCATCAGCAAACATGATTGTTTGATGTTTAGCAATTTTAGGTAACTCGTTAATATATATTATAAAAAGAAGAGGCCCAAGAACGCTACCTTGTGGTACTCCAATATTTACACCTCTTAATGCAGACGCATACTTTGTCTGTATTCTTGACTTGGGACATATTCTTGTTATTTCTGTCATTTGCTTCCTGTTAGTAAGGTACGATTCTAACAGGTTTGATACATTGCCTCTGACTCCATATGAATTAAGCTTTTGAATTAGAATTCCGTGATCCACATGATCGAACGCCTTTGTTAGATCCATGTAAATAGCACATGCCGTATTGTTATTATCGATATTGGACATTGCTGTTTCTAAGAATTTGTAAATTGCTTGATTAATAGATTTATTTCTCCTAAAGCCTACCTGCTCGATAGCGAAAAGGTTATTCGATTCAAAAAACTCATTAAGCCTATCATAAATAACCTTTTCAAATATTTTTGAAATTACTGGGACTAGTGCTATAGGACGATAGCAAGCCATATCGTTTTTATCATTTTTTTTTAAAAGAGGTTTTATTATAGTGATTTTTAATTTATCCGGGAAATAGTGTCCATTCAAAATGCACAGATTTATTATATGGGATAAAACAGGTGATAATTTCATAGCTACTTGTTTAATCATTTTGGTTGCTATGTCATCATATCCGGTGCTATTAGTATTTTTTAAATTAATAATTATTTTGAAAATGTCACTAGGTATTGTAGGAGTCATAAAGAAGGAACCACAATTGTTTGTTGCGTTAATTTTAATGTCATGTTTGTCCTTATTTGATATATTATCAATAAAAAAGTCATTGAATGAATTCGCAATCTGTTTAGGATCATTAATAATACTGCCATTTACTTGAATTTGGTTTATTTCTTCTTTAGGAAGATGATGTTTTGCGCGATTAATTATATCCCAGGTAGCTTTACATTTGTTACTGGCTATGTGTATGTAATGGTCGTTTTGGGACTTCTGTGTAAGTCTCATAATGCGACTAAGTCGTGATTGTAGAGCCACGAACGAGTTTTTATTACTTTTAGTGCGTTTTGTCCGATATTTCCACAATAACTGCCGTTTACGCTTACAGCAATTACGTATGCCTTTGCTAATCCAGCTAGGGCGCCTCTGTACTGGTATTTTTATCTGTATAACTGGAAAACAGAGGTGATAAAATAAAGTAAATAATTCGTAAAACATGTCAAAAGCAGAATCAGGATTATCACATTCGAAAATGTCACAGAAAGATAATGAATTAATACAATGGTTAAATTTGTCAATATTTTCCCGACTATAGTCACGTCTTCTAATATACCAGTATCTGATATTGAGGGTTCGTTTCACAGGACAGGTCAGTATCTGGGCTGTGTGGTCAGAAAGTGCAAGTTCAACATTTTTACACTTACAACCTCTAATATTATAAATGAAATTATCAATGCATTTATCGGATGCCGGTCTTGTGGCTTCCTTCAATGCTAAATTAAGATTGTAGGATGTCAAAATAGTCATAAAAGTATTTGATTCTTTCGATTTTTTTAAGACGTCAATATTAAAATCACCACATAAAATTATCTTCTTTTTTCCACATGCAAATCTGTCAAGAAGGGATGTAAAATTTTCGAAAAATATGTCAAGATCTTCTAAAATAGTCCTAGGTGGACGATATATACCTCAGATAATATAAATTCCATGGTCTAAGAGCTCTATCCCGGAACACTATAATATCCTCCACGCAAAATTTACTTATTTCATCGATTCTTTTAAATTTATGAGTATTCCGAACCATGATACATGCCACCGTGCCTGTTTTTACGTGAAAACGAAGAACCAAGTGAGAAATTAGGTATAAATAAGAGTTTAGTATCACTGCTTATCATATTGTGTTCCGTAATACACAACACATCTATGAGACTGTTTTCACTTACGAGTGATTCCATAGATAATGACAACAGATCAGATTTCGACAAAAGCCCATCTTAGTTTTGGTGAATTATATGAATGTGTTCATAGACGAAAAAATGTTTCAGAACTTTCTAAAGAAGAAGCAACTGGGTCAGGGTCGGTCTGCGTGCATTTATCCACAAGGACAGTGGAGTTAGGCTTAGGGCAATTCAGCTCTCTTTGATGCTCATCAAACTTCATCTTATAATCTAATCGGAGCACCTCCTTTAAAAGCAAGTGGCATTTGTGCAAGATCAAAGAAATACGTCGAGGAACAGATACATTCGAGATATTCATTTCGACAAAACTCACATTATTAAACCTAGAACACATAAACTTCAACTCATAATTTAATTTGAATTTATTTAAACATCTATTATAAGGTATGCCTGATATAATTACATTAGTATTAACTGCTTTTTCCAGAAAACATCTGACTGAAAATTTAAAATCAAAGGGGTTTTTATCATTTACGCCTGCCAAAACAATAACAAAGTCTTCTTTGTTTAATTTTGGCACGATGGAAACTTCCGCCGATAACACATCTCTTGTAGTTGCTCCTGCTTTCCAGAAGCAGCTGACCAAGAAATTCTGGCCTACTAACTTCTGAAAATGATGTTGAAAATGCCGGCCTTGGTCGTCTGCCAGGACTAATATCCTCCGTCTAGCGGCGTGACCGGTTGAATCAGTGCCGATCCTGTGAGTGACCTGAGTCATATCAGCCTTTCCAGCTGGGGTCAATATTGGTGGTGTACTTGCTTGAGGGATAATTGCAGTCTCAATCTCAACGTTGAATTGCAAACTCTCTTTGGGCAATACGTGTACTTTTTTGGGCTGCGATTCTAAGACGCTGCCTAAATCAGTACAAATCTCTGTAGTTGGCGTTGAAAACTCCTGAAAACTAGAAACAGATCCTGGAGTCCGATCACAAGGTGGTTGGATATCACCGCTGGCACCAATTGAATGAGATTCTGAGCCACTGCAGCTATGGACATCTTTCTTTGCGCTTGTTGGTAACTGTAGATTCCGTAACGGAGTATTGAGGCGTTTATTAAAAGTTTTCGTTTTCCGTCCGGATAGAGGTGTCATGCTTTTTCGATCAGGGGTATTAATTTTTTTTTTATATGTTTCTATAAGTTTTATACATCTTTGTAGTTCAGATTTTAGATTAAAAAATTCACTGTTGAGGTTTTTTATTTCCTGATGAGCACTTGTCAACTCATTACTCAAAGTGGCGACTTTTTCACTAAGCTCGTTCACTTCCTCACTACAATTCAGGGAGGTGTTTGGAAGGCTCATCATTGTCGTGTCAAATAGTGATGAATTTTCATGTTCCGAGTCATCTGTTAAGGAGCTTGCTTTGTAGCGCTTGCGGACCGTTACGTTTTCAGAAGTCATTGTTCAAATAAATAAAAATCATCAATGCAAAAAGTCAAAAAATATCCGATCGCAAAAAGTGATTCTCTTCTGTGGGTTTGAACTCGGGGTGGACTGTATAGAAGGCGGACTTGCTGTCCTCACTACTATCGGAGACTAGTATTTCACTGCAAAATTGTGGATTGCTTAGAACAGCAATAGTATTCAAAAATAAGGCAGCCGTTTGGTTGTGAGTCATACAGATTTTTGCCAACCCTATATTTTATTTTATGAAGTCACTTCACTGCACTGTTTTGCTGAATTATAATTAGCACTTTTGTATGTTTTATCGGAACTATCACTGGTGTTATTTATTAGTTTGTATCACATGGAAAGATGGTATCACAGGAAAAGACCATATTTTGTTTTTGTTTACACTTTCTGTACAGGTCAGGTCGTTCACTGAGGTTGTTGTTATTATTAGTTTATCTGCTGAATTGTTTGTATAGATAATATTGTCACTGAATATTTGGGTGTCACTTTACATACATACTACATACATACATACTTTGACTTATATACAGAATACGGGTTAAAACTATTTTTAAAGAATTTTTAAATACAGAGCCGATGTTTATCTTGCTAGCGCCACCTGGTGCTCCCCTTTTTATATATACAAAAACTACTTTTTATATATACAAAAAACGGAACTTTAAAAAAATCACATTCTCATTAAAATAAATTAGTTAAAAATAAGTAATAAGCTCTCTTTAAAAAATATGGAATATTTCCTCTAAAGTAACAGATCCAATCAAATCGTAAGATTTCGATAAAGCTCACATATACGGTTTTTTTAAACGAAATTTACTTAATATTTTCTACAAACAAAACTTTCTTACTGCAAAAGACTAAGTACTTTCCTTTAGAGTTTCATAATCAAGCCATAATCTGTATACACCGCTAGGTAGATACGGTATATGTATAAATTATTTGAGCCATGCGAGGTGTTACGTAGACTATTCCTGCATTCCGAACGTACGCTTGCAGCTGCCAGCACGGTTTGCCGCTTGCGAGCCGGCAACCGACGTCGTCGACACAAACACGGCGCGCAGACTGCATTCCACTCCAATACCCCCCAACAAAACATATCCTGACGAAATTCGTGCGGATACGCTACATTTTATTGCCAACCGACGCGAACAGAGAACAAAAATTGTCACGTAGCGTCGAAAAACAGGAATTCCAGCGGAATACAATAAGCATCATGATTTTCGACATCGACGAACGAAAGCAATGGCTATTGCCGACGTTCAAAGCATACGTAAAGTTTGGTGATATATCAAGGAGAGCTACAGTTCGACGGTTATCGTGGAGCTGAAGAAAGGGAGCAGCAATGCGACGCGTTATTTACGACTAGTGGTTCCGGTGCAACTGGAATTGTGCAGGAAGTCCACCTGCCGCCTTTTGTTACCACAATGCATTTTCACGAGCAAAAATCCGTTTTTCATTCCAAATTACATTTTCGCAAATTGTTTCAGTTGGATATTCTGTTGTTTTACGAGTATGCATTTGTCAGTTGTTGAATTCTTCTGCAAGAAAATAAGGAAATACTTGTTTTGCCTATACGTACTAATACAATCTACAATAGAACAGATACTTTGTTCTTTTTGTACATTACACAATTCGAAATATCTTTTATAATAACATATAGATTTTCGAACCCAACAAAATAAGCGTCAGAAATCAAATTCAAACTGAAAATAGTGTCTCCGATCATTTCATATAATAGACAAAGTATCAAAGCGAATTTTTGAATCGGCAAAGACGATGTATGGTCGGTAGCATGATCGGATGGTATCGTTACGTCTCTAATATTTATTCGTACTCAAAGTTATCGTTTTATTTTCTAATCGTTAGAAAATGAACGAACAAAAAGCAGGGAAAAATAGAAACATCGATTTAGCGTGACTCTTATTACACTAGACACAAATTGCCCGGTGTGGCATTGAAGATAGATTTTTATCAGCGGAACCCACTTGCAGCCGTGCCAGGGACATAAAACCTTACTTAGCGAGCCACAAATCTTCGTAACGCCAAGCCGCGATAAAACACTAAGCTCACGGTACAAAGAGAGACCACGAAAAAAAAAATCACCTGGTGGCCTCGGCGCAGCGCCCGGTTACTACCACACGAGATATTACTCACACATGAATTATGATGTTTTATAATGAAACTCGGGCTAACTCACGACCCTTCTACCACCGCTCGCTATGTAGCAGCTGGTTAACTATTTATGAACGTCGGATAACGGATAGAGATTACATAGCAATGTTCTCGTCAAACACAATTTAGAAGAATGCTTGAGAAACTGCAAATCTTAAGCCGCAAACAGCAAGCGTTCATACGTTCCCGGGAAGGAAACCATTACGTATTTGCCGAACCGCTCATTCGAAAGCGCCTTTCATTGTTCAAACGGAGTTGTGGACGCGGACGGCGCTCGGTATCCGAGATCAGCAAACAGAGAAGAGTAATAAAGCCATTAATTCCGCTGTACGTGCAAATAACATAAATCAGACTGTAGCTCTTAGCCGCCGCAAGACTGCTCTGAGCGCACGCAGCGAGCGAAGCCGTGGCTAAATTAAGCGCCTGTCATACGTCCTGGCGTACACGTGATCGCAAACCAACAATCCAAAATTGCAGATTTACCAGAACACATATCGCGTTCAAAGTTTTAATCAAAAGAAGTTGTGTTGTATATTATTGGTGGTTTTTACGTTTCGGGTAAACATGGGGTGTTTTTAAAACACAAAGCTTTTATCCTTGCAAAATCCTCATTTAACA
Organism: Perizoma flavofasciatum; assembly: GCA_958496245.1. NCBI lineage: Eukaryota > Metazoa > Arthropoda > Insecta > Lepidoptera > Geometridae > Perizoma > Perizoma flavofasciatum. The sequence goes on from OY292421.1 coordinate 9,653,348, forward strand.
GGTTGCCGCAGGAAATAGTCAGGTATTTGAGCAAAATTGTTTTTGTACAAAGAGCCAACCTACTAACTGAACAAAAGGTTCGAAGGGTAATTTGATCAGATAGAGAAATACCTAGAGAGCTCGTATCTGCATAGCCAATTTTCGTTATATTGTCGCTGAGGCAGTATTGCCTAATCAACCCATAATCAAGGCTTACCTACATCTTGGTTAGATAAAAGCGCAATTTCTCTGAATTTCTGAGAACACACAACAATTATCACTTAACTTTATGTCTTTGACTGATTACTTGCTGTTATAATAATTGCGCATACTAAGTATGCTTATTGTCGAACGTATAAGAAGAAACAAATAAACAAAAAAAAACAACTTTTAATTTCTTTTCGACCTTTGTTGTCGAAGAAAAACACTACGAGTAGTTCAACGCGTTTGCGCTGCGGGTGGAATAAGGGGGTTTATTTTCACAAAAAACTCCAAAAGTAATTTCTCTTTAAAGTTTATTTCCCTGTCCAGCGCGAGTTTCCTCCTAAGTAAAAAAAAACTTTTTATCTCTTTATTTTTATACTATCTTTAAATGTTCGCACAGATTAAAAAATCGTTAAAAGAAAGGGAGAAATTCCGGAGCCGGCAGTATCATTATATTCGCAACATGAACTATAAAATACCAATCTATTTCGAACCATTAACCTAGACTTTCAATGTACATTAAAGGGGAGGGACTGCATTCCCCAGAGCAATATCACGGAAAATATTATTGGCGATGTCTCGAGCCCGCCGGCCGGACTCGTTTCGAGGATTAGCGAAAATTAGATTTCAATAAGACGCTTGAGTCGAGGCAGGGAACAAACCTAAGTCGAAGCCGGGTAGGGCGGAGACGGTCACGCTCCATCTTTTAATGCAATGTCAGCAACTCGGCTCAGCGTCGCTTCCTACAGTTGTCTCAGCAAATGCTTTGTTTTCCTGTGCTTGGGTTTCACAACTGTGTTTTATTTATATTCCAAAATCAAGTAAGATAAAAGAACATCAAAGCACGTCGAAAACTCAGGTCCGTGTAGTTTTCGACGTGCTTTGATTCACTGGCTAAGGTGCATATGCATCGCGTTTGTAACTCGGAATACAGTCATACCTCCGACAGTGAAAGTTATAACAATAGAACATTATTTTGTAGAAAATAACGACTTAAACTGCCAACAAACAAGAAAAACATTGCCAACGTTAGGTATACTGGTATGTACAGAATAAAAAAGTCTCTATCCAAATAAATTATTCCCCCAATTCGGCCGTTTCGATTCAAATTGAAAGAGCATCTCTGTATAGAGATTTCTCTAACCGCGAAGGAAGAGAGAATACAAATAGGCATATAAACGGAAATGAAATGGCTTCATGAATCGTATGGACAAGCCACATCGCGGGGCAATTTATCAAGGACGAAGATAACAAACAAAATTGGCAGCACAAGGGGATATGATATACGTACCTAAAACAAATGTTAGAACCATCACATTGAAGAGTTTAATTTTGAGATGCATTATTCGGGTATCGAATTAAAATTACTTATTCATTACATATTCGCACGCCGTTCACGTTCTGTATAGATAGCTCGCATAACTCTCACAAGGGATGCCGCGCAGCCCACCGAAACAATAGCAGATTATCAAACAAAACGACGTAAATAGTCCTTGGAATAGGAGAAATAGGGCGCGGGTTAAGGGTCCGTAGGATATCCGCATCGCGACTCGAATTCTAGATGAGGTAACGAACAAATTACGTTTTTGGTTACATTTTTTAAAAAATAATTGTACTTTACGATTCTCCTGCGTTCGTTAATCGTTAGGATGTCGATACAGTTCTTATATCAAGACTACGTTACAACTATTGAGTACTGACATTAATACGAAAATAAAACATTTTAAAAACGAAAAATAACAATTAGAATCCTAATTAGATAAACAGCACCAAATTAAAAAAGGATTCAACTAGAACCATTGATCTGTCAATTTCATAGACTTAAAAGAACCTCCACAGCTGGCTACGAGCGCCTTATGTGTAGAACCGCTTGTACCATTCTACTAAAAATTATAAAACTTTCGTAATCAGCATTGCATATTTATTTCTTTCTCTTTCGTCCAACTACTCGACTGTAGGTACTCGTATATCTAAATAAACACTAACTGAAAAAACGATCCAACTCCTAAAGGTCTATGGCTGAATGCATCGTTCAATCGTATGATAAAGACGACCAGCAACAAAGTTCTTAGCGTTAGGTCGCTTACAGAAACATGAGTCTCGAGACACTTTGTAAATGTGACTTTTGTATCGTTGTATTTTACCTGTATTCAAAGGCAGGAAAGGTATTTACGCAGACCACTTTTAAGATAAACTTTTATCCCCAAGTTTTCAACGCACCCATATTGATACATATTCGTATCAAGTATTTTCTTTTTTGTAGACATTTTTCATACAAACAAATTTGTTTGTGGAAAGATCTAGTCCATGTAAATAGCTTTTAGTTGAGCCAAATATACCCCGAAATCAAGAAACATTCGAAACTATTTACAATATTATTAGCTCTTCCGTGAAATAAGGTCCAAAACAACAGAAAAACACAACCCCTAACCAGTTTTTGGGGTACAAATGTAGTAGTGTGACAATTCAATTATGCTTTAGTCAGAGCTACGAAATCTGGCTGCCTTTCAAAACAAAGACCCGGCTAATAGTATCGCGCAACGGATAAACAGCGCGACACCGAGTTTGTGTTGAAAAAATAAAGGCGCGACGACGCCCGAATAAATGAGAGCGGCGATAAACAGGAGGATCCGTTCCGAGCGGAGGGTCGATACCGAAATACATTATTCCCCGATCCGAGTGTTCCGATTCAAATTGAAAGAGCACCTCCAACATGAGATTTCTCAGGCGGCGAGTGGGCGCAGAATATAAATCGACGTATAACCAGAAATGGAAGGGCTGTGAATTTCCGTTTCGTGGTGAACGGTCGTGTTCAACTGCTACCCTTAAGAGATATTAAACGAATATTGCAACTGTTATAAAGTGTTTTACACTCGAATAATACCGCTGCTACTATTCTAAAGCTTCATTAAACTGTTGCAATTACCATTGGTTTACTACGGAATGACTATTATCGGAACAAAAAATAAAAACTTGCTCGTTGGAAGCTGTAGCAGTGAAAATAAAAGCTTAAGTACGAGTAGGAGCCTCGCTTTAAGTTAAACGCAAATTAGATTTTAATGAGGACTTCAGTTATTGACCGCTCAGTCTCGTCGTCGTCGGTAGCGTCCCGTTGTGATGGTAACGTCGAGTTTTATAATGAGTATCGGCTTTTTACCAATCGCTCATTATAACTATTATACTATTACGTCAACATGAAGAAAGGAGTCCTATTAATATTATAAACGCGAAAGTTTATGAAGATGGATGTTTGTTACTCTTTCACGCATAAACTACTGAACGGATTTTGATGAAACTTTAGAGTAATATAGCTTATACATCAAAATAACACATAGGCTACTTTTTATCCGGGTACCAAGCCGTGGGCAGAAGCTAGTACTTTATAAAGGATCGTTAACTTCTGAGTTGCGTCAAGTTGATCGTCACGTTTTTTTTTCAGAGTGACCATAAACTTATTTTAAGTTACTGCTGAGTACGTTTAGTTAGGTTTACAGTATAAAAGGGACATATATAGCCATCACCTCCCCTCATCGTGTATTCCGTCCTATTCACAACACGCCCAGCCGATATTTACGTAACAGACGCCTCCGCTGACTTCTGACACTGTCTTAGCTACGCCATAACAACGCGATGTTATATTGAGTACACACACATCGAAAATCTGCAACGTACACAATTCTGCAGACGAGGAGAAACCCAATTACCTAATATTCTTTGTTGGTTCTTATGGCTGATATTTATCTTGCACGCGTGTTCGTTACAAATATTATCTGAGAGATCTCTACGCGTGTTTCTGGTGATATTGATCTGGTTATGAGATTATACTAATACAGACAGTCCCAACCTGGCCAGACATCATTTGAAAAAAACTTAGCAAATCAAACACATGGAGTTTTAAAACTGAAAATTGAAATGCATAAACTAAAAAGCTTTTAAAATATAAGGATCAGTCAATATTTTATTACATTCCAGAAATATCAAACCGAACCTCCCGTTTTCTACGCGGGTGCTGTAACCGAGGTCCGGTCAGAGTCTAGTTACATTTCTTGGAGTGTTGTGGTAGTAAGATAGATGAATTATCAAATTAATTTTAAAACACTGACTTGTTTTTCTATCATTGGTTATGGCATTCCTAATAAATAGGGAATTTAGATTAATCAACCTAAAAGAATCTTAAAGAATCTTGAACAGACAAACAAAAAAACAACTTCTTAGCGGCAAACGCATATACGGGCTTCTGTTAAAAGCGAGTATAAAGGACAAAGATCATTACGTTGTCTTTATGACTTTGGCCCATTGCACACAAAACAGTAAATGAGGTATAAAGAGGTACAAGCAGAGCGATAGTTAGCTCGTACAAGATGATTTCGAAAGGCGCCCGAAGCGACGGAGGCGGCCAGGGTGGGTGTCCACGGCAGTCTAACTTTATTAAGGACAAGGCTCCGTCGTGAATCAATCTGTTACAGTGGCACTGCGAATCGGCAGACGACGAAAATTTTATTTGACGCGCGAATTTTATTTCGATGTGGCCTGTCTGCTAGCAATATGAATTCCTACAAGTCGAACTGTCTCTAGCAGATTTTAATTCGCGAACGTGCGACAGGGGTATACCTACACAATGTCAGTTTAGCGACTCGTGTCTTCTGAAGTCTTCAGAGTGAAACTTACTTTCAGTAGTACTATTATTTCTTCTGTGGCTGAGTCAAGGTGACGCGCTTCACAATGCCCTATTCAGATTTAAATAGCTTTACGCCCAATTGCGCCTCAATATGGCGTCAGCTATCTCGGATAGTTGGTGAAGACATAATTAAACAGATAAGAGGTAAGTTAGCGCCAACTTGAATGGCCTATTATGCCGAACAATTTTGCTTTATTGTGTTAAATTATGGTCGTTTAAGGAGGTTAGGCAAATTTCACGATATACATAATAATAAGTATAGTGGATATATATAGGCAACTAAAAGCTTGACCTATAGATTTTTATCAGGATAACCGAAGTTCTTGAGGTCATTTACTTGAATTGGTTTATCGCGTTACTTATTTAATAAAATATAGAGTGGCTAGCTGACCATAAAATGTACACAGTCAACCTGACCTATGAACAAAGCGAAGAAGCGAAGCGAACACTAAATACACCTAATTTTGAATGGCTTCACATTAACCAGACAAAATCCTTCAAGTTTCAAGTAGATTCGGTAAAGGCATCTAACACACGCGTTACCATGCGAACAATGGCTCGCGACAAGCGGAGGGGGGGAGTAGCGGCTCCGGCCTGAGCAAAGTTTGGCAATTATGGCGACCGCATGTCTGAGCGACGCTACACTCATTAACGACTGAAATTCGACTAGTCTAGATTAAAAGTCCTCGAGCGGAGCCCGACACGACCCAGAGAAATACCGCGCACAGCTGGATAAGATACGGATTAATGCGAGACCAACGTCTAAACAAATAGCGCAGTTAAAACTTTTCCAATAGTTCAGGCGCTTCGTTACAAGAGCTCCCTTTCAAACTATGTACTGAATGGTCTATAAAATACACAAATAACTGTTATTAGGTCGTGGATGTCACAGAATACAATTTTATTCAAATCAGTACGTATTTAACTTGTACTTACAATCCGAGAGCAAGCAGAGTGTTTTCAAAAGTACGTTTGATGTATTAGTAAGTCGTAAAAACAATGATTGAAGTTCCGTAACTAGTTAACGAGAGCCACCGACTGCTACGCAGTGAGTTCGAGAGCATCTGAACAAATATTGAAGGTACTTATGATTTCTTCAATAGTTCAATAGCGCTCTCGGGTGGAGTGATGTTCCGCAGTTCCGTTTTGGAAAAATATTTGCGGAGAACGGTTCAGCTCACACCCTGTCGTTAAATTAATTCAATCCCAGTTAACGACTTCGCAGCCGAATACAAATTATGGCGGAACAGATCGTAAACAGCTAATGTATATTTGTAGCGGTATCCTGAATCCCGCTCCCTTACGTTAATATCCTTATTTATCCCATTTAAAGGCGGTAATTATCATTAGTCACTTCTCTGTCTTTACTTTCGACACTTGCAGGTTATGTGTGCACCTTTATTGGGCATATGCTTTTTAGCAGATCTACGCGTGTTAAGAGGCCCGCGCAGAAATTATATTTAACTAAACACCTGCATATAACAAAAATCGTGTACATTCTTAGACATTATCGCGTCTAAGAGTCCCTTAGCGAACTGTGTGACATTTTGTGTATCACCGGCGATTTATGCGAATTTAATGCTTGTTACGAGATTACGAAGAAACGACCCATATTTCTGATTGAATTGGAAACCTAAACATTATGACAAATGTTTTGTTTCATACACAATACCTTGAAAATGATCTCGTCTAATTTTCCTTTAACCTATGTGAAGAGGGTTCTGCGCTTGCTAAGAGGCTTAAAGAAAACGGCCATTATGATTGAACTGAAAATGTCTCATTATTTAAAGACTCTTTTCACAATCTAATTTGTTTAGGCATGTTATACACAGAAACACCATAGTGTATTTTGTGTGCAAGATGACACGACACATTTGTACCGTCATTTTCTACTGTAATTTATTTAACAGCTTGGAACTCAGTCATCGGAATAATTAAATCTCGGGTCCGAAACACTGCAAGCTGACTACGAGGAGTGCTAGACAATGAGATACCGTGAGCGACCATTGCTCGCATCGGGAGCTTTAATTAATTAATCTAAAGTTGTGCATACGAGACGTAGCAACTTGAAGCATTGCAGGATCGTTTTCAATTTATCTGCTAGTTTGCTGAGCTTCTAGAGATAAGATCGTTTTATAATACACCCTGATTACCATTGACTTGGTTTGATAAACAAAAAGTGTAAAACTTAGTTAACCAAGTTAAACGTTAATCTATACTAATATTGTAAAGATGTAAAGTTTGTAAGTTTGTTTGTAGGGGGTAATCTCGAGAATACTGATCCGATTTCAATTTCGATTTTTTCACCAATATTTGGAATGGACATATTATCCCGTTTATATAAAAGGGGTTTTCGTGGAGTATAATTTTGCAACGTAAGTCGACAAAAAAACTGTCTAGCGAATGCGTTTCTTAATAATGCTACTTTTTATCGGTTATTTTTTATCCGGGTACCACATGGGCGAAGCCGTGGGCAGCTAGTTTTCAATATTTTGACAAAAAAGAACTGTGTTAATTTCTTCATTACTTATCGATTCATTTGTTTGTTACTCCCTGAACCAATGATGGTGAACATCAATATATTGCAGATGGACAAAGGTTTTCACTTCTGCTTAGACGCGGAGTCCACTCAAGAACTCATGTTCTCCGACAATTATCGATATAGATATGGTAAGGGGTGTGTCCCGGAATCGTTGAACTACGGTAAATGGTGTTTTCTAAGCGGTAAACGCACAAACCTGTGTCTTTGCAGGGTTAAACTGAACCAGGTTTTGACCTCCCCAATCGAAAAATCTGGTTAATATACCCTCAATGCCAGACACAAGTTGTCTACGATGTTTTCCTACAATTGAGGGATGTCATATTATTTACATTTAAGTCCTTGCTGTCTAGTTTCTGTTCCATTACATTGGCAGCGCCTAAATTTATCTTATTGGTGGCGCAGTAAAAGAGCTCCTAGGACCAGCAAGACTGCTGGTAGGTCACCAAATACTGCGTTTCGTCATAAAACATGAAGTAGCATAGTTATGTTCTGACGCCTAGGTGTCCAACGCATGGAGTTGTTATCCACTCGGATAACCACCTTTGTCTATAACAATGGAGGGTCTTTGAGGCAATAATCACAGATATGTAAAGGGGTCTGCCTCCGCCGGGCCCTAGTGTTTAGATAAGCCCCGGTCGCAGGTTCGTCGGCAAAAGCCGCGTGTGTGACCTCATAAAAACATAAAGTAATAAACATACCTGCAAACTCGGATGTACAGCCAATTGTAGCAATGTTCTGACAACTCCTAGGTGCCCTTTATTGACAGCTATGTGTAAAGGGGTCTGCCTCCGACGGTTGCGTGCATTTAGATCCGCCCCAGCGGATGCTAGGGCGCGTAAGGCCGCTGGCTCGTCGCCGAAAGCCGCGTGGTGCGCCGCTCGGTCGCCATCTCTGTCTTCGGCGTCCGCTTCTGCCCCCGCTTCAACCAGTGTTCGAATTACTTCGACGTGACCGTTTTGGGCGGCCGCCTGGGAAGAAAGTTTGTGAATGTAGGCTTATTATTTAATATTAAAAAGCATATAGATATAGTTCTAATTGGATCAATGGCAATAAAACTTTTGAAGTTTATCATGGTTATAGTACGTGCAACTTTGCCGAAATATCGCGAAACTTTCAAACCCACAAATTAAAGCAAATAATCAGTTTTTAGTAAACATTATGGCTTGATGGCACTGACTTGACGAGGGCAATTAAAGCTGGATTTGAGATAGCCGTGAAAAATAGGGGGTTTCAACGTAATTTTTTAAATTTTAACATATACAAAACGATTACAAAAACTGCATGACAATCGGTTAAGTCCCGCCACTGTCTATTTCAGTGCCCCTTAGTGACGTGTGGTGATAAAACTGATTTAGCAAACTTTCTTTTCACAACGATTACAATAAAACATGCATGGCAATCGGCTTAAAAAATACATTTATAATATAATAACAAAAACTATCGTGAACTTGACTATTCATATTGTAAAAACGGGAATTTTCACGTACTGCACTATCGGTGAAGGCACCGACTAAGTTTCGACTTATTCCAAGAGTCCACGTACGCGACGCGGAGGGAGAATGTAGCGATCACTCACCCTGATGAATACTCTCGGAATGAGTGGAAACTTAGTCGGTGCCTTCACCGATAGTGCAGTACGTGAAAATTCCCGTTTTTACAATATGAATATATACTAACATTTAATGAAATTTACAAGTAATTCCAGAAAATATACACGTTTCATGAATCACTCTGTAAGGTACCTGTAACGCGGTATGACCTCCGTAGAAGCCGTTGACGCAAGCTTGCGCGCCGTCCGTCCGTCCGAGCACCTCGCCGCACCGCACCGCGTCGCCGTTCGCTGCAGCTTTCACCAGTTCCTCATTTGCATCGCCCGTCACGTGAGATTCAAATAGCTTCTTCAATAGCGCTGAGAGGCGTTCACCTACAAATTTAAACGGATACGTTTGTAGATTACTATTTTCAAAAGCTCGTTCCAATGACAGTTTATAGATCACCATTCTCAAAAACCCATTTTAATGACTTGTTGAATGAACGATTAAGACGCCAGAAACTAGTTAAGTCTTCGATCAACCATAGCACTAGATAAAGGGTCAGAAACAAAAACAAGTCGCTCTTCAAGTGGCTAAGTTTTCACAGACTTAACGCATTTATATTTCTTACTACGAAATGTGGAAAAAAGTTTTTTTATATAATTATTTTTATTATAAACCTTAACACTCCAACATTCAGTTTAATTACCTTTGCAAAGCTTTAAGCGATAAATTTAAAATGTCGTTTGAAAATAATAAGTCCTTTTGTTATAAGAACAAAAAGAAAACATTAACTAGAAATTTAACTAATATACAATAAGGTTTGGAACATCTTTTTACTCTTGGCAGAGTGGTCGTGATTATGCAGGTGTTGATTGAGTAGCGGCGGCTTTTGCAATGCGTCTTTATTCAACTCTATTGGTCGCGTTACGAGAGCATTTGTCCATGGTGAGTTGTGTGACGGACTTGATAAAGTCTGACCATCGCGTAGGAGAGCGGCCACGCAATCTTTTGCTCTCCATAATGGAGGGGTAATGCAAGGTAGGTTGGAGGCTCCATCCTGGCTTGCATTACCAAACGTTATATTGATTCTTCATTGCGAGTAACGTATCCAAAGAACTTAAACTCTATGGCGCAATGGGCGAAGGCCCGCCTGAGACGCAGAAGGTTGCGGGTTCGATTCTAATCGCGGGTCTTGGTGTTTTATATGTATAGATACTATGTATGTAATTACAATTTAAAAAAATAGTATATTAGTCATGTAGTTCCCATAACAAACTGTACAAACGATTGTAAAATCGACACATTGGTAAGGTCAGGTGGTCTATTCTACAAACCGATAAACGATATATCGCTTGAATTATCGTGCTAAACCTACGTTACATCGTTTCGATGGTTTGTTTGAACGAAAAAACGACCGACATTACTTTTGACAATCGATGTCGTAACCCTACTCCGGCATCACTAAAAACGATAAGATAATTTGAATTTGACAACGAAACAAATGTCAATTGACGAACTTATCAACGATGCCCTTGATGCTATCGTGCGCGTTATAGTTTCGGGTTATATTGTTGTGTTTTCTGATAAAATCATCTCCATTTCGTTCGGCCTGCTGCACTACGGACTCTTGATTTGCCTCTTGTTTTGGAAGAATGGTGAGATTTATGCTTGCCATTGAAGCAAGGAAAAGGCTTTACAAAAACGACGTTTTAAAGTGACGAGGGATCAGTTGGATCTGAACAAAATTCCCGACTATAATTTCATCGGGAATTATAAATTTAGTAAAAGTTTGTTTGAACACTTGTGCCAGGATATAATTCCTTTGTTACCTGCTCAACACAACATCGTTAGAGTCAGCCCACTTATTAAAGTAAAATAAGTGGACATCAATACTATAATTTCTACATTTGCGCACGCTGTGTTGTTTTAAAGTTAAACTTGTATTATTATTCTTTTACTTCATGATTTTTATTTCTTTTTTAATAATAAAAAAATCTAATTTTTGTTAAAATACTGCTTTAAACTTTAATGCTGTGTGTACTAGTATCTTTTTAATAAACGAATTTGAATATCGACGATTTTTGCTTCAACTTCAACTTCTTAATTATGGCTTCTGTGGCTAGTTGTCCCAAGAATTTTTGCTTTTTCAAACAACAGGCGGTTTTGTTGATTTGACGTTTGACGTTGTCACTTCTTTTACTTTCATAGATAATTGTTATCACTTTGCCTAAAAAAAGTGACATAAACAGTCAAGCAAAAGGAGGCTAAACGTCTATTATTCAAGCCTTTAGATTTTCCTATCATTCGTTCCGAAGATTCGATACAAATTGTATATACTTTCGACAGACGACAAAGATTGCGATCATTTTTTAGAGAAGGGTACGGCCGAATAATTCGGAGCACTGTCGTATCGTAACGATACTGTCGAATCGTTTTACGGAGTAGAGGCCCAGGGCACCCTCATAAGACGTCCCCAGCAGCATATTTTTAGTGCATCGATCTTCCTACGGTCTTTCAGTCTTAATTATTCGTTTCAGCTCTGTAGAGAAAGATTGGGAAGACGAGACTTTTCATGAGTCGAAACTTTGTAGTCTTTGTTATTCTTCGATCCTTCCGAAACTTGGTGAGCTTCTCAGTCACAGATCGGGTCACACCACACCGTCTTCAGATCTCATCTTCACAACCTCCGCCATTTGCAATGTTTTGGACAACTTTGTAATTTGCTATGCACGTGATGTTTGGTTGGTTCTTCTCAGTCCGGTCGACTATCATCATTATGATCTTTCCGCGATGGGTGGCAAGACCAAAACTTAAGCTGTGTGATTCCAAATGTTGCAAGAGGTTTTCTATGTCTTCTGTAGTTCTTTAGTTTACTTCCTTCATCAACTAAAGAAGACATGGAAAACCTCTTACCAACTCTTATCTAGTCTTCACTAGTGCCATCCATCAGCATATCGCAAGTTGCTAACTCTCCGACCTCCAATTGAAACTCCCTTATTTCAGTCATCTAGCAATATCCGCATAATGTATTCAGTGTAGATGTTAAACAGCAGTGGAGATAGGGTACATCCTTGTCTAACACCAGCTTGGGTTTTAAATACATCAGAGTCTATTCCGGCAACCCAAACTGCTTCTGTGCTGTCTTCGTAGAGTTTTCGAATGAGGTACTTTAGATGTTCTGGTACGCCCATCACTGCGAGTACATTCGATAGTTTTTGCCATGTACTAATTTGAACATACTTATTTAAAATAAGACCACAAAAGTATTTGTGCGCCCGTTTCTGATGCGCTTATCGGGGATCTAGTACTATGTTTGATCGAAGAGTAAAGTAGTAAAAAAATATAAATTGATTTTACATAATAAAATGTTAAATATTGTAAATGAATCCATAGACTCCCGAATAAGTAAAAACTGTATTCCACGACCCAGTGGCTTCACCCATCAAAAGTTCTGAGTAGTATTTCAAAAGACGAATTATCTTTACCTGAGGAGTTCCCCGAGATACTTCCATCAGAAGATGCGACTTTGGTGACTGCACTGGGGTTGTACGTCCATGAAGTATTGCACACTTCCACTTTCAGATCATTATCGTGGTATATTTGCTGCACGCGACCGATTTTCCCGAGCGTCTGAAACCAACACTAGGTTGAAAGTAAAGTATGTGTTACGTTAAAATTGGTTTATTCTTTAGAAAAACTAACTAGTCATAGTAGCTCGTGTTATTAATTTTAGAATATCATAAGTTAGCTAACACCATTGTGAATATGAATACATAGTTAATTCAATAAAAAGCCTAGAGTTACGAGTGGAGTGTTAAGTTTCTAAATACCCTACCTCAAAGGTAGTTTGTGACTAGTGTGGGGAAACCAGAAGACGTTGTATTCGCCCGTATTTCAAATTGTATGTCATTACGCTTCTAACTGAGAGAGACATCGGAATATGCATTATGACTTTATTTCTTATATTTTTTTTTTGCGTGGGTGCTTTTAGTTCTCATGTATACCTAGGGTAGGTATACATGATATTAATAAATAAGTAATTGCATGTTCCTGGATAATTTATCTTAAGTGATTTGTAGTTCAGCAAATCACTTTTCTCACATCTTCATAGCGATAAGGTTCTTCAAATCTTTTAATTAAACTATGGATAACGCTGTGGGCTGCATTATCACTAAGTCTAATTTGTATTACTTTATTATTGTTATTGTTATTAATCTACTATTATTTATTGTAACTGTTTGTTGTTCCAAGAAACAAATAAAATAAAACGGACTGTTTTTGTGCCATTTACCGCCGAATACTGAATCACTGCTCAAGATTTAAAGAGTTGGAAAGAGATGGCGCTAAATGCAAAGTATAAATAAAGCTGTAATTTAAGGTTAAAATAACTTTATTCTCAAAATGTTTTTTTTAATTTTGTGATAATTATTTACGTTTATTCATTATTAGATTAAAGAGCTATAATCTTGTCGGTAAGAAATATATGGAGTTCCCTCCATCAGTTGTGATTCTCTCCATTTATTTATTTCCGATGCGGCCTCTTTCACCGCCTTTACGAAATGACAGTGACTGTCTCCTTTATCTGGCTCATCTAGTCTATCTCATGCGGCCTACCTCTTCCCCTTTATCTGGCTCACCTAGTCTATCTCATGCGGCCTACCTCTTCCCCGTTTTCTGTTTCCTTTTTCTGGCTCACCTAGTCTATCTCATGCGGCCTGCCTCTTCCCCGTTATCTGTCTCCTTTATCTGGCTCATCTAGTCTATCTCATGCGGCCTACCTCTTCCCCGTTTTCTTTCTATCTTTCCTTCGATGATACTTTTTACCAAGCTGTCATATGTATGTCGTTGAACAGCGCTTCAGTATTCTGCGGTTAGCATCGGAGTCCTAAATGATGTACTCACAGGCGCCATAGCCTCAGCCCACTCGCCGTGCCCTCGCTGCAGCGTCTTCACGCGCTCTTGATCAGCGCACACCTGCACTAGATCCCCGACGGCGAAACCGCCGCCCGCCGCCGTCGCTGTCGATGCCGAGGCGCTGAGGTTACCACTACACACCTAGATAATACAATGTATTGTAATCTTTGACGATCATTAAAAAAAATGTTAGAGATTTTTACAAAGAGTCATCTAGCCCAAAAAGTAGGTATATACTACTTATTTATTTTTTTGTAAATACATATATAGTTTACATAGAAAACCTCCAGACTCGAGACAAATACAGATACCATCACAGATCATACAAAAATTTGCCCTGCGGCTTAAAAATAATATAACATTTTGTAAACTTTCGCGATGTTTTACTAATACGACGATTCTTAGAACATGTTTAATACGGGCTTGTATTATAATATCTGTGATACGGGTATTTTTTATACTACTGCAATCGATGGCCGAAATACGTCGAGAATATCATATTTTTAACAAATTTATTTGTTTCCAAATAATTTTCAAATTCGATCTACTAAAACAAAAAATATGTTTAAAATGTTTAAGAATCTTTATTTTTGCTAGGATAAGGGCCTTCCCTATCCTTATTCTCATAAAAAATTCCAAATGTCATACCTTGGTGAGTACAGCGGGATTAAAAGTCCATCTGTTACCGCTGGGGTACGTAACTACGATGTCGTGGTCCTCGTCGATTCCTACGACCGTGCCGGTGGTGCCGAGGCACTCGAACATGCCGTCCGTCCAGCCGCCGTGCCCGTGCTGCAGCGACTGCACGATCTCAAGGTCTAGGTCTACGTTCACCTGAAATAAACATCAATATAGTCTATGGCCATTGTCCATTCCACACCTGTGCGCTTTCATCTTCAAATTGGTTTAAAACACAGGTTGGTCTAGGTACGACGTAGGTGTCGCGATCGAATACATTGAGATCTTATGACTTTGTCAAGTTCCGATGCAACAAGTTTCATCAACATTGAATAAACGGTTCAGTAGTTATCGTCGAACAAACAAAAATACATAGAAACATATATACACACGCCCGAGTATTCCCAAGTAGACTAATACATAGTCTGTGTTTGCTTCGCTCACTCAAGCAAATATAATATAAGTTGTATTTAAAAAAAGATAAATATATTTGTTTAAATTACCAAATAACGTCAAGCATGCATTGTTGAATGTTTCAGATGGATCGGTCTTCGCTAACTAGTTTTGAGCATTATATAAGCACTATGGCGCATAAAATACGGACTGCGCCAAAAGTATATCTCACAGAAAGTCGCTCACGAAAACTCTTAAAACGTTCTTTGTTATAAGTTCGAACGTCACTGTTTCCATTTGTTGTGAAACTTGTGACCCTCTGGAATACGCATGTGCTAATGGTTAGTGTTCCAAAAAGCTTTGATTGAGAATACTACACCAAGATTTTAAAAACATACCTGATCACCAACTTGGAGTCCATGTGGGCCAGTGCGCCCTGGGCCCAGCTCCCCCAGTAAGGGCAAGTGCTCTTTATAAACATTTTGACCTTTCACATCATTTACAACCTGCAAAAAACAAAAACATACATAGTGAAATCAAATCTGACACTCACAGCAGATCAAATAAACTTATCTCTATTCTATGAATAAACAAATACGCAATTTATAATTCTTTCAGTAGACAATGGCAGTTCCATTCAAAATCTATGAATATTATTGTCACTGCAAAAGTATTAATGTTTATTGCTAATATCTTCATAACGGCTAAAACCAATTTTTGTGAAATTTGGAATAGGTTACATGACCACACATACAGTTCATGACCTAAAATAAAAAAGCCATGTTTTATTATTTGTTACTTTATATACATTATCCAGGTATCACGCGAGCGAAGCCGTGAGCAAAGCCAGTCCAATATAATTTTAAGTCAATAGTTTGCATCCACCAACCGGATACCTATATTAATATGACACTTTTTTTCAGTTTATTGAAACAGATTTGTTCTAGAATTGAAAGTATCTTGGTTTGATTGATTTTTTTAGGATACTATTATGACCATACCACGTACTTCACTATTCCCAAACCGGCATCCGAATTTCAATCGAGATCAAGGATGGGGAATACAACCTTCATGGAGGCTACTGATAGCCACTGAGCAGGTGTGTATGCAGCCTTGTGAGAATAGTAAAGTATATGGTATAGTCTTGATAATATCCTAAAATATAGTCTCTTTCTCTATCTCTAAACCTTTTCTACTGCTTTCGCAGCATGTCCTTTGACACATAGGCCTTATCCAATTCATTCCATTTTTGTCTATCTCGTGCAAGACTTGTCCATAATGAGCCACGGGACTATCTAAGGTCGTCCGACCACCTCTTTATTTATCTCAATATATCAAATCTATACTAGCCTTCAAATCAGCCATTCCCTCAAAGCCAACTCTATAGAGATTCTTAGCTCCATTATCCCAAACAATGTAGGCAGCTGAGCGAGGGCTAGCTGCTGACCAATCCTGGACCTCATTGACCTTGCCGCGCCTGCCATTCCCGCCGTCTTGGTCTTCCCATTGCCAATCAACCTGGAATTTTTCAAGATAGATAAAATAAAATTGATTTATAAAAAGTTTCGTGATTTATATCATTCATATTGTAAAACGGAAATTTTGGTGTAAAAAAACAGATCGCCACACTTCCGCGTCGCGTTTTGCCTTAATTTTGTTGCACTGACTTCCCATTTCTGACACACTGTGGCGCAGTGGGCGAAGGCCCGCCTGAGACGCAGAAGGTTGCGGGTTCGATTTTCGCCGCGGTACAAATGTTTGTATGACGTGCAAATATTTGTCTCGGGTCTGTATGTTTTCTATGTATAACATGTACGTATTTAAAAAAAAATATAAGTACTATATCAGTCATGTAGTTCCCATAATACAAGCTCTGCTTATTTTGGGGCGAGGTGATGCTGTGTGAAAAATGACCAGCATTATCCAGCATCAAAAAAACGTGTAGGTGTCTGCCTGCATTTAGGGGCGTTGCTCTAGACTTTCTCACTTCCTATTTAAGTGACAGAGTACAAAGAGTTGACGTGAATGTAAAACGGTCTCCTGGGTCTCTGGTTACTATCGGTGTACTGCAGGGATCAATTCTTGGACCATTTTTGTTCTTAGTATACATTAATGATCTACCCCACCTTGTAAGGGACGATCATGAGGTTGTATTGTTTGCAGATGACACGTCACTTTTATTTAAATTAAAGCGACGACAAACCGATTTTGACGATGTAAACAATGCAATCTCTAAGGTTGTAAAATGGTTCAACATTAACAATCTCCTACTTAATGAAAAGAAAACTAAGTGTATTAGATTTATACTACCCAATGTTACACAAGTTAAAGCAAATATCAAAATCAAAGATGAACAGTTGGCTCTTGTGGACACCACCGTATTCTTAGGTATCACCCTAGATAATAAGCTTCAATGGGGTCCTCATATTGATGGGTTATCGAAGAGACTTAGTTCTGCGGCATATGCAGTCAAAAAGATCCGTCTTTATACAGACGTTGACACAGCTAGACTAGTTTACTTCAGCTACTTCCACAGCATTATGTCGTACGGTATACTGCTGTGGGGGAGTGCTGCTGATATCAATACCGTTTTAGTGCTGCAGAAGAGGGCTGTTCGAGCAATTTATAATATGGGCCCCAGAGAATCACTTCGCCAAAAGTTTAAAGAAATAAATATAATGACATTCCCTTGTCAATACATCTATGAAATTTTGATGTATGTTCACAAAAATATTAATTTGTTTAAGAAAAAAAGCGATAATCACAATGTTAATACTAGAAATAAAGATAAACTCGCTGTTGCCACTTGTAGACTCCATAAAGTTAGTAAATCGTTTAAAGGGCATGGTGTACGCTTTTATAACAAACTCCCAAGAGATATACAAAAATTATCAATTAACAAATTTAAGAACGTAATTAAACAAAAGCTTTATCAAAAGGCATACTATAAAATATCTGATTATTTAGATGACAAAAACTCTTGGGATTGAAAATGCTCCAACTCGAACCTATTGTTTTGTAAAAGGATCATTAAGAAGAATAACCAGCCTTGTTTTCTTGCCTTTCTTTCCTGGCTTGGTTGAGGAGGAACAGGCACCTAGATAATAACCGATGTTTCAAAGTGGTCCTTGTGATTTTATTGAATAAATGAATTTTGACTTTGACTTTGACTTTGACTTTGCATGACTTACCCCTCTCACAACTCTAGCCCCAGGGAATATACCCCTGATGGCTTGTTTCTTGCTTTTCCTCCGAGGCTCGACCAAGCACCTCTGAGAGCCCGGAGCACTGATGCGGTAGAACCTATGTCTCAGGTTGTGTTTATCACCGTGGTAGCACACAGAGCATAGGTCATAGTTACTGCATTCAGCACACTTCCATCGGATACCTGGAAATTATACAAAAATAAATAAATTTTTCTTTCCAGGCTTGGTCGCGGAGGAACAGGCAATAAATAAAAACCAATGTTTCAAAGTGATCCTTGTGATTTTATTGAACAAATGAATTATGACTTTGACTTGACTTTGACTTTAATGTATTTACAATAGAAGTATATAATATTGACTGCATACACAGCCGGATTCTTACTAGATTTTCATTAACAACTACATGCCTATTGGAATTCGAACAGCATTATTTTATAATAGCATAGACAACTAATGATAGTTGCAGCTTCTGAGGCAGTGCTATCATTTCTCGAGGTAGCACCTTATATTTGAGTCAACCAGCCACCACAGCTGCTTGCAACTGCTACTTGTTAACAAATGAAAATAATAATGAGGCATTTAAAATGAAAAATTGATCCTACATCCAGCTATAGTCATGAACAAAAATAAATGTGTTGCAAAGCACTATTAATAAACTTGTTAGGCTATTTGAATTATTTAATGTTATGAAAATATAAATGTTTTTTATATTTATATATATAATAAAAACATTATACTATTTAATATTTATTTACCACTAAGGTTACAATTTTGATATTCTGGTAATCCCCACAAAAAGGCTAGCCTGTATTGTCGGAGGCCAGCTTAATGTATTACTTATTACATTAAGATATATTTATAAATTATGAAAGATGACACCACTGCTTTTTTTCGAAATTCGTTATTTACACTTATGTGGAAAATTTATCTTAAATGTGTCTTATTGTAATATTTTAAAATATGTATAGTTAAAGTTTATAAAATAATGTATTTTATACAGCATTGTTCAAACAATTTGATATGAATCTCACCAAATATAGGCTGTTGTCTGCATGTATCACACATTGTGCCCTCATGTTTGACTCCAGTTGGGGCACTATCCAGAATTCGCAAATCATATGCACCAGAACATCTGTAGTTGGCAGCTGTTCCATTGTCCCACACAACTACCACCTCTTCTGGTGATTCAAAGTTTCTCACTGTTCCTACATGTCCTTCGCCACCATCCTATAAACAAAAATAATTTTAATAGGACATTAAGAGAATTTATGAAGTAAAAGGAATTCATATTTTTAAATACATATGTTGATCAGCCCTATTTCTATGCTGGATATCATGTTGAAGCTTCTATGAATACTCATTATTTGCTCTAGTATTTGGTTAGCCAGAAACATTGAGATATAGGTAGGTGAGCAATGTAGCAAGAGGGTTGTTTTAGTGTTAAACTTCAAGACAGTAAAATTTATTGAATGAATATCGATTTAACATTAGCAAGCACAGCTAAATTTGAACTGAGCTTTTTATCCTCTATTTTATCACAGTTGCAGTTTTTTTTACAAAAATAAACAATGTATCTACCTGTTTGCCCCACTTCCAGTCTGGGCCTCGTATTACTCGAGCTCCAACACCTTCCATCATAAATCTAGTTGCTCTTGAAGAGTTCAAAGATCCTGGTAAGATAGGCTCCATTCTAGAGCAATATTTAGACTTCGCCCAATAATAAAAGCAAATTTTGTATCACTTCTCAATCAATCAAACTAACATAACTTAGTCTTACATACATAAATTTTGTTTTTAATTTACCCATTTAGGGTAGGCTATAGTCGTATGACCATACTGCCTCGTCTTCCGTAACTTTCTTTTCATTCGTGGGAATTACATACATACAGTCCTATCCTAGTAATTAGGGAGGCTTACACAGGGATACTACGTACCTAATACCACGTTTTTATATGCGTACGCGACCGACGACTGTTGTCTAGTGTTAACAACTTAATACTAACCTGTGGTGAAACACGTATGTGTGAATGGCTCGTTCGTCACTAATATTATAAGTAGTATATAAATCATGCAGTTCCCATAATACAAGATCTGCTCAGTTTGGGGCTAAATGATGCTGTGTGAAAAAAATAAGCAGCATTATTATTTTAATTCATCTTGCCACTAGATTTACGAATGCACAGCATGTTCTTTCGTCACAATCGGTGTCCAGGCTCCCTGCAATGAGTTGCAGGTAGCTGTTGGGGTT
Organism: Perizoma flavofasciatum; assembly: GCA_958496245.1. NCBI lineage: Eukaryota > Metazoa > Arthropoda > Insecta > Lepidoptera > Geometridae > Perizoma > Perizoma flavofasciatum. The sequence continues at coordinate 9,673,725 of OY292421.1, forward strand.
GGCACGAACCCGGCGCTTCACGGATGCATTATCGCTATACCTACATCTTGGGGACCTACACATTAAATGGACCAACGGATCCACTAGACTCCACCGTTCCAGTTCAGTTGCAAATTAACTTTTCTTCAATTTCCATTTTACTAGCGGAATGTATCCTCAAAGATCTGGGCATTTTTGTTTATTTTATTGGTTTCTCTTTGCTAACTAAACACGATACATTTAGTGGCTCATTCCGTTCATTGGTTGGATACTTCAAATTACATCACTGTTGACTAGTTTTGTTTTGGGAATTTCTACTAATATTGTGGTTGTTGTCTAGTCTTCACTCCTAAATATACTAGATTTACGATGTTTCGTTTCCCTGTCAACACCGCCTTGAGACAAGCTAAGATCATTTTATTTTAACTATCGTCAATTTATTTACTATACGTGGTACCTATGAGAGTACGTTCAATTATACTAGTTATGTAGTACCAATAATAGTGTCATAGTAAAATTTAAATATATCTAGATATCTGACTATGTTTTTCCTATAGGTATTTGTCGCAGGTGTAATAACCTCAATACCTAGTATCAAGATTTTCCTAGTATGACCCACCATGTGCTGCCTCATGAACAAAAATGACAATGACGTTAGATAATATCTGTGACGTTAGCGAACCATTATTTAAAGACTTACTGACGTTCACAGAGCAACAAAAGAATGACGTTTGACGTCAGCATCTTCATTCTCATTCGGTTTAAACAAAGATTATGAACTCCGTTCTCCGTTGTCGTAGTACAGGGGGCAAACGGGCTAGTGCGGCGGGAAGCAAGGGCACAGACTTATTACGGATATGACACATTAATGATAAAACAGTTTCTGAAAATATCACAACTCCTTAGGTTAAGGTGGTACTGACACTGACAGTGATAGTTCAGCATGCAGCAGGGTCAAGGTAAGGGTAGGGGGAGGGGCTGCCAAATCTGGTGTAATAAAGTGATATCACGGTAATATTCTCGGCCGTATTTATTATTGCATTGCATTTAAAAATCGCATTATTTTTCAATTTTCCTCAGAAAATCAGGCATAATATAAGATATCGAACAAACGTGATTATAAAACCTACACTGCAATGTCTAACAATCGTCATAAATACGAAAAAGCGAGAAGACGATTAGCTGCAATAACATTTTTATCAAATATATCGCTAGACGGTAAATCTAAAGAGCCTGAATTAGCTCAGATTGCGGATAAATCACTGAATATTGATAGTTCTGATTTTGCCATACGTGCCGTTGATATCTGCAAAGATAAGGATGTGGTTCAACGTAATAGCATTCGGAGTCGTAACAAGCCAGCACAGGCCAGTCCTGCGCACCGAGTGGTCTCGGATAATCACTCCATCAGCTCGGATTCGGAATACACCTCGAACATGACTCCTGTAAAAGGCGTCAACTCCAGTTACAGGGAAAGGTATTACAATAACACTTATATTTTGTGATCTAAGTACATTTCATAATGTTATATATAGGTACTATATGTATTTTCAGGTGTCTTTCTGGAAATACAGATTCATTCAAAGAAAAACACACATCAATTAGAGTAAAGAAAGGGCATTTGATAGCTCATCCTGGGATCAATACAGAGGAAAAAAGTAGCTCTGAAAGCTTGACCTTTGGTAAGTTCCTTAATAGCTATCTTTTATTAATTTTGAGATGCATTCAGCCACTGAACAATGTTAACAAACAAATTTGGTTAAACCGCTGACCTGGTGTAAATGAGCCATTAGCTTACTATAGATATACACATTAGCTTTACATTAGCTTATTATAGATTTTCTATTGTGTCTGGAATCCCAGCAGGTATCCTGCAGGACCTTAGACCAGGTTAAGAGCTCATATGAACAATTTGAATGGTTCATTGGGTAGATTTGATGGATAGTTTAGATTTTGAGGAAGTATTTACTTAATGGGTCACCTAGATAATTTAAACTGGTCCTTCTAATAGTTCTGAGGGTCACTTATATTGAAGGCCATTTAATAGAAGGTGAAACTTAAATTGAATTTGCAATGTGACTCTAAATGTTTTTGTTTTAATTTTACTTATGATTTTAGGTCGATATAGAGTAAGCAGTACTTGTATTCCAGAAAATCATGTGATTGCTACTAAAGAAGTGAGATTGGTTAGTGCCACAAAAGGAGTCTCTTTCAAAGATGAGAGGCTTGCTTTTGCCACCGCACAGGGAAGTCCTTGTGCTGTTTTCAGTACAATACCATATTCTAAAACTGTAAGAAATGTGCGGTGAGTGTTGAATTTCATAGCTATGATTGACTAGGAACCAGACAATGCAGTGTTGGAAAGCCCTCCATTCAATTGACGGATCCACAGATATTATAATACACGGATCGCACCCTAAAGATTGTGGTTCGATGTAGAGTTGGATTAAGACTGTAATGCATTTTGGGTGTGGCCTATGCACGGCAGTTTTCCTACAGACTTATGTTTACAAATCTATGATTTGGCTGTTAAAAGGTACCGAGATATTAGATCATATTACACAATGAATCAGAAGCCATGAAGTAATCTAATAATGTTATTTTACTATTGTTGATTGCCATTAATGTAACAAAAAGAAAAGATTTGTGCCTGTCATTTCACTGATATCCATTTCCTTCAGGACTCTTAAGGAGTCAACATTGCTGATCCTCATTACAGATCTGATCACAGGAAAGATGGGGTTCGTAGACGTAACACCTCAGGCCCAAGACCCCTGTCGGCCATTACAGATAATGGTATGGACCCATTTGACTTGCTTGGCCTGGAAAGAGAGGAGCATGGTCAAGACATTTCATACTCAAAACTACTGGTGCCATCAAGAATCTGCCCTATGGATGATTACATGAAGATTTATGAAGGGAAATTCATTGAGAAAGGCAACTGGAAGAATATGAATCGACACCCACATGTCATAGCCAGGTAAAACATTTATTTCTAATATATTTAACACACAAGAATTAGGTAAACATTGCGACAAATTATGTTTGGATTTTTTTAATGTTCTCTTTGACTGTGTGGCACAATAAAAGGGAGGCAGGCACCAAATACTCAGCTGGTTCAGTTTTATGAATTCGAGAATTCATTAGATGTGGGCTGGAAATATCAAGCTGCTACAGTTCAAAATGTTTTTATTTCAATAATTATGCTTAATTTGCATGATAAAAATATTGTTAAGAGTTTCTTGCAAGAATAAGTTCTTTACTGTATTTACATGTTAGGTATATGTGTGCCCTATTTAGTGTGCAAAATGGGCATTCAGTAGGTAGAAAACCATTTTAAGAGCCCTTTCCTTTCCAGTCCAGCCTGTTTTGAATTGATTATAAATCAATTTGCAACCGCAATTGCAATCGCGGAGCAAGATGTCTGATGTGTGTATGACGCTTATAGACCCGGAGTTCATAGTTTCAACCCTATTAATCTTGTACCAGGACATCCCCGATCTATTAGGCAAATGATGCTATTTCTATTTATTATTGAGTATGTCTCCTACTGAATGCTTCAAAAATAAAAATAAGAATCACAAACATTCTCATTTCATTTTTAAACCATTATTTTACTCAACCGTTTTGTTCATTTAAAATTCATGATGTCTGCAATAATCACAATCATTTCATCACTAACATATTTGAATTTCAGGACTAAGTTATTGACGAGGCACAAGGATAATAAATGGTAAACTTTGTATGAATACTATGCTATGCGGTAACTTGATTGGCTAATGCTATTTTGACCCTGCTAATGAAATCGAAATTCTAATATTACTGTAGACTAAATTATGGTGGGCTAGGATTTTACTTTATTAGAAAACTCGTCTTGCATTCTGGTAAATGGTGTTATCTTAGTTCCAACATTCATAGCTAAATGTAAAAATTGAAAATTACTTGTTAAACTAATACACTAACAAATCAAGCAGGGCACAAAAATCACATGAAATTCACAATATCATTTGCATAAATCATATATAGTTTTGTTTGACATAAATATAGAATAGTCAGCAGCTATGAAAACATCGCACGCTTATCATTAGATACCATTCTTCTAGCGGATAGAACTTAGAATCTAGCCTCAGTAAAATTCCACAGTTCTTAATCAAAATATTGCCACTGCACAAACCTTGCTTACCCACCACGCAACCCCTCAATCATTACCTTGCATGCTAAAACTATTCAAATGCACGAGTGTGTTATTATATCTAGAGCATGTGTAGCACTATCCCACCACAGCAAGTAAACAGCACGCATACATCACAAAATATTCACGGTAGGTATTTTTATTCGGCACCTAAAGTCACTAACCAACCGCTCGTTCACCCCGGAATCAAATACGATATCTCGTGTGTAATTTTTTCGAAAATAATGACAATATTTCCGCGCATGTTTAAGAAAAAAATTTTTTTATATATGTACCTACCTACCAACTTAGTTATGAAACGTAAACGGGAAAAGGGTGGGATTTAGAAAGCCGTCGCACGAATTTCGATAAAATAAGCACAGGGGTTGGAAGGGGTGGACTCCCCCATTCCAAAGGTACCACTCCCAAAAAGATGAAATCATAAAAAGATGGTCAATAAGGGCGGGGTTGTATGTTTTGAATCATTTTTTTTTACTTTTTTTGATTTGCGGATTTGTTTTCTGGATTCCGATATGATATACATGATAACAATGGACCAACCTTTGAATGGTCCAAAAAGCATTCTATCCAAATTTTGAATTTAGTCCGACACTGTTTAGTCCACTAGGGAACATAAAAACACAAGCACCAGCCGAGCGCAACGTGCCGCGGCAGCGGCCGGCGAGTACCAGAACCGAAATGGACCCTATTCAAATCTTTATTTTAGTCCGACATATTTCAGTTCACTAAGGAACACAAAGACACAAGCACGAGCCGAACGCAGCGTATTGATGGACTTGTTGGTGAATCACAGAACCTAATTTAACCCTACTTCTAGATATTTGTGTAAATTAGGGGATTTTTCAGTACTTAACCTAAAAAAATCGTCATTTCAAAACGTAATTTCTCGGAAACTATTCAATCCCTAACTTTGGGAGTGAAACCTAAAAAAATCGTCATTTCAAAACGTAATTTCTCGGAAACTATTCAATCCCTAGCTTTGGGAGTGGTACTGTTCGAATAGGGGAGTCCATCTCTTCCACCCCATCTTTTTTTACCTAAATTCGTGCGACGGCTTTCTAATTCCCAACCCGGGAAAATTCTTTAGAAAAATTTTGGTGGTGTTCCGTAATACCAAAAAAAGATGAATGAAAACTTGTTGTATTTTTCACATTGTGTTGTTATTATGTAACTAGACAATATAATCTATGTACCTAACTCTATGTAACGGTATTGTTTTTTTTTGACGTAAAAATATCCAAAAATGCGATTCGTTTACATTTCATTTCAGGTAAGTATTTTGAAAAAATATATAGCAAGGTACGTAGATAAAAACTATTCGAATGCAAATAATGACATAATATGGTGGAAATAAGCTCTAATTACAAATGACTATGGTATTACGTTTGTATGGGCAATTCATCCAACGCAGGCCTCTTAATGTGAAGAAAGCATCATAATTTTATTCCCATTAATTCAGCGTTCTAGTTTCCACTGTGGTTACAGAGAATATCAGCTATGGGTTTCAAAGTGGGAGCGGGAGCTCAAAGAAAACACTGAGTCAAAAGTTCCTAATAGTTGGGTTTCTACAAACGAAGTTTGTGACGACGATCTCTACTCAGATATAAAAGACTTTTCTCAGAAAAAAAACAATGCAAAACCTATACATCCCCCTTTTATATCAATGTGGAAATTCAAAAAACCTGGAACACGTCATTATTTATTTATAATTTACAATTGCAGTTTTCATGTTTCAACTTGAACTTGACTTTCATGCAAAGTTCCCCCCCCCCCCCATTTCCCCCCTTAAAGTAGAAATTTTCAAAAGTCCTTTATTTGCGGATGCTTACGTTATAAAATAAGCCTATGTTTAAAATTTCAGCTTCCTACAATTATTAGTAGTATTGGCTATGCGTTGATAGATCAGTCAATCAGTCAGGACAAACGATTTTTATAAGTTTAGAATTTAGATATTTACTTTCTCATATTTTTTTGTGCAATGAATTCTAATTTGCTCAACTTCGGTCGCCCCTGAGTATCGCTTCGCAACACTGGACCTTCGCTTTACTACGCTTTGCTCGGCATCGCGTGGCTCGCTCTACTCAGGACCTCCCTTGAGCTTCTGGTTCCCGCACTTTTTATATACATTCTTTGGACTTTACGCACAATACTAAGGGATACGGGGTGCTCTGTGTCGCATCTGTCACCCATTTCAAGAAAATAAAAAAAATTATATCTTCGAAAGGAAGGAACTCCTCACCTTCTCCTTCACAGGGAAGGTCAAACACCTTCCACCCCTTCCATCAAATCACCTCACCAACCTAAATTCGTGCGGCTCGTTTCTAATGCTGACCCGTAACTTCCTAATATCAAACACAACAAGACTTCAGTTATGCATCTCACGATAAAGCCCTCAGTATCTATGATGACGATTGACGCTTCTTAAGAAACCAAGACTTATAAAAACTAGTGCTTACAATCATAATAACATAATTATTGCAGGTGCTTCTCATACGAGTCGTCTCAAAGGAGCACTCTGCCATCTTCGCCGCCACACGCTTCGATGGACTCCAAAAACTTCGACTGGGATGAAATGACGATGCTGGCCCAGAAATATGTATGTTTACCCTTACCCTTTGGAATACTGGGATTCCAAGCTCAAAATAAATCCAAGCACTATCTTGTTAACGTTATATGCCCTTCCCCGAGCAAAGCAATCGCGTCTAATAGTTTTTACAAAAGCTCGAAATTAAAAAAATCAAAGGCACCATCGCGGTCGATTGGAACACCAATTAGCGGCGTTGACAAAATGTGCCTAAAATAATGTTTGAGACCCTGGAAAATAATGTTTCCCCTAGGGGAGGAGAGTTGATCTACTAAAAACTGTATGAGTAGATCGGAGATCTGAGGGTACCTAGCCGTAATGGAGATTACAGTCATGAGCATGTTTCGTAGTATTTGTTTTTCTAAAGCTTGGTCACTGTTCCACTTAACCCGATGAGCGTTTGGGAGGGATCCCAAACGCTCATCGCAACTGATGCAACTGATGTAATGTGCAACAGGATGGGAATCCTGTTGCACATTACATCAGTTGCACAATTCAGCAGGTGTATTACTGCCCTAATGTGCTGGACGACCCGGAGCTGATCGCCGGCAAGCACAGAACGCTGCTCACATTCACGTCCTACATGACGTCTATCATCGACTACGTGCGCCCGCAGGACCTCAAGAAAGAATTGAACGACAAGTTTAGAGAAAAATTCCCGCACATCAAGCTGACTTTGAGCAAATTGAGGAGGTAAGTTAAGCTCCTTTTTTGCCCGACACAGGAGGATTTTAAAACCTCCAACGTGTTTCGCATCGTCTATTGCAGCCAGCGATAGGTTTAGTCACCTTCTCGTGACTTGTGGCGGTAAACCTATCTAAGAACCATTCTTGAAGTCATACAAATCGATCGCAAAAACAGCATTTCAATCTGATAAGTCTTTTCTAAGATAAATGGTAACAAATAAACATCCTCTCTAGGTAAACACGATCAGTAAACATCATATTATTTTTTAACAATCCGTTCCCACGGCTGTTGCAACACACTACATTCTAAGTTCAACTATGACTGGCTTTCTAAATTGCCGACAAGAACTATATAAATTATAACCTACACTACACTACTTGACTGACAAACCTAATTATTTATAACATCTAATGATAAATAAAAAATATGGCTATGTTAAGAAACTGGTTTGTAAAATTTTACATTTCAGCATCAAAAAAGAAATGCGCAAAATAGCCAGACACGACTGCGGTGGTGTGGATTTATTGTCTGTTGCTCAGGCTTACGTTTATTTCGAAAAGCTAATCTTGGCCAATCTCATCAACAAAGACAATAGGAAACTGTGTGCTGGAGCATGTCTCATGCTCTCGGCCAAACTCAATGATGTAAAGGGAGACACATTGAAATCGCTTATTGAGGTGAGTTGATTTCATTAATTCTTTCGTCATTTTTGCTTCATTTCAATCTTACTACTTAGTCCAGTCATCTTAGTGAGTTCACTTCGCAATTTGAGATACTCAGCTGAATATTTGTATAAACTTGTATTTTGGGATTTAAAAGTTGTCTCAAAACCTACATATGGTAGGGTGTACGCGTCTATTAAAATTTGAGGTCAAAGGTCACAAAAATCGATTTTTTGCATATTTATTGCAAATATCTCATTTCCTATGGGTTTTTCGCTATTTGTATTTATTATCAATATTGTAGAAAATTAAATTCCTTACAACTTTTGTTTCAATTTTTTTTTAACACGTTTAATAGTTTTCGAGATAGAGGGCGGAGAGCGCGCGGTTAGAGCATAATGTAAGGTCAACCGGTATAGTCCCGGTCAAAACACGCTATATAAAGTTTATTAATTATTGATAAATAAATAATTAATATTAATTTTCATTTGTTATCAAATATTACATTATATTTAATCATTTTTTTCATCAATTGAATTTATCTATTCAATAATACTTACAACCGATTCCTAAAATTAAAAAAAAATTAAGGGACAAACTATAATTACATTTTAATTATATTCTCATTTCCAATAATTATAATTTAAGTAAACAATAATGGAGTACATATTCTTTAAACTCCGTAAACTCTTAAATTCTTTCATAATGCTAAAAATTATACTTGGGAATTATACCTGGACATTAGGACCCTTCTTATATTATAGGCAGTAGGTACAGATGTTCAATACGGCACCATCTAGCCCCAAAGTAAGCAGTAAGCTTTTTGTTATGGAGAACGGCATGATTGATAAACTGCTTACTTGTATATAGTTTTTTTAAATACATAGGTACATATTATACATATTGTAAAAACGGGAATTTTCACGTACTATCGGTGAAGGCACCGACTAAGTTTCGACTCATTCCGAGAGTCTTCATCAGGGTGAGTGATCGCGACTTGCTCCCTCCGCGTCGTAGTGCACGGCGCGACGCGGAGGGAGCAAGTCGCGCAGTGCAGTACGTGAAAATTCCCGTGTTTACAATATGAATATTATACATCATTATAATGATGTCTTACTTATGATTTTTTGATTGCAGCGCATCGAAACAACATTTAGAGTGAACAGAAAGGACCTGATGAAGTTTGAGTTCGCGGTGCTAGTGGCGCTCGAGTTCGGTCTGCACGTGCCTCCGTACGAGATCTTCCCGCACTACCAGCGTCTGATCCACGACTCGTGACGCTGGCGCCGCGTCGCGCACGAGCTGTGCGCGCGCGCCGCTCACCGCCGGCGGGCGAGTACCATCGTCGACAACCTGCGGGCGGGGGCGTGGCTGCAGTGAAACTATAGGTACAACCCGGCTATTACAGTAGTTAATTCATGTCGAAGGCCTTCAGGCGCCTTAAAAATTACGAGACTAGAGTTCGCCACAAGCTCATACGAAGAACAAACAAACACAATATAAACATTACCGTTTTTTTGCATGGGACCTATAAATAGGTTAAGCCCGGCCAACTGCGAGTTAGACTCGCGCTCTGAGGGTTCCAGTACCACCACACAATATAAACACAAATCCTTTGATTGATAATAAAATTCTTGTATATGAGGGTGGGTTTTAACTTGTGTAACACGTATTCTTTGTAAAATTATAACTGGCCACATATTACGGTTTAAAAAATATAGCTCTGTGACGGACAAACGGACGGCGACGGCGTAGGATTAGCAATAGGGTCCTGTTGGCGCTATAATGTCAACATATTTTGGAAGACATGCGTGTCTAAAGTCTATTTGTGTGAGTATGAAGCAGATTTTTAGATGTGTAGTTCTACAGCAATTAGCTAGAAATAGTTTAGCGTTATTCAAAACATTCTCTATAGATTGTTTTTTTTTTAAATTTGGAAATTTGTTTTCTTTTATGTTTTAAGACAGTCGCGTGTAAATCGCACGGCGCCAATCGCGCGTTAGACTTAAAAAAGTACGACTCTCTACATTCATTCGCAGAGCATTGCGAACTATTCGTTTCGTGTTCGCTCAAATCTCAAAGAGTTCATTTGCGGAACAAAAAAACGGTCAAAAATTACTAAAACGCGCGTTTTGCTGATGGAACTGCGCTTTATAGAATCTGTAAAAACGGCTTTCGTGAGGAAAATAGATTGTCTTCTAGTCATATTTACAATAAATGCTCAGCTAAAAATTTAATTTGCAAAATATTCTTGCCAAATAATAAAGTATTATCTTTAAATTAATAAATTAATTGAGCCTGACCATGGTTATTTCATTAGGAAGAATAAGTTTATCGATAAGGACTAAAAGAACATTTAGGTAAAGTATCCTTCAAGATTGTACCCTTAGAAATGATACATGGATGTAGTAGGATTTGTGGAAATTATTATTCATAACTTGGCAGCCAAATATTGAATCTGTGATATGATAAATGGAACACATTTGAGAAGTATTGTTCATAGATGTTCTTAGATAAAATCTGAGAGGCCTATAATGAGATACTTGCGTACGGTTTAGTAATTTCGTATAAATAATACTAGTGCATAAAACCGAATTCCATTATCTGATAGTATAATGGAATTCGGTTAGACTGTAATAGTCTATCGGTAACTAGGCGCATAGTCACGTGATAGCTAAATTCTTTACGCTAGTAGGATATGTTCGCCGGTTCGCCGACCACGTCTTATTCTCGACCTTTTAGCGCATCTCTGCTAGATAACAGTAAAAAATAGAATAATTGACAATCATATTTTAATAAAGTGTGTTTTATTGGTTACTTGAATGTCCTGGCTAAACACATGCACCAATTCTCACACAATTGCTCTAGCGATTAATTGGCAAAAAAAATATTAATTTTTGATGTGCAAAAAACAGGTCTGGATGCTTCGAATCGTGCAAGAAAAATAGCCGCGAGACTTTACTTTCACGCAAAATGAAAGTAAAGTTCTATGTTGATGATGATTTATAGGTTTGGTTTTTCTTTTTTATTCCTTACTTATGATCTGTATAACATGGTTCAATGGTTTTTTAATTCGATTTTCACCAATAAACTAGTAAAATGAGGTATACGAGAACTAGATGGCTTATTTAATAGAACACCCAGTTTTCGACCGGGTGGTCGAGAGTTGGCTTGCCCAACCTCCTAGTAGTTTAACTGTTATAACAAGTAATGTATGACAAATAATAACAAAAAATATGACTTTGAATCTTATGGATGAGAGCATTCTAATGGCCAGTTTTCGTCCATGTAAATCTCATTGTATAAAAAAATACAGATGCCAAAAATCACTCATGGTCGCGAACTATACTAGCTATTGAGAATACGCTAGCTCTCGACCATCTTTATTTCTAAGTTAAAAAAAGCGAACATTGTAAATAAATATTATTGTTAAACCGGCATTTTTTGCTTATTATCGATATAAAAAATTAGCTGATGGCTCGGAAACAAAAATCTTTGCTGAATAATAAAATAGAGTATATAAGAAGTTACTTTGATCAGACTTTTGTTTAAAAATGTTAATAGAACATTTTTTTTCGCTCCCTAAAGTTGACAGCTCCACTAATTGGTCGTAAACTGGCGAACTTACCCTATTATTTATTTTTATGGCGGTTGTTTCGTAGAGTATTAGGGTTTAATTAAAGAATCATATAATTGCCATGTTGCCTAAAGATATCAAATGTATAACGATGATATCGATAGTACTTTTAGGAACTCTGCAGGAATAGTTAATAAAATTATATTATTAGTACTTAGTAAAGATAATTATAACTAGTGATTATCTTTATGTGTAATTGTATTCTATATACCGTTACTAACGTTCATACAGTAATGATGAATTCAAAAACACAAGAAACACACCATAATAATAATGATTAAGCATATGTACTGGTATCAACCAAACTGCAGACAAGAGGATGTCAAGTGTTAAATAAACCAATAGTAGGCACTGGTTTATTTAACACATGATCTTGCTGATAAGACATCACGTTTTCCGCTAAAAAACTACGAAGCATAGCGCTCCAATCCAACGTCTTAATCCACAACCATGAGAAACACTTGAGTTTACTAACTCCGTCTCGCATTGGTAGATACCGGCCCGTATATTACAATTCACATCGAATTCCTAGTTTTACTTTGTCTAAAGTATTAGGTACCTACTTGCCGAATCCAAATGATGTTATACCTATTCGTTGGAAACATCAATAATTGATGTTTCCAACGAATAGGCTAATTTTATTAAACTTTCACAGATTAAATTAAGTAGTTTGTTTTAGTTATAGGTAAGTAAAATGTTTCTAAAACTTTACCTCGCTATGTTGTTTCTATTTATTAATTATGTTACGTTAAGGTTATTGATTTTTTATTTTTTCTAGTTTTCCGTAGCGATTAAGAATTGGTTTGAATAAAACTTTGAAAATTCAATAAAAAATTGTTTTAATATTTTTCAACATTATTTCTACTACTTAAACATTATTTCTGGCGTTTTGTAAACCTAATCCAACTATCAAAACTAAGTTCAAATCCCTGTACAAGGTTCATCTCTATACGTTATTAGATAATGCTTTATGTTATACAATAGGAGTTGTTATGTCAGTATCATAAAGTAAGTCGGTGTCGTCGAATATTCTGTGAGCGGAAACTAGCTTATTTCCCCAGTATCATACCTATATTATTACGAAAAGTAAGTACCTACCAAACTTTCATAATTAAATGTAAATATTAACACATGAATGATCCAGGCCACTGAAATTACTACAGCTGACTCAAATCACTCACCGATGTCCTAATACGTGTAGCACTACAAATTAATGTTGTAGAAATCCATATAAACGAAAGCAGGATTCATTCACGCGTATAACAAGTGAACTAGTAATCAAGCTAGTTGTTTAACGATTTGCAATGAGTTCTAAGGTGATTTATTTAAATAAATATACAAAGAACAAGGCCTCGGGCATAATTTTCGCGAGACCGAGAATCTTTCTTATCTCACGTACGAGTAGGTATACCGATGAGACCGGTATGCCGTTTTCAAGAAATCGCGGAAATCATGCCCTGTGAAAAAGGTTATTTATGTGAGCTATCGTGAGTGAATTTTCAATTGTAAGTATGTACTTTTAATTGCAGGTTTTGGTGCTACTTGGGGTAGTAAGCCTCCTCTGCTCTTGCTGGGGAGACGAAACCTCTTCCCACGGCCACCAAGACATCCCCATAGAGCCCCTCGATACGCCGACTCCGCCTGAGGACCTCGATCGGGAAACCAGCTTATGGGGTTTTTGGCAACCTTGGAAATTTTGGAAATGGGGTTATTTATTTGCCATGTTACTCATGATTTTTTTCAAAATTTTATTTCATTGGTTCTACAACTGATGCTATATTTTCTCCGGTAGGTCAATCTATGTTAAACGAAGCGTTAACAAACTCTGCGAACGCGTGGGAAGACCGTGGACACCATATTCACCGGGATGGAGGTCCAAAAGGCAAAATCAAGAACAAAGTTAAATTTCTTTTCAAATTACAACAATTTCAAAGTTATTTTGTGTTTAATTTTAGAATACTAAATCTCTAACAAAGTATTTTAGGTACAAAGAAAATCAAATAAGGTCACAAGCGAAAGTATCTGAAAACATGGTTTTCTGTCCGCTTGGAGAAAAATTAGGGTTTATAACGCTTTTGATGCTATTAAAAACAAATGCGGACAAAAAAAGAATAAGTACAAAGTTTATGAAGGCACTTACCTACATAATGCATAGTAGGTATGTTGGTACTCACATAGTAGGTACCTACCTTATAACATCACAACAGGTACATACCCATAAACAAAAGGTGGGACTCTGTAGAAAGTGGGAATCACGATCAATCAAATTATACGAACTATATTTCTATTTTACTTCTCCAAGTACATTTTATAAGTTGGTCGACTATTACTTGTAAAACTTGTAAGCCTTGTATTTAGCTGTGATAGTTTTCCTTTTAACTTCGTTATATATACTACTGCCGTGTTTTTTCACATACATTTCCAAAAACAAACGTTTATCCACCGGGGGGGACACTTGACTCTAATAAAAATTACTTTAAAGCTTAATATTTCGCAAACGGATCCCTGAATCGAAAAATGGTTTCCACACACGTAATATTTTTGAATGACCTATCCAACGACAACAAACAATGATATGGACGAGAAAATATCTCCAATTTACGTGTATCTCCCTAAATACACGTTATTTATTATTGTGACGAGCGCGGCCTAGCTAACTACGGTGCCCTAGCGCCATCTCTTATCAAATGGACGCACAACTTGTTACCGCCATCGACTGCCATAAACCTCGCTTGTAAAAGCCGGTAGTTTCTAGAGTGTTTGAGGCGGTACGAGACGGGGCAGGGCGAAGTGAGGCAGCGTGCGGGCCACGCCCCCTACATGAATGTTCTGGAAGAAACGCCTTACGAGATATATATGCGCGGTAAGGGACCGGTAGGAACAGTTTTCTTTCAAGATTTGGAAGTGAATTATTTGAAGTGATAAAGACGCGATACCCAGTGACTAGTGAAGTGACAGTTGTGCTAGTTGTACCTAGTGATACAGTGTTTTTGTTTAATTTTGTAGTTTCGATGTGTTATTTGTTTTGTTGACATTTTTATTGAGTGATATACTAATACAGTGTTAATTTTTAATGTTTAATTGGAGCTTATTATTTTATCCCTAGCTCGTAAAGTTATTTATTTATTCTCAACAACTCTAATTCAAATTTAAAAATTTTCTATTTTTTTTTTGTTTCTAATTTCGAAGAACAAAGACATTATTCCTACAAACAAAGTTCCTGCCCCCATTCCTTAAAGTGGAAATTACCAAAAATCCTTTCATAGCACATTCTTACGTTAGTAAACCTATGATCCTAATTTCAGCTTTTTAATCTATTGATAGACCAGTGAGTCAGTCAGGGCAATCGATTTTATAAGTTTAGATGTACAACCAAGATTAATGTTTTATTGAAACCTTCCTATACAGTAAAAGTCATCATGAAATTGACATTTATTTTGATTTCCAATAGGTACCTAGGTACATGTGTCACACATTTTGCTAAGCTTATTTTTACTTGAGAACCTACGCCAGTTAAATCGTTATCATTTGTAAGAAACTAGTCTATTTCAAAAGGACTTACTATCTTGATCTAAAATATGTATTATGTAGATTCCCAACGAACGGTCACGCGCCGTGACAGTTCTCTGGTCGTTCCGAAAAGGCTTTATGGTGAAGACTTCGAAGGACTTTCTACTGCCCGCGCTCAGTCAACTGCGAGGCTAATCAGCGAATCGGCTGCCTCACTTCTAGTCACACGACCTAAAGGCTCAGTTCAGAAGGAACTCGTGACAATGATGTTTGAATCCATGCTAGACAGTATCGTGGAATCATGGGATGTGATACTGCCACCAAAACCGGAAGAGAGCGCGCCAAACATGGAATTCGGGAAGTCGCCAAGCGAACTCACGTTTACGAGCAAAAAGAAGAAGTCTATAGGTTTGTACCTAGTTATTTTGTATCGAATGATGCAAGCGGAAAAACTAAAATAATATAAGACAGGTACAATCTGAATTATAACATTACAGTTACTAAGCCATCTACGAAGGCTACAAAGAGGAGCCGATCAAAATTGGATTTCGATCCTCTGCAGGTATGTTCAATAATGGTCTTCCGGATTTCGCTCCGCGATTTATATTTTAACACATGGTTTCCAAACTGCTTATAAAAGACATCAACGGGCTACCAAGTTTTTTGATTTACACAAACATAAAAAAAACAGTTCCGTTTGTGTATTGATCATGTTTGTATGGGTCCTCAATGATTTCCTGTCAGTTCTAAATGTCCTTATAACTTCCTGTCTTACCTACCTACTTTCTAATACTAAATGTTAACTCAATTTAGTTTGGTACTCCAGTTATTCCTTACGAAAGACATAAACGCGCGCTCCAGGTTTTTCAAAATGTCCGATAAGAACTTGCATGTTCGGGTGATTTAATTTATTTTTTTACAAAGGTTTCTTTGCAATGTGAATAAAACATTTCCCTCCCAGATTGACCCTCTTCAACAATGCTGGTGGTCGTCACCTGACGAGCGAGCAGTGATTCGATTTAGAAACGGTAACGTCTACGAGGGGAGCATTTCAATGAAGTGCATGCACGGTGAGGGGCGCTTTCTATGGGCCGATGGAACCGTGTATTTGGTACGTAGGTACTGAGGGGGTAATTTTACCCGGGGAATTGAATATTACAGCTATTACCGTTCATATTTAGACTGTGAGAAAACAAGAATCGTCCGACACTCATTGCAAGAGGACCAGGACCAATGTAAAGGTGAATGAAGGATCATCAAAAAAATAACCAAGCAGAGTTTGTTGCCTGATTCTTCTAGACTTGGTCGCGCGCGAGGAACCGGCGTAAATTCACTTTAACATTTTAAATTCACGTATAGTTTTTAAGTAGAGCTGTGATACAGAAGAATCCAAAGCCACTTGTTTACACTGTTCCGGTAACCATTTCACTTCCAACAAAAGTTGTCCTGAACAGGAAAGACAAAGATCTATTAAAAGTTTCATGTCACAAAATGACATTTCATACGAAGAAGCATCTTTTCAATTTCCAAAGGTTGGAAGATCATGTGATTTCAATGAATAAAAACCTATTGACTTTGACTTTTGACTTTGACAGGAATCTCAACAAAACTAGTGGGTAGTACGACACGTACTTAATCAAGATTTTGTTAAATGTCATGGATAAAATTTACCAATCGAACGAGCTAGGCGAGCCCTAGCCCTACCACACCACAGAACAACAATACTGTGTCGACCCATTTATTCAATCTTAATGAAACTTGGTAGGGTAATACAAATAGAATTTGAAGTTGCAGTATGAGCTCTATCAGCAGGTTTTTGAACTATGGGTTCGCGTGGCGTGGTACTCAGTGGCGAACTAGGTACTAGTATTTGTTGGACTAACTTAGACTAATTTTGAGAGGGCCTAATCTTGGCTTAGAAGATAATTAAAATATTGAAGGGTAAATTCAAAGACAATGAGATGAAAGGGAAAGGCATGATACGATGGAAGGACGATACGTGGTATGAAGGCGACTTCATCGGCAACCTACGACACGGGCGCGGCCTCTATGTGGACTCGCGGAAACAGCGCTCTTACGCCGGCGGCTGGCACTGCGGCACCAAGCACGGCGAGGGTGTGATCTACTACTCCAGCTTCCAAAATTCATACGATGGAGAGTGGATCCATGTACGTATGACTTGTATAAAACAAATATTAATACTTACCTATATTAATACTTACTTACCCTACTTACCTAAGTATAAATAGGTATTTGCACAATAATATTGAAGTATATTAAATGTAACTAAAATATAGGCAACTAAAAAGGTCAAGGCCTCAGCTACGCTGTTTTTCAGCCTCACCTACTACGTCACCGATGCGACGTCACAGCACTATTCTCGGATGCTTATCAGCAGCTCTAGCAACAGGTTTGAAGGAAGCCTGTCCTTTGTGGACGCAAGTGTTGGTAGACTCCTCATCCTATTGACCAATAACATCTTTTACGATATGGATCGTAAATCATCGATCCATAGATGGCCGAAAGTCGATGGATGGAGGTGTCCCAAGATCGTTCGTTATAGCACTTTTTTGGAGCCTATGTCCAGTAGTGGGCTTATACTATACATGCTATTGTTGATGATCATGATGATGGAAGTCTATCAAATCTGGTATTCTCAAACACAAATTATGTTTGTTTGTAGGTTGGTCGTACCTTCTTACTTCATCAACATAGCATTCATTTCTAAAGCTGCAACTAAGTACCTTTATCAAAGTTCGTAGGTAGTAAGTACCTACCTACCTAATAGCAATGGTCATTATATTGTTTTTCAGAATGTGCGTCATGGATTCGGATCACGCGAATATTGCTCACTCAGCGGTTATAAGGGCGAGTGGGATAAATATGTGCGAGAAGGCAAAGGCTTGATGATATGGCCTAACCACGATGTGAGTCTAACGTGAATTTGCTGTTGTTCATCTACTTACTTTCGTTTTTTATTAGTACAACACGCGCGTTGCCAACCATTTTTTATTCAACATTCATAACTCTTTTTAAAGAACCTCTACTTAACTCAGGAAATCCTCGCCTGGGAGATCATTCCATAACCTGAGCGGTCACGGGAGGTAGCAATAAACTAGCATCTGCCCACGGTTCTTATCGCGTGGTAGATACATAAAAAGTTTATGCATATGTGTTACTAGCCTCTGCCCATGGCTTCACCCGCGTGGTACCCAGATAAAAAGTATCCTATGTGTTATTCTTATGTGTAAGCTACATTACTGTAAAGTTTCATCAAAATCCGTTCAGTAGTTTTTGCGTGAAAGAGTAACAAACATACATCCTCACAAACTTTCGCGTTTATAATAGTACTTAGTAGGGTCGTCAATGCATTGATGTGAATATCTCTAACCAAGTTAATATTTTCTGTTTGATGACCTCGGTGGCGCAGTCGGCAAAGGCCCGCCTGAGACGCAGAAAGTTGCGGGTACGATTCCCGCCGCGGGACAAAAATGTTTGTTTATGCGAATATTCGTCTCGGGTCTGGGTGTTTTCTATATAAAATATGTATGTATTTTATTTAAATAGTATATCAGTCATGTAGTTCCCATAACACAAGTTCTGTTTAGGGTTGGGGCTATCCATCATTATTTATTTATTTATTTGACTATGGTATAAGGTCTACTCTTTTCACAGAGAAATACCACTGATAGGGAATTCATGGGATTATGTCACCACTTTAGATTCATGGTCACGCACGGTGTTAGTACAGTCAGCGACAAAAGTAGATTAAAAGTTTTGAATTTATATCGGTGACTAACTCAAATAGATATTTTTTTAAACACTTTAGTTCATAATATTCGTCTGTTCTTGAAGATCCGTCTTGGCCCGTATATATTTGCAATCTAAAGTTATCATTTCCCTGTTAGACTTTCATACAATTTTGCGCCCCATACCTAATTCTGTCTTTATCCCCCAGACTATGAATTCTGTGAGATATAATAAAAAAAAATGATTATTCCAGTTCTACAGAGGCGAGTGGAAGAATGGTGTCATGTCTGGCTACGGAATATACATTTGGGATGCCTACTACAACAATACCCTGTCTCTACCATCCATCAACGCCTACCGAGGTCTCTGGATAAAAGGGCAACGAAATGGATACGGGGTCCTGAATCTGGGCCTTGGAATGGGCTCTCATTACAAAGGAGAATTCAAAAACAACAAGAAACACGGCGTGGGCAAGTTTGTTACCAACAACGGTCTGATCCTTCAAGATAAAAATCTGTTCATAGACGATAATATTGGCCCGCTGATTCCTGATAGTAACGAGAATGGAGTTCCCCTAGATTACAAACGACCCCAGCAACTTGAGCCTTACAAATTCGATATCTGTGACAGCACTGTCGGTCTGCTCTACCACATAGAGCAAGCGCTCAAGAACATCGATAGACAGGTCGAAATTAGAGCGAATTTAATCAACGATTACATCGAAAACAACAAATCTTTAGAAGCTGATTTATCAACAGTCGCTCGGAAGGAAGACCCGCCTGAAGAAACCAATGGCATCCACAACATAGAAGATCTAATTATTTTCGAAGAGAGCTCGCTGCGCAAGTCACTTAGATGCTACGAGACGGATTTAAAGAATATTTACTACAGATATGCGACGATCTGTAACACGGAAGAAATCTGCTTCACGCCAGTTTTAACTCGCATATTTCTGTGGCAGTTCTACTATGATTGCAACGTGCACGAGAAAGGGCTGAATTTAGTTGAGATCGATAGAATATTTCACCAGAACCCTGAATGGCTAGCGAGAACCCCTCATAATCCTTTTGAGAAAATATATTTTTGGCAGTTCGTGCACAGTCTGATTTCGGTAGCCAGTAGATTATATGCTAAGAAACGACTGCCCGGTACGAAGCCAGATACGATTTTAGCAAACGCATTCAGAACTTTCATGGAAAGAGATGTTTTGCCGGGTGCAGGGCGTCGTAAAGGTATTTTAATACTTAGCTCCGTCATTATTTTCTGTTAACTTATACCTACTCCCACTTCTGAAGTTCTGACAAAAGTTCTCCCATTATTTAGGTCCCATCTATTTAATTACTTCTTTTATATTAAAAATAGAACGCCTTGCCTTTATTAAAAATAGAATAATGCGCATTTATTTGCCTACTTCGTCTGTATCCGCGACTTCGTTCGCGTTTGCCATCCCTGCAGACTAATTATTCGCATCTGACCACAGTTTATCTCATATTAAGCATAGATTCTGAATCATTTTACGGCGCATCAAAATTAGTCACAATCGACTCAAAGCTGTATTTAAAACTAAATTTTCCTTACTATTTCCTTATTGTCATTTAATCTAATGGAAAAATGTCCTGTTAATATGCGTAAACCAAAACCCCCGGTCATTTCCTTACTGTTAACCTACCTACTTATATATTTCGCTTAACTATAAGCCCATGTTGGGCAAAGTCCTCCACTTACGCCAGTCACTTCTGGTTCAGTCAGTCAATAAGTTTTGGTTGGCATCTTATTTGTTCAGCCACCTTCGTGATTACGAAGGTGGCTGAACAAATAAGCCCTAAATTGAGCCCTAACATAGCCGTGGCAGATTTGCCACGACTATGTTAGGGCTCAATTTAGTGGCAGTTTTGATCCACAACTCGTCGGGCTGTCGGGCAGACGTGACCGGCCCAGCTTCCACTTCAGCTTGGAGTCTTTGTTGTCTATACTAATATTTTAAAGAAGAAAGATTTTTTTGTTTGTTTGTACCGAATAGGCTCCGAAACTACTGGACCGATTTTAATTATTATTTAAATAAATAGTTTTATTATCAAAGGTACTTATGTAGCAGTAAAATACTTTTTAATTCATTCGAATCGTACATTTCATTTCGAAGTTATCACGACTATAAAATCGAAACTTGCGCGGGTGAAACCGCGAGGCGCAGCTAGTTTAATATATACCTACTTTTCCTACAGGAAAACTAGCAAACGGCTATGCTTCGTTCGTTCCTCTGAGAGGGAGTTATGAGCTCTACCGTTCCTTGGGGGAGCCCCATACTGTGCGCAAGTTCCTGTGCGCCGTGCGTCGGCCTCCGCATTGCCTCGACCGCTCGCAGGCTAGCCTCATCGAGACACCCGATGACGCGGTTCCAATCGGCCGGAATGTTTACATCTTCGGCGATGAAATAACTTTTATTACTGGTAATTCGTGATGTTAGGTACTTGACTTGACTTCTTGAACATGGTTTGTGTGTAGGTAGGTAGGTACTTGTTATGCCCGTCCGAGCTAAAGTCAAAAAAGCAATGACTTAAAGTGTCAGGTTTTCGATAGAAATTTGTAATTATGCATCAACTTATTAAAGTTAAGTGCGCACGGGCCTTGCGTACTGTCGCATCTTGAGTCCTAACTTATAGTGAAGAGAGCGTTAAATCGTTCTAAGTAATCCAAAATACTTTGTGTTGCTTTTCTGTCACTAAAGCAATGTTAATCTCTTAGTTATAACTTTGCGCAGCGTAGACGATGCACCTGGTAGAGACCCTAAGTATCATTACTTTAAATAGGTAACGCAGAAGTTACCGAAAGTGATTGTGACATGACATTGCCAATACGATTGAATGCACGACATTAAATGAATTATTGGACATTAGTTACCTAAGTACAAATGATAAAAAATATTTCAGATGAAATTCCACACTCATCAGAAGACGATGAAACCCAGGAAGAATTGGACAACGAATACAAACTTTTCAATTTCGGAAATCTATCGAACAAAGCCATAATCAAAATATTCGCTCAAATATTCCCGCGAATAAGTACCAGCAGTAAAATTATGGATTTGGAGGTGGAAATAACATTTTATGAGTTTTTCGAGGCCTTTGTCGCGTGCGCTGAGGAAAGCATCCGAGTAAAAGATGAAGAATTGAGATGGAGATCAAGGTTCTCAGTTAGTAACGAGGCTGTGGTGCCATCTAGTCCTGGTCCCGGAACTGGAACAAAGTCTAACAGATAGTGTTTTTTTACTATAAAACTTACCTCATCTACTATACAGGGTGAGTTTTCTCGACCGCCCTCTGAGGCGAAATTCTAAACGGCTCTAGTTATAGAAAAATGTTGTTAGGAGTCACGGGCTCGATTTTGATAAAAATAAGAACTGCATTTAAAAAAATCCAAACAATCGTTAATTTTCCGAGAAAATTTATTTTTCTGATTTTGTTTTTTTTTTGCATATTCTTATCCTCTACCTGATTATTAACAAATACTTGAAAAGAACTATGGGTCCAATGTTGTTGGAATACTTAAAAATCCTTTTTTTATTTTTCATACAAAATGTATACAAAGTGTACCTACCTAACATCAGATATGGCAATCAAATGCAAACAAACTATTTTGTTCGATATTTGAACCATAAAGAGTATCCTCTTCCTGTTTGGACTTGGTTTTGGTTTGGAAAAAATATTAAAATTTCAAAATTCGAATTATAAAAAATGTTATGTAGTAGCATTGTAAATTAATTGCGCGGCAAAAATAGTAAAAATGAATTTGCTTACGAACGAAGAGAAATTTGATGTACTTAAAGCTTATTTTAGAAATGATTGCAGCCCAGCTCGAACAGTGGAATGGTTGAGAAATATATACCCCACTCAACATGTCCTTTCAACAAAAACAGTGCGGTTAATGGTGAGGAACTTGCCCCAATACGGAAGCTATAAAAAACCGCGCGCTGCAGGCTGACCTGCTCCATCAGTAAACGAAGACATAGAAATGGATATTTTATGTTACGTGAAATGTTTTCTTAAAGCGTCGACACGGACAATATCAGGAGAAGTTAGTTTGAGTCAAAGAACAGTAATTAGAATTCTCAAAAAATATAAATACAAGTCCTACGTTGACGGCCGTGTCGTACAAGTGCTACACGTTGGTGACGACTCAAGGAGAATGTTATACTGCAGATGGATGGATCATCACATAGTGCGTGACATTGATTTTTTAGGAACCGTGATTGGGTCAGATGAAACCATTTTTCCAACAATGGTAAGTAGTCAGTGCAGAATAAACTATTAGCTAGCATTCCATTCGTAGCAGGATGTGAGCAAAGCGTTGCTTAGAAATTGATTGATGTAACCAATCTTATAATTTTTAGGACAAAAGCCTTTTTTATTTACAGGCATCTACAGCCGCCGCAATAATAGATACTGGTCCAGAACAAACCTCCTCAAAGTTATTTTATAGCTTCCGTATTGGGACAAATTCCTCACCATTAACCGCACTGTTTTTGTAGAAAGGACATGTCGAGTGGGGTATGTATTTCTCAACCATTCCACTGTTCGAGCTGGGCTGCAATCATTTCTAAAATAAGCTTTAAGTACATCAAATTTTTCTTCGTTCGTAAGCAAATCCATTTTTACTATTTTTGCCGCGCAATTAATTTACAATGCTACTACATAACATCTTTTATAATTCGAATTTTGAAATTTTAATATTTTTTCCAAACCAAAACCAAGTCCAAACAGGAAGAGGATACTCTTTATGGTTCAAATATCGAACAAAATAGTTTGTTTGCATTTGATTGCCATATCTGATGTTAGGTAGGTACACTTTATATACATTTTGTATGAAAAATAAAAAAAGGATTTTTAAGTATTCCAACATCATTGGACCCATAGTTCTTTTCAAGTATTTGTTAATAATGGTAGAGGATAAGAATATGCATAAAAGAAATCAAAATCAATTTTCTCGGAAAATTAACGATTGTTTGGATTTTTTTAAATGCAGTTCTTATTTTTATCAAAATCGAGCCCGTGACTCCTAACAACATTTTTCTATATCTAGAGCCGTTTAGAATTTCGCCTCAGAGGGCGGTCGAGAAAACTCACCCTGTATACTAGGTATATACATATAATAAAATTTTACTATGAGGCGATTCCCTGGAATAAAGGGGGTTATTACATGCTGCTTCGAATTAGCAGTGTGAGTGATTTACTAGAATTCAGGTACCTAGCAAAAAATATAGTCACATTAGCTATCGTGAATCGTTCATCCTATATTTTATAATCTGTCTACCTAATTATATACCTAATAGTAGGTACCTAATTATTTTGTTTCTCTTACTTATCAATAATCAATAAGTAGTACTTATAAATATTTTATTTAAACTCTTCGTTAATAAACCTTTTCTTTAACACCTGTCTCTAGAAACGCCAAATTACTGTCAAATTCACTTATTTATAAAATCAACTAAACGTCGCTTAATATTTTAACTAAGTACCTTTCGTAAACATTTTATTATTTGCCATTTCCTATCGAAGCCAATATGCGGACCAAGAATCCTATGGCTAAAAAGCCACAACAGATCTTATTTTCGAAAAACACTTACGGACCTAAGGTGAAAGTCGAGAACTGGGACTTTGCCATCCATGCAGAGAAAAAGGATAACTACGTATACCGCGATGAGCTGAGCAACCATCTCAGCACCTACGTGCGATGGGGAACTGAGGACCAGGGGGTGCGAATGACCGAAACACGCCACATGCTTGCAGAGGTCTTCACCAAAACTGATCCCATCTATTCGTTCAAACCCCTGGTTAATTTTACTTCCTATCCTTGCACCGAGTAAGTATTAAGTCCTACCCAATAAGTTTGACCCCAAAACGATATTCGCTCGTAGCCGTCGTGGATATCAGAAACGAATGGTACCACATCACTCACATCACCGGAGCAAATATCTGCAGAACATGCAAACATTTGTCCCACAGCCGGAAAAGTAGGTATATTAGGTATATCATAAGAATAATACCTTACTAGAGGTGTTGCGGAAGAGGTGTGTGAAACGCACCATTAGGACCGCTTATCTTTAATCATAGCTTAGTTCTCTTAGCGACTTAGCAGACTTGCGATATGGACAAATAGTGACTTTATTTATTGATGGGGAGAGCATTCCATAGGCGGATAGCTTGTACAGTAAAACAATTATCATAGGAAGTAGAAGTGTAGGTAGGTACAGGTGTTTTAAGTTGCAATGTCTCAGAGGAGCGCATTATACGAGAGTTTGATTGATGAATATATTCAAAGCGCTCTTTGAGATAGGCAGAAGTGTTAAGATACTGAACAAGACTGAGAGAAAGTGATTATTTCTTCGGTGGCGAATTAACAACCACTTGAGCGTAGTGCGGAATTTGGAGATGTGGTTTTATTATTTACGTAAGCCGTATGTAATATAAACCTATTGCATAAGTGTTGAAGGCGCTTAGGCTTGTCGAGTTGTTTCTCAGTAGGTAAGGTTAGTATAGCAGGCATCGGAGTAATTGAGAATAGGGAGTAATAGGGATTTTGACAGTGTAACTTTGGTGGATGTCAGAAGAAAAATCCTGAGACTCCTGAGAGAGGCAGCTCATACAAACATCTTTCGACTTGGTAAGATGAGGTTCCTATGAAAATTGATCATCCAGTACGCCCAAGTTTTTT
Source organism: Perizoma flavofasciatum (assembly GCA_958496245.1). NCBI lineage: Eukaryota > Metazoa > Arthropoda > Insecta > Lepidoptera > Geometridae > Perizoma > Perizoma flavofasciatum. The sequence continues at coordinate 9,699,434 of OY292421.1, forward strand.
ACAGTGTCAATAACAGGGACGCCATCGAAAACATTTTATCGATGGAAGAACAGGCTTACCATACCAGTAATCCCTTTTATTACCTACCTACTACAAATTAGCCACATTATCATTAGTTACCCCGAATATACACCCGCTGTTCGTAGAACGACGATGCTAGTTTCTCCAACGACCAGATAGAGTGAGTTCGGTTGGCTTGGTTTGCAGTCCGTATTGATAATATCACCTTCAATGTATGAGCAAGTAAAAAAACTCCAGCTACATCCTATTAATAAGTACCTCCTACCTAAACTTAGAGTTTTTACTCATAGCACTCCAGGAAGGAACAAGTTGATGAGAGAAGCAGATTTGGCGCAACTTCCAGCCGAGTTTGGTGTCATGGATTATCTCTCGACTCAGCAGGACGATTACAGGAACCCCTACCCTTCTGTGACCAAACCGGTATTTCTCGTTTGTGTAGTGTACACTAGTGTAAGTAGTTTGAACTACAATAGACCTGTGGACCTACCTCGTTTTAAAACAACTTTTGTCTTGCAAGTACAATTTTATAGTTCGACGTGTTCACGTTACGATTACCTACGAATTTAGAGTCCCTGTATTGTACGTCCATGGAATGCACAACCATGGAAAGACAGCCAGTATTACAAACCATTGGGTTCAAATACTTGGTTTGTAATACTGGGCGTACATTCCTGGGCGTGCGTTCCCTACACGTGTTGACTTGTACGGCCAGTTTTATACAACCCTGGAATGCACAGCCATGGAATACGAACCAATTTCATGCTCTGTTTACATATGCGAGTGCTATCAAGGGGCAAGTGCTGTGTTGCCATAGTATTTAACGTTATTAGTAAATTAATGTAAGTAGATTAGTTATTTATGTCGTTTTTTGCAGATAAACTAACCGGTTGGTTTTATTTATTTACTAAAGTTTTCTATTATTTAAAAAACAAATAAACCCATGTTTGTTGGGTAAAGTTCGGATAGCAATCCTCCTTTTCTGAGTGGAGTTCTGAGTTCGTAATCCGGGGTGTACATTCCAGGGGTGTGCAATACCGTCATGTGTTTAGTTTGTACGGAGCGTTTTGTACAACCATGCAAAGCACACCCAGATAATTCAAACCAAATGGTTTGTAATACTGGCTGTACTTTCCAGGGGTGTGCATTCCATGGTTGTGCTTTCCATGGACGTACAATACGGTCTCCCCGAATTTAGAGATCTTGTGCATTTTTTATTTTCAGTTGACGATGGCTTCGCCGATTTGGCTGGTAAACAGGGTAATTCGGTCTGATTTGACCCACAACCATGGCACGGCTCCTCCCCGCGGAGACTACCAGTGCCTCGACACACACACTCCTATCGGACACATTCGACAAATGCGCGTTTTCCGCTATCAGTCATTCGACCCTGCTACATGTCTACAAGACTTTCCGAAGTTGACGAAATCTTTGGATACCAATTCTGGATGAGAACAATAAAAATAATAGCTTCTTTATCCAACTCTTATATTCTTAGCAACTAGGTATTTCAAATTAAAATAGAAAATTAAAATTAACAAAGGAACAATCTAAAAGAAACAAAAGGTTTTAAAACGCAAATCTAAAAAATTATAAAAACAATAAAAAAACATTTAAATTAACATCCAACTGATATGATGTTCTATCTAGTTCTTATTAATTAATAAACGAAATTATAACAGAACAGAACTTATTTTATTCAGAACCTAAGTATGAATAATTTAGGCCAACAGACATTTAAGCAATGTTTATAGCCTAATCTGTTTTAGGTCAGGTTTGCTCAGGGATATCCTTATTGTGAGTGCATGTATGTAAATTTAATATTTTTTATTGTTTTGCATTATTGTGGTATACTCATATAAAGCTGAACTTTACAGATCAATAAGTAAGTATAATAACAATACTTATTTCAAAATTAACAATAAATGTTAACAATTAAACATCAGGTTGATGCATTTTCAATAAATCAAATAAGTTTATTTATTTTACTTCTCAATCATGTTTTTGTGGTATTATTGCTGCTATAAAGAGGACAATAAATGTAGTAATATATACAAAATAGCACACAACCCATGTCATGCAATTCGTAGAAACATTCTCATCCTGCATCATAAAATTGCGAACAGATGAAAAAATATAAAATAGTTGCCATTGCCATGTGGTTTAATATACATACATATTTGTCAACAGGACCTGAGCTATAATTCATCAATAGATACTTGACTTTAAAAGATGTTAATGAGTACGCCTCTTCTTAAATCCTTTACCTTTCTTGGATTTTAGTTTGTGTTTGCGCTGTGTTTGTCTGCTTCCTGTGATCTCATCTCCTAACATACCTACAGTTGTGAGTTTTCTCCTACGATTCTTATCTGCCTTTGTCACGGGCAAGCGTGTGAGATAGCTCTCTTCATACTCTGTTTTCTCCTGTTCATATTTAGATATAGAATGCTTCACATGATTCCCTGTAGTCACTTCTAAAGGTGCCTCAGAGTATTCCTCACGAAGCTCCCTCATTACACTAGAGTTCAGGAATTGCTTCCTTGATTTTTCTTTATTCTTCTTTTCACTGTCGGCTCTAGAACTAGCCTCATCGAAATGCACAGCTGCCAATTTGGGTGGCACATAGATATTTGATTTATTTATCTTTTCCTTCTTGTCTAGCCCTTTTTCAGAAGCATCACTAGATTCCTCATCTGAACCGTCAATTTTACTTACTAAGTTATCTGGGTTGGCATGGTAGGTCTGAGGGTCATCTTCAGACGTGGCTCCAACAGTTGCTGTTTTCACTAATTTATCGATTTGATATTTTAGTTTAGAGTCAATAGGACGAATCTTTTCAAGCACTGTTCTTATTTCTATAAGTCTGTCTATGGAAGGGTCAGATTCAATTTTTTCACCAGAACATTTTCTCAAGACAATAAATGTGAGGTTTATGAGATAACTGAGGAGCATTTGATATTTCATTTCAAGGAAGCTAAGACCTTTGTCTGTTGATATTTCACCACTTTTAACGCGAATTAGCATGTTGTCTACAAGCTGTGATACTTGCTGCAAATTCATGTTCATTTCCTTCAGTAGTTTGACAGCCTGTGGTAGGTCTGGCTGTTCCATTTCATCTGTAGCCTGAAAATAACGAAATATAAGCCTTCACGCGCTCTAAGAGGCTTTGAAGTGTAGTAGGTACAGCTCAAAGCAGCTGTAGTATTTGCCCAGTGAAATGGAATAAGTAGGCACCTAAGTAATATAAAAGTTAGTATAAACACCTACCTATTAATAAGATCTGCGTGGTAAACGTTAAAAAAAATATTTTGTAACTCTTATTTACATACCTGAACCATGTTGCTGGGATTGATAAACCTAACCTTTTCACTTTGTTGAAAATTATCTGAATTGATTACAGCTTTTGCTCTTTATTTTAGCATATAAATAAAATTTCGATTATTCACTGTAGAGAAAAAACACAAAACAAAATTATTGAAACGATTCGAACTTCAGTCCAAGTTCCAAGCTACTAAATCACAGTAGTCCAATCCAACCCAATCCAAATTCAACCAAACCAAAACCAAGAAAAACACACGCGCGCTCAGGTTCAGTGCTGCCAGCTCCTGCAAGAGATTTATGTCGGTCGGACGGACGAGACGATACGACTAGTAAGCCTGTGATATTATTACGCCTTTTTAGCACAGCGACCGTGATCAACCGAAACGTCCACCATACTGTGGGTGAAAATACGAGCTTCTCTTTCATAGGATTTACGATTTTTCTTTTATAAGTACTTCATTTTTCATTGAAACGATCAACTCTACCCATACGCTCGGTATATTGTAGTACGGTTGATGGATATTGAACCATCTCTTTTTGAATTATATTTCTCTTTTCGGTCGCAAAATGTCTATTCTACACCGATATTTTTTGGTCAGTTTAAAGCCAGCGCCCACTTAATCTATATCTGTAACCTTACTCAAAAATTATAGTTAATCAAAAATACTTTTTTTTGTAATTAATAATAACACGAAACATAGTCAATATTTCAAGCACCGATAGTAGTGGCTATTCGCTTGGCGGCTCGGCACAAAGGACGCGGCGGCGCCTTGTCGCCAATTCATCCATTAGTCCACGTGCTGTTTGACCAGTCACATTTCACCGCAGGCCAATAACATGTGTTTACGCAGTTAGGTAAACCCCGCCCCTTTTGTGTGATCGCTCGCACGACATTTCATCAGTAGCCTCGGTCGAGTCATCGCGCGCGCTGCTTATTTACACTTAAAAAACTTTATCGATTTACTATCGACATGAGTGCCCGGTATTCCTACGGCAATTTGGAGTTCTTGCACATGGTGCGCCTCTACGCTGCGGCTGGTGATAATTTGAGTGAAGCAATATCTTGGCCCGCCAGGATTTCGGACGTGACTCCACTTGACTTTTTTTGTGGTCGGAAGTGAAACGACATGTTTATACGAAGGAAGCACGTACTCGTAAACAAAACAAAATTGAACAAGCTTTTGAGGAACTTAAAAGTGATAGAGACACGTTATCTAAAATCAGTTGTGCATTGAAAGAGGTGGTCGTCATTTTGAACAATTATTAAAGTACAGTTGAACTAGAATGTACACGCACAAAATCTGTAAGTAAATTCATAATCATGTTGATTTTAATTATTTTACGAAGCTTTTGATTTTTAAATCTAACAAAAGTAGCATAGGTAGGTAAGTACTTTCTGACAGTAAGTATGAAGGAAAAATTGGATTCACAGATTTCGAAAAATAGGTAGAAACTATGTAGGTAGGCAGGATAAATTATCACTCGCAGCCGCGCTTCGCGGCTGTTTGGCCCGTCTGCGAGTAGCGCACCGCGCCCGCTCCGCCGCGCCGTCAGTCAACAAAGGCGTTGCTTTGATAATTATTTTCGATATCCAGTTCCGTATGAAATACTAATTAAATTCAAAAACCAAAAAACAAAACCAACGATACAAACACGTTTAAGTAATAAAATAAACGTGGGCGCCGGCTTTAAACTGGCCAAAAAATATCGGTGTATATTAGGCAATAAAGTTATCAAAAGTGACAAGACTCTGAAATTGCTCATCTATTCGTATGAATAGTTCTGAATGGTGTGAAGGATTTCACAATATTTTATTTTTTAACGTTTATTTTTCAGATGTTCGGGTATTTTTTTATCCATTCAAACATTAACAACTTAGGTAGGTGAGTAGCTACCACATAAAAATAAGCCATCTGGATAGATAGTGGCCAGCGGTCAACACAACGTGCCTGGCTCAAGAGGCCAGGAAAGAAGTTTAAATTTTTATAAGTTTTTATATGTTACCAAATCATCACGAAATTCTTGGGGGTTACCTACACCTTAACATACACCTTAACTGGAAAGTATATAAACTGTCTCAATATTGTTATGTTTTGTCTATCTTAGTTGGTATATCATCGACAGCCATAGTTGTAAATACTTATTATGGATATGTATATCCTCAGTTATGTTATGGTATAATATTTTGGGAAAACTCTGATGATGTTGAGTCTTCTTTTTTAATACAAAATTTTTTTTTGAATTTATTAATAATCTCCCACTGACGCTCTCAGAAATATTTTCAAATATAATTTTTTAACATTAACTGGCACCTACATGTACGAAATATGTTAATCTGTAAAAAAACACCAAAATTACTTGAAGCTAGACATGCAAATTGACAACGTCAAAAATATATATACAACATAGTAATACTCCAAGTGAATAACTCAATATTTGATTGATTCAATTACAATCAACAACGCATTACCTCTGATCATTGAATACCATAATGGTAAATTTATAAAAAGTTTAAAAAATGCCTCCAATCAGATGTTTTCTATAGCTTAGCCGAGTATTTTGGAGGTACGACGACTTAACATGTTTTAAATTATATAATTATATTAAACAGTTCACAGAGTAGGTATTATTTTAGTTAGGTAGTTTTATATTATATCCTACTTATTTGTTAGGAAAATTTGAACCTTAGTTAAATTAGATTTAAGACCAATATTGTATGTCCGAAACGAGCAAGCTGTTGAAACTTTTAAAATAATTCCTACCACCTTTAATTATACACAGTTGTTACAATAAAGTTTACTTTACTAATAGAAATACCTTTTTATGATAAGAAAAAGAACAAGAATAAGAATAACTTTATTTGAAAAAATAACAAAACTTAACGAACAATACCTATGTTATTAAGCTTTAGGTTGTTAATTTACTGTTTAACAATCTGTAGTTATAATACAGTTTAAGAACACTTACCTCCCGTGCTAGTTAAAACTGTGTTACGGCAAGCTAGTGATTCTCGCTCCATATAAATACGGGTCATATTGTGTTGATTGAATTTTAGTGTACATATGTTGATTGTGACTTGACATGAACATTATTTATTTTAGTTTTAGTTCGTAATGATAATTTGACAATCCTCTTTACAGTAGCATAATAATATGAAATAATTTGAATTGAATTGCATCAGTACATAGAATGTATGATACTTTTATAAATTACATGAATTGAATTTGACTCTAGCACTTCCTAGATCACTGTGCTTGTCTATTTTAATGGCTAGTAACTGACCAAATTTATTATGTAGATATTTAACCTGATTTATTATACTATAGACTTATATAAAGCAATTTGACAAAACCAAGTGTACTATGTAGTTCCTACGGTTAATAAATGAGTATGAGTATGATCCAAAAACAGAACTGAGCGAGTCAATTGTATGAGTGATTGTGTTGAGGCTCGGTTTCTGGATGTAAACAAGTTAACGCAGTATACCCTTACATAGCAGACAAAACATGTGCATAAACAGCACACAACAAGTTATGTATTTGTTTGAGTAATGTAAAAATCTTAATAGAATATTTAACATTAATTAACTAAGTATTAAAGATATAAATGAAATAAAAATATATAGGTAGAGGTAACAATCTTAATAATAATGATAAACTGGCATAAATATAGTTATATATATAGATAGTTGATAGTATTCCCATATAAGAGAGAGATACTATTAATAACAGGAGACTAACCCCTTCCCCCCTTTTTATTCCTATATAAATATTTTAATATTTCTCAGCAAAGCCAACACAATTCTAGAATGCTATCTCTGGCACCAATACTACGTAGCTAGAAACACTGTGTGATCGATTGAATGTCTGCTCGATTCGAACTACGGACGACAGTGTCAATCACAGACTAGTTGATACGACGGTGTCAATTGTCATCGACCGGAGGGTCTATGCTGAACTTATAACATGCTGAACTTATAGGTTCGGCTAAGGGCCTTTGGCTGGCACTATTTACCCTAGATTCTTCTTCGGAGGCTAAAACTTTTAGGTCACGGAGAATTGTCCAGATGCCTTCCTGGCTTGGTGGCTATGGTGGTGCAAATTTCCTATGAAGAATCTGTAGGATTTTACGAGGCAGAGGCCGCGCCGTTAGAATCTTCGGACGTCGGGGAAGCGTGCAGTGGAGCAATAGCATTGAGGTGGATGTGGCGGCAGGTTGTCGGGCGCGGTCTTATTACATCGCACCAACATTACCACGAAGTCTCGGGCGGCACATCAATTTGTGCTCTACCTGACAGTTAATGTTCAACGACCTGTTGATGTGGAGTGGATGCCAAGATAGCGGATGGAGGTCTCCAACTTAACTATTTGTTCTCGCAGCTTTAGTGGTGCCAGTATTTTGCTGATATTGACAGCCATGCGTCACTTGTCCCACCACTTTGAGAATACGGTGCATCTGAGCGGCGATACTTTGATTCTTGGCAGAGGAAAGATAAGCAGTTTTGTGTAGTTCACGAACAAACTACATAGTTCAGTTAAATACCCCATTTTCCCATTTGTGTAAATTACCGGTTTATTATAGTTGATGTTTAATTAACTACCTACCCAAAATACGGACAACTTAGGCATTGACAACATTGATCATTATTAAACTAGCCTAGCAATCAAATGAGTGCGTGCAGTAGCGATAGCAAAGCGCGTTACATTCTCTTTGACTAAAGGCGAGGTGCCTAATGTAATTTTTGTATTGACTTGAACTGTTAGTGTCTTATCTTCCTTTTCGTTACTGTCACTGTCAGTCTGTGGCAGTCACTCCTTGTTTAGTTCATTCATTTATTGTTTATGAACGGACGACCAAACAAATTTATTTTATAATTATTTTCAATATCTTTAATTGATATTTATGTGCAATGAAATAATAATGGTTCTGTATACATCCAGTCATAAATTATTGTAGAAAGCATGCTGCGAGTAAGTCACATTTTCATCTGGTTTAATAGTATTTATAATAAAACGTCCATACAATTTCATTCTTCTTATATTTTTAGGTATTGATATATAGTTTCCTAGTAAGCATCCCAGCTTTATATTGCCATGGGTTTTATGTTCCTGGCGTCGCTCCAGTCGAGTTTAGAAAAGGCCAAAGAATTGAAGTGAAAGCTGTTAAAATGACCAGCATACATACCCAGTTACCTTACGAATACTATTCTTTGCCTCTCTGCTTACCTAAAAATGGGACATTTGTCTATAAATCTGAAAATTTAGGTGAGGTTTTACGCGGTGACCGCATTGTGAACACACCATATGAAGTTCGTATGGCAGAGAATATAAAATGCAGATTACTATGCCACAAGAAGAATATTCCATTAAACTGGAACATCGAAGAGGCTGAAAAGGTGGCCAGTCGAATCGAACATGAGTATTTTGTACATCTGTAAGTGAAATTTAAACAATCCCCTATTTACTAACCTACATATTGAATAGTTTCTAGTAGTTTACTAAAATTCAAGAGTTTTGTTGCAGCTTAGTCGACAATTTACCAGTTGCCACTAGAGTATTCAACAGTGAAACATCAGAAAGAAATATTGAGCAGGGTTATAGGCTTGGTTTTATGTCTAAAGGAAAGGCATATATAAACAACCATCTGAAGCTATTGCTCAGATATCACAAACATAGCCAGTAAGTATAAATGCCATATAAATTGATCTACAAATATACCTTATTGTAAAGAACTGTTAGAAATTGCATTTTATGCAGCTTATAGATAAAAGTGGATTGTTCACAAAAACTAGTCAACATAAAAATTTTGTTAGAAGTCAATCAGCAGATAACAATATTTGGAGCCTTCTCACCCTGACTAATAACAATAAATAACTTTCCAGAGATTCATACAGAGTAGTAGGGTTTGAGGTAGAAACATACTCTATTGATAAAGATGACTTGACTTTCATTGATGAATCATGCCAGCATCCAACTCATCCAAAGCCACAATTAGTTAATGAAGATACTGGAACAAGGTTATACTTTACATACTCTGTGGAATGGAGTGAATCTGATGTAAGCTGGGCGTCAAGATGGGACATCTATCTGGGCATGAAGGATGTTCAGATTCATTGGTTTTCAATTGTCAACTCTATTGTCGTGCTGTTCTTCTTATCAGGTGAGTGCCAGAAATTTTGTTCACACTTGCAGGTGACAAAGTTTGGTTACACTTTCTAGTACCTAAGAAATTAAAATTTCCTATTATATATATTACCTACTTTTACCATCAATGTCTAGAACTAAGTGAATTTACGACGATGCTTGGTGACTAAGATTGGATAAATCACACAACAAACATGGCTTTGGTTGGTTATTTTGTTTTTATAGTTTTAACCCACACTTAACAAGTTTTTAAAGTTGTTAGGGGTTCGACTCCCGCCGATGTTGAATTTTTGGGATAGTGGTTTTTTTAAGAAGTTTTATTCAACTTATACCTTAGTTTAAGACCCGCCGTTAAAACTGTCTTGCAAACATATTTTACCATTCTTTTATCCTATTGCAAAAACTGTGTCTTATTCTGAAATAAATGTTTTTCTTATTCTTTACTTTAATGAAGTAGGTTCATTCATTGTCTCGCTGCAAACTGGGATTTATTAATTGTGTACCTTCAATTGACAAGCAAACAAGTTAGGTCATAAAGCGCTTTTCTTCTCTTTTACTGCATCTCATAGTGGTCTTTCAGTACTTAATGAAGGTTGCCATCACTCTCAAAATAAAATGATGCAAGTTTTATAATGTTAATAAACACCCAACAGACACATACATAGCCTGATTAGTAGAATTAGTACCACATACCCAGACCCGGAATAAATATCTGCAAAATGAAAACTTGTACCGGAGCGGGAATTGAACCCGCACTTCAGGCGTCTCAGCTACCCGCCTGCAGCCTATCGAGATCGTAAAAGGTCATAAATTAAGTACTTGATTGTTTATGCGCAAAATGCACGAGGCGCACTGCGCTTAAACATTTAACATCAGACATCAAGCTCTGCTTAGAACTGACATATTTCCAGATAGATAGTTTTCTCGTCCCAAAAAAACGCTACAATCTAAATAGTACCTACGCGCTATATTAGATACTAGTTGTTGCCCGCGGCTTCGTCCGCGTGGTATGTTAATAAAAGTAGCCTATGACCATCTCCAGGCTTCAAACTATGTCCACCAACTTTTGAATGAATCGCACCAAGGATTAGAATTTATACAAAGTTTAGAACTCAATTGCACACCCCCAAAGGGTAGTTTTGAAAAAATAAAAAATACGTGTTTCATTATTTATTTTAAAGTTTATGTGTAGTTTTGAGTGAATAAAACCAAGGAATATTTTTTTCCATAGAAACTTTACCACCCTGTTTAAACCCCTTAGAGGTTGATTTTCGAAAATAAGATTAGCCTATGTGTTATTCCAGAACTTAAACTATCTACATTCCATATTTCATCAAAACCGGTTAAGTAGTTACGGAGATACATGGTAACAAACATTCACACAAAACACACAGAGTTTCGCATTTATTATATTAGTATTAGTAGGATAATAGTAACAGACAGACAAACCAATTCTAGAGTGCTATCAAATTATCTGTTCATTCGAGAAGGGCGCATGTTTGTGGGGCTTTTTACATATTATATGTATATAAGATGCATCATTAGTTTCTCTTTACTCAACTGAACAAATACATTTGTGGCACTTTAACTACCTACTTTTCTGGTTATTTCATTCGAATTTTAACCAAGACTGCCATGTAAATTAACTAAAATTCTCATCATATGAGTTCCATCCATCAGGTGGGTGGGACACGACGAATGAGCATGTTCAAATGTTTCAGGAATACTGACGATGATTATGATACGGACTCTGCGGCGCGACATCGCGCGCTACAACTCCGACGAAAGCATCGACGACATGATGGAGGAAACCGGCTGGAAGCTGGTGCACGGGGACGTGTTCCGCCCGCCGCCGAAACGGATGCTCTTTGCGGCTGTTATCGGGAGCGGGATACAAGTTTTTCTTATGGCGCTTATTACTATCTGTAAGTTATTTATGTATTTTTATGAGGCACAAACGGTTTACAGTATCAAGATAAATGGTAAATGATATAGGTTTCTTACAATAAGTTAGGTCATTTATTCACATTGCCCTCTAAGCTCTCTGGTACAGTAAACCGCACATCAGTGGTAACAGTTTGATCTTGAAACGTTTAAAAGTTGAACACACAGAATACGCGAAAGGGATAGTTATCTTTCTCGGTGTTTTCTTCATCGCGGCGGATATTTGAAAATAAAAGTAGTTTTTGCTTTTTCCCTCAGTTTTAAATTGAAATGAGACATAAATTTATATTCTGCGACAAGGAAACCTATTTCGCTACCAAAATTCCAAAACTACCTACATGTTTGCTAAAAGCCATTCGCATAAAATGCATCTTGTGGCTTCTGAACCACAAGATGCATTTTATGCGAATGGTTTTAGGTTAGTGAGCCAATGCAGAATTAGATGAATGACGCTAGTAAATTTTACCAGTTTCTAGATCGCGCTATCGATGTGTTTTAGCAAATGGTTAACCCAATTCGTTTAAGATTACTAAGTTTTTATTTTTAAGAGTAACACAAACCTGTGTAATTATCTCAACGTTTTATTTACTCGTTATTCCTATTGTTAGTTATCCAATTGTTCGATGTTATTGTTGCAAAATACAATATCATGTCTCAAATAACGTTAAATGCAATATACAATGGTCCCTTGCTTCTTTGTTTACCTACTTTAATTAATCACTTACTAGGTAGGTAAGTAGTTTAGGTAGATGTGTATTAGATAACACATAAATGAAAATCATCTCACAAAACAAAGCAATCAAAGGTAGCTCTATTTAATCTATACTTCTATAACAATAATAGCTGCTATACAAACTAGTAGGTATGTAACTACTGTAATACTAGTTTTTATGGGAGAAAAAACGATTCTCCCTCTCACAACACTACACTATTTTCCCCCTTAAAATGTATAAATTCTAAAACATTTTTTATTTAGGATGAGTAGCTGCAATTCCAAGTTCTTACCAAGATACTCCCATGCAAACTTTCAACCCCCGCCCCATTCAGGTATCTTGCGCGCAGATTGGCGACACTTGAAACCCACAGCATTCAACCGACGCGGAACCGTGTCCATCTAGATATCTGGGAACAAATTTAGTTACTCAAAATAAATTATAAGAGTCTTATAAATTATCTTCTATATTCTATACTTATAAAATCGTTGTTCTGACTGACTGATCTTTCAACGTACAGCCAATATACTAAGACTAGAAAGCTGAACATAGTTTTTTTGTTTAATGCGCTAAGAAACTATTTTTGGAAATGGGGGTGAAAGAGTATCGAACCTCGTTGGCATACCTACTGTCAGCATACCCCACAACCAAAAATATATGAACTTTCTCTGAAATAACGAACTCAAATTAAATAACTGAAGCCTAAAATGTAACTTTTTCATTTTTGTCTGTCTATCTCTCTGTCTTTTAGTATCTGGAACGCGCATAACGCCGAGACTACTGAATGAATGCAAATAAAACTTGGCATGATTTGAGTTCATACTATGGGATGGGACATAGGATACTTTTTATCCCGAAATTCAGCATGGTTCTCTTGGGAAAGGGGATGAAAGTCAAAATGTGTACTTAGTTGTAATTCATTAACGCGAGTCCGATTTTATTCATTCTTTTTGGTTAGAAAGGAAGTACCTTAAGAGTCTGCACTACCTCAGCTCGAACTCAAATTTCACCCCCACTTCCCCGCGCCACTACACTTTCCATCTCGCTCGTACAAAAATGCTTGCGGTCACGCGAGGTCAAGACGATTTTAGGGTAAACTACACAATTGTCGGGTTTGTACTTACTTACCTGTGTCGTGGGTATCAGAAACTTCGAATACAATAATTATAGTAGATACCACAACACCCAGTCCCAGAAAAAATATCTACAGAACGTGCAAACATTTGTCCCGCAGTGTGAATCGAACCCGCACCTCTCACGTCTCAGTCGGTTACTCGCACACACACATCTAGGTCGATCATCGCCAATTTTCTCTACCTTCCTACCTATCTCTGCTATAAATAAAGTATACCTACTAGAGGAGTGAGATGCGAGTCAATATTGCGCTGAAGGTTCCGCACATTTTTTTGTAATTAATTTATATTTTGCCAAACTCAATAATAAAATATTATTTTACGATAATTTATGCATGTAACATTCAGCCTTTTGTGTATAAAATCAAGTTAGATAGGTAGCTATTTCTAGGCAAGTACATTATCTACTTATGTGGCAGAAATTTCAGACGATTTTTACTCATTATCAAAATTCTACTGCTATCAAAATACCAGTCAAGTGATTGTCAGCATTGTACTGGTGGTTCCGTAGGTTTGTATTGGTTTGAGTAAAAAAAAACATACGCTTCGTCATTTTATCTCGCTTCACACTTTGACTTTGTCTGTTTGTAACTTTATCACAACTAAACGACTAAACCGATTTTGATGAAATTATTACACAAAATGTATAGTGTTTTTTTTAATTAGAAATTAAATATACGTACAATCGTGGTCTAAAAATGTTTACCACCATTATTGCATGCACACATCTATCTCACAAGGTTAATGATATTATGTGATTTCATTATATGTGTAGACCATAGTTTATTTTTCTATTACAAAGAAAATAGGTCGTCTAGGATTGGTAGAAAACATTTTTTTGTAAAAAAACAATAACATAATATTATCTGGCATAGAGATCAGAAAAAAATACGAACATTCACCAAGTGAGGTCGTGCTTGCTACTAAAAATGCAAAAACAGGAAGAAATACTCAAATAGAAATTCAAAACAGCTTTATTTTTTTGAAGAAACTCAATATTTTATTGTTTTAATATCTAGTATAGACTCCACCAGCAGTTACGACTGCACGTAGTCTATCTCGCATAGATGCGACAAGACGCGCGCATAGATCAGTCCCTTTGATATCATCCCATACCCGTGCACAATGTGATAGAGATTATAATTAAGTAGTATATCAGTTATGTAATTACCATAATACAAGCGCTGCTTAGTTTGGGGCTAGATGATAATGTGTCAAAAAAATACCAGCATTTCTCATAAAAAAAAAAATGGTACTTACAACTTTATATTTAGTAAAGTATGGAGATTGGTTTCGTCCGAATCTATTTCATTCCTCGTATCTTCTGACGTTATTTTCACCCTGTAAAATTCACGCGTGGCAATATCAAACTAATTATACCTAAATGCGAATAAACGGCTGAACCGATCTTGATGAAATTTAGCACGGGGATAGTGTGCTGCGCACCATGAGAACATTAGACAAGTAGGTACTTCAAAAAAGTCCAAACATTTTTATAACTACCTACACATGGAAGCATATTAAACTGTCTCAACATGGCTTGTTCGACCATGTTACCATACAGAACCCTAAAAGTTCAATTTTTCAAAAAAATCTTTAATTATTTCGTGATAATCAAACGAGGTACTTACCTACATTTTTTCGCTTTATTATTTTTATATAGGTACGGATATTTTTATGTAGGTTAGCTAGATACTTCCATATTTTGTATTAGTTTAATAGGGAACCCTAAAAATTGGCTAGCTTTGTCAGAATGTACAATAATTGACCTAAAAACGGAGGCAGTTACGTAGGTACCTAGGTACTAGTTAGGCTCATCATAATGTAGGTAGATAGTTTCACTACCTACATATCTAGGTAGTAGGTAGGTACATCACAGAGGTACCATACATAATTGATATTTTATGATTTATTTAGTTCAATAAATAATATACCTAATACATTTGTAGGTATACCTACTAACGCATATTTACATAGCTAGGTAACTTTCTCTTCTTGTTAGGATTATTTCCCATTTTGAAAATGATTTACGTGGTTTGTGTAGGCGAGCTGAGCGCAAGCGACACGGGTTCCCCGTTCGAAAGCCGAAGCGTGAATGAAACGCAGGCCGGGCGGCAGGGGCGGTCTGTGTGAAAGTGGTAATAACCCGCGATAGTTTAGGTAATTTCTTTTTATGGTGAAAATAAACATTATTTCAACATTTTAAAAAATGGACCTTTTTCATAATTAGTTTAGTTATTGTGCAAAGTATTAATTGCACACTGTATTCTAATTCAAAGTATTTATTGCACATTGACTGTTTATTGTACGATTTGGAGTCAACTTTGTTTTTTTTTCTATCGAGAAAATTCCATCTAATCGTGTTTTCGCAAATTGAGGCCCTAGCATTGATCTTCAACTATAACATTATATTAATTTCAAAGTACAGTACGCAGTATTGTTGTTATAACAGCAGATCAAGCTAAGCTATTTAACCTAGTACAGAGGCTTAAGGATTGTTCCGTAAATATTTAAAGATCATCGGTTTTGTAGTTCAGAAATTACAGACATCACAACCTAATACTGAGGGTATTAGGTCCAAATAACTTGAAACCCGAAATGTACAGGAACGCCACTCCGAACGTAAAACGTTGACGTTTTTTATACGTAAAAATTACAAAATTTTAATGTCATAATTTTTTTAGATTTTAACCGACTTCAAAAACGGAGGAGGTTCTCAAAGTCAAAAAGTCAAAGTCAATAGGTTTTTATTTATCGAAATCACAAGGATCATAATAATATAGAAACGTCAACTTAAAAACTACGTGAATTTAAAATTTGAATGTGAATTTACGCCGATTCCTGGCGCGCGACCGCCGCTCAATTCGAATGATTGATTTTTGCTGCAAGATTGCGAACAAAGTCGCGGGTACAGCTAGCTAAAAATAAATTTAATAAGTAAATATCTACTATCATAGGAAAAACGTTCCGGGACACTAAACACCTAAAGACGTGATAATAATAAAACTTTTAATACGTCTAAGTCTTATCGTGTGACCCGCAGAGTTTGGTTAATAGGGTCATTACGCCAGATAGCGACCGATTAGCGGGGTTATCAACTTTACGTCATCAGATTTGTATGAAATATTTACTTGACATTTATTGAAAGTGTTGATCATGCCGCACATGATCAAGTTATATTTAAAACTTAAAAAATGTGATTTAATATTGCGACTTAATTTTGATTTAAATTATATTGAGAAACAAGGTGATGTGTTAGTTTTAGCCTATCTAGTTTACGACCACAAAGGCTATAATTGGCAATTGCTCTTATTTAATCAAAATAAATTACATAATGATATTGTTAATATTAAGAACTTAAACTTAAATAACAACTTTATTTTCGTAAGATAAAGTTTCTTTGCAATGGCTAAATTGCTGGAGCCATTGCAAAGAAACTTATGCGCAGCAACGTTTTTTTACAAATTTTTAATTGGTCTCTTCTATTACGTTTTACGGCGTCAAATTGCCGACAAAACAAATCCGGATTGTGTCTGACAAATAAAGCTGTTTCTGAAATATACAGCGAAGGAAGAGTCAATATGCTGTACTTTTTGGAAAGGGGTTTACAAGAATCCGTCACGCTAGTAGTCATGTTATCAACTTCATAAATATAGGATTGAGAAAAGTATTTAAGTGACATAAGTATCTACATACATTTCAATTAAAAACACATAAACAATCATCTTAATTAATTAAAACACAACATGATAATTATTAATAGGTATTCATTAAATTTTTTGTTGATTACCTGTAATTTTTTTTAAATGACTATATTTTACTTTGGATGGAATCAATATTGTGATTAGGTAAATAAGGTGCTAAGGATCTAAACAACCTTGACTGTACCCATGCCTGACAAAAAAAAAACAAATCTACACATATTTTATGTAGTAAGTAATACTTATTAACGTATTATTTAAATTTAATATTGTTCGTCTTAAATGATCCAATAATTGCAGCTGAACGTTCTATCTTTGATCGCATCTTATTTTAGTCCTATAAAATCGGTACGCTTCAATTGAAACCATTTGGTACGTAAGTCACAGACTACGGTTTTGTCTTCTTCTTCTTCAGTATCCCTCATTATAATAAGGATGACTTTACAATGGAAACAATTTTGTTTGACGCTGATTCTTATCATTTTCAATAAATTGTACTTATTTGTAAGTATTTTCTTTTAAAAATCCTTTGTTTTACAGTCTTTCTTTTCTTTACTTGTGGATTTTCAAATATATTTAGATAGATAGATAGAAGGTAAAAAATACTTTATTGTACACCAAATAACATATCAGCTTAGTTAAGTACTATCAACTTTAACAATGTTGTACAATGAGCGGTCTTATCGCTAAATAGCGATCTCTACCAGACAACCTTTGGATGGAACGGACTGTAAGAAAGTTTAAAAGTGGTTTAATTGGTGTACTTACCACATATTATGAATATATTATAATACACATAATTTATTATAAACAATATACCTACATATTTACAAATTATATACGTCATAACTTTTGTATGATCCAAAACATAGATTAACCAGAAACAGGCAACAGTTAGTGACTCGAGGACAAGTAGTGTTCCTTGACAAAGACTTAAAAATAGGTAATGATTTAGCACGTCTGATGGTAACAGGTAGTTCATTCCATAAACGGACTGCACTGTAAAGGAATTATCATAGTAGGAGGAGGTGTGTATTTATCTTTTTTCCTACGCTTCATGGACTCTTTCTTCTCTTGATTAACTTGATCCTGTTCTTCGTAGTGTTTTCGCTATGCCAAGTATGATACCTATTGCAGCAGGAACTCGAAGCTTGGACAACACTGCTAGATTTCTCCAAAGGCTTCAGTAAAAATAAATTTTTGCTAAAGACATTAAGGCTAAGCATGTCTCGCTTTTTTCAGAAGTAAACCTTTTGTTTAAGTAAGATGAAGTAAAGCTGCTAGGGTAATATGTAGCACCATATGCAACCTTGATTCAAGATGCATTTTTGCGACGTCGAAAGTGGCAAAGTCATTTTCAGGTATTGCGTATACAGGGATATTCGAATTTGGTTTTTGAGTAGGGTCAAGAGTTTTAGTTATTGTTTCGCACTACAATGCCAATTTGTCCAAGTAGACTCGGAAATCTCGTTCACTTCGTTCACTCGATTAATAAATACTTTTAGACATCAAGTGGTCGTAAAAACAAAACATCATTTACTACATCCGTTAAATTTCCATACAGAAGAATTTGAGACTGAAGTTGGAGTATGATATGCCACCATTTTACATCTTTTAACAGGATTTTGGCGGTCGCAAACTAACAGAAACATAGCAGCTACTAAGCAAATGTAAAAAAAGTCGCAAAACTGTAACCTTTATCATTAAAGTAGTAAAAAATTAAAAATCAAATTTGTAATCTAGCAGTGAGTTCGCGACCACATAAAGGCCGTAAAGTCAAATAACTTAATTATTTATATATATGAGTATGCGACCATTCAATATTTTACATATTTTTGTATATTTTCTTTATAAAAGTTGCGCAATTGCGTTAACAAACTACTTTTGTAGCAAAAGAGACACTATCAGTCACAAATATATAAATAAAAAATACTCACTCCAAAGGCAGAACGTGCTAACTATTTTTTTTTGTAATTTTGCGAACGGTTGTACTTGACCAGCGCGGGTGCCAGAATAAGCAAAGATTTGTTCAAAATTCAGATAATAATAAGCTGCAAATTTTAGTAGGTTAGAACTATAGATCTGTCTTATTCTGTTTAAAGCTGAATTATGTTTGAATAACGAGATGGAATTCTTCTTTTCTAAATATTTCTGCAGCCGGTATCTGAAATGGTCGCGTACCATGCTGGTCGCGCAACTGGCGCAATGACCCTACCTACCTACTATTAGGTGTAATTTTTGTTGTTCACCTACCTATTTAACTTGTTATTTTTTAATGAAATTTAATTTAATTTATTAATATCCCGTCCAGGCACATATAGGTATGAAAATAAACATTTAATATATTTCAAGAACATTGTAGGATTTTCCAACCTTTGAATACTTTTCAACTCTCATTGCTTTTAGTAAGACATTTAATAACCTACCTTCCTAATCATTATAGTTTTTAAACCTATTATTTTTGTGTGTTTAGAATTTAGTATAACTAAATAAAGTTCATTTACGAATAAGTTAAACGACAGCAAACAAAGGCGCGGGCGAGTACCTATCTAGTTACCGACACGAATCTAGAGTGCTACTCTACAAACCGATAAACTATATATCGCTTTAATTATCGTGCTAAACCTACTCTACGCTACATCGTTTCGACTATCGTTGGAACGAAGAAACAACCGACATTACTTTTGACAATCGATATCGTAACCCTATTCCGGCATCACTAAAAACGATACGATAATTTGAATTTGACAACGAAACAAATGTCAATCGACAAACTTATCAACGATGCCCTTGATGCTATCGTGCGCATTATCGTTTCGGGTTATATTGTTGTGTTTTCTGATGAAATCATCTCCATTTCGTTTACTCGGATCTTTTATACCTTCGAGCCCTGATGCCTACTGGACTGTCTGTATTCTTTTCATTCGACCTCGAAATAATGGCGAGATTTATTGGAAGCCATCCTTTCATCCGGAAGTTTTCAGATAACAGGCGGGTTTGTTGATTTGACGTTTGACGTTGTCACTTCTTTTACTTTCATAGATAATTGTTATCACTTTACCTAAAAAAGTGACATAAACAGTCCAGCAAAAGGATTTAGGCTAAACGTCTATTATGCAAGCCTTTAGATTTTCCTATCATTCGTTCCGAAGATTTGATACATATTTTCTATGCTTTCGACAGACGACAAAGATTGCGAACATTTTTAAGAGTAGGGTACGGCCGAATAATTCGGAGCACTGTCGTATCGTAACGATAATGTCGATATCGTTTTATGGAGTAGAAGCCCAGGACGCTCTGAGCGTTGAGTTCTATTTTTAACAACAGGTGAAACATTTTGCGCTACACGGGGAGGCTTCTCTGCATCCCCCGTAAAGTAGTGTGATCATTAAACAATAGAGTAATCGAAATAATAATAATAATGACTTACCGATACACCAGTCCAATTTGTATTTTCCATCACTTTTAGGCCACTTCTTTGCTCTCGTTGCACGCGACTTATTGGAGCAGGCATTTTTATTTATCAAGCCTCGTAAAATAGACACAAAATACAATTGCACTCAATATTGGGAAAACTGATTTTCGAACTCAACTCTACGTAAAACTGACTGGCGCTGGCGTTGCGCCGATGGCCAATGACAAAGGCGCGCGTACTTTACTGGTTGAGTTTACGGCTGCGGCTCACATGATTCGTTTAAATTATATTTTTTTTAAATTTTGGTTTGTGATTGGTTACAATGCCAATGTGTTTTCTCTCTAACAATTTTGTCTATCGTATCTATAGTGTTACCACTGATGTGCGGTCGATTGTACCTACTTATATAAAATCGTTGATGAAGTTGCGGGGCATTCCACTAGTTTAAGTCATAAAGTTCTAGTTTCTTGTACCTAAATAAAAAGTTGCATAAGGAGGGCTGGAAAAACATTCCCCTAATTGAAAAATAGCTATCGGAACGAGAAAATGCCACTCATTTTATAAGGCGCTTAGCAATGCTAGTTTCGGAAATTGCTTATAATAATGATTATAAGTAGGAAAGATTTTTTAAATTGAAAAGTTTGTTTTATATAATCCTACTACTATTACGTATAATAAACGTGAAAGTTTGTGGTGATGGATGTTTGTTATCTGTCACACAAAAACTACTGAATGTATTTTGATGAAACTTTACAGTAATATATAGCTTATAACTCGTGTGTTCATAAGTCTTGAGACACAGTAAAACTAAAATATTTTTGGAGCTAAGTTGAGTATTCATTTATTGGATATTAAAATTAAAACTACTGACATCTAGATCTGTATTTAAAAATAAATCATTCAAAATGGCCGCCTTTGCATTTAATGCAGGCCTTCAAACGCGTGCGCCATTCATCTATGGCGGCACGAATCTTTTCAATGGGAATCCGTTTCGATTCTTTAATAAGGGCTCGCTTGAGAGAATCCAGGTTTGGGTGAGACTTTCTGCATGCCCTCAGCTCCAATTCCGTCCATAAAGAATAATCCAAAGGATTCAAGTCAGGGCTTGACGAGGGCCAATCTTCGCTCCGAATGAAGCCTGGCAAATTGGCCTCCAGCCAACGTTGGGTAGTCTTAGCTTTATGGGAGGGAGCAGAGTCCTGTTGGAAAACCCAGTATTTTCCAGCGAATAGCGTATCATTTAATGGTTTAACCACCGCTTCCAATATGTCGGTTTGGTAATTTTGTGCCTTCACCTTGACGCCTTGCTGGCAAAAATGAAGCGAAGTGACCCCCTCGTAGGAAACACCCCACCAAACCATCACACTTGCTGGATGATGAGTGCGCTGGACATTGCGTACAGATGGCTGGACGTCCTTTGAACTTCTGGCGTAAACCTTATTGTTCTGCCGGTTAAACTTTTCTTCCACCGTGAAGATCTTTTCATCGGTAAACAGGATATTTTTTGGATCGTGTCTCTTCAATAGGTTCCGACATCGTTCCAGTCGCAATTTACGAAGACGCTCGTTTAAATAATGCACTTTCCTTCGACTGTAGGCCTTTAGTTTAAGATCATATTTAAGTATCCTGTTCACCGATATTCGCGAAATGTTGGTCTGCAGAGCTAATTTCTTTTGAGTCCGGCAAGGGTTGCGACGAATTCGCTCTCTGATTACTTTGATGTTGGCGGGCGTCCTTACAGACCGCGGGCGGCCACATCTTCCACGGTCTTCTAAAGAGCCGGTCTCCTTGTACCTCTTTATGGTATAATACACAAAGTTCCGACTACATCCCAAACTTTGGATTTCACTAAAAACTTGCATTGGTTTTTTTCCTGCTTGAAACAGTGAAATTACAGTCGCACGCAAATCTTTTGTTGGCGCCATTTTCACGGAGAATGAAACAAATATTCAAATGTATATTTTTTCTGATTCAAAACATTCGAAATTTAAAATTTTAAAAGTTTAAAAAAGGTTGCATGAATTACTTTCTTTTTAAATTAATTAAATAAGTTCGTCTCAAAACTTATAAACACACGAGGTACATCAGAATAACACATAGGCTACTTTTTATCCGGATACTACGAGGGCGAATCCGTGGGCAGAAGCTATGTAGTATGTGTATAAAATTATTTATAAACACAGAATCCATGCGTATTTTTAGGTAGGTACAATCCATTGATGATTTTATGATTTAAGTAATAAGAAACTGTGCTGATTCCTAGATCACAAGTTCATTGTAAATAACTCATAATTCGATGTTCGTTTCATCAAGAATATCTTAAATTTCTCATTTTAAATCGGCGGACGAACTGTGCTTTACTCTCTCCCACACTACCGTCTCGCATCGATTTTACCCTCTAACAACAGGTTTATGTGCGTTCTCACACTCTTATATTTGTTTTCCAGTTATCGCTATGCTCGGTATGCTGTCCCCAGCGAGCCGCGGAGCGCTAATGACCGCCGCCATACTCCTTTACGTTTTCATGGGACTGATCGCCGGCTACTACTCAGCCCGACTCTACAACACAATGAAAGGCAAACAATGGAAGCAGGCGGCATTCCTCACAGCAACGCTATACCCGGCCATTGTTTTCGGCACCTGTTTCTTCCTAAACTTCTTCATTATGGGCAAACATTCCAGCGGCGCGGTACCCTTCTCGACTATGATGGCCCTGCTATGCTTGTGGTTCTGTATATCGTTGCCGCTGGTTTATTTGGGGTATTATTTCGGATGCCGGAAGCAGCCGTTCCAACACCCTGTTCGAACGAATTTCATCCCTAGGAAAGTGCCCGAGCAAGTTTGGTACATGAATTATGTTACTTGGTAAGGAATATGTTACTTTACTATTTTTAAGGAGATGTGTATGTATGCATTAGCCGTAAGAGGTTGTTTCCGAAACGGCTAATCCGATTCTAAAACGGTTTTATGTAATCGTTTTTTTATGATGGCTTAACTAAACTTTAGGTACTGCCTTTTTAATTTCATTTAGAACTAGATTTGTATGTCTGTTTTATTTATAATATCTATGATACTTCTCGTAATACAGATTTCGACGCAGTTCCCACTATACGATTCTTTAATAATATTGCATACTATCTGTCAGCTTTCTGTGACAATACAATATTAGGCTGTCATCAAGCTGATCAGCTGATCTGAGGATAAAGGCGGAAGCTGGAACGGAACTCCTCGATGGGGTAATAAGTTTGGCAGTGTCTGTGATTTCCCAAGGCTAATTCTAATCAGCTCGTGGTTCTGATTGGTATAATTTCGAGGGGTTTCTCTGAGGATTTAGACAAAAATGAGTTCGAGGGTATGATGGTTTCCTCATTGTTTACCTTCAAATATATTAGCGCGTGCATTTTTCTAAAAATAAAAAAACTAAGTTTACCTATATTTATTTCAGCATCTTTATGGCGGGTATTCTACCATTCGGAGCGGTTTTCATAGAACTATTCTTCATATTCAACGCCTTATGGGAGAACCAGTTCTACTACCTTTTTGGATTCCTGTTTCTGGTGTTTTGCATCCTCGTGATTTCCGTATCGCAAATATCAATTGTACTTACGTACTTCCAACTTTGTGGAGAGGTAATCAACTATTTTGAATGAAAATATAATAACCTATTATGCCATTTTTGTACGAACAATTACATGCTAATATGCGGTGATTATTTCGACGGGAAGAACCGTTTTCTCACCCAACGATATAGTTACGCCACGAGAAGTGGGCACGGAAGCGGAGTGAGGGCTAGTTCGCGCATGTGTCTCTAAACGAGCAAAGTTATTGGACTTGAAAATTTTCAATTGCGCGCGCGAGCCTATCTTCGACGATGTCCAAGACCAATCACTAATCTACTTCTGCGTATTGTCATTTCGTGCTCACGACTCGTGGCGGAAACTTTACCACACAGCACTAAGCCCAATTCGAAAACGACTTATCGGCTGCCTGAGTGCCACTGTGTTGCGTTTTGCGATGACGACATAGCCGCTTTATGAAATCGTATAAGACACAGGTGTGGTGTGCGTTGGAGTTTTATATTTATTGCATTTCTGCAACTTAAAATGCGTAATTTGTTTCAAAAAAACGAAAATTTCGTTAATGTTTGTTTGAACGAAAGTTTGATAATAACACTTGGAATCAAAAACTTCCGAAAAGAACAAAAAAAAATTAGAGAATTAGAAAATTAATATCTCCACAACCATAGGGGAATCCTATGGTTGTGGAGATATTCCAGTGATATCCCAGGTATAGTGTATAAATAGTCTAGTAGAAAAAACTATCCCAAGGGTGTAATAGACCCATCCGAAGGCTGAGTCTATTACATCATAGATATAGCGTGTTACTAAAATCATAAAAAACTATTTGTGTGATTACAGGACTATCATTGGTGGTGGAAGAGTTTTATCATATCTGGAGGATCAGCTGTGTACATTTTAATATACTCCATATTTTATTTCTTCAATAAACTGGAAATCACGGAATTTATACCAACATTACTCTACATAGGATATACAGGTATAGAAAGATGATTATCATCGACTAATCACGGCCGTTCACGAGACTAACACTTGCCAGATGTTATTGTCTAGTTTTAATTTGGGATACCTATTTTGGTATATATGGCACATGCCTTCGAACTTTTAGTTATAGGGCATGCCGGTTTCCTCACGATGATTTACTTCACCGATTTGAGCACGCGTATAGTGAGCGTGGAAATAAATAATTGTGGAAATAATTATGTGCATTGGTTTATGACCGAGATTAAACCCACGATCTTCGGATCGAAAGTGTGGGTACAGCTACAGGGTAATTCGGACTCAGCGTCAGCAGGATTCGTGGAGAAAATGGTCAATGCGCTAGCGATTAGAGGCAAAGATGCGGGTTTGACTTATATAGTATTTAAGGTAGGAACAAGGAATAACGTGTTTTAAATAAACGACGCTCACGCTTTAATCCCCACCATAAACATCCTGTTTAGTATTATTACGTGTCATAATCATTTTTTTCTGTTTCAGGTTTGATGGTTTTAACGTTTTGGCTCTTGACAGGCACCATCGGATTTTTCGCAGCATATACATTCATAAGAAAAATATACGCAGCAGTAAAAATAGATTAACTTGCCATATTAATATAATATTTCGAAACATCATAATGTCTCGAGCCAAAAGTCTCGCGCGGTATGTCAAATGTATAAAAAACGCGCCACAGAAGAAAACCTCTATTCGGAATAACTGACATATTCTGAGACACCTTGTACATATAGCTATTATGTATGTACTATGTTATAGTATATACAAGTAGCTTAACCGCACCTTTTCTGCCTACGCGCAATCACTGGACGAGGCCTAAGATACAAATGTGTTGGAAAAGAACAAAGATCTAATTGCAGATTTTTTTTATGTACCTACCTAGTTTATTTGTGTTGTGAATGTGTTTTCTTTTGTAAATACTTACGTAGAATTATATAAAAAATGCTATAACGTATTAATTTACTGGAACAGGAAAACTTGAGTTTGTTTTTGTATCTAGATCATTTCCGTTTCACCAACGATACTAATCAAGGGTGAAAACCGAGTTTTTACTATGTAACAAGTTTACGAAATCTGATACATACAACTGGACCAAAGGTTCTGCAACTTGAATTGAATTATCTATAACAATCAAGTTCAATTTAGGTATACTTAAGTGGTTTGGGAAGAAGCAAAATATAATGTTTGAAAATTTGTGTAACTAAAAACCGTTAAGGGTGTAATTTATGCATTGATTTGATGTAAGTATAAATAAATTAATAGAAGGTTAATAATGCATATCTCTTGTGTTCGCATTGGCTGACATTCCATTTGAATTCGCTTTTTCTAGTTAAGTGTAGCACACGGACCACAAAATTAAACGGGGCTATCTTATTCTACACTAAACTTGGCATTTCATTTCTTAGTGATATTTCAATGAATAAGCAGACGGGATTAAGTAGTGTATGAAAAATTTGTTCTGCAGAAAAAAAGGCCAGCCAGTGGTTTTTTTAAATTAAGCATTACCTAACTTGAGAAATCTGACAGCATTTTGGTGCAATCTTGCAATAACAAGCACAAAAATAAAGTACGATACATCTATGAAATCGATTGTTTTAATGCTCGTATAAAGGGCCGCGGTAAAAAATATTTTTATAGTTTTTGAATTTGTAGGAACCCTGAAAAATCACTCGTAAAAGTAATTTTGATGACTTTGGTTTGGAAAAAAAGACAATTGACAAACAAAGACAAAGACAAATCGACAATTGTCGAAAAAGAATCATTAAAATTATAATATATTTTAGTTAGGTCAGAAAAAATCTGTGAACAAAATAGCCATACCTTATACCATACCTACTAAGTGCATTGGTTAATGCCTTCCGCCTTCCAAAGGTTAATCTTTAAATTCTTCTTTACATGACAGAGTTGATTTTAAACAATGGTTTGAGAAGGTAGGCGTCATGTATCGGGCCTTCGCTTTTTATAAATATCACTCTTATTCTAGCTATGGATTTATCTGAAATGTTGTGTACCTACGTGTATTTGAATATGGGCCCCAGTGATGATCATCGTTCAATATCACTCGGGGAACACAGAAAAATAAAAATCATGTACAGTGTACAATCGCAAGTGATAATATGTATAGGTACTCCTACTAACATTATAAACGTGAAAGTTTGTGAGGATGGATGTTTGTTACTCTTTCACGCAAAAACTACTGAACGGATTTCGATGAAACTTCACTGTAACATAGCATAAACATCAGAATAACACATAGGCTACTTTTTCTCCAAGTTCCACGCGGGCGAAGCTAGTATTTATATAATTTTGTAGACTTATTTTTATGTCACGTAGATTTGAATAAAAAAATATGCATCCATTAATTACGCTTGCGACGGTACCTAGTGTAGTGGTGACTGTTAAAACCGTAAAGCGTAAAAATGTTTAAAAATTCTCGACAGCGCCATCTCTCGACTCGAACCATGACTTCAGATCTGAACCCTTAGTTTTGTATTTTTTTGGTAATGTCAACTTACCAAGTTTCATTGATATGTCAAATGTCAATTGCAGTGACAGTCATTCAAGTCAACCCTCCAGCTGAACCATTGTGACAACTAGCGACAGAAGCCATAATCAAGAAGTTGAAGTTGAACCAAATTTTGAGCTGTCATAATCAAAGAGTCAAGTCAGTCAACCAACTCAACTTCAATTCAACCAACTCAGCTGTCAATTTCCCTTACTGGGCCCGGCCTAGCAAAATAATCAGAAATGTATTTTATAGTCTAAACTGTGTTTTTACCGTATTTAAATATCTATAAGTGTACATACAATATTAATTTCTTTAATTTTTACGCTAACGTACAAAATGGAAACCAAAGTAGCGGTCGTTACTGGAGCCAACAAAGGCATAGGATTTGAGATTGTAAAAGGGCTCTGTTCAAAATTTGATGGTGTAGTGTACCTCACAGCTAGAAACGAGGAGCGGGGGCGGCTTGCTGTAAAGAAACTACAGGACCTTGGACTGCAATCTACGTTTCATAAATTAGATATCACTTGTGAAGAAAGTGTTAGAGAATTTGCTACATACATTTCAAAACATCACTCTGGTATAGATATTCTCGTAAACAATGCAGGTATTCTAGACTTCGATAAATCAGTTTCATCGTATGAGGAGGCCAAAAAGCTGATTGACACAAATTTTATGAGTCTATTGATTGTTACCAAGATATTGTACCCTCTTCTGAAAAACGATGCTCGAATCATCAACCTTAGTAGTGATTGGGGACTTTTATCCAACATAAGAAAACAAATATGGCTGGACACATTGATAAAGGATGACCTAAAGGTCGAAGAGATTCTGCAATTTGTTAATGATTTCCTGCAAGCAGCTAAAAATGGCAAAAGTTCATTTGTTTCTTTTGCTGGCCATTATGGAGATTACAAAGTTTCAAAAGTGGCACTGTCTGCCTTAACATTTGTACAGCAAAGAGAGTTCAAAGAACAAGGGAAGAATGTATCCATCAACTGTGTTCACCCTGGCTTTGTAAAGACTGATATGACGAAAGGAATGGGTGATTTTAGTCCGGAGCGAGGTGCAAAGGCTCCACTATACTTAGCATTGGAAGCTCCCCAGACACAGAAAGGGACTTTTGTATGGCATGATTGTCATCAAGTCAACTGGGATGATTAACTTTTGTGGTTACTAAATTATGTTACAAACCAAGTTGTCCTGTGACTGTGATATTAGTGTCACATGCACTTTAAACTTTCATTATATTATTTCTCTTTAGTTAAAATGTGTTTCATTTACATTATTGCATTTCTTTATAAACTCTACATCATATTTGTTTTAACTTTTAAAAGTGTAAATTAATATTGAGGAAAAACCACAAAAATTACAACACTATAAATTGATGTTAAACATCAGATCTAAATAAACTCTGATATTTATGACTCATTGAGTGAATATTGTTTTAATGATAACTGTTATCTCTATGTTCATAGGTCAAAAATTAGAAAATGATTAATATTAGGTATCAGTAAACTTCATTTGACATTTAAATACCAAATTGTTTCCATAAATTAATGTTTCCAGGTTGGTACATCCCCAGATAATAATTATACTATACTATGTATGTCACCAAAAGAATGAAATTATAATGTATGAAGTGATGTTTGAACATCACACAAATCTTTAGTGCCAGCCATAAAGATTTTTATAATACATTCCAAAAATATCTACTTAGGCAAGACATAAACATACTTAAAACTATAATATGGTCATTATACTATAGATAATATTTATAAATTTGGACAAACAAAAAATATGAATATTCAGTATTTCTAGATTTACTCATTTTTTGTAGGGGCTCGGGGCCTGATAGGTAATACTTAGTTTAGAGTAAGTATTACCTATTTACCTCAATGACTACCTACATAATTACCTAATTTTATTATTCTGCAGAGATTAAATTACCTACAGTTAGGTAGGTAATTACATTATTTTTTATCAATGATTACATTGTACTGCATTTCTTTGACGACTGGTGGCGTGGCGGTTCAGATGCAAGAGGTGGGGTTTGGATTCCCGCAGCAGCGGGACAAAATAAATAAAATACTTATAGGTATTAGTATTTTATTTTTGACGGAATGGGGATTAATGAACTTTTTAGTTCACTAATCCCCATTACGAGTTCGCATCGGCGTCAACGGGGAATAATGAACAAAAAGTTCACTTATCCTCGTTGATGGGGATTGTCAACGGGGATTAGTGGAATAAGCCAAGTTAACATGATATCTATGCCAATATTATTATACTAAATAATACTGAAGTGTGAAGTCAGGTCTACGTACTCGCCTATTTTATCGTGGAAACAAACATCGGTAGGTAGGTAGATACCTAGGTGCTTGTATCTACCTGCCTACATACGAATTTCCAATGCATAGGTACATTTACATGGCGCAGCTCCTTGTATGGATTCGTCGTTTACTGTTTGCCACTTCAGTAATTGCATTAAGTAGTACCTAGGTACCATAAATATGTAAGTTATATTGGTAGACTGCGAAAGGGTAGTGTACTGGTGAGTGGCTATGGGTATCTATGAGCAAGTAGGTACCTACATACAACAAAGGTAGGAAGGGGGAAGGCGCTGTTTAGAACAGAGGAGATAACTCCAACCATATAGATAAGACAACCAAGATAACTCCAAAACGATTGCCATATTCCGAGCACAAAATCGACTTCAGAGGGGTAAAACTAATCACCAGTGATCGGAATTAAGCGAGCTAAAATACCTAAAGTTCAAAGAACAGAGGCAAAAAAAGTGGAGACTTCCTTACTACAAGAATTTGATTCGGCCCAATTGGACCGAAGATTGGAACAATTCTCGCAGTGAGTAAGTACATTTAAAATTAATGTTAATAATATTGTGAACTAATTCAAATCATTTTTATATTTAACCGACTGCAAAAAGTTTTTTATCTTATAATAACTTACATTATTGTTTTTGTTATTAACTCAGGTAAAAAATTGATTTACCTCAATGTTTTCTTTTCCCAGATTAGACGAAGCTTGTTGTCTCTTTCTAGCTTTTGCTATCTTTTGTTTGCCACTGATTTGCAGTGTACCTATTACATAAAAAACGATAAAAAGGGCGATGGGTAGGGTTGAGGGCGTGTTTCACATTCCAAGAGTCGTGCGTGCTTCACTCCTGTAGCTACCCCAGTTGTGTCTCCACGCATCTTTGACTCGTGAAGTTTTTTTTTACCTGTGCTTGTTTTATCATTTATTGGATCTGCTTCACATGACTACCATGGCTTGAATTTACGGACTCCGATTTACTGCTACTGTAACTATATCACAGCCTTCACTGACACTTGCTCTGGCAATCAAACTACTTGGTAAGTCTTTGATTTTCACTCGACTTTTAATACCTCTACATTCTAAAGATTAACCTATTTTGTATTAATTTACCAAATTTAAACAATTTTATTCAACAGCTCATGAATCATATTTCAAAAAATTGTATACCTACCTACTCATAATAGTAATTATTAAACCATTTTTTACGCTAAGAGGACACCCCGGAATAAAGGTAGTTATATATTTTGTCTCATTATTTACAGCAATTGTGCAATCAAATGGCGACCAAGCCTGCAGAAAGGATTGTACAGTCGTGGATTCAAGATCATCCCGAATTATACTACGACCCCGCTAGCAGTACGATATATTGTTCAAAATGTGAAACTACTCTTCTACCCAAAAAAAGCAACATCAAAAGACACTTGGTGTTTGACGGACCCAAACATCAAGGTCCTGCTAGCCGAAATAAAGAATTTTATCTTGATTTAATACAATTTCTTATATTGTGAAACATACCCTGGTCACGAGTAAATCGACCAGAGTTTAAAACTTTTTTACTTAAATATGTGTGTTGTAATTGTACAAAAATTAAAACGATTCCCGATAAATCGTCATTGAGGAAAGTTTATTTAGATATTGTTTTTTTTTTAAATACAACATTCATCATCCGTCAAACATCGAGCACATAATTCCGTCAAATGTCACATACATGTACAAATTTGTAATTTTCAACAGCTTCTTGTAAATTTCTCGTCTTTTCTAAGGTTCTAGTAAAACGAGTGTTTTCGTTAAGATTGTATCTTGCGAAGCAATATGATTCATTACCTAGGTACACGCAGGTACGTATTTTATCATGATTGCTCAAATATTTTTAAAATGGGGTACCAAGGCAGATTAAGCTACCTTTGGACAAGAAAATTTTGGTAGGTAGGTATCACGTTTGTGTAAATTTTTATTGATTTATTTACATGATTTATTGGTCGTGCAAATCGAATATAAACCAATGGTGCGAAATTGTAGCTGTAATTTATCAAACCAATAAAAACGTTCAACGTGGATTATGTCCAAACCTAGCTTAGGATAGAAAAATCTGCTTGTTGATTAGGTATGGTGATTAAAAAAGAAAAGATAAAATACTTATCTAGCACATTTAGCAATAACAACGGAAACGTATTCAAAGCAAAATGAACCGAAATCTTTTAGTAAAAAGTGGTCTAAGGCGACTCCTTCTCCTCTATAAACTACGGCTTCCCTTATTTCCATGTAAGACTTAGGTTTCCTTACATACACCTTACTTACCTACCTACCTATAGGTATAGTGCGCTTAGGTAAACAAATTGTTCGGTAGTTTGGAATCTTACAAGTATCTACTTCACATAAGCTAAGATTCAAAAGTAACCTCAGAGAATACCGGTAACCAATACTTATGTACTTAAAATACCTAAAGCATTTGGATGGCATTGATCAGAAATAGGTATATTTTTTGCAATTCAATTCCCATTTGGTACTTGTCAACTTGATGGAAGTTTAAGAAATAAATAAATAATGCTGAGCATTTTCAAACAACATCATCTATCCCCAAAGTAAGCAGAGCTTGTGTTATGGGAACTTCATGACTGACATACTACTTATATTTTTTTGTTTGTAAATTCTTACAAAAAAATACATAGAAAATACCCAGAACCAAGACAAATATTTGCAGATCATACAAATATTTGT
Organism: Perizoma flavofasciatum; assembly: GCA_958496245.1. NCBI lineage: Eukaryota > Metazoa > Arthropoda > Insecta > Lepidoptera > Geometridae > Perizoma > Perizoma flavofasciatum. The sequence goes on from OY292421.1 coordinate 9,731,954, forward strand.
ATGATCGGCCATGGCGGGAATCGAACCCGCAACCTTCTGCGTCTTAGGCGGGCCTTCGTTCACTGCACCACAGAGATGTTCGAGTTTGGGCGAGATGATGAACGACTCTTTACAGGTGTAAGGTTGATACCTAGGCCTTTATTTATAACTTGTGATTTTAAATTGATACCTAACTACTTACTTACCTTCAACCTACCCACTACTGTCCTGTTTATGAATACCAACAAAGCTGTTATAAATAATTAATGACTCGGACAAAATTACAAAATTCTTTTAGCGCTCTGCAGCCAAATTGATAGCTATCACGCGACTGTCGTTATTTTGATTTCTCTAAAGCACATTACCCGTCTCTGAAATGAAATGGAAAATATGACATACCTACGATTAATCCGAAATTGTATAAGTGTAAGTACATATTGTGTGTGTATTAATGAAGATTTCATATCAAGTAATTGTTTGTTTAGATCGCGGCCGGCCGCCCTAGGTAGGTACCTGCCTAGTCAGTTGAATGTTACGAAGCAATCAAATTACCCGGCGTCTATCTACCTACTAGGTTATGTGGCACTTCGTTTTATGAGTTGACTAATAAAATTACGTTTTTGATTGGTTAACCTACCTATAGATAGTTATACAGATGAAGGGTAGCTTATACTTATAATATCTAATACAAGCCTCAGCCCACGGCTCCGCCTGCATGGTACCCAGATATCAACAAAGTACCTACCCTATGCGTTATTCTAGATCATGAATATGTTATATATATATACATATGTATACCTTTTTTAAATTGCATCCAATCATCAACAAACATCCTAAAACTTTGGCATTCATAATAGGTACCTTTTAGTAGGAAGGATACCTAATGCACGTCTATACCTCTATAAAGCTAAAATAACTATTTTCAGAATGTCTTGTGACAGATTTCTATGAAAAAATTACAGAAGCAACCTTTTGATTGCAAATCTATTAGAGTTATTTTCCAGGATTTTGTTCATACCATCTAATTCTAGTTTAACTTATTTCTCCGACATAAATAAAACAGCAGGATCATAGTTTGATCATACGGGGTACATACCTATGTATAATATTGTTTATTAATTAAACTGGCCTTATTAAATTAGAGCTTATCGAACTTAGGTACTACATTGACTTGAAAAATCTTAACAACAATTCTTATCCCTACCATCTAATAATTCTGAATAATGTAAAAGTTCAGATCAAAATAATTTAGTAATGACGGTCTCACCGATCACACTCGTAGCCAATTTCGTTAAAAGAGAATTTAAACGCTAATTTACTATAAGTAACTAAAATATTCGTAGCTAGATAAGTAAATGCTCCAAATTAATCAGTCATAACTTCACCAACTTATTAACGGTTATTAGGCTCTATATCCACCAAAGCTTACAAATGCAGGCTGTGATTTTATCCGTAGTCGTTTGCTCATAAAATAACTTCAGCAATTAGCAACACTTAAATTCATGTTGGAGCTCAAACGCGGCTTCCCTGCCGCAGCACACATTGCTACGTGTTACGGTAGTTACATCTACGTGTGCACGTACCAACCGGACCACTCATCTGTAGACTTCATTCAATCGTTCTTATTGATAACCTGCCTCCGCTTTGGTGGAAACCGATCCGTAGTGACATATTCAAAGCTGAAAATCTGCTCTCTTTGGTGTTCTAGCCGTTAAGTCCTCGAGGCTATGCAAACTTACTTACAATCACTTATACGATATTGCTTGGTTTTGTTATAGTTATTATTAAGTAGGTAATATTAAGTATATATTGGTTGTTAGAACTGTAATGTTGTATTTTGTTTGAATAAACTGAATATGAATTGTAGGTAAGTTTTTAAATTAAAATTAAGTAGGTACGTTGCTAAATAAATTTATACACAAAAAATAGAACATTGGTAGAGTAGGTAACACCAAAGCTATAGTAACTTTATTGTTATTTATAATAAAATGTATTTTCACTGAGCTGTGATATATCTACACTTTGTTATTGATGCAGGAACAAATAGCCTCTGTTTTGTAATTTTATACAAGATTAAACAATAATTATTTCCAACTTTAGTAGGTACTGCACTAGAAATGTGCGCAAAAAAATCGAATGTACCTATCTACAGCGTAGTAGGTATGCGCTCATAGCTACTTAGCATCTACTTACGTAACGCAAATCAATTGATTGTATGGTAACAAACAACGTTATCGGTAACTACACTAATCAATTGGTAATCTTTATTATTTATGCATAAGGATTAAATCATATGTTGACAAAGATTTTTTTTATGTTACTTTAAGTCATGGGATTTTGTTGTGAAAACTCATATTTTAAATAAGCACTTAGTTAAATTAGTTAATTTTTACAAAATATTCACATCAATAAAAAAAATGAAAATATAGGTATCCTAGGTTCACGTGGTAGGTGTAATACCTAATTTAGATAAATTACTAACACCACCGATAGCTTAAATAAATAAAGCGTTTCACACTCGACTAAATAAGACACTTTACTTTGGTTTTTATTAGACTAAGATAAAATTAAGATATTTACCTCGGCATAATTCCATAAAGACCTAAAGGTATATTACATAATTCATGGGATATAACCCAAGATGGTGCAAAACTTATCACTATGTGGTCCTTTACTGGTAAGTATATCACTGTTTTACTGGACGGATAATTACTTTCAGGTTGGTAAATTATAGGTAACCTACGAAATATATTAAAAAAAATGTACGTAAGTACCTTTATACCTACAACTTAACAAACTACAGTCATTGAAAATGATTTACACCGTTAAAACTTCGTAATAAAATTGTAAAACACTTTACATAATCCCTAAGGCACCAAAAAGTAACAAATTATTTACACATCTATATGCGATTTCTTACAACCTTAAATTTTGTGATTTTTAATAGCCCAATTAAACGTGGGACCTTTTTGAACTCTTTGGCCATTCACCTAAAAATTATTGAAAAATATTTTTGTTCGTGTGAATTACCCATTTAATTCACAATCTAAAGTGCCTTTGTCTATGACACTACTGGTGTATCACGGGGAGCAGCCATCAAATAGTTACAAAAGCCATAATCAAGAAGTGAAGTGATGTACCTCCTTTGATGTCAATAGCGTTCTCCTCTACAGTGCCATCTAAGCCAAAGATTTGAAAAAAAAGTTGAAATAAAGTCTTGAAACGATACTAAAATATTCTTAATACAAATGAATGAATTAATTGTTATAGCAGAAACAAGTGGCGCTTTTAATTTTTCTACTCTTTTTTGCCAAGCTGTAGGTATGTCTCCAGTCATTTATGTAAAGGGGCAAAAATAACTACATGTCTGGAAAACAATTTAAATCCTTACTATGGACACTCTAGATCTGCACATCTGTGTGAGTCTGAACCCGTATTTTTTGACTGTCCAGATTAATTGTGCCATGTGTGTCTCTAAAGAACTATGAACTAACTAAAAGAACTTTCTATAACACTTTGTGGCAATGTAAACATTTTTAGCAATCTATATTTTATAAAACTAGGTCATTTTAAAATGATTCAATTAGCCTACCCCGTACCGTATGGCATTTTTATGATATTCTGAATAATAAAAAAACTTATTGTCACAGATTGAAAAGAAAATCACTCATTCGTAAGTTGACTTAGTTAGTGATAAGAGGAGCGAGGGGCGTAGGCTCATCGTAGAATCTATATCTGTGTGGTAGTTGAAGTGCGGGGGGCGAGGCGTCGGCGTCGCCGTGCTGGGAGTCGCGGTGTCTCCGCAGATCCACCTTCCGCTGGAAGGCTTTCTCACAAAGGCCGCAGGAGAAGGGCTTGTAGCCTGTGTGCTTGCGCATATGCGTTATTAGGTTCGAGCTTTGGCTGAAAGCTTTTGAACAGACAACGCACTTGTGCGGCTTCTCACCTGAAAAAAGGAAAGGGAGCTCAGTTTACGTCCTAAGCCCGTATTTTGAAACGAATCTCAAACTGAATCATATTTTTTTACAGTTTTTAATGAAAACGTGTCTGGTGTCTGGTTTAGTTTGAGATTAAACATGCAATAGGTACAAGCAACAAAAAAATATTTTAATGACCCGCAAATGCGTCTACTAAAAAGACGAGTTTTCCAAAACTTATGTCGAACATTTTGGTTCTATCGAATGAATGAAAGAAGATTTGAATAGTTTATCTAAATAGTCAAATGGATGACCATATCGTAAAGAGTGTTTTTTTTCTTCAGATAACCTATAGGATAGTCCATAGGATTTGTGTAAATAATTTGCAAACTTTAGTTCGAGTTTCAGCATTCGAAATTTCTATGTAAGCAATATTAATTCACCACAATTTTACTGTCAATTCTCATTTGATTTTATGAATAAAAGCTAAGCTCCTAAAAGTTCACACGCTCGCTGCTTTCGTAATGTTCATTTAATAACAGCTAATAACCACCTACGAATTAACAGTTGTCTTCTTTACTTCGATTTGGTTAGATAATTCATAAAATATGTCCTAGAACTTACGTAGATATTGCGTCCATAGGTAATTAAAGCCCGTTTAAGTGGACCAATACTTGTCATATCACAGGGTAGTTATTTATTAATACGCTGTTCCCGAACTGATTTAGTATGCAGTATCGCCTCGTACACCGGTATTTATTTATTAGCTTTAACGGTAATTGTTTGCTGGGGCCCGATAATCTTGGTAACTGTCGTGGAAAAATATTACTCGGCTATTTGTGTCTGTATTTTATTAAAAGAAAAATGCAAATGTCGTTTTATAGATAGAACAGGATTTACTTAAGTTGAGTTTTTGTCGGTGTGCCGTGATCGCACCGAGCGTCGTATAGTACGTGGAGGCCTGTGAAGGCTGCGCGCGCGGCTAATTGCAGCCGAGCCGCATTTTGGAATATTGATGATGAGCCATTTATCGGGAGGACGAGCGCCATGTAGGGTTACTGTAAATCATTCGGAGCGGGCCGGCGACGTGACGAGATGTCTCCGCCCGAGACAAATATGTCCGCCACATTTTTTCGCTACTTTAATTCGTCTCGTTGAGCTTATTGGAAGTAGTCATGCGGTTACAAAAACAACGGTTTCTTTTATTTTTGCATTTAGTCTATTAATTTTAAAAAATAAACGTAGGTAGTCGTCGTTATTTCACAAAGATAAAGGACCGAGGATTCGAGACATCATGAAATTACAGATTGGTATGCGAGTACATGCGTCGAACCTTGTTTATTGGTATGACAGGGTTCCATGTATAATTGACTTAGATAGTACATAAAAACGTACAAGACCTACCTCATTCCAAATTAGGGTAAACTAAACAATGCCTTCGTTTAAAAAAACATTTGTGTATTTAAATACCCAGTTCCAATCATACTATTTTATTTTTAAAACGAAATGTACGTAGCTGTAATGTGATAAAGACATCATATTCCCACAACCACAGTCTCAGACAAGCCAATGCTGTCCAACCGCAGAGCCAACCTCAGTTTTTTGCAATAGCTAAGAAAACGCGTTCTTTTTTTTCTTTGAAAATTTATTAACGTGTCAAGGACCGGCCGCGATTTGCCATCCAAAAGGTAATTGCACAGCATTTAAATGTTTAATTCCCAGGCATCGTCTCCGATGTGTCGCCCGATTGCTTTTATTGGTCTCATACTGGAAGCCCGTAGGTTTTCGATTTAATGAACTTGTCTCACGGGTAAAGTGGTCGGTCTATCCTTCGGTTTATATGAGTGGACTAGCGCCGCTTAATGAGTCGACGAATAAAATTGGATAACGTCTTCAGCAGCTGTTTGTTAGCGTTCCTATAAAAAATATCGTCGTTACAGTGCTCTGTGTTGATTTGAAGCAAGATTACTTTTATCGCTAAATCATTTTTAACTTTATACAGTATTTATATTAATTAAACAGCTGGTTGGTATGTCATATACCTAGGTTACAAAATGTGCATTAAAAGTTTGCAATATTTAGAATAAAATAATTTCGTTTTGTGATCTTTGAATTCTACGTTTTCCATCTTTTTCATAGAAACGTTGACAGTTTTTCTAAACGCAGGAAAAATTTAGTAAAATAATGATAATTTATATAAAATCACTAATTTTAGCTTCCCCTTTTGTCTAACGTCGAAAGATTCCAGTCAACAAAAGTTTCAACAAAAATGATAGGGTGCAACAAAGTTGGTGTATTACGTATCAGAAGAGGGTGGGACACACGTTAACACTTACGAAAGGAAGTTTTGAAACAATTGTCATAATAATAAGAGGTTCGATAGCTATTTCAAAGGGAAATGTAGATAATTTGGTTCGTACTATCAAGACAAATGTCGGGAAAGTATAAAATTACTTTTGTCGTTAGTAGGCATAATTTTGTGTTTCACAAGTTGATAAGTCCATACAAAACTTTGTACTTAGTATTTTAAAACAAAATGAGATTGTTTTAGCAAAGTAAAGTTACATTGAAAATGGCTACAGAAAATTATATTGATTCAAACCTTTTTGTAGCAAACAAAGTGCGCGTTGATGTCTTTTGTATGAAATATATCTAGGTATCGTATATAGTTTTCGCATGTACGAGAAGGTACCAAATAGTCAGACATCAATAATAGGTACCTATTTGTTTGTATTGTTTGAAGCATAAGGTATTCTCCTGCCTCATAATAAGTACTAGTTCTGCATAATATTATCATGTTTGCATGATATGCAAATATTTGGATTAAGTTTTAGATCTCGGTATTGTGGTACCCACTCGTGGTTCCTGACCTATGATACAGGTAATCCTAGTAATTAACTATGTGTACGTAAGTATATAAATATTTATTTCGTTTATCTAAATAATGTGGTGTACAGTGTTGAAGTATTATCTACCTATATATCTATCATTTTACCAACAGATTTTTCTATGATGACTTGTTCTTTATAGATATTTCTGTCGATTACTAATATTTTAGTAGTATCAAGTAGTTGGCGTAGTTTTAGTATTTACAAGAGGAATGCCTACGTAAATAAATGATCATTTTTGTAAATGTTCAAAAATATTGTTGGTAATTCTTAAATGGTTGTCAAGTTATTCCAATAGATTAACGACAAAATCGTAAAACTCTACATAAAAACCTCGTTGTTCGAGAAATTGTCGGAATAAGGACACGAAAATTGCCCTAGCTCCTGAACTAAAAACCAACCGTGAATATACATGAGGATAATTTGATGGAGATGTATTGGCCTCGGGATCCCCCATCACCCTGCTTCTATTGCACCATGGTGCCCTATCTATTGAATGTATGCCTGTTACCAAAAATTATATAGGTGTACGTTACCTGTGTGTATGTAGGTGTGTTTTTTCATGTCCGACTTCTGGTGGAACCTCTTCCCGCAGTACTGGCAGGGGTAGGGCCTCGTGTCCGAGTGGATGAGCAGGTGCGTTGAGAGTGTGCTCGACCGCTTGAAGCACTTCCCACACTGCTTGCACTGTACATAACAAACAAAAACTTCAGACGAGACGGTCAGAAAAATATGTTGTTAAAACTTAAGAAATGTTATAGTTTGGAGAGAGCGGAATACAAAGTGTAGTCAAGTCAAATTCTTCTTCTAGACAAGCGTGCTAAATCCTCGACTTCATCGACACAGTACATCAGGTGAGATTGTGGTCAAACATTAATTAAAAGGTACTGAAAGGAACAGAAGTTTTGTGAGGGCTTTGTTTGAACCCTCAGTAGCTCGAACTGCTAGAAGTATTTGGCGTTTCGTAGTTATCAATCGTGCAAGAAACAAAAATATACTTAATTATGTTTTCATATGTTTTTTAGTAAGAAATCTTATATGGGAGATTTTTAAGCCCATTAATTATGTACCTAACTCACGTTTTATGAAGAAGTTGAATCTTATTTCTTGCAATGTAAGTTAATAATTATCTGCGTCACTACATACATTTTAAAATCAAATCATTTATTGGAACATAATAAAGTAAGTACACTAAACAAAGAAAACGATGGTAACTGCAATTAGTTATAAAAACTGACGCAGTCACCAACGCCCACCTCCTTGTGTACAGCATGTTCCTCATTTAAAATAATTTTGGTTTACAATAATAAGGCAAGTAAAATATTAATATTAAGAGTAAGTATGTATGTATGTAGGTATGAGTGTTTTGTATGGTATGTAGTTTTGAGTGTGGATATTCTCCTGATAACACTAGTCTCGATATTCTCGATATCAGTTCGATATCGATTCCAGTTTCGATACCGTTAAAAAAACAGTACTCATACAAATCTGTGGATTGATACAAGATAGGCAATTTTTCAAGTAAAAAAATTTCAAAGTTGAGCATTGAGGAGTAAATGGTATCTCATAAAGTAATTCACATGGCAATTTACGGTAGGTAGTACCGTAAACTCGATTGGAAAACGCCGTTGTATAATTAGTAGCCGAGCTGTCAGTCCAGCTCGTGTGTGACAGCTAGTAATAAACTAATTACAGGCCTCTTTACCACCCTTTTCCACACTTTTCTTTGATTTCTACCTCCCCGTTTCGGCGTGATAGCATTTTTTCCAAGTAAGTAGTAATTAGGACAGGTTTTATTAAATGATAATAATAAGCAACAGACGATCAATAAAATATCGTTATTTATGAATAAAAGCCATGATTGAAATTTTAAGACCTAATAAAAATTTTTACTAAATGGCATTAATAGTAACACAGTCAACTTTCCCAGTTACTAATGTTAGGTGTTAGGTCTTTACCTACGAAACGACAAAATAGCCGTTATGTAAGTATATAAGTAGTATATCAGGCTGTAGTTCCCATGTGTGTATCAGTAGTTCCCATAATACAAGCTCTGCTTAATTTAGGGCTATTTATTATTATTTAATGTCACTTTGAAGTGAAATATCTACGGCTTGACTAGGAGTCAAATACTAAAATCAAATAAATTTTGTTTTTAAGCCATAATATTATATTTTTCAAAATATCTTTTGTTTTACCTTCGTTTTCGTTATATTTGCAACCATGGACTTTAAGAAATCTCGCGTTATTTTCTAATATGAGTTTTTGCGTAGAAATAATCCTTCTTAAACGGCTCTCAATATTAACGACGTAGATAGACCCGTGTTGGTTCAACCACCTTCGGTCTGGAAATGTTGATCTCGCAAACGAACCTCATGGACGCCCTGAGAATATAGTTGATAATGACAAATTGAAAGCAGATCTGTCTCAAACTACTTCTGAGCTAGTATCAGTTTTTAATTTTAGTGTTAGTTCAAAACAATATTGGAATATTTATGACAACTCGGCAAAACAAAAAAGCTTATTTCATTCTTTAAAGTTGTTTTACTTTCTTAATATGAACATTTTGTTGTTCGCCCTGGAACTGTTAACTGAGTTTTTTGTTAATGATATCTTATGTCGTGCGGGGACCACCAGAAATTGTAACATACTTAGTGATATAAATATATTTGTATCTGTATTCAATTTCGATAAGCAATGTCAAAATCTTTGCTCAGCTGTCAAAAACTGGTTCATTGGTATGTTCTTTGTTAAATTACTACCAAAACAAAGGATTCCTAAGAATACTGAGTAACAACTGGCTAAGATTCGTTTTGGATTTATTTGATCAGTTGTTTCTGGAATGCAATGGTATCGTTTCAAAGAGGTTTACTTTAGCAAAGCACAGATTCAGCTTTAGACACGGCTTGTTTTTTCATTTGTCATTTCACAACCTCACCATGACTTAGTGAGGGTGGTGGACTTAGAAGGTGCTTGTAATTTCCCAAAATATTATTTTGTAGCTTATGCATGATATCATCATTTTTATGATAACTTGTGACTAGGATACAGTAAAGTAAAATTGTATTTCGACCAAAACGATTACTCAGATAGCTTAGAATAGTGCTGTTTAGACGAGTAGTGCGTTCAAAAAAGGCCCGATGATATAAAAATTATTTAATTCATATGATATAACTTTGTTCTCAAAAGCATATTTAAAAAGAAAAGAGATTTCAGTGCATGTAGAGTTGAATAACGCACACAAAGCAAAACATTCTCCAAATTTACCTGAAGAGGAGTCTGTGGTCGGGCATAAAACACCAGCAGTGCCAATTATCTGCATAATAATGCAGTTACATTATTCTTACATGTAACTTTTTAAATGATGAAATCGATTGTTAATAAATAATGCGGAGTGGGCAATGGCTATTAATCGGTCGGTTAGTCGTTAAGTATGCGGTAAGGCTGCGCTGTGGTACGGTCGGTTGGTGGTATGATAATCCACAAATCCGCGGCACCGCGCTGTGACAGTTGGCCGGGCAGCTGCCTCCCTCGCGCTTCACAAAAACGGATACTTTTTTGGTCGCCTTTTTATAACTTCGATTCACTTCTCTTATAAACAACACAGGTGCTAGTATGACCGTCCACATATGGTTATCGGTTTGTCCCTAAGCGAGGTGATTTTTTTAATAGTTGAAATAAAAAAGTTAGATGGTAATTTTAAGAACGTAATGATAGGTATCTTCTTATTTATTCGTTGTATTTTTTTATTTGCATCGAGTATTTATAGACGAGATTAAAATAAAATATAGACGAGAGAGCATAAATTTACAATACAATTTATTTATGAAATGAGAATGCACTAGAGATCAGTGCGCTATCGAGGCTTTCTGGGCGAACGAGCGGCACGGCGCGAGGCGGAGCGGCCGGCGCGTGGCGCGCGCGCGCCGCTTCTAGGCTTTTCATAGCTTTGATCCGGTTGTGAACTTGATATTCTTATTAAAAATCTTATTGAGTGGTGATGTAATTACACCTCAATAAGATTTACATACACCTCATTCATTTTTAAGTACATAATGCCGTTTAATGTGTTCATACAGAGAATATCTTTATTAGAATTGAATCAAATATATCAGTACTATTTACGAGCATCTCAAGTACAAAGTATAATCTGAAGCTATTAATTTCACATACTTATTTTCAAGACAAGTGTAGAAAATATCAAGTACCTACCAATTTTTTTTATCGTATGACACAAGGTAATTATTCATCCAATTATAAACTACCGCGCCGCCGCCGTGATATTAAAAGTTGGAATTTTGATTAAAAGCGATGAGGATTTTTATAACGGCGGCCGTAGAAAAAACGAAAGGAACAAAAATGGCGAGAAGACGAGTCAAGGAGCTCCGTGCCGGCGCGCGACCCGTTCCGATCAAACGAGTACTTATTAAGACAGGGGCAGTTTTTGCTATTTGATTTGTTAAAGAGACTAAAAAGCATACTGGTTTGCTATTTTAAACCATTTTGAACGGAAACTGTACAGTTAGCCTGGACTCGGCGCAGGATGTCGCTATCGGTTAGTAGGCAGATTGAGATAATGTGTGTGGTTAGCGAGTACGTACCTGGAATGATTTCTCGTTTCTGTTTTCATTCTTGATGAGGAGTGAGAAGTTGATGTCTGTGGGGGGTGGTGGGGGAAGCAAGGGGTAGGTCTGGTGGGTCGGCTCCGAAGGACATCGTCGCGGTGAGCCGCTGGAGGAGCGCCCCTCGGGGCTGCTCTTGCATCTCTTCACGAGCTCGAGTGGCGCGTCCGCCTCTTGCAGCTCCCATTTCGGGATCGGGGACTCCCCACCGTCTCTTTCACGCTCGCACGCGCTTCCCGGTGACCAAATTTGACGGTTCTTTGTGGAGAGATTCAGTGGTAGCTCTTCCTCGTCCTCTGCAAAATAATTAAACAAATAAACTACTTCTGTCTTGTATAAAGAGTGAGTAATCGTACAGCGTTGCGTTTTGCACAACGACTAAACTTGAATAAACATAACTGTTTTGAAATTTCCGTTATTTTTTTAAAATGAAACAGCCAAATTAAAGTCTCCTTCTCAAAAACGTCAAAATCAGAATTCTACTCAAAAACGTTTGACGATTCTCTAAGAAACCGTCAAAATTTAGGTAGATTGAAAGCGGATCGACTGTATCGACACAAAATTAGGTATAATCGAGACTTCATTGTGTAATAATAACAAAAATTAAGCCTCAGATTTGATTCTCCAAAATTTAGTAAAATCACAAAACTTATTAAGTATATAAAACCAATCGTTGAAACAGCAGTCTTGCTTTTCAGTTTTCTATTGATTGGAAGGTACCTACTTGTTTTGATATTAGCAAATTAAATTAATTGAGTGTATGCTCAAGAACATCCTGACTGGCTGCAATGTCAAACACTGTACAAACAAGTTGTGAGTATAATAAATAAAGAAACATTGTCGACATTTTCTCTTGACTGTTCTTCACGCTCCTACATAGTAAAATTTAAAGTCGGACGAGTCAAATCGGTCGTCTGTAAAATGACTTATGAAATCTGTACAGGTGCGACAGTGTTTGCCGACAGTTACGTCATTGTTTACTTTACAATATATACAACCTAGTCACAACCTACATAGCTTACACTTTCGAAAATGATCTTGGTAGTTTTCAAAATCTAGGTAAAATATTGTAAACTTACGCATAAACTTAGTTTCTCATATAGGACAACTACGACTTTTGTTTAGCTAAATAGTGTGAAATAAATTCACAAATTTAGAAATCAAGTACAAAACTTAATTTGCTATCGCAGGTTGGCAAATAACCGGTATCAAAGTGGATAACAAATAAGTAATTAGAATACGAAAAGAGTTTGAAGAAATGACAATGAGCCGAAGATATGGCTTGGTTTTCCTTGGAGGAATAAGAGCGATATAGACGATGCGTTTTAAAACCGCAACGCAGTCAGAAATATTGTGCGGTGTAGCTATGGGCTTTGGAACATTCAGAATTCGGATGCCTCTTATTTTTAAACGATTTAGTTTGGTTTCCTTAGTTAGACATCGTATCGTATTCGCATGGATATAGTAAGTCACGATTTATTTGCGTTTAGTTGCTTTGCATACACGCATTCACAGTGGTTTTAAAAAATCCCGGGACGAATGTCTTCCAATTGACGACCTATGTGGCGCAGTGGGCGAAAGCCCGCCTGAGACAAAATGTCTTTATGATCTGCAAATATTTGTATTTGCTCGGGTCTGGGTATTTTCTATGTATAATATGTATGTATTTACAAAAAAGTATATAAGTAATATATCAGTCATTGCGTTCCCATAATACAAGCTCTGCTTAGTTTGGAGCTAAATAAGGCTGTGTGAAAAATGTCCAATATTATTTATTTATTAGGTGGATCATCCTCTAAAAGTGCTTGTATAAGGTTTTTTTCTGTAAATAATTGTACTATTAAAATAAAATATATGCGCGAACTGAATTCACGAGCTAGTTCGTAATAGTATACACAGTACATGCGTACTTCCTTACACGAGTTTTCACCATGCATATCTGCGCAAGTGCGTTAACATGCGTATATTATCCACGCCGTGTACTCTAGTCCAACTTTAAGAGGTCGAAAAATTACGTTTCCGTACCGCACCGCATCGTGTAAAGGAAACGTGCAAGTTAACTCAGTTCGCGAGGTAAACGACATGTAAACGACAGCGACGTAACAGCGTACCGAGTTATTAATCGGTGCCTTACACTGATAGCTATTCTAATGAGCAGTATTCAGGAGACGCGAAGGAGGCCGAGGCGAAACCGCTTTGGTAATGTCACCAATTATCGCTCTTTGGATTCGTTTTTGAAGACAACTTTCTTTAATGCTTCGTAGCAACAAAGTATAACTAATAATTTTAGTTTAAAAACAAGGACTACCGACGTCTTTTAAAAGTATTAATAACATTCGAAGTATGTTAGATAGATAGGTATAATCTTTTTTCATGCAGCTTATAGAAGCAGCACTAAAAATTACAATTGAACACATTCTTTTGCATCGCTTGCATAACTTTTCGGAGGCGATTTCTACGTATCAAATAAAATATTTCAATCTGCGAAACCGGAAGGCATAAAGAAACATTATATTTAACTATGATTAGCAAGGTCGCTAGTAGAAACGTTCAAAAAGTTAAAACATGACTAAAGGTCCGGTCATATTGACGCGGTGGCGGGGGGCGGTGGCGATCATACATAAACGTGAACTTTGACAAACGAAATCTCGTGAATGTGTTCATCAACACTGCCTTAACCACCGTGTCCATTTGACCGGAACTTAAGGTACATTGTGCGGTGCGGTGACGATAACTGGAAGGCAAAAGGATGTCAAAGTTTGCGTCAGTTTTAACGCCTTCATAAAAATACTACTTACTGGCAGTATGAAATGTGATCACTTGATACTTTGGTATTTATACCTATTTCCCCACGGCTTCACCCGCGTGGTACCCGGATAAAAAGTAGCCTATGTGTTATTCTGATGTATAAGCTATATTACTGTAATTTTTCATCAAAATCCGTTTAGTAGTTTTTGTGTGAAAGAGTAACAAACATCCATCCTCACAAACTTTGACGTTTATAATATTAGTAGGATGTAGATAATTACCTTCTCTGGGAGGCGTCTGTCGCGTGTGGTCAAGTGCGGGCGGGAACTGCGGCGAGGTCCGTGGCATAAGTAGAGGCCACACTCCGGCGCCGCTGTACAGGGCTCCCAGTCCACTGCAGTACATCAATGCGCCCAGTTCTGAACATGAGATAAATAACATTTATAATAGGTACATAATTGATTTATGCCTAGATTAATCGATCCTACAGTAGGTATGTAAAAAAATCCGTCCATCCAAAAACGAAATATTATTAGGTACCGATATGCGATCATATAGACAAGTGGTGTTCTAAAAAGGAAATAAAATAAATAAACATTATTTTATAGTGGATTTATAAATACCAATCAGTTATTGTTGGATCCATATACCTTGCTTGTGTTATGATGATTTAACTGAACTCATACATTATATGAGATGATGGTATAGAGTTTTGTCAAAGATATATCAAAACAGTCCCAACTACCATGATTTCTGAATGGTCTAACATTGCAGCATTTTCAAGATTGCGTTACGAGTGGGTAAGTCCAGTCGGCGACAAATGTAGATTAAAACTTTAGATTTTAATAACTCAAATGCCAATGATTCCGGAACCGTAGGCTTAATTAAAAATATTGCGCAACATTTGAAAAAAAAATAGTCCTTAAATATTTTTCAATTTCAAATTACCGTTTCCTTATTCCTGATATAAAAGAGCATGTAAAAAGCCAAATAGTTAACCTACTTTTCTCGTAGATATTAAATTAATTTAAAAGTTAATTTAAAAGAATCGTTAAAGATAAAGACTAATCATCATCTTCATCGTCAAAAGTATGTAGAAGTCCTCTGCTAGGCATAGGCCCGAAGAATGCCATACGAACGATCTTGGGCCACCGACTTCCCACTATCTTAAAGAAGCCGACGGTCCATCGGGTGGCCTTTCTACACTCATCATCCACCACCTTTTCTTCCCTAGTTACTGTCAGTTCTGCAGGCTCTATGGCCTGTCCAACTTGTTTCTATAAAGGACTATGCAAAGGGAAAATACATACCAGTAGCTCTAGCATAGTGCTTCAGCGCTCGTCCGGCTATTTCTATGTCCCCTAGCTGCAGTAGGTCCAATCGATGATGGGTCAGCGCGTCTGGCGAGCGCGGCGGAGAGCGAGGCGAGGTCGGTGAGACGCTGCGCTCTGGCGAGGGGAACCGGTGCGCGGGGGGAGGGGACGACGGCTGAAACTGCTCTGCCAACCGGGACAGCAGCACATGCCGAGACATCCTGCAAACAACCAAAGTAGCTTGATGGCTATATCGGCTACCTCACGAACACCTAACAAATAGTTTCCAAATAAATAGGCTGAGGCCAGCAGGGATAGAAGCACGTGCCTAGATATTCTGCTAGCAATAATTCTCTTGTTGGCTTAATCCCGGACGGACAATTTTCACGATTGCAAACCGATTTCAAAATCCCTTGCAAAAAATACATATACAAAAGAAGAAGAGAATGAGCTAGTCGTGAAGTCGCTTCTTAATCGTGTCCTAAGGTGAGAATCATATCCTAGCGAAACTGTGCAAGTTCATCCGGATGACACGATTCCCAAATTATTATTATTATTATTATTTAGCCATAGCTGTCCCACTGCAGGGCAAAGGCCTCCCATCCTTTCTTCCAACCATCGCGATTCCCAAATACTGAACCAAAATCCTGCTGACATAAAGAATGAGCAGTATAGTTGGAAAAAAAACGTGATTACCATTTTAATATTAATATAAAAACCTGCGACTATTTACTAGATTGGGATGATCTATGTTGGAATTTGGAAGATGAAGCTGCTGTCCGAAATGTAGGTAGTTTCAACACCCCGGACTGACCAGATTTTTAACCGACTTTACTTTCTGTACCTATGTGCACTGATTATTCAGTGATGGTTAATCGTCTTGGTCTTCTTTTAATAAATATCGAAAGAATAAGGAAGTTATAAATTTTAAGCGAACGTTTTTTAGATTTCATTAGAACTTCTCACAAAACTATCTCTAAGAACCGAAAGTATTTTGTAAACAGCGATGGCGCTGATTACAGTTTATTAATAACCAATATACAAACACCTTCCAATATAGAACGCTTATCAAGATTTTATAGTTGTCCAGCATTGATCAGTCAAAGTGGCGATATCACGGTTAATTTTCACGTGACCAATGCCATTAGCATCGTCCGTCCAGTGTGTAATGTGTTTGTCGTCGGCGCCGTACTAACGTTGACACAATCTGTGTTAGTCGCTGTTGCGCACTGCTTGTTTGTTGACAGCGAATCGTATTAAAAGCTCAATCAAGCAAATGAAGATTCAGAATAATGGAAGTGGTCGCGGCGCCCGCTGCGTACGCGCATTAATAATGCACGCGCCACTAAAACAATCTCCATTAGAACAACCAACACATTTCATTACATATTAACAGCGGCTCGTGTGTGTGAGTCAATCCAATATGCGTTCAACTAAGGACATTAATTCCATTAGGGATTAAAGTGAGAAGTAGGTAATCCCTCTATCGTCAACTGAAATTGTCATTGTAAATTGTAAATAATGATTTCGGGCGATGATTTGCCGAATTTCTCAATTACAATAATGCACTGCTGGGTTGGATATACAACTAACGTTAATGTATAATGGCTAACTAAGATATGGATCTCATTAGTGTTATTCGATTCATTTTCTTGTCTTACAAATGCGAGGCAATTGATTCGAGCCATTATTGTTAATTGGCTAACGAGGCACCTCCTGCGAGGGTTGTCGCAATTTCTTGTTTCAATAAAGCTAGTCTCTATTAGTTTGTGGTAATTACGTGACATAGCTGCCTAGTTGGCACGGTTTTCCTCGGGCGGCATGATGGGAATTCTAGCAAGTGTCTGGAAAATCAATCAGCGTTAGAATTATTGTATCGCAATTCAAAACATGCTTTTGTAGGCTTTCGAGCGTAATCGCGATACCAATGAATTTATGTCTGTTATTTAAAGTTTTCAAACTGATTATGGAGTAATTTAAGTTCTGCTTTGTCGATAACACAGATTAACGCAATTATTCTAATGAGTCTTGGAAAAATGAAATGGTTGGCTATCTAAGAGCAAATTGCCTGAAAACCCTTAAATTATTTAAGGGTTTTCAGGCAATAATTTCCTATTGCCTGAAAACCCTTTCGAATGAAAACTATGCAGTAACAGTACGTGTCGTGAATTGATTCTACTGAAGATTTTATAACTATAAAAGTTAACAATTAAAAGCGAAAAAATATATTCGCAAAATTAATGTTTTTTATGTTACGGCGGCGTGTTATATTTCAATTTTTCAAGATAGATTAAATTATAAACTATGTTTAATACATAGTAAAGAAATTATTATTGAAAAAATAGTCGAATATTAAAAGCCAGATTAAAAGCCCATATCCACGTACTTTATTATGTAAAGTTGAAAATAACTGTCTGCATAACTGCAAGATATACTTAGACGAGACACAAGTGTGAAGTTGATTACCTACTCGAATTATTGTAGGTACCTTAGTGTTTTGTGAATTAAAACAGCTTTGTCTTATTTGTTTAATACTGTGTTAAGATACTCTCAGATTATTTGCGCTGCTATGCATTCATTAACACTTTATCAGTGTTATTTTAAACACATATTTTGACACACATTGCACTATTTAGTTTTGTACCTCTGATTTAGAACCCAGACAGAAAGGAGTCCAAAAAAGTGTAGAGTACTGTTTTTCTAATAAGATAGTTACTTACCTACACCTTATAAATACACCAATATGTATCAGATATTAAGTAGTTATAGTTTATTTTTACATCGAGAAGCACCGAATCCTTCCACCATTGCCCACTCGGCCTTTCTTGGAGCGACCATATCTCAACCCGGTCAGGAAGCTGACACAATGCTGACCAAGAAAAACAGTGACACGACGGATAAATGTTTTTTTGCATCAATATAAGATAGTTTAGCATATACAAAATAAAATCTATACTATAAAAAAATCAAAGTTTGTAAAAAGTTACATCAACAAATCTGTTCAAAGTTTCGAAACAAATCAAAGTTTATTTCCCTGCAGTTACTACTAAGGTCACGCTTAAAAAGTTTAGTATGTCTCCATCATGAAGTTAGCACTACTTTAAATAGTAGGTACCAATTTAAACAGCTAAATAATATTTCTAAATTATAATGCCGTGCTAAAAGTAGAGCATCACTTTCAACATAATCAAAGCCGTACATTTTTGTTTATAAGCAAAATAAGACTGAATCGTACTTTTCGAAAAGGATTAAAAATCCTGTAAGAAATGTGACATAGACAAATAGGCTATGGATTGGTAAAATAAGAATCTATTCAAAAGAGCCAAAAAACAACACCGCAAAAAATAGCTCATTTA
The DNA here is from genome assembly GCA_958496245.1 of Perizoma flavofasciatum. NCBI lineage: Eukaryota > Metazoa > Arthropoda > Insecta > Lepidoptera > Geometridae > Perizoma > Perizoma flavofasciatum. The sequence goes on from OY292421.1 coordinate 9,750,777, forward strand.
AAATACAAATTAATATTTTCAAAGTGTATTTGCATGGGTGGCCTTACCTTAGGCGGGAAGTCTATGCTGCTACTGTCACTCACTATTTCACTATTTTCCTAAGATCAGTTTTCACTGAAAATATTCATTTTATGTGTATATGATTAAATGTGAATGTATCGGCAAAGCTTCGAGCAGTGTAGGCGCGAACGGGTATCGGGAGGCTTCGAGGGTCGAAAGCACACAGCGCACGGTGCGTCGCGTTGGCCGCCTGCCACCTGACTGAAACGAGGCTCGCGCGCCCCGACCTACCCGACTACTATTCCTCGATAACGTTTTTTTTCAAAACTCTGCTAACAAAAAAGGGCTCGAACGGAGGCTGCGCTATAAAGAAATGATTTGATGAAACGACCAATTGACAGGTGGCTCGCGTCGCATCCTTCACATGGACCAGTTAATTGCTGGTTGCGTTTACGTCGACGGTGCAGAGGACGTACTGAAAAATGCCTTTCAAGTATTAATGCTCGCAAATAAGTGGTTGCCGCTCGTGTGACATTAAAACCCTCGTATTATTATGTATCGCAAAAGTTAGTTGCGGATAGACCGGTTCGTTAGGATTAAAGACACGGGTTGTAATATTAAAATGTACGGTAGCTAGGTTTTGAGTGTTTTGTTGTAGTAAGTATTTGGTAAATCAGAGGCCGCGTGTCGGCGGGCTTAGATTTGTTTGATCGCGCTCCGCCCACCGAGCGCCATTGGACGTCATCTAGCGCTGGGCGGAGCGTTGCTTAGATACAGGCTTAGAAGCCTTTTCATGAAAACTATTTATTTACAAGGAAGCCCATTACGTTTGTATTTACGTTCCCGACTTTGTTCATCAGTTTTCATTTGAGTGACTTACCTGTCATTTAATTAGCAAAAATATTTATATAAAATAATGAAGTAGGTACGGTACATACCTGGTCGAACCGAATTTTTATTTTTATTAAATTTAGCAAAATCACTTGTCAACCTCGAAACTTCTTTGAGATCATATGCCGCTGAGAAAACTATAAAAATCGTTGAAATTTTATTATCAGTTCACTGTTCTTTCGTAAGGTAGGTAGGTACTTCTTTTGGTTGTTTTAAAATTCATTCATGGCCAGTTTTTAAAAGCTTATCTACCAAAAGAGGTTTTCCTGCAGAAATAAAGTTTATTATGTTTTACCTACTGCGTCTCAAGTCCGCCTCAAGTTTCGGGGTTGATTCCCGTCGTGGGACAATTGTTTGTATCTTGACAATTGACAATTGTTGCGAATATTTGTCTCGGGTCTGGATATTTTCTATGTATGTAATGTAAGTATTTACAAAAAAAATGTATTGGTATAAGTAGTATATCAGTCATGTAGTTCCTATAATACAAGCTCTGCTTACTTGCTTAGCTAGATGATGCTGAGTGAAAATGTCCAGCATTATTTATTTTACTTATGTCAGTAGGTGCCTTTGTGTGTAATGTATATGTACTAGATACTTTTGTTGGATAAATATAATGAGTATAGACTTAGACTTGAAGTTCGCAATCGTTTTAATTATTTTTTTATTATTTTAGTCCAAGGTATAAAATAAAAACTTGTCTAAAGGTTTTACTATTTTACAACCATTTTCCGAGTGCCTATTTACATTTTAACGATAGCCATTTAACCCTCGACTAAGCGATTGGAATAACAATCTCGGGAAATTCAATTAGGCGACTAATCTGCTTTGGTTATACGTGTATTGTTACGCGATGTGTATGGTTTCAGGGGGAAGTGCTTCTGTGTCGGAGACCAAAGAGCTGTAACAACAGAGGCGGACTTAGCGCTAGATCGAAGGGTGGAGGGAGTAGGACATGGACGGAAGCTGAAGTGTAGTAGAGACATATTTTTCGTATTTTTCCCCATTAAAGAGATACATACAAAAATAAATATACAGGTTATTACCACATAAGCTGTTGATGATGAAAACTATATAAGTGTTCAAAATATATTGATAAAAATAATTTAAAAATAGGATATGTATCTAGTACTCTTTCACCCAGGGTGAGCTAGAAGTGAGTTTATGCGCCCTCTACAGGCTGTAAACATAACGGTGGGCGCGTGTCAGGCATCGGGCGCGAGTCAGAGAGCGCGCGCGGGGGGCGTCACGGCCCGTTACCAGCCTCGGCCCTCGGCGCGTGCACATGTCGCCCCGGCACGCGTCCGCACCGCTTTTTATATCTCCTTTTTCTGTTACCGTTCAACCTTTTTTGTTTTATTCCTTTGTTCGAATTTCAAATTACATTTTTGATCCGCCTGATTTGAAATTAGAATCCCGCAAGAAACTGACACTCTTCGTGATTTAGGATTGTTGTATGCAATATTTTAGGATTCAAACCTCCATACGAACATCAATGATTTATAATCAACACAATCAAGAATCTGATGGTGAGCTGAAATTGACGGCTATTTGAATATGCAGTCGACTGGATGAGTTATCGAGATAATAACCATGCAAATCCTTAAACACGTTCATAAAGTATGCGAGTACACGGCTGATAGATAAGTAAATCAAAATAAAACAGTGGAACGGTGGTATGGCTCAGCTGCTGGTTGCTTAAACCGGTACCGAGAGTCGGGCAGGCGGCTGTCGATGTCGCACTTTGCCATTCCTTACAGCCAACTTTTATTAATTGGGCAGATGAGAGCTCCGGCTCTGATGACGAATGCTTATCCCTTATATGGACAACGGTTCGCGAAACCTTTTATAGATTCTCAATTAAAAGTGTCTATTATAGTTAATAGCATGATTGGACATTGTAGTTTATAGAAACGAGAATATTTGCTTTAAGTAGGGATAAAAACAGGTAATATAACGGAAAGGACGATTAAGTGGAATAAAATATAGCGTGGGGGTGCGGGCGGCAGGTGTCTGCAGATAGGGATGTGCTCCTTACTCGTTATCGATCGCTTGTAAATCTAGGTGTGTTGATTAAGTATTTGATGTTTAGAAATAATAATACACCGGCGAAGGAAAACACCGCGAAAAAAAGGCATGTCCTAGAACCAAAAAATCGAAATCTGCTACGTGCACCTAAATCCTTTCGCCGTCTTTAAGCTGTTTTTTGGGACCACCTCAACCAAAAAAACTTATAAAAATTAAAGTTAGTAAAGATAAAAAAAAAGATTTCTTTAATGTTTCTATAAACACATGTTTGTTTATAATTACAGGTGTTTTTTATCAGTCAAGGATCCTGTGTGTGGGACTTTAAATCAGTCTCATATCAGTGACAACTCATTAATCTATTCAATCTACACTACCCCATCACTCGGCACCCTCAGTCTTGGACGACAAGATTCACCACGCAGGCGCGGGTCGCGGCATGTGCACCCTTAACGGATTTATTGGAGGCCCGCGCGTGCCGGTCCTCATCTACTGCCTTTGTCATCGCAACTGTTTACGAAACAGTTACTTTCCAAATTCAAAAATTGGATTAAAGTTTAATAACGTTAGTTAGTCATAAAGTTTTTTTAAAACTGCATAGCCTGATGTTGTCTCCCGCTCATGAGAGCTTACTTGTCAAATTGCATATCTGTAGTAATATGGTTTTTAACATTATTATTATACCTAAAGCGTATCGAGTGTCTTATCTTAAATAAAGACAATAAAGTATCAACATTAGTTCTTCATTCTTTGACGAGTACTCTTTCTTACATAAATGAGTTCACCTTGTTCGATTGGCACCACACTAAAGCTGAATGAAGGAGACAGAGTTGTTTTGCCTGATTCTTCTAGGCTTGGTCGCGCGCGAGTATTCGTCGTAAATTCACTTTAACATTTTAAATTCACGTAGTTTTTAAGTTTTTTCTATATGATCCTTGTGATTTCAATGACCTTGATTAAATACGGAACTTTCTTAATTAAAAAAATCAGTCTTTTCAAAGTTACAGCCGCAGTTGAGATGTGAAACGTCGCAACATATGCACTACCGAGTAATGGCTTCTATCCTCTAAGTAATGGTAACAAAATAATGCCGGTAGGTGCAATAAGTAATAAGCGATCTTGTCTAACATATTTCGTTACATATGGTTTTTGTAAGTGAACTCTTTTTGACCGAAATGAAAGACGTTTCACGGAATAATCGTAACTGATTTGGTTAATTTGCAAAGAGCGCGTTGATGTCTTTTTTATGGCAAGCTTTCTTGTGTTCGGATTTACATAAGGTAAAAGTGGCACTTTGACTATATCAAATTAACATCGCGGTCAATTTTGTAAGCGCATTCTAGAAAGATGGAACTTGGATGTATTGTAAATTATTCGTATTAAGCAGAGTTTCAACCGATTTTAAAACCGCTTCACATCAGATGGATCATCACCAAGATCTCGCGTTAAAAGTACTGTGTTACCGGAAATACTTTGTAACTAATTACTTATTTTCATATAACCTTCCTTTTTACCACTATCATTGTTGCAGACAATAGTCCCGAGACATGTGGCAGACACGGTAACCTGCGCTGGCGTCTTGAAACCGTAAAAGCTCTTCAGGTGCGCATGCGTGGATATAAAGCTGCGCGGGAATTGTGCGGCACGCCTGCCCATCACGATGGAAAACAGTGATGCCAACTTCTGCTGTCATTCTTTTGTAGCGAGATCTTGACCAAAAATTTTATCTGTGGTAGACCGGGTTAGTTCCCTAATGCTGACTAGATAGTACTGTATCTCACATCTGTAAATCTAAGAAAAAAATCGTAATTTTTGAGTCTATATGCATTAACATAGATTGCGGGAGGTCGGTGGATAGGGATGACTTGGGTTATCTCTATATCATCATCGTTCGTTATGGTTCTCTTTCGGAGAGGCTTATGTCCAGCATTGGACTTCTTGTATGTAAACGCAAAGTGGCTAGATTTAGCCGAAATGGCAAAGTTGGCAGCATCGTCTGCCGATAATTGCGATCATTCTTATTCTCCTATATTCAGCACATGTTCCTTTTCCGAGGCCGCAGACTGCGATATTGCGGTTCCTGATTACTGCATGTGTAATTGTGTAATGACTACGCCCTAAGAGAAAACTTTCGGCTATTCATAGGCACATTTACGTATAAAACAGGCTGCTGTCGACTGTCAGCGCTTCACGGCATTAAACTATGTTGGCTCTGGCAAATAAACTAGCTTGACCCTGTCAGGACCCGGTCAGAGCATTATAGGTGTGTAAATATAATACAAATACGAATATATTTATTTACCAATAAGTACCATTAAACTGAGTTAAGTCACTGTCTTTTACTTGTCGAACCGTGAGTTATTCATAGATGGGTAGCAACATTGATATGTGTCAATAGACAGCTGATGTTAACCTGGTTTATCCGTGAATTTACTCATATTATAAAATTTGTAATAAGTTATTTAAACTTTCAGTTATGGTTTGCGGTATATTATGGATGGGTTTAAACGCTTACGCATTTTAAAGAGAGGTTTTCAATAACCATCATTTTTATGCTAAGCCTTCTGTCGATCAGAGATCCTTTTATAAATCATTTTCAGTACATGAAAAAAAAACCTTTCGCTAGCGCACTGAATTGCAAGACACTTTTTAAGGCCGCTTTGAGGGCACTATTCGATGACAAAAAAGAGAATGAATGAATTAAAATAACTTCTTTATTGTACACTTTAAGAAAAATAGATACAACTTAACAAAACTACTAACATTAAAGCACAATGGACGATTAGGTAAATTGGCCGCTTTACCTAATCTTAAGCAGGGTGTCCAGGTTAAGGTTTTAGAAGGGCTTTATACGACAACCGGAAAACAATAAGCCGCGAAGACACTCGAATTATAAAGTTAGTTAGTAGAGCCTTCGAACAGGATAGGGGTCGATAATCGGACTATGCTGTTGACTTTTGATTATTGCTATCAGAGTATACAGTCATGCGTACGTGTGCTCTTTGACAATTTAATAGCATATGCGCCTACACCTGCCTTTGCAAAAAGTAGGCACGCTTGAGGCAGTGAAGCGCGGAATTCGTCCCCGCGGCCGTCCTAGCCTATCTTATACGCTATTTATTGGTAATTGATTGAAAAGGTGCATAGTAATACATGTTTTGTAACGTTTTCCTTACATGGATTTTTGATACCTGTTCTATTTGTAGCCGAGCATGTCAAAATATGTCCACATTTCAGGGAGAGAGCAATCATATTTACTTGTTCTTCTGGGTAGTGGTCTCGTAGGAATATTTTAAGTGATTACCTACCTTATCATCGGTATAATGATGGGTCAAGCTCAACGTATAATGAACATCGAGCTTCTATCGCCCGTATTACTAAAAATTTTAAATCCGAACACAGTTTCCGCAAAATCATTTCACTTATTGTTTATTTTTTTTCAGTTTTTCCGAAAACATATTCACATATTATAACAGGTAAGATTTTTTATGATTTAAATTATAATTAAACGTTTTTCCATGGAACAAAAGTCAGATGAGTTTTACGGAGGATCATATTTCCAAAATGTTCTGGGTATAGTGGTAACACGGTACTCATAGTTCCTGATACTCACGATACAGGGAATCCTGGATGTTTATTATATATTAAAAAAAGAATTAACACCCAACAGACACATACATCCTGACCCCACACTAAGATTCCCTGTGTTGTGGGTATCAGGAACTACGAGTACTTAAAGCAAAATAGTGCTCCATGTCAGTTTTGTCATTCGTTTCAAACCTTACCTACTCAAGTGGGGCTTGCTCCATGTTGAACTCAGGTTAAGCTCCCGCCAGAAGATCTTGAGGGAGTATCACTTCGCCACACTCCTGAGTGCGAACTTCTGGCTCCCGCACTTTTTAACTCACGTACTCTATGAACTCTATGGTCTTTCTGGTAAATTATACTTCTCTTAAAAGTATAATAACAGAATAACAAAATTATGTATTGAAAAACATTTGACACTTGAAAATTCTATCAATCGTTTACGAGCATATAAAATATGGTCACATAAGTTTCCTATTATATAGAAAACAGATGATTCCTCCAAAACATTTGGATCCATCAGGCTCTCTCTTATTTTGTTTTAAAAAGTCTTTTTTCCCGAATTAAATACATAGATATTATTTTATCCATTTGCAAATTGAAGTCAAAATAAGAGAGAGCCTGATGGATCAAATGTTTCAGTTCAATTTAGATCAAATGATGATTGATAAAATTCTCAGTCAGACTGAACAGTCTAACTGAGAATTTTATCAATTAGCATCCTTTGAAAGCTCGGATGGCAACCAAATACGATTTTCTGCCCCTAGGTTCCGTACTGTGATTGCATCATGAGAATCAGTGGGTACATCGTAAATCTGACATACCTGTTCATAGATATCTCAAGATGCGATATTAAAACCGTCGCATTTCTTTTGGAGCGATCAGCAGTGCTTCAGTGAAGATGTCTGGGCGAGTTAACGCGCGCCCTGCGGCAGCGGCTGTGCATGTCCGCTTAATGAGTGTTTTAACTACTGTTGGTAAATCATATGTCCTTCAGGCTGTGATGTGATGCGCCCGCGCCGCCCGAGCCGCTCAGCTGCACAGTCATTCAGTAATTGGTAAAAGTACCTATATATAAACTTTTATTTGTACTTAAAGCAAAAAAAAATTTTAGACAGCTCAAAAACATTACCTTACTATTTAGTGACAACGAAATTTATAGCAGAGAGTGGCTATGGCGAATCAAAAAATTAGGTACCAAAGATGAAAGACTTCTGACCAAAGATGGAGCATGATCAACGACGGGGAAGATTTAGAGGTTATTGCATTGAACTAAACTCAGGTTAAGCTGAGACTTACGCATATTTTATGCCCCATCTGCACTAAGCTCAGGCAAGACTAATGCGTTTCTTTAAATTGTTCACAGAAATCTGTCCCTAAAACATACCTCATTAATTTCAATGGTTAGGTTAGAACATTCGGGCATTTACAGTTTTTCTATAAAGACCTTCGGTCCGCAACGCAGACGGGCATGAGATTGTCGAATTATTCTAAAACAGCAAATTGCTTGCCTGTGCTCAAACAGTGTAAAACAGTTCAATACTTATGTAAAAATGTTGCAATGGACTTTATCAAAAAAACATCTTAAACAATCGAATAAACTGCACAAAGAAAAAAATTGGGTTAGCGCAATTAACCGGCAAAGGTGCCGCGATTTTGCAGGCGGATAATGAATGGGCAATCACGCTCCTTTGATAAGTGGTAACACTGGCAGCGTGTGGCCGGTGGAATGATACTTTAGTTTCGAATGGGGAATCTTCTATATGATCCGTGAGTAGAGGCCGAACGCGAGTTGAGACGGGTCAAGTGACACTGGTCGTCAGTGGCCCAGTGGGGGCTGGCTGGAACTATGAACACTGGACGCAAAATTCAATCAGGATATATACAGAGTATATATCTTTATAGATATAATAGAGTAGCTAGAGTAAGCTCATCATATCTCGTGGAGCTAGCAAAATCTAGAAACTAAAAAAATACACGCTCTCTCCTTTAATCCCCTTCTGAATATCCTCAGATATGTATGTATAGTATATATTGAATATTCAGTACGTAAAATCCACACGGATACCAAATAGGGTGTTGTCAGTTGCACTTCTATCCAAATATTGTATTTGGCACATGCCCAGGTTGCACATGTAATTTGCATTCCATGTGACAGGTTATAAGCCCATCGCCGCTTATTAACACTAACTGATGACATATGCCATTTGAATTTTTGGTTTTAAACACGTGTTAATGCGGACATCACTATTCGATTGAAAAATCTATTAAGGTCGTTGCAATGAGTATCATTTTTGAACTCGAAAGTTATCAGTTAACGGTTCATACAAGATGGCAAGATGGCATGGTTAGTATGGCTACGAGTGATAGATCTCGCGTCCAATTAGCGAAGCTCTTCCCGGCAAGGGCAGGTGGCCCGAAGGCCGCTCTGAACCGGGAGCGCCTTGCCTCCAGTTAATTGATTCCAATCTGAGATACGATAATTCACTTGTATGAATACACTCTCGCTCTCCGATAATTATGGAATAACGGTGATCATTGTGTTTTTGATTCACATTTCAGTGGCGAAAATATTTGGTAGAGATTGGATATTATCTCACTACCCGATCTCTACCGAAGACTGTCTATTGCCAACTAAACCGATGGTAGGTATTTTTATACCTACCATCATATTTTGAATTGTTAACACGCAACCAATAAACCTGAATACACAGTGTGTCCCGCGGTCATGCTACATGGATGACAAGTTCTTTAAATAAAAGTTTTACTAAATGGAGATTTTCCTTTATTTTTTACGTATCTAAGTAATACTGCATTCAAAGATTTTAAGAAGTATCTTGCTTAAACCCGCTAAATACGAAAAAACAATCTGTATTTTTATGATACCGATCGAAAGGATCAATTCTTTCTCAATAATATAGTATCTGAATAGAAGCGACTTTATTAAAACTTGTGAATACATTATTACTTTCTTTAAAAAATAAAGGAAAATTTTCCAATAAGTAAAACTTCCTTACTTCAAAATGTAAAGTACTTGTCCTCCATTTAGCATGGCCGCTGGACACACTGTATAAACGGCAAAAATCGGCTGGATAGGTACGCTAGGTAGGTATTTGTTAGTAAACCTGTTGCTCAATGTGCACTTGCTAACTGTCCTAACTTCAGCTGCTCGAATGCCACTGTGATGCTTCGATCGGTAATAATATAGAGGTAACACTTTGTCTTTGGAAATCGACTGATTAAAATCAAACACAAAAAATGCTAATCAGAGGGCGAGTGCGTTAAAGTAGCCGTTTCCATATAAGTATTGCAGACGGCTTTGTTCGTCAGAGTGCGTGTGAGTTAAGCTACCCAACTCCTGAAACTGAAACAAAATTAAGCTTTATTTATATCGATATAAGGTTTGTGTGTTGTCTTGAGAGTTCGTTGCAAACTGAAGGCTAGTCATAGCACGCGCCAAATAATAACGCGTAAAGGTCGCGCGCGCACATTGCGCCGCCCCTGCTCGGTTACAACGCCACATTTTACGCGCCCGGGTCTCAATATCAACAGATATTCGTAGATTTGAATAACATGCTTTTGCAAATTGTAAAATATCATCCACCTGGGATTTTAATACCTTGGTGCATAGTCACGATTCGGTAATAAGTCATTAAAGTATTTCAATATGCTGCAATATTTATTTCCAGATTGAAGGCGATGATAACTAGAGCTTTTTTGCAGTTAAATTGTTCATACTTCAGCTCAACTAAGTATTAGGTACAATCGCCTAATAAGGTCTTGAATCTAGTTACAAAAAATAAAGAAAATATGAGTTTTAAATATTTATTCAGCGATCGTGAGGAACGTGAGAAACGTGAGGTAGCTTCTGTTGAAGTTTTCAGATCCAAAGTCTACAATCACTTTTTATCTTTCGTGCATAAATCCTACAAAATTAAGTAATCGGTCTCTCAGCTATATTTATTGTGAGTATAATAATAATATATTATATAGAATATTTAGTAGTCTATGAAATATTATCTGTAACTTGTAAGGTTAGGTTATGTAGGTATATGGAATTGTGTTTATCTAGGGAATAGTTGCAATGAGTATCATTTTTTAACTTGAAAGTTCTCAATTAAGGGTTCGTACAAGATGGCAAGATGGCATGGTTAGTTATAATGTATAACTTTTCAAATTAAATTCGCCTATGTACAGTACTTGGACCAGATCGCATCAAACGGTTTAATTAGGCGTAGTGCATCTACTGTCCGTAGACATTCGGTTTGCCGAAGCGACGGTCGTTAGTAATCGAAATTTTATTAGCATTCGGATTTTGTATATAGCGTCGGCATTACTTTTGAGCCGATGCGTGTGATCCATCTGGTGTAGATGGTAGACGCGCCTGTATAACTATCTATAGGATAGGATGTCCCAAAAAATGATACAATCCCGAAAGGAGGCGATTCTGCCCATAAAAATAAACAAGTTTTACTGAAAAAAAGTCGAATATCATAAATCGATTTTCACACCAAAAAAAAATTGGAGATTGTGCCGGTTCTATGACTATATTTTAAATAAATAAATAATGCTGGAATTTTTTTTTACACAACATCATCTAGCCCAAAACTAATCAGAGCTTTATCATGAAAACTATATGACTGATATACTTCATATACTTTTGTTTTTAACAACAGTTTTTACTTTAGTATTAATATTTTTTTACCGAATACAATAGATTTTTACAATGAAACCGAATTTAAAAAATCGTGGAGCAAATGTTATTTTATTTTTATTATGGGTAGAAAAACCCTCTGATGGGGTAGGTACATGTTCTGGGACACCCTCTAGGTATATAAACAATTCTAAAATCCGTTTTATGCGACCAGTCCGATGCGAACGATGCGGATTTTTGAGTGGTCAGACAGATCAAGGAGTAACGTAAAATAATGCGCTTACTAAAATTACAGACTGTAGGGACAATACTAAAACTGGGTGGCCACCGCTGTCAACCCTTCCTATAAACATCATCAAAACCTGGTAGTATATAGGAAGGGAAGTTATGTATGAACATGTGGTAAAAGAGGACACAAAATAAAGTAAAATAAAGTATGATGCTTACAGTAGTACATTTTCTTGACGGTATCTGATTTAACAGATTGCGAGCAGATGGCAAAATAATTTTTATTTTTACTTTCCTTTAACTAAAGTATTTTTTAAGTAAATTGGCACTTTCGTCAGCGTAATATTTTTTTATCTCTTTCATCCCATGATTCATCCTGATGCTTGACTTCATAAATATTGCCTTCCAGTCTTTACCTACGTATATATTTTTACTCAATAAAGTACCTACACGTCGCTATACATGCATTATTGAGCCGTCAATTAAGATTATAAAGATATTGTTTTCGTACACATTGTATTTTTTAAATTATCAATTTAAAAAACGAATTTTGTAAGTTTTTTATTTGGTGCTGGTTCATTAAGAACGCTTTCTATTTCTCCCAGTAAAGTGATATCTTTTTAGGTTCTAACTAGCCTAATCATGCATGTAAGCTTTACCACAGCGAACCTGCAAGAATAAAAGCGGCTGGCAGTCGTTCTTGTAAATAGTGTAAAATTACAGCTGCCAGAAGTTTGAAGTTTGAAGCGTTGTCGCCACGATTTTCCAGCGATAGAATCGCTGATTATGAATATCGATGGTCGCTGATTATGACGTATGTCGTTCGATTCAAGATTCAATAGTTTATTTGCTAGAATACATAGGTAATATGAAGACGTGCATATTACCTATGTATTCTAGCGCGTAAATATTAATAATCTCAAGAATTTATTTGTTAGGATCAAAATATTAATTTAAGCTATTAAAACAATTATTAATTTACCAATTATTTAACTTATTCTTGAATACCATTCCTTCTAACACTTTAAGATCTTCAGGAAACTTATCATAAATTATTATACACATAGGTACTAAAATACTTTTTTATATATTTCCATATGGCATGGGGGATTTATAAAAAGTTATGGTCGTTCGCTCTAAGAAACCCACCAGTTGATTTCTTTCTTTCAATGTTACTTTGACGGCACATTTGACTGGTATCAACGAATATAAAAATTTTACGATTTCAATTACGTTTATAGTATTTTAAGTCATAATCGGTAGCTTCGATAGCATTTAATTTAAAATCTTTTATTGCTTCATAATTAATGTAGTGTAATTTTTGACCGGGAGTTCATAGTCGTCAACCTTATCAATCGAGCACCAGGATGGGTGGATGGATAAATGGTGGTAAATGACGACAAAAATAACTAAAAAGTATGAATAAGTAAAAAGTAATAGTATCCTACTAGTACAGCTTGGCAACATTTTATAATCTCATTTTTTCTGGACTGTATCTAATCTATCCTGCTGTGCCTGGGAATACAATAAAATTTTGTGTCAAAATTATACGTCACCTAACGTATTGCTGGTATTTGAAGGCCTGCTGACTGACTTAAATTGACTACTTTTTTTTACGCTGTTTTATGTATCTTTCACGTCATGTATGACCCGTCCTGGTTCTCGATTTATAGGGTTGATGACTTTGAAATCCCAGTTTATTAAGTCCTCGTAAATATAACGAGTCAATAAGGGGAGTTTACATTATTATTCCAGAGCATTCGGTAAGAGCATTGATTCAATAACAATTGTTACATTGTTGCAACTCAGTTCTGATTTGCTTGTTACTATCAGTTAAGTTCAAACTAAACATTTATTGAACCGTTATTGAACGTGTCACACATGTCTTCGAATCGTTGTTTCCATTTGCTAGCATGTAGTTTGTCAATTCAAACTGCACGATGTTTCTGACCTTATAATTCAGATTGGACGATGGCGAGGCAGAATAATATTTTCGCCAATTTGTAAGCAAAAAGCAGCATTCTGTGTAATTGTGCGGGGTACTAGCTATAAATAAAACTTTAGCAGCGCAAGCGCGTTAAATCGTTCCCGACGACGCCGATGGCTGGAACTTGTCCGGGCGCACCTGCGACAATTTTTATAGAATAAATTTGCATTAATTCATTTAGTCCTGTTTTCCACTGTATAAATGGGTTAGCCGGTAAGTGGTATCTAGCCGGCTGGCCGCGTGACGTCGCCTTTCGACTGCCGGCTTAATTGACACAGTACACGCGTGCTTCTTACAAAATATTCCACTTTTATTAGCTCAACACTTCAAATGTTGCGTACGAAACATTCTTATCAGATATACCTTTCAACGTAGATCTATACGATATCATTTGCATCATGACTCTATATTATTAAACAAAATATATGAAAATAATAAATAAACCAACATCTATCATGCTATTATTTGAGTTACCTTTATGGTAGGTAAACTACTTTTTGGTTTAGAGATGAAATTTTATTAGTTTTTGTTGGGTTTAAAAATACTTGAAACTTATACTAGCAATAATTATATTATATTAAGCTAATCTATTTATAAATTACATCACTGCAATTATATGTAAAAAATATTACTACTGAAAAAGACAACAATGAATAGCTCAATTAGGTATAACTTGCGTAATCCACTACCGTAGGTGATACCTTGCAAGACAGAGACTAACATAGATGTTATTGAAAGCTATTTCAGACTTATGGTAGTTAAAATAATAAAAAATCATAAAAGATACTGACAAGTATATAGACTCTAATAGAGCCTATTGATTTTTATAGACTCATTAACATGTAAGAAACTCAAAATTTAGTAAACTTAAGCTTCAAACCGAAACACAGCAATGCGGGTATTACTGCTTGGCGGCAGAAATAGGTAGGGGCTAACAGAGGTAGGTACCTATTACCAATGTGATAAATCACTAAACCAAACCAAGTTTTTGGTTGAGCATAAAGCAACCATGTCAATGTTTTTGCAATTCTCACTATCTATTGTAAAACAATGGCATTCCAGGTTTGTACACTACAGATTACTTTGAACAAAACCTACAAAAAGCTAAGGAACTTATATCCACCAGATGCCGCAATGTGCAATGCCTGAAATGCAAGTTGCAAAAACGTGCTCGTCTGTTGACCCACTGCTTTAAATAGAAGCCATGTAGACGCTGCTACAGCCTGGACTTACAGTCAGCGACAAAAGCAGATTATCAATTAGAATAAGATTTTTTTTTCTTCAGGTTAAAAGGTAATGATGACTTTTGTAAAACCCAATATACATAGATAATACTTCCAAATATGCTCCAAATATTATTACAGCTTAGATAATGTTACAAACTTTGATAATGTTGTACAATTGGTGGTCTTTTCTCTAATTAGCGATCCCTACCAATCAAACTTTACCAAAACTCTTTTAAAACTAAAGTAATATTATTTTAGTTCCAGAAAAAAAATCGTTATAAAAAATCTGTTAATCTACTTTTTTCGCTGATGATGGGGATATTTTTCCAAAAAAGAAAGGGGGTGGTCATTGGCTTCAGTATTTGAGGCAATGATACTTATTTTCGTTTTTGTTTTGGTTAGGTAAACCCTCATTACCATCATTTTTATTTATCTGAAACCCACTCAAAACGCGTAAACTATTACTCAGCAGATGCAAGCTTTAATAGCTAATTACAAGTTTGTAAGGGTCTTTATCGCGTTTATATTATTTTATTGTTTTAACTAACGATTAAAAATGAAAGTCCGAAAGCAAAAACTATTCCCAGTTACCTATCACCTACAAAGAATGCCTAAATAAAAATCTATAACCACGACTGCATCAAAACACGTGTTACTTACAAGAGTTTACACTTACACTTAGGCATGTGAAGGCATGTGGAACACGTTACGCGGATCCGGGCCAACCGTCCGACAGAAATAATGTGTGTTTTTTATACTAACGTTTTCCCACGATCCAGTGAGATGGACATTAGAATTCGATTACTCAGGATAGTCTCAAAAAATAAAAACCTACATTCAATAAAATAACAGTAAACGCTCTAAAACTATGTCACTCACGTTATATGCTTAATACCTAATTTAATTAGGTAGGTACAAAGTTTTTAGACTAAGTTTTTTTGAGGCTGGCAGTTCATCAAATAGGTTAACAAAAACATAATTCTTACGAGGGTCCTAAATGTAATTATATTGATGAATTATATTTATATGAAAGTTCATAAAAAAACAAGCGCCTACACAAAACATTTCAACGACAGTGTGTCTACGGAGTGCACTCATTCAGATAGTAATAACTTTCTAAGCGGGGGCATGTGTAAAACAAAACCACGAGTTTATAAAACGCCTTATGATATTAAAAAAACTTTATATCAAGGAGTTTTTCGTGACTTTAAAAACGAACTTTAAAAAACCATGGAGTGACTTCGTTCGAAGAGTTACAGCAACTGGATATGACTAGATTTTGTTTTGTAACGTTGTTGATGCTTTTGTTTTGGACATTACAAGTCAGTAAAACACTAGCCTTTAAACACCAGCTTGAAGGCATGCACAGTATTTTGTGGACCAAATGTTGATGATTTAAAATAATTTCGAAATGCGTCAACTTGACCCGTATGGTTGGGCTTTCAACCCCTCTGTGGCTTCTGAACCATCTTTCTTCAATCACTGATTATTTAGCAATCAAACTTCAATCCTTGCTTCTTTTTCCTTTTCCACAATTTTTCATTCGTCTTATCTGATGATATACAATCTAGCCGACTTTATGTCTTTGTGATACTTTATAGGGTTTGAAAGGCATCCCTGGAATCGGTGATGGACTCACCATATGGCGCAACATGCGCCCGCGTCGCTCGTGCTGCCAAATTGCAGGTTCTTCAATTGGTCTCATTCAATTAAACAGGGGACTGAACTGTTGGATGTCAAATACGGCTAGGGTAACTTCTAACCCGAACGGACAGAAGAA
This sequence comes from Perizoma flavofasciatum, assembly GCA_958496245.1. Classification (NCBI taxonomy): domain Eukaryota; kingdom Metazoa; phylum Arthropoda; class Insecta; order Lepidoptera; family Geometridae; genus Perizoma; species Perizoma flavofasciatum. Next base: position 9,767,153 of record OY292421.1, read on the forward strand.
ACGGAAAGGGAGTTTTAAATCTAAAAACATCAGTCAAACTTTTTTACTCAAATATCTACCTATTCTTGGTTTGGTTGAAAAATATCTTAGGACATACAAGACCAAGTACATTTTTATTAATGATTTCTTTTATATCTAACAGAAACATACATAGTGCTGAGCCCACAGTAGGATTCCCTGTGTCGTGGGTATCAGAAACTACGAGTACTGTGATACAACAATACCCATACCCAATTCAAACAAATTAATTAATTAATTATATTTATTTGCAAGAATACAAGAAGGTAATAACATTACATAATTATCTAGGTCTTTTATATTATATTGTTAGTTATGTTTGAAATGTTAGTCGTTGTTATGATTTAAAATTTTACGGTTATTAAAATTTTATTGAAAAATAGTTAATATTTATTTATAACAAATTTATTACGTTAAATTTATCATTATACATAGGTATTTACTAGGGATGGCATTTGTGTATTTACACACAAATGCTTATTATTAAGATATTATTTTTATCATTTAATAAAAACAATTAAATTAATTATAATTAATTGTAGATATTTTTTTTTGTCTGGAATTCCAGCAGTTATCAGATTAAAGTTTCAAAAATAGTTAACTTGCTCGTTCCCTAAGAAGACCAAAATTGTAAGTGATTAATTTTTTGATTTTTTTTACGACTTGATTACTTGATTACACATTTACTTGCACATTTGCACATTTACTTGATTTGTAAATTGCCTATTGACAGGCTTAGAAATATTTAAATCTTAAACTTCCAAGTTCCTATTTATTATAGTTTTTATTTATTTATTTAACAACATAGCAACATAACAACATAGCTAATAACATAGTATTACAGTAGAAACCAATGCGCTATTAAATACAAACAATAAAATAAAAATAAAAATCAAGAATAATAATAAAATAATGAAATTAAAAAAAATCACAATTATTAACAAATAGAACTAATATTAACACTATCAATCAACTCACAATACTTTAGACATTCTCTACATACAATCGTCCATCGGTCAAAAAACAGATCACACAATGGTGTAATGAATAATAAATAATATTTTAAAATAATCAGACCACATCAGTTTAGGGCAATTGGGCCACAACACTTTCATCTAAATCACTCGCTACATTATACTGGCATCCTAATTTGTTATTTACGTTACGTTATTTACGTCTTTTACTTAGGTACAGTAAAAAAAATACTAAAAAACACTATCAAATCTTTGTTTTTTCTTCTGGTAAGTTTTCCTCGATTTTATCAGCCACTGAGCATAGTGGTCTGGAAGCTGCCAGAAGCTTATTTTAGCCATTCTGCATCGCTCAGCCAACTTCTTTCTCTCTTGTGAAGATAAGCTTTAAAAAAATAAGTGAAGTTATAATAACTGTTTAGTTCTTTTTTTTAACTTTTGAAACTGAGAAAAAGTCGCGCGGTTTTTTAATAGCCTTAATGGTTGAAAATAGCTCGACACGTAAGACAAGCAGGGTACTTAGAGCATAGTTAGAAGCCAATAAGGTGGGTATCTGCACTTTGTATATTTTATGACTTTAAGATATAAAAAATGCTTCCTTTTCATCATATTTTTTTTTTGATCGATCTGGTTTTTCTGACCAGAGCGATCAATTCCATATCAATAAAAAAAGTAACTTAATCAATGATTCTGCAGAGATGCAAAACAATGAAAGCTATAATTTATACACAATAAATATATCCCTAAAACTGTTCTAATTATTGAATTGAAACATAAACAAAGTGAATAACAAATCATGAAAAATGTACCATAGCAATCAATCATTTACAAATCCAAAGCCAGATTAATCAATTACTTACCTCCTTATCTCGGCACCACGGCAAAGTAGAACATGCCCGTCCTCCTCGGTAGACAGAGCATAGCTGATGACAGCGCGCACGCCGAAAACCGATTTGATAAAGCATTCAGCCAGGAACACGGATGTGAACACGGATTCAAATCGTTCCAGAGCGATGAACAAAAATGCCTGGAAACAACTTATTTTTAAATTGAAGCGAAACTATTAATTTATTATTATAATCTAATTAAATTCCATCCAAACAAACTTTTTGTAATGTTAGATAGATAAAGAAAATGTCATAATGTTACAACACAAAAATAACGAACTATTTTCTAAATCAAACTGGAGTCCAGAGCAATCAAGTTTTCGAGGTGTCCGATTTTTAAAATATATTTACAATAACGTTAGATAAATAATTCTGAGAGCCCAAGGGCTAACAAGCCAAACTTTGCAACAAAAAACTCCTATTTAAAATTATTACTTTAAGTTGGACTTCTTCACTCAGACACTTTTTTGTTTTGAAGAAATTTTTGTTTTGGAGATGACCCAGATATATATAAAATTGCATCCTAGGTATTGGGGAATGTGAGCTCTATAAAATATAATAAATAACAAATAAATAAATTATCACTAGGAAAATTAGTGTCATTGTATTTTTACCATAGATACGTGTTCTAGTAGAGATAGGGAGCAGATTTACTAATCTTAAATCATGGTGGCCTACAAACCAAACTTACCTGGTAGCATTATGGTAATTAAATAGAGATTTTCAGTCTATAATAATGATTTAGCAAGTAGTCGTAGGTTTATAATGTAAGAATGTGAAAAATAATCCACGTAATTTTGCACGCCCGAAATTGCTTATAAAATTATAATCCGTGTAGGGTGCAGCACAATGAGCCACGTCAACCGAAAAATGATTAACAAGCGATTATACTGACGGATGGATGGCGCGCACTGGCTTCCCTGTCCATAGAGCTACGAATGTAGAACTCGTACAGAAGTTGTCGAAGGCTTTGCGCTAATTACTGACTAGGCACCTCCAGTGTGGTACCTGGATATAATGTAGCCTATGTGTTTAAAATAAACACATAGGCTAGTATAGTTCTATTTTAAGCTCACTAAAAATAGAACTATACTAGCTTCTGCCCACGGCTTCGCCCGCGTGGTACCCGGATAAAAAGTAGCCTATGTGTTATTCTGATGTATAAGCTATATTACTGTAAAGTTTCATAAACTATTTAAACTGTTCAACAGTTTTTGCGTGAAAGAGTGACAAACATCCATCCGCGAAAGTTTGTGAACTTTCGCGTTTATAATATTAGTAGGATTCTTCGGCTTTTACGAAAATATTAGCAACTACTAAATTTGTAGTATTATACTTTTAACTTCTATGTAGAGCACAGAATGTAGAATTTATGACCCTGACTCCTGAAACTAGTGTGGGTTCTTAAAGTGTTTTTGGTTTTGAAAGTGATATGGGAAATCTCAAAAGTTTAATATGAAATTTCCATTTACCTATTTTAATTTATAGTTAGAAAATCTTATATAGTTGTTATTTACCAACGGAAGTCAACAAAACCTCCATATAACTCCTCCAAACCTCCAAACATCCAAAAAGCTTCCATATAATTAATAAAAAAAAGCATTGACCTGTAGAAAAACGTTTAAAACGTGTTTATCTGATGTATGAAAGTCAGGCTATAAATATGCAAATAAAGGCCCTCTATCAGTTCCTCAGGCTGTGGCGCACAGTTTCACCGGTGAGTGAGCAGCTCGAGCGATGCGCCCGCGCACGTGCCGCGGCATATGGCCGCGCCATATTGTTTGTTTGCCAATCATAACGGACATATTTCATCAGATAACGGCCTACGGCCCACCTCCGACATATTGCCCCGATCTAAAACAACGTGTAACAATTAAAACGTCCTTGCGTGAGATTGATCTCACCCATTAGACATGGCTTTCGCCAAATATGTACCTCGTTAGGTTAACCGATATTTATTGCGCTCCATTAAAATTATTGATGATGACGAGGCGCTTGAGGGTCCAAAATATTATAAAAAAGCCTTGATTAATAAATAAGGGTGTATTATGTATATACATACCAGTCTTCTTATGTCACTCGTTACAATCTCCCTACATTAACCTATGTAGCAAACGTACTTATATAAAATACTAGCTTCTGCCCACGGCTTTGCCCACGTGGTACCCGGATAATAAGTAGCATATGTGTTATTCTTTTGTACTATTTTGTATACTGTAAAGTTTCATCAAAATCCGTTCAGTAGTTTTTGCGTGAAAGAGTAACAAACACCCATCCTCACAAACTTTCGCGTTTAATAGTTGTAGGATTTTCCTAGGACGATTGACTACCGAGTTAGGCTAAAACATCTACTAAAAATCTGTTTGGTGAAACTATCCACCCACTTGTTTTATTATGTTATTTGGAGGCAAACAAGCTTTCCTTCCTGTGTGGTCTACGAGATGGTATAAGCGGTTACAGTCTCATATGGCACCTGCAACACCGAGCATTACTATGCGATCCCTGCCGTAGAGTCAAAGTTATACAGACTCATGTGCCTGTAATTTCCTTTCCAATGATCTAGCACCTAATTCGAATATGATGCGATAACCTATCAAATGAGCAGTGTAACAATAAAATCGCGGAGCATCAACATCGCCCGTATTCCAACCGCGGCGACCCCTTCGCTGACATTGAACTCTACACTGTTATAGGGGTGGTTGGGGACGTTTGGGACACTTAACAAACAAATAACTACCTGAATTTTACCACCTGATTTTTTGAAAAAGATTGGCAAAGATTTATTGTGCTTTGTTGGTTTTCATTAAACAAACTTAAGCCCCTCACTCAGTTTTGGTTCAGTTAACTAATTCTTGATTGGCCGCATTAGCGTCTCTAGTAAGCCTGTGGCCGTATGCAAAAAAAAACATGCAGAGCACGTTCGAATAAAAAAAAATCTGACTAAATAAATCCTTTTTTTAATTGGTTCGGAATTTACGGTTTGATAACGTAGACCGTTTCACGTTTTAGATGTTTGCCAGTATTAATTTAGATAACTCTGCAACTTTCTGCAAATTAAAAATTGTTGTTTGATATTTCGAAACCTAAACTAGGTAGGCGAGAGGGGCACCGGTGCGTTCCTTTGGAGTCCTGGAGCACCTTGACATGCATCGAGGCCGGCCAAAGAGGGGTTTTAGTGAGTCCACGAGTCCGTGAACCATAACCCTATGACATGCTCAATGTGGTAGGGTATCTGTTAGCAGATTTCCATATCATTACAAAAAAATTGCCTACCTATCAATTTGTAGCTATGAGTAGTAGGTACTCATAAAACTGACCGAAACTACTTCAAAAAGTCTACTGATAACCTAAACCTAACCTGACCTAACCATTGATTGAATAAATAGCAATGTGATAAACAAGTAGGTATTTATGGTAATTTTTGACGATCTCTGGGGCGCAGTGGGCGAAGACCCGCCTGAAACGCAGAAAGTTGCGGGTTCGATTCCCACCGCGAGACAAAATATTTGTATGATCTGCTAATATTTGTCTCGGGTTTTCAAAACAAAACACCTAGGCTTTCCAAGTATTAATATGTATGTGTTTACAAAAAAAATATGTAGCATATCAATCATGTATATAGTTCTCAAAACATCTGATTACTTTGGGGCTAAATGATGCTCTGTGAAAATGCCCAGCATTATTTATTATTAATTAATTTGTGAAAATAAGTAGGTTACTGCCTATTTACTGTTTTACCTCCAAAATAATCCCAGGACCTACCAAGCCTCAGAAGAGCCCTACCTCCTCAATATGCGGTCGTAACGTGTAGTGAAGAGCCCGCATTTCGATATTTGTGGCGCGCGCGCGGTGATTTGCATGCTCCTCCGTTGCGTCGAACGATACTATCATGTAAAATGTTGCTACTCAGGTGGTTCTATATAAAGTATTATGTACTCGTATCTTTATAAATTAGGAATCGGTCGTTTTTCCAATCATGACTCGTACCTCATACTATGAAGGTACTCAAATCATTAGAAGAGTTTAGGTAGTCCTGTTTAAAGGTAGACATTTCAACGACCACTAAGATAAAATCACACACGGAAGTACAGTGTCTTCGGAAATACCTGCCACAAAGGCATGGAAATAAAACTCTGCACGCACATTTTATCATTATCTTTCTCTACCTACTTTTAGCTATGTTATCTACCATTTTAGATTAAACTTTATTTTATTTAGTGCTAATCACACTACCCCTAATTTATTTTTCGAGTTTTCCCATCGAATATCAATTTGCCCAAAACAATAAATATCCTGTCAAAAATAGATAAGATTGCGAATGTTTGTTCACACAATTATAGAGCATCAATAATTCTTTCATTTATTTTCTATTAGATAAAAGAAATGGGTTTGCTAATGGAATATTTCTAGCAAGTTTTGCGACACATGGAGAGTGACCCGAAAATAAATGTTGGGATAGAGTAACCACTAGGCAGAGTAGATATTTCGTCTCAGGAGGAAAACATCTACATCTACATCTACATTTTCTTGTACCTACATCATGCTCTACCTCAAGACTCTTCTCCATTAACACAAAGGTTAGCTGGAAGAGAATGCTATCTAGCATTAAGTTCGCCTATGTACAGTACGTTAAAGTTGTGCAATAAAGAATTTTCTATCTATCTATGCTCAAGCTAAAATCAAAACTGGATAAATAGGTACATAAGACTGAGTTTTATTATGAACTTGCTTACGTAGCGGTAAAATTGGGCCGGAATCCTTAATGTGACTATGTGGGCATACGGCCACATTTTGAGATTGGTCGCCAGTGTCGTTAGGTAGGGGAGATGTAGGTAATGGGGATCACTTAAGCGGGAATTGAAATAAAACCAAAACTATAAATCAACTATTTATTGCTTTAGCCCTATTACAAATTTTAGTTCATTGACTATCAATTGAGATCACTTTTAATCACTTTGGCTTAATACTTTAGGAACTATAGTCATTCAAAAAAAAAACAGGTTTGATCACCATTGTCCACATCGGTTGGCAATTGTGATCAGCATGTTGACAATGGGAGTCAACATAAGTCGCATACATAATTGCGGACTCAGCCCAGTACAGACTGCATGAGCCCAAAGCCCACAAGAAGTGCAACTGAACCACATTTCATATTGTAAAAACGGAAATTTTCACGTACTGCACTACCGGTGAAGGCACCGACTAAGTTTCGACTCATTCCGAGAGTCTTCATCTGGGTGAGTGGTCGCGACTTTCCCCCTCCGCGTCGCGCCGTGCACTACGAGGAGAAAGTCACGACTACGGTTGAAGTCAAAATTATTGTATGCTGCTTCTTTCTTCCTTGTCTTGTCTTGAGGACAGGTGTTTTCTTCGGCATCTGGATAAAATCTTGGATTTTACCTGGTTCCGAGTTGATGGCGTTTCAATTTGAGTTATTGATGCAATTATTGCTGGTTCAAGAGTTGATCGATGAAATTGCCTTGATGTGCTTGGAATAAGACATTGACGTTCCTGCTCAAATAGAGATGCTGGTGCTGAGATGGATTAATTCCAGCAGCAGTTGCTGCTAAAATGGAGTCAGCATTATCTCCACGGCCTTTTCCAGGCTGCTAATAGACCAACTTATTACCTTCCTAGAACGAACCTTCGGCATCTACAAACAAAAGCAAATTTGCTTCATCGAAGTTGGTAATGTGGGCAATGGGGATCACCTGACTCCGATTGCCTACATCGGCCAAAAACGAGAATAAAAAGTTGTGACAAAAAAGTTGCAGCGATCATGACAAACTAAGCTTGAAATTACGACCTAAGATGTTATGGCCATTACATATCACAAGCATAAAAAGAAATACCGAGTAGTTCGAGCCTTACCTTCTTATTTGTCCACTCGAAAAATTAGATCAGAAGGGCGCGAAAACTTCTTACATCTATCACTCTCAAACGCGTTGCACGAACTGAGTAAGCCGACGCACGAGAGCATGATTGGCTCACAGCTAGCGAGTGAGGTCATTGACACTGCTCGCTCACGTTCGGTTTTCGGGATAACAAGGTGATCACCATTGCCAACTGACCACAATTGCCTACATCTCCCCTATACAAACAAGGCTTGTACCTAACGCCACTATGGCGACCAATCTCAAGATCCTGAGAATTTACGCTGGGTTATTTAGATACATATAAGTACCTACCGAATTCCATTTATGGGACACCATGTACCTATGACTGAATTTTATTTTCGCTCGATAAAGTGTCAAATCTTGTACGAGCTATAAAGACAATAAAACAAATAAATGACTGAGGAACCTATTCTATTATTTTGAGGATGATATAAATTGCGTGCGCGCACCTGGGGCGCAGGTGAGGGCGCAATTTGGGGTCAGCGGTGGTTTTGACACCGAAGCGACACTGTGGGAACTGAGGCGTCGCGACTCATTTAGATACAAGCGATCGCTTTTTGTTTTAATTCCGGAAATACAATTGCTTTCTACTTTACTAAAGCCCGAATTCATAGTCAAATAGGGGCTCCCCTAGGGAACTATTCAGGCGCTATGTGAAAATTCAAGCGCAAATTCAACCTTTATGCACCCAACCATAAGGCGAATGTTGAATGATGGATTTTGGGGGACTGTTCAACCCCCGACTATGAATTCAGGCCTAAGTGATATTTAACATGTTTTCGTTAACGATACAAAGTGAATACATACTAAAAAGATAATTTTGATGCTATTTTAATACCTACTTTTCTTTGGTATATTAAAACCTTTTGTAGGTAGGTATAACTAGCCACAGCAATACACGATATGACTACTACCTATGTTTCTAACTCTTGTTTTGGTATATAGAAGTTATATTTTTTTTAATTGAATTAATATCACGAGTAGTGTTAAAACCTATCTAAGAAAATTACTTGAAGTCAGATAAAACTATTACAAAAAACAAGCAGTTTTTGAGAAAAACATATATCTGTTCCTTGCGTCGCAGGTATAAAACGGAGGTTTAATTTTGATGTGGAGAATCCACATCAAAGTGAGTAAGAGATGATAGTGAATTTTCTATGCAACTGAGCCTATTTAGGTATTTTGTTTGATTACAGACTAGACATCTTATGATGATCCTGTTTCAAAATAAAAATCAAATTTAAACACATTCTTATTTATTTTCGAATGATCAATATTATAGTAACTAGGTATTTATCACATGTCTGTATAATTTTGTCAACAAGCACGCCAAACATTCTCATATCAGATAGGTACATCATTAAATGATTCTTAGCTGCCCAACTAGTATATATTGTACACAAATTACGACTAATGTCCTTCAGAACTAAGCATAGGCAGTCTTAGGCGTCTCTTATTTATATTTTGTTGCTTAGAAATCTCAGACATGCCTAAACCTTTGCCTAAGCTTAGTGCAGACGGACAAAAGTCTGTAGAATGTGATGTTGAGTTGAGATTAAAATTAAACAAGACAAATCAGGTTTGCTACGACTAAGAATCGAATCAATAGCTGACAAGATACAAGATGTCCCCGAACATGTGATTCGTATGTCGCATATTTTCAACTCATATATTGTATGGTTATGAAAACATTAATTTTATTCAGCTAGTTAAAATATTACTCACTATTAAATGGATGCCTTTTCAAAAAAATAATTACTTAAGATATCTGTACAGTAAATGACACAGCACCTGTACCACACACATGTTAATATGTCTTATAGTAAATAAGTATTGAGACAACCTGGAAGCTATTGATGCTGTGATAATAGAGGATTGCAGGCAACACTTGAAATTAAAATAAAGGAATTACGTGTGGTTGTCGATGGGACAAGGACGGGAGGCGGCACAAAATAAGTCAGACATTACATATATACTTATAAAATCGTTTGTCTGACTGTCTGACCGATCTATTAAGCACAGCCAAAACTACTAAGTGTAGAAAGCAAAAACTTTGAACATAGGTTTATTTTTTAACGTAAGGTCTTAAAGAAGATTTTTTTTATTTTCACACAATTTTACCCCATTTCCCCCCTTAAGGGGTGAACTTTGTTTAATAAATAATAATAAATTATCGGTATTTTTTAAAGGTTGAAAATCAGAATTAAAGCTACTCATCTCATAAAAAAATAATGACGTGATTAACATTAATGAACCCTTGCATCCGAAATTAAATGAAAGAATTCCATTCAATCTGTATGCTATAAACAAAATCTACTGAGCTCAACCAAGACGCTTTTTTCTATACATTTGAAAATAGCTTGAGCATTATTCTAAGTGTCGCCTGCAGTAAGTAATATTTCAACAGCGATATGTTAAAAAGTAGCAGCGACACTGGATCGCAATGATAAATATTTTCATACACGATGTGAAGCGCACGTAATAGTGTCATAAAACCCAAAGAAAAAAGATATGGTGCGCCGACCCAGCCCTTTGCATGTCGATGATTTACACACAACGTTTCATGACCACATAAGGCCGTGCTCCCACTTACTCTGATCTACCAATCCGAGATTTTAATAGATCTATGTCGTTGCTATCAGAAACTACGAAAACCATGATATCATAACTCCCAGACCCAGTAAAAATATCTGCTGTACAAGCAAACTTTTATCTCGAGGAAATAGAGCCCGAACCTTTTGCGTTTCAGCCGGCTCCTAACCATACTAGACTAGTGGATTATATTTATGGTATATGGCCTATTTCCAACAGTGGACATTATGAAACCACAGTTTGAGTCATGTCACATCATTACACTTTCACGGATCAAGAACAAAACTTCTCATTGTCAGGTTCGAGACAAAAGTGGACTCAAACTATGAATCAGAGAGGCAATCGGTCTCAGCAAACTGTTTGCACGCTGATGTATCGGACATGAATTATCAAAGTAAAAGTTTTTAGGTTGTTCGACTGCGTGAAGACTTATTTCTTGCTCAGTATTATTAGGTCGTGTATGCGTTTTGCCTGGAATAGACGACCAAATACACGCGATGAGAAGAACAGTTACATCGAAATGTGTGTGTAAGGAATATCTTAATAGAGAAACTATTTCTCAATGTGAGGTTATCTTTTTTATTTTTGACAGGCAGGGCTGATGCTTGGAACTGTATGTTAGGGATACAAAATGAAGATAGATGCGGCAACATTTAAGTAACTTAAAAAAACCTTAAAATGTCACTGATTAAACAAAACCTTTCATTTCGAATAGTCTTTGCGAACCGTTTGCCGCAAAATGCTTGCCTTAGTGGGTACACGGCCTTACAATCAGTTTCATGACCGCATAAAGGAATTAAATTAACTATTTATGTTAATATTTTGCTCCCGGTCAATACAAAAGCAGAGAAAAATAATTGAATTCGGTAAGTTTACCATCTGCTCCGGTACACAAATACGTTTATAAAAAAAATAATTATTTGATGTACTCAAATAATTTTTTTTTTATAACTAACTAAGGTTTAGCTAATAATAAGACATTCATGAAATCTCTATGTATGATACGCAAATGCCCAATGATTGTAGGAATAGTTCGTCCATTATATTATTTCATTTTGACTTCTACATTTTTTATTTCTTGAAATCAAGTGTACTCGTATTAATGTCATTTGATACTTTATTCTTCCTAGCGAAAAACTAGTGATGTTCGCATCTAATCAAGCTTTTTCTTCTAATCTTAGTTCCGGGCGTACGAAGTTGCAGGCATCAGTTATTACATAAATATAATAATTATTTGAGATAAATATATGAATATTTATCTGAAAACTAATTGATTCCATATTAAATCAATTAAAACGAATGCAAATTGTACTAGAATTGTATCGATAACCGGTATAAATAAATTCGGACATCAGTAGAGATCATTCATGAAGAAAATAATATAGTGCACGGAGTATTGTTGGTTGTTGTACTAACCTTTTTATCACTAAATGCAAACACAAAACTATTTCCGATTCAAAGCACAATATCCTATGACTTATGCTTATGACACATATTTGGTTTTAAATCGGGAGTAAAATAATATTTGTATGAGATAAATTATAGTAATGGTAACCACTAAACTAATCCTAAAGATGAGTACTGAACTGACCCACCGAAAAAAAACTTTTGACATTTTAGTTACGGTAGATTGAGAAAACGATTGATCTTTTTGAATAAAATCCGTTTTTTATGCAATTCTTTTGCTGTTATTTCCTGATATCGTTGAAAACAGACTAAATGTACTTGGTAAACGCTCTCGGTCAGTACTCACCACGACACAACAAAAATCAACATAAAAACTAAATGCCACTTGCACCATACCCCAGGGTTAGCAAATTAACTCAGAGTTAATTAACAATGAAGTCATTTTATATTGCATCATGGAAGAGTTTGATCGTAACCCTGGGTTAAAATAATAATCCCCTCAGGGTTATTGCAAGTAGACCTTAGAAATATTCAAGGAACTCAGGTAAATATCATCGTAGATCCACAGCTATAGGAATAATAAAGAGATCTCACGATTAAGAATAATGCGATTTAAAATGTTAGATATTGCTATTTTAAATATTTTCAAAAAGCCCGTTTATAGTACAAATAGGGCCTATCTCAATAATTCGTTATAAGTTCTATTATACCAATCATTGTAAGACTGACAGAGATAGGTATTATTTAGTCAACTTATTCATGATTTATATAGCAGCTAAAAATACACCGTGAGATAGGCTCTAAGATATGAGTTGGGTGGAACTCCTATTCGAAAGTTGAGTATATAATTATAGTAAGTTTTTTTCAACCTAATTATCATACAAAGCTCGATCTTTCTATTGCATTCATAAACAGTAGATATACAAACTTTACCATTCGGTAACCTTCTTAACCCAATCCAATTCAATTCACATATTACATTTATTACATACTTATACAAAACAAGTTTTAGGGATTCCTGTAAAAATAAAGTACAGACAGAATAAGGTACTATAATGAAATCAATATAAATGGCTGAAAATAAAAGTCAGTATAATTTCCGCCTCGAGGGGTAAGTACGGAATAGCGGAGTGGGGGCTAGTCCGCTAATGTGACATTACGAGCAAAAAATTATTGGATTAAACATTTTAATGGCCGGCGTAGCCCATCGTCGAGGATGTACGACTGACACGGACCAATCATTCGTGGCTATGACACGCTTCGTACCCCGCGTCCCGCACGTACCTCTAACCCCGTACCTGGGTACTGACATCGTGTTCACGACTCGTGGCGGGAACTACACCTATTAAATAAAAAAACAGCCAAGTGCTTATCGAATTCGCGCTCTAAGGGTTCAGTTTCTGAATAAAAATATATTTACATTTCGCCAACGGTTTTTTGGCAACCCTCCGAGTTTTTACTTGCAAGATTTTTATTATTTTCTATAATATAAGTCATAGTAACACGTATTCTGGAAAAGTTTCAACTGGTTACATAATATTATGGTTGATAAGATACCTACAGCCTTGTAACAGAACGGACGGTGTAGTGTTAGGTAATAGAGTCTCGTTGGATACAGGACTCTAAAAAGTAGGTAATAAATGTAATTTTAAAAATAAATTATTTACAGTTTGCTACCTAATAACGAGTAAGCAGACAATAACACGAAGCGGCATGTGCAACTACATGCTTGCAAGTATAGTGTTCACATAAGTCTATAAACGAGTGAATATACTACACTTTCCGATAGAGAGTAAAGTCGTTTTTACAATGACAAAAATGGTAACATAGCGAATATTAATTGGTCTAAATTTTGCCATCAATCCGCACATCAATCATGCGATATCATATATACAATCATGAACACAGTATCTCAGTTGCTCATTATTTTTTCGCTTTCTGCTGTGATTTTTTAAATCTTTACCTCCACTTTACTTTGATTTTTTATACAAAATTAATCTATCCGCTGAACCCTTTATAGTAGAGTAGTTTCGGATAATTCTTACTTAGGGTTTGCGCTGCGCAACAAAAGGAACCAACGCTACAAATTTTCAAAGAGGGAAAAAACCATCTGCGTTGATATCTCAATAGATCAATCAGTCAGGACTTGTTCTTTAATTTTTAATTGTTTTTTTATTTTTACTACGGGTAGAAGTTTCGGAACTCAACTATTCAATTAAGATACTGTATTCAGATTTCACACCAAACGAGTGCCTTAACAATGAGCAACTATGATAAAAAAATAAACTCTAGTCTGCATTTAAACACCGTAGGCATTTTTTCTAAGTGTGTTACATACCCTATTATAAAGACGATAATATATTGCGAATATACAGATAATAAATTCGAAAAAATATTATAGGGAAAAGTTACTTGCGAATTAACAAACACGATTCACATTATATACAAATACATAGTTTAAACCGACTATCGCAGTTGCATTATAATTATCTAATTGTATAGGTCCAACCTTTAAATTCAACTAATAAAACTTTCGCGATCAGTAAACATAATTATAAAGTTGTATACGGATCTCTATCGCGTTCACCTTTTTTAATATTTGACTTTTCGGCTGTTTTGAAAAAGCCATCTGGGCAAAGATTTCAATGGTAAAAGGGTCCAATTCTCGTGTCGATAAACACAATACCACACGGGACATTTTCATACCAGTTTTGGGAGATTTAAGTTTTAGGTTCGAAGTCAAAAAGTAAATCAAACCAAGAAGTTCATTCAAACACTCTTTTCAAGCACTTGGTTTTATTCAACACTAAAGTAAATTAATATCAAAATATTGTTGAGTACTTATAAAAGTCAGCTGCAGGTGATAAAAGAACAATACAATTTCAATCAAAACGCCAACCTTCTACGCTACTTACGAATTGTTTTCATAACAACATCCAAATATTTGGAATACCAAGTATTTGTACATATTAAAATTAATTATAAGTGAAAATTGGTGTCTTTACTTGTGTACTAAAGATGTGAGTCTCCTCATTCCTGTTTTAGTGGTACCTTTTGTCTTCTTGGTCTGTTCTTTTACGCCACTGTAATAAAAAAAATACGCATAAACTATGGTACTGGGACCTGCCCGCCTAAACATCACGTGCTTTATACTCGCCACGTGTTTGCCAAATATATAACATTTATTTATAATATTCATATTGTTTTTACAATATTTATAATATTATAATATATATATGTTATGACATGTGTCGATGGAACCTATCAAAAGCCATCCAAGTTATACAAATCGATTGCAAAAAAAATCGCACTTCAATCGTATAAGTTTCCGAGCTAAATGGTAACATACATACTACCTTTTATAGACCTTTTTAGCAAAACACAAAGACTTCAAACACCTCTTTTTTGCGTTCATCACCATCATCATAAATAGCCTATAGAAGTCCTCTGCTGGACGTCTGCCTTCCTCAAAGAGATTTTTTTAAACTTTCGAGATCATTTAAAATAAATATAAGTTTTTACGGGTTTTTATCGCGTTGTTAACGACCTCTGTGGTGCAGTGGGCGAAGGTCCGCCTGAGACGCAGATGGTTGCGGGTTCAATTCCCGCCGCGGGACAAATGTTTGTATGATCTGCAAATATTTGTCTGGGGTCTGGGTGTTTTCTATGCATAATATGTACATATTTACAAAAAAAATATGTAAGTAGTATAAAAAAAAAAAAAAAAAATATGTCATGTAGTTCCCATAACACAAGGTCTATGGTAGTATTTTTAGTAGGTACTTTTTTTATTATTTTCTCGACATTTCGACTGTGTTGCGACAGCCGTGTATTAAAACAACATCAGGAAAATAATAAAAAAGGTAAACACGATACAGACCCGTAAAAACCTATAAGTATCTTCCTGAAAGAGTTCCATGCTGAACGATTTTGGACCTCCATCCCCCTACTTCCCGCAACCTTTAGGATATAATCGGTCCATTGGATGGGGTCCATCTTTTTGACGTTAGGGGTAAAAAAAGGCGTTAAACTTTACTTTAGTTAGCAGATGATGCGAATATAAATATATATCCACTGTTTAGTACTGAATAGGTTCGGGATTAGATCTCAAAAAGGAACTATCTATAATAGATAATAAAATAACATAATTTATGATTAGCAAACGTCGGCATAGTCAAGGACAGGAGGAACGGGAAGGCATGCTTACAGATAGCGCGTGAGGTCCTCAATGTCGACGAGCATCGAGTCCTGCCCCATGTGCAGCTCGTCTCGCGCCATCAGCATCTTCACCAGGCTATCATTCAGGCATTCTATCTGCGAGTGCAGCTCGTTTACTATCACCTGGAAACAAACAATAAAAAGCCTATTATATAATACCCTCCTGACAGACACGCCGTCATATATATATAACTAGCCACGGCTACGACCGCGTGGTACCCGGATAAAAAGTAGCCTATGTGTTATTCTGATGAATAAGCTATATTACTTTAAAGTTTCATCAAAATCCGTTCAGTAGTTTTTGCGTGAAAGAATAACAAACATCTATCCATCCTCACAAACTTTCGCGTTTATAATAGCAGTAAAATAGCTGAGACGCAAGAGGTGCTGGTTCGATTTCCGCTGCGGGACAAGTGTTTGCATGTTCTGCAGATATTTGTTGTGGGGCTGGGTGTTGTGGTACCATGGTCCTCGTAATTACCGATGCCCACGATACAGGGAATCCTAGGGAAGAAAAAAACAAAAATGTGTACTCTTGCACACATAGATCTGAGGATGTTTGTAGGAATTACAGACGTGGTCGTATTTTTTTATCTTCCATACCTTCGCCGTTTCTACAAGGAAAGCTGATATTGTAAGTATCTTTCTAATGTATTTAAAATTCAACAATAGAAAACAAAACACAAAAGAACCTTAGGCCGGATTGGCTTGAAATTTTGAATTCCTGTAAGACCATGTCTTACAGGAATTCAAAATTTATGAGGAAGAAAGGTTCATTAATGGCGAAGACAAACCACACGACGTAGAAAGGTTCTCCGTCGTGTGGTTGCACTGCTCGAGGGTCCGCTAACATCTTGAATAAGGCCTTATTCAAGATGTTAGCGGAATAATTGCCGCGGTGGCAAACATTGGCAAACATTGCAGTTTTCAAGCCAACGCACAGTTTTCTTTGCTCTCGTCTCGAGACAAAGCAAATCCCACTCGCTAGTTTTTTAAACCCCGTTTAACCTAGTTTCGTGAAAACGTAAGAAAAAAACGAATATTTTTACACAATGGTCATTGTGGTTTGAGCTCAAATCCATTGTTTGTTTTCGCATGAGTCACCCAAACCAAGACCGAGGCACAGAATAAAAATAATACCTGACCGGTACCTACACGTGGCAAGGTCATGAAATATTGTAGGTAATAAAACAAGCATTAATCTTTGAATTATAACAATATTGTTCTTTGAATTTAAAACAGCTGCAGAGGTCATAAGGTTACTTCAAGGTCTAGGAAACAGACAGAAAAATAAACAACGATCAGGCTCTCGATACCTACCAAAACTGTCTCACTGAATGCATGATTCGCTAGTTATGTCACCATCGTAGCTGTCATATAATATTTTAATGTCATATTTTTTCATTTCATTCATTTCGTATTTTTTAGTCATATTTAAGTTCAATAACTTAAATATGACTGAAAAATTTGATAAACTGCGCGGAAGCAGTTGTCCGCAACTCCTAAATCGATTTAGATTAAATTAAGAACAAGTACCTAGAATAACACATAGCTACTATTTATCCGAGTAGCAAACGGGCAAAGCCGTGAGCCGAGGGCCATGTTGCCAAGAATGGTTGTTTCCAAACCAGTATTTTAAAAATACCACTTACAGAACAAAATCTCTGAACGAACTAATAAATATTGATAAAATTTATAAGAATTTAATAAAGAATCTTGTTGTATTATATTTTCTAAAAGTAATCGTTTGAGAGAGAAACAGTTTTTCGGTTTTTTTGTCAACGTGCGTGCTGACCTTCGTATGCGTAAATCTTGTATCCTGAGAATAAAGTTTAATTTTTATCTTCGCCTTCAATTTGCTTCTCCCACACTGCGCTCACGCATTTTTAGTAAAGCAATTTACATCAATGGAATGATAACTTTTAATAGGCAGTTTATCAAAAAAATATTAAAATTGTATAAATGTTGATTGTAATTCTTGATGAAGTTCAACACTTTATTAATAAGACCTCTCGTAATCGCCTGATAAAATAATTTTCACTATAGTGAGTGTTTTTTACTAGACGCAATTTGCATGCACATAAAGTCGTTCAGGCGACGACGCACTTTCACACTTTCTTCTTTAGAATTTATCAGTGTGATATAAGTTTAATACCTTTTTTTTCGTATAGTCATAGTAAAAAAATATTAATTATTCATTCAATTTTAAAAGCGTATAAACTTCACTAAAATGTTTGCTCAAGTTACTTCCATGTAATATGTATATATTTATGATGTATGAATATATATTTGGATATAGGTACCAAAATAATGTTTAATTTGTATTTTTATGTTTATTCTTCACACTTTCAGTAAGGCAATAACACCGTCTTTCTTTTAAATAGTTTTCTCTTACAAAGGTTGTCTGGAAGAAATCACTTTCAGCGATAAGACAGCTCATTGTGCATTTCTTTTTTTGTTATGTTTCTGTTTGTACTGTAAATTGGTGTTATGTACAAGTTTATCTACCTATCTATCTTCCACTGGACAAGGAAGAATCTGTACTCCTGACATAGACCCTCTCCGAACTATTTGCATTAATATCTCTACATCCGGAGTTTAATAAAAATGATTTTTTTAACCGATTATGAGGGGTGCTATAAGTTTAAAATGTGTATCTGTGTGTCTGTCTGTGGCATCAGAGCTCGTAAACGGATGAACAGATTTTGATTTTGTTTTTTTTTTGTTTTAAAGGTGATCGATAGTGTTTCTAACTATGATTAAAAACAATCTATTCAGCCTTTTCAAGATCGTCAGCAATTTCTATTAGTCTGATCCATTCGAAATTAAGAATCCTGATATTAAATGATATTACAATAACATGGTAACCTTGACCTGATACTGCAGCATCATCTAGAATCAGCAGGATGCCCAACTCCTCACAGAGTGATAGTGTTTGGGTTCATTAGAATGGTTAAATGAATAGGTTATAGATAGATTATTGATCAGGGTCTGATGATAGAACAGCAAAGATAAATAAGGATAAACTGGTGAGGGATTCTAAAACACGTCAAGAGTATTTAAATTTTGTGAAAATTTATTAGTTTCTTGAAGTAATTGGGGCTCTGGTACCCATGCTTCGTCGCGCAGCGTCTCTTAAACTCTAACACAAATATATTTATAACACCAATTTTTATAAGTTTGTATAAACTATACAAACTAAAGTATACAAAGACCAAACATACATGACCAAAATATCGAAGTCTTAGCTCATATAGATAACACGATCTAGGTTGCTATACTTCACCAAATCAATGTAGGTGACCTTTTAATATTCATAATAGTGTTTATGCTGTCACGGAACCCGCCGGTCGACCGCGAGTGGGGTGCTGGCCTTATTCATGCTTCGAGCAGCATCTCTGTGACCGGCGAGCGAGACGTTAACATGAGTGTAATGTAATAGTGTTTGTACCTGTAACTGTGCAATGTTCATGTCTGTGAGTAGCTGGCGAGACACGCGCCGCCGGTCGACCGCGAGCGGGGCGCTGGCCTTATCCATGCTTCGCCGCAGCATCTCTGTGACCGGAGAGACGGCCCTGCTGCGCCGTTCACGCTGTAATTTAAATACATCTCATTCACTCAAATATCATGATTCCACTAGTAAAAGGACGAGCTTTGCTTTGGTACTGGGATGATTATAATCCTAATACATATTCCGCTAACAATGCTACGTGTTTTCGGCTGAGCTGGCGGCTACATGACTAGGTAGGAAACCCTTCTAAAATATTCCTCGAAATGGGGGTTTTCCCGGCTTTGGGATTTCTCTTAGCTATGACCCAGCTAGAATGTTGTTCTGTTAATTTCGTTAGATTAGTTGATGTCATTCTCAAGATTTATTGTACAAAAAAAAGACAAACATTACTTTGTCTAACCCTTCAGGAACTACATTTAAGATGGTACTACATCACACTATACTTGGGATGATAATAAACACGCGATGATGCGTTTGATTCCCACTGAGGCACTTTTTGCATATTTTGCGAATATTTTGTTCTGAATATTTGAGTCTGGATGTTATGGTTTGGTACACCATGGTGCTCGAATCTCAGGAGTATGTAGGTGTTATTATTTTTATTATTATAATTATTCAAAGTTTAATACATACCTCCATCTGTATGCGGGCCATTTCTTTAGCCTGAGCAAGTGCCATCCTCGCTTCAGTTTGTAAAGTTGCCTGGAGAGCAAAGAAGTCAGATTCTTTGACCTCAATCTGATTCAAGGAATTTGAAGAACGAGACTTTGTTGGCTTTATTGTGAGCGATGTTGGACGTAACTTTGCACCTAAACAATAAAATGGCATATTAAATCTTTTGAGACATTCATTTAGTAGCAGTGCTGTAGTAAGAAAGGTTCTCGCATGGTGACCACGAGCCAGACAACACAATGTGGAAAGCCCCCACCCATGGACTGATGACATCTTAAAGGTTGCTAGAAGTCGGTGGATGGAGGTAGCCCAAGATCCGTTCGCCACTTCTTAGGGGAGGTCTATGTCCAGCAGTAGACTTCTATAGCCTGCTGATGATTGATTGATTTGTTTTTTTATGCAGTTGACTAACAAAAGAAAGATCTAAGCATAGGTCTGTAGATGTAGATCATAGGAATTAAAGATTTGAGGCTATTTTAAAACAATTCTATCAAATTTAAACACCCCTGACTCATGTATCACCTATTGAAGCTACCCCTTGTGACTTGTGATGATTAAACCCATCAAAGAATACAAAATGATTGCAAAAAATCTAATTTCAATCAGCTAAGCCAACAAAAAACAACATACCTTTTACCCCATTGTTGTAAAAAAGGCCATTGTTGCATAGCATATTAACTGAAAACAATGCCTTGAAAGTACTTACCACTTTGGACAGTGCTAATTTTGTCATGTTTTGTTATATTGACTGATAGCGGCCTTGTCTGGTAGGGATGGTTGTGGTTATAACTGTTTCTGCTGAATAAACTTGTTCGTGACAGACTTTTAGTTTTGCTATTTATGTTCCTGTCCAATTCAGAGGTCTGAGATTCATTGTCCGATGCTGTCTCATTCATGAAACATATCTGTAGGTTCATCCCTGTACCACCACAACACAAACATTTAAGGCCAATAATGAAGAAAGATGAAATAGTAATTAACATTGAAAAATTATAACAGAAGTTACCATTATGAAGGATTTGAATAATGAAGTGATATTTGATAGACATTGAAAACCAAACCAAATATTGTACAGAAAAATTGGTTGATGTGTATTAAATGAGATGCAGCCTGCTTAGCACAAGCTTTTTACAATGTTTTATCCAACCAAGACAACATTTTTGTCTATGAAAGAGAAGACAAAAACTATTTCTATTGCCTATTCTGTCAAACAAAAGAGAGGGATAAAACTTTGTTTAAATTCTCGGCGGTACACAAAACCGTTAATTTGGGTCTTCATGCTAAGCGGGCTGGACTTATCAAGAACATTTTAGTCTTAAGTCATTGACTTCTCAACACAGTTAGAAACAAGTAGATTAGTTTAGGTTTGAGCTGTGGCAACATAAAGAGACGGCCAATGCACTAAAATAAGAGTCCTAATTATCTACAGCATCCCATTTCCTTTAGTGACCATAGAATCCCAACATATACCATGTTATACAGCTTAGACACTTGTTATTTTAAAATACAGAACCAAATTCCCATAATTTAGTAGAATTATAATGATAGTATGTACCACTTTGAAGTCGTGAGTGAAGGCTGGGTTTTTTCCCCGGTCGGTCTGTGTAGCCCAGACTATAATACTCCTCAGCCTCAGCTCCCATGGCCAGCCTCTTTCGGATCTCTTCTCTGTCATTGCGTTTCTATAAAAAGATTGTGTTATTTCATTTAGGCATGTCATATTGATAAACACTATGAAGAACCTACTTCTTCTTTAGAATGCAATCAAATACAAAGGTACACTAACGTTTTTAACATCGTCTGCATGGTCAGTTATGGTCACAATCCTAGTAAACTTCTCAAGAATATTTGGGTTGTTATCTATTAAAACTGGCCATTCAATTTCTGTGTGTGCACTGTCTGCTGTACTAACAGCTCTTGGACTCAAGGCTGAATCATCAGAATAAATAACAGGTGGGATTTCAGCGTCTATCTTTGATAATTTGAACTTGAACAGGTGCAATCCACGTTTGGTTCCTGGTTTCTCTGTTTTCACTATGATATCTCGATTTTCTTCGGATGTCTTGCTAAACTTCCTTTTAATATTGTTAACTATACTCCCAAACATCTTACAAACTAATCAGTCTTTAAATATTTGGCGAAATATGGCACGGTTTGGTTTTGTACGTAATGGTGAAAATGAAATAAAAACACAAAAATGGCAGCACAACAAGCAGCTGTTGTTGTCCTGTCAATCCTGTCATCATGACATTTGGGGCAAGGTCAAGGGAGCGTTGCTCCATTTCTAATTTCTATTTTTTATCTGTGGATATTCTAGATTACCGTTATTCGTAAATTATCTAAAAAAAACTCACGAGACAGCACACGTTGTCCAACGATTCATGGTTATCGTAAGTTATTGTGTATAAATCCAAAAGAAACCTTGTATCTTTTTTGTAATGTCTTTGTTCAGGATTAAAGTATGGTAACGACGTCATAATCACTCTGCTATGTATAAATTCTTGATAATTTAGTTTATCACTTAAGGACGTATCAGGGTCTTCCACTTAAAATAAATATCGACGCACAAAGCTACCGAAATAATTGATAGATAGGTAGGTACTAGAAGATACCCATTCGCTAATGAAGTTGTTTTGAGACTGGCTGCCTATGCTGCGTGTCGCTGAATCACCGTGTAGAAAGCCGAAACGAACGCTACCACCTACTCGCTCAGGCTCAGGTAGGTAGGTACCTATTGATATAATTACAAATAACAGTTACACATGACCGCGGCAGACGTGGATCGAGTTGAATGAGCGTATACCGTTACCTCGTCTCTATCTAAGTGTAGCGCGAAAATTTAAAATTATGTACTTACGTAACCTATTATTTGAAACAAAACACAATCGTGTCTTTCCTTTTAAATTTTGTGAACTTTAGCGCAGACGGGTATAAGAGATGGTTAGGGTGTAGAGCACAAGAACTTGGACAAGCAACGGCTTCTCTCCGTAAGTAGGTTAAGTAAGATGCCTACCTACTTTAAAATGTAGAACTTAGTATTTATACATCGTCTAAAAACTCACCCTCCTCTCAGCTTCTTTCGCAGCTCTCAGGTGATTTTCAATGGCATCTATGTCAAGTTTAGGTAGAGCTGTCTCTATGTTATATACATCAAAGCTTTCTGAAAAATAGGTAGGAATGTCTTTAAAAAAAATTACCTAATACAATTAGTTATCGGAACCCCAAGCTGATCAGTAAGCCCAAACACTGTCAGTCTACTTTATTTATTGAGAAATTTCGTTGCCCACTTTCTATCTCCATCATCAGAGCTTTGCTGTCACCCTATTACTATAACAATACAGCATTGTCATCAGAACACACAGGCTGTCTGACAGTTGAAAATATAATTCGTAGTTATGTACCACATTATCCCACAGGGTGAGATGGTTATTTATGATGGTGGCAAAACCAGTACCTAACGCTATCTAGTTACCTAATTATTTTGGGTAATGTGTAAGTCCTGACTCCCCACCGCCGCCCTCAGCTCTCTTTTTTTTAATGAGAAAAAATGTGTGTCATGATCTATGAAGTGTGTATGTGTGTGTGTGTGTGTGTGTTAATTATTAACTAATCATTTATAATTCCGCTCTGTATGAATTAAATAGGTAGGTACGTCCTATTAGTATTCTGTCCTATTGTTTGTAGGTAGATAAACATATATATATATATATATATACCTAATTTTTTTGTTTATTTATGTATATGTTGTTAGTTTATTATAATATAAAAATATTTATTATGTAGTTAGCTTATTTAATTCGTTGCACTCTCCACATTTAATAAATTAATGCGTACACCGCCTACCATTTATACAATCTTATGTTTAGATTCCTCTCCATCCAAAGGTTGTCGGAAGAGATCGCTTCTAAGCGATAAGATAGCGCCCATCGTATTTTTAGTTATGTGAAGTTCTTTTTATTTATGTAATATTTTTATGGTGTCCAATAAAGTATTTTCATTCTTCATTCTAAGTTAATCGTGTATTTGAGGCTTAACTTTTTTCGTATTTCGTTTTATGCATTAAGTGTTATTTAATCGGCTTTGTAGATTACTCAATTCCGTTCGGAATGTAGCATGGTAGCCATAGAAAGCATTGGGGTGCGCAAATTTTTATTGACTAAGACTAGTAAAGCTTTATTCCTTAAGTGGATCATCTCATAACACCTTCCCCTATACTACGTATCGATTTATAGACCAGTAGGTACCTCATTTGCAATGTTAGGTTGAACTGGTAAGTGTACAATAGTGTTATTTATTACTTACCTAGGTCGCAATCCTTCACTTTATCAGTTTTAAGGACGGATGTGTTACTGTGAGCAGAATGATAGCAGTTTTTAGATGACGCAACATCTTTTTGCAGATCTCTCGACGCTCTTGATTTACTAGAAATAATGATGCATTTCAAGTTTAAAGTTTCATTATTAGCAATTAAATGCAATCAACACATAATTTACCTACACACCCCAGAGAAAATAAATGGAACATTGAACCAGGAGCGTGGTACCGAATGTACTTTTGAATATCGGCTTGATGTAGGTACCTAATGGTAGCATAAAATTTATTTATAACTCTTGTTGTTGTAGTACAAGACACAACGTTATATTAGATAAGATAAAGATAAGATAAAAATATTTTATTTTGTGTCACATAAAGGTACACATACGAGTTATTAAGTAAATGAGATTGACAACAAAAACGGCCGCCACTCAGAACTATGTTATAGAAGCACTTTGTGCCGCTAAAACGCTGGTCTTCCGTGACGCCGGTGTGCGTGCGGGGCAGCAACTGCGATACGCAGCATCTATTGAAACACTATACAAATACGAAATTGTTCACAAACTGTTGAATAATAGAAGAGCTGGATTCTATACATATAGAATCCAGCTCTTCTATTAGATATTAATGACATTGTGAGAATGGTTATACTAGGTACTCTACCTAAGTCTCTACCTAGACACCTGAAAGAATAAAAGCAGCAAAACTAGCAAATAGCTAGTAGGTAGGTACTTACACTTGTGATATCACAGGAAGATTCCTTACTGTTGCATGTGCTATATGTGAACTACTGTGCCTATTATTTAGGCTTGCTTCTCTTTTTATTTGTATATTTGCTGTACCGGCGAAGTCAAAGCTGTTTGATGGACTACTAATTTCATTAGAATTTCCATCTGTAACCACTGGAGCAACATCTCTCTGGCACTCAGCCCATATTCTATCACGTTTTCTCATTTCATCTAATTTTGGAATTATTTTTCTTAGCTCAGTACTTAGTTGTTTAATCGTATTTTCGACGTTTTGGCTTAACTTATCTGGTTCGTATATACTAACATCGATTTCATCTTTACCATCGGACAGAAATGCGTCGTCTATTTTGGTGTCAGTGTCTTTATCAATGTATAGAAATGTAGGCCTGCTTAAATGCATTTCTGTTCGCGTATTCTTCTCATTTTCTTTGTTTATGGCAATTTCTTCTTCATTTATAGTATGTGTGTGATTATCACTACTTGGGACTTTATAATCATTAGTTTCTTCTATCGTATCACTCTGTGTTTCCACTAACTTCTTTATAACATGATTTACAACATCGCTAATGTTATTAATGGTGTTCTCAATAGGTTTCGCTAAAGTATCTTTTATATCTTTACGCAATTCTTCTAGATCGTCCTGGATATTAAGGTTATAGTTGAGTAAATGTTTGATTTCGTCTTCAACTTCCTTGTTAAAATCCCCAATAATGTCTTTCGAGTGGAAATTGTTTTCAAAATCAGCATCTGAACAGTTCAACTCGTAGCTAAATAAATCAACTTCGTGGTTGTTATTTTGTTTTGTTAGGGTCTGTATCAGATCAGGCATGTCATTTTGATAATTACTATCTAATTGTGTGTTTTCAGAATAAATATCATTTTTGAATGACTTATTTACATTATTGTTGTTGTTATTATTTTGACATTCTATAGCTGTACCGCTCAGGTTATCATCAAGTTCATAAGCTAATTCCGTTATTTCTATATCAGCGTCATCGTCGGTCATATCATTTTCTGAATGATAAAAATTCTCAATGTTTGAAGAATAATCCTGCGTAGAAATGAAACCACAGTGAGTTTAGGTATAGGATTCTACAAACGGCTTCACTGGTGTTCTAATGCACATCTAAGTTTTCCTGTCAATTTTACCTGTAATGTATGCGCTAGATGTTGAAAGCCGGGGTAGTTAGGATTGACAATTCCTCGAGGAACTAGATGTATCCCGCGTTCTGACATCTCATCTGTGTCAGAGTGATCAAAAACTCGGTCGTCATCAATGGGAGTTTCGTCGGAATATTCATCAATCTCTACTGAAAAGAAAAAACATATAACTTCCTTATAAAATAGTAAGTTTATAAGGTGTCTATAATTTATTTAAGATCTTTGTACGAAGCTATCATACAATAGAGCGGGATTGCTCCAATTTAAATAAAATATCAAGTGCTCTTTGCAATAACTTGAGTTCAGTATAGAACGACTGGAATTTCATCATATAACCTTGTTCCTAAAGTAGTTCTAAATATTCATAGCGAATGAAACCGTTCAATTTTCTATCGGTTACAAATTTCCACGGAGAAAAAAAATATATTTCAAAGCATTGACTGTAGATAGAACACCTTAGTCGTCAACTCAGAATCAAAATCAAATCTTAGACCAAAGATAACGGTGGTTTGTAAATAAATAAAAAAGGTTCACCTGATCGCTCTCGATTGGCATGTTTTATGTCCTTGCCTTTCTCCAGGTTGTTCACTTTAAATGTATTATTGAAAGAGTTTTTAAGAGCATTGATTCTAAACTGTCGATTATACACTGTAAATTCAACATTCACTTTGGAATCCGAGCTTTCGATTGCAGTCGTATAATTTACAAATGTCTCGGTAGTTTCCGCTGAACCGTAGATAGCGTTGCAGTTGGAATTAAACTGAGAATTATTGCTCCTATTCTCAAGTGAGTTGTTAGCTTCTATATTTGATGCAGGCCAGTGGTTGCTGTTGTTGAAACTTTCATTTGTTGCAAGGGATTGCAAAACGTTGCCGTTTTCAATGACCTGTTTGATCCTCATAATTCCCTGAAACAAAAAATATATTCATCTATTACCTGACTGTAGCATACTATTTTGTGTCATTTAGGAGGTCACTAGTTTCTACTAGGTTGGTATAGATGGTAATCTATACTTAACTATTAGAAACTAGTGACAATTGCATAAGCTGTGATTCGATTGCGCCAATAATTACAAGCTCGATAGTAGGTAAGTTGATACAGTAGTATCTACATAAGTTGTCGTGTCAAGAAGAGTTACGGCTTACATCGATGAGACAGGTCACAAAGGCAAAGTTTCGCACACAATCACAATGCCTGGGAACCGTTTGTCGAGAGTGATTGACAATTACCAACGAACAAATGGCGAGCTTTTGCTCCCAATTAACTTCTGTAATGGACTTTCTGGCCTTATCAATTGGATAATTATAAAGCCTTAATTTTAGATTAATTTAACTTTTGTAAAGTGTACCACGCCTAACCATCAAGCACAATTCAATCTCTTTAATATTATAATATTTTAGATATTTATCTTATAAAGTGCCAGTAATAAGATAATACCGCGCATCTTGGCCGCAGGACATTTTTATCAAATTTATGTGAGCAGCATCTGCACGAAATAGCCAACTTCTAAAAATTAAGTCATAAAAGTAAATAAAAAAATAGATATATAGGTTTCCTTGTAATTAGCATTAAAACTGTTAACAGTGTTATACAAAATCATTATGAGTTTATGGCCTAAATCCATACTTATACCTAGATAGCTATATTATCGTCGAATTGAGAAACTCCTATTTGGAAATCAGTTGATAATAATTAAATCGGGATATTCGCGATACGCTTGAAGTCTCAAGCAGGGCCGGCCCATCCCTAGGGCGAACTGAGCGGACTCTTAGCGAAGGTGCTCGCGGCGCCCTTAGCGCCAAAGGCGCCACGGCTTCGGGTTCACTTCAGCTTACCTACTTGAAGGCCCCCCCCACTGGATACCATCGCTTTCTTATTTAATAAATATCTATACCTAAAAGTATAGATATTTTTTTTTCTTTACACTGAATTGCTGTACCTGAGTCATATAGAGTATCGGCGGCGCCGATCTGGGACGCCTAGGTGCCCTCTAAGACATGTTCATTCTGTTACTTTAATAAAGGAATTTAACTGCTAAATACATCTTATAATATTTTATTTTCCTTTAAAAACAGAGGCGCCGGAAGTGGAGGACGCCTTCTTTTTTTTAACAAATGCAGTACCTATCTCAGTGGTAAATAAAACAAACAGGAAGTATATCTGAAATATCTTTGTCCTTTCGATAGCTTATTTTAAGTCTCATATCTTATTTTACCACTGAGGTACGGCGCCTCAATAATATGGAAAAATAACGGTAAAAACCAAATCGCAATTAGCGCTAGTAGCGCCCCCCTCTTTGAAATGTCCAGAGTCCAGAGTCGCCGCTATTTTAGTTTATGAGTCGACTTTAACCATTACGAAACGTCACATTTCATTAAAATTTATAATGTTACTATTGACTGAACATTTTAATTTGGCGATATTAGTTTACGTTCCATTCTTGGGAAATATCTGTATATTACCTAACTAGCTTCTGCCCACGGCTTCGCCCGCGTGGTACCCGGATAAAAAGTAGCATATGTGTTATTCTGAATTGATGTGTAACTTATATAACTGTAAAGTTTCATCAAAATCCGTTCAGTAGTTGTTGCGTGAAAGAGTAACAAACACATTCATCCTCACAAACTTTCACGTTTATAATAGTAGTTGGATATGCGTGAAGTGTAAAGTTAAAACCTTTACCTATATTAGTTTTTAGGCGAAGGGTACCTAAGTAGAAAACACGTAGGTAAACGAGGTGTTTTTCGGCAAGTTTTCTAACGAAAATATATCACGTAGAACTTTGAAACTACCTACTGTATCTTGTAACATATTATCTCCAAGTTGTATCCGAAGAGTCCAAATGCTTGATATTCGTTAACACACTCGGAACCATTTTGGAGTACTAAGATCTTAGACACATTTTTTATCGATATGTTAAATTCATTTAGTACCAAACTTGCTGTGGATATTTTAATAGTTGATATCTTACATTTGAAGTTTCATTGGTTTCGATAAGTAATAAAAAATAGAGGATTTATGAATTTGTAATTTAATCCTTGCAAATTCAAAAATCTTATGTGAATTGACGTGTGACGTTGCTAAGTTATATTCTGCATAATACTTAGATGGCGGATCTCGTTTTCGTGTTTTCTCCTTACCCTTCGTCTTATGCATACACACTTGCAGCAAATTCAGAAGCTAAAACACTTGCAGCTAATTTGAAGAAGTTTGAGTTTTTGCTGTCGCTAGTCATTTGGTTCGACGTTTTATTCCATACTAGCTTCTGCCCACGGCTTCGCCCGCGTAGAACCCGGAAAAGTAAAAAGTAGCTTATGTTTTATTCTGATATATAAGCTATATTACTGTAAAGTTTCATCAAAATACGTTCAGTAGTTTTTGCGTGAAAGAGTAACAAACGTCCTCACAAACTTTCGCGTTTTTAATATTGGTAGGATTAATCTGGTTAGCAAATATATGCAATCAGAAAGCGTTGACTTGTCAGACGCTACAAATATGATGCACAAATATATATATTTTTTACAAAAGTATAGAGACAACGGCTTGCCACAGCATTTGGCATTTAAAATGCATAAGGAAAAACAAAAAAATGTTTCTTTGAAAGTGAAGATGACGCTCCAACGGATCCAAAATATTTTTTAAAACCGACATTAATGATAATTATCGATCTCGAAATGAATGACTTAGTTTTATTAACAGTCAGAGTAAAATGATTGATCTTCTTAATAAGTAATTCTTGTGTTAAATAAAAGTTCCTAACTTGCAGAACGTGGTTTTTTAATTTAGGTGCCGGTGTAGGGGGCGCCAAAATTTGATTTTGCTCCAACCTAAACCTGGCCTCGGGCCAGCACTGGTCCCAAGTTTACGGTTTCTATCCTGCTGGTGCTTTATCATCAGATCTTCATGTTCCCACGTTATTTTGCTTACTCTTTCTTAAAAATAGCAATCCTACAAAAATAAAACTTTTATGGAACCGCCTCGGGATCATAGTCTATACAACAACAAAATAATCATCAGAATCTGTCAACAATTGGCGAATATATCATGTATCAAACATACACGATAAAAAAAACATACAGCCGAGAACCTCCTCCTAGATTTGAAGTCGGTTAGTAATTAATAAATTCAGTGTTTTAGGATTTTCACATTTTAAGATAAATGGGGGGTGAAAGTTTGTATGGATGTATAGATTCTTTTTAAAAAACACGACTCCACCCTGGCAGCGAATATGAATCGCTGGCACCAGCTAGTCCTACTACTTTTATAAACGTGAAAGTTTGTGAGGATGGATGTTTGTTACTCTTTCACGCAAAAACTACTGAACGGATTTTGATGAAACGTTACAGTTATACATAAACATAAACTCACGCCTGTTTCCCGGAGTTTTACAAGTGGAAATCCGTAGTCTCTGCCTACCCAGAGACTACGGATTTCCACTTGTTACGATCCTGACATTCCTTATTTGCTTCATTCACTCTCATTACATTCTTCATACATGCTCGCCGGTTTTGGGTACTCTTGACCTGACCTTTCTCCAGAACGTCTCCAATCTGGTCAGAGTACGTTCGCTGGGGCCTACCCTTTCCAATTATCCCATTCACGCTTCCCTTATACATGTTTCGTCAATCTCCTTTCGTCCATCTTTTCTACATGCCCAAACCACCTTTACATACCTTTCTCTATTCTTGTCACATCATCTTCTTTCACTCCACAACGCTCTCTTATCACACTGTTCCTCACTCTATCTCTTAAAGTCAAACCACTCATCCTTCTCAAAGCTCTCTGTTTCTTCTGCCATACCCTAATACCTCTATAGCTTTTTTGCACTCTTGATGCGAGCCTTTTCCCTTATACAATGATACAATGACGGTCTTACACCAATCACTCGGGACTTGGCCGGTACTCCAGCATAAATTAAACATGCGATACAGTTGGCTTGCTATGATGCCATGTCCAGCCTGCAGCATCTCAACTTAACAGTAATACCTATTGCTTATACATCAGAATAACACACAGGCTACTTTTATCCGGGCACCACGCGGGCGAAACCGTGGCAGAAGCTAGTAATATATAATGTATTCCGAAATGGGCCGGATATTATATTATTCGGGCGGTCGGTGGCGTGCTTCCGGCTGGGCTGCCAGTGGCCAGTATATGTAGCACAGTGAGTAGGAATTTTAAACACACTAAAAATATATTATTGTGTTTGGTCATAAGTTATAAGTAAGTAGTTGCTTATAGTAAAACATACTAATATAATTTGGGTATAGTGATTATCATAACAAGTAAATTTTTGAAAGATTTTCATACACCTACACGACGTTTTTTCAATCCTATATTGTAGCGTCCTTAGTGACTTGTGGCGATATAACCTGAAAACCATCCTTGAAGTTATACAAACCGATTGCAAGAAACAGCATTTCAATCGGATAAGCCGTTTCGGAGATAAATAGTATGTAACATACAAACACCAATCAATATAAATTCAGTATATAATCGTTACGTGACACACTGACTGACTCATTGACGCACAGCCGACCTATATTTTGGAGGGTATATTTCCGAGAAATTACAGCAGGAAGATTCAGTCTGTATGGAAAAACCTAACGCGCGATGTCACCTTATTACACACATACAAACAAACAACATTTTATGGCAAACGCATCAAGGTACGCCATAAAAGGTACATTACGTCGCAGGTCACAAAAGACATCACAAAAGTTAACAAGTGCAAGAAACCTTAAAAAACGCGCGTTCCTGACAATAACAATACGAAACGAAATAAGACTCTTCATTTAAAAACTCAGAATAACCCTCCAGTACGGTGACATTGTCTGACCTCAATGCGAGATAACGAAGACAGAGATGGCTTCAAAAAGATATTTTAGAAATTCATGATGCGACTTTTTGATTATTGGGCGTATTCAACCACAATTACTTGCCGATACATAACTTATATATTACACGATAATTTACATAACTAAGTATTCAATATTTCTACAATAATTAACCCCATATAAATACCTTTATAAAAGTCGGAAGAATCATATTATATACCTTCCGCCCTCAACACCTCTCACTCTGACCTATCTATTATGATTTCTTCTTCACTAGCCTCGGTTTCCAGGTAACTATATATACCTTTTCAAAATTTTATCCAAATCTGTTCAGCCCTTCCGGAGATTATGAGAAACAAACACCCAAACATGTAAACTTCGCATTTATAATTTTAGTAGGAGTATCTGTGTAAAATATTTAAACAAAATTAGTTTAAGAATAAATACTGAAATTTATAAAACCGTAACAAAGCTTTTTAATAATTTTAATTTCGATGTAAACAATGCAATCTCTAAGGTTGTAAAATGGTTCAACGTTAACAATCTCCTACTTAATGAAAAGAAAACAAAGTGTATTAGATTTATACTACCCAATGTTACACAAGTTAAAGCAAATATCAAAATCAAAGATGAACAGTTGGCTCTTGTGGACACCACCGTATTCTTAGGTATCACCCTAGATAATAAGCTTCAATGGGGTCCTCATATTGATAAGTTATCGAAGAGACTTAGTTCTGCGGCATATGCAGTCAAAACAGATCCGTCTTTATACAGACGTTGACACAGCTAGACTAGTTTACTTCAGCTACTTCCACAGCATTATGTCGTACGGTATACTGCTGTGCGGGAGTGCTGCTAATATCAATACCTTTTTTGTGCTGCAGAAGAGGGCTGTTCGAGCAATTTATAATATGGGCCCCAGAGAATCACTTCGCCAAAAGTTTAAAGAAATAAATATAATGACATTCCCTTGTCAATACATTTATGAAAATCTGATGTATGTTCACAAAAATATTAATTTGTTTAAGAAAAAAAGCGATAATCACAATGTTAATACTAGAAATAAAGATAAACTCGCTGTTGCCATTTGTAGACTCCATAAAGTTAGTAAATCGTTTAAAGGGTACGATGTACGCTTTTATAACAAACTCCCAAGAGATATACAAAAGTTATGAATTAACAAATTTAAAAACGTAATTAAACAAAAGCTTTATAAAAAGGCATACTATAAAATATCTGATTATTTAGATGACAAAAACTCTTGAGATTGAAAATGCTCCAACTCGAACCTATTGTTTTGTAAAAGGATCATTAAAAAGAATAACCAGCCTTGTTTTCTTGCCTTTCTTTCCTGGCTTGGTCGCGGAGGAACAGGCACCTAGATAAAAACCGACGTTTCAAAGTGGTCCTTGTGATTTTATTGAATAAATGAATTTTGACTCTGACTTTGAATAAGCTAAGCTAAATAAGTTTTTTTTTATTCACTCCAACACACTCAGCGAAAGTAGGTCCTGTATTTCTATAATCTTTAACAAACACAATAAGCCGTTAACGTTACCAGTTCCAGTTACAACCATCCTACGTGCGCCTCCAACCGCGGAGAAACTTTTAAAACACTCAAGCAATGTGGGTCATTTCACTTACAAGTTGCTTTACTCGCTACTTTTTTAATTAAATAAAATCCACCGAGATGGCTTGTAGGTATATAACCAAAGCCGAGATGGTGGTAAATTTTTGCTTTATTTTATACAGATATTTAATTCGACTTACTGTCATTTATGCTTGTTTGTTTTAGTTTCAGAAAAAAAGCTTTTAAATAAACAACAAATTCAGTTATTATATAACTTATTTTATAGAACTACTCTAAAAACAGAAAAAATAATAATAAACTTTCTACATAAACATATCGTTAATATATTGGTTACTTATTAAATAACTTAGAAAAGAGGTAAGTTTGGGTTCGTCCCACTCGACCCGTATTCGAGTCGATCCGAAATAATATGAAATATTATTTATGCACCAAAGCAATAACTACTAATAATACTGTTGCGGATAAAAGAGAAAACTTCAGAACTATTTTACTGCTTCATGAGTCGAATATTACAGAAATTCCTAACAACATACTTCAAAATTATTTTCCCTTTATATTGCCTGTTAGACCTACATTCAATTAAAACTTTAGTGCGAAAACTCAGCTGATAAGTGGAGAATTTAATTTTATCGACCGAACGCTGGTATCTAAATGGTTCTTTGGAAATTCTTGTGAGTTATAAACACGATCTTATTTTGTGGAAAGATTCTTGATACAAACTTGATTTGTATTTTTTTACAAAAAAATAACTTGAACTTTAATTTGTCAACTCTAATTTCAAAGGTTATTTTTCCAAGCACAAATTAAAACATTAAAAACGTTTAAGCAATAGAAGTCACGAAATTTTCACTTGGCTAAGTAAAAGTGCTAACAAAACACAGATCCTGTCCTCGGCATTATACAAAACGCCTCTTTTATTTATAATCATCTCATTGTGATGACTAAATAAAGTCATTTTGCCTTATAAATGTTAATTGTTGAGCTGTACAACGATCTTTGTTTGGAATAAATTTGAAACAAAATGCCGTGCTCAGGAAAATTAATAACTACGTGAGTGCTAAGTAAAAAAAATACGAATAAGCTTCGTCTTTAGTCGTGATAGAGTAACAAACATCCATCCACACAAACTTTCGCGTTTATAATAGTAGGTAGTAGAATGTTGGTTCAAATTGTAATTTAATTAAGTGTCGTTAAATGGACTATTTGAATCGTGGCAGTCACAGAAATATTACCATCCATTGAGTCTACAAGTGCAAACCCACCGACGCAGCTAATCTTCATATGAGACAGAGCAGCAGTAACCAACGCACTCTGATGACCTGACACCAGACCAAAATCAGTAGTAGAGTGCAACAGAGCGCTCCAAAAATTGGCTGAAAAATAAACGGTAACAATAAAATGGTCAAAAAGTCCTGCTCCTGTCTAGATAACAATAGGGCCGACTTCTTGGCAAAGGAACTAGCTAAACTCGCTCCAACTTTAGATGATATCAGCCTATCTACCCCTGTACGGCGGAAATAAAAATATTCTGAAACTAAACTCCGTAAAGGAGCACCAGAAAATATGGGAACGCAGACCGGACTGCAATCACACAAAAACTTTTGCTTGCGGCAAAAAATCGCAAAAGAACAAATAATTTAGTTCAAAAATGAAACGCGATGACCTAAAAATGATGGTGGGCATCATCACGAGACACTGTGATCTGAATCACAGTGACACACATCTCTTGAAGACAGGGGCCACAGGCGTGGACTTTGTCGAGGTTATCTCCAGGTTGTAGAAACTGTGGAGCATCTGGTAATAAACTGCACCGCGGCACAAACGGCTCTCCGTCGACAATAACTCCCACGAAGTCAGGGATACTGGAACATTACTGTCATCAACCCAGAGTCATTCTCCGCTTTTTCAAGGAGTTGTGCTCTTTAGTATGATAATGCACTATACACCCCAATGCTGCACGTTAGTGCAGACCTCAGTTCCCCCACTTAGAATTATTTAGAATTATTGTCGTTAAATTAAGAAATCGTGAAAACTAAAATCTACTTTATTTAGTTATAATGCTAGTCTATGGCCATAGTAGTGTAAGTAGTATAGTAGTTAGTATAGTATAAAAATATCTGTAGCTATAGTATTGTGACGTGCACGGCTAGCAAATTACGGTAAGCGTCATCTCTTATCAAATGGACGCACTACTTGTTCTACCGCTATCTAGTATCGTTTGGAGACACTAAATGCACTAGTGAATACGGTAATTTCTCGATTATTCGAGGCAGTGTGCGGGGTACGCCCCCTACGAGAAAGTTCTGGAAGAAACGCCTTGTTTACGAGGGGATATATACGCGCGGCAAGCGACCCGTAGCGATAGTTCTGTTTAAGATTCGAATGTGAACAGTTCGAAGTGATAATGAAGCAATTCTCAGTGAATAGTGAAGTGACAGTTGTGCTAGTGTTGTATCTAGTGGTACAGTGTCTTTATTTTCATTGTGTAGTTGTGATGTATGTTTTGTTGTAAATTTTATAGTGTAAATTTGTTATTTAGTGTACAATTGGGCTTATTTATTTTATCCCGAACCCTAGCTCGTAAAAGAATGCTAACAGAACAGAATGGTTCCTAGAAATCGAAAATTAGTAACATTTAGCAGAAAGCGATAACGTTCAATCAGAAAAAGTAAACTGATTTGAAGTGCCACCAACGGCCCAAATCAGATGATTACAATAAAAAAAGGAAATTT
Source organism: Perizoma flavofasciatum (assembly GCA_958496245.1). Taxonomy (NCBI): domain Eukaryota; kingdom Metazoa; phylum Arthropoda; class Insecta; order Lepidoptera; family Geometridae; genus Perizoma; species Perizoma flavofasciatum. The sequence goes on from OY292421.1 coordinate 9,803,710, forward strand.
ATTTTCATTTGATCTTTCACGAAAGGTACCATACCAGGCAAGAGCACATTGTTAGCTTTTTGACTGTAAAATAAATCATAGGTGTAAGAATTTCTGTGTCATTGGCGAATAAACACTAATTAATTGTTATGATTTTTTGTGTTTGCTAATTTGTAACTGTTTGTTCGTCTAGCTAGTATATGGTTTAACTTTTTGCCAGTCATACTCGGCCAATCATAGTCCATCCATTCAAAATTTCATCGATTCAGCAAGATAGGATTAGATAACGTTTGTATGGAACTGGCTATGATTGGCCGAGTTGTTGACTGGCAAAAAAGTTAAAACCAACAAAATGTTCCGAATTAGCTAGGATGCTCTCTGAATCTTGTTCAAGATCCTAAGCCGCAGCAGGAAAACGCATAAACATGATCTCGTTAGAAAGTGCTTGTATTAACAATAAAACAATTATTATTTCTTTCTTTCCTATTTATTTATAGGGTTTGTTCTTAATAGAACATACCATTCTTGTAATTACCTAAGGAGGCAATTTTCCTTTTACATAAACATTTGTTATTCTGGTATGCGACATAAAAACAAGTAACGCGGCAGTTTATTGACTTTACGACCCACAAGTCTCACGAACGCTAAGGAGGAGTCCAGTTTGTAATGAACATTTCTTTTATCGATCAAACAGGCGGCGGTTTTCACTACCAGCCTATAAAGCACGAATGTACGTAGCCTCGTAGCGATCTCGTAGCTCTACGTAGACCTAAGGTATTTCATTTTGTATATTATTATTGTTTTGTAGTGTAATACATACACTCACAGGACCCTCGGGATCCCTCGGGTATGTGAAATACGAATATCTCACGACGAACATTATGTTTGTTATTAGAATCCGACCTGTCTTATTTGATCCGATCCCGTATATTAGGTACATTTTATAAAGGTTTATAGGCACACCACCTACTCACAATTCAACGCCTCGTATTACGTGCTTCAAACTACAACAAGGAAATAAAATAATAATAAAATAACATGTGCTACGGGAATTCCGCAAATCGAAAATAGAAGTTAATTTAGTAGTAGTAAATTAAAACGACTTGTTTTTATTTTTGCATATAGAAAAATACGTCCATCCGTACCTGATTGTGGGCCATTTTGTACCAAATTTCACTCAATAAGCTACTGAGAGAGAAATCGGGACGGACACGACGAAAGTAAGATTTAAGAAGCTAAATGGTCTCGGAACCCTAAAAGTACCTAGTGAGTAGGTAATCTTGTATACCTCAACTTAAAAAGCCACAAAATGTATATAAGGAGCTATTCGGACAAATGAGACAGTTAGTAAGCACGACGGCTACGGAGACCTTAAAAAAGTGCGTTCACGATAAAGTTTCCTTTCCCAAAAACTTTTGCTTAGAAAACATTTCCTTCTCTACATGTGGGCTGAATAAGTGGTGTCACATGATGCGAACTATCGATTCACACTGTCTGAGGTCGTGGCGGGGCAACCGCATCAAATATTTATTCCGGAGTGTTCTGAACTCACGCAGCACAGAAGCACGGGCTCCGTACCGCCATCAATTGCCCGCTGTAGGCCCGGCCGAGGGAACCGAACCAAGATAAATAAAATAACCTAACCGTATATTTGGAAGCAAGCGCCTCATACATCACGAGAGTGGAGTTTATTGCAGTCCTGCCTACAAATTGTTTCTTGTAGGAATAAATAAGTTTTGACTTGTTTTATGGAACGAAATTTTGACAAGACGTGGAAGAAATGAAAATAATGATTGAAAGATGGGATATTATTATGTAAATATGAGGTTCTTAAAAAAAACGATGCAACACTATCTCTAGATATTTTTGTACTTTCAAACTTCGGCAAGTTGTCTAAATTTTCCCACTTTCCTTATGTTTTCTATAACGACTTTTTGTTAAAAGTACATCGTACGCACGACTCGTAGCGTGACCTGCCACGCCCTCTGCCGTCGCCTACGTGTTAATGGCCCCAAAAAATGATGGATAGCCAAAGCACCGCACGACACAACCTTATTTTGACAACAAGAAATCCTTTTAAACCAACACTGCCACAATATAAACCGGCACGATAAAGAGTTCATTTTGTTTGATAAGTGCAAATAACCTTTTAAATTTAATGTTTTGAAAAGTTTAAAAACTTAGGCAAAGGCGTATTGTTCACACATTCCACACACACACACACACACACACACACACACACACACACACACACACACACATACACCATACAGCCTTACACTTGACATTCACACTCACAGACAATTCATTTACAAATAATAGTTTTATTACAAAAATAGTCTCTAATTTTAATATTGTTTAACCTACCTACTCGTTAATCTGTTTTTGTGTTACCTTATAAGCTAAGTATATGGAGGTATAGTACCGTGTAAAGGCAAAACACTGTATCTTTAGTTACACTGTATATTAAGTTACAGTGTTTTGCCTTAACAGGGCTGTATACTGCGAGTATCATCGTTTTATTTAACTATTCCAAAAAATATATATTGATTTTGGATACACCTATTCGTAGAGTTTCCACTATCCATCATTGCTTGGTATTACTTTTAACTCTTACAGCTAGATCCCGACCTGCTTAGTGTCTATAGAGTAGTGCCTTTCCCCTGGTACGGTATTTCTATATATGCTGGGCACAGAGGTGTCTGGAGTAGGCATGGATATGATTGCTAGATTCATTTTGCTGTGATTTTTAGCAAATTGTGTGGAGGAAAGTAGTAGTTGTGACGTATGAAAACTAACTGCATATGATTTTTCACATGCTACTCAAGAAATGTTCCATGCCTATTCTAGAGATAGGCAAGTCTAATGGAACCTCTAAAATTCAACACCTTTTGCGTCTATCACTAGAAAAAAATAGAAAACAGACAATACATTCGATCGCTACGCTTCTCGCCAGGGTCGCGGGCACTAAGCGCGTAGTGTAGCTTTGCAGCCGCATCCATGTACATGTCTAATGTTGGTGGCAAAACATTTCAAATAGTAATATCAATATTAATCACAGGCTTCAGAGAAGAAATTTCGATTTGGCTTGTCACATATTGAGCGATAGTCGATACACAACTTAAATATTAAAGACACTCGCAGACCTATTGATAACCCTTAATATCAAAGGGTCGACCACGGGATCCGCAAGAAAATTCCTTTAGAATAAAATTCCTCTCCTAGGTATATACGTAACGCGACCTCTATTACCAAAGGAAAGTAGAATATCCGGGGTTTTGTATCCATAATCTTTAAAGGAATCTGGATCAGTTGGTCCATTAACAATTCAGTTCCAATGTTATTTAGATGGCATAATTGTCATAAGTTTTTATTAAAAAATATAAGTATACTAAGTACGTTGGAGTGCTAACATTGAATGCCACACAGATAAAAGAAGAACTGTGTGTACGGATGAATGAAAACTCAACTTGTTTCTTAGTATTCAACAATGCACAAGGGTGTGCCATAAAATAAGTTATTAATTTTCAGTCGTATGGCATCGACTCAAGTCAAATATTTAGTGGCAGTGCCAGCCTCCAGGAGTCGCGATGGCTAGACGAACTATTCCAAATCCCGCCTGATAGGCGCCAGACTCGACTGCCTCTTAGATGACAGCGTGCTAAAGATACAAAAATAATCGCTTCTCAAATCGCTAGCGCTGAATCAAGAATGAATATTTCAGTCCTAATTCGCCTTGGTTTGTTTGCTATGTACGAGAAACGCCTAGCGTAACATAATATTATTTCTTTACATTTTCTACCTACCTATATAAGTATTGTATAGTTCTAAAGTTCAAAACGTCTTAGAGTGTAACATGACCACAGACATAACATTACAATATGAAGACTGAACCTACTGTATCGTTAGAAATCTCCTGCCATTTCTAATAACAACAGTGATGATTTAACAAAGAAATAATGCCATAATATAATACAGTAGCTTTTACAATAAACTTTATCGTTAAATCTAATTTATTTATATCCATCATTGGACCATTTTGTTAGTGACAATTTTCTTAGCCTACCGTTGGTATTATTTTTGATGACAAAAACACCCACACTAAAATAATTCATTCTAGTTTATTTTTACCCGTGTTAAAAATCGAAAATAAAGATGACAATAATTATAAACTTTCCCACTAGGTTCCCGCTAGGCACTCAATTACCAGCTAAGACAGAAAATACGCAGGTCCATTTACGGCTTATTTAAATAACCTGCAACAATGCCAAGAATTGCCCTTTGTTTGGCATTGGCACGCAAGCCTCTTTTTACCTACCTGAACTAGCTGCCTAGTGCCTTGCCGCGGCTCTACCTGTTTACTTTGAATATACTGATTGCTGATATTGCTTTGCTCCGCACCAATGTGAAGACTTAAAATCTAAGAATTGCAAATAAAGAAATAACAACCAATGGCTTGCCTGACTAAGAAATTTCCACCAGAGATTAGCGTAAAAAACTTTGGCGCCACATGTTCTCTACCAAGTACTTGGTATCCACACAATGCGCGAAGCAAAAAAGTTGTTTGAAATAAAAGGAGTAAATATGGCTTAGCTTAGCTCATATAAAATATATTTTTATTGAAGTGTTCAGCTTAATGATTGGTAAAGTGACGTGGCGTAGCTAGCATGGGTTTGCCACCCATCCGCACCCGGTGCTAAATTGTGGTCATGTGGAATGATAATTACTCGCAAAACGCGGGCATGGGCATGTGCCAAATGTATTGGATGTTTGATGATTTTGGATGTTTGGGACTACCCTTACTTGGTATCCTCAAAGATCTACGCACTGAGTATGAATCTGAGGATGTCCATGGAGGCTCTAGTCGGGAACGTATTTGTTTTTCGTAAACTACCTATGATAATGATGTACCTATAGTTTTAAGCAATAAACTATTTTGAAAACAACACCCAGCTTGAAAATACAGTATTATTTTTCGGACAACATAGAAACCACACAATGTGTAAAACTTTCGGGTAAGTACGTAACCCATTTTTTTGACACTACGGAACAACTATCGCCGACTTACTTACAGTCCAATTCATCAGTCGACTTACGTCTCCTCAATGAAAGAAAAGTGTCACACCAATAATCATTTTAAGGCCGGATATGCGTTTGCCGTAACATGTTGTTTATTTGTTTGTATATTTGGTGGCTTGTTAATTAATAGACTACTCTAACAGAAAACAACCATACCATTTAAGACGTCTGGTAGAAAATGTTGTATATGATTAAGTACTCCCATTGTACATTGTTTGTAATGCATTATAGAATAAAATAATAATTACCATGAGTGTATGTGTACCAATATATACTTATTTTTGTATTGAAAGAACAAATTCGTTCTAATTTAATAATTAATTAATCATGCTGGCCATTTTCACACAGCATCATCCATCTACAAACTAAGCAGAGCTTGAATTATGGGAACTAAATGACTGACATACTTTTTTTTGGAAATACGTACATTATTATACATAGAAAACACCCAGAATGTTTGTACGATCTGCAAATATTTACAGATCGTACAAAAATTTGTCCTGCGGTGGGAATCAAACCCGCAACCTTCTGCTTCAGGCGGGCCTTCGCTCTCGTCACCTGAACTGAAAACTTCGTATTTACTATCATATTATATTGTGTCTTAATTTAAATACTTGATTAACAAATCACTTAACACTGTTTCGTCTCTTTCTGTTATGCGTCATTTTCAAATTCAACAGTAGAAAATATAACACTACCAGCTACTGCCTACTGCTTCGCCCGCGTGGTACCCTGATAAAAAGTAGCCTATGTGTTATTCTGATGTAAAAGCTAAATAACTGTAAAGTTTCATTAAAATCCGTTCAGTATTTTTTGCGTGAAAGAGTAACAAACATCCATCTTCACAAACTTTCTTCTGTTTATAATACTAGCTTCTGTCCACGGCTTCACACCCTTCACCCTGATAAAAAGTAGCCTAAAAAGTAAGTAATTAGTATAATATTAGTAGGATTTCAATCTAAAATCTTTATAAGTAAGGCCCCTATTGCTAATTTAACATCTTAAAACTCATTCTTCCGAAAGTAACTATTTAAATATTTTTATAAAGTTATCGTAGAAAATTGTACTCTATCAAGCTGAACTTCAATCTAGGCCATGATAAATGGTATTTAGTAATCTTTGAAAGGGACTCCAATATCTTTCAGTCATGAAAGGATTCATAAAATGAGATTAGAATAAAATAAAATGAAAAGGTAGAGGAGGTTGGTACAAATATCAAATCACAAGCTATTTTACTGGTTATGAACTTACGAATTTATCATCAAAAGCCTTAGCATAAATTGGTACCTAAGCGTAAACTACATATAAGTAAGTATGCCATCATACGCCATGCGCTGGAAAATGCAAATGTACCTATGTATCCACCTACACATTTACCTAGAACAAACTATACCTAAGTATTTGTTTGCAAAGCCACCGAGCCCGGCGTTGCCAATAAGGGCAGATTACTCGTAGCGAACTTAATTAATTTTTATAACAGGATTTGTTTGTAACCTACCTACTTACCAAAGTGGTAATTGGTGGTGATACAATACACGTGCATTGTATAGAGTAGGTTTTTTTGCTACTATGGAATATATGAAATTTTATCCTCCACTTTTTCACCCTTAGAGGTGGGATTTTTTAATAAAATTTATATAGGACCACGCTCTAAGTATATCCTACCCATTAAATTAAGAATCATTAAACATACGGTCGAATCGCGAAACCGGTGAAAACTGTCATGCTTACTACAAAAGACACAGACAAAAAAGTATTTTTGAAATAGAAAAATAAAATTCATTATAAGCTTTTTATAAAACAATATAGTTCCAACTGGCTCGATAGATGGCACTGACTTGATAAGGACAGGGCAAGCACATCAAACAGGGTTGTTGTTTTTGATGCTTAATTGCTTGCCAAATTCACATCGCAAACATTCATTCATTTTCATAATGAATTCTCTAATTCATTATGAAAATGAATGAATTTTAACATTCTTCTCAGAGCAGCGCCATATATTTCAATACTTAGAGCTTAATTCGAGATCGGCGTAAAAATCCCTTATTATTTTCAGTTCCTTAGGTATATGACAATTATATTGCGGTGCCGCATGGCTTAGCAACTAAGCCTTAGCTCTTAAGTTGCTGAAAGCGTATTAGAATCTGCTGGTACAATCAATGAATCAGATATATTGGTCAAATCAAGCATGTCATCAAGAAATCAAGTGTCGTAGCTGTCTCTACCTACTTATCTTCATCGCCAAGAATTATACGGTAGCTACTTTGACGTAGATATATATATATAAATAATAATTATAAATACTTATACTACTATAGAAACTATACTGTAGTAGAGAATTCTCCACGTTAAGTAAAGTTCAGAGCGCAATCACGGCTAGCCAATAAAGTGGCGGACGGTAAATGAACCGTTCGGCCCATAAATAGCACTAATAGCACTTACGACCGCCACCGACTGGATCCTTCCACTACTCAACTAATAGGTTACACACTCAACCGTTTTTGATGGCATTAAGAGTGCCAACAAAGAATAGAACAATACTTGAAAACACTAAACTCTAATTAAAATTTAGGAATTGTACCTATAACCTCCGACCACCTATTGGCAGTGGCTACATGTAAGGAGGCTCTTTGAATAATTTGTGGATACATTCCTGACCTACGTTCCTGACTTCCAATTAAAGTTGCCAATCAACTGCGGTGCAAGCAGAAGCTACATTCCTACATGGACTTTCTTGGTTTGCATCAAAATGAGTGTTCTTAAGAAATTATTAAACCTATACCTAATATTTTATGAATAATACCCATGAAGGATTCATGGCGCTTGAGATCTATGTACTTTTCAACCAATTTGTGTTGCTTATATATTTTCGACTAGCGCTCGAAACGATTGTATCGTTTTCCTCTTTCTTTGATTTCTTCGTCCACTGTAGGGACTTGTGATTCATGGTTTTCGTTGTTGATTGAAAATTATGGTGGATAAAAAGTGGGTCATGTGTTATTTCAGATCAAGGTTATTTATTCCAAACATCCGAATTGGTTCAGCTGTTTTGATGATTATCGCAATCCAAAGATCCTAAATAGGTAAGTGCCTACCCCAAAATAGAATCATGCGTTAGTATCCCTAGCAAGTCTTTGATGCAAGTACCACTACTAACACTCGGTTTCTCAAAGTTTGATCAACGTAATAATAAATTGATAGTCAAATCTCATACGTCAAGTGATCTGATTGGTTGTTTTAAACATCGTCAACAAATTACGTTAGTTGACATGAGACTGTTTGATTTGTATTAAAATCAGAGATTAGACATTTACAGTAAAAACAAAATACTTTCTCATGCAACCTTTTGACCTTTTGTAAGATTAATAAAGGTTGTTGAACAAACATCTTGAAATGTTGCCAAAAACTTCTTCTCTATCCTTTCTTTCTATATCTATATTATATCCTATATACCTACAATAGATGACATTGGTGCATATTGTTCATAAGTTTAACTAAAACCACCAAACTTATTTAGTTAAAATGAATACATAAACATCAATAAAATGTAGTTTTGTCGACATTTTATGTTTTTAGTTGATAGTTAGGTCGTTGTACCTGTAGAAACGATGTCTTTTTCAAAAATATACCAAAAATCTGAGCTCGATATTGAAACACAGACGAGATTCTAAAAGAAAAAATATTTCGCACGAGCTCTGAATGCAGTCGTTTTGGGCATGCATCCAAACAATGGGGACCGAGGTGGAAATCAGACCACGCGGTTTTTTCGTCTTGCCTTTTTACAAAATGCGGACATCCGGGTGAATTGAAGCTGCACGGCTTCGCACACTGCATTTTTATTTCCTGTACTGCAAACCACAGTAAATAACACGAATCAGAAACTACGTTGTGCAATCCAATCCCATTGATTCGTAACAAGAAATAGGAGGCATGAAGCCCTAGAAGGGAATATTAACTAACAATAGTAACATACCTTTATAGGCCGCCATCCTGACTGTTATATGGCACTGCCACTGAATAATAAATGTGGAGAGCAAGGTTTTTCGAATGCAACCTTCCGTCGTGGTAGCCGGTGCACTGGTTATAAGCTAGAAGGCTTTTTACGTCACTCGTCGAGGTTATAATAAAATGGGCGCGCGATTGACGTGCTTTCCGCCCGCCTTCCGCTGCAAAGTGATCGCGTGGCGTGGGCGGCGTGGCGGTCGCACGCACCCCGCCCGCCTTACCCCGGCTGCAGGCTTACATTATAGTAAACATTCAAAAAGCAGATAAAACTTATATTTTTTTAGTGAAATAGAAATAGAACGAATTCTATTTTTGTTTAAAATATAAGAAAATGTACTTGCTCCTTATATTAGCACAGTTTATATTTTTTAATATTAGTAAAATCTTATGCATACAAAATATCTATCACATATTAGCTATAGGTAATAGATTAATACGTTTAGGCTACTTACAGGCATCATAGCTCCTTATTATATGCTATTAACAAGTAATGTAAATGCACACACAAAAATTGCGCCTTCTGTTTTATCCACTACATCTACCTCAGTAGTAACTCGGTACTAACTACCTTCCTAGATACTACTGGATACTAAAATAATCTACCTTACTAACTAGTTTTTTCCTTCGCGATTGCATTCACGGCCTAGGTCACTAGTGCGCAGGTCTAAAAGTAGGCACTGAATTTTAATGCCTGAGTGGGTTCTTATGGTGCATTTTATTACGTGGCATCAACTAACCTCCAAGTATTTAGTATTCAGTAAAATGTGTTAGTACGAGTATTTTTGATTAGTATATTATTAAATATTCCATAAGAGTAGTCTCAGTAAGGTGATCCGTTCACAAAACTGGTTCTTTCATGATCAGTCACTATGTCTTTTTAAGGGCTACCGTACCTAAAACTAAAAAAAATATATTATTTCTTTCAATAACATAAGTGCATGAATGAAACATTGAAAATGCTTCAATATTTCATTCATGCTGATATCAAATAGAACAAACATGATAAACGATTTGCAGAAAACAATAATAAAATTTTATGTGACCCACAAAACAATCAAAATTATTGTTTGCTAGGCGGTCGTTACCTACTACGTTCCACTGAACTTCATTTACAAATAGTTTACAAAACACCCTTGCCAACAACGCAGTAGTGCCCTCTAGCGGAAGACCCAATTTATCTGCAGGAATAAAATGGTTCTGAAGGTGGAGTCCGTAGAGGCCTCAAAAACTCAAACTGCTGCCCTCTAGCGGAATGCTTGCTAAACCTCAGTCGTGAGGTTTGCTGTCGGCATCCCAACCCGCGGTTCACACGGGCTGATATAACGAGTAGATGTCGTTACTGGAGGGCGTTGTTGCACAAATCTTACATGATACTGAAAAGGCTCTACATAATGACACAGATTTTATAACAGGTACTATATAATGCGCTATCAATATACACATAGATGATTCAACTTTGTCTGTTCAATAACTGCTTATTCTGAAATGTTCATCTAGTCATTCCAACTCAACCACAAAATTGTAAACCTCTTGCCTCTGATAAAGATACAAAAATTGCCCTAGCTCCTGAATTATAAAAAATCGTAGATTTTTTGATACATCTAAAGTGGTAACCAAGGTCATGGCCCACCTGTTGGTAAGCAGTTACCGTAACCTATGGACGCTTGCGACACCAAATGAGCGTCAGTTTCGTTTGAAAATTGGTATTCTATAGTTATAGAGCTAATGATTGAAAACAAAGTTTGATACCTTTAACTAATTACAGATAAAAATTGTATAGCAATTCTGTGAAATAGCCACCGCCTACGAGTCCCTGATTCGGTTCGTTCACTATGTTTATAATAATGAGCTAGATTAGTGTTGTCCCATATTTGTGATCATATTTATGTGAATTGGTCCAATTGTCAAAAACATGTTAATATGTGACATACGAGACTGATCCTATCCTATCCTATCCAAATAGATTTTGTTTTATTATAAATGCGAAAGTGTTTGGATGATTGTTGCTAATAATCTTCGTAACGGCTGAACATTTGGATAACATTTGGAACAAGTATAGTATACTCGTACAAGTATAGTACTATACGTGATCTAAAATAACACATATTCAATTTTTTATCCGGGTACTATGCGGGTTAGACAATAAAAGCAACAATAAATCATGATTTATTCGAAAAGCTGGAATTTTCCAGCTTTTCTGGGTATATGGGTTTGCCATAGAGGTTGTATGTTAGTTTAGAACAATTTATCTCCGAAACGGCTTATCCAATTAAATCTGATTAATTTGCACATCGATTTGTGCGACTTCAAGATTGGTATTAGTGTCACAAGTCATTTGGGGGCGATGCAATAGACAATGAAAATCACGTCAGGGGTTTCAAACTTATCTACGATCTGAAGATCTACTCTAATAATTATGTAGTGAAAATAGCAAAAAATAATTGTAAAATTATCTACAACAGCTGAATCCGTAGCTGCGGATCTGTATTCGTAGCACAATCCATGACTCTTGTTTCTAAAAATATAACTAGCATAGTTCATAGTACATTTATTGTGAAACACAGGTAATGGGATGATAGGTAACACCTACATGTTATAAAAAGCACATCACTATCTAGAATGTTAACACAATTTCATTTGTGGGAGTAAAAGTGGCTTCTCGGCGACGCCTTGGGTATTTCTTTATTCCTATCTTGTCCCAATCAGTTTCATTTATCGCTTGATTGTAGGCGTAGCGACCTACGCAGCGTAGTCGCGTAGCAAAGAGTTCGAAAAAATACAAAAATATTTTTTGCCTTTGCAAGGAAGCTATACAAAATATCTCCGGTTGGTACTGCAAAGGGTTTGGATGTGCTAAAATAAAAATCGATTTATTTTTGTCGGGCTTTAATGTGTAACCAAAAAAAAAACAGTTTTTTTATTTTAATATTTTTGGTCTACTACGTGACGATGGTAAGCGGCCTGACGGCATGACCCTTCTCCCTTGGGGATATATAAAGGCCTTTGGTATGGGACGCCACATGCGTAGATACCCTAGCACTATCTCATCTGTCGGGGACATCAGTTAGAGCTGGTGCAGCGGCTGATTCGGCCAAGAATCTCAAGAGGCGAAAATATAGAAGTCTCGACAGAGGTTACTTATTTGAGCCTTTTGGGGTTGAGACTCTAGGTCCGTGGGGAACCGGGGTCCTTCGCGTTTTCAAAATTCTTTCAGGGCGACTCGTCGAAGCGACGCGTGACCAGAGAGCTGGCTCTTATCTGGGTCAACGCATTAGCATTGCCATTCAGCGTGGCAATGCGGCCAGTATTTTGGGAACGCTTCCGTCTGGTAGTGATCTGGATCAGTTAAGCTATCTAATGCAACGGTCTTTAGATGGCTAGCTGTTTCATCTGTTTTTTTTATATACCTACTTGTAAATAGTTGTATGAATAAATGTATTATTCTAATATTTTTGGTACAAATCTATATCAGGATGTTTTATCTTTTTCATCATCGTCAGGCCATGGGTTCTTCTTGGTCACCCTGCTTTTTGTTAATGACCGGCTAGAGGTATGGTGTCACAGAGAAGGGATATGTGTTAAAAATGGCGATAGGCCGTATTTTATTCAATGTACTCCGAGTTAACAGAGACGACGCTTGTAAAAAAGTCTGCTCTCCTTCGTTTTTCGATATAGCACAAGCTTTTGACAAGGTGTGGCATGAAGGTTTGGTATTATATTTATTCCCCCCAGATTTCGCTGATATTAACCATTTATTCGCAGGTAGGAATTGTACCTAACCAGGGTTTTTTGAATCAGACAAGAGGATACCCTGAAATTAAAGAAATAAAAGCTGCTAAAAGGTAGCGTATTGGGTCCGGTCCTATGCTTGCTATAAACGTGTGAAATCCCTAAACTAGAAAATAGCACCATTGCGACGTTTGCGAAGTGAGTATTTGTTTTGTTTCAAAACGTTATCCATAGTACTAGTTACTACTAACTAGTTCGGGGGACGGTGAGCGGTGTGGATACCGCTCAACTTCGCGTTGTCGGTGGAAATGTTAAGTATAGTTTATAGTTTAGATTTAGTTTTTTTTGGTAGTAATAATGCACGGTTTTCTGGAAGAGATAGTAAGCGATAAGACTTGTGTTCCTCAATAAAGTAATTTTTAATTTTCATTTCATTTCATAGTTTTGATATAGTAGACCGCGCAATGTGTATACTGACGTGCCCTTTGTGATTCTATTTCTGGCTTTGAAGTAAGTGGATACCTAACTTTGCTGGTATTGTGCCGTGAAATCAAATATCGTAGCTTTCTCTACCTTACAAGAAACGGGCAATTTACCGCATACGCAGATGTAATTACTGGTTGTACGACGATACGACTAAGATACGACTAGCTTCTGCCCACGGCTTCGCCCGCGTGGTACCCGGATAAAAAGCAGCCTATGTGTTATTCTGATGTATAAGCTATCAAACATCCATCCTCACAAACTTTCGCGTTTATAATATTAGTAGGATTTTGACTATGGGGGTTTTCTTCCTTGCAGTAGGTAAGATTTTCACTTGAACCCTGTCAGTACCATAATTAAAATAGCTTAATTTTGTGAATAGGTATAAATTTTCATTTTATTTATTCAAAATCGGTTCAGCCTTTACGAAGATTCTTAACATCCATGAATACTTTCGAATTAATGATATAAGTAGAAAGTAGTTAGTTATACGTTAATTATGTTCAACGTAATTTTGAAGGCACAGCAGGACTTTGAAAACCACCATAAAATTGTGGGTCCTAGATAATTCATAGGTGACATGAGAAGTTCACAAAATATACATGTTCATTAAAAAATTAGCAAAAATTTACATTGAGGTAAAGTGTACAATGCTTTTTGCACAAACATACAATGAATGCGAACAAAATACAGGGTGTCGCAGAACATGTATACTAAACCGAACGGAGATGATTGTGAATTGATTAGACATTAAATGTCAAAAAACCGACTTCAAATAAGACGAAATTGATAAAAAGCTAATTTTATTCATAAAATATATATGGAAAAATTCATTAAAAAAATCGGAACAAAAAAACATACAGATGAATTGAGAAACTCCTTTTTTGAAGTCGGTTGATAATAATTAAATCGTTATATTTTCGATACGCTTGCAGTTCCAAGTTTACGGTTTCTAGCCTGCAGGTAGTCTTTTATCAGATCCTAACGTGCCCTCGTTATTTGTCTTACTCTTTGGAATAAAAACTAAAGAAAAATCGCCCCACAAAAAATGATTCGGCTAGTCGTTCCATAAGATTCCATAAGAGCAATCCCTCAGGAATAAAACTTTTATGAGATAATTTATTAATAATCTTTATACAACAACAAAATAATCATCAAAATCGGTAAACAATTGGTAAAGATCAGGTTTGAAACACGATAAAAAAACCTCCAAATTAAGAACTTTCTCCTTTTTTGAAGTCGGTTAAAATATTTTAAATGTTTGGAAAAAATATGGAGTAGGTAAATTATATGAAATGCCACCAAAGAACAAAAAATATGAAAAAGTTGATTATTATTACTAAATTTAGCGTTGCGAGAAATGAGAACAAAATATTTGTGCGTTGCTTGAAATAAACTGAACTGTAAAACAATTTGAAACAATTTTAGTGTATTTTCCGAACTATTACAATAATTTCACGATAAACTATTTAAAAAATCATAATTGTTGTAACAACTTTAGATAAATAATAATCACTATTAGGCGTTCGTATCGATATATTTTACGAAATTTTCCGAAGCATCTAATTTAAATCGTACTATACGTTTCCTAATGCGTTGAAGTGAATAGAAAGGTGATGTCAAATACATCAACTCATGGCGTTAAAATAAGGTGTGGAAATGTTGCTTTAAAGCTATAAAAAGTCTTCGGTAAGGCAAAATACTTAGTCGGAATACGATTCTTATTACCTAAGCTGCGATTATGTTGAGAAATCGATAAGTTTAACTATAAACCTATCTAAAATAATCGTTATACCTACTTAGCTGTAACCTAATTTTTATCAATAATAGAAAGTGAAACGAAAGGAAAATGTAAGGAAATGATTGAAAACCTACTTATGCATTCTGGAGACAAAATAAGGTAGCGAGTTATCAAAGAATTGACCAACAAAAACTAATGTACCAATTACTTGCTAGAAGCAGGTACCTAAGTATATATCTACGGATGTAAAAACGATAAAATAACAAGCATTTGAAGGTTGAATTTCCTAGGCTTTACATTAAAATCAGCAATACTGGGGTCGTTTACTCAAGAAACATCGTTTATTCAAACTGTTCGTGGAAGTGTAAGTTACAGCCCTTTGAACGAGGCCAAAGCAAACAATAAATTTTAAATATTACCGTAAGCGTAAGAACATTTTAGGGAACAAAAGCCAAATCCGGGAGATATTCCTTCTATTACGGTTTATAGCTAGCTATAAAAATTACTGATCTTTAGAAAAGAGTAATTTTAAAATTGATCAAAACGGTGGAGCGGCAGGTGAGCTGCGACGCAAGAGTTGCTAGTTCGATTACCTGCGTTTATGTAAATATTTACATTTGTTTCGGGTCTAGCTGTTGTGGTACCACGGTACTCGTAATTCCTCATACCCCTGACACAAGGAATCTCAGCGACTATGTATGTGTCTGTTGTGTGTTTATCTATTTCACTTCATGGTTATCATATCAGATAGTAATCACAAACCATAAATCCTTCTTATATTATAAACGCGAAGGTTTGAGAGGATGGATGTTTGTTACTCTTTCACACAAAAACGATTGAACGAATTTTAATGAAACTTTATAGTAATATAGCTTATACATCAGAATAACACATAGGCTACTTTATATGCGGGTACCACGCGGGCGAAGCCATGGGCAGAGGCTAGTACGGAACATCTATGAAAAGTTGGCTTGTTAATCATGTTAATCATCATCATCAATCATAAGCTATCTTATCCTACCTACTTATATTTTTGATGTTTAGATGTTTGTTGTTTTGTTATATGAGTGAAGCCATGGGCTAGTCCTAACATAAATAAAGTACTTCGCATTGGTTGACTTACGATGTGGAAGCCTCTGTAGGGGCGGTTCAATGGTTGTAATAGGGGAGAAATATAGGTTCTCGTAAGGGTTTTTTTTTATTTTACAAAATAGATTTACATAAAACGAAACGAAACGTAAACCAGACAAACTACGGGAGTAGGTAAGGTACGGGAATACCTAATTTTGGGTTCTGAGTGATCTACATTGTTGGTGCAATGGCTTTGTTATTCCAGAGCGAGTTAAAACTTTTGCGGTAAGATAGATTTGGGAGTAATCCTGTAGTTAAATGATAAGACACCAGGTATGTACTTACCCAAAAATAAGTATTCGTTTCTTTCTGTGCCCGGAGACGAGAGTAGAATTATGTACAGAGTAGATTCAAATATCAAGCAAACATAGTTATTTATTTATATCTTTTTATTGTTTAAGGAGTTTTAGCCAAACAGCGGCTATGCCATCCCCATAAGAACAAACATAAAATACAATGCAACTTAAAAAAAAACACAAAATAAAAAATCAAGCAAACATGAGATCGTGTTTATAATTACGCCCTAGATTTACGCCCAAGAAACTTCCAATGAACACATGGCCTCAACCCACACAATCAGAACTGAAAAGTGAGAAACTTCCATGAAACAAGCTATTGTTATGCCACAACAAGCAACCGAGCTCATTCAAGACCTGTCAGTATGCTAGAGGGGGCTAGCGAAAACTTATATTTCTACTGTGGGTCTAAAGTAGGTCAAGGCTTCGTCATGTAGCAAGGATAGGTCACGCGGTGCTAAGATATATTTAAAAATGCTGATACACGCGGAAAGCTCTATAATTTACGTAATAATATAAAGCCACAAAGCTCATATACGAAATAAATGGTTTTTAATATATTAAGCTAGCCTTACCTCACGCTATCTCTCTTGATTTCCACGAGTCAAGCTTTTCCTTACCTAACGATTTAAACACAACCGGAGGTACCTAAGTTAGGTACCCTATCTTTTTTGAGCGAAGTAATAAACTAAATAAGGCTTCATAGACATCGAGATTTACAACTGTTTTCTATCAACTAGAAGTTTATAAAATTTGTTTATTTTAGTATGGTGCTCGGAACGCTTTAGTTGAATGGGTGATGTGTAGTGTCCATAATAATATGATTATTTGATCTGAGGGGATCAGTTTATGGCACTCACTTGTACCACTAAAATATACGCCTCAAATGTTTCACAATAAAACGCTAGTTTCATACATACTTCTATAAAGTCTAATCTACTTAATATAAACGTCTGCAAAAATAATGCCTTCAATATTCATAGTCAATGACTCGTACGGAGTCATTGGCTTGGCTAAGAGAATGTCAGTTTAATATGAACTTGGATTATCATGCCGTTAATGTACATGTTACTTCCTACGTTTTTATCACAGCTTGACTACATAAACATCTTACTTGTATGTACTACTCGTCATAAAAAATCACTAAGGATGTAGCTTGCTTAGGCAACATTGAACACGGGTGGATATACCAGTTCATGCTATAAGCTATGTCGAAGGCATTCTGACGACTTCGATTGTCCATTAGATCATTCATTGGTATATATAGGTAGCCTATCGATTTCTTCTTTGAAAATCTCTAAAATAACATAAAAACAACATAATAGGTACCTTTATAACCTACCACCTAAGAGCGTCCCAAAAACACATTTACGAAGCAATCAAGGCGGTGGTGGCGGTTCATAACGCAAAAGGGCTCTTATCCTCAATAGCCAGAGAGGTCTACAATTGAGTTTGAAAATGTATTTTGTGGCTCTTAATATTCAACTAACCACAAGCACTGAATTTTGTTGTGAACTTGAATTTTGCGCTACAGTAATTAGCAAAATTCATTGTTTAGCGAATGATCAACTTTTTTTTTGATAATTAGATCACACGTTTGACTATAGTTTGTATTATTTTTGTGAAAATAAGTAGAGAAAGTAATTACTTGCGTTGACACGGCGTAGAACTGAACATTTATAAGCCCCATCCTACTAATACTATAAATGTGAATGTATACAAAATAACGTTGAAAGAACTTTTGCTGCCAGCGCGCTACTTAGTATGATTTTTCTTAACTATACCTATTCTAGCCGCCTACGTACGCCTAGGCAGCAACAGAGTGTTTTTATAGATCTTGACTTTAATTAAACCCGTGTATGTTTCACTCTGATGCGTTGGAGTAGTATTTATTTCCGATCCAGTTCTGAGTAGTTGGATCGGAAATAAATTGTCATTATCTTGATTCGAATGCCTTAGAATAACAGCATCGAAGTGAGCAATGCTGTTAATGAAAAGTAAAGTAAAAGCCGCAGCCGCCTAGAGCCAAGAAAAAAGGTTAAAAAAAATCCGATAAAAAATACGTTTTAGTTTTTACGTTATTTTTGTCCTTATTCATCTAATGTGTGGCCCTTCCTGATACTCGATATATAGGGTTGACGACTGTGAAATCCTGGTCTAGAAGAATTACTGTTTCTATACAGAAACTATTCTGAGTTTATTGGAAAGAGCTCTTTCGATTAGCGTGGTAGTCTTATTGATTTCAGCAAGAGGTTATTGCACCGCACCTCCTCTGCAGATTTAACATGAAGCAGACGAAATTTCAAGAAATCTCTTTAATCCGTTAATACAGTGTACCTATAACGATATTCCAATAATGCTTAGAGAGCAACCTTTATTCCCTTTGATACAAAAAAATAAAAGGTTTCACGAGTGATTTTATTATGACTTGGTGATGTAAACCCGTAATTATGATAAAGCTAAATTATCACAAAAATTAGGCCGCATTATTACTTTGTTTGTTTAATAAGTAATACACAGTATGAATTATTGCACTTCCTAAATGCAGTTCCGGGACATGGTTCGGAGTTTATTACATCAGATCCACTTATTTTGATAGTATAACCCTATTTCGATAGAATACCGAATTTCCTATACCTATACACCATAGCAGAAATTATGGACATACTTCTATGCTAACTTCCACTCATAAACTTATTTCTGAAAGCTTTTTACAAATTACCTAGGTACATGGGTTCTTATTTAATTTAATTTAATTGTTCAGATATATGCATAAAGTACCCCCAACCCACCTACAAGGTTTTTTAACAGTTGCTTAGCTAAACAGTTTTGTTTTTTCTGTTGAATTCGAATTTGAATTGAATGATTTAAATTTAAACAATAACACTTATCATAAAGAGGCAAAGCACTGTTTAGTTAATTAACTGTTAAAATCCTTACTAGTAAGGCTTTAACATTTTTGCCAAATCCTCTCTTATTCTACTACCTATGTATTCTACATCTAAAAATGCACTAATCTTCGTAACGGCTAGAACGACTTGAATGAAATTTAGAATAAGTTTCTTGATCTAGAATAACACATAGGCTTTACTTTTTATCCGGGTATATACCATGTGAGCGAAGCCGTGAGCAGAAGCAAGTTATTTATATGTTATTTATGACAATATCCAAAACCTAGCCCACGCATAAACATTCCTACAGTCATTAGGCTGGTAACTACTCAAAGCACATTTACATGAGCCTTACTGAATTTTGCCCTCCAAGCCCCCTAGTCGTGGATCGATGGCTGTGGCGAGGGGTTGCCCATTCATCATACGACCCGAACCGAACACCCTTAAAGACATTAATTTGTAACGCCACGCTACGCAGGAATTGTGATTAAAATATATGAAAAATCCCTAAAGGGTTCCTATTACAACATCTTGCAAAACAAAAACTAAAAACTAAACACGGTTAACATTGAGATCGTGAGATTGTCACGTTGATATCGTAGTCTTTTACCGATTGGGCAGTTGATGAGGAAATCAAAAAATTACGACGTACAAAAAATTTCATATTGTAAAAACGGGGATTTTCACGTACCGCACTATCGGTGAAGGCACCGACTAAGTTTCGACTCATTCCGAGAGTCTTCATCAGGGTGAGTGTTCGCAACGTTCTCCCACGGCGTTGCGTCGTAGTAGTGCTCGACGCGACGCCGTTAGTGCGGTACGTGAAAATTCCCGTTTTAACAATATGAATAGTCAAGTTCACGATAGTTTTTGGTACGAAAAATTTATTCATATCGACAGCAATATGAAAAATTTCTTTTTTTTTGCAAAGCTTACTGGAGCCATTATTGTACTTACTTGAAAAAATATATTCCCATGGCAAGTAGTAAACACACAATATAGACGTAAATGGCTATGGGTAGAGTTAAAGTTAAGAAATTATGCCTTCTCGTGAAGGTTTGAGCCCTTTGCGTGACAGGACGACATTATAGGTTTGGGGTTAATATAAGCGAGTAGGTACGTTAACTTATTCCGTTCCGTTATGAGATAGCTGGTTCATCGACAACATGGTTAAAAATAAATAAAAATAATCGAATAAGTAGAGACTGAAGTGGAAAGTTGAGAGTACCTAATATATTCAAAATCAAGTGCAAAGTTTAGAGTAAACAAAATCGCTTCAAACAACCGTTCTTCTTGATATTTCAATTGGTTGAGCAACGTTTCAGCAGCAAATTAGATAGGTTCGATATCATCAGAAACCACCGCCTGAGCTCCAAGCAAAGAAAGGAAAGCAAAGTAAATTTGCTAACAAAATTAATGGCACATGGAATTTTCTAGTGTATCTAATAAATTGATTATTCCGACCAAATTAGGTACGTAAAGCTTTCAGAAAACAGCCTCGAAAGTTTTAGTGGTCGATAAACAATAGCCAGAGTTTTTCGTACTTTTTTGTTGGTTTACTTTGTTTCTATACGCCTCACGCATCTACAATAGGCTTTGGGTTTAACTACAATACCTACGGTCACGGCAGCATTTTTGTCAAAACTGCCGACGAACATTTATAATGATAACTTTAATAAATAAATGAAACTAATAATAATTATATTCCTCATTAATTAATAGATGAAAAAGATTAGAACTGGATTACTACTTTGCCATAACATAAACAAAATACCTACCATAATGCCTAATGCATATTTAACTCGCCTAACTTATACTAAAAATACTAGAAACAAGCGAGTAGGTAGGTACATAGGTATCTTCTATGTGCCTGCGTTCGTTTACTGGTTCAAATAATTTTCCCATTTTCACCCCTGCAAGCAAGGTATTGTATTACTACCTATAAGGAAACTTTTATTTTATGGCTTTCTTCTTTAAAAGTTGCTACTTTTCTGGGCTTGCATCGTTAGGTGAAACGAGGGTCGTATTTTAAGGGACGTCTATTTGAATTAGGAGAAGTCTTATGAGTTAATGTTTAAGGGTTTCCTGAATTCTTTTACTTTAAATCTGAATGGAGAAAGAGTATAATGTTAGTCTATTTTAAACTTTTATGGTAAGTGAACATAATTAGTTTCCATACGGGTCTTTATCGTGTTTATTTCTATCATGAGAAACATCGACTGTAGCCCCAACGACTCTCATTTCATCTTCAGATTTGGAAAGTCGAAATCCTATCAATATGGGCACATCATCAGTGCAAATACAAATACGTCATAATAGAGTTATAGTTACTGGTTCTCACTGAAAACCTTAAGTTTAGATTTAAAGTATTTATTTAAGGGTCCAAAAAATTTTGAAGTAACTCTACAAAATAACGTAAAGCCTACGCCATGCGCCACTGCGCATAATAGCTGTGGGAAAATTGATTAAAAATACCATAGAAATACCAACCTTTTATCATTAAATAGGTACCTACTTCGATAGACACTATCATGTCTGACCAAAGCCACCATATAAAATTAGTACTTAACCATACATATTATTGGTGCTGTAAAATAACCACCACGTTGCTAATCGAATTTACAATACGGTTTTCTAGAAAGCGAAATACCACGTTGCTCAACGAATTCACATTTTACCAAACATCAAAATCAATAGGCGAAATGAATCACTTATTTTACCCAACACATTAAAAAGATTGAAAACTTACGTGGTTAGCGTCCGGCGTCTGTGTACAAGCACGTGAACGATCACTGAACGCTGAGATACGACGAGTACGTCGCGGGCGGGCGCATTACATAGCCACTGCGCCCCTACTGGCGGAGGGCACCCCCGCCCTGCCTACCCAGCCAAATGCTTCGGACCTACGAAATGTGGATATGCTATGAAACGTCATGACGTTGTTATAGGAGCGGAGCGCTTTCAGTATGAACGAATAAAACTGATTATTTATTTTATTTAGTTTTTTACACCTTATAAAACAAACCATATAATCAATAACATATTATAACCAAGTAACAATGGGCTGTATTGTCGCTTGAAAGGGTTCTCTTCCAGACAACCTTTAAATTCAGTGGATTCTATGTGATTTTAAAAGTACTTTCTAAAATTATTACATTATTTTAAATATATTTTGTGAGAGGGAAAATTAAATAAATCGTACAATCGCTACAAAAGTATAAAATAACAGTTTCAATTTTCATAACCGTAGTTGAAGATCCTCCTTGGCTTTTACGATTTGCAATCTAGAGTTTCTATTCCCTACTCGAAGAAAATGTACATCTAAAATTTAATTACATAGATAATCTACCTTTTTCGCTGACTGTACGTGGACTTTCGTAGCGCATGACGTGGACCAAATGCTATGGAGCTAAAGCTGTAGCGCGATGAGCTACGAAAGGAATTACGCTACGAGATTTAGGAAGGCAATTAATGGATTATCTCGTAGCATCGTAACCAATTTTAACCATCTTATCTGAAAGAGGGCGCACTGCACAGTACTACAAAGTTTTTTTTATTGCGATAATTAATCGTAACGCAACGATATATCACTGTTACGAATGTTTTCTTAACGTAAGTAGCATTATCCAAGATTCATTCGTAGTTGGGTGTTGTCTCTAAGGCTATTCAAGCGAAAACTGAAGTAAGCTCAGTCGGATTAAAGCCTTCCTCTGAAGTGATGATAGCAGCTTATCTCAGCGGGTCATTCCCACCACATCCAAAAAAGATTCCCACTCACATCCAGCAGCATTTATTAAATAAAATAAAAAAATCCCACTCACATCCACGAAATATTTTAGTACAGTCAACATAAGCAAGGTTTCTGGGTTTTATTTATTTGTATCATGACGACTATGTTCAATCTTTAAGTTGCGAGTCTAAAATAATGCTTAGCTTTACCATGGCTATACCATGGCTCTTAAATGTCATTATAAGTAAGTATATTTGAATTTGAATCATACCTTCTTTATAGATTAAATTATCTTTTATGATTACCTACCTTAATAGAAAAATAGCAAGAAATTCGACGTAAATAAATAAAAAACCCGCTAGTCGCTAAGTAGTTACTATTCATAGTTTACTAGTCAAGCTTACAAGCAAAACAGTCAGTCAACATTTTTTTTATCTAATCAGAGAGCAACTCAGAGAGAGTTGCTCTCTCTTTTTATTGCATTGCAAGTGCCAATTTGCTCTGTGTTGTGGTGCAAAACCAAACAGGAGACAAAACTATCAGAAGATGCTCGTGCTGACTCTACCTCAACTTATGCATGGATGTGAGTGGGAACTGATGTATGAACGAAAATATTTTTTAAAATTATTATTAAAATGCTCGTGGATGTGGTTGGGAACTAATGTACGAAAGGTTTCTTTTCCGAGAACAATGGTTTTGCATGTGATGGGAAGTAGTCATCTCAGCAAACGGTTCGGCATTGCTACTGTGTTTATTTCTATCTTTGTCTTCGACCAACATAAATTTAAATTAGGTAAATAAATACAGTGCTTTATGTGCGTGATTTTTACAGAAAGCTTTATCAAGGTCGTGTTAGCACGTGCCAAGGACAGTTTTTCAATGGTAACCTGGGAGAATCAACTTATTGCAAAAACATTTTGTTTTTCAAATGTAACTACTCTTTTTACCAGCGACGCCAGGAGCCCGTATATGCGTATATAGCGTTTTCCATTAAAAGTTGTTTGTTAGTTGTTTATTTGTTATAAAACAGACAATAAATAATGTTTTTTTAGATATGTTGACTTTTCAGTGACTATATGCAGTGACTTACATGCAGTGACTTTCCACAAGTCACTGTGACGATGAAAAAATTTAAAACACTTCGTTGATTTATAAATTTTGCAAAATTAAACTTGTCGCATTTGACAACAGGCAGAGTTCCGCCGCATTTGCACGCCACCCCCTCACTTCCATATCCGTAACATGCGCTGGTTTTCCCCATACCTACTTGCTACCTATTTTACAGGATACATAAGTACCTGCCAACCTAATTCGTTCACTGTTCTTTCTTGGTCACCCTGCGTTAGGTCAGTGACCATGGTTGAAGTATGGTAGTACTAGCTTCTGCCCACGGCTTCGCCCGTGTGGTACCCGGATAAAAAGTAGCCTATGTGTTATTCTGATGTATGAGCTAAATTACTGTAAAGTTTCATCAAAATCCGTTCAGTAGTTTTTGCGTGAAAGAGTAACAAACATCCATCCTCACAAACATTCGTGTTTATAATATTAGTAGGATAGGATTGAAAAGGTCTGATGGTAATACAAACAGTGTGAAGTTATTAGGTGCGGTTTCTTTTAAATTGGCATTTAAAACGTACCTACCTATTCAAAACGCTTATAAGACAGTAAACCTCTATAGCACCCTATAGATGGACAAAGAGCTCTGAAATATACCTGGGTGATTCTTATCAAACATTTTTGGAATGCTTAGAATTAGATGCATGAAATGAAAAATATGTCTAAAGTTAAGAACTAAAGTTTATTAATATGATTGATTATTAAATATTTGGGTTTTTTGAGCCAAACAAACGATTTATTGTACAAACCAGACCAGATCTGTCAGTCTGGTTGTTCAGACCAGAGACTGGATAACATCCAGCCGTCTTAATTAAAATAAACTAAGAGTTATAAAAATCACTTTAAAACAGTGAGCATATCTTTGAAAATCACTTTCACTGCCTGCAGGAAACAATGCTAGCTGGCTTATCTCCTATCAAATCAACTTCCGACAGATGTAACTCGGTCAGCTCCAGAACTCCAAAGTCAAAGTCTGCGAATCTCTCCAGCACTTGGGAGCCGTCAAATGGCACCCGTCCCTGCTTCCTGACATCGTCGCTCGGTTTACGGTATCTTGAGTTCATGAGCGTGACGTGTAATTTCACGTGCTCCTTATTGTGGTATCTATCCATGTACCCTGTGAAAATAAAGTAATTTCACCATCATCAACCGAAAGACGTTGCTGCAACACCGAAACCTCCACAAAGGAGCTCTTTTGAAAATATTATTCGTCTTTTTACGAAGACATCAGGAGCATGTATATGTGTTTTACATAAGAGGAAGTTTGTTTGTTTGTGTGCTTGTACCATTTTATCTCCGAAACTGCTTATCCGATTAAATAAATAAATAATGCTGAACTTATTTATTTTTTATGAATGAAATGCGATTTATTGCAATAGATTTGCATGTTTTGTAGACAAAATAACTTGATGAGACGATGTCGTAGCTCACTTATTACAGTTTACACATATTAAAGTTCTATGAAACGGAAATTCGGTTTCTTATATTAAAAAAAAACAATATTATCTATATTTGTAACTGTCGAGTTCAAACCTGCTTTATAATAATAGTCCACCAACAGGTTAGCCAGGGTTTGCAGAACGCCCGCTGCTCCGTCGTTTTCTTCGGAGACTGTGGCGTATAGTACGTGTATCTGATACGGGTCATCGTTCATGTACGAGAGACCTTTTACCTGATCCTTAGCGGCAAATGTTCCCGTAGTACAGGCCTGTTAAAACGTAACAAATGGGTAGGTAGATAGTATTTTTCAAATTTTCGTGTACAGTATACATTATTATAACTTTCAATCGTAAAGACACATCGAGCAGTTAACCCGAGAAGCGTCATATTGAACCACACTGTTATGTCAACACTATCAGTCTTTTAGGACTGATGTTGGCAAACGCGGACAGTGTCATTGTCATTGCGTCATGTTGCCTGTGATGTGCTCTGATTGGTTGAAACTACAGTTTCGACCAATCAGAGCACATCAGGCTCTTGATGACGATGATGATGAAGGGCCACCTAATGGAGACTCGCCAGTCTGTGCTGTCCTATGAAGGGAAAAGTTAAGTCTGACAATGCCCACCAAAGGATAGAAAACGTTTACCGTCGCCTATTGACGGAATCTTCAATGCCCCTAACATTGCTTATGTGTTGAGTCCAGAAACACCTAAAAAGGTAAATAAACCTAATTAGTAATGTTTTTCAGTTGTTTACAGGCGTATTTATTCTGTTAAGATTGCAGGAAGCCAGTGGATGGAGCTAATTCAAGACTGCTTGTTGTGGAATTCTATGTGGCTTTCTTCCAGCTAATGATGAACTTACAATATTATTTTCTCCTTAGCTTCGCCGAGCAGCTTGCATGCGGCCATTATCTCCCCATTGTCCATCAAATGCATTATTCCTATAGTAAGGTGCAGTTCCTCTGTCTTCGTGAATATGCACTCATCAATGCCTCTACCAGAGATCTCTTCCAGGACTTGTTCCTAAAACAAATAGGTAATAGTTAAGGGATTTTAGATAGTTTCAAATTCATACGAAGTTAATTTACGTTCTTAAAAACGTAATTACATCTTTTTGTTTGGACAAACGCGATAGTTCATGTTTATGTTATTAATTAAGTAAAAAGTAGTCTATGTCTTTACCGAGAAACCTATAGGAACTCTACTACCGGAGTTCAGCGTATGTAAATACATAAAAAAAATGAATTCAAATGAATGACAGTAAATACGAACCACAAATTATTAAAATAATTTTTAATTGCACTCTTTTTGAATCATTTGTATAAAATTCCGAATACAATCACCTGGCAGACGTCCACAGCGGTTCATAGGCCCCCATAATATGCTTATACATCGATTAAGCATATTCGTGCAACCATAAGCAACGTCAAAACATTACCTTGAACATTTTGAAGTTGCTCATAATATCAGTTGTGTTCATAGGTATAGAAAGATAGTGTGTCGGTCCTTGTTTATCCATTGATACTTTGAATATTAATACTCTGATTTGTCGCCTAGCTGCTCTAACGTTCTGAAAAAAACAAGAACATGTAACTGACGTGATTTAATTTCCAGGATAGGTAGTTCATAAAATGGGGTACGTAGATTTGAAATGGGAAGAACATTTTTTTTTATTAGATAAGTTATTTTCGGCCCATTTCAAAAAAGGAGGAGATTCTGAATTGGTTTGTATTTTTTTGTGTGTATGTTACGCGATATCTTTGACAATTATTCTTCAAGGGTTGTCCCATAGTAAATGTTATGAAAAAATATCACCCCTAAAAGTAAAAAAGCGGGGGGTGAAATTTCAATGGTACTGGACTTTTTATCTACTTCCCATTATTTGAAGTCAGTTATTTATTTTCTGAACACTGTTTCTTTAGTAGGTAAGTAATGTATTTCTTTGATTAGCTTGTTTGAGTTTGTCTGTCGTGTGACTGGTTCTTTCCTGGTCACCCTGCGTTAGGTTAGTGAACAGGTTGAATTGTGTTGGCTCTAAAGAGATCCTAATGCCGGGTATTGAAAGAATAATTAGAGTATCAGTAGTTGCGTACCTACTATGAATAGCTGATTTAACAATGGCTGATTTGAATGGAGAATCCATTAAAATCATATTAATGGAATGGAGAATCCATTTAAATTATATTAATGGATTCTCCATGATTTGATTTGAGCCATGTTGTTGAATCAGCCTGTATTAATTTGTAGGTAAGGTACCAACTATTAGATTTTTAGATAAGAAGCACCTATTAATTATAGACCTAGCCTATAGGTTTATTGAATACAGGGTGTGGCAAGTAAGTAATTTATATTTTTATCAAAGTTAACGAGAGATTCGTGTATTTTATTGTATGAAAATATCGACTAGAATTGTTAAATATTTTCTGTTTCCTAAAAACAAAACTTTCTAATTACGAAAAAGTATTTTCTCCAGGAGTCTCATTATCTTGTCACGCCATAAACTACCCGTACTACCCTATAAATACGAGATAGTAAAATAGGTTTTTTCTTTTAAATATATACTTAATTTTATATGTATGCGCCTCGATTTTTGTGTGCATTATCAAGAACTTAGGTTTCGTAAATTAAAATGATCATGAATACGACCGATGTGGCGCGGTGGGCGAAGGTCCGCCTGCGACACAGGAGGTTGCGGGTTCGATTCCCGCCCTGGGACAAATGTTTGTACGATCTGCAAATATTTGTTCCGGGTGTTCTGGGTATTTTCTATGTATAATAAAAAAATATCTATCTATGTAATGTATTGTATTAAGTATATCAGTCATCTAGTACCCATAACACAAGCTCTGCTTAGCTTGGGGCTAGATGATGCTGTGTGGATTGTCCAGCATTATTTATTTATTTATTATTTAATAAACTGACTGCTAATAGTTCCAAGTATACTGATGTCTCCGTCGTGTCCGTGTTTTGGTATTGAAATCATTGTTTTGGTTTCTGTCTCGATTCGCATTTTGGTGGCACCCCTCATTCCAACGATGTAACCAATGTAATGTCTGGAAACAATTAAAGGGCATCTTTAGTTATTTGGCTATTAAACTGGTAACAAATCCACGAGGTCGTTTCCAGCCTGGTAATTTACTACCAACTTTATCTCCTATCGCGGGTTCGATCCCCATGCGAGTGTATTTTTTTCCAAAATCTTTGAATACAGTTTTTATTTTTATCAAAATCGAGCGAGTGTTTCTCATTTTTTTTTATAAATCTTACCGTTTAGGATTTTTCTTTATTGCCCATCTCAAAGAAATGCCCTTTAGAATTAAGCTAGAATCCACAACATAATGCTGTGGAAGAATCTGATGTAAAATAGTCTATACGTCTGTAATAAGAAGGATCTTTATAACTGCGTATGCCGTAGAAGTTCGACATCTTATCAGTACGAGGGCCCCATTGAAGCTCTCTAGGGTAATACTAAGAATACCAGTGGTGTCCACAAGAACCAACCCTTCATTTTTGATTTTATATTTGCTTTAACTTGTGTAACATAAAAAAATATAAAACAAATACACTTTGTTTTCTTTTCATTTAGAAGAAGATTGTTTACGTTGAACCATTTTACAACCGTAGAGATTTGATTGTTTACATTGTCAAAATCGGTGTGTCATCTGCAAACAATTCAACTTTATGATCATCCTTACAAGATGGGGTAGATAAAAACAAAAATAGTCCGAAAATTGATCCCGGCACCCATAGTGGAGAACGCTTTCCATGCATATCATCTTTTAGTACTCGTGTCACAACAGGAAGTCAGAAATTTTAGAGCAACGCCCAATAATGGTTTTCTAATCAATGTGTCATGGACTATGGCGTAGACCATTGATTGCGTAGACGCTACGCAATCAAATTCACAAAAAAACACATCACAAAAAAACGCCTCAGCGTCATGTGATTTCTAACGGGCATCAAAATAACGATAATATATTATTAGCTAAAAATGACAAATAAACGTTTATTTTCAAAATTAGATTCCAGTGGGCCTTTGGAATCTTTAGTGTGACCTTTTGTTACTAAAACGTGTTCACCCGCGACCGCATAACCACGTAGGTAGGTAGTTTGTCTTCAAATTCTTTATCCATTACAGATCTTATTCTTCAATTATAATTATTTCTATTCATAGAGGTATTTTGACTATTAAATTGAGTTTTGTATGGGAAAATAATATAGATTCTTTGTTTTGCCGATTTGCCGCAAATGGCCCAATATTTTAACAATAACATCAAAGTCTATGCAAGCTCAGCTGTACGATTGAGGCGAATTCGCTTTCATTTCGTCATTTATCAGCGTTGTTCTCCGGACGGTCCGCGAATTTCGTTTAGGACATCAACATTTCCACAACGAAAGCTGTTGAACCAATAACACACTGTTCGTTTGTTGGAAAGCGGTTGATCCTATAACACACTGTTCGTTTGTTGGTAGTGGTAGGTCCATACGCGTCGTTAATATTGCCGTTTGAGATGCATTGTTTCCCCGTCGTAAATCATATTAGAAAATAACTAGAGTTTTCTTGGAGTTCATGGTTGCAAATGTAATGAAATTGAAGATAAAACAAACCCCAAATAAAAAACGAGTAATATTTTGTTTTTGAAAATATAAACTTGCAAACAACATTTATTTGAATTTAGAATTCCAAGTAAAACCGTAGATATTTCAGTTCAAAGTAGCCAGTTTGACATAACGACAATTTCATATGTACGTACCTAAAACGAATTAGATTTATTAAGATATATGACGACTTCTGTGGTGCAGTGGGCGCAGTAGGTTGCGGGTTCGATTCCCGCCGCGGGACAAATGTTTGTTTAATCTGCAAATATTTGTCTCGGGTCAGGGTGTTCTACGTATAAAATGTATGAATTTAAAAAAAATGTATATAAGTAGTTTATCAATCATGTAGTTCCCATAATACAAGCGCTGCTTAGTTTGCGGCTAGATGATGCTGTGTGAAACTGTCCAGCAATTAAAAATAAATTAAATATAATATTTTATGTGTATCAGGCTATGTGTATTCAATAAAAAGATGAAAAAAAGAATAGAACCCTAGCGCGAGTTTAAATAAGTATTGAGGTAGGTACTTAGGTAGAACGCATTCACACGGTAGCAAAAACCCACACTTTAACCTGAGGACTCACTTGGGCACGTGAAAAGATGTCACGTAATTCCTGGAGTTATGCACCATGATCGCCTCAACATCATGCTCAAGCTCGCCTGCTTGTACATCACGTTCATCATTGACATTGATAGGATCTGTGAAAATTGAACAGGTAAGGTAACCGGACCAGTACCTAGATAAACGTTTACCTAACCGGAAACTTGAAGCGTTTAGTTAACTTGTTTTTATTTTTCAAAATCTCCTATGCACTGAATTTTGCGTGTTTTACCTGTATGTAGGTATGTAGGGGCAGGGATCCTAAAGCGGGCACCCCCCAATAAAGTCGTAATTTCAATAGCCACAGCGGTGAAACAGCGCGTCGTCAAGCCCCCCTCCTTGCTTTCCCCGCAGCATTCACTAAGACCGCCTGAAAACGCGCGAACGCACGCTGCGCGACGGAAAAAAAATATTGGTCGGTATGATTTGAAAAATAATAGAAGGTATGTCGATTGTGTTTTCTCTATTGGTGAGTTAGTTGCCCTACTTTCAAAATGTGCATGTTATTTTATGACTATCTGGCGGTGTTTTGATTGTTTTTACTTGACTGTGTTCCATCAATTAGAGTCTAGAGTTTGATTGTAAAAAAAAACTGTCACAATAGGCAAAGCGGGCAGGGCTACCCACTTTGCCCGAGGAAAAATATGCATGATTCAGGTTCATTACTCATTACTTTTTACTCATTACTTTTATCTGTTTTAGATGGTCAAGACTTTTAGCCTTCCAACAAGCCTCCAAAACTCTTGAATCAGATTTTTTGCCAGCAACTGTCACGGAGAACCAACTGGAAACTTTGACATAAAACGACCAATACTGCACTTGATTCCCATGCACAGCACATCGCACCAAAGTCCAATGATCATAATACCATTAGCTAAAGTTGGAAACACACACACACGGCGAAGGAAAACACAGAAAGCTGAGGTTTTAACTAGTACTCCAATAAAAGATCAACACAGGGAGAAAATGACTGGAAAACGTAAGAAATAAGAAAACAAAATGAACGAGAAAAGAAATAAAGGAGATTTGTCAAAACAAAAAAGAGAAAATCTACGATAAAAAATATCAAGACAAGAAGACAAACGGGGTAACTGCATCATATGCAACGAACCATATGAAGATCCTCCCACAGATGATTGGATTCGTTGCGTAGACTGCCATTTATGGGCACACGACGCTTGCGACTGTGAAGAATTTTAATTATTTTGATTGATATGTTAATTATAGAAAAAGAGAACCTGTGATTTTAAACATTACGTTGATAATTAAACGATGAGTATTTTTTTCATTTTCGGTCTTTGATATTTTTTGCATTTTGCATAGTTGTTTGAATATGCCTGCTTTGTCCAAGGCACATGCCCGCTTTAGGCCTCTCCCTCGGGCAAAGCGGGTTTTACTAAGGGTTTTGTAAATTCTTTTATTTTTCTCTTCATTTTGTAATTTCAACATATATATTAAATATGCTCCTGCTACATTTAACTACATGAAATGTAGCACCGGTTATAGTTAGATTTGTACAATACTTGTATCTACCCCATTTTTTTTAATCTTTACCCGCTTTAGACCCCTTCCCCTACACTTACCTCACTAGAAGTTTTACCTAATCACTGACTTGACATTGCATGTAGGTAGGTAGGTACCAAGCATGATGTTGATTTTAAATTTCTTCCTATTATTTAATAATTAAGTACTTATAATCATGTATTTTACAATGTATACTTATTTATTTCATTAGGTACGTCAGAATAAAAAACTTTAAGGCCTGCGCAGACGAGGGACAGTTCTCGGGGTACTTTTTTGTCAGTCAAAATAGATCGTTTAGAACTAAATTGCATAACCCACACGACGACGGACTAAAACAAAGTACCGCATACAAAAGTCCCCCGAACAACCGAGATTATTACCTATTAATAGGTAGGTAGATACCTATGTAATACGCAACGGGTGGGATTTAGAAAACCGTCGCACGAATTTCGATAAAATAAGCACAGGGGGTGCAAGGGGTGGACTCCCCCATTCCAACGTTAGGAATAGAATAGTTTGCGAGAAATTAATATTTTAAACATTTTCAGGTTACGTATTGAAAAATAAATTAAATGTACTGGAGTTGGAGGCTTGTTCTGTAACGCAAATGCTTGGAAATCATAAAAAGATGGTCATTAATAAAGCGCGGGAATACTGAGGTTTTGAATCATTTTTTTTTACTATTTTTGATTTGCGAATTTGTCTCCTGGATTCCGATACGGTATACCTACATGATTATAATGGAGCAATCTTTGACTGATCCGAAAAGGATTTTATTCAAATTTTAAATTTAGTCCGACACTGTTAAGTCCACTAGGGAACATAAAAACACAAGGACGAGCCGAACGCAGCGTATTGATGGACTTGTTGGGGAGTCACAGAACCTAATTTAACCCTACTTCTAGTTATAGGCCTCACTCAAAGTTTGATCACTTTTATTTTTTTTAGTACTTAACCTCAAAATGTCATTTCTTGGAAAATATTCAATTCCTAACTTTGGGAGTGGTACTATCCATGCCTTCCACCCCCTATTCTTTTTTTACCTAAATTCGTGCGACGGCTTTCTACATCCCAACCTGCCTACTTACTTACCTTGGTGTAGCATGGTGGAATGGTAGCAGAGTGACGAGGATGTGCTTATACAAAAACAACACGGCAGCAGCGAAATATTCTTGGTAAACAACGTTGCTCTAGACAAAGATCAAACACGAAGAGCTAGGCAGAGGCGCTGCTAAACATTCGCAACCAGCAACTAAACAAAATAAATAAAACTCAAAACTATAAAATAACAAAATTAAAATGATGCATTCTATTGCATTAAGTAATGCACGGAACCAACGACGCATCTAGTTCACTTTAGGTAGTTGTGCGTTGTATGTACCCATACAAAAAATGTACATTACTCTAGGTTATACGTACATACGATTATACCTTATCCAATCTTCATTTGTATATTTTCAACCGAATTCAAAAAAAGAGGTTTTCAAATCATGTTTTTTGTGTTTTTACGTGATCTACTTACCTACAATATTAGGTATAACATAGACAGACACAAAAAAAACAGACGACCAGACGGAGTCGTCAAATAAGCGAAGCGAACTATAATAAATAATAAATTGATTATTACCTGTATGCACGTCTGTTCATTATGCCGTCGTAGTCAGAGCGAGACCTAATACTTCGGTATATCTTAATACTTGCAGTAAGGACAAAGAGCTGCCGGACGCGAAGCACCCTAAATTCCTGGTACAGGGTATCCGTGGGAAAACGGTAGGGCTTCCCTAAAGAGACCTTGATGAGTGCCCGCTGCGCTCTCTCCAACTGAATAAAATAGCTCTTTCCAGCACTCCCCCAAACAGAGATGCAATATTGGATTATGGATTGACATAGTGAAATTACTATATCTGTAGGCAATAAAACAACCGTCTTGCTCCGTAGCTAGTTTATTACTGCCCAAATACCCACACAGTATGACAAGATACAGTACATCCCTCCAACATTAATTTGGGAACCTGTAACAATTGATATAACGATATAATACAAACTTATAAACACTACTAAATTACTACTAACAATATTTTTTATAATTAATTGGTTTTCTGAGCCTCTTTGAGCGCACGAGCGGACTTGAACTTTCAACATTTGGATCTTTAATCTCATTCGGGTTAGTACTCTGTTCAACCGGTCGCGTCTCTTCTTCCACCTCCTCGCAAGCCTCTGCCCACACCTCATTGTCTTGTGGTTCGACTACGATTACATGATCCGCCCTATTCCCTACATTACTCCCATCACTATCAGTCGCGACCCGCACTTCTCTCTCCTCCACAGCGGTAGCCGTTGGAGACGGTGGGGAAGATGCCGGCGGCGTCGCGCAGGGCTGCACATGCACAATATGCTGTGACGTGGGGGGCGGAGACGGGGGCAGGGGCGGCGGCGACGGCGGCAGCGACGTGCTCGGCGCCGGCAGTGCTGGGCTGTTCGTGCCGGCCGTTTCGCTGTTTTCATTATTTACATTTGCATTTGTAAACTTTCTCATTTGATCTATGTGCCTGTTACAATGAGCGTTATAGTCCTTAAAGTAAATTTCAAACATTCTAGTGCCTATAACCTTGTTTACAATTCCTACACTCCAAACACTTTTTCTCGCTATAAACCACCTAGCCCAAACAGTTTCACCTACTTTAAAACATCTGTTAGGTTTCAGAGGCGTTGCTTCATGATTGTTCTTATTGAGCAATCTATTTTGTGGTAGAATTAAATCCAACCTACACCTTAAGTTCCTACCCAACATCAGCATAGCTGGTGTGAAACCTGTAGCACAATGGACTGTGTTTCTAAAATTAAACAGAAAACTCTGTAATTTTTCAATAACTTCTCTCTGACAGTTTCCTTCCGATAACAAACATTTTATCATCTTCTTACATGTTTTTACAGAATTTTCTGCTTGGCCATTGCTAGCAGCGTGATATATTGGCGATGTTAGGTGCTCGATACCATTGACTCGACAAAATGTATGAAATTCAGCTGAGCTAATTTTTATATCATTATCTGACACAATAACATTAGGCACACCAAACCTACAAAATATGTCTTTTAACTTTTGAATAAGCGCATGTGTAGAAGTGCCACGTTCCATGTAAATACATTCCAGCCATTTGGAAAACGCATCTACGACAATAAGGTAGACCGCCTGCCCTATAGACATGTAATCTATATGAATCCTGTACCAGGGGGTGGGGGGGCGCGGCCAAGGCGCGGGAGGGGCGCTCGGCGGCGCGCTGCGCACTGCGGCGCACGCGGCGCATGCTCCCACCCACCGCTCTATGTCGCCGTCGATACCCGGCCACCACATTCTGCTGCGAGCTACACTTTTGGTTTTCACGATACCAAAATGTGCTGAATGCAAATCCGCCAACATCCTATTCCTGAAAACGGTCGGAATCACTACCCTATGGCCACGGAAAAGACACCCATCTATAACTTCTAAATCCGTTTTGCATTGAAAATATGGCGCTATTGATTTACAGTTAATTTTCCTAGGCCAACCGATGTTCATGTATTTGATAACTGTCTTCAAAACATCATCGGCGGCGATCGTGCGCTTGATATCTCCGAATAAAACCGGTTCTACACTAGCTTCTAAGAAAAGAAAATATTTAGAACTTCCCTCATGTTGTACCTCATGCATGTTATCGCTGTCTGAACCCGATAACGGTGACCTAGAAAAATAATCTGCAATCTCATTATTTTTACCGTCAATGTACTTTGGCGTGTAGTTGTATGCGGACAAAATTATTGCATATCTTTGAAGCCGTAAGGCGGCCGTTACAGAAATCCCATTACCTTTTCCAAAAATGGACAGTAAAGGCCGGTGGTCGGTTTTCAAAATAAAAGGGTCTCGACGACCGTACACGTACTGATGAAAATGTTTAACCCCAAAAATAATAGCCGTCGCTTCCTTTTGTATTTGGCTATAGTTTTTCTCACTTGCCGATAATGACCGTGAGGCGAAAGCTATCGGACGCTCGCGTCCGTCCGGGTCGCGATGCGCAAGCACGGCGCCCAGCCCGCACGGGCCCGCGTCCACGGTCAGCACCAGCGGCGCGTCCGGATCGAAATGCGCC
Organism: Perizoma flavofasciatum; assembly: GCA_958496245.1. NCBI lineage: Eukaryota > Metazoa > Arthropoda > Insecta > Lepidoptera > Geometridae > Perizoma > Perizoma flavofasciatum. Next base: position 9,840,183 of record OY292421.1, read on the forward strand.
AGCACTCGATCGCTGGCCAGCGCACGCTTCACGCTCTCGAACGCCGCCTGCTGGCGCTCTCCCCACACCCACTCCGCGCCCGCGCGTAGTAGTTCGTGTAGTGGACTCAGTAATGCCGATGCACTCGGAATGAAATTCCTATAATAGTTCACTACACCTAGAAATCGTTTTACCCCTAAAACGTCGATGGGGGCCGGTGCGCCGAGGATCGCCTGAACCTTGGTCGGACTGGTTTTTAACCCGCTCTTATCTATAACGTAGCCTAAATAAGTTACACTTTTCTCAAAAAAAAAACATTTTTCTTTCTGTAGTCGCAATCCTGCATTTTGCAATCTACACAAAACTTCCCGTAACCTTGATAAATATATTTCTTTTGTTTGCCCCGTTATACAAATATCGTCAAGCCACACGCTAACTCCCTCTAATCCTGCTAGCAAGGTTTCCATAGCCTTTTGAAAGATGGCAGGTGCACAAGCTAAACCATAGACTAAACGAGTGTAGGAAAATAAACCTTTGTGCGTTGTTATAGTGGTCAACTTTTGAGATGATTTTGTTAGCTTAAATTGATTGTAGGCATTACTCAAGTCTATTTTTGAATAATGCTCCCCGCCTCCTATTTTGGAAAACACTTCTTCTATTCGCGGCAAGGGGTACTTATCAATCTCCAACTCTTTATTCAATGTACATGAGAAATCTCCCGCTATTTTCAATTTCCCATTATCTTTCAAAACTGGGACTATGGGCGTGGCGTAATCTGAATAACTAACCGGTATCAGGATACCTAAACTGACAAGCCTATCCAGTTCTTTGCCAACCTTGTCCCTGAGGGCGAAAGGAACAGTACGTGGTTTAAAAAATTTTGGCATTGCATTTTCTTTTAAATGTAATTCAACTTCAAACTTATTAAAACATCCTAATTCATCTTTCCAAACGTCTGGATACTGCTTCAAGATACGTTGCACTTCTTCAATGTTTTTATTCGTACACATTATATTATAATTTTTCAACGCAAAATACATTTTAAACTTTGTCATGAAATCACGGCCTAGCAATGGTGGTCCACCGTTTTGTAAGACATATATTTTAATATTTTCACTTAAATTAGAATAAGTAACTTTAGCCACAAAATAGCCTAGGGGCGTGATTTTATGACCATTGTACAGACACATTTTCAAATCACTTTTTAACAAGCTTACCTCAGAAAAATGTTGTAAAAACAATTTTTCTGAGATAACAGTGCTTCCTGACCCAGTATCTAACTCCATGCATATATCTACTTTGTTTACACTAACAGTAATTTTTATAGGATTATAATCAACATACCTTAGATTAAAAAGTTCACACTCACTGCAATCGCCTTGAGAATTGTCTATCTCCTCCGTGATGATATTGTGTAAAGTAGAGTTTTTAGCCGCACATAACTTTTTGAGATGACCTTTCTGTCCACAAATTAAACACTTGTAGTTTTTAAACCTACACTTGGCTGCATTGTGGTTTTTTAAACCACACACTGCACATCGCAATTGCTCGCCGTGGTCGTCGACCTTGCGGGCTGCGGCGGCGCTCCCGCCTGGTGCCGCGTGCCGCGTGGCACCCGCGCCAGCTCGCACGTAGAAAACCGGCTCCTCCTTCACGACGACGTCACTCACGGTACCGCCATCAGCACGCGCCTGGCGCGCACACGATGCCTTCTGCGCGACCTCCACCGCCTGCGCAAGCGTTAGCGTCTTGGAGTCGCGTTCAAAGAGTTTATCACGCTCGTGTCCCGTTCTGAAGCCTAGCACGAAACGATCACGCAGCAGCGTGTCCAGTTCTGTGCCGAATTCGCAGTACACGGCTAATCCTCGAAGCCGCACCGCCCATGCCTCGATGCTTTCACCGTCGGATTTTACCGCTTCATAGAACTTCGCCCTATCGGCGAACGTCGACCTTTTTGGCGTGAAATGTTTGTTGAGTACGTTTACTAGCTCACTATATGCAATTTCTTCGAGCTTCTTCGGATGTATGAGATTCCGAAGCAGGCGGTAGGATTCGTCCGATAGATGCGTTATCAACACTGCACTTTGATTACTATCAGAGATGCTGTTTAATTTTATAAACTGCGTTAGTTTGCCGAAGAAAACTTCCCATTCGTGGATTTTATAATCAAAAACGGATAAATTGCCGAGAAAATTCGCCATTTCCGAAATACGCGGGTAGATCGCGGCCTCGTCGCTAGATACTATATCTGTAGGCAATAAAACAACCGTCTTGCTCCGTAGCTAGTTTATTACTGCCCAAATACCCACACAGTATGACAAGATACAGTACAGAAATATATACCATTCTCAGGGTATCAGGAGGGCTGCATTCGCGAAGACATTTAATTATGTATATCAGTTTCCTAACACGACCATACAGGGTTGAAAGATGGTCCTTGTAAGAAAGATTTTCATCTAAGGTTGTGCCTAGGTACTTGATTGTAGGGGTTCGGTCAATAGAACTATAAGAGCAGCAAGAATGTGTGGAATTATCCGTACGGCAAGAATGCAATTTAAGAGTAAGCGAGGGCGGGGGACTTGTGACTGAGGTCTTAGAGAAGGCGAGGTGTTTTGTTTTATTAATGTTTAAGGTAAGTAGATTATCAAGGGCATTCCCTATAGCCGATAAACCTTCTTGCGCGAGTGTATAAACTCTGTCCCTGTCATCACCATGAAACAAAATTGCAGTGTCGTCGGCATATGCTATCACTTCAGCGTTATCTAAAGGATATCATTCATATATAAAACGAACAAAGTTGGGCCCAAGACACTGCCTTGGGGTACACCAAAATTGATTGAAAGCTGAACACTGCTCGTTGCATATCTTAACACACTGTCTTCGATTTGTCAGATAGCTCCTGAACCAATCGTGTGTGACATCTCTGACTGCGGCGGATTCTAGTTTTTTTAAGAGTAAAAAAAGTTGTCGTTTTTTACCTACAAAGACAAATGCTGGTTGAGTGACGTGCTCGTGCAATGGCTCGATCCTAATAGTTCTGATGCGACATTGTTGTGACCAGTAGTTTGGCAAATATTCTTGATAGACTTCCAAAGATTTTTCTGGTCGTTTTTGCTTTCATCTATTAGCCGGCTGTTATACTGACTTTTAACTCTACGCAGCAGTTTGTTGCAAAAGTTCCTGTACCTATTGTATATTTTCCGCCTCTCAGTATCGTTAGGGTGGTTCCTACAGTCTTGGTGTAACTTATCGCGGTGCCTCATGCAACGTATCAGGCCTGGCGTTATCCAAGGTTTGTAGCTAACTATTTTACGACCGATTCGAACTTTAGTTGTGTGTAGGTGTATACTTTTGTTTACTATGGCGTAAAGATTCAATAAAGCGCTATCAATGTCTGGATCGTTTGTAACTGCGGTCCAGTCCATTTCTGACAATTTAGCAGCAACTGCGTCAGTGTCCGTTTTGGAACACCATCGCAGCTTACGGCTGACGTTGTGTTTCGACAACGTGAGACCAGCCATGACTAAGGAGTGGTCGGTGATGGATGACTCACAAACTAGGCCTGATGATTTGGCATAGGTCTTTATGAATATAATTATGGTCTAGACACGTATGGACTCTCGTTGGTCTGGTAATAGCGGGTAAGAGACTATGTGAGGCCATAAGACAGAGATACTCAGAGTTGATTGTGTGCATCACCATAGATATCTATGTTTATATCACCAGCAATTAGCAGACACGGTTTGTTCTTTATGGTTGAAAGTACAGTGTCTAAAGAATTCAGAAAGGAATCCAAAGATGGTATTGAATAGGATCTGTAAATTCCGAGAACTGTTATCCTATCATTTATCGTAACTAGTAGGCGGTCGGCGTCGTCAAGTTTTGGTTCGCTTGCTGTAGAAACATGAGTGCTTTTTACGTAAATAACGACACCACCATTTTTGTTAAATTGTGTGGTCGAGCGATAGAAGTATATCCTGGCAGAGAGCTGATGACCGTTCCGTCTGTGTGCCAGCATTCCGTCAACACGATGACATCAACGTCACATTCCAGGCGCTGTAGCGCAACTAAAAAATCATCAAAGTTTTTTTTGTATACTTCTTATGTTTTGAGACAGAATTTTAAAGTCATGCGACTCCGAGATGAAAAAATTTCGACACGATTCTAAAGATTTAAAAGAATGACAATCAAAACTATGAACTAAAACTAAACGACAAATATATTATAATACAATAAACTATAGCTGTTAAGTACAACAGTGTACAATAACCGTATGTACATACAAGCTCAACACCTAGAATGCACAGCCGGAATCGGTCGGGAGACCGGCGGCCTCTCATTGTGGATGGTGTTCGGATTATCATGCTGTGCCAACTACAGCCTGATAACTTTGTTCCACCGATTAACTAACATTGATAACGCGTTAAAAGTGTGACCAGGTTCAGTATTTTAATACTTTTTCAGTATATTTTATAGGTTTTTTAGAATATCAGTATTTTTGTAGGTATATTGCCAGAAGTCGGTATTTTTCGGTATATTTTGGTTAAGGAGTTGGTAACACCGTAAGCAATCGTCCTCGCAAACGTCGCGAACCAATGTTCGGGGAATTCCGTGAACATCAATTATCTAAATAATCCCCGGATTCAGTCTACGTTTCCTTTGGGAGCAAAGATCAGTTATTTACAGATAGGACATGATAGGCGGGCCGCCGCCGCCGCCATTGTAGGACTATTAAACTATGCAATAAATAATCTATAAGGTATTCATAAAACTGAAAACTATTCTAAGTTTTCAGTTTTATGAATAGGTAAGTAGATAGGTACATACAATACTTTCGGGTATGACTTACAAATAGTATCTACTCGTCCAATAGGTACCTACGGTTTGTTTAGGTGAAATGATTTTCTGCTCTGCACTGTACTTAATCTTTGAGGATGTTCTGACAAAAATTCGGGAATTTCCCCTAATTAGTACTACGTTTTTGCCGACATATAAATAAAGCGCATTTTTTCTTTGTTTTCAAAATGCAGTTAATCGATGAAGAATATAGAACCCTAAAACTTGATCGCAAAGTAAGTATTTTTTTTTTATTTAAAATTTCCCTTTCTTGTGAACAATCTTGGGTTGAAGTTGGGAAAATTTCTAGCAGTGATGGAATGTTAAAATACAAAAACTAGTTTCAGTAAATCTCTGTTATGTATACCGGTCTCTAATGCTGACCAAAGAAACAGATTTATGAACAAAAATTTATCAGCTATTTTAAAAACAAAGAAAGGTGTTAAAGATGAAGGAGGTTGTATATCCTTCAAACAGAAAGTTAAAATATAACTTTAACATTTATAGCGTTGATTGTTGATTGTTGAGGTCGGTATATTTTAGTGTTTTTTGGAGGGGCCTCGGTATTTTCGTAAAAAATAATCTGGTCACACTGCGCATTAATCAGCGTAGCCTACTCTGAGCCTCGAAACATTGAAATTGTTGGTCATTATTGTACCTACCTATTTAAGCGCTATGTTTTATTTTTGTATCCAAACATACATTGCACAAAAGCATACCTACATTGGAAAAATGGAAACAAACAGCTTACATAGAAAAATGGAAACATAGCTTCTTTTTAGATAAAGCGTAGTAAATGTGGTACTTATCACGTGCAATTTCGTTCACAGGCTTTAATTTATATTCCCTTGTAACTACAACCCGGTCAAAATACCTGTGCACCTAGCGTCGATGACGTCATATCGCCGCTCTGGTACAGTTTGCAAAACAAGTATAAATAAATAAATAATGCTGGACATTTTCACACAGCATCATCTAGCCCCAAACTAAGCAGAGCTTGTATTATGGGAACTACATGACTGATATACTACTTATATACATTTTTTTTGTAAATACATACATATTATACATAGAAAACACCCAGACCCGAGACAAATATTTGTAGATACACACATTTGTCCCGTGGCAGGAATTGAACCCGCAACCTTCTGCGTCTCAGGCGGGCCTTCGCCCACTGCGCCACAGAGGTCGTCGCAAGATATATTAATTTTGTACAATAAAAAAATAATTTCTGTGAGTAAAATTTATATTAAGAATTCAGTCAATACACAGCATTTGTAATAATCGAACAAACGTATTAACGTAAAAAAACACGTATGAAATCAAATTTCACTTCAAAAATAAAAACAAATCAGTCCAAACCTAACAGTACAAGGAGGAGTATCACATTCCGGCGAGGTGCACAAATATTTTAAACGGGACTTACATATAGGACTTAAGATATTCAGGATACAAACTAGGCACCTATGTAGATAGGTAGATGCCCTTCGCCCTGCACTACAACTGTTTTATACAATACTAGCGGTAGCGGCCCGTCCCGGCTTCGCACGGGTATTTAACAAAACCTTTAAAAAAAAATTAACACACACATACACTTCCTATGTGCAGTTTTTTTTGCAGTTTATTTCTTAACATTGACTCCCCTCCCATACCCCAGTGACGCCTACTTGACAGTCTGTCGTAAGTATATTAAGAGGTCAACAAGATTCTCCGTCGCTCCTCAGGGAAGCTAGTCAACTGTGTGTTCCTGAGAATCGTGCTCGGTTCAGGCCAGGACGTGTCCCTTTGTTTGCTCCTATTTCTGCAAGGACCGTAGCGCGACAACAGTCTCCTATCTGTCGAGTGCAAAGGAACTTAAATGTACTTCATCACGAAACATCCTCAGGTTGATCTGTTTGCGGATGGATGGATGTCTTAGTTTTTGTGAGAGTGATTTTTGTGTATAGTGGTGTGTTTAGGTTATTTTTTATTACATCCCTAGTATCTAGCGTTGTGATAATTTGTTGCTTTAAGTATTTTAATTAAAAAGGTTTGATTTTATGTTTCTTTAGTGTAGTGTATGTTAATTTTTATCATATTGTTGAATAGATTTTTTTTTTTGTGTTTATATATCCCTATATATATATATTTAATTATAATTTACAAGTACGACGAATTAGATGTAAGTTATCTGTTAGTTTTTTAGTACATTTTTACGCCTTGGGTTACATTAAGGAGTTTTAGTAAGGATCCCTAATTTTTTTGAAATTTAATATAGCCTATATCAAATCGGTCCAGTAGTTTCAGAACCTATTCAATGCAAACAAACAAATAATCAAATCTTTCCTCTTTATAATATTATATAAAATTATAGATACTGTATACTATTTTACATATAACTATTGTATAGGTACCTATTCATTCCTACTTAAAATGTAACTCGAACAACAGAACGAGTGCAAATCGTCGTTTATACCTATCACGTTTTCTTATTTTTATCCACTTGACAAAAAACCGTATCAATCTGCACCAATTCTCCCTAATCATCTTTAAAATCACCATGGACCTGAAATTCACTAAATTCAACTTTTAGGTACAGCCAACATTACATAATGCTAGGTTTGGTAGTTGTTCCCTTATTAGTTATTGGCCAACCTTCGCTGTTGCTGTAATGCTGCGTTGCGCGGTCATTGCCTCCCTATTCGGCGAGCCTCACTGCCTGCATGATATAATACAAGTCGGCTGGTAGTACCCATCGTCTCCCACCGAATCTCGCTGCGACAGATGCAACTCGTTCAATTCGAAAACCCCAAAGTCAAAGTCAGCAAATCTCTCCAGCACTTCGGAGCCGTCAAATGTTTCCCGCGTCTTCATTGCATCGTAGGCGTCGCTCGGTTTACGATATTTGGAGTTCAGCAGTGTGACGTGTAGTTTGACATGCTCCCTGTTGTTTTGTCTGTCCATGTATCCTGTAAAATTTATGTATATTATTACATTAATATTCATAAATTAGGATTACGTTTGACACCCAACAGTCATAAACATCCTGCCCTAAATTAGGATTCTCACTAGAAAACTGCAAAAAATTTGGGTATAGTTGAGTCGTGAGCAAGAAGTAGATTTATAAGTAGTTGATTTATAGGTAGGTGTGTTGGCGATGTAAGCGGGGCACGGGATACGACGCATGTCATAGCTACCCATGACCATGAGCGTGTGCTTACCTCTCACTCGATTTACCTGTGATAGTTGCCGCAACTATAAAATCGAGCGCATTGTTTATTTTTTTATAATACTAAAGAGGCAAACAAACTTACGGCCCACCTGGTGGTAAGCGGTTACTGTAGTCTTTGGACGTTTCGTTTGAAATACCAGAGGAATCACTCACGCATTGCCTCCCTGAGATATCAAGATGAAAGATCTCATGTGCCTGTAATTTCACCGGCAACCATACCCTTCAAACCAGAACACAGCATAGAGAACATGACTGCTTGGCAGCAGAAATAGGCATAGTGGTAGCACTTATCCGGTCCGGACGAGCCCTTTACGAGCTTTTTTTTACTGACATGCCCTTTTTTCTATTTTCTTTCTATCAAAGGTTCTATGCTGATTAAAGAACATGTCGAAACAGTGAAATTAAATGAAATTTTTGCTTTGATATTTTTAAAACTCTGCGAGACACTCCTCAAACGGAGGAAACAGTGCAAAAACTCCGGTAGCTTTCTTATCGGCCCTTCAACGGATTGGACTGAAACAGAAAGGGTATTTGTGAAAAAATTCAAATGCCGGGTAAAAACCTAGTGTTCCAAATGACCTACTAAATAAGTTTTAAATGAAGCAAACCTGCTTTATAATAGTGGTCCACCAACTGATCAGCTAAGGTTTGCAGAAAGTCGGTAGCGCCCTCTTCGTAAACGCGCGCGTATAGTACGTCAATCTGTTTCGGATCGTCGTTCATATATGACAGACCTTTAACCCTGACCCGTAGCGGCGAATGCTCTCGTAGCAACGGCCTGTTGAAAAATCATGTGCATCATAAGTATTTATTTTATAATATTCCAAAAAAAACTAACCTTATATTTTCCCGAAATGAGATAATAAAACCTATAACACCCAATAGTTACATAAACTATAAGACCTGACCACTGACGAGAAAATAGGACTCGGTAGTACCTATTATTGTTTTTCTATGAGTCCAGCATTATTTAAAGTACTAGGTGCTTCGCTTTTAAAAACTGAGTGATTGAAAAAGTCAATGGCGCGGCGCATCAAACTTTTTTTTCTCGTCCCGTGGCCCTGATCTGAGTACATACTAAGATACTACGAGCGTGTCTGTTCTAATTTCAAATATTATTAACAACTCATGAGTTCATGACACACTTGAGATCGCAATCAGACGGATAAATACGGGTCTTGCGTTTTTTTTTCAAGAAGTTATCATTTGATTAGCATATCAGTTAGTGATATTTGGTTTTGGTAAAAAACACAAGACAAGCGACCACAAACTAGAAGAAATGTAACAGCGCCCCCATCCGATTTAAGCCTGAATTCATAGTCGGGGGTTGAACAGTCCCCCAAAATCCATCATTCAGCATTCGCCTTATAGCTGGGTGCATAAAGGTTGAATTCACACTTGAATTTTTACTTAGCGCCTGAACAGTCCCCTAGGGAAGCCCCTATTTGACTATGAATTCGGGCCTTAATGATGACTTAGAGAAGGTTGTAGGAAGTTGGTGGATAAGACTGAGACCTGATTGTAATTCTTTCACAACCATGTGTTAGCTTCTAGAAATTGGCCTCAATTTCTAGTTACTCCAAATTAGTTGTTACTTATTTTTTTTGTGTTAAAATCTTTGAACGTATAATTAAAAATAAATATTATGCGCTGGCAGCACCGAGGCTGTCGGCGCATACGACGAGACAGAGGAAGTCGGGGACAGCCATGTTGGCTAGGGGTTGTTTTGAGGGAATTGTAAAAGGAAGTTTTTGGAAAATCGTGCGTGGTATAAACTGAATATACAGAAATAACATCTTCAGTAAAAGTGTGAGTGGGATAACATATTCTATGGTGAGTTTTTAACAGTCAGAAGTGGGATCGAATCTGGTTTTTTCGGCATGGTGAACAGGTATGTCCAACCAACTAGATTCTATTTTTAGAACATGGTCGTTTTCACTCAAAATAATGATTACGTATGTTTTTGCGAAGAATATCGAATTAAGTTTGTACCTATCCCGGGTGGACAATTTTAAACGAGAAATATTACAAGCCTTTGTAACATGGTACCCAGTTTTCGAGCTGGTTGTCCAATCGGTCCAATGTTCACATTTTATGGAAACGGTTATGTTTTTCTTGTGCTTAGATCATGTAATAGTCATCCATCAGATGCATAATATACACAAGAATAATGGATTATTGATAAGCAAGCTATTTGGGTGCTATTTGCTATCATTCGGAACAATTTGCTAGTTATGTACTATGCTTGCTTTTGTGTGCACTGTGTGTTGGGATGGGACAGTATATATATAAATTGAATAGCTGAATAATATAAGCATGGTGCATGTATATACCACTGCCTCAATAAAAGCAGCACATTTAGCTGCGGGTTGAACAATGGTTTGGCTAAAAATAACCGTAGCTACAAAACTAATTACTGGATATATTCTAAATAAAGTTCTGATAATGTATTATTGTTTAGTAAAACAACATTGACATGTCACAGTGATAAATGCTTTTTCTTTAACTAAAGGAATATCCATATGTTGCCTAATAGCTGAACATTTGTTTATTTTATTTTTTAATAACTATAAATGTGTAAATTGGATGGGATGGATTTAAACATAACATATAGGTACTCTAGTGACATACAAGAGAAGATGTTACAGAAATGAAGAAAGCCCCCCCAGTCAAAGAACTTCATCGGTAAAAGTTAGATTGAATACAGTCATGTTACTGTACTTTATTATTAGTCTCATAAACATAGACATATTGTAAGATAACATGTAAAACAATGTAATTGATTGCTAAGCCAAGTTCTAAAATAATAATAATCTCAGTGTAATAATTCAGAATTATTTTCGGCTTAGTCTTCGTTTTGGTCACCCTACATTAGGTTAGTAACCTGACCGGGTTAAGTTATGGTATCTTTGTGGGGGATGGCGAACTGAACCAGTGTGGTAAAAGAAGTCACCCAAGCAATTGTTCATTTAATAATAAAACACAATCAAGTCACCAAACATGCAGTGCTACACAAATTAAGTCTTATTATACAATTTTTGTATATTTGATTCCGCTATGGTTAATAATGGGTCAAAATGTTTGAAAATGAGTTCATTTATTTTAACCATGGTTAGATGAGCTCATTATAAATGAGTTCAATATTGGATCAGAATACACACATATTAGTTTTGAAGAAATTATTTTTGCCGGTTAATGATTTTTGGTATTTCTGATGATTATGCTATGTTGGTACATTTTGTTTTGGATTTGATTCTTTATTATGTTTTTGTTTTTTCCTCTCCTTGCCTCTTTTTCCTTACATATTCTATCATTCTCTACAAATCGTGATAACATTGAAGTAAACATAAAGCAATGGTTCGGTCTGGGAAGAGTGAGTCACCTGTGGGCTTTACGCCCCCTAGGCGCAGGAGTAGCGCGCATCGCCGTAGTATTTTCTACGATCAAACATCAACGGATGATACTGCAGTCGGTTTTACGCGAAGAAGTAGTAAGATTAGGAGTTGTAACAAACGCCATCGTGCTAAAGTGAGCAGATCAAGATCCCTAAGTAGGAAACGCATACGACAAACAAGACGTCGTCGTCGCCGACGTGATATCTCATCAACATCATCGATGTCAACAAGTGATCGGGATCGAGAAAGGCGTCGTCACTCAAGACGAAATCGTTCGAGAACAAAGAGCCATCGACGTCGGCCATCACACACTAAATCAAAAGTAAAAGAAAAAAACGAACTTAATACTGAGAACATCTTGTTGAAGACTTTTCTTGATATAATGCAGGAGAAATGTACGAATAGTCCATTCTCGTACACAGGGGCACAAAACGTTCTGCCTGTATTCGACCCAAAATCTAAGAATCAGTCTGCAGCAGATTGGCTTCGTAAAGTCAACGAAACGGCTACAATATATAACTGGCAGGAAAAACAAATTATATATCATGCCTTACCTAAACTGTCTGGACTAGCTAAACGATGGTATGAAGGACTTAAGTCAGTAGATCTTACTTGGAGCCAATGGCAGGAACGTATTTTAGCAACTTTTCCCGATGATCGAAATTATGGTGACAAGTTAGCAGAAATGTTGGAGCGAAGAAGTAGACGCGAGGAGTCGCTGGAAGAATATTACTATGATAAAATGATGTTAATCAACGCATGTGACATTGACGGAAGGAAAGCAGTTGATTGTCTGATTCATGGAATTTATGACCATAATATAAAACTCAATGCACAAGGTGCCAACTTTAAAGAGCCAATCGAGGTTCTGAGATTTTTACGGAGTATTTCAAGGAATATAACCACAAGTCAACCTCGAAAGGCATTTATTCCAAGTAAGCAACATGCTGGAGAACGTGTAGTAAGAAATGAATTTAACGACAAGTTTAAGAACCTTAAGTGTTTCAATTGTTCGGAGACAGGTCATGCAGTGATACGCTGTACAAAACCTCTAATCAAGTGTAGCAAATGCCAAAAATTGGGTCATAGTTCGGACTATTGTGAAAGATTGAAATCACGTATGGGTAATAACAATCAAAAAGGTGAATTAGAACCACCCAGTAGGTCTCAAAAGATACTTAAGATTACGGGAACTGATAAATACAGTAATGACAAATACTTTAAGATGGTAACAGTTAATGAACGTCTTCACAAAGCTTACATTGATTTTGGAAGCGAATGTTCGATAATCAAGGCTAGTTTGGTTAAAGAAAAAGGTCTTGAGGTTCTTAAAGATGATCTTCCGATGTTGAAAGGGTTTGGTACTGAGAATAAAATTTCTCCAATAGGTAGTTGTGACGTTCGTATCACAATTGATGCTGTAACTGCTGATTGCCAATTTTTGTCGTGGCTGATGAATTGTTGAACACTGATTTATTGATCGGCCAGAATTTGACGGAGCTACCATTTGTTATAGTCCACAAAACAAGTTCTGACTTGTACTTCTATTCGAACGAGTCGAATCTAGATAAAGTTAAAATTTACAATGAGTCTAAAACGATTTTGTCCGGTACTCAAGCTGTTGCGATTTATACTGATACAGATGTTACTGGACAAATTTATGTGCCGTCAATGACCTGCTTGAAGGAGAATTGCGAATATTTGATACTTCAAGGAATATACACTTTACGTAATGGACGGGGTCACCTAATGTTGATTAATATTTCTGGTAAGAAAATTACACTTGAGAAGAATAAATTGCTTAGTAGAGGACATCATTTGCCAGATATTGGTAAATTTAAAACAGGTGAACCCGATGTTAAAGAGATCAAAAGATTGGAACTTTCTGAAGAACCATGTGACAATTATTCAGAAAAGGTTGACATTTCGATGGATATGCTAAACATCGGAGATAATGTGTCTGAAGACGAGAAAATAAAGTTATTGGAGTTACTCAACCGATACAGGGATGGCTTTGCACTAAAGTCGCAAGAATTGGGATTAACTCAAGTTGCAGAGATGCATATTAAGCTAACAGATGATATTCCCGTATCGTACAAACCTTACAGACTCCCTTTCGCTGAAAGGAGGGTCGTTCAAGGCATGGTTGAAGACCTCCTTACTAACGAAGTTATCAGGGAATCTAACTCATCTTACGCCAGTCCTATTGTGTTGGTAAAGAAAAAGAATGACGAATATCGTCTCTGTGTGGATTATAGAGCTTTAAATAAGAAGATAATTAAAGATCGCTACCCGATGCCTGTTATCGATGATCAGTTGGACAGACTCAGCGGAAACAAGTACTTTACTAGTCTTGATCTAGCATCCGGTTACCATCAAATACCAGTCGCCGAGGAATCCAGACACCTTACAGCATTCATTACTCCAGATGGCCATTACGAATATACGCGGATGCCATTTGGATTGGTGAATGCACCAGCTGTTTTCCAACAGATGATCAATAAGGCTTTGGGATCTAAAAGGTTTGAATTGGCTATCCCATATCTAGACGATATATTGACAGCAGCACCAACCATAGGACAATCTCTAGAAAAGTTAGAAGCGTTATTAATATTGCTACGTGATGCCCATCTTACACTGAATCTGTCTAAATGTCATTTCCTTAAATCGTCAATCGAATATTTGGGGTATGAAATTTCTGAAAACGGGTTACAACCTGGCTTCAATAAAACTAGAGCTGTTTCAGATTTTCCTACACCAACCAATGTTCACCAAGTGAGACAGTTTATTGGCTTAGCCAGTTTCTTCAGAAGATTCGTTTTTGATTTTGCCAAAATCGCTCGACCTCTCACTATGCTAACTAAAAACGATGTAGCTTGGTCATGGGGACCAGAGCAAGAAGCTGCATTCAAGGAAATGAAAAACAGACTCGTATCTCGACCAGTTTTAGCGCTATACAACCCAGAATATGCTACTGAAGTTCACTGCGATGCAAGTAAACTTGGATTGGGAGGGATACTGCTTCAAAAACTAGATGAGAAATCTCCCCTACGACCAGTATCGTACTACAGCCGGCAAACTACAAAAAGTGAAGAGTTTCTACATTCATATGAGTTGGAAACAATGGCTGTTGTAGCTGCACTCAAGAAATTTCGTATATACTTAATCGGGTTGTCATTTAAGGTTATGACTGACTGCAATGCTCTGAGATGTACTCTGAGTAAACGAGACTTAATGCCGAGAATAGCGAGATGGTGGTTACAACTTCAAGAATTTGATTTTACCATTGAATACCGTCCCGGAGAATCAATGAAGCACGCTGACGCTCTCAGCCGAAATCCAATACTGATAAGGAATGAAATTAATGACTTGGAAATTATGAACATAAGAACTGAAGACTGGTTGCATACAGTTCAGATGACTGATTCTAAACTCAAACTCATCCGAGACGTGTTGGAGACAAAGGAAAAAGAGATCAAAGAAATTGTTAACAATTACTGCATAAAAAATAACCGACTATACAGACGGGTGGGCAAAGATCTAAGATGGGTAGTACCACATGGTGCAAGATGGCGAATCTGTCAACTATGCCATGACGAATCTGGTCATTTTGCTTTTGACAAAACATTTGAAAAAATGAGTAAAGAATATTGGTTTCCTAAAATGAGAAGATTTGTAAAAAAATATGTTGCCGCTTGTATGAATTGTGCCTTTAACAAGAAACCGGCTGCTAAAGAGTCTGGATATTTACACCCGATACCAAAGACTGATAAAATTTTCCACACTTTGCATCTAGATCATTTGGGCCCCTTTGTTCGAAGCAAAAGAGGCAATGTATACATACTTGGAGTAATAGATAGCTTTAGTAAGTTTATCTTCGTTAAAGCCGTGCGAGACACTAAATCAAGAACAACTGTAAAGGTCCTAGAAGACATATTTGCTACTATTGGTAATCCAAAGATAATAATATCAGACCAGGGTACTAGTTTCACTTCAGCCGAGTTTAAAAAATTTGCAAACGCGATTGGTACAAAACATGTCCTCAACGCCGTAGCGACACCACGTGCAAACGGTCAGATTGAGCGTTATAATAGAACTATTTTAAGCTCTCTTGCATCGATGAACCATAATCTTGACGAAGCCGAATGGGATTTGAATATACCCAAACTACAGTGGAGTCTTAACAACACTATCAATAAAGGCATAGGAAAAGCGCCAGCGGAAGTTGTGTTTGGTCATAGAACCACAAATGCTCCAGAAGAAATTGTCGATACATCATGTGAACTAGAAAGGGAAGACATCCGTCATGATGTAAAAGTGACTATAGAAAAACAGCAAAAAGCTATGAAAGAACGATTTGATAAAAATAGAGCACCCACAAAACTGTTTAAAGACGGTGAATTAGTGATGATTCCAAACTATACCCAAGAAAAAGGAAAGAGTAATAAACTAGCTCCAAAATTCAAAGGACCATTCAAAATAACAGCTGTTTTAGATCATGACAGATACGAGGTATCTAGTATAGAAGGACACGCTACTCGCAAGTACAAAAACATATTTCCTGCAGATCATCTAAAACCTTGGGTAACCTTTCACTCTTCCCCTACCGGAAGCGAAAATGATAGTGACACTACTGATTAAAATTAATGTTAAATTAATCATTAAATAAATACTAATATCGTCTTCTAGATTTATGATGATTGTTGTATGTTGATGTACAATTTAATTTTTCCATCTCGAATAAGTTATAATAATTATTAAAGTAACATAGTAGTTTTAATATGGTCGTGATTTTTAATGAATAAATTAAATAATATTCAATGGAATCATGTTATTATTTTGAAAATGCATTTGAAACAAAAGATAAATCCCTGACTTGTATGTCAATCAATTGAATCCTGTAGGAGTTCCTTACACTTCCTATCCATAAAACCTGTTTAGGTTTGGAGCGATGCAAAGAAGTCACGTACAGGAGGCCAAAAGTCCCAGGAGGAATAGTGGTACATACGTGGACTACTTCGTAAATTAAGCGGTACCTGTATGCATCTCACATAAGCGGAGGAGGCCGAAACCCGAAGTGGGTAAGCGGTACCCGCATATCTTACGCGGAGGAGGCCGAAACCCGAAGTGGGTAAGCGGTACCCGCACATCTTACGCGGAGGAGGCCGAAACCCGAAGTGGGTAAGCGGTACCCGCACATCTTACGCGGAGGAGGCCGAAACCCGAAGTGGGTAAGCGGTACCCGCACACAACAAACGGAGGAGGCCGACATCTAAGAGACAAGCGGTACCCGTATGAGACGCAGGAGGCCGACCCTGAAGAGGAAGAGCGGTACGCATCACAACATGAGCAAGGAGGTGCTCTGTATAACTGGTAATAGAAAATTTGATTATTATGTTTTTATATGCATTAACCAACTATTAGATGATTTTATTGAAGTGTATGAGGCCATACACGAGGACAGATGGCCGGAGGACTGGGGGCAGTCCTATACTACAGGATGACCGAACTGTTAGCTTCTAGAAATTGGCCTCAATTTCTAGTTACTCCAAATTAGTTGTTACTTATTTTTTTTGTGTTAAAATCTTTGAACGTATAATTAAAAATAAATATTATGCGCTGGCAGCACCGAGGCTGTCGGCGCATACGAAGAGACAGAGGAAGTCGGGGACAGCCATGTTGGCTAGGGGTTGTTTTGAGGGAATTGTAAAAGGAAGTTTTTGGAAAATCGTGCGTGGTATAAACTGAATATACAGAAATAACATCTTCAGTAAAAGTGTGAGTGGGATAACATATTCTATGGTGAGTTTTTAACAGATGCTTCATATAATATTGCGCAATAAACTGGCGCAATATTAATCTCCATCCACTTTCTATCTCGATTTTCAAATTTCTCTAAGTACTGTATTTTTTTAGCTTAATACGTTTATGTCTTCGATACTATTTCAAATTGGGCTTCATTATGTCACTACACAGAAATTCTTACAGAATGATTTTTTCTTTAGCTTCGCCGAGCAGCTTCGATGCGACTAGCCTTTCCTCATTGTCCATTAAACACATGACTCCTGCAGTGAGGTGCAGTTTCTCTGTCCTCACGAATATGGACTCCTCAATACCTCTACTAGAGGTCTCCTTAAGAACTTGATCCTGGAACATAAAAACAACTTAGAGCTTAATTTAGAGTTTACGAACCATCCTAAGGTTAGGTTTGTGCCTATCATTATGCTTATATAGCATAGTGATAGGCACAAACACACTCCCACGCCTCCGCCAAAAGAAAGTTATAGAGGCCGCTAAAGAGGCCTGCCGGCTGCGAAACGCGCGGCTGTGATTTTGTGTTTTGATGGTTTTACCGATTGTTTTACTGTTCTCTGCGACCTGAGCATTTAATTAGTGTTTCCTTCCTGTAGAGAGATTCCTTTCTACATAAAATAATATGTCTCATAAAATATGAAAGGAAAATTGTTATCTTACTAATTATTAAAAACCGGAGAAGTGCGAGACACCGAGGGTTCCGTACAAACTCGTTTGTCGGTAGATGGTTCGTTCATTGCGGGAATCGAGTCTCGATTTTTACAGAGTATGTTTTAAGTTTCTCCCCGAAATGTATAACTACAACATTGTTATCTTTAAGGCGAGAGTAGTATTTACAGGATCGGTGTGCTCCGTCTTCGGCTTTATCTTGACTTATCATCATTATGTGAATCAATTCAAGTAATAAATTTGAACCAGTAAGTGGTGACTGAAAAGGAATGAATAGTACCCCATCATCGAAGTTATTAATGGTAACATACCTATGAAGGAAAAATAAAATGAAATTCCATTTTGAGATCAAAGATAACATTCATTTACTTATCCTACTACTACTATAAACGCGAAAGAATGGATGTTTTTTACTCTTTCACGCAAAAACTGCTGAACAGATTTTGATGAAACTTTACAGTAATATAGCTGATACATCAGAATAACACACAGGCTACTTTTTAACCGGTTACCACGCGGACGAAACCGTGGGCAAAAGTTAGTATGACACGTATAACATTGTAAGCAATTAGGTTATTGTACAGCTACTTTTACCAAAATAATTAACATTACCTACTGAAGTTCATAAACTGTGAAAGCACCGAACATTACTCTGACGAAATTATAAATCGGATTGAAAGTAAATTTTAATTTTGTAGTTGAAAAAATGTTCGCCCATACATCGATATTCGATATACGTTACGTCACGGGGTCACAGTCAATTCGCCAAATGCATGTGTTACGGACAACGAAGTGATTTAAAATATGTAAGGAAAATTGCAATGTTAATAATTAGGTATTATAAAATTGAATAGAGTATTGATGTTTGTTTAGTGTTATTGTGGCGTAGCTTGCCTACACCAAGCAACATCCTGCCAGGGGGAAATGACAACAGAAAGTGGTATTTGTCTAGCCCCCCTGGTTGTATGGATTGGTGAACTGAACCACATAAGCGTAAAATACCAGTTTTTTTTTAATTCACATCTTCAAAATGGCAGAAGTTTTTCTCTGGACAAAGGATTCTTCCATAGGCCTAATAAGTAGCAAATCAACTTGTTTAGTTAATGTGTTGCAATAATGTGTTAAACTTAAATGTGAAAAATCATACCTTGAAATTTTCAAAGTTCCTCATAATATCAGGTGTGTTCAAAGGTATAGAAATGAAGTGTGTTGGTCTCTGTTTACTTCTTGATGAAATCACTATTATGTTTATTCGTCGCCTAGCTGCTTTTACATTCTGAAAACAATTCAATGAAAAGTTAAACACATGCTATAATCATAATTTTGTTAGTACCTACCAAATTAGTAGATACTCACAGCTGCCGTAGGACCAAGTATGTTGAAATCTCCAGTCTCTCCTTGTTTTGGTATTTTAATCATTGTTTTTGTTTCTCTCTCAATTCGCATTTTAGTGGCACCTTTCTTTCCAATAATGTATCCAACGTAATGTCTGTAAATAAGAGGGCAAAATTAATACCTACACCCGATGGACCGAGGATATCTTAAATGTTGCCTTAAATTGTTCATCCTGGTACTCTTTGTGGCCCATGTCCAGCAGTGTACTTCTACAATTGTTAATGATGATGATGATGTAGGTACCTACATTTTATACTCTGATAACGTGATAATATTAGAATGTTTGTTATTGGAAATAAGCTATCTAGAGTTTTGAGTTTTGTAAATTGCTCTTCATCTTATCCTTAATGTATCTTACATTAAGGCTCGCCCAGACAGCTGCGTTTTAATACTAACTACTAACGCAGGTGTGTGTAAGATAGCAAGAGTCGTAATTGAACAAATATCGTCGGACACAAGGACGCAACGTAATATCATTATTTTAGTAGTGTGTAAGATTTTAGAATATAATTACGACTATACCACGCACTTTACTATTCTCCTGCTGACGTTTCGTTGACCGTTTAGAGGTCCTTCCTAATGAGCACCGTCCGCGACCACGCTCGACGGTCGTGAGACGGGAACTATCTCACTATCTATGGGATGTTCCCGTCTCACGACCGTCGAGCGTGGTCGCGGACGGTAAAGTACGTGGTATAGTCGTAATTATATTCTAAAATGATACCAAACCACGATAATTTTAATTCTGTGTGTAAGATTGCATGCGTCAGATATCGCAAAACTCATTCCGTTAATCAGGCTCCCCCACAGTCAAAGCTGCGTTAGCATTCGCGTTTTTGCATCGGGTTCTCATTACGAAAGGTGGTTTAAATCGGTGGTTTATCTTTTAGACTTTTGGTTCCTGATTTTCAAGAAAAAATGTTGTGCAAAGGAAACAAAGTTTAAAGTTGAATGCTATAATATAATAGCGGACAGTATTTGACATTTCAAAAAGAGGTTTGACTACAAATAACTGCTAAAAGATAAACCAGGCGGTCACCCAGCTAATTTCTATCATAACTCAACCTCATTTTGAGGACCTACTTTCTTTTGGTAGCCAATCAAAATTATGTTTCTTTTTTATTTTGGTTTAGAAGTGTTTTTTAGATCAAATGGATAACCCGCGGTTTTATTTTATTTTTAAATTGTAGACCTTAGTAACTTTGCAATAATACTCTTTTTCGATAAGGTATATTTAAAACTTGGTTTAGTGGATCTGACAGAACTTGAGTTCTATTCGAGTTTAGACGACGTTTCATAATGAGACCGAAAGAGTTTTTGAGTCAATACAAAAACTCAATTACTACAAATTAATACAAAAATGTTAACACAACTACTTGTATGTGAAATGTGTCATCTATCATTGCATGACACATTTTAATTTTCACAAGACAAATGGATCAATTAATGATTTAAAATACAAATAAATGCTCTAACATTGCATTGCTGGAAACACCTTATATAAGGTGTTCCCAGCAATGCATTCTGTATGTATAGGTACTGGTTTCAATTTCAGTCTCACTTTGACACATGAAAAGATGTAGCATATCTAGAGTTATCCACCATGGTCACTTCATAATCATCCTCTTCATCTTCTGTCTCCGCATCATGGTAATTGATATCTGTAAATAATATTAGAAGAGGTAAGTACTTCATATTGTAAAAACGGGAATTTTCACGTACTGCACTATCGGTGAAGGCACCGACTAAGTTTCGACTCATTCCGAGAGTCTTCATCAGGGTGAGTGGTTGCGACTTTCTCCTTCCGCGTCGCGCCGTGCACTAAAAAACAGGATTCCCTGTTTTGGAATAAAACGGGATCCTAGTGTGGGGGCTAGTAAACCTAACCTAACAGCTGGCATAGATCAACAAGGGGGCTAGACAAATACCACTTTCCATACAATTTTATCTTTCCGCAGGCGTTAACATCAACAGAAAGTGGTATTTGTCTAGCCCCCCTGGAGAGTCTCTACGCCAGCTAGATTTGAGTATTTTTTTAGTCCTAGGTATTGGATACAAATAGGTATGTGTACAAACTAGATTGTTGAGTGCTTGTACACAGTGCAGGTGACATGTTGGGCATTTGAACAGGATATTTTAAGCATTGTTTAAACTATATTGTGTATCACATTTCTGTGAGGGTCCAGTGTGCTCGTGCATACTGATTACGCGTGTAGCACGTTCCTTTACTTGCTCCAGCTACATGAACCATGTACAAGCACCAACATAATAATATTATATGTGCCAAGGGTCTGAAATAAATTATTTTCATATTTTATTTAAGTAGCTGTCAGACGTGCGATCGTATCGTATAACAGTGTCACCGGCAGCTAGAGGCAAAGAAATACAAGACATACCATTCTCATACAAGTCATGTTCTTGAAGTGCAGTTACCTCTGTCGATGGGTCGTTTACCCTGAAGCATCTACCTTCAACCCATATCAGCTCCGGCTTCAGAATATCACCCATACCTAAATCTAGAGAATACAATCTTAAACTAAATCACAAAACTAAATATTATGAAAAACAACAGAACAGACAGACTAGCGATGGGCGTTGAATAAACGAACTAGTAGAATCAACCGTTTACGTTGAATCTACGTATCGACGGTTCACTGTCACTCATTCAACTAGTTGAAATCGTAGACGGCTAAACTGAGATTCAACTACGTTCATATCGACGGTCAACGCGACGAAACGATGCGTGAACGTAGACGGTATTAACCGTCTACGTTCACGCAGTTGAATCAACCATTTACGTTGAATCAACGCATCGACGATTCACAACTAGTTGAAAATCGTAGACGGCTAAACTGACGCGACGAGACAATGCGTTCACACGTCCATATACGAGTTTATAATGAAACTGGAAAAGTATGAAGTGAAGTTTTTTATGGCAAATAAATAGATTATTATTATACCTATGTTTTATTTATTTTGAGAAAAAAAATTTTTGTCTTTAGATAGCTAGCTGTTCGATCTGTATTTTAATAAAATGTAAGTATTTTTTTTTTTCCAAATATGCTCGTATAAATTGTAAAAAGGAAGTTTTAAGTTTTACGGTACTGAGATTACCTACCTAGTTTTTATATTACGGTCGAGCTACGTCAGATAATCACCCGGTAGATACTATCGACTAGGTAGACATCGTCGCGAAGTTTAGATAGTTCGTCTATATAACGAACTTGAAACATCGACTAGTCGACGAATTCAACTAGTCGATAGACTAGTTGATGAGCGAAAATTAACGGTTTCGTTTCGTTTACGATAATTACGCCGACGACCCATCGCTAAGACAGAGTTTTATAGTTTTTTATCAAATGCCGAGCACAGATTAAAAATTGTTTCCAGACAAATAAATAGGAAACGAACTCTACAAAATATTTTACGAGCCGTGACGTTAAATTAATACGTACCATTTTGACTTTTTCAGTTAGTTTTTCTTTGAACCTAATACATTGAATATAAAATTGAAAATACTACTGAAGGGTTACGCTCCCACATCGCACCATAGATTAAGTACTAGTGTAAGTTTAAATATTAAAACTATTCTCATTCATGGGTGCGACCAGTCTTCAACTGGCGCTCAATTAAAGCGCACGTACTGAACCGGCCTCGTAGTTTGCATTTATGGTGGCGCCTCACATGGGCTTATGACTTGGTTCCAACGATGGCTACGAATAGAATGGCCAATAATTGCAACCAAGATTGCGGCCTCATATGGGCTCCAATATAATTGGGCAAACACTCATGCCAAGAGCATTGGAAGGCTGGACGTTCGAGCAGGTATCATTTATTCATCAAATTTATTGCTAGCAAGTCATGTCGGACGGGACACTTTTCGCTCGGGCTACTTACGCCCACGCATTGAGCACATATTATTATTTAATTAGTCAAATGAAAAAGAAGCCAAGGAAAAGGCGATTCTGGATGATAAAAATGAAAAGAAATAAATCTTCTGCTCGATATAATTCAATGAACTCCAACACTTGTTCATTCGTCCACTCGGCGTTCGGAGAAAACATATCGCAGCACGTCCAGCACTCACATCGGCAGAGCGCGTACTGATGCAACCAATGTGTGGATCGAGAAGTGACGTTGGACCCAAGTTGCCCGCCCGCCTACACACTTCACTCCCCTCGCCTTTGAACTTGTACAAAAAACCGACACAAGTCGGGTTGACATTGGCTATTGGACGCAATGTTCCGTTTTTATCCAATAATGTTCCAAGATCGATCCTCACATTGGTGTGTTGGATCCAACAGTATAACTTGGAGCCAACATAGCCCATGTAAGGCGCCGGCATTATACGTACCTCGAATACCTCTAAACTTAGCTCCTACCTAGATAAATCAATAACTAGGTAGTTCAGGCATATAGGTAGCGGTGAAGAGAATCAAAACTACAAAAATAAAATTATTTTATTAAATCTTTATTAGGTTAGCTGATATTATACAATATTTACATAGGATCGTAAATATTACTAAACAGTTATAAATTAATAACAAAAGACAGTTGATGGTCTATTGTTGTGGTTGGTTCCTTTAAGTAGTACCCATAGGTAATCTAGTACCTACATAAGCTTCTCTTACGCTGGAATTCATAGTCGGGGGCTGTCATCCAAAATCCATCATTCAGCATTCGCCTAGAGGCTGAATGTTGAATCAATCTTTTTTGTCTTTCATAAACAATCACTGGACAATCTCATATCTGAACAGAGTTTTCACTTCACTTCTTGATTATGGCTTTTGTAACTATTTGTCACAATTCTGCCATTGTCCGTATCATGTTAGTGGAGAATTAGTGGAGAATGGTCATAAACTTTTGGAGAACAGAGTTTTACACAGCTAATAACGTGTGTGACATTGACAGTACTGGTTTATGCCGAGTAGAGACTCGTGAAAATGTAACATGCAATGTAACACTCAATGAAAGAATTTGCCATTTAAATTGTTCCTATAAGGTAGGTAACACATTTTGTAACAAATTCTCATCAACTGGGTTCACTTCATGCGCATGCTACGAACATAACAAGGTGCGCAAACGGACGATTAGCATGGACAGTTGTTTCGTAGATGTTACTTGTTACTTTTCATACAATCAAGCACTAGCATGAAGCTTCGCATCGAGTCGCGTCGCATACGGCATGACTTTGTTCATACTTTGTAAAAAAACTACAAATAACTTCGAGTCAGGCGATGTACTCGTTACTGTAACAGAAGCATAGGGTTTGAACGGCTCTTTTCACCAGTCTGTACCCGGCATTACAAACAATGTTTTTGCGCGGGATTATTGAAGCTTTTTATGAAAATATGGATAAAAAATGCGAAATTCATTATGACTGTAGAAATCAGTGGAGGTTATGATATCAAGAATCAATATAATATCGATGTATCTTTTGTGCATTGTTATTATCCGCATTGTAGAGCTTCATCAGCTATTAGATCGGCTTCAAGTAGTAAGGTCATTCTACACATGCATTTATGGAAAAAAAACACTAATTGACTATACAAACCTATCCCAATAAACAATACATTACAGTAGGGGTCTGTTTGGAGGACAGAATTCAGGCATTCAGAATCCAGCTGCTAACTTCTGTCAGAGTGGGGGTTTGTTTTGTCTATGAAATGCATAAATATTGAATTTGACTCACAGGGGCTGAATCATCCCCTAGAGAAGCCCCTATCTTGACTATGAATTGCACCGTAAGTTGTGCACCACAGATTACTAGGATGCTAATGCATTTGCACATGCAACCTAATAGCTGTCCTCTCAACTTGATTTAATGAATGGTATACAGTCAGATTTTGTTAGAAGTTGTTTAATAGGCAAGTATAGCCAGATAGCAGCAATTTACTAGCTGTCAGTCTGGCTTTGTGTAAACTAGCCATTAAAGAAACAAATATGTATATATCTAACAATAAATATATAATATAAATATACACCCATCAGACACATGCATACATAGCTCCTTAATATCCCTAATTAGTCTGTGACTGCCACTCCACCTACTTATATTTAACATGATGTTACTAAAATGTAGGCAAATTACTAAGAACTTGATTATTTACTAGAATTCTAAATGAAAATGAGATCATTTGGTTAAGACAAAAATTCACTGACCACTAAATTCAGCGTATATCAGCATCAATATCATCAGTCATAATAAATTCATAGATTCTTTTAATCAGCTCAACAGACTGCACTTTTGCCCAGCCTTCAGTTTTGGTGACCAGTTTGGCTTGTCCATCTTTTATAAACTCTAAAGTAGATTGCTTTAAAGAATTTGCTGAGTGTAGCTCAGCTAGTTGCAAGGTTTTGATGGCATTTTCAACAGTCAACCGTTTGTGCAAAGCTTCCTCACAAAGACTCTTCAGTCTGCCCAGCTGGTAGTAATCTGCAGCTGCCAATAACTTCTCTGGAATATCATCAACTCGTGGGGCTTTGTCAGTATATACAAAGGTCAGAACCTCACGTAATACATCTGATTCCAATGGAGTTTCTATAACATTTGTTATGCATTCTGTTGTATTGTGTTCGAAGTGTGCCTTCAATACCTCACTGCGAATAGCTAGAACAGGTTTATGTACTCTGAATTCTTCACCTTCAACTGATGTCATAGTAACATCAGAATAGTTTCCAGCAGTCAGGAGATTTCCAAAATCATCACTCAGTTGAGGTTCAGGTATGTTGAGGCGGTCAACTCTAACATCATTTGAAACCATGAATTGGAATTTAAGGCGAAGGCTGCCGTCACTCAGCAGAAATGTATCACGGCCTTCATAACTTGCTATGTCTCGCTTATACAACGTCGCCAAATACTGCCATTTATTGGCTTGTATTGTTTGATACTCTTTTATGATGATAGAGCGTTCTTCAAAACGTTTCAAGCAGATAGTTAAAACAGACTTTAGAAATACTGAAGTAGGTGATAGGTAGTAGATTTCGATTAGGTCGTTTTGCCTTCCCACAAACAGCATCTTTAATTGAAATTTGGAGCCTGGAAGGTCGAGCACAGCATCTTTATGTGTACGGAACTCGCGAGCCGTTTTACTCTCCAATAAGTTTAGAAAATTCGGAACGGTCCACAATATGTTGTATATCTCTGTTTGTCCTTCCGTGCGGTTGGTGTGATTTATACTATACTGGTTAGAATTGTTGCACATTTTGAAAACCTTTTCACGACTATATAAAATACAAACATACACGTTCAAATAACAGAGTATCAGAGTCAGAGTCAGTCAGAGTCCCTTTTTAAAAGCAAAAAATAATAATCTGTGGTCCTTCTAATGTACTTACAACCAATGGGTAGAGGTCGTTTAAACGGAAAGCACTTAAAAAAAACGTTATTGAAAAATAGTCTATAAGCATGTTATAAATTAATTCTAAGCATTTTAGATTTTTTTTCCGTATTATAGATTTCGCATGCTCGTAGTGCCATCTACACTACAAAAACTGAAACATTTGAATGTGTTGCGATTTGTCGACTGCAATAATAGCAATCAGATTACAGATGACAGCACCTTCTTCACAGTAGTCGGTCCTGATAAAAGTAAAGACCTTAGTAATTTTCAAACTTTCGCGATTAGATAACATAATTATTATAAGTTTAACGGGTCTTTATCGCGTTTACCTTTTTTATTATTTTCCCGACGTTTCAACTGTATTGCAACAGCCGTGGTCACGGGATGACTGGAGTATACGGAGCTACCGTCGAGAAATAAAGGCAGTAGCCGCAACTACCCTCATTTCATCTTCAGAATCAGAAAAGTCCATGTTCACATTACGGCACACTACACTAACCGTATCACCGCACTGCACAATTGGATCGCGACGCGAACACCTGTTTATCACGGGATTCCAGGACGCAGAGAGTCTATAGCCGTCTTCACGATTAAAATTTGGGTACTTCTTTATTTCAATCGCTTCACGAACCATTCTCTTACAATATTGGCGTTCACTGGATAGCACCTTAGGGTCATGAAGCTCGATCCAATGGTTTGGTCCTGAGTCCACAAGGTGCTCCGCTATGGCCGACTTGTTTATCTGGCGATTTTTGACAGCTGCAAAATGCTCTTTGACCCTTTCAGCAATTGTCCGCTTCGTTTGCCCGATGTAAGCACGGCCACAGCTACAGTCTATTTTATAAACACCTGGCATTTGCAGAGGTACCACGTCCTTTGGTGTTCGAAGCTGCTTAGCCACTTTTGAGTGCGGAATGAAAACTGACTTGATTGAAAACCTCTTCAAGATGTTACCAATCTTATCCGTCACCCCCTTCAAATAAGGCAGGAACGTGGACTGTCTACTAACATCAGGTTGTTTTCCTCTGCACGTGCGTTTCGACTGCTGATGTTTACCTACATATCCGTTCGCTTTCAGAACCTCCTGAACATGTACTAATTCACTCTCGAGATGTTCAGGGTCACACAGATCGTAAGCTCTGTTCGTCAATGAGGCAATAACAGATTGTAAATGACGAGGATGGTGGTGTGAGGCGGCGTTCAAATACCTGTCAGTGTGTGTTGGTTTTCTATAAACTGAGTGCGCTAAATACCCATCTGTTTTCACCATCACCTTGACATCGAGAAAAGCTAATGTCCTGTTACTCTCCATTTCATAAGTGAACCGGATCTTTGGGTGAATGGAGTTTAAAATCAATGTAAATTGTTCCACTTCCCGTTTACTACCCTTCATTATGCAGAAAACATCATCTACGTATCGTTTCCACAACTTTATACCGCTAGCTGATAAATCCAAAAGTCCTTCGAAATGTTCCATCCAGATGTTAGCCAACACCGGAGCCACCGGGCTACCCATGGCCACACCATCAATCTGGAGGTAATGTTGCCCGCGGTATAAGAAGAAGTTTCCATCTAAACAGTGTTCAAGCAGAACTACTATTGCAAACCGGTACGGGCCGGAAATTGTAAACAAAGTTCGACGTCTAGAATTTCTGCGGAAGAAAAGTGCGAAACTTATAACATCACGTACCTTTTTAACAAAATGTCGTGATTGGGACGTGTTACCACAGTGTGTTCGAATTAAGCCGCGTACTGATATTGAACATTCCGATAGAATTCTAAGGAATGCGAGTGTCCGTCTACTTAAACAATTAATACGAAATGACCAGTGTCACTTAGAAAGAGTGCAGTGTGAGTTATATGATCTACACTTGGATTGCGGTGGCGTGTTATCTATCAGTGATTTCGATTTATGTGACCGGGTAACGTACTATCAAGCACAACGTACTTTTGATTTGTGTACAGATAAGCACAACAAAAAGTTTCAAAAATTGCTTGCCAGGTGCGGAGTTTCTCAACAACAAGTACAATCAGTAAAAAATGTAAAAGAGACCGTCATAAATCTATCAAATACTGTTTTGAATGAACCTACGCAAAACGTACTGGAAAAAGGGTTAAACTTTGCGCCAACACCTAAACGAATACCGTACGAAGACATTATCAGTAGTGTAGAGGAGACAATTATTCGCAAAAAAATACCAACTAATGACGCTGAAACGCTGAGACAAGATGTTGCGATAATTTTACGTAAGTCTAGACTACCTAGGTCAAACATCACTGAGGAAGAACGTCGAGCTCTTAAGGACTTAAGGGCGAATGATGATATTTTAGTGCTAAAGGCCGATAAGGGAAATGCCACGGTAGTGATCAATTCCACCGACTACGATGATAAGTTACGGAGTTTACTGTGTGATAATAAGGTGTACAAGCCAGTCTCGTACAACCCAACTGCTAGGGTGACAAGACGTATAAGAGCACTTATTTTAGACCTTAAGGAACTTTTTGCTGAAGATGTGTTTGACCGTCTTTATAAGCCTACAATTGTGCAGTCGCCGAAATTATTTTCCAGTTTTGACGTGGAGTCACTTTTTACCAACGTTCCATTAAAAGACTGCCTTGAGGTGATAAAAGAAAAGCTAAAAGATAACGAACTACCTGATCAGTATATTGTTCTGCTTGAACACTGTTTAGATGGAAACTTCTTCTTATACCGCGGGCAACATTACCTCCAGATTGATGGTGTGGCCATGGGTAGCCCGGTGGCTCCGGTGTTGGCTAACATCTGGATGGAACATTTCGAAGGACTTTTGGATTTATCAGCTAGCGGTATAAAGTTGTGGAAACGATACGTAGATGATGTTTTCTGCATAATGAAGGGTAGTAAACGGGAAGTGGAACAATTTACATTGATTTTAAACTCCATTCACCCAAAGATCCGGTTCACTTATGAAATGGAGAGTAACAGGACATTAGCTTTTCTCGATGTCAAGGTGATGGTGAAAACAGATGGGTATTTAGCGCACTCAGTTTATAGAAAACCAACACACACTGACAGGTATTTGAACGCCGCCTCACACCACCATCCTCGTCATTTACAATCTGTTATTGCCTCATTGACGAACAGAGCTTACGATCTGTGTGACCCTGAACATCTCGAGAGTGAATTAGTACATGTTCAGGAGGTTCTGAAAGCGAACGGATATGTAGGTAAACATCAGCAGTCGAAACGCACGTGCAGAGGAAAACAACCTGATGTTAGTAGACAGTCCACGTTCCTGCCTTATTTGAAGGGGGTGACGGATAAGATTGGTAACATCTTGAAGAGGTTTTCAATCAAGTTAGTTTTCATTCCGCACTCAAAAGTGGCTAAGCAGCTTCGAACACCAAAGGACGTGGTACCTCTGCAAATGCCAGGTGTTTATAAAATAGACTGTAGCTGTGGCCGTGCTTACATCGGGCAAACGAAGCGGACAATTGCTGAAAGGGTCAAAGAGCATTTTGCAGCTGTCAAAAATCGCCAGATAAATAAGTCGGCCATAGCGGAGCACCTTGTGGACTCAGGACCAAACCATTGGATCGAGCTTCATGACCCTAAGGTGCTATCCAGTGAACGCCAATATTGTAAGAGAATGGTTCGTGAAGCGATTGAAATAAAGAAGTACCCAAATTTTAATCGTGAAGACGGCTATAGACTCTCTGCGTCCTGGAATCCCGTGATAAACAGGTGTTCGCGTCGCGATCCAATTTTGCAGTGCGGTGATACGGTTAGTGTAGTGTGCCGTAATGTGAACATGGACTTTTCTGATTCTGAAGATGAAATGAGGGTAGTTGCGGCTACTGCCTTTATTTCTCGACGGTAGCTCCGTATACTCCAGTCATCCCGTGACCACGGCTGTTGCAATACAGTTGAAACGTCGGGAAAATAATAAAAAAGGTAAACGCGATAAAGACCCGTTAAACTTATAATAGTTAAGTAAAGACCTTGTTTTATTGTGCGTGCAAATTAGGTATCAGTTGATTTCATACCGAACATTTTATTGTGTATCTTTTTTCGTTTGATCGGATTATATAACTGATTTCAACTGTTATCGGAAACACGTTTGTAACTCTTGATACATAAGAGTTATTTTTGACCAACAACTGCATTATGCTTAAAATAGCAAATGCTTAAAATAAGCATAAGCGTATAACGTAAAACGTTATAACGGTAAGCTAAAATTCAATAAGTGTTAAATCTGCTTATCGATTGTGTGCACGTTCGTTGTCACGTCGCATCGTTGTCGTTATGCGATTTTAAATCGCGCGTTTTGTGTTTTTTTGAAATAGTTTGTTGTAGTGTATTGACTTTGAGGACAAAAACTTTTATTGTAATATTTTGTAGGTAGGTATTTCGGGTTAATGTAAATAGATTGGTACTTTGTGTGTTAGTGTAAATAGTGTACAAATGATGGCCAATTTTGAAGTATAAATTGAAACATTGTTTGTGTTACGTATTCAAACTTTCAAATTTCCTATGCGTTTGTATTTATTTCAGACAGCCCTAAGCCTGTAAAGTACGAAGGGAAGTTCATTGATTCGCACAGACGCAAAATATAACTCGTTTAATTCAACACCTAATGTAGTTAAATCAATTTCATAGACTTTTACGCTTTGCGAAAAAAAGCAATAAGCAAAAGCAATAAGCATAAGTAAAAGCAATAAGCATAAGCTAATTGCCATCGCTACCAATGGGTACACGACGCCCAACAAAACACAACTCTGGAAACCATATAGCTGAACTGGCTGCGTAATACTCGCCATGCATTTCCTACACGTGTTCAAATTCAGAATATTAAAAACATAAATACAGCATTACAGTTCTAGCAACGAATACGCTATACTATTACCTATTCAATAATAACTAAATAGAAACCATTACAAAATAAAATTATAACATAATAATACTACACACACAATCATAATCTACATAAAAAATCAGTCAACATTTACACAATTTAAACGTAGACCAAGCTAGGTAAAGCAGGCGTATAGTCAGGCCGGCCGGCTCTATCTATAGTGTGATATAGTGTAGGGCACTGTTTCTCAAAATGAGCGATAACGCCCCCTTGTGGGCGCTGGAGTCCTTCAGGGGGGCGGTAGAAGGGTCTAGAAGATATTGGGGGTGCTAAGGCGGTCTAGAAGGGAAAGCATAGGTTGTTATGTTTAAAAACTTTGGGGGCGCTAGGATTTTTTTATTCTTAAAGTGGGCGGTGGGAAAAAATAAGTTTGAGAACCTGTGATGTAGGGGATGCGACGCACCCGGGCGCAGTGTTTTAGGGGGCGCCGCTCGCGCCTTGATACTAAGTTTAAGGTTTTAACTTTTGAATCAAAATAATATATATTTATTTTTTTCAAAAATTAGTACACTGGAAGGATTTGGACTTGGATACAAAAAGAGCATTGTTCTCATTTAAAAAATCAAACTGTGCCATGTTGAGTCTTCAGATGTAGAGAAGATCGAGCTCTTTAATGAAATCGAATTAATACCTATGTTTATTGATGATTTCACGACCCCGTTGAATATTTTAAATTATTTGTTTACGAATAAATTAATTTACGTGTTCCTAAGCGGTTCACAGCATTTAGAATTTACCTCACATTGCCAGTCACTGTAGCACACATCAAAAGATCATTTTCTAAACTAAAGATAATTTAAAACTATCTCAGATAAGCATTGTTGCAAAGTAGAACATGAAATCAAAATTGAAGTTATTGACATTGCATCGTTAAAGATAATGCTAAAAAAGTAGATTTTTTGTAAATTATACTGTTACGAGCTAGGGTTCAGGATAAAATAATTAAGTCCAATTAAACACCAAAATTAACACTGTATTAATAAATCACTCAATAAAAATGTTAACAGAACAAACAATACAACGAAACTACACAATTAAAATAAAAACACTGTATCACTTGGTACAACACTAGCGCAACTGTCACTTCACTAGTCACTGGGTATCGCTCTCGAATCACTTCAAATAATTCACTTTCCAATCTTAAAATAAACTGTCTCTCCCGGCCGCTTGCCGCGCTTATATATCTCGTAAGACGTATCTTCCAGAACAATCTCGTAGGGGGCGTGGCCCGTATGCCTCGCTCCGTCCCATCTCGTCCCGTCCCAAACATTCTGGAAACTTCCGTCCTTTTCTAGCGCGGTTAATGCTAGTCGATACTAGATGGCGGTAACAAGTAGTGCGTCTATTTGATAAGAGATGGCGCTAGTGTACCGTATTTAGCTAGGCCGTGCTCATCACAATATTTATGATTATGAGCGTCCTGTAATATTTTAGGATATTACTAATTACGTCACCCAAGTTAATTTGTATTTGACTACATACTACTAGTTTACCCATGGGATCTTCTGCGCATTTCAGGTTTGTGTTTTCCATGGCGTACATACTTAACGGTCTCCCACCGCAACAAACGATTAGATTACCTATCAGACTGTCACCGTTAAACCTAGGTGACATTGATTTTTCATTAGACCTGAATTGTTTTTTTTTAGATGTTTGCAACTGACGGACGACCGTTTCAAATTGGTTCAACTCAATCCGATATGAGTAATGTACATACTGATGATCAGTCCACATACTTCCACAGCTAACGCCATATCAGTTCAGATCCCAGGGGACTAGACAAATAGCACTTTCTGTTGTTGTTAACGCCTGCGGAAAGATTAATTTGTATGGGAATGCTTATTAGCTGTGGAAATGTCACGTGACAGCGGCCTAGTTTTACCTTGACTTTGCGTTAGCGTGAAAGGAAAAGAAAGCGTGAGGTATTTGTCTACTTGTCTAGAACCCCAGGCCATGGGGGCTAGACAAATACCACTTTCTGTTGACGTTAACGCCTGCGGAAAGATAAAATTGTATGGAAATGACGTTTGCTGCGGAAATGTCACGTGACATTTTCATACAATTATATCTTTCCGCAGGCGTTAACGTCAACAGAAAGTGGTATTTGTCTAGCCCCCCATGTCTATCAATGTAGTTAAATGTAGGTAGGTACCTACCTAAATAATAATAATCCTACCTTCAGGCTGTGCCAGAAGTATGTACTTAGGTAGGATAGGATAGGGTAGGTATGTACCTTCATGGTTCCGGAACAACGCAACGTCTACTTAAATATAGTGAAGGTACGTACACTAGTCTACTACCTCCACTTTAGATGACGAATTCATATTTATTTGTCCATATTTACCCAACTAACTGATAATTTGATAAGCAACTAATCTCTTATTCGCCGAGTCTGTACGTACGATAGTTCAAGTATTTTTGTTGCTCGGGATTAATATTTTTAACCTTCTAGTCTGGTTTTAAAAATAGTCAATTATGACTATTACACGAGAATTTCAAAGATCAGCAAGCACATCGTACTATAACACAAATTATCAATATTCCAACGTTCAGACTAAGGAAGATGGTAAGTCAGCTTTTTCTTTCGTTCACCTCTATAACCACTGGCTGGGTGCCCCAAATATCCAAACTTAGGTACCTACTTAGCTGGGTCTGGATGTAGGTAAGTATCGCACTCGGTGCAACTGGAATCTGGATTGTCTGATCCGATCTGGATCTGTACCTCAGTTCATTTCTTTATTTACCTGTTACCTACTATTACTACTTGTACTTCATTTACTACCTACTTCTTCATTTACTACTACTTAGTAGGCTATAGCGTGGAATTAAAACGATCCGATTAGATTGTGTCATCAATTTCTCATGCGCATAGGCGCATGGAAAAGTTTGGCCGTCGAGTTTTATCTGACTAACGAATAAACTTGGTAGATAGGTAGGTATTCATACAAAAACTAGGTAGTAGGTACCTATTACGAATTGGCTTGAAGCTAGGGTAGGGGGCGCTCCTATTTCAAAAAATCAATAGATTGAATGAACGGGACGAGTGTGAGGATTGACAAAGTGACAAACATGACATAAGACTGAGGGCAGAGTTTACAAGACGATAGATAAAGAGGACCTTGAGGTGGTTTTATTTATCAGCGAAATCTGCGAGAAATCTAGAGTGAATCCCAAGCACATCATACAAGACAAACAAGCAAACATAATCAATAATCCATACCCTGCTGCTTACCATCTTAAAATTCATATCTACCTACCTACTCAGCCGCAGTGATATCCTTAGCTAATATATTTTTTTACATAAGTAGGTACCTAGCTAGCGCACTGTAAACTGAGATGGAAAACGGCAACTAGCTACTATATATATATATGCCGTGAGTAGTTTATTAGCTCTTTTTGATTTGCTAGGTAGTTGGTTACCCATCCATTATGATGAGTGAAGTGGAAGTGCTAAGCGTGCTAAGTAAATGTGTGTAGCTTAGGTAAGTTCTACCTTTATATGCTAGTGAGGTACCTACGTACATACCTACCAGTCATGTCGAAGCAAAGATTTTGGTGGTTATTGTGTGACGGCGAACTGATCTGATGGAGACGCCAGGTATTGGAACCCATCGGATCGGATGGATAAAAGTAGCTACCTATTATAAAAAAAACGCGCTCACGACTGTTATCCCCATGATAATAATCAGACCCATACTCAGTACGCAGATCTGATTAGGGAGGTGGAGACATGTCCAAACATTATATTTGGCACGTGACAGGTTATCGCTTCTTATTGAAACACTAACCGATGCACGTCTTCGATTTTTTTATTCTAGGGCACGTCGGTTTCCTTCATCTTATTGAGCACGTGTTAAGCACACATAGAATTAGTATTAATCTGTGCTTGCGATCCCGAATACGTACTATAATAGAAGCTTAATATATTGTTTTGCAAAAAACTTAAAAAAAACCGTATATCTTAAGTAATTTTTATGGATCAGTTTTACTTACCTCTAAAATATTAAACCTTGAGAATTCCCTCCCATTAAGTAGATACTTTTTTCACTTCACAGTTAGCACAAGTAGTTGCTAACCTATTTTCAAAGGGTACGAATTAAAAAGATTTTTTGTTACAGATGCCCTAAAAATGCATGGTTCGCGAAGAGTAATAATATTTTGCTTTCTGACTACCATTTTACCGACAATACTAATAGTTTTACCTCTGTATCTGAGGAATATCAGGTATGCGGATGTGATGTACAAAATAACAGATTCAGATGTAATACAAATTCACAAGGGTCAGTCTTCCGTATTTTGCCAGAAACACTCTTTGAGGATGAACACTACATTTAACGCATTTCAAATGAGGGGTGTACCAGATTTATCAGGTCAGAGA
Organism: Perizoma flavofasciatum; assembly: GCA_958496245.1. Lineage (NCBI taxonomy): Eukaryota > Metazoa > Arthropoda > Insecta > Lepidoptera > Geometridae > Perizoma > Perizoma flavofasciatum. The sequence continues at coordinate 9,876,098 of OY292421.1, forward strand.
AAACACATACGACTAAAAAAGTCAATGACACTTCCTGACGACACTCTTGAGTATTGGGGATTCTATCTATTGAATGGAGCCACGGTGGAATTAAAAGCATGCTCTCGCTATGTCGGTTCGAAGATTCTTGTAGTGAAGGGAGACAGAATTCTAGACACGTGTGGGATATTGGAAGGCGACAAGAATAGGAAAAATTATCCACTATTTGAAAGCCAAGGTAGTGTCCTAGTAACATTGGAAGATCCTAAAAAGAGAATGAATCATACAATGAATAACACAAAAAAAAATCACGAAGTCGACTTTGAAGTCAATGAGGATGAATACGCACATGATTACATTCGTAATTACACTGAGAATAGAAAACAGAAACGGGATACTAGTAAACTACACAACCCTAACACCGTATTGGACACCGGAGTACATCATGGTGGAAATGCGATAGACAATAACGTAATAGACAGTTCAGTATCCAGCTTTGAAAATAGTTTACATGAATGCTATCACGATAATATACTGATGAATGATTTCTTTCCTTACTCAATTCAGTGCAATAGTACAAATTACTTAGAGAAAACAACGACTCTCAAAGTAGTACATGAAGTCTTAGTAGATGGTTATTATTACTACATATTTTACAGTGATAATGATATTGTTACAAATGATATTCATGCGATATTCGATATTTATAAGCCAACATTCCAATATGTTAATAATTCCCACTCAAAAATTTGTGTGAATAAGACTAATTGTGAGTTCGATGTAGGCTTCTTAAGTGATGAATTAGTGATTGTAGAAGTACCGACGAAAGGTGGACTTCAGAACGATGAAAATGATGTATCCGTTTTGATATCAGTTTGTCATCCACGAGTGTCGATATACATATTTTTTCCAGTGTCTGTACTTCTGTTAGTACTTCTTTTTGCATTTTTATGATATTTATTTAAAATGTTATTTGACTGTATGTTAGTGAAAATGAACATTACCACGAATGTGATATTAATTTATTAAGTTTACTAAAAGATGATTATCTATGTTAAACATTATTGATTATATTACCTCATTATATCACTGTTACTAAACCGATTCACAGCATTTAGTTAAAATTTTGACCTACGAATGTTAACTAGATACAATACAAGCAGAAGTTGCAATATTTTAAAAGCTAAGTATTATTTACTTGTGAAGAGTGAAAGACAGGACAAACGTCCATCCAACTCGTGCATGCTGCAGAGAGATACATCTTATTTCTAGTAATACTAAAGAAGATTGTAATAAAATTATTAAGTATGTACCTATTTAGTTCCTAATAGTCATGGTACAATAGGAACCTTAATTATCAGTTATGACTGTGACAAAAGTCATTCAAATATTTCGAACAAAATTTATTCCAAAAATATAAATAAATCAAAATGAACATTAAAACCATGTAGAAAACAATATTTTAAAAATTAAATTAAATGCAAAAGCAATGTTTATGGGAATACAGGAATTTTTAGGACCTGTCAAAAGAAAGTAATGAAATATTGGGAAATTTAGATTTATTATTTCCACATAGTTGTGTCCATAGTGCGTTTCACAGGCTCAGTTGGTAGATTTTCTGCAAAACAAAAATTTATATAATTCAATACAATGATTTTTGAGAAATTAAGGTTCCGATCGGGAGTGGAGTGCTACACTTTTTATGAATGGCAATAACAATACAAATAGGATATTTAATTATATTTATTTACCGTATTACAAAAACAGTTACCATATGTACAGCTGGAAAAGTTACACAATACATTGTTTCCTTCTAGCGGTTTTGTGATTGAAATAGCCTCTCCAGTGCCCGATGAGACCTCTATGCAGGCGGCAGAGAGGCCTGCGCGGAACGGGGGCGGGGGCCATCCGGCCGAGCCGGTCTTACTCCTAACTATGTATATTAAACTTATATTGATATTAAAGTATAATGTAAACATTAATTAAACTAAAACGAATATCGGTCCAAATGAAATGAGTTCCAATAAAAAAAATCGGCACAGTTGTAATTAGGAGGATCCTCCTAAACACACCTTATAAATATCGCAATAGAACGCAGGACACAAAGTATAAACCGGAAAAACGCTGGCCTTAGATGAGGTTGGCCACATCACTGGGCATTTCCGAAATACTTGTATGGTAGAAGTCCTCAATATCCTTGAGTGCTCTCTTATCAGCTTCAGTAACAAAGTTAATAGCGATTCCTTTACGACCGAAACGTCCACCTCGCCCAATTCTGAAACAAATATATTTAAATTATAGGGTTATAATTTTACAAAACAAATTAATGTTTTTGATTTTTAAATTCTACATTATCAAGATTCTAGAGAGATCTGCACATTGAAATCCATAATTTTATTGTGTATAATCATGCATTCAACAACTGAAATCTGCTGATTGTTTAAAGTTTCGGATGGCAATCATATACCAGATGATACAGTGTAGGGAGGCCCCTGAGGTGGCACAAGATAATTCATTGTGGCACCACTCTATGAGGCAGGAATAGGCTTTATCAGGTCATGATTGTGCATTCCAAATTATGTTGTGAATGGAGGTGTGGCTCTAGATTATTCATTGAGACAGTGTGTGGAGTGATATTCTTGAGGCAAATGATAATGTTTGTTGTTTGTTGCATTCAGTGTTTGTTGGCGACCCTAAAATTTCGGTCACTGAAAACAGTGCGATTGGGGAAAAAGGAAGTCAATGGCCACTGTGGCTTCTGCCAGAAGTAGACGGACAGACAGAGACAAACAGACCTTGGAGCCTTGATTGCTAGGTCTGCTGGTAAAAAGCTTTCAAAAAGGTTACCTGTGAATGTAGTTCTCGCGGTTAGTCGGTAGATCATAGTTGATGACGCAGGAGACTTGCTGCACGTCTATGCCGCGTGCCAGCAGGTCCGTGGTGATGAGCACGCGGGACGAGCCCGTGCGGAACTGGCGCATAATGACCTCGCGCTCGCGCTGGTCCATGTCTCCGTGCATGGCCGACACGGTGAAGTCGCGCTCGTGCATCGACTCAGTCAGCCAGTCAACCTGCCAACAAATAACTTATCATTAAGAGGAAGACTGGGCGACGTCATTTTTATACTTCTTAGGTTTTTAGAGCAATTTGATAACATATTAAGGATATTTTTGATTGAGTAAATGTCATTTGCAATTACTAATAATATGTTAAAAACCATGAACCTTACTTATACAGATAATTAAACAGTTGATTAACCCTTTAACCTAAATTTCTGGGTAATTTGAAAATACATAGATTATTTTGCAAAAACGGAACCATTTTAGGTAATGTCATAAATCGATACCAAACGGCTATTTCTCAGCTGTGCGCGCGCATGCACTATTGAAGCACAGACGGATTCACAGACTTTGGGGTCCTCCAGGACACCAAAGTCTGTAAATTGGGTAATTAGCTGAAATTTATTATTAGTTGGTTGGTTCATATTTAATAATGCATTTTAAAAATATTTTTAAAATGCATTATTTAATATTATGGCGTCGATTTGATGGACTAATTATGTTATAAAGCGTGTCCAGATGGTCTAAAAGATGGCATTTGGCCATTTTTTATGGTTAAGTCATGTCTTGCTGAAAATGGCAATCAATCAAGCCCAGAAAAGACACAATTTTCTAAAAGAAACTTGCCATAAATCTTATTACCCCTCAAATGGAAGAAAGATTCACATGGCCAACTTTGCCTACCCATCTCCAGGTTCTCCTGGGAGGAATCTTGAAAAAGAAATGTCCATTAATAAAACAGAACCCTATTCTGTCCACAAAAAGGAAAATCTGGTATGGCATGTGTCATAACCCCTTGTGCAGGTAACATACCCAGGATATATTATGCTGGGAATGTCAGACACAGAAAGATTGATTTGTGTTTAAATAAGGCTTTTTAACTCATATATTTTAACTTTTGAAAAAGATGATATAAAACTGTTGTATTATTTATAAAATATAATCCTTTATATATTCGGGTCCTCCTAGTCCCCAGGGTAGTAATAGTTTCTCTATGGATAGGGTTTAAGGGTTAACTAAACACTGCTTTAGCTTTCAGTGTTTATAACGTTGATTGCAATTTTTTTTGTTTTTTGTTCGTTCATATTTATATTTTTGAATGAATTGACTTTACGCACAATAAAGAGTTGTATCTATAATTTTATTTTGAAATGAGGTCTTTAAGACCACAAAACGTTTTATCCTACTACTATTATAAACGCGAAAGTTTGTGAGGATGGATGTTTGTTACCCTTTCATGTAAAAACTACTGAACATCTGTTCAGTAGTTTTTACATTTTTGAATAAGCTACTGTAAAGTTTGATGAAACTTTACAGTAGTTTATTCAACAGAAGAACATATAGGCCACTTTTTATCCGGGTACCATGCAGGCGAAGCCGTGGGCAGAAGCAAGTATTGCATAATATCCTAAATAAATAAATCTGTCTTGTGGTCATACGAAACTATTATTACAAAAAAAACTGCAGAACATCCGGATAATCGATTTAGAGTAAATATGGGTAAAAAGACAAACACACATCACAAACTTCTTAATCTCCTTGCATCATGGGTTTAAATAAGTTGTTTAACATTTATAGGTTGCAGAAATTAAAACTATGGAGAGCACATTAAAGATTTGTTCTCAGTTAGTTGTAGGTTAAGAAAAAAGGATGAAAAATTTACACTTAACCTCCCCTTATTAATGCTATTTATCACGCTTGATCAGTAATGATGAATGGTAATACCCAAATACCAGCTTGGCATTGAAATCAACCATGCATGAGGCGCATGGCCAGATAGTTTCTTTGAAAGACTATTTAAAAAGTATTAAGGAGTTCTTTAGTATGTTGGTAGAAGTTTACATTAACAGTAACTCATAGTATCAATTCTGAATCTATCCACTGTGGAAGTTGTGGCAAAAACAAATAATTATAAATATAGATTTATAAATACAAGGCAACTGGTTTTCACACTCGGTTTACTGCTACAGCTGAGTTAAGCAATTGTTTATCGATAGGTAATTTGAGTGACATCATTGATAATATTATGTTAGGGATTGATTCAGACAATTATCATGCAAGTCATTATAGTTTTAGTATGAGTGTATTTCACTAGTTAAACCTACTTATAAATTGGCAGTAACATACAATAAATTGCATTGAATCTTGGCTCAAATTTTTCCACTTGATGTAATTAAACTATTCTGGTCAATCATTCATTAGGCCTGTTTTACATACAATTATTGCTGGTGAAATTTTTAACAATACAGGCAAAATGTTTCTTGGCTGCAAACTCAATCAATGCTAGTTATATCAATGTAGATTGTAGAGTTCTTACTTTTTGGATAAACCATAACACTCAATGGCATTTCTTCACATATATAGGTATCAATCAGAGTGAATGAAATTAGAGGTGCATGATAATAGAGAGTAGAAATTGCTTTCTGCCTGGGAAACAGAACTTTTGTTGATTTTCGTCAATTTCAGTTCTATAGTACTTTCACCTACGTCATACTAAACTAGCTCATAAATGGACTGGTAGAGCATGATAGCTGTGTTCCAGGTTTGCACAGCCGTTAGAAGGAGTCTACATTATGATAAATTACCTTACGACGGGTGTTACAGAAGATGACAGCCTGGGCAATGGACAGGGTGTCGTACAAGTCACACAGAGTCTCAAGCTTCCACTCCTCAAGTTCAATGGAAATGTAGAATTGCTTAATACCTTCCAGGGTAAGCTGAAATACATATGAAATAGTCATTAAGCTTGTGGGCAAATAAGTTTTCAGATTTATTGGTATTTTTTTAATTGGCAAACATATACTCCTGTCTGACAATTTCCTGTATCATTGGTAAACTTGATGGAAACTAGTATTCTAGTCTAATTTAAGTGTAGCGTCAGCTTAAGGCTGGGCTATTACTGTACTCATGGCCTGTTTAAAGTACAAAAAAAATTAACTTACTTCCTCCTTCTGCACAAGAATGCGCACAGGTTCTCTCATGAAGCACCGGGACACTTCCAGTACATCATCAGGCATGGTAGCAGAGAGCAATATCACCTGGACATCAGCAGACAGCATCTTGAATACATCATGGATCTGATCTTTGAATCTGGAAGAATAACATAAACCCTTGTTATTAAAATATTTTCAAATGTACAAAACAATTGCATGGCTGACAGAAAATGCCTTATGAATGTGATGTGAGGGCAATGGACCTTAAATATGAAAAGGCATTTAATTTGATAGCAATAAACCATTAGGAAAATTAAAAAACACTTTCAACTTAATTTAACTAGAAAAAGAAGTCGGCTTTCTACATGTTGTATTCCGACTATATGTATAGGTAGAAAACAGAGTTCCAGTAACCATCTGCAGGCATCATACTGGCAGCTTTACCTCACTTAATAGCCATACAAATTTTCTGACAAAGGTGCCTTAAGAGCCAACCTTTTGGTTATTGGTTTGGTCCATCAGTCACTTCAGGATTTCCCTGAATAAGAACAATGTTAACTTACCCCCTAGACAACATCTCATCAGCTTCATCAAGCACAAACAGCTTGATAGTGTTAGCACGCAGAGCACGGCGGGTGATCATGTCATAGACACGGCCAGGTGTCCCCACCACCACATTGGATCCGCTTTCCAGCTGGCGGATATCCTCGCGTACATTGGTCCCACCAATGCAGGCATGACATTTAGCGTTCAAGTGATCACCCAGAGCAATAACCACCTAAAATTATTTACACACAGTTAATATCAAACTGAAGCATTAATCACACACCCAAAAATGACTTTACATGCATACCTTTTGGATCTGTTGAGCCAGCTCTCTGGTGGGGGCCAAAATAAGAGCTTGGCATTCACGAACAGCAGTATTAATCTGTTGTAAGATCGAGATGGAGAAGGTGGCAGTCTTGCCGGTTCCAGACTGGGCCTGGGCGATCACGTCGCGTCCTTGGATGCACGGCATGATAGCGCGTTGCTGGATCGCCGAAGGCTTTTCGAAACCATACGCGTATATTCCTCTCAGTAGTTCCTCCTTCAGATTCATGTCATCAAAGCTCTCCACGACTTGATGCCAGTTGGTGTCCAATGCACCCTCGGGCTCCATGCCCGGAGGTCCATCGTAGTTTGGCTGTTCTTTTGATGGCCCATTTTTGTCCTCCGGCCAATCCTCTGATCTGAAAGTTTCATTTCATGGTCAGGTTTATTATTTAAAAAATAAGCTTTGAATTCGCTGGCACTGATCGTCGAAAATTGCAAGACTTCGGTGTCTGTCAAAATGCCATTTAATAAAATTACTAGACCTGAGTCAACAATAACGATTTGAGTAGATATTTGACGGGAACATTAAAAACTCTGGCGGTACGGCATCTCGTCAGTCAGAGGAACATATATAATACAAAAAAAAACACGTGCCGCAAGGATCTTGTAATAATGAACTCCTAGCCAGCGCCATGTTGGCAAATCAGCAATGGAGAAATTGAAAGATTTTTTCGGGATGTGTATGAAATGAACATTGAGTAACCTGTACTACTTGTAATTTGATATTGTCCCGTGATCTACAATACAATATATTTCACTAAAACACCGTAATATTATCATAAGAGCTGAACATACCTTCTCTCTGGTGAATAAGACATCTTCCAATCGCGGTAGCTGAACGGAAAAGAACTAGCAAGGTCAAGTTGAGTTAGGAAAAGCTTTTTTTAATGTCTTCACCAATTGTGATTTAAAATGATAAATATGGATGTAACTAATCTAGTTTTATTGTTTTTAAATTTTTAGTTATAATGTTACTGCATTAAAATCAATAAAATAATTTTACATTGTATTTTTTAATTTATTGGGAAATAAACTGACGGAAGTGCGTCACGATGATTTCGCGAGAACTTTGCACTTACGACTACACGGTATTGGCCAAAAATAAATTTATTCATGATCCAGCATACTGGACCCAAGCTTGGTTTTGCGGGCCACATTTATTAGCTCACACAACAAAGTACTCAGTTCAATTATAAATAAAGTGCACTAGACACCTTCACTTTTAACTGTGCGTTTTTTTTTGAGTTTATTATTAAACATTTATTCATACAACTATGTACAAGTAGATATATACAAAAATACAGATGAAACAGTTAGCTATTTAAAAACCGTTGCAAACGATCTATCTATCTATAGATCGACTCATTTTTATCGGGTTTTTAAATAGATTCAACTGATCCAGATCACTTGTGGATTCAGTGGAAGCTTTCCCAAAATACATTATCTGTACCGTCGCGTCGGACTGTACAAATAAATCGTCAGTTATTATTGAAAAGTGTATGTAAGCCAGCAATAACTTATTACTGGCTTACATACACTTTTCAATTAAAATTACGCGATCAACATTCAGTCTCATGGCCATGAAATGAAATCAAAGGCCTCCATAGACGATGCTTTAGAAATATGTATTAACCAAATATAAAAAATCTTAAAACACGTGAGTTGTGGTGTAAACAGTAGGTAGTGAATTGTTAAAAAATTCATACAGTCATGTCTATACAGTTTTATATGATGGTATTTTGATTGGATCTGAGTTAAACTATACAGTTGAACAGAATATATTTATCGTCACCACCATCTCGTTGTTGTCGATCTCCGTTTGCCCAGGCTTTTAGTGGGGGTACACTGACTTACGCACAAGGGAACGCTTTTGAATGAACAGCTTTATTTTTCTAGTTACTGATAATGTCATGTAGACTTAAGTTGTCTCTGCCGAAACCATAGATGAAGTGTCTATGAAAAAAGTCAACTTCCGGTAGTATCTATGATTACGCTGCCATTTTGAAACGGCAGTGCTTTTTGTTCGTGTGGAGCGTTTGCTCGCTGTGAAGGAGAGATTGTGATATTTCAAGTGTAGTTTTATTTTTAGTTGAACTCTATCAAAATGAGTTGGCAAGATTATGTCGATAAACAGTTAATGGCATCCAGATGTGTGACAAAAGCTGCAATTGCCGGTCACGATGGAAATGTCTGGGCCAAGTCCGAAGGCTTCGAAGTAAGTTTCTCGCTAAGTTTCTGTTCTACGTGTACATTGCGATAAAAACATATTCTTGATGTGAATTTGTGTAAAAAAAACTTTTGTGCTGAGTGTGTGGTTATGAACATCACTGGATGACGAATACTTTTAGTCCGAGAAGTTTGACAAGATGGCGACATGCGGTGGCCGATTCGACTTAGAAATATTGGGGCTTATTGTCTGTCACAATCTCCAGCTCCTACTGATGAAGTGTCGACTGGCATTATCTGCGCACTATCTATGTATCAGTTATCTCCACTTACATCTTCATTGATAACTGTCCAACCAAAATACGCCGGCCGGTATTATTTGGGTGATTAGTGGTACCTAATTTGATGAGCCAAACATAGTGATATTTAAGTTTACCAAGTTGCGAAGTGTATTGTGATAGAAGTGTGATTTTTAATTATGGAAAACATCCTGCTCACGTTCAGAATACCATTGGGCGGTTCTGCCTCAATTTCTTGCTGTGCAAGTGTCCCATGATATTTTCTCATATTGTATCTTCACGAGGGTAATTTCTCACTACTGCTCCACAAATTATTCATGACTACGGTTTCACGGTTTCGCCTGTCTTGGCTGGATTAACACATACACTGTACAAGGGTTCTAATTCTAAGTGGTGGAACTAAAGTAAGAACAGCTAAAGTAATAACACTAATAACAGAGAAGGATTCTGGGTTTATGACAGCAGTGTTTCAGTATACCTGACCTCTCGACAGTTATTGATGACAGAGAGCATGAGTTGATGAGCAGTGTAATACCCCATGCTCCACAGTCTCATCTTCCTAAAGACAACCTCTAAGTCCACTATCTGTGGCCCCTGTCTTCAAGAGATGATGATTCAGATCCCAGCCAAATTTCATCCAAATAGTGTCCTGCTAAGATTATTAGTAAATGTCCGTGCGCTAAAGCCACGGAGAGGGTTAACTGTCTGTCACGGAAAACAAAAGTAGGGTTCACTGAGACTATTGTTTTAAAATCTCATCAATACCAATGTATTTAAATGAAAATAGTTTTAATAAAATATAGATTATCAATATTTTGTCTATTTCAGAGAGTATTTTGTTACGATTTTTATTAGTTTAGAAACAAAAAAGTTTTACAAGAAATCATAAACAATTTTCAGAGTTTTGTGACTTTAGATTTATGAAACTAAAATCTGCAAAAACCATTTTCTAGCCTAACTCTTTACAAAAGTTTTTGTATGTAACAACCAGTAAAATAATCAAATTTAAACATTATACTTCACAATATAATCTAGGAGCGCTGGCATCACAATCATGATTTGTTAGTTTTTTTTTTTTTTTTCAAAATTATTTGTCTTGCACTGCCCTCTGGATATTTTTAGGTAAAGTTGTTCCTAAGGGAGCTCCCAGTACAATGTGTTAGTAGCAAATAAATCGGATAGAAGGTGCAAATCAATATCTTGGTGATGTAGGGAGTGTACTTGCTGCTTTGTTTTATTTGTACCTATAACATTTGAAGGCACAGGAGGGACTGATCTTGTGCCAGGCTAAAAAGACAGCTGTATAAAAAAAATTAAGTGGTTTTTTTAGTTTTTAGGAGCCCTTAAAAGTTACATATATAAGAAAGAAAATTGGTGACTTAGATTACTTTGGTTTAGAATTTATTCATACAAGCAAATGTAGAAAAAATATAAACTGAAATTGTAATATTTTATAATCTTTTGTTCCATCCAAAGATTGTCTGGTAAAGATCGCTAATTAGCGATAAGACCGCCCATTGTACAACAATGTGTACTATTTATTTAAGCTGATATATTTGGTGTGCAAAAAGGTATTTTCTATATATCTATATTCTATATTATAATTATGGCAGCAAAAATTCTGTCAACAAAATAGCTAAATTGATTGAAATTATTGAAATGGATTTAATTATTATTAACTTTATGGTATATCAGCAGATGCCTGCGATTTTACTCGCGTAGGTCAATGAGTTTTGATAGGTGCATCAAAAATCATTGCGTGCCTTGCACCCTAATGGTTTTTTTTATACTCTGATACATATTCAGTTCTTTTGTATTTTAAGTTTCCAAACTTAGTTTACAGCAAATTGCACCAAGCGTTTAACATTTGTTATACAAACTTAACACACCAACTTAAAAAATACATGTACAAATAAAACTACTATATGAATGTAACCAACTTTTGTTTCTACTAGTGATCTAATTAAATTTTAGAACACAAAAGCTGCTATTGCGACTTAACTATGATAGTTAGATATATTCCCTCGAGGACTTTTTTGTAGGTAATAATGAGTACTTTAATCATGTAGTACATATTTTTTATGTAGCATCAATCGTTTTTTCAGCACATGCATATTTGGCTTTCCTCTGGCTACCCACTACTTAAGTACTAATTCTCATGGATGTGACAATATAAATAAATAAAATACAAATAAATAAATAAAATAAGGATAAATTTCAGCTATTAGATAAGATAAGAATAAAGGAGGCCTACATAGAGGAAATAATAATTAGAATTAGCAGATGTACACTATTTTGTCCTTTTCGTCCATCTACTATTTCAAGGCACATAACAAGTTTAAAGAAGTTTTATTTTATGCTCATCAGTTATTTGGTCAGATGGCAATGCAGTGTTTTGAGGGTCACATCATTAGATAGATAGATAACTCTTTATTGTACACCACATAACATTTTGCTTACAATTTCAACCAGATCAAATTAAAAGCTAATCGCGGGAGTACAATGGGCGGTCTTATCGCTTATAGCGATCTCTTCCAGACAACCTTTGGATGGACAGGAATTGACGTGAGCGATAAAGGACAGTGGTGTATAGACAATACATACCTCTGGTGACAAAATATTACATAACACAAATATACTTATACATACATACATAAATACGTGAATACATATACCTACATATATAATCATTAGTGTAATAAAGAAGAGCTATAAGTGTAGGACTTGAATTTTTAGGAATTTTGATAGTTTCACACTTAGGGGTTAGCAGTTCCCAAACCATTCATCTTTTGTGAAACTCTTAAATTTTTTGTGGACAGGCAGAATTAAGATATATTAGAGAGATCCTCACAGACCAATCAATATGCACAAATAGTTGTGCCATCCCAAATGTTAGTTCTGTTAGACATGACTTAGCAGGACTTCCTAAGTATTCCATGAATAGATATGTTCCATACAACATCACCATTTCAGGGCAGTCATAAAGAAAAAAACTATACTACTCTAAAATATTTTTGTATGTTGGAACCATCGAAGAAATAACCACCACATACTAGTCGAACCTATATCTCATAGGTTAGATAAAAAAAAAATTCATTAGCATTTTTAGCATTTAATGTGCAAGACCATTATTATTATGGCTAGCACATGAATGCTTATTATAAATGGCAAAGCATTGTTTATTTTGTGTCAGATTTTTATGAATTCTAATATTTTATTGTTCATTCTCTTTTTATATCCTAATAAACTTATTAAATTTATCCAAATGTACCTATTTACTATTGGATCTCTGCTCCATCCAGTTTATTAGTCTTGGTAAGGATCACTATATTTTAATTAAACTTCAGATACATTTTCTTCTAGAAAATGATTTTGATGATTGAAAATGATTGCCTAAATAAAAAGTATTGCACATAGGCGAACTTAATGCTAGATAGCTTTCTCTTCCAATCAATCTTTGTGTGATTTGGGAAAACAAGGTTTATGTTGTGTCGAATTTTTCCTTGTTTATTCAGCTCATTAAACGTCAAACCTATTAAATTTATACAAATATTACAAGCAGTGAGTTTTTGCTATTTCAAAATCAATTAAGAAAAATTATTCGTCGTTGATTTTGAATTATCCTAGTTTGGGTGCAATAAAAATAAATGTTGTAAATAGCTGTAATTGTTATGTCAGCTCTTATCAAAGAACGAAAGGAAATTATTTATTTGATACACTATTCACCAAGAAGATACCATAGTAACACGGCCTACAAAAAGCTCTCCCTAATTAGTCGCCGGTTGGTATGAGTTCTGTTAGATCTACTGATATGCTTTATCACCAGAATAATCCGAATTTGTTAAATAAACCCATTAGGGTTCATTATTTACGTCCTAATTCCATGATAAAAAACTAAATATTCCAGGACTATAAAAGCCCAGTTTAAGCATAAGCAGTAATAAAAAAAAAATACGTCGTTAGTAAAACCATGATCTCAGAAAATTTAGGGGTCAAAGGAACCGTCCATCTCCTTTGTCATCTAATCTTATTACATTTTCGTTGATTTGTCCAGGGGCTAAACGATACGCGTTGTTCAACTAACGACATAACGAGAGTATCATCATGTTTTACACGCTTATAAAACGAAACTGGGTACAAACAGCATGCGGAGCACGGAAGCAATCAGTCGCGGCTGATCGACCTACACGCATGTGCGATGCAGTAGGCTCGCTTCGTATCCGTAAATATTGGTTGTAGGGCCAGGTTCCAAACAACGTTATTGCCCTGCCAATAAACGCTAAAAACCTAAGGCTGTTAATACACTACCAAGTGGTGCTGCTACTGTAAGTGTTGTTTATCTTTTGACATATTTTTATGAGTCTGGCTCTTAGCAGTAGCTGTAGTAATTAGTGAAATACCATTCAGGATCAGATGTTTCCATCATTACCTGTAGAATGATAATGAAGCAGTACACTACACTACTAGTACACTTCGTTTTACATTTAAGCAGAGGTCGTTGATCACCATCCGCTGACAGCAAAACACCACAAAACTAAATAACTAAAATTAATAAGATTTTGTTCACCACTGTGGACTGATGTAGGTCCTAGCCCTTAAAATAATTTCGTCTGTGAGCCAATAATTTTCCCTAGATATTATATGATAAGCCTAACAATACAACATGATAATCATCGTGGTTTTATTATACCTGACATTGTAGCCTTTTATGACTTTGTCTTGACCTTAAAATGAACCAACTAAGTTGGTTCCCCCTTGATCAATGAGATCAAGGGATAACTTACGTTATTTTTTATCTTTTGCACTGCCTCAACTATGGAGTCATCCTGGTTATCCCCCAACTCTTAAAGGTCGTATTATGGCTCTCGGGTTTGCTTATTGTTCATGAATAACCAATGCTAGAGCCTTTATTGTTAACATACCGTAAATTGAAAAGCATACACGGTCACGAAAGGCCATTCACCGTGTAAAGGCAATTCACCTTCAATGTTAATCCATCTCACTTGTATTGGGCAATTTCCAACTTGTTTCTATTACCTGTCTCTCATTAATCGAATATGCATATTCATGGCCCCGAAATTATTAATTTACCATTTTAAAAACACTCAGACTTGTTGAGCAGTTGATTGTAGTAAACTTTTTGAGCAGTTTTGAATCTGACTTGGTATTTGACGTTCACATGTCTTGATTGAAATTATCGTGGTTTGGTATCGTTTTATAATATTATTACGACTATAACACGTAAATACTATTCTCCTGCTGACGTTTCGTCGACCGTTTACGAGGTCCTTCCTCATAAGCACCGTCCGCGACCACGCTCGACGGTCGTGAGACGGGAACTGAACTGACGGTCAACGAAACGTCAGCAAGATGATAGTAAAGTACGTGGGGAAGTTGCTATTATCTATTATCATTCAAAGTCTTGATTTGTTGATTCCACATCTTGTGGATTCGAACATCAGGCTAATAATAGTGTTAGTGAACAGCTGTTAATCAAATACTCAATTATTTCTTGTATCACCGATTTAGCCAACCTTCGTCAGTCTCACGAAACTCTGGTCTGTAAAAGAGACTAGAGTACCTACATTGTGATCACTGAAAGTGCCATATAAGTGTGTATAGTGAAAAGTTTCAGCAGGGTAATTTTATTTTCTCGCTACCCAAAATTTTCAAACGTAGTGTTTGCATACTGTTATACCGTACGTACCCACTGAAAACTAAAGTTTGCCGCTTTGCGCATTTTTTTTGAAAGTTCCATTATATTTCATTAGCTAGACAAAAATCATGGCAAATGCCAATGTCACATCCGTGAATAAAATCAGTGCGTGTTGCCAGTGATTATCTGATCACATATGGCACTGAGACTCACTTACTAACTATCACAACGTGATGAAATCCGTAGAACTATCGACATAGCTCTTAGAATTAGAATTAGAATTGTGTGAACTAATCAATACAAAATGTACCGATCGGTATAGTATATTACGCCTCAGCTCGTCCGAATTGTGTTGGTGTGGATAGATAGTCTGTGTAAGGTCAATTCGGTCTCCAAACTGCAGACTACAGATGGTTCAATATCAGATGTGCGTCAGTACTGTCTTTTATGCCCGTCTGCACTAAGTGAAAAAAGCTTATAAAGCAAATCTTAACCCTTTAGATTCATAAACATTTGTCTCACAGAATGCGCTAAACGCATAATTGATTCTAACTTCTCGAGTTAAAGAGATAGAAAGCTGACCTCTCAGGTACCTTCCTAAGACATATAACCATTAGTGTCTCGGATGCACTTGACCCGCCGTGACGTGTCCCTGAGAAGTTGATCGTCTGAGGGATGAATGTTTATGAATAGTTTCGATTAAGGAGTACACGGCACGCTCAATATGGCAATAATAAACTCGTATGCAGTTTATGTACATAATACCATAAAACAGGGGAAAAAACGAACAAGCAGACGATGTTTCGTGAAGGATGTTCCAGTGAAAATTACCGAACCGTGGTTACGTAAGCGGCGCGAAATGCTAACTTTGAGGATAGCCTCTTACCGAAAACATCTTCGATTTCCCATTTTAGGCATAGGCCTAAAATGGGAAATCGAAGATGTTTTCGGTAAAACGCTAATCATTGATATGGCTGATTCAAGTAAAGGCCAAAAAAATATATGTAATGTATGGAATGTGCAGATTAAACATAATGTTGTTTAATACTACACGTTAATTAAACGTATTATAGTATTATATATTAACAGTTGTGATATTTTGTTTTTTTACATTTACAAGATCACAAATAATTTTCACTTAAATATATTCGTCTGCAAGGCGAATGTTTATTAATAGCGTTACTCCCAGATATGTTTATGAATCTAGGGTTAAGTTCTAGTCTATTGACAGGTTTCTATAGAAAAACTGTCACTAAAACACGCTTACGTATCTTCTTAGGCTTTTGTGTCTATAGTGCTGACGGACATTAGATATGTCTTAGTGACAGTTTTTCTATAAAAACTTGCATCTTGTCACTAGCAGGTGTCAAAGTTTAGTGAAAACGAGCCTTATCCGTAAACAGTGGTTAATTTGTACTAAACGCGCTTTTATTTGCCCACAGATATCAAAAGATGAAGTTGCAAAGATAGTGGCTGGTTTCGAAAATGAATCACTGTTAACGAGCGGCGGCGTGACGATAGCAGGCACACGGTACATCTATCTCAGTGGCTCAGACCGCATCATACGCGCTAAACTCGGCAAGGTTGGCGTGCATTGCATGAAGACACAACAAGGTAAGATAACCTGTAATCCCTCAAAACGATACGGTATGCGCAATACATACCAAAACTAACAGAGAGGTCTCTATCCACATCTAGCCGTGCCGTAGATGAGTCTTGCGTACATTTGTATGAACTCGTTTACACGCGTCTGCTTCAGTGCTGGCACCGGGCAGGCGGCGGCGTGGTTGTGTGTAACACGTCATAATGATTAGTATTCCTTGTGCTCTTAAAGATACGGGATTTAAGCATGAAAATTACAACGCGTAGTTAAAACTAGGTAGTAATGATAATAGTGATTTTGATCATTTGGTCGCATCGTCTTGTAGTTGTGTTTGTCGCGTCTACAACTCTAGACAATTCGTTGTTATAGCTGTTTACGAATGCTTTAAATGCTATCTCTAATAGACAAACGTGTAGAAAGATACATTTTCATTGATTTTTGGCATTGTCAGATTCAATGTATAGGTTCAATATTCCTAGAATTCGTTACCCAGATTTACGAAAACCTGGTCGGGTATACCCCTCGTTACGATCCCCTCGTTAAGGTTAATGACTGAGAAAATTCTAGTTTTACGTAGGTACAATATCTACCGCAAATTCTGACATGCCGAATTTATTTATTGTCCTATGAAATCATATAAATATTATTTAATTTGCTGCATTTTTTTATTATCATTATAAAAAAATGTGTTCATTAAAGTTATCAGAATATAATATAAAATACTTTTGTAGTAGAAAACATTCTTCGACAATGATGTTACTGTAGGAATTCAACACATAAGCATATTTTTTAATTTGTATACTGTCTCAAAAATTACTTATTTTGTAGCATTTCATTCGTTTCTCGTCTGTTCCCGAAATAGAAAGTGCTTCTCGCTACCTGTGTTATTTTATTAGTTTTTTGAGTTTTTGAGGTAAAGCAGTTGTTAGAAGGATTGAGAGAGGTGACACCGCAAAAATGGGTAGGATGTAGTAGTATGATAAAAAAAAATGAATTTTTGTTACTTAATATTGGTAGTCAATCATGCTGTAATGGCTGAACCTATTATAGGCTAGTAACACGGAAGTGAAGACGCGGGCAGGGTTAATAATAATTATCCATAGTGATAACATGTTTTACTTCCCTGGGTAAGTCACTTTGGAAGTGACATTAACTTGTTTACAAAATAAAATTAAATATTAACCAATGGGCTCTGAACGATTCTGTGAATGCTAAATCCTTGAAGTGGGATCCAAAATTTTCACTCAAGTACTTGGGTGGCAACGTGGAATGAAAGACTAGAACGTTATGCCCAGTTTTTTAATAAGAAGGTGAGAAGAGTAGGAAGTTTATAGAAATGCTTTGTTTCAGCTGTCGTAATTTCTCTGTATGAAGAGCCCATCCAACCTCAGCAGGCCGCATCCGTAGTGGAGAAGTTAGGAGACTATTTAATTACCTGTGGTTATTAGAGGTAAGTTTCTATAATAAAAAATCCAATAGTTAAGGGAGGGGGGCAGCCTTTCCCCCATTCAAATGAAATTGTGCAATTAATAAAACACTTTTATTTTTGTTTCATCACAACACAAACTCAAGTTTCGATTGCTGGGATTCTAAACACATTATATAATCTATTGTGTCTCTACCACATCTGTTCTGTGCTAAAGCATACCAGGTGTTAATAAAATACTTGCATTACACGTAAATCCATACTTTAAACTATAATAAAATATGGCAATGTTTTCAAATACCGGTATTATTTATTATTTATATTGGCATCAAGGGACTCATACATTAGACCTAATCTAATCGTAACGATAACAATGCAGATTCGACACCTTCCAGTCCAGTCTATCTACAGAACACACCCTCAAAGGATGTATTTGTTTGGTTTCAGATCGAAGTGCGCCGTGATCTAAGAATACTATAAGATAATATTTTTTCCACAGGGAAATAAGTAATTGCATTTTGTATATTCTATGAAGTGATAAGGACCGTTCATTTGTTTTGATATTTGATAAATTTTGGCGTCGTCAGTGTCTGAGGCGTTTAGTAACTTCATACAGATACCATTACTTTGCGGATTCTGGACCTTTTTTTACGCTCACCGCTTCCACAAAGTAATTGTTACTGTAATGGTTTGAAATTGTATTTTAAAAATTTGCTTTGATTGGCCAGTATTGCGAAGCAAGTTTAGCTATGCATGCAGGTCTGTAAGCATTATGTATAGAGATTTTTTTAGGTTTCTTTTCAAGCATCTTGTATCTAAAATATTATGTGGTCTAAGCGTTCACCCCCGCGTTATCATGAAAACCCCGTCGAGAACTGTCTCGAGACCATCTACTAGAGACAGTTTTCTGCCGCAAACAGGTGCTTGATCAGACGGTATGATATCCACGTAATGAAATTACTGTAACAACATTATACAGCATATATATATAATTATTAAATAAGCATTTGTGTAAGGGCTTGTTACAAAATGAAAGACACTGTAACCCAAGTATTACAATTTTAATTGAAAATCTCTAGTCCCACTGGAACCATCGTGTGAGTTATATTCGATATATCAGTGTGAGGTGGCGGGTCACACGTCCGTCTCTGCAATTTTTCTGCTATGCTTACTTTTAATTACGCCGCATTTGTAATCTTGTGTAGTGAATAAATAAACATTTGCATTCTGTTATATTCTACTCTTAGCTGCCGAAATAGAAGCGCTCAATTACTCTGTATCCTCAAACAAGGCTTACAGTAAATAAATGAAGGGTGCATATTGTTTATATTTGATATTACTACTCTAGCTTTGTACATTGTTTCTGATAAGCGATGGGAACTGTGTCTATCTAATAATAAAATGATTTGTATTATAAATCTCCTAGTTTCTTTGTTCTATCCTCCGCGTGATACGTCAAAATCTAATGAGGTAGGCTGCTTAACTTGAAAAAAATATGAACACAGGTATTATTGCTAATGAACATAATTTATTTTCATTTTGATAATTCTACAGTAGTAAGAGTTAAGTACACTCGAATACAAGGATTGGTATCAAATGTTAAACTTGCAGCAATAGCCTATCAAGTGGATTTGGTTCTTTATTTTACAGTACTAGGACCAATCATAATTATCGAAGTAAATCATTGGCAAAGTTTAGACCAATTATCTATACATTTTCTTGATTTACAGTCCATAGAAAAACTAAGATGCATCATCGGGGGTGCTTCTAATTAATTACAATTACTTTAACCATGCAATGGTTTGTTAATTATGTAAGATTCGCATTCTGGACGCTATTTATCTTGCGTAAAAATATCTACATATTAATTATTGGTTTTTTATTCATTTTAATTATCAGATAACATTATTACAGTAATTACACAAATTATTTTTTTTATGAAGAAAATTATAAATTGTGTAGTATGCACTCTATGATTATCTACATTTCTACAGCTATGTAGGTATCTAGACGAAATAACATAATTGCACCCTTAACAAAAATACACTTCAAAGCTTAGAAAATAAATTATGCTTCGATATAAACGTCGATTAAACCAAATAACAATGCCTACGACTATTATACATCAGGTTCATTTCATCGAATTTAATCCAGCTGCTCTCAATATTATTATTAGCTGATAGCTGCGTTTCACCAACCACCAAAGCAAGGAAATTATGACCTTCAGATTCAGTACCTATATAAAAGTTTTTTTTTATCATACAAACGATCTACACCTAAAGTTCATTACTAAACTCAATGAATACAAGGAGTATCAAATATATTTGTCGCATGTAAAGTTGTGCGAATCAAAGTTAATTGCTAAGTCATCACTTAGCTATAGGATTAGAAATATCTTAAGATTTGGTAAATAATCGGTACGTAATAAATAATTATTATAAAGGCCGTGCTCTAAGGTGTTACGATTTTATCAGGGGTGCTCTAAAGAGTAGTGGCGTGACTTTTTCCATAGGCTTCGGAAGAATCCTTTGCGTTGTTTCTGGCCGGGATGGTCCTCTCCTGTGGACAAAATACAGAAAATTTATGGAAGAACAAATTGAAACAAGTAAAAATCATTCTTGGCGTGGCCAGGTCCTATCAACATTTTAGAGCTAGAAGTTGCACGCTTTCTAAATTGAATTAAAGGTTTTAGAAACAGCAAGTCAAGCTCAGTCAGACAGCTACGTAGACAGGCGAGTCGGTGGATATCTATCTAGGGGAATGAACCCATTACGAGGATAGAGAATACGAATGTCAAGTGTACGCGAGACTGGCTGTCGGCCGCAGTAGTATCGCTTGCTGGGGAAGCGGTCGATATCAGCCTCGTCGTTAGTCGTCGTGTGGCGAACGCTTCTCCGCAGGGAAAATGCTCCCGAAACATCCAGAACATTCGATGTAATGCCTCGCTCTTAGTACACCAATACGATTGGAGAGCAGCATAACCGCTGAATTCGCACCAAATAGTTTTTTTTTCCAAGAAAAATAACCGAATTCAATTTTAAAGGAAAGTTGATAAAAGGTCCATTATGAAATTTCATCCCCCAGTTTTTCACCCTAAGGAGTGGGATTTTTCTATAAAAAAATATGGGATTATCCTTGGAGTAGGTATTCATTAAAAAAAAGCATCATTCACAACTGGCGAAGATATCGCGTAACATGAATTGAATTATAGAAAAAAAATACAAACGAATTGAGAACCTCCCTCTTTTTATGAAGTCGGTTGAAAAACTCGTGCTATTTTCCATATGGATGAACTAGTTCATAACAGTTATACCACGGGTCGGAAGTGATGGAACACTTCGATTTTTAAATTTATTTATTTGAATTAAATGCTAGCCATCCTACAGCTAAACAGGGTGAGTACAGTGCTACTAGTGATAACTAATCCAAAATAATTTTAGTTTTACGTAAGAAAATGAAAATTTTATACTGTTGCTTGTTTAGTTGATGAAGTAAAAGAGCATCGTTAGTAGGGCATCCTAAAATAAACGATGTAGGTAGGTAGTTTCCAGCGCGCGGCACAAATGCCAAGCACGCTGCCCAAAATAGTCCGGAATCGAGCTACCGACATCCAACGCCAACTATTTGGTTTTTTGGAAAATTTGGTTGGTCTGAATATAGAAAAAACCAGGATTGATTGTATCGCACGCATCATAGTATTACAGACCATCGAGTACCTTACCTATCTACCTACTCGAGGTTACGAGGATGTTACAGGGATACGATGTTCTGTGATTGATAATGATAAGCCCAAAGTCGTCACGGGTTCTAGGCTAGGCTAGGGAGTAGTGTGTCTGGTTGGATCCCATAGGAGAAAGATTCTTATTTCCATGCTCACAATGCTGTAAAGGGTGGGTGCCGGTGAAATTAAATGGCACATGAGACCATTATGTCTCAGGGTCGGCAACGCATGAGTGATACCTCTGCTGTTGCAAGCGTCCATAGGTTAAGGTAACCGCTTACCAACAGGTGGGCTTGTTTGCCACTTTAGTAAAAATAAAATAAAAAATCTCCTTTTTTAACCTTAATGCTAAACGTCGCATCAAACGAATGTGGCGTTATAATCGTCACATTCGTTTCGATACGACGTTTAGCTCTTTAGCATTCTATTCATATCCAACGTGTGGAGGTCTAATGACTCAAGTTCATCGGCTAGACTCCCCGCAAAGTATAGATCGAGATCGTTTGATAAATAGTGATAGAGATTGTTGTTGAGCAAATCAACAATCAGAAGTTGCAGGTTTTAAATAAGTTCATCATCATCAACAACAGACTGTAGAACTCCTCCAAAGAGTGCCATGACGAACAACTTTTCGACTCCACTGACTTCCAGCAACTTTAACGATGTCATCGGTCTATCGGGTGGGAGCTTTCCCATGCTGCGTCGTCCGGTTCGTAGTCGCCATTATAGAACCTTTGTTCCCTAGCGGTTGCCGATTCTGCTGGCTATATGGCCTGCCCATCGCCACTTCAACTTGCTCATGCTAAGCTATGTCGGTGATTTTAATCCTATGGATTTCTTCGTTTCTGTTTTTACTTAGTGAAACTCCAAGTATAGCGCGACTCTGGAGGCGAATAGTAGAGACCAAGACAAGTGTTAGTGCCATAATTATGTGGTACTGGCAAATTATGTCTTAAATAAATAAGTAATTATTCGTTTAAAAAAATGATAGATACACAGAATCGCTATAGTTGCCGTCACGAGAGGTGAGCATGTAATAACGTAGTGGAGGCCAGTTCGCAAGAGCAATTGAATGCTAATATAATAAAAAAAATATTGGGGACCTAAAATAACATTTTAATACCTCTATGCATTTTACATATATCTCTTAGGTCCTAAAACTGGCGGTCTTATTGTAACCCTATATATACCTATATAAACAATACTTAGGTAGGCACTTACATATAAGTATACTTTATTACTTATGATTTTATCCGATTGTCCGTTTGAACGGAGGGGCAGCTAGTGCTTACGGAATATTAACGACGTGGGAATCGATCCGGTTTTGAAGTGTATGTACTCACCATCGTTCCTCGACACGCCGGATGTTCCAAATAAAGTCCTACCTACTTCCAACTAGATAGCTGCGGGAGTTTTGATTTCAAGAACTGATTTGAGGTATCGCGGACAGACTGCTAAAATGCGTTAGCATCCTAGTAGTCTGTGCTGCTAACGTAGAACAGAGGGTCTATATTGAGTTTATAACATGCCAAAATGTCGACCGTATCGACAAGATTTTCATGCGAAAATTGACAAAACGGTCATCGTTTCGACAAGTTTTGAAGGTATTTGTAACTCGGCATACTCTGAGTTATTCTACACTCTAAATTTTTTTTAAAGACAGCATGAACAAAATTATCATTTTACACTGACAAAAATTAAATAAAAAATACTATTGCAGATAAACACATAGCCAAAATTCTGCAAAAACGTAGGCTTCTTATAATAGGGCTCTTAACTTGAAAAGGAGGACATTGATAAGCCTTGCAAAATGAGTGGTATCTTTTCTATAGTAATTTTGCTAGTATTATTGGGGAGCTGGCCATAGAACTAATAGGTTGATGCTGACCTGAAGATGACAAATCGCAAGCCCGTGATTCACAATCATAAGTGACATGGAGCGATTCCAAATATAAATGAATCAACAAAAGTGAATCACGACGTTTATATTGTGACGGCGAAGATTGAAACTAATCGGGTCATGAAGATCGAGTTTGAGATGTGCTATGGGGTGTATGGCGGAGAGGAGCTGCAGGGCTGGGGCGGGTGCCGGGGTCGTCGACACTTGGTGAAGGGCAGCAGAGCCGGCACGGGGAAGGGGGACGCAAGTATTGATCGCAGACCCCCAGCCTCCCGATTTCGGTGTGCTGTCTCTCCGTTGGATTCGACTCCAAAACTTTGACGGTGAATTTATTTAATCTGCTTGTGGCGGTACTAGTTACACAAAGATTCATAAGATTATTTATTTATTTATTTATTTATTATTTACAGTTGTATGCACATATGCTATTTTTGATTCAGGAACTGCTAGTAAGTTGCAGGCGAAAGCTAGTACCTAAGTATAATCATATTTATATTTTTTTTTATTGAGTAATATATAGGTAGGTAGGCATAGGTACCTACCTACTTACTTACCACTCTATGAGACGCGTGAAATGAGACTTGTCCAAGTTGTTAATGTAATCCAATGGAAATAACCGAATGATAATATAGGTATAACTACGAGTACCTAATGATTTAAAAGTGTGTGCTGAAACCACGTCCCTAACAGTAATATGCACCTACTGATAGGCCGCTAATGTATACCTACCTACCACTACTACCCTTGAGGTCTTCTTCTCGAACCACAATGTGTGCCATTAGTTAAGACACTAACAAGTTTAGGCATGTATGTTATGTAGGTTCAATAAACTGTACCTAGATTGTAATTTGAGTTTGTGGCCACAGGTAGGTAGGTATATTGCGGCAAGCGCCATTGCGCCGTCTTTTGTGTCTGCAACCCGCAACACGATAGCCCTATCCTAGATCTAGCTAGATAAACTGGCGCCTATAAATAAGAATAATTTATGTAGGTGCCTACTTTGTTTCTCTCTCCGCTGCATTTTGTTTCCCGAATTATTCAGATTCAGCTCATTTGTACCCTGCTCCACAATTTCCGTGCGGGTCATCGTACGCTTGTGATAAACAGTCTGACTGACCTCTTATCGTTCATACATATTGACAAGCTATTAGGTATTTGCATTATTATTAAACTGGGTTAAAAACAAGATTGATTGAACTTCAGACTCAACTACCTACGTGTTGTCGGTTTCAAACCTCACAGTAATTTTGCAACGTAAATTAATGCATTAATTAGCTCTCGTTGCTAATTAGGGGAACGAATTCGCGTGGCAACTGCGCTTTTACCGTTTGAGCGAAATGTAAAACTAATTGGGACTCTTCCAAAAATGTATTTAAACTTATCTAAAAATAATGTGCTAATTTAAGATTGGTTGGATGCATGTGTATGGGCAGTTCAGTAGTCCACTTTCTCGGAGTAACGGGCCTGTCAGATCGGGTAGGATCCGCTTCGGCCCGAGGCCGCTTGTTAGTTGCCAGTTGGCACACTTGAAGATACGAATTCGTGTTAAATAGTTTGCCATAATCACTACGAATGTGGATGTATAAAAACCGTAATCAACATTTTTGCGTCTACGCAAGGCTTTATAAGATTGTGTCTACTTGACGTGGCGAGGCTGAGAATATGTATGTCAACGTAGATATTGCTGTTTATCCCCCATGACACAAGCACTTGACACAACCGGTAGATCACTTAAATAATTTTCTTTCCCGTGACACTTTCAATCGTTAATTTATCGTTTTTTTATCTCTAGGTGTGGTAATTGAACGAATACCCGTGTTTATTAATGCCAATAAATAAAATACTGTTATTTTAAATAGCAGATTAGTCCTCACATTAAAATTACCCGTGGACTAACCCTAGCGGTTTCCATTTCAAATAATTTTAGCAGACAGAAAAACATTATAAGTTTTTACGTTATCAATTTAATTTATTATCGACAGTTTTAATATAGCTATGTGGGCCTTCAAAGGAATGAAGCCTAGATTGATGTCTATGGAGAACCTAATCTATGGAGAACGATAATGGCCTCTAGAAAAATAAAATCGACATGAAAAAATAGTATTATCAGAATCTATCGAAACCCTTTAGCGGTAGAGTAGCATTATATCCAAGAGATCAATTCAAGTTTTGGCAAAACAATAATTCTTCGAAAAGCAGATGAATCAGATACAAGAAATAACTATCACAGACACTATGACACCATTTTTTACCTTGAAGTACTTGCTTAGCCAGAGTCAAGGTAAATCTACTAATCGTAAACAAGTTTGCCTACACGCCCTATTGGTTAACTATAAATATTTCGAGCTGTAGAACATGTGATCGACTAGCGGAAATTAAGTATTATGGATACTACTTATTTCCTATTCGTATCTTTATTAACTACCTAACTAGTCTTATTCGTCGTGTCAGCGGTTCTTTCTTGGTCATCCTGAATCAGAGGTATGTTGACCGATGGTGAATGGAGGAAGTATTCAGTGTGCATCGTAGCACATACATTTTCGGCGTGAAAAATACATTGGTGCACGACGGGATTCAGACCCACAACCTTTGGTTCGAAAGTCAAGTGGTCTTGCCAACCAGTGCTCTTTATTATAATTATGTCACTTTTGTTGGTAAACCGGATTAGTTTTGAGCGACAATGATGGAGGATTGGAGGCGCCGCCGCCCGCGTCGCCACCCGCTGCCGCGCCCTGATCCTCACTTTCGCTAATTCATTAAAGGTAAGTAACTAATCAGTTTATCTAAGTGGAACTTCGTTATTTGTATATAATTGTAGTAATACAGACTACAGGTACTGGCACCAATATGTCAAAGCATACATTTTAAAATTTACAATATATAACAAAAAATACAATTTTTCCTTATTCTGTTTTTTTATAGAAAAGTTGGTTGGTAATTAGCAATTTGTTTTTACAGAAAATTATGGACTTCAAATCCTTTAAAATATTGGTTTAAAACGTCTGTGGCAAGTAGGTAGGTACCACAAACTTCATCGCTTAGCGATGAGCAATGTAGCTTCATCCCGCCGTTCATCACTTGCAAATTTGGCCACCTATCTACGGCTGATTGCGCTTGGTTTAATATTTAGTTTTCCTAATACCACGAGACTTGAGATTGAGATACTACGATATAACTATTTAAATGTGGTATGCTTTCCTAGCTCGAAAATAACAATGATTTTATACAAACGGTTATTGAGTTTAGACGTCGTCGTCCGTTAAAGTAAGCTGAACGATCCATCGAGGAACAAAGTGTTAAAAGGTACTCGTATTTTTTTGAATTTTTTTAAACAACCTGACATGTTTTTTTATCGTCTATTGCAGCGCCCCCTAGTGACTTGAGGCGATAATACTTATCTTAGGACCATCCTTGAAGTTATAACAAACCGAAAATCGCATAACAATCGGATAAGCCGTTTCGAAGATAAATGGTGACAGACAAACACCAAGAAACAACCTCTTACGTCAAATGCGCATATTTGGCTCCTTATTCGTCGCAAATAAAAAGCCTAGCCAAATGAGTTCGCGGACACCCATTACATGAATTACTTATTAAATCGCAGACAAGCCAAACGATGGTAGGGATTCATAGCGGGTGCATAAGTTCTTTGACCTGAGCACAAATAGGTATAGAAATAACTCAGACCACAACTTGCCAAACAAGATGGCACAATATAGGTATTTTAATTATTTTATAAAATCATTGGGAGACCGTTTTGTACATCCATAGAAAGCACAACCATGGTAAGCATACCCAGGATGAAAACCACTTAGTTTTAATTATCTGGATGTGCAAACATTATGTTGATGTTGGCCTGAAAATTCCTTCCTAGGCATATCCGTCTTGGATAGGTTAGGTTGTTAGGTTATTTTATGACCACCCAGAAAGGGAGGATTGCTATCCGATCGTTACCCAACAAACTTTGCTTCAAAATAAACCAACCGGTTAGTTTGTAAAAATCTACAAAAATAACTACTCTACTGACATTAATTTACGAATACCTTAAAATACTATGGCAACACAGCACACAGCATTACGGAGCCAGTATTTGAAACCAATGATTTGAAATACTGGCTGTGCTTCCCAGGGGTGTGCTTTTCATGGACGTACAATACCGGGATTTGAATTATTGACGTCAAACGAATTCTGAAATAATGTTTTAAATACCTATGTAGTTTTTGAGTGAATCGACTCTGTGTATATTTATTATTAACTTAATATTTGACTCTATGTGTGTGTGAGTGTCTCTTTGCTAAGTTATTCAACTATCTATCTAGACTGGAAAGAGACTCTGAAAGTAGGTACACCGTTATATTCTTATGAATAATGTATAAGTTGCAGTTTTATTGACTCTGGTTTTTATATATAACGCATTTGAAAATCCACCCAATTAAGGATGTTTTTGAATTGTTACTCTTTGCCTGCTTTATACTTAATAACGAAAAGAAATACACCCCATGTATGATCTACAATTTTAAACACCTTTATATAATTTACTTATGCGCAATAAAAAATTCAGTAAAGGTGGTTCACGAAATAGAAAGTTTTGAAGCTTTGAGAAATTTAAATAGAAATTAATGTTTTCTTTTTCAGATTTAGCATAACCACATATATTATAATACTTTACCTACTAGATGCATAACTAACTTTGCGATTGTTGGTTATGTTACAAGTCGTAACTGAATATACCTATCATTTTTATACGAGTAAAAGATTAAATATGTACTTAGTACAAATAGCATCCGTAATGCCTTCACTTTAAACAGAAAAGGCCTTACTTATAAAGATTATTTACGAAACAGTTGATTAACTAAACACGGCTTTGCCCCTTTCTGATATGGTCATTTATAATTCAACAAAACAAACCAACAAAATAAACGGACGGTC
Source organism: Perizoma flavofasciatum (assembly GCA_958496245.1). Classification (NCBI taxonomy): domain Eukaryota; kingdom Metazoa; phylum Arthropoda; class Insecta; order Lepidoptera; family Geometridae; genus Perizoma; species Perizoma flavofasciatum. Next base: position 9,904,642 of record OY292421.1, read on the forward strand.
AAGTCTAATCATTGATTATGATGATATATTCCTATGAAAACATGTCTCAAAAAGCTTTGATTAAAAAGCTACGCACCCGTTATTGTGTTGGAGAACTTAGGCCTAATTAGCCAAACAACTGTTTTAAATATTTCTAAGTAAGCATGTTAGTTACTGTTATCTGTCGCATACCTATTTAAAACAGTGCTACTGTAAAATAGTTTCATCATCGTATTCTAGGTTGATCCTATTTATTACCCATAAAGAGCCAAAAATATAACTGAACTGCTAAATCAACGTAGAGAAAACACTACGAAAAGCTGGAATCCATACAACTGGAAAAGGTTAAATACAAGATGTGTGTAATCTCAAATACTTTCCCAGCTGTAGGTATGGGTTCCAGCTTTTCGTACTTTACGCATACGCGTTATTGTGTAATACCACTGGAACTGTTCCAAATTTTGCAAACGACGAGATGTTTACCACCAGCAGTAGAGCGGCGCGCTAGGAATAAACATGAAATTCAATATTTTACCTATCTTACGTAAAATATTGATATTATTAGATCTCGTGGCTTAGTTGGTATAGCCTTCGCGTACTAAACGGGATGACGCGGTTCGGAGTCCCGCCGAGCTTGAGCTTTTTGGGATATTATAAAATATTGTTTTATCTATCTTGTTTTAAAATTAAGGAAAATATACATTTATTAATGTAATCAATTGACAAATATAGTTCTTATCGAATGCCCTTGGATAGCGGCAATTATATTGCGACTTCAACAGAAACCGATTTGACCGCCTGATGACATAATTTTTTTATTATCAATTTTGGCAAAAAACATCCAGATTTAGGATTGTGCGGCTCGACTGCACTGTGACAGCTGCTAATTAAGTAGTATGCCTAGTGATTAGGTTTCTACAGAATTAAGTGGCGAAGTTGTCTAAAACTTTTAAAGTATTGTAAATCCGTCGAACTGATTTTCGCTGGTCCTAGAAGGACTCAATGTTTATAAGATAGACGTGATGGAACTCAGTTTTACCTACTTTGAAGCCTTATATTTTCTAGTTGAGGGCTTAATCAAAACTGGTTCAAGGACTCGCAAAGTGATGTTTAGGGATTTTTTTAATGATACCCCACACAGCGCACTGCAGTGAAAAAAACTTCCCAAATTTACATGTACTAAAAGGTGCGCGAAAAGTAGCTCTTAATTTTTATTTTTTGATTTTCTACTCTGGGTTAAGAAAACGCGTCTGTATATAGACGCGTTTTCTTAAATTTTATCTCGATACGCTTTAAATTAGGAAATCGGGGTGCTATACACGGGCGGACAGACAGATGGACGTAACAATTTCAAATTCTTTATTCAACTAAATGACTAATGACCGTTTTTGCCATTTGATTTCGGAACCCTCAAAACTGTCACTAAGACATCCCTCATTCTCCACTTAAGCTTTTCACTTAATACAGACGGCTATACGATTAAAAAATAAGCTAGTCATTATAAAAAGTCCTGTAAGTTCTCAAAAAATATTATCAGTGTTTTTGAAATTTTTACTATGATATCAGGCCACTCAGAAAGTTTTGCGAAAAAAAGTTTATGTATAAGGCACTGGCCACTTGTAATTATTTAAAATTTGGTTATTTAAAAGTAAAAATACCATTGTTTGAATTTCGAATTTCCCTCCCGACCTTTTTTCGAGAATCAAATTAAATTATCGTGTCTCATTTAAAAATGGATCTGCATCGCGAGCATTTTCGTGATGATTTTCTACGATTTGAAATGTGGCCTAAAACCCGATGAGTCATTTGATCGACTTTAAATGGCTTTTATAGATGAAGGACCTTCAAAAGCAACCACTTACCGTTGGCATAGCGAGTTCAAGCGCGGTCGCCTTACTTTGGGGGATGAACAAAGGAGTGGTCGTCCTACGACGGCTGTCACGGAAGAAAGTGTGCTGGCAGTAAAAATTTAATCCAAGAAAACAGGTGAATTACATACGAAGAGATTCAACATACACTGCAAATTGGTTCGGGAAGCGTTCATAAGATTCTTCACGAGCACCTACGCATGAGGAGGATAGTTTCGCGCTGGGTGCCGTACAACCTCACCGAAGCTCAGAAGCAGGCCCGTGTTGAGTGGTGCCGTGATATGATTCAAAAATTTGAAGCAGGCTCGTCTAAGCGCGTTTACGACATTGTGAAAGGTGACGAATCCTGGATTTACCAATAAGATCCAGAAACAAAGCGTCAGTCGATAGTTTGGCTGTTTCAAAACGAACCAACGCCTACGAAAGTGAAGCGACCGAGAAGCGCGGGGAAAATTTTGATCGCTAGTTTCTTCAGTTTGACGGGGTATCTGGTTTCAATTCCATTACAAGACCAAAGCAGCATGCCAGAAGTTTTGTCTGCAATGAGCAACAAGCGACCGAACACCGGGCTCCGCGGGATACTGCTTCACCATGACAACGCGCCCGCGCACTCAGCGCTCAAAACGAGGGTCTTCCTGGACACCACACCGGTCAGAGTCTTGGGTCACCCTCCTTACAGTCCTGATCTGGCACCGTGTGACTTCTTTTTATTCCCTAAAATAAAAAATCAGCTGAAAGGGATACAGTTTTCATCGCCGGAAGACGCGCTAGCAGCGTTCGAGAAGACCGTGGAAGAGGTGTCTGCGGCGGACTGGAAAAAATGTTTCGAAAATTGGTTGAGACGCATGAAACTTTGTATAGAGGCTGGTGGAGAGTTCTTTGAAAAGATTTAATTAAAATATTTTATCCATAGAAGTTTTTTTTTCTGAGTATCCCACGTACATAAATACCTAAGTACGTACATTCCATACGCGCTGACAGCAAACACTTAGCTTAAAAGCGTAGGTTTCTTTTATTTCGACTTCCAAAGGCACATCATCACCTATCGGAGGTTTTACCTACCTGTAAAACTTAAAGCATTACTTAAAGCAACTTTTTTTGCTCTGTACCTATAATATAAGCTAGAGAGAACTTAACAAGAGTACGCCAACACTGATTATGTACAAAACAAGTAAATAACTGTAGAGTATACACATGTAGAACTTAAAGCATCCAGATTAGACTACGCTCTGTATAATATTATCTGTAGAACATAGTAAGCCTACTATGCTAATGCACAAACAAAGTACTATAGAGTACCTGAACCAGCTCAAGTTTGGCTATTAGGTAAAACGCCAACAAAAGACACGAGGCTATCGCCACTGATAAAAGCGAGTCAGAACATCAATTATGAAATACCACGGCACTTGGTTCACCCGACCATCTAATGGACATGAAGAAGCAGACCAATTAACTAGTCGTTCACACTTATGTTCTGAAGATTAAAACGCAAAGATCTAAAATCCTCACGTCGAGAATGTTCGTAGTTTACTTCATGATTCACACATGATTACTCCAATGATTCAAGGATCTTATTTGTAAATTGGTATCGGTACCTAATAATTCGTTATGTGTCAAAACGAAACATCTCCACCTGATACGTATATGGATGACATCATGTTATATTTAAACTAGCTTGTTAGCTTTTAACCCGTCCGTTCAGTAGTTTTTGCGTGAAAGGGTAACAAATATCCATCCTCACAAACTTTCGCGTTTATAATAGTAGTAGGATATAACTCACTCAATTATATTAGCAACGTACGTTTAACATAAATTTGAAAAAATTGGTTATTAAATTGACATTTCGAATCGTCTCTGTAGAGTCAACGTTGTTAACTTGAATATGTATTATCATGATACTTTAAAATAAATATAAACATGCCATTTGTTTGCGTAAATTCTGTTACCAATGCTTTTTTTTAATGTTAATTCATTGTAAGTAGGTACGACATAATATTTAGAACTTTCTTTGGGAGAAGCCAATGGCTCCTGAAATACAGTTTCGACTAGTTTAGAAGGCTATGGATTCATATAGAATTTGTAACATATTATTATGTCAAATAAATATATATTTTTTACTTTTACTTTATAACGATTAGAGTTGATGACCTCGGTGGTGCGGCGAGCGAGTAACCGGCTGGGACGCAAGAGGTGTGGGTTCGATTTCGGGTCTGGGTGTGGTGGTACCACGGTACTCGTAGTTCTTGATACCCACGACACAGAGAATCCAATAGTGAGGTTAGGATATATGTATTTGTTTCTGTTGGCTGTTTCTTTATGTTTAGTATTAATTTAATCAATATTTTATTTGCTGAAGTGAATGGAACTTTGTTGTTGTAGTTAGGCATCATAGGCGTCTCTGCGGGAGGTCGGTAACTAATATTAGTATGCATAATTAAGCAGTGGGTAGGATTGTAGGTAATTATATGTAGGTATTGTATTGTGTAGAGAAAACAAGATAGGAATGGAGTAGGCAGGCTCGACAGACGGATGTACCATTATCTGAGTCCGTCCCATTGATATGTCACGTCTAATGACATGCTGACATTGTGTTTCAACACTATTATCATATCAGTTGGGTTGAATGCTTTGTTTGACTCGTTTAAATGCAAATAATTTGGCGTGGTTTTATTAGGATCAGTATTCACGTATTTCAGCTCATCAAATTAAATGGTACGTCGATAGTCATAAATTCTACTGACTAATAATGCGCTATAACGACATTTTTACTGCAGAGTAAACGCTTATATCGGTAGAAACGGGGAAAGATTCGTATAAAGCCAAATATTTTGGAGAATTCCAATTTCCGCAAAAAATGTTATAGGATGGGGTGTCGCCCCTGCAGAGCGGGGAGAAGGGTCGCGGGGCAGGCGCGGCGAGGGTGGCTGCGGCTGCGCGCGCTGCTCCAGTCCCCGGGGACGGCACGTGCGGCTGTGCGTACCCCCTTCCCCTCCGCTCGCACCCTCCCCTTGTACCCTCGCACCCTCGCGCCTCGCCGCAGCTGGAGCCCTATTCATTCTCATTCAGCCGATCTATATGCGATTATCTCTATTCGCGGATGCGAATGAGATTTGAAGAGGATAGCATGGACTTAATCATTATCGTCACTATTGTACTAACCGTTTGCGGAACGAGCTGCTGGCGATGTGGCTTCCTTGTTTCGAGAACTTTCTTTTTCCTTCCCATTGTTCCCTGCGACAAAAAAATTCATTTTTGTAAATGAGTCCAGCAAGTACCTACAATAATTGGCGCCACTCCCGTTATTGTTGTTACATTGTGTTCTACGCGTATTTTTTTCTAATTACAATATAAATACAGTAGAATCTCGATTATCCGAATCAAATAAAACCAGGGGTATTACGTATATTCGAAAATCCGATTCAAAGTCAAATCAAACAATAATAAAACTTTAACATTTGTTTATTATGTAGAGGATTTTACATATGTACGTCATTAAGACAATACGATATTAAAAAAATACCAGCTATAAAGAAAATGAATTACATAATACCTATGTAATTTAACATTTTGGTTGAAATTAGGGCCAAGTCCCTGTTGCGCTTCAGTTTTTTGATTTAGATTAAAATCCAATGCTTTTTCACATAAACAAGGTCCAGATATGGGCTGCCCGCATGCTCTTTTGTAAGAACCAAGTAAAAACTGCGTTCTCCAGAATTTCATTACTTATAAGATTTTTTCATGGCTTTACGTTATGAGCTTCCATCTTCGTTCTCAAGCGTGCAGGTGAATTTGAATAAGGAATCAGAATTATTTTTGATATCTGATATCGTAGAAGCTCATACACTATACATTTGCGCCAATTTACTGCCAGGTTCAGCATTTTTTAAACTCTCAATTATCTTTGCTTTGCCTTTAAGAGATAACACTACTCTTTTTCGCTTGGATATTATACATTTCTAACGCAAAACGTAAGCAAAAATAAATTATCGTGTACAAATCAACCAAAACAATGACCTTGTACTTATTTTTAATTAAAATAATCACTATCTGTAATATATATATATACTTCTATACTATTTATTATAAATAGGTAAATCTCCGAAACTACTCATCCGATAGGAAGCTACATTATTCCTGGGTGTTATAGGCTATATTTTATATTCTGATTAAGAATAATTTTCGGGAAGAAATCACAATATCTGTAATTAAAGTCAGAAAAAACAGACAATCTAGAATAAGTGAATAAAATGCAAAAAATGTTGGCCTTTAATAGTTTTACAAAAAAGCCCGCGATACCATAGTCTAAGTTTAATATTTCAGCAGCAACGATTTTTATGTGAAAGAAATATTTCAAGGATATGGTTTTCAAGTATTCTCTATGAATTCTTATAAAATTAATACATAGTTTAATTATTATGAAAATTGGAATGGCACTCATTTTAGCTGTCAGTGCGGACGAAGTTACGGTCGGAAAGCTAGTTAGGGTATAAAAAGTGAGTTTACCTCTAAAGCTGAAAAATACACAAGTAATTACTGGGTCATTATATTGTATCCAGTAATGACTCAGATTTACCATACCTAACACTTAAAACTTAATGATAAGGAAATTAATGGTAATTGATTGCAATTGTAAAAGGCATTGTAGGTATAGAATTATCATTACTCCTGGAAACAAATAATAAATGATGATGAATAATAATGTGGAATTTATATAGGTATTTTGTGATGTTATACTGATAGTGACTTCAAAATTGATGTCAGATTGATAAAAGTTTCCCTAATGTTGCTCCGAAATCAGCACGTAGAGAAATTTATTATGTGGACTTACTAACACTGTTTTTAGGTAATCGTAATCGCTCCACTATCAGTCACATAAATAAAGCGTAAACATTATGAACACTAAATAATATTTCAATGAAAATTTCGAGACGATAATTAGCTATCAGAGTCGATTTAGTTCGTGGTTCCGTTAGATATGTGTGTACCAAGCGCTGGAATCTATTCAAACGTCCTGTCGACGCACCATTACTGGAACGGTTGATAAGTAACAGTGTTGTGCTACGAATAGTCGGAATCGGAGCCGGAAATGTAGTGTAGATCACATAGATGGCGAGGCCGAGCAGTGAGTCCGTATCGGCGCATTCCCTGAAGGAGTCTTTTTGCCTCACTGTCCGCCGTCCTCCGCCCGTCTGACCGGTTTATGGCGATCGTTCACCCGAGCTCGGCTTGCCTCGCAAATTTACATCAACTCTTCTCTACCTACATTGTTACAACCTCAAACGACAACTTATACCACGTCAAGTGCTTCCAAGCCGTGTATGTAACTAAGCTACTCTATATTTCTATCACACGCTTTTTATAATACAATCCTTGTTCTGGCTTCACATCTAGCCCAGCTTCGGTTCAACCGAATTACACAATAACTAGGTAGGTATGGAGACGAATGTCAGCGGTTAGCGACAGCTACATCCGTGAAATAAATAATACGTACCTCCCTATTGTAAAAATTTTCACGTACTGCACTATCGGTGAATGCACCATTTAAGTTTCGACTCATTCGAGAGTCTTCATCAGGATGAGTGATCGCAAAGCCTTCACCGCCTTCACCGATAGTGCGGTACGTGAAAATTCACGTTTTTACAATATGAACGTACCTTTTCATGCCTGATGCGATTTACTAATAAATTGAGAATAGTCATGGGTTTTAAATTTAATATCAAAAACAAATAGTGCAATATAAGTAGCACGATATAAGTACCTACATGGTCTTTATCCATTAACTGAGTTGTATTTAGAAACCACTAATTCGCACTTGGCCACTTACACTTATTGTGTTGGACTAATTTATGTTTTGCTGTTTCTTGACCGAGTACCTACGCGAAGAGGCAACGTGATTCAGTATTTTTTGGCCCTACGAAACAACGTTGATTTCGTTTGAAGGCGCGAAACTTAGTGTAGTTGTCGATAACTTTCGAGGATTGCCCATTGGTTTAATCTTCTTAAATGATTAAATATGTATTGCATTGAATAAGTGGTGACCTTGACAGTGGCGTTGACTTGTCCTCAAATTCCAACCGACCGTCGCGCCATAGATTTACACATGAACCGCAGAATAGAATCTGTACTCAGATAATAATAATTTAATTTGAAATCATCTGCTCAGACGCGTCGACATGTTGCAAATCGAGGAAAACTGGGTGTTATGTTATTATATGTAGCAATAACGATGTATAGTAGCGCGATATCATGCCTATTTTTAACCGACTTCAAAAAGGAAGAAGTCTCATGTTCTTCTGTATGTATTTTTATGTATGTTTAGCGATATTTCCGTCAATTGGCCCTATTTTTATATTTGTGTAGGTATTTTATGATAATTTGTGTAAAGGGCGCTACATAGTTCTTTTAAGTACCAAATCATGTACCAAACTAGTATAAGAACTAAATAAAAAAATAGGTATTTATTATTAGTTAGATTGTACCCACATAAACCACAGTAGGTAGCAAGCAAATAATGCATAAGGATATTATATGCACGTTCTCTCTGGACTTGATAATTTGAATGAAATCGAACGACTTTAGTGGCTTCACGAACATTTATATCCTCTAAGATAACAAACTGTAAAAACATGACATTACATTTACATTTGGCTAGCAGGAAGGAAGGATATCATTAAATATGTATCCATTTGTGGCATTACCACGTAAAAACATACATTGTTACTCAAAATAGCTACAGGAATATTAATAACATAGGCAAGTTATAATGAATATCAGTAATAATTACCACAGTTTTAATGTATTTTGCTGTCTGATGCCAGTAATCTAATGCAGTCGCGGGCTGTGCTAATGATGAAGAGCTTCTGTAACGCCTCAAAACCTCAAAAAAAAACAAAGTAAAACGAAAAAATCGTTAATAGCCATATGCTATATGACCACCTAAGCGAAGTGAGGAAAGGATTGTGTTAAATCGATTAATATAATTGTATATACCTAACCACTCAAATGTTTGAGACAATTCTCCCAGGAAGAATGATACGATTTTTCAGGCCTAGAAATATGGTAACGTTAAGCTCTGTAAAGATTCGTATTCTACTGAATAGGTCTCGAAAGTTCCAGTTAAGTTTTCCTAAAACTGATAAAAGGTTCTACACGGCTTTCCCGATAGTACATTCACTAACACAAATAGCTATGTCTCCACAACTTTAACTCTATTGCGTTTGGATAATGACATCAAAGAAATGTTGTTAATATAGGTAGGATTAATATGACTTCTATGTGCACAGGTGTAGGCTAGGTATGTGCTAAGTGGGTAATGGCCGAACACTTGCGAGATAACTACTTACACCCAGACACAAGAGTAAAAGTAAAATTTACTTACACGTTGAGTTACAAAACTAAATAATTATGTGATAAATTACCATAAAATTCTGTTTTTTTCTGAATTTTGCTGGTCAAAAATAATTCCTTTTCAGAGTTGTTGAGTGAAACATACCTAAATAATTAATGAAATTCTATATTTTAGCTATGTGCGCTCTATCTTAGATTTCGCATGTTCTGTATGGAGTCTTCATTTCAGATTCCATTTTAATCGTTTATGGAAAGATATCAAATTCACTCAATCAATGATTGTTACCGTTTACATAAATCCTATGCAGACAATCTACATATGTAACTTCAATTGAAAATCGACGTAGTAATTTGATATGGTCACCCCATTACCAGGTGCAGGGGGGGGGGGTCCTGATATCCTAAACACAGGGAAACTTAGAGGAGTTAGAGCTCGGCCATGTACTCGCTACTATAGTGTCATGCCTGTGATCGCAGTTATCATAGATACTTACCATCTGTATGAGCCAAGGTATCAAGACATACTTACTAATAAATTAATAACTAGTACCTACCTACTTAGCATGTAGTACATGGAATGTTTGTTACCTTAAGCAAGTTATGGTCAAATAAATAAATAATAATTAATATATTATTATTACAAAATTCTCATTATTCATATAGATAGACTCTCGTGGTGACGTTGTCATACATGTGTGCTACCATTCAAATGTAGTTTTATGGGACCCTTTTGCGATCCTGCCAGATCAGTGGTCGAGGGATACAGTCAAAGGCTTTTTCAAGATCAATGAATCTTTCGTATCGCCCCTAAGATTCTTATAATAATCTTATAATGCTGGACATTTTCACGCAGCATCATCTAGCCCCAAAGTGAGCAGAGCTTGTGTTATGGGAACTACATGATTGATATACTACTAATTTATACATTTTTGTAAATACACACGTATTATACATAGAAAACACCCAGACCCGAGACAAATGAATGCAGATCATACAAACATTTGTCCCGCAGCGGGAATCTAACCCGCCACTTTCTGCGTGACAGGCGGACCTTCGCCCACTGCGCCACAGAGGTTGTCGGTTCGGTTAGAATGGGAATGTTATGAATAGCGTCGGTTATTGACTTTCCCATGACAAATTCGCGCTGATTTTCTGATACCGTTGTCTTTAGTTGACCAAAAATTTAAGCAGATTTTAAAACTGTGTGATATTTTATAGCCCGGTAATTGCCGCAGAGTCTTTTGGCTTTTGTTTTTGTAAAAGTGAAATATCTTTTTTCTACGCGTCAGGGACGCGTTCGCATTGTATTTTGTTGAATAGAGTGTTTAGGAAGTACAAGTTAGGTGCGTTGCCTAGTTTCTTCCATATCTCAGTTGGTATATAGTAGGGTCCGGTTACTTTGTTATTTGCTATTTTGTTTATTGCCAGTTTGACTTTATCTGCGTGAGAATGGATCCTCGAAGTGGTGAGTTTAATCTATCGTATTTATAAATATTACGATGTTGTTCATTAAAATGGTTCATGATATGATTAAACTACAAAAATACGTGCTTATCTAATGGGAAACTCAGTTGGATAGATTTCTTGACGTTCCTTATTCATTACCTAAGCCTAAGCCGCGCGTTGAAGTCTTTTCTATAAAAAGTCTTAACAAAAATAAAATATTATGTATTATATTTTTGAACTGAATTATTTCTTCCCATGAAAGTTGCTTAGACCAATATTATTTGAACATAAAATATTAAATGATGTGAGATTTGATTTGTCACAAAGGAGTAATCATGCCAAGTCAAGCATGGCGCCTCACCGTATTGGATTACCTACACCGAGGCCAAACTGTCGTGTTCGAGCGTGATACTCTACTAAGGATACACTTAAGGTTAAGCTTAGTAAAGTCACGCACGATATCCGCAAAAGGATACTGTTGATAAAAAAGTTGACTTAACTGACTTTTGGAGTAAAAACGTATGACAAATAAATTAAACAACTAATTCAAATTAATTCTAACATGATTAATTACGCATCTTAATTAATGAAATGTGGAATAAACGGGGAATAGCTTCAAATCAAACCTCAGAGACTTATTTCTGTTAAAAGACAATATTTCACTAAGATTGTACTAAACGCTCAAAATTTTTCTTTATATTTTTTATCATAAATAAGTAAGTACCTCTACCTATCCAGATCAATTAACATTTTCTTTGAAAGATGATTTCAATATATATATTCCTGGTAATGATTAAAGTGATTGACTGAATTAAAAAAATATATATTACAATTTTCATACAAAATCTGCCAAAGTTTTGTCATGAAAATGTAAACTTTAAACAGCATGTTTAATGAACTAATGACATTAGCCTAAAAATTGTGTATGTGACTGTCTGGCTGCCATATGGTGCCGATGGTTGTCGACAAAGTCATATCCATAAAGGGGTTTATGGAGCTTTTAGGTTACTCGGTTGGAAAGGTCATGCATGCAATTTTGTAGAGCGTTTGTACAGGGTAAGATTGTTTGAACAGGAACAGGAATATAATGTATTTTGAACTGGTAGTGAAATATAATAAATTATGCTGGACTGGTATTGATGTCATAGTTTATTCATCTCCCCTAGTAACAAAAAAATACAGTATATTTTATCGGAAATTGTATACATACCTACTTTCATGTTGTAAAATTTCTAATAATTATTATACACACATCAAACCCCATCATTATGGAGTTTGTTTTAGTCCCGTTATGCTTATGAATAACCAATGATTTTCACTTTTAACCACTGATCGTTTTACGAGTTCGCCCCAAAGACCCCGATAAATCGAAATCGAAATTTCTCAAGCAAATTGGCATTGGCCGGATTGCATCTATCGATAAATTATATGGACGCTGTAAATATTGTTGGTTTTGTCGAAATCAGAATATTTTTCCCATTACTTCGGACTTTGATATAAATAGTTCATCTCAAACAAAATAGACTTTACCAGTAGGCTAGTTTTTTTACGATCGCTATAAAGACTTTGAAAGGACAATAAGCTTATTATCCTCTTTCCATACAAACAAACTTCCTAAGCATTTTCCCTGAAGTACAATCCAATCTAGTCTGTTGATGCACATTCCTGGGGCAATCAACACATGCGATATAAGTAATTAAGTATATGTCTAACCGTCACTCAGTGGGGTTTTATAAATACTCGGTAAGTAGGTCCAATAATCTTGTGGACAAGTCGAAGCGCATATAAATATGCAGCAGTAATGTCGTATAAAGCAATAATTGAAATGCTAATATAACTAATAAAATAACCCAAGAGAGATGTTAACCTGCGACCTCCAAGAGGAGTGTTATGAGTTTGACGGCGTTATGTATTTTTTCTACTTGCAGAACAAGGTACTCCGTTCCGCGTTTTTGTATGAAAGCTGTTTTCAGATAGTTCTTAGTTTGATAGACAGTGATGAAGCTGTTTCATTTTTCAGCAATATTTTTGTTATCACCTCCGAATGTATCCTAGTAAAACTTATTAAGTAATGAAAATGGATCTGGTGCTGACGAGAAAATGTAGAACAGTATGTAGTAACTTGGACTCGACTTAGGATAGGAAAGATGGAACTCCGATTTTAATGGAGAAAAATAGTTTTTTTTTGTAGAAAAAGCTTATGTTGCGAGATGGGCAGAACAGAGTGTGGCTTGAGTCGAGTGTCTAAATTATGGTCAATTTTATAGCTTATTAATTTAAAGTTGAAGTTATTGAAATCGTAAGTTGGTTTAAGTTTAGGATAAACTTATTAAGGTATATTAAGCAACTTTTATATCCCTTATGTAGGTTTATGTAGCTAAGGTCTAGGGCGTGGGGCGTGTGCCAGTTTTAAACAATTATGTATTTTTAGGTACCTATTTTAAAGTCCATTATGCAGTAAGTAATTTGCTCGTAGAAGCAAATAGCTGTACCTATCAAAACACCCTCTTCCATTTGGAAATAAATATCTTACACTGTGAACTCAATAAATACTCGTACGCGTGGAACCGACCACGTTGATAAGTCGTTCAGTGTTTATCAATCGAACTGCACCGAAAAAAACGAACTGAGCATTCATGTTTTTAACATTCCGATTTCTAAATGAAAAAAAAAAATAGTTTTTAGGGGTTTCTGCAAATACGATATTTAGAGAATCAAGACTTGTATAAAAACAGTCAAAGACTGAACAATCTGAATATCCTTTGGTATAAAGCGATTTTACCTATACCTTTAGTTTTCCGCAGTAGTGCTATTACACCCTTTAATGATAGATTCTATAGTAGTCATATATAATTATATTTACCTACCCATAAAGATTTAATCGTAATATTATATATTTATCTATGCATATTTTCTGAGTTTTTGCTCGCAAAGCAATAAAAAAAAGCGGTTTTTTTTTCAATTAAATTCCAATAGAAATTTAAAAAAACCTATTCAATCTTCCTTGATATTTTTATTGAAAGGTTTCATACAGCTTTTTCGGAAGCAGCAAGATTTGTCGGAATGGAGATATCAGAATGAACCTATCTATATACATTACATATATATAGATACCTACTTGCTTACGCATAGTTTATCGTACTATACTAACTACCTTCTAATCTATGATGCAGTTCCGTATAGAGGTTATAAATACCCATTGATTGAACTGGGCAAGTGGGCCCAAGGTTGAGGCCGAGAGACGAAGGCGTTCGCCAATTGAGATTCAACAGATACCGTACCTGAAGAACTGACTGTATACTAATAGAATTAACGACACTGACTCATTTTACCTATACTTATTTAGGAAGCCTGATCATCTTGGTTGTAAATATAAAAGAAACCTATTGATTGTTTCCAATGAGGTAGGTAGCTTCCTATTATTTCCTACTGTCGTGTTTTCCTACTGTCGTATTATTTCCTAATGTCGTGTTTTCCTATAGAAAGTCGAAGATAGTTAAACAACACTTTTATCATTACAACTATCAACACTAGTAGGTACACAATCCAAATAATATCTAACCGACAGTGTCTTGCAGTTTTTTAGAATGTCGGTATGTTTTTTCATGTCTCAAGTCCATGCTAGCTGTGAAGCGATAGGTACATCATTTAGGCATATACTTATTCAAGGTACCTATATATTGTGTACGTATCTACCACCGGCAAGATGGTACTCGTAGAATATATTTCAAAAGACAATTTATAAAATTACCCAGGCTACCTAGGCCACAATAGCGTAACGATAAAATGGAGTGGAATCATCTGTATATTCATTAATCATAATCACCCTCTTTCAGGCAAAAAAAAAAACTTGGTATTGGTTGGATTTCGTATTTAAATAAAACCTCTATCGAATAGCCTTTTCATATATAAAAACAATGTTATTTCCCTACAGTAATAATTCATTACATTTTTGTGATAACCTCGCTTACCAAACTAAGTCAAAACAATTTGTGTCTTGGTAATATTTTGAAACCGAGCATTTCTTTTTTATTGCACCTACGAATGATGTAAAATGATGATACTTACTATGAATTTTAAGTTTCTTTTGACGATTTCGAGATTTGGTTAGAGATAGCGTCTATAATAAGCAAACTTTCTCTACTTTATTTATATTTTTAGTTCGCGCAGCCAACAGAAACATCCGTCTTGATCTAACATTAAAAATACATATTTTACGTCCAACGACCGGATACAAAAATTTGTTTTGTAAGGACTTTAAAGGATGTGGTGGCATTTACATGCAAAGCGTGATCTCCTTGAAGGAAGTAACTATCTTTTACATGAAAGGCGACATTGCTAGCAAATATTCCATGAATCACTGATAGCTTTATTAGACACTTTTGAAGTTGGACTAAAAGCAATATTAATTCATCCATTTCATTGTTTAATTTAATGCATCGTTAGAAGAAAAATATATAATTATCGGTTATTTAATCCAAATATTATGTCCATGTAAACAATATACCTATTCTGGTAGATATACCTCGTGTTACCTCTATATTTTAAAATATATATTATATTTTCATTCAGTAAGATTAGTTGCTTATTGGAATAAGTATGGTCTGCACACAGCAAGTAGGTATAGAGATTATTACGTAGAGATTATTATGAAGTCGGTAATTATAGTCTGTTATCGCCATGATACCAATATTATATCAGATTGTTTATCAATATTGAATATGAACGACTGATAAGGGAGCAAGTTGAAGGCGAAAGCTGAACCGCTCGAGACATCATTTAAAAATCTTTTATTGGAATTGTGCAACAATAAAACTCAGGAAATAAGATCATGCTTCTTCATCTGATAAGATATGCTTGAATGTATCTTGGCACATAGAAACAAATCTTAAGGTAGGGCACGTCAACTTTAAATAAAGGTTTACTCCAACATAGTAGAACTCTTAGTTAATTTATTACCTGGCAGCATTTAAAAACGTATATTTTTGTAGGAAAACTATTTTCAGTAAAGTTTACAATATCGTAAAAATCTACAACATCTTCAGCATGTTCTCTTTAGTTTGATACATAATTTCTTGTGATTTTTTTTCCTTGGAACTAACAAATTGTGAAGATAATGTAAAGGTTGCAAGTAGGGCACCGTGTGCGCGCTCGCTGGCGCGATCTTGGCCTCAAAGTCTGCCCGTTACCTTCTTCGGCAGCGACCGGTTCTCAAATCACGTTCCTTCGGAGTAGCCAACAGTTCAATTATTTGCATTATCGAGAACACTTCTCTAGAAACATTAACTTGTCACGGGCTTTCAATGCGACATACCTAATCGTAGGGCCACAAATCAAGTGAAGACGGCTTTCTGTGAATCAATTATTTATGAAGAGGCAATAAATAACTCGAGTCAGTCATTCATTATCTGTGCTTTCTCGTCCTTATTAATCATAGAATGGGTGTATTGGCATGGTTTTGCGGAGGTGAGTCATGCAACAGCGACAGTCATAAAGGGTGAACGAGCCACGTCTGAATCATTGCTCACTGCATTGTTACCAACTGGTTTCTAACTTTTACGGTTAAATTTGTAACAATGTGGTTAGGTTCTGCACATTCTTTATTTCTTAAATCCGATGGTAGAGTCCTGTTAAAGATTTTGTATAATGATCTGATATAATGTCTAATAATATCAGCAAGGTGTTAGGTATATTTTGTTCATACTCTAAAACTACAGTAGAGCGCAATAGAAGATGATTATGAGCAGTAGATAAGTAATTTCTGTCATTCAAAAAGTAGTACCAACCAAAAATTCTACCAAATTAAAAGCCAAAGTCAATGTGCCTTTATAGTTTAGAAATTAGCTAAAAACCGATAAGATAAACCATATACCTACAGTGGCTAGATCTAACCAAAACGCGGCTTACTAAGCCCGCCCATGTCAAGCCACACCGAGCGTGCGCTATATACCTATGCGTCTCGCTGCCATCCTACTATGCACATATTGATGTCACACCGTCAGGTAACAGAATCGCCATTGTATACTATTCACAATGTGCAGCCAACATCCAAACTTAACAGGTCTCCGACTTCGATTGTTAGCGTCTTATTGAAACAACGAATACGGCGCGGCTGTTAATTCAGATTGAAATAATCAACAGGATTCTGTGCCCACTAGAAACTGATGTCAAAAAAAGTGTTTGATTTTAATGAAAATGCGTGGTCTTTTAATTTTACTACACTTTTAAAATAAAAGCTAAACAACCTACCCTAACTTTATAACAAAGATCGTGAACCAACAAAATGAACGGTTTATCAAAAACAACACGTCAGTATCTACATAATTATTATTAATTATTCTGTGGCAATATTATGTAGGTAGGTATAATTGTAACCGATTTATTTCAAACGCAATTAGGTATAATAAACATCGCCACGCTTATGCCCACTAGCGCGGTGCGAAAGGGCGGCCGTGGATGGTGACTCCAAACTTCGATCGACGAAAATTTAGTTGTTTGCGAATTAGCGGCGGTTTTCGTACCAGTAACGCCATCTGTTGGCAAGACGTGTAAACGCGTATAACAGATTTTCAGTAGGCTTTAGACATACAACTAGACAGTACCAACTGTTATAATAATTTAGTTTAAGCCTGTATGATTCGTAAGGAAACTATTAGAATTATTAAAGCATGGCAATTCATAATTTGCTAAATATTCGTTTGCATTACGAAGGTAATGCAAACGAATATTTTGTACCTACCTACCTAATATTAAGTAGGTACAGTACCTACCTTTGTTTTCCTGAACTAATTCAAGTGGAAATTCAGTCATGATTTTAGGGTGAATAATAAATACCAAATGAACCGGAATTTAGAGACGTAACAGTTTGACGACAAACAAAGGTAAGTAAAGTAGGTATACAAATTTAAATGAGCACAGCCCAACGGCTGATGATGTCATGCTCTCGGTATCAGCTCAACTGTTTTTGTTTGATAAAAATAACTAAGGTAAACTCATTAAACACAACACAATAGATACCAATATGCAATCGGTCACGTAGGTATATCTACGTCGTTCCGGAGTTAGAACAAAAGACTGAAGGGCTAGGTAGGGTAGAGATCTACGAACTCGGTAGATTCCTGAGAGCTTTCAACGTTACATACCTATTTTCGTAATTGTTGGAGAAGTTTTCTTTCCTTGCTACAAATTATTATTGCCTAATCAATCAGATGGCAAGCACTTAACCGTTAATCTAAACTTATCCAATCGTTTGTCATGACTGACTGACTGATCTTTCAACGCACAGCCAAAACTATTAACGCTGGAATTCATAGTTGGGGGCTGAAACCTCATTCAAAATCCATCATTCAACATTCGCCTAGACTAGAGGCTGAATGTTAAATCAATCTTTTTTGTCTTTCATAAACAATCACTCGGGAATCTCTCCTAGCTGAACAGAGTTTCACAGCTAATGACGTGTGTGACATTGACAATAGGTACTGGTTTATGCCGGGTACAGACTCATGAAACGGTAACCTGCAATGTAACACTCAATGAAAGAATTTGCCGTTTAAATTGCTGCTATGTATCATGCATAGGTAACACATATTGTAACAAATTCTCATCGACTGGGTGCATTTCATGCGCATGCTACGAACAAAACAAGTTGCACGGACGGACGGTTAGCATGGACGGTTGTTTCGTAGATGTTCTTGTTACTCTAGATACAATCAAGCACTAGCATGAAGCATCGCATCGAGTCGCGTCGCATACAGCATGACTTTGTTCGTAATTTGTAAAAAAAAATACAAATAGAAACTTTGGGTGGAAATTATTTGTTCTTTAAAGTTAAAAACATTAAATATTGAATTACAGCTTCTGAACATGAATAAACAATGACGTTTTTCAGGGGTTTTGAATTTTCACGAATGAAAGGAAACTGAGCGTGAAAGTTTTAATGGGAGTATCGGTTTTTAAAAGGTTTTTTTAACTTGAAAATTGTAATTGGAGCTACTCATCATAAATTGACGTGTTTCAGGGTTATAGGATTTTCACATTTGAAGGGGGGAAATGGGGGGTGAAAGTTTTTAAGGGAGTATCGGTATTTTTTATAAACACGTCTCCACGCGTTCGAAGCCGCTGGCAACCGCTAGTTGTTTATAAAGTACCCTATGATTTAGTGTAGAATATTTTTGGAAATGATGTCATGATTTATCAGATTTTTCTTTGAACACGATGTTATATGGTATGACGATACATTTTTAAAAGACGTTTTTTAAACAAAAAAGGGCACATTAGATATTTAATAATGTTAAGATTCTAGCAAAATAGGCAAAGAAACATTCAAAATAGGTCATTATCAGCACGAAAAAGTTCAAATCTGAAAATAGTTTCTTTCGTACAACCAGACAGAACGAACGGACGATCTAGAGACTTCTCCATTCTCCGATTTCCTGCAACCTTTAATTATCGGCCCACCGGATGAGGCCTCTCTACTCTGCGTCATCCTACGAGAATCTATATTCCCTAGTTGTTGTGCTTCTGCGAGTTTATAATCTACTCATCGCTACATCAACTAACTAATTCTAAGAAAATAGCGACGGCCCCATCGAATAAACGTGTAAAAGGTTTTTATCGTATTTTTTTTATTGCATTTTTGGATATATCCGCTCAAATATATTATATATTTTTTTATATATTTATTTTTTTATATATAATATTTTTTTTTTCAGAAATATTATTCAATTATTTTTACATAAAATAGTATTTGGAATGTTAATTGAACATTGCAATTAAGTATGTTGCACACCGTCTACTCTTACACTTTTATTGCAATCGTACTTTGTAATATTATTCGTGGGAATTCAAAACTATAATACTTTTTTGCACTTTTAAAATTAATAACCAATTACTAGAATAACCATGTAACTATCTAATATCCGCATTACTAAATCGAAATGTCCATAGAAAATCAGTTTGATATTATGTTACACTTTTAAGTAACTACAACTTTTCCGACGAATAATAGTGTAAACATTGAAAACGAAAAGCCGTTAACATTGTTTTTGCTAGAATAACAATTCAAAAGGCTTTTTTGTTAATATTTTAAAAACTATCTATATTTTTATAATATACATTTTACTTTGAGGTATAAGATTTTTTCCTCTATTATTTGGTTATACATTGTATTTAAGTACATCCAATAACCAGTGAGTAATATTGTTTCTTATGTTTTTAATTGCTCCTGTAAAGTAGCAGTTTTTACTTTACACGTTTATTCAATGGGGCCGTCGATAGCTCAGCGTAGTGATGCTTGGAAATACCTTTTGTATGAAATGATTTTACCAAGAACGCAACCACTTGGTCCCTTTTCAGGGCCACCATACCTGCGGGTCGATCACGCTAACCCACTGGTTACTGACCTAATTTAGGGTGACCAAGAAAGAGCCGATGACATTACCCACATACTACGCATCATAGTGGGTGGGCAAGCATAGGTGGTTCTGCATACTTGTGGCTTGTGCTATGCTATAAATAGCTACAAGCGAATACCTACTACGGTTCCTACAGGTTTCCAAGTCTGTGTCTAAAGGTATAAAACTAAGGGTTATTATCCGGTCCAAATTATAAGCACGTTCTCCTGAAACTTTGGCGTAAAGATGGGCAGCAATATCAGTAGTTTGCGGGAAGCGTATCATTTCCACACGACCTGGTGGCCGGGCATCTATATACGCAGACGAATAATTCAGTGTGAAAGTTACTAACCTTTCCGTATAAGCAAGCTGGTTACTCTGCGGAGCGCCTCTCTGGGAGACTTCTGGAAGAATTTTGGCGTCAGGTTGGGAGGCAGTGTCAGCGGCTTGCGGGTAGCAGACCCTTCCCATGGCACTGGGTGGTCGGACGCCTTCGCTGACGCGGTTAGTCTGTCCAGGTGCTCGATAGAAGCCGGCCTGCGCAAGCAAGGTTACTGGTTAGCAGTTGCAGTTAGCCGATACTTGGGTATGTTATTGGTAACTACGGACTAAACCAGAATTGTATTAGCCCTTTATTTATTAATGGCTATTGAGTATTGAATCTGCGTTTTAATGCGTTGGCCTATCTCGTCTTCGAGTTCTGAAGTCATTAAAATTGCTACAAAGGTTGGTCCTGTGAAGTTTCAAGGTAAATATTTTATCCGTATAACGTGAAATATCACAGCCCCTTGATAACACTAATGTCTCGGGTAGCATGGCTAAAGTTTGTAACTATTGAGAAGGCATTGAATGTAACTTTACCAAGCTATTTAACAACTTTCCAAATTGAGTTAACTTGGTGAATACTACAGGAAAATGTTTTCGATGTGTCTGTATCTAAAGATATAAAACCAAGGGTTATTATCCTGTCCAAATTATAAGCAGGTTCTCCTGAAACTTTGGCGTAAATATGGTGATGTGGGAAAATTAATAATAAGCATATTCATATTAATAGCTGTTTAAAGGTAAATTGCGCTCTATATTGCATTGTTATAGCAATGCTTGTGTACCTACATAATCATCTCACAGAGAAACGATTCCACTCAAAACATTTTTAGTGTAGATATTTCTCTCGACATATGCGCAGACAGTCTTAATGCTGCCAGCGCATATAACTCAGTTTTGGATCATGAATACAAGTTTATCGTTTAAAAATAAGTTAAGAGCTGCTGAAAATTTACCCAATTACTAGAAACTAACACCAATGATCATAGAAACTTGCTCGCCATCCATGTCTCCCAACAGTCAACCCAGTATCTTCATAATAAATATTTACCGATGCCGCTGCCGCGGGTACCAGCCCCGAGGCGGTCCTCCGAGCCTCAAGAGATCAGCGCCGGTATTAACGCCAGTAGCTCCCATCACCGAGCCTCGTCCGTAGCCACCTAAAGTTGCACTGCTGCCTGTACAAAAAAAAATGTAATTTAATGTTTTTAATGCTAAGTGCTAATCAACTGTTCATGGGGCAAGATGCCAAAAGCACTGGCTGCTTTGCCTCGCTTGCTTATGACTAAAGAAATCCCAGCCCAGCCAGAGCCAGCCCTCTTGGTAACTTTATCAAGAGGGATGGTTATATTTTTAATTTAATTTTGTTTATTAGCTGAAACGATCAAAACTTAATTTGCGAGTATTAAATATTCTTATAATCAATAATTCACCCTTTATTAAATAAAGGGTAAATCCTAAAACATATATGTGTCTTATTTTATTGATATATTTCTTCTGATTCTTTTTTTCCTTTGGAGAATCCAAGCACGAACACATTGTCAACGCGCGTTATGATTCTCTCCCAAAACTTTGGTATCTTGTCTCACCCTTTTTGTTTTGGTAATTCCGGGATCACATATTTCCTTAATTATTTTGTAGTGTTTAAATTTTGAGTTTTAAGGCAATTCGGCATCTCCCATACAAACTTTGACAACTCGTTGCATCCTTTCTGTTTGATAGTTCTAGGAAACTTTCAAATACGTGTTTTTTATTACAAGCTTTTATATATTATATATATTTTTTTAAGTTGCTTTGTAGCAAGTTTGGGTAAAATCTTGAAATTGAATTTTAAATCAGTTATCCTCAACTTATTGAGCTGCAATTTTGCATACACCTCTGGTTTTGATGACAATTGCATGGTTAGCTAAGTGACATCATTCTAAATCCAATATAGCGGACTCCCAAAGATGGCGGATCAATTATTTTTATAATTGATCCGCCATAATATGGGTAAGGTGTTTGCTGAAAAAATATGAAAAAGCTTGTTTATAAAAAGTTTTTGTTAATAATTTATGTTACTTTATTATTATGTAAAGTAGTTAATTGCGCCACGCATTAATATCCTCCCGCTATCTTAAAAATGTATCCTGTAAATATTCATGTCGTTTATCTTAGATACTCCGTTGCAACCTTTAAAAAGATAGTTTCGAAACTTCCACAAAAAACTATGAAATATATTTATTACCTCAAAACATCAACAGGTTTGAAAACTCCAGAAATTCGTGATTCTTTCACCATTAAGTAGTACTAGTAGTCAATACCTAGAAGGTAGCAAGTAATGCGAACCATTTTTTGCAAATATGTGATACATTATCAGGTAAGGTCATGAATTGTATCATGATGGGCATCATGTTGACTTCAATATCGGGTAGGGAATAATAAAACAAATCATAAGTATATCAGGTAAATATCCAGTTACTAGTGAAAATTATATCATATTCAATTGGAAAAAGCGCCAGAAGAAAGGTTAACTATAGTAGTTTCAAGAATTATAGTATCATGTTGACTTCATTACGTTACGCATGTTTTTTGTTAATGTAACTATAGAGTTTGTATATTACGTTCAATTATGAGTTTACTTTATGTTACTTCTCTTGGTAGACTTTGTACCACATAGAACTGAGTAAAATGCCAACGTAATCTCTCATATAGATGAGAGATTAAATATGCCGACATTTTTCTCAGATTCTCTGCGATCTGCGAGGACTGGCTAAAGTTTGTAATACATGGCCCTCACGTTATTTACTCTCTGCACCGGATTCTAATAGGCTCTACCCTTAGCTAAACAATTTTACCTATTGACTGTATGGAGTTCATGGTATTATTCCTCGGCGGTCCTGTGGAGTTCCTAGGTGGAGTACGTGGCACGTCACAGCCCCTTGCAAATACTGGTGTCTCGGGTAGACTTGCCGAAGTTTGAAGGGGGCCTCGACCTCCTGACGCATCGCGGTTTTGACGTTGCAATGTGCGGCGGCGGGCCCCGCTTGCACCTATGTCTGAAATGTACAAAGATTTTATGATTACACGTTCATTGTATGAAACACTTCTTGGTATTCTAGCTGTTGATATTAAAGAGCTACTAAATTGGTGGCCACATGATTCAAATTGACTTAAATTCTTCAGCAATAAAAAAAATTAACTTGTGCATTTAAAACTCACCTGTAGGTAAGGTTCTTCTGTCTGTTGAGCCACTTTTGAAGTTACTATTCCTTCTGTTTTTGTTATAACTGGTTTCCATAGATCTCGTTTTCAGACTATTTGTGGTGTCTCGGTGCGGAGGTACTGCTGGGGGTTCTGAAGGCCTGAAAATAAAAAATGAACATATATTATTCTTCTTCATCATCAATTCAACTATTCAAAGTGAATATTTTGGTACAAAAATAAATTGAAGATTACCTTCGGTTAGATTCCATTGTGGGTGTGGGTAAAGTATCAGCTTTCTTGATGTGGCGTTTGTCTGTCGGTTGCATAATTTCTGTGTATTCGTCCTCTACTTCTTGCACCGGTGATGGGGGTAGCGGAGGGAACGTTGGTGACTCTGGCGTCTGTGGCAAAGGACCCAGCTCGTGAACCATCGTCGGCGACGGAGGCAGCGGCGGGTGACGGAATGGATGCTCCACAATCTGAACATTCAGAGGGAAGTCACCGCCACTCGATACAGCAGAGTCCGAAGAAGAAGGCTGACGCAATAACCCAACAGGCACGTCTTTAGCACTCGTAGATTTATGCATACTGTTAGACCTCCTCGATCGATCGCGACGATCTATCGACCTTTGATTCTGTATCTCATTATGGCTCGAAGACTTCTGTATATCGTGTCTCTTCTGTCTCTCCCTAGAACTAAAACGGTAATTGTTTTCTATTATATCCTTAGATACTTCATCACAGTACTCGTCCTTATGAATATTCCAGTCTTTTGGTATGTATGGGGTAAAAAGTTTTTGGTCCCGACTTTGATTGAGAATTGCGGTGATATTGTTTTCTATTTTTCGTAAAGGTGAAGTTTCTCCACTGGAGCCGGGCTCGCCGCTCTCTTGGTCTTCCTCCTCCTCTACGGTGGTGATCAGAGCTTGTCGACTGGCGCTGTTGCTCTCGCCGTCGGCGCCAAGGCTCGGCAGCGATACCACTCGTACCATGTTCGGAGCCACGGTCGCCAATTCGTTTACCGTCTCATTGCACTCATTCGGAGTCGTCTCTTCCATTTTACCTTCCTTTATCAACGACTGAATATTATCAAATGTGGAAGAATACTTTTTAAAATCTGAGAACCTGTTCTGTGGCGACAATTTGTTGTGCACTAAGTTCGTCTTTGAAGAGTGATTGCTTTTATCGTTTGCTAACTTTCTAGTTCTCGGACTGTGCGCTAAATACTCCCCGGTGACATAGCGGTCTTGACTGTTATTGAGGTCTAAGCTTAATCGAGATTTCGGTGACGTAATTTCCTTACTTAACCTAGAATTAGGCGTGCAAAGATCTATGCTATATCTAGAGTTAGGTGTATTAAGTTCACGGCTTAATCTCGAGTTTAGGTCGACGCTGTACCGAGATTGCGGCAGGCTAAGATCTGAGCTCGGCCGGGAGTTGTACGACCCCACCGAGCCAGAACCGCTGATTGATATACTGGAGCCGTCTATCGACTTGTCGACGTCTGAACTTCTATTTAGGCTATGGCTGTTTAATAAGTTGGTATTGTTGCATTGCTTATTTGTGACGTTTTTGTTGAAAGCGGGTAGCTGTTTTCGGTTTTTGCCTTTTCGGATGACATAGGTGCCGCAAGCGAGGTCTTGGGTGCGTCTGTGGTCAGACTCGGCGTCAGAAATGGGAGAGATAAGAGGTTCGCACTGAGCAATCGGTGGAGGCGGCGGCCAGTACTCCTCACCCCAGTCATCGTCTATCCGCTGTGGTATGGAACTTGTGCTTGAATGTGACTGGTCACCAGACTTTCTTCTCCTCCTACCAATTACCTGAAATACGTAATTTTTTTTTATAAAATACTGCCATTTTCAGGTAAATTACAACTACTGAAATTTTATATTTAAGACTAATTGGGTTATTCTCGTTGTTTACCTTCCTTCGACCCCTTTGGGTATTAGGTATGTATATATCTGTGGTATTATTATCCACAAAGGGGCCGAAG
This sequence comes from Perizoma flavofasciatum, assembly GCA_958496245.1. Classification (NCBI taxonomy): domain Eukaryota; kingdom Metazoa; phylum Arthropoda; class Insecta; order Lepidoptera; family Geometridae; genus Perizoma; species Perizoma flavofasciatum. The sequence goes on from OY292421.1 coordinate 9,930,177, forward strand.
GTTAATTATTATCAAAAATTCTTGGGATTTTACCTTTGTGCTCCCTGGAGTAAGTAGGGGGTCATCACCATCGAGTGACACTTCCCAAGCGATGGAATTGCGTTTCGAAGGTGTGGTGAGGGCGGGTGGGGGTGGCGGTAGCGACTCCTCGAGCGAATCGTCCGAAAAGTGCTCTTCTTCACCCTTGTTCGAGCTTCTCCTTTTAGAGCTCCCCATTATGTCCTCCGATGATCCTCTGCACACTTCTCTATGTCTCTCCATAGAACCGGCGAGAGTTCGCGGAGGCAGTTTGCCTATGGGTGATAGCATTTCCCCGTCGGATCTTACATCTCGATTTTTCCATTCGGAGCTTTTGGTGTTGGATGGTGAAACTTTCTGATAAGTCGGGGAGAGTGCTTGTTTGAATTGTATGTTCGGTCCAGGGTATATTGTCACTGGGTGTTCATTGTAAGGTTTGTCGTTGAATTCGGTGGAGAAGCCCATGAAAGGGAAGACCGGGGGAGTCTCAACGCTGGGTGATTTTTTGAGGTTAGTGGGATGTCGTGGCGGGAGCCAGGCGGGTGTGGCGTCAGGCTGTGGAGGTCGTGCACCGTGTTGGAGTGACGCGAACCGGCACGGAGGCACTGGTGGTTGCTGCAGTTGAAACACATTTGTTTCTTCTTTCTCCCAACCGTAAGGACGTTGATGTTTTGTTTTCGGCTGGAATCAAATGCTTTGACTGTTATTTTAAGTCATTCAGAGAGTATAGTGTAGTACTTACATGTTCATAACGCTGAAGATGATCAGAGAACAAGTAGAACATATCTTCAGAGTAACGAAAGAATCACAGAAAAGGCTTATAATTTGTTAGTAATATGTAGATAGGGTAGATACCGCTCTCAAGGCTGTGAAGATGAAGGTATTTTAATGTAATGTGTCTAGGTATTTTGATACTTACGAAAGTAGTTTGTGTAGCAGTAGTGACTCCATTCATGCTTATAATGGAGTCTAGTCTCCCTTCTGCCTCGCGTTGCTCAACTGATATCATTCGCTTAGCTGAATTAGCTGGAGACACTCTGAAAGGTAGATTAAAAAGACATGTTATAATATTTTACAATATCCAGAAGAATTGTAAATAATTATAGAAATTTCCAGCAAACTTCAGGTATGTACCTAAACATGACCGTGTAGCGGGCATGTCGCGACAGGGCTTGGGCAGTTTATTTCCTTTCCGCTCTAAAGCGACACCTATTGCTACTAATAGGAACTATAATACAACGTGCAACCTCCATTAGAAGTTACTATAGACAACACTCACAGATGGCGTTACCAACGCAAGAATACATCCTAGAGAATGGTTTACGTACCTAGATGGCGCTGGTAAAGTATTCCAAAAAAATTCTAAAGGGGACCCCTTAATTATCGTCAAATTCTATACAGGCTGTAGCAAGATTATGAAACTCTCACAGGAAGTACATTTTCTTTTGTAATTTAAAATATTTGTTGATAACCAGAATAATGCTACTTTGGTAATTTGATGAAAATAAAAATAGCAATTTTTGTTTCGTGGAAAAGAAGAAATTACGAGTATGTATGTGAGTATATTTAGTCGACTCTATTTCCTTTCTGAGAAAACTAATAAAAATATACCATAAAAGCCCACGGTTAAAATAAGCGTCTGTTTGAGAATAAAATTGCATCACAAATAATTTTGTTTGTAGCATTGTAGACCTGTTACTAGACTTTACTGAAGGTATGTAGAAGAAAAGATTGGAGGCGTCGAATTACTCCTACCATTTTATATTTTTAGATTATGTTTAAACATTCAGAAAAAAATTATATCACATTCATGAATATTCACCTAAAGTTTTCTTGAAACAAAACTTTCTATGAAAAGGTACTTTTACTGCGAGTTCCACATACTTGCCATATTGTAATTGGATGGGAAATTGCGATGTTCTTATGCCCCATAAAAGTCATCAACATCTTCAGACCGTTCTGATAAGCCATTTATAATAATCATGTACGTCATAATGCTAAGTAATTTATTTATTTATTTAAGCCTTAAATAGTTGTTTAACCTTAATTTATAATTATTACATACAAAATATATTTTAAAGTTCATCCACTGCTGGGCAAAGGCCTCCCCCTTCTTTTTCCATTCTTTCTTATGCTTTGCAGTTTGATACCACAGTACGCCTACATAATCATCAATCTTGTCTCTCCACCTTGTATTAGGTCTAACTCCTCTTCTTTTAGAATATTTTGGACACCACGCTGTCGCTATGGTACTCCATTTCTCATTGTTGGCTCTTACCATGTGACCTGCCCAATTCCACTTTCCTGTTTTAGCTAATCTTACTACATCTTTAAGCTTGCTTTTCTGTCTCATATCTTTTTTCGAAATCTTATCTAGTAATTTGATTCCTAGAAGGCTTTTCTCCATCTTTCTTTGTGCTATTTTAAGCTTTTTTAACTGATTTTTATCAAGTGCCCATGTTTGGCATCCGTATGTGAGCGTTGGGATGATACAACTATTGAAAGCTTTTGATTTTAGGCTTATAATTACCTAGGCAAAAGAGTGGAGATGATGCGTTGCGCCTCCTCGGGCGGTGGCGGCGAATGTGGCGACGGTGGGTCCGGAGGCGAAGGCTCTTCACGCTCCTCCGTCGGACGGAAACCCAACGCAAACTTGGCTCTGTAACATATCCGTTTAAACCGTAAACACTCACTCAACAGTTTTTATCTACATTCTGGTCTAAAGTATAATAATCTATCAGAAGTATAGTAATGGGCGATTTTTTTATTTAACTGAATAGATATGCGTCTTTTTCTGCTAATCTTTGTAAATGCAATTTAATAAGCTCTGTCTCGGTTTTAGTTATTTATAAATGCTTCATCCAAATTCAGCTAACAAAACCTTCAAACTGCAAAAGAAAACGTATTTTTCTTGGTATCCCATTATCTTACCACATCCTGTACAGGTATTTAAGTACTAATTTACTGTAGCAAAGCTGAATTATCATATAAAATACTAGCTTCTGGCCACGGCTTCGCCCGCATGGTACCCGGATAAAAAGTAACCTATTTATTATTCTGATCTAAAAGCTATATTACTGTAAAGTTTCATCAAAATCCATTCAGTAGTTTTTGCGTGAAAGAGTAACAAACATCCATCCTCATAAACTTTCGCTTTTTTTATACTAGTACTAGAATTGTTGAAGTAGGTACTAAGTGAGAACATACAAGTTACTAGTTACATCAAAGATGAGCTTCCTAGAACTAAACGAGCTTGCAGCAGCGCCGGGGAAGGAAATTGCAAATGTTCGCAACTCTATGGTTCGCGACGGAACTTTCCATTTCCTGATAACTTGCAGCTAGCTAGCTAATACTGTGTGAACTTGTTGGTATGTCTGTTGAAGAATTACTCACTAAATGTTTGTACCTACTGAGAGGCAAAATTGTATGTGTTTGAGCTTCTTGCTTGAATTTCTTGAACTAAATATTTTTTAAGTTTTTCGTAAAAAGGCAATAAATTGCATGGTTTTGTGTATGCTGTTTAAAACTTAAATTCTATGATGTTGCGTTTGTTTGCATTACTACTTTCTGGCGTGCCAATATCGGAAGTGTCTAAGCCCCAAGTGCATGCTCATGCTATCAATCGTTCCCGCGAGCGGAGTTTAAGCACCAGCTCTCATACCCGCAGAACTGACAACCGCTGGGGAAAAAGGGTTCTCTCGACTGGCCACCACTAACTAGACGACGCAGTGTACGACGCAGGCACCCGATGTCATCTCAAAGGTTGCGTGAAATCGGGGGGCTTATGTCCAGCAGTGGATTTTTACATGCTGCTATCTGCCTATGTTTGTGTAAACGATGCATATGATATAAGAATAAATAAAGAAATAAAATGCTGGACATTTTGACGCAGCATCACCTAGCCCCAAAGTAAGCAGAGCTTGTGTTATGAGAACTACATGACTGATATTCTACTCATATACATTTTTTTTGTAAATTACACACTAACAACACCCAGACCCGAGACAAATATTTGCAGATCATACAAACATTTGTTCCGTGGCCCAAATCGAACCCACAACGTTCTTCGTCACAGGCGTGCCTTCGTCCACTGCACCACAGATGTCGTCATATGGAATGGATATACCTTCTCCCGTTCATGCTCATGTATCCATCGTCCTCGGAGGTGTGTCCCGCGAGCGGCGAGTCGTCGTCGGTAGCGGGAGTCGCGGGCGTGGCGGGCGTCGCGGGTGCAGGCGGGCGCGCCTCCAGCGACCGCGGCTCGCCCTCGTCGTACTCGCTCAGCACCTGGTCGAGCAGCTCAAGGGAGCGCTGCACGTCGTCGCACCCACTGGAACCAAAACATTCATAAGTTAGTGATAAGATAAATAAACCCTTTATTACTAACTGGAACCAGAACATTCATAAGTTAGTCAAAGTCAAAGTGAATAGGTTTTTATTCATTGAAATTACAAAGATCATATAGAAACGTCAACTTAAAAACTACGTGAATATAAAATTTGAAAGTGAATTTACGCTGATTCCTCGCGCGCTTATTGATAACATAGATAGATAAACCCTTTATTGCACACCAAATACACAGGAATTCATAAACATATAAGGCAAAAAGTGATCTCTTCCAGATAACATTTACAAACAAGTTCAACCCGATTGTAAGTGTTAAACGCAGAGCGGGAGCGGAGTGGGCAGCGGTAAACGCAGGGATCATAAACAGAAATGTTTTCTTTCAGAGTGTAGAAAAACGCGTGAGCAGGGAAAGCGTCAGGATAAGCAGGCAATGGCAGAGATGCATGAAAAAACTGAGTATTACCAACTCGGAGTGTTTGGTGCTAAATTTAACAATACTACAACTTCTCTTTGTGTTTTTTTTACATAGAAACGAAATAGGTAGAATATAAGTATAATCAACAGTTTATTGATAAAATTAATAGTCTCAATATAACATGTAATTTTTTCGAACATTTATATTGCGTCTATAGAAAGAAAAAACAGTCAACGATGACCGATCAGCTCAATAATTTGCGCCATAACAATGTCTTCACATTTCGAACATTTGCTAACGGAGGCTGTCCAGTCTGAGTCCATATCACACAAAACGAAAACCGTTTATTTCACCAAATGTCACGTTCCACCCGCTCCCATTTTATAGGATATCCTTTCCTAGTATTTTATTCATCTATCTGCTAACGAGATACCGATATACCGATATTGATATTCAACTATTGCGGGCGAAAAATCGCCTCCCGTTAAAGTAGTCGAGCGAACCCAATTTGCAACCGTGCAATTTCCGTACCGGTTTTCTAGTTGGATTGTCATAGTAAATAAGACAGTATAACTAGACCACAGTCGATTCTCAGAGATAATGGTAAATTGAAGTCATTTCCTTCACGAGTGCCACTTCGTTCGCCTCGAGGACACTTCCTTTAGCATCACCATTACGATTGAATTAGGGTACAATATATTTTGTAACGTTTACATCACTCGACGCTGACATAATTATATCAGCTGAATATTCGCTGTTGGAATCTATTGTTTTATCTTGTGATTTCGCCTATCTCATATTTTCTTGTTATCTCCCCGTGAAAAATGGGTGACAAAATAAAATAATATATAAAGCATATTGTTGTGATACTCTGTTATTTGCCCCTTACATTTGCGTCCCACTTACATGTCTGTGCGTAGGACAAATTAAATACGTATAGGTAATTCGACTATTTAGTAATAAACAATATGAAAGAAAAAACGAAGTGGTACCTAATCAAATTAGTTCTTAACATCAAATTTAAATAAAAATCAAGTCAACAAACAACAACAAATGCATTTATTTTATACTTTCTCCCACGGGATTGACCATGGTGGCAGAATTCATAAAAGTAACAGAAGGCCCCGTGTCGTCAATGCTACAAAGTGGTTGTAGCGGAGGCACAAAGAAGGCTCTTTTGAAAGAGAGCGCTCTTATACCATCTCTCGATAAGCCCTCAGCGCGGCGGAGCGCTGCTCTTTATATTTGTTCAATAAACTGCAACGTACTCTATTTTAAAAATGCAATCTTCATGTTTAACAAAAAAAATCCACTGCAGTGTACATTTAGAGTATCATATATTTGAACAAAGTGTTTTAGAAAGTTAGCAATCTTGAATACCTATAGTAGGTAACTAAGTAACTTTTTTATATTGTTGGAAAAAATCACAATCTACGGATTTCATTATGAAAATTGTGATTGAAAACAGTTTTAATAATAACTCTATGCAGGTTTTGCAAATGGGTCTATGAAGATTAGTTTTCGTAGGTACTTATTTCTACTTATTAATAATTAATATGCACTCTCTATTTGCTCTATCGAAGATAAATCCAATATTTCGAGAATCCCTGCTCCCACTATCTCGATGAACCTTGTCTCCTCGGCGATCTCTGTCCCATGGAGAGGTTCATTAGTGTTCACCTCACTAATGATGCTTCTGTACGGTTCGTAAGGACACCAACATTCAAGGAGTTTTCCTTTCTAAAAATAAATCTATTGGTTCAATTCCATTTCAACGAGATTCGACGTTTTCAGTGAAGGAAATGGAGAGAGGAAGATAAAAACGCCATTTTCCTATACATACAAAAGAAGATCTTCCAGTAGATTGCTTGTCTGAATCAATTAAAATTTGGACCGTATTATTTTTTACACTGGCTCAGTGATTTCTGCTGATGGTGATAGTTATATGTTGTAACCTCACCCTATAGATTGTAGGTGTTTACAAATCATGCTTACGTAGCTTTTCGTACCTTAGAGTAATTCGTTGGTTTTCTTGGGTAATTATCACAACATAAGGTAATTATTTTGTAAATCATTTTGTAAGTTTCGCTTTGCGGTTCCCCATTGAATCCTTACGCCTATTACCGCAGCCGCTGCCGGTAACACAATAAAGTTTCCGTATTAAGCGGACGCGGATGGAAACCTACTTGCGTAGGCTTAGTCGACTTACAACTTGTTTGTGTGTATGTAGGTACTCGTTCGTCGTAGCGGATTGCATTGTATCGCCAGCCTGCCACAAAGCAGAGCACTCAACATGAGTGGCCCGGGCGGGCGCGTGCCTAGCTTTGTTTTATTTCACCCACACTCCTTCGCTTTCGAAACTTTTAAGGGGAACTTCAAATTGCGTTTCTCCTTTAAAACGGAGCTGGTTTGCGCTGATTAGTTGGACGCAGTTGGCTTGGTTGGACGTAATTTATTTTTCGAATGCTCGTACGGTTCTCAACATTCTTTTATTGCTTTGTTTCTTCGTTTTGTACTACTCCATAAGATACCGCTGTGTTTGTCGGCAGTTTTTTCTCAAAAACTTTCGCTTTGTTATTTTTGTTGTTGAGTTTAATCAAGTCTTCCAAAAGAAAATCATGAAGTCCGAAAGGACAAAGGAAAAGAACGTCCAGTGTTCAAAAACAGTGGGCGTTCTTTTAAACTAGGTATTACAAAAAAAACAGTAACTCTAATGTCTGTGCTTCAGATAGTTTGTATGTTTTCAGTTACAGTGCTTGCAAAATGTAAACAATGTCGGTGTCCTAGTGAAAATTCGAAGCTGCAAGCTTACGCAGTGTCGGCCGCAGCAGGCCTTCATCTTGATACGTCAAGGCGGTTACTATTTATGCGGAAATGAGTGCAGCGAAGCGGAAGTGCATAGCAACCCTAACTCCCCACCCGCGGGCATCGACCCCGCACGTACTACTCTGTGTACATCAAGTCAATGGCGCATTTGCCTATGAAGCAGGTGGCTGACGAGTCTATCTTACTTTCTGCCTAAACATCTTCTGCGCGAGTTTGTACCGGTAAGTTCCGTGAACAGGAACCAGCCCGGTTTCTACGTGAAAGCAACCAATGTCAGACATCTGTCGATAGTAGCGCCAAGTAGAAAATCCTTCAAAGATCAATCAACTTTCAATGCTGAATGTCTACATCACCTTTGTGAACTTGAGCATGAAAGCTGTTTTTAATGGTTCTGAGTACCATTGTACGTGTAGGTAAGTGCCTATTTTTGCAAACAAATAGCATGAGCTATTTTAAAACATACTTTTCAAGGTCTAAAATAAAATGAATAATGATATTTTTTCAGAAAAAATTAAAAACCGACTACAAATAACGGGAAGTATATCAAAAGTTGAATATGAAATTTCATCCCTTATTTTATCACGATTAAGGATGGACCCCCTGGAAAAACCTTGAAGAATATAAAAAAATAAGTTAAAAAAAACTAAAAAACACGCTATCCATCTGACCCGTTATAAATTGGACTCGTCAAAACGAATCATATGAACCCAAAATCGAGGGGTTTTCTAGTAGTCTCTGAAGAGTCCCATTATCCCACCTCCTGGCTACATCATCAGCTCCAAGATATCAAATTATAGTATTGTCATCCAAACTACGAGTATATATACATACAAAGTTTCATTTCGATACGACAATTTAGTAGTAGGATAAAATTGACTTTCAAGGTTTGATTACATTGTTTGTTAGTTAGTTACAAGTGAAGCTAATATGTGTTAAAAAAAATCGGTGTGAATAGTTTTTTTTAACTCGTGGCGAAGATATCGCGAAACAAACCCGAAGAAACGCTCGTCGAATGCGTGCTCTAGTTAAAAATATCACAATATAATTTTTGTAATAAAAGTTTAGAGGCACTATGAAAATCCTTCTTCAGAACTGGAGTTCCATAAAAACTAAGATTCGTTGACGAGTAATTTCACTAGTTATTTGGACTGTATAAGGCACTGCCGCATCGTGAGAAACTTTCAAATACTTATTGAGAACTTTTAGTGCGTATTTTTCAAGAGATCAATGCTCTTCTAAGTCACAATGTGTTTTTTTTACATCAAAAGCTAATTATGACACATACACTATGTATTTATGTAGGGTGTGTATGTACGCGTTTTGATGAGATTGGTCATTACTTCGCCTTCATCAACTAAACAATTGAGACCTTGGTTATATGCAAGTGTAAACAACTAACACTTCCATTTTTGTTAATTGATTTGGTAATAATACCTAAAGCAAAACCCAAAAGTCCAACTTAACTAGGGTACCTGAAAAAAATGCGATTGGTTTGAATTGATTACTATCAAAATGTGACTATTGGATTATGTTAGAAGGTGAGTGGATTAGTTTCTTTTCGTCTAAAAGAATACGTAGAAAGTTTTAAAAGCAGTAGGTACTTTTATTTTTGACACGCGACCTAAGGAGCCCGTAACTATATGTTTTTGCCTTTTGAGGTGTTTTGTTTGTTTGATTATTTGTTTGCCTGTTACCATTTATCTCCGAAACGGTCTATCCAATCAGAATGCGTTTTTTGGCAATCGATTTGTGTGACTTCAAGGATGCTTCTTAAATAGGGTTTATTGCCACAAATCACTTTGGGCATTGTGGAAGGTGGAAAATACGTTTCATTTTTAATTTTCTGCACAAATTAAATTATGTTGATACTATATGATGATCAAAAGTGTTCCGCTCCCTTTTACGATCGAATTTTAAGTAAACTTTTGAATTGAGTTTTTACTTGACATCTCGAATGCTAATGATGTGAGTAACAAAAGTTACGACTCGTGTTATTTATTCCATGGAACTTGCCACCATTTATTTTACACGCTCCTCTGCGCGTAACAACAAAAGAACTTCGTTACGAAAACGAAACAAACTGCCAGTTGGTAATCTCCTACCAACTACACCTTAGGGAAGGCAAGATCACAGGTTAAGGGCACATAAATAGTACGTTGTTTGTTAAAAAATATAATAATAAAGTATTTATTTGCAAAAAAGGTTCTAAGATAACTTAAAAAAAATTATAAGTAATCGTGTAGAATACCTAGATATGAACGTACCTTGCTAGAAAAACAACCTGTGTATAGTCGATACTCGCTCTAACTAAATATAAATTTGTATTTAGACGCGAGGTATCCGTGTTTCGGGTAGAATAACAAGAATTTTGTACTAGCACATTACAACATGACAAATTTTACTCATAAAATTATGTGGTACCTAATTATACATTAGATAGAAAACCAAATTAGTTTTTTTTTTGTAGTGATATTGAAGAGGGTGTATGTGTATGAAGGGGCATGTGTGTGTGTTTTGTCTACGTGTAGTATGATAAAACCTTTTAGGGTTCTGTAAGTGTATAATTCAGGTTCTACCTCTATAGTTAATTCGCGAGTTTTCCAGTTTTACGTAAAAAAAAGGTAAGGTATTTCGTTGTAGTTGAGTTCAATGTGAGTATATTTTCATACAGACAATTGGACACCAGATTAAAACCGGTCTGTGCATATCTGTATACCTCTTCCCAACTCTCTCCCTGGAACAGTAGAGTTGTGACGTCAGCAAAAGCTATTAGTTTACCGTTTGGTACTTACAGGTCACAGATCTGATTCATATAGGCCAGAAAAAGAGCTAGCCCGAAGATATTTCCTTGAGGAATTCCATAGGAAACAGGTAGTTCATCACTTTTGTGGTTACTTATTTTAACACATTGTGTTCTTCCACTTATGTAGGATCTGCTCTAGCTGTTCCCCTCTAACTCCTAGTCCTTCCAGCTTGTCCAGCTATAAATTTAATAATACGAAGGCTTTAGCCAGGTCTAGAGAGATGGCCAAGCATTTGTAGCCACTATCAAGGCATTTGACAATGTAATTATTAAGCTCCGATACGGCATCAGCAGTGGATCTACCGCTACGAAAACTTTCTGATAAGAGGTAGTATTGTTTGTAAATCATTTACAAGTCTGTTATTCATAGCTCTTCTAATATTTTTGACATATTTTTGTCGGTATGTCAGTACTTTCTTCGTATTTAACAAAAACATGAGACTTTTCACCCGTTATGTCTCGGGGTCGGCAACGCGCGGGTGTTGCAAGCTAGGTATAGGTTATGGTAACTGCTTACCAACAAGTGTGCAAACAAGAAAACAAGTTTGTTTTCCAATTTAGTTGTAAAAAGAGGAAAGCAGATGCGGATCCACACACACTCCAATTGATAAACATGGAGTAAACCAACTAAGGACATTGTCCACTTGAATTGTTATGAAGTTCATTTCTTGTAAGTTATAGCCACTAAAACAGTTCATTCGTTTTCCCCAAAACCTATTCCGTTTTAAACTACCGCAGCACGTTGGTAGTCATAAATAAATGTTATTGGACTTTTGGCTTTTAGCGAAAAATCTTAGGCGTCGCGTTGTGGCGTCACGTTGTGCCGTCGGAAGGAAGCTTTGAGGACATGCCAATAAGCGCTTTGGATTGTACAGTCAGCTTTAAAAAGCATGGAAGCTAAATTTGCGAAAAAAGGCGACGGGTATAGAAAATATTGACACCATGGCCCATAACACTAGCTTTGCTTACTTTGGGGCTAGATGAGGGTGTGTAAAAATGTCCAGCATTATTAATTTATTTATTTTATTTATTACTTGTAGCATAGCAAGATAATTTTCCGCTTATTCTTATGTTTTTTTGTTCATATTTATAATATAAAGATGTTCTTGGGGATTCTTTAATTGTTTCTTATAAAAGATTTTCCGCAGCTTTTCTGGCCACCTTTTCTTGCAGTTGACTGTGCAACACCTCGATCATCAGCCCCCGGAAGCAATTCCACTCCTCCGTACAGGCTATAAGGTTGAAATTCCCAATAATCTTTCACTATTATCGTCAGCAGCGACTTAAAGCAATTTTGCGAGTAAATATTGAACTTTTCAACTGTGAGGAGCGATGTGTTCCGATGACAAAATCGAGTGTACTCTCCTAATCTATCAAGTTCATTTCCCCCTTTATTTTTCCTTCGTCACTTCTGTGTCAATAAATAAAGCTTCCCTGAGTCAATATTTGCATTGTACACTACAGTTATTTTATTTGTCACTGTAATTTAAGAACGAGGAATACTTTCTAGCAGAGCAGAATTACTGCAATGCAGCAACTTACAATTTCCTTCGTGGCAAGTTGAACCGTTTGGCGTTGTTTCAATTAATTTCTTATTCTTTTGCAGCATAAAAAGATTAGGAACTGAAATATCTAGCATGATTTCTTATTCATTGGAAATAAGAGTTAGACGGGTAGGTAGACTATTGGTAGATAGATACTGATTGCAGCGTTAATTAATCAATTACCTGGTTCTCGACACTTTCAACCTTAGCCAGGCCTCTGCGGAATCCTCGTTAAGGCATTACCAACCTTTTGCGAGCTTATTATTAATCCTTTCGGCCTCAGCCGTTTCATTAGGGTGGTCTTACCAAATGTATTATGAATCGTGTATAATAATTAAGTCATATAATATGGAGTGTCATCACATTACTAGAACAGTAAACAGATTCAATTTGCACCTATCATGTGTGGGCTAAATCTGGTTCCCTCAACGTACTGCCCTTCTATTATAGCACCTCATTCCTAGCGACGCGGGCTGGTCGTCCTAATTTGTTCAATTTCAATTTAATTTTGGGTGTTCCAGTGATACTCACTGGAACACCCAGTGAGTATCACTGGAAATGTAAGTAAATGATACTCACTGAACCTATTTTTATTTTCGTCGTTCTGATTTACGACATAATGCAAATTAGATTAGATTTTTACGGTTTTATTACTGCTACGATGTAATTAACGGTAATCGATGGCTATAAAAACACCTTTCGCGGCATAAACTGCAGGCCGTTCTGTTTATACGCGGCGCACGCAGAATTCCGTTGATCTAATTGCTCGCTGATAGCAAAACAGAACCAGTAGAATAAAAAAAAATATTAAAATTAAAAAAAACCTTGAAATCGTCTTACCAAGACCTATGTTTTGATACTTATTTTGTTTTGATACTTGATATTGGTATAGGTTAGATGGGTTTGAAGGTTTAGAAGAATTTTTGTTTTTCATGTTGGTAAAACAATATTGCGGCTAATGACTTTGTCACTTTGTTATTAGTTATTACGCATAAAGTATATATATATACCCACATCAATTAGATGAGAGAAGTATTTTTGTTGACATGTTATACATTATTGTACTGTCATGTTTTTTGTCAGTTTATGCAGCCAAATGTCACTCTCGTTCCCGAGTTAAACGACACCTCTGTCATCAAAAACCCTTGCGGTACTAAGTGTTCAGAGAGAATTCCACAGACTCACAAACATATATAATATGCGCGAAATATATAAAGCTTTTGGTTTTGAAATATTGCTAGACTAGTGCAGTCACACTAGTAACGATCAACTGCCCACGGCCAGACGACGACGTCTCGTCGCGACACCGAAAAACTATGTTTTTTGCTCACAAAAACTTTCCAACAAACTCGCTCGCATTTGCGAATCGACAAACTTTGTTTTCAAAACTACATGTACCGGACTGTAAACGTACTTGGCCTTTATTCAATTGAAAACTCTATACAAACTCTGCACTAATGTGTTTTGGCTACATATTTGTCTAAATGGTAAACGATGGTATATCTACTCTCAGCTGAGTAATACCGAATCCCAGGGTGCAACAGCGAGTGGCTGTGGTTTTATGCTCGCTGTGGGACTAAATGTTTGTTTGCTTTGTCTAATCTGCGTTATCACGCACAAATTAAAATCAAAACAAGTAACCTACCTTAATTCAAAGTACTGCTAAATTATTATTTTTTAAGTCTGCTAGTTAACTACTCACCGTAATAGTTCGCCCCGATGTTCTGTTTATGGTGGAGGTATCAAATGAATGACTTAAGTCATAACTGGAAAGTTATTCCCGGACACACATAAATCCATATACTTTCATACTTTTAGCCTATTTGTCTAACTTGATCAGATATCACTCACTGGCTTCGCTTGTTCGATCAAATACGTTGCATTATATCCATGTTGAATTAATGTTACATACCTACCCTTATTCTATTCCGACAATTCCAACTATACAACCAAAGCAATACGTGATGGGACACAGTAAATGGTCATACACGAACAAAAAACAAATATGGGGTTGGTCATAAGTAAGGTCCTATTCACGCGGAAGTTTGACGAGCAACATCGCTACTACACGACAGCGAAAAAAGTGGTCGGGCATTCGTATGAAAACGCGTAGTTCCGTTCACATGAACCATGCGTGCAGTTGATTCAAACGTAAGTCACTATAGCTTATCGACGAAACCAATCAAAACGCGACCACATCGCGAGTGACAGATTTCATAATTCGCAATCATTGTAGTGTGTCGCTGGAAAACGTCGCGAAATCACTCCATGCACCTACAGCGACACTATTCACACGGACGTCTGCTAGGCGCCATTTTTGCATATGCGCTGAGGTAACGCTGACGTCCGTGTGAATACGCTCTAAGGAATACAATAATCGTTAATAGAATATGGGCTTCTGGGTTTCCTCTATTATCCAAACTTTCAATAGGCATGCGAAACTTGTACAATTCGAACTTACTCTACAAGCAAAGCAACAGTCAAAAGACGAACACAAAGTTGTGTACTCAGACTACGCAAGCGTTTGTGTTATATTTAGATATAGGTTACGTGATCCGTGGCTTTGATAACTTTTACATTGAATACATTTAAACTTAATAACCAATAAGTTATAACCCAGCAGAAAAAAGAGGTAGAGAAATAATGTAAATCGGACGTGCAGAGAAGTAATTCCTTGGTATTAATAAATCTTTGGCCCCTCCTTCGCTGTCGTTACCATGGTACATGAGGGTGGAATGAGAGTGCTCGGATGGCGCAATGGTAAGTGCAGGCAAATGCCGGGCGACAATAAGCAGAGACGCACCGGATGTTGAAGCATTAACCACTGATTTATTTGTCTGGCGTCGCCAATGCTTGTGTTGCGTTAATTCCATAGACAATACAAGGGCCCCTGATGGCGCTACAATATACTTTTTTCTATCAAGGGCTTATACAAATGTTAAGCCACACACCATTAATATGCAAAATTGAAACATAGACTCTATCCTGTTGGATTTGAATATGAATATGATTTCAAAGTGCACACAAGAATTACGTTGGGAAATACCTATTTCAGATAGTGGTTGAAATAGTAACTGACAATTTCTATGTTCCATTTTCTTGCGAAGTTGTGAATATAAATTACAAGCACCTACCTTTACATTAGTTACATTTGCCACAAGAGGTTGTTTCTTTGTAAATCTGTTTGTTTGTTTTTACTGTTTATCTCCTAAACGGCTAATCTTTCGATCAACAATAGTACCTGTTAAATAAAGGATCAGGAACAAACACAATGCGCTCAAGTGGGCTGTTTGCACACACTTATACATTTACATTTCTTACTACGAAATGTAGAAAAAGGTTTATTAATATTATTAACACCTTTTTATTAAAAACCTTAACACTCAAACATTCAGTTTAATAACCTTTGCAAAGTTTTATAAGCAATAAATTTAAAATGTCGTTTGATAATGGCCTCGATTCTGTAGTACTCTGACTAAACTAAATTTAAACTGTCGCTCTCTTTTACTGATAGTGCAAGCAAGAAAGAGATAGCTACAATTTTAGTGCTGTCAAATTAGTCAGATTTAAGTTTTCCATACAAATTTAGTCGTGATATCAAAACATGCTGACTATAAACACGAAGAAAAGCGGCACGTAAACTGATTTGACAGCAGCACACAGCACTAAAATTGTAGCTATCTCTTTCTTGCGTACACTATCAGTAAAAGAGAGCGATAGTTTAAATTTAGTTTAGTCAGTGTACTACAGAATCGAGGCCAATGTTGTCGTTGTAAAATTAAACTTAACTTATATATAATAAGGAACGGAACATACAAAGCGCCGTTTTGGAAGAGCTTTTCGGGAAATACTATGGTTGATCGAAGGGCTTATCAAATAGTATCTTTTTTAATAGATTTGTTTGTTTTTAAGAATGTTTCTTTGGTTATGCGTAAAAGGTTGATGGTTTGTTTGCTATTTATCTCCGAAATGACTAATCCGATTGAAATCCTGTTTTTTTTTCAACGTTTTGCATGACATCAAGAATGATACATAATGGTTATCGTGATATCCAAGATATTCTACTTAATATTATAAACGCGAAAGTTTGTGAGGATGGATGTTTGTTACTTTTTCACACAAAAACTAATGAACGGATTTGGTGAAACTTTACAGTAATATAGCTTATGCATCAGAATAACTACTACATTGGCTACTTTATATCTAGGTACCACGCAGGCGAAACTGTGGGCAGAGGGTAGTGGTTGATAAAAGACAACCTCATTTTTGGTAAGCTGAATAAACAAT
The DNA here is from genome assembly GCA_958496245.1 of Perizoma flavofasciatum. Taxonomy (NCBI): domain Eukaryota; kingdom Metazoa; phylum Arthropoda; class Insecta; order Lepidoptera; family Geometridae; genus Perizoma; species Perizoma flavofasciatum. The sequence goes on from OY292421.1 coordinate 9,946,417, forward strand.
CTGGTAGGGCATGTCACGTTGAAACATGTTGCGTTGAAGCAGTCACTCTAAATATTCTATCATACTCAGCTTGAAGGGTTGAGGTACTTGCGGGTTAAAAAAGATGTCATTTTAAAAATCAATATAATCACGGTCGTTTACCTAGCCACCCTAACAAATTGTAGAACCCCATTGCGGCGGGACCGTTCCGACCCAACTCAACGCTCTTTAAAAAGCGGCGGATTTTGATCCCATACTAGTAGGGTGTAGCTATCTGCAGTTAATTATCTACGAGGGGAAGCTGGGGAAGACGTCGCAAAACGCCAAATTCTCCCCCGTTCACTACTAGGCCCGAGATTCGGATCCTTTGGAACCATTGGGACGTAAGCCCAATAATTAGTTTTAATTAAATCCGACAGAAAATAAACGGCGATCGATGAAGAATATTATTTAGGTGTTACGACACCATTAAAGTATTTTATGGCTTAGGAAGTAAAATGGTTATGATAAAATAAACAAGTTTTAGTAAATCGATAACAGAGAAAGCCATTCTCGAGATTTTGCTCGGCGATAACATGGAACTTGTGCTTGCCTACTTCAAAGATTTAAGGAATATGAGCAGGATAAGGAATTCAATAAAAATTAAGAATGTTTGCGAAATAACCTTTTTGACACTAAGTAGGTATTGAGTGTTTTGTAAATAATCAACTTGTTTGAAGTCAAAATCGAAATACTTAAGATGATATGTTAAAATTTAGCGGTAGCTACTTTGTATCATATCTCAGTATATAACTTGAGGATGTATCAATGTATATAAATACTAGCCTCTAGCCACGGCTTCGCCCGCTTGGTATCCGGATAAAAAGTAGCCTAAGTATTATTCTGTATAAGCTGTACTGTAAAGTTTCATCAAAACACGTTCAGAAGTTTTTGCGTCAAAGAGTAACAAACATCCATCCTCACATACTGTCGCGTTTATAATAGTAGTAGGAAAATGCAGAAACACGATTAGTTAAATTTTTCACGATATATTTATTTTTTGAAAGCGTCCCTTCTAAAACTCGTTCACGTCCAACCTTCGCATGAAGCTACGGTAGATACTTATATTAAAGGAAAAAAAATATTAAATATCCTGGTTTTTCTTCTAGACCATTTTATTGGATTTTTAGCTCTCGTTCCCGAATCCATCTCTCGGCAATATGCCCCGTGCCTCTCGCAGCGGGCATATTGCCGCATGGAGTGAGAGTGGCGTATTTTCAATTCATCTATCACTTTAAAAAATATTTTAATTAAAGCAAGTTTTAGTTCTTCTTACGTTAAGTACGATGATGGTGTCAATATTTGCTCAATGTATTATTTAAGATTTTCTTTCCACTTCGTCGTCGCAAGTGATAAAGTCGAAATCCAGTGAAGAGCGTCGAGCGGAAAATGTGCTATTAATCTTTAAGGTAACCGTCGCTAGGGTCAGGCGTTTTTAAATAGAATGCTGGCTGAAGTCCGGTTTGCCGGCGTACCGAGACAAGATCACCTTTACATTTGTGTGAGTTTGTATCGGAAAGCGAAGATAGAAAAGCACCGATATTCTGTTTTCTATCTTAATTTTGGTTTAAGCTGTGCCGCCGTTGCCTGGGTTACAGAACAAGGCTTGAAAGAAACCCCCTGCGTTTGTCTCGAGAACGTAATTGCCGACATCAAGTGGATAAATTAGATTAATCACACTACCTTTACCGGGCAGGTGCTGATGAAAATTCATCCTGAGTTTCAAAGACAATGTCATAAAATATTAGATACTTGATGTCATAAGCAATGTTATCTTTGTTTTATGTAGAGTGTAATAAGATATACGTAAAATCTAGAAAAGTCTTAAGGAGGTTTGAATTACATTTAATAATATTTACCTCCCAAGATTGACATGACCTTTGTACATGTCATATCGTTCTGCCTTTTGTATTAATTTGTGTGTACACTAAAGAATAAGAATATCTGACACTTTCTTTTAATTTTGTTTGCCGTCCAAAAAAGTAAGCTTTTTTAGTTAAAATGTTAGCACAAACATCCGCACATAAGCATTAATAGTTTCCACTTCGACTCTTGAAGATTTTATGTATGTACGTGGGTTCTGGTTCTTGAGATGAGACTACAATCGCCCCCTGTAATTAGCCATGCCACCATGCCTCGAGTGACGTCCGACATCTTCCCTTGGGGTGTTTGCTACCTCCTGACCCCTCATACTTGCCGGGTCATAATAACATGACATGCTTACAAACATGCTCAATTTAAATTGCTAATTACTTTTTCATCGCCGAACAGTTGGCTCTATATAATAAATAATATAGTAATAATAATACAAATATAGTGGTAATTTAAGTATATTTCCTGACTTTGTACACCTACCAACTTTATCTCTTCTCAAAGGTTTGCTGGAATAAAACTCTTTTTAGGGTTAAGCTCGACTTTGTATATACCTCACCTAATATTTTGTTTTATATTTCTGTTTTATTTCTGTAGTTGAATGAATATTTGTTAAGACCACCAAATCTGTTCACCAACAATTCCTATATAAGAAATGCAATATTACAGAATGTAGCATTAATTTGTTTTCTATTCCATATCCACAAACACACATAAACAGACTATGTAAAGTTACGAAAGCGCACTCTATACTGTTCTGTATTCGCACCTCGTCATTTTGACTCACGCACGTTAGCCTTATATACGAGTAGCTTAGTTTAAGATGCGTGTTTGTTGTTTGTAGTTTGTTTATGGCTCAGTTTTGCACGACTGTTACGCGCAGCATATAATGTGCTTGCAATTCATACAATATCTAGTCTGGAGGAATGACGAGGGGCTCGGCTTGAGTGGCTGCTCGTTAGTGAGAGAGCTTAATTTACGCCACAACATCACGAGCATGCGTAAATTACTTAAATATTAATGCCAGACGTAGTGGAAAATGTAATAAATTTCATTTACTTAAAATACCTATATTAGCACTTTATGTAAAAATACTAAGTTCATTAAGTGGTTAAATACAGCTTTGAGCCTTCATGTTGTAAAAAATACTTAATTGCTACGGTTTATAAATAACAGGTACGTAAGGCTAACATGCGAACGATTGTGAAATTATTTGTTACATTGTGGTGGTCACAGCTCTTCCCCGAAAGCTTGATATTAAAAATAGACCTCTACCTTATTAGTCACATGTAAAGGTTAAATACTGATTATTTTCCACATCCCGACCAACTATAAATTCCCTTTCAAGTGTTTAGTGGGTACTTTCACTGACTCCGTCCGAGGGTGTCTGGGGAGAGGGACCTTCACTTTCATCCTCTCGCTGCAACCGACTTTTTCGATCAATCCTTTTGCTACTACTGTTTTGTTTGATTACTTTGCAAAACACCGCTGCTTTTTTAGTTTTTAGAAAAATTAAAGAAATTGTAATGTTTTTTTATGTGGTTTAGGTACAAGTAGATGATGAACGCAGATATTTTATTTAATGTATAGCATAACATTAAACATACAAAAATACACGTCATTGACAGATGAAAAAGGAGGCTTTATCGCAATAAGCGGTCTCTTTCGAAAAAATCGATGTGAACAAATAAGGACGGCGGCATACATCAAATTGAATAAGTAAGAGAAATGCAAGATTCTAGGGATGTACATTTGAAACAAATAGTACTAACTAATAGAAATCTATTATTTACTCATACTATTTAGAAACATGTCCACGTAATTAAATAATACGTCAACTTGTGTCCATGAATACTATTATTATGTAAGAAACAATTGTTAAGTAACCGACATCATTTAATTCGACACATGTGGACAAGGATGACATAAGATGGCGCGATGTTCACTTATGGACTAAGTATTAACTTATTATTATTAACTTAAAAAAATAAAAATCCCTGACGTATTTTTCATCGTCTGTTGCAGCGCTCCCAAGTGACTTGGGATGATAAAAAAATCTAACTACCCTTGAAGTTATACAAATCGGTTGTAATATGGCCACATTTTAATAGATATTAACACGAACAAACTATTTGTTATTTCACCCCATATACGAGCTCCTTACGTCACGGGTAAAAGGCATAGGGTAGTGCAAATATTAACATTTGCTTATCTGAAGTTCATATGACTTATAAAAAAGGACATCCAAAGGTTGTCTAGATGAAATAGCTTCTAAGCGTTATCTCTTCTGGACGGGTTAGAAAGTATATATTTCATATTGTAAAAACGGGAATTTTCACGTACTGCACTATCGGTGAAGGCACCGACTAAGTTTCGACTCATTCCGAGAGTCTTCATCAGGGTGAGTGGTTGCGACTTTCTCCTTCCGCGTCGCGCCGTGCACTACGCGCTGCCGCACGTTGTGCGCGGTTTTAAACTATATCCGTTTTGATAAAGCCCGGGTCTTGGCAAGAGAAAAGTTTTTCGTTCCTCGCAAGATCCGCGAAGCTATCGAGATAGGTCGTCTACCAAACTTTAACAGAGACCGTGGATGGGCTTTACCCCCCGCCTGGAAATCATGTCTGTATGGACTGCATGATAACGGGGGAGTCGAATCTAACATTGCCACAGTGAGCGTAGCCTGTCTGGCTCCTCCAGGAATAGGTTGTTGCATCGACTTGAGCAGTAGCGTAGACGATGTAGCACCCCTACCACCAGTAGTTACAACAACGCTACGAACACAATCGCCCCCTCCACTCGCGCGCCTTTATAACCGCGCACAACGTGCGGCAGTGCGTAGTGCACGGCGCGACGAGAAGGAGAAAGTCGCAACCACTCACCCTGATGAAGACTATCGGAATGAGTCGAAACTTAGTCGGTGCCAACACCGATAGTGCAGTACGTGAAAATTCCCGTTTTTACAATATGAATAGTCAAGTTCACGATAGTTTTTGGAATAAAAGTATATATTTTTTTTGTATTTGTTTATTTTTCTTATGCTGTACAATAAAGTATTTTCATTATTTATTCATTAATTTTTCATTCATTCCTTCATTCAGTATTATGAATTATAATTGGGGGATTAAGTCAAACGTGGGCATCACTTTGTTTTTCAGCTGTTCAATGTAACTGAAAAAGAAATCAGAGTTATAAAAACGAAACTGATATGAATTCCATGATTCTGGCACAAGTCAGAATCATGAAGACAAGTTTAAATTTCAAAATATTCTAACGTAATTAAGTAGTAAGTACGTAAGGTGTACAAGTTATTTTATCAACGCAACGGAAACGGACATTATTAATTTCATTGGTAAATATTCGTGCTTACCTAAAAAAACAACCACGGTGATTTAAAAATGAATTGTAAAATTTGATCATATGTCACAGATAACGTTTAGTTTTTCTGCGACATAAATATGTATAGCTCTTCACAAAGTGATAGATGAATGAGATAGATTAAACTATGTTGGGCTTAGTCATGTCACTTCGTGTACCTCAAGATAGTGTATTTGATTCTTAAGAGAGATCTCGCAAAGCCTAAACAAATAGACTCAACCCTCCAACTTGCAAGTAGGCCGATAATTTGCCAGCAGAACTTGAACTGCTCTTTTATTAAACTCTGCAATAATTTACTTTCAGAATGCCTTATAAACTTCCCCTTTTTTAAACTTTTTTTTTTTATTATGCCAAGATGATTTAATTTGGTCAGGCTCGATCAACATTAACTATGGGTCGGACTTGATCTTCTAAAGTCAGAATTAATATTATCATGAAATATATAACTTTTTAAATGTATGGAGTGACATGAATATCTACGTGTTTTCCGGTAGCACAAACTGGGTGTCACACAGATGACAACGGCACGTACAGATATTGATGGATTTCATCTATTGTGAGCGATATTTGCTTGGCAAACTTCATGCATGCAGCAGCAGGGTGAAAGGGGGGGGGGGGGGGGGGTTGTTAATTTAAAAGCTTTATGTTTTTTATTCAAGTAAATTTCATCGCAACGTGGTGTTGCGTTATTTTCAATACACCAACGCTACAGCGCAAGTCAATAATACAATTTTAATGAAGACCTACGATTTCATGAATATTCCTTTTATTAAACGTACGTAATAAATATCATTATTAATTATTAGACCATATCATCTAATACATTGTGGTCACCAATACTATAATATCAAAAGTATCCAAAGCAAATTGTCGCAATAGGTCCTTTGCGAGTTTTATTTACATTTATCGGGGATTTGTTTTGGGCACTTTCCCAGTAAGAATTTGTGCTTGTGTATTCACTAGAGATCGGGCTTTCTTTCACAAATATAAAATGACAATTTTGCAGGCTCGTATAAAATTGTACTAGAATAGCGTTGTAGAAATATCAACTTATGTATTAATATTTGGTTGAAAGTAATATGAGGAAGTTTTGTTATTGGAATATTCCTTTATTTTTATTTATTTAGAATCATCGGCGTTTTGTACAAAATCTGTATTTTTTTGAAAATAACTCATAATTCACATAGTCTATTTACTCACGTAAGTATAAAGATTTTAATATAACAACGATGTTCATCTATCTATCAATGCATAGAAATAATTAACTATAAAATATTCCTTTAACCTAGACATGAACTTTTTACAAAGATTGCATACATCTCACACGGTTCTATTGATTTATGACAAGGTGCAGATGTACCACGCAAATGTCGACCCCAGACTCCGGTAAATTGCTTTCCGGGTTAGTCAGCAAAATTTACATTTCCCGTCATCTCCGTCTCACGTAAATGATGGGTATCTCTTCGTGTATATTTTAGCATTTGGTTATGGACGTTATGGATTTGAATTTTATAAATGAAACTCTTTTACGCAATCGTCTTCAAAGTTCTGGCTCAGCTTGAACATTTAACTATAATAGCTTTGAAATTCAAAGTTGCTCTCATAATGTTAATTTTATGTCTCTATAATCCAGACCCCAGTCAGTAATTATACCGTGAATTATGTTCTCGATGTTGGTCTCCACATCGCAGAGGATTACAGAAAAGCTTAAACGGATTCAGCGTGAAACCTCTTTGCTACTAATCCATCTAACTAATAGGGGGGCAAACACTGAAAATAATTATGCAGCGACGCCTCACATGATTCAGTGCATCCAACCCAAAACATACAAATTACACCAAAATACCAAAGCTTTCAAACGGAGCTTCGGGATTCGCAAACTGTACATTCTCCAAATTAGATGTCAACGGAACATAATGACGTGATATTGCAGAAAGGGAATGATAGGATAAAACGATAAAACAAACGCATGATTTTCCAAGAGTACTCTGAGCTGGAGAGTCATCGTGCAGAGAGGTCCTTTGATCGGCCGCGGTAATGTGACTGGCAGACCATATTTGCAGAAACTTTTACGGGACACTGACCCACTTCTTAACGAGCTGGAAAATTAACCTACCTTAAGAATTCACTCTACAACAAAGGGTAATAAAATATTTCGGCATTCATCATTATGCTAGAATTAATTCGAAGAATCTTGTTCCTCATGTTTTCCTTTTCCATTAATTTTAATTAAATTGTATATGTCGTAGGTAGGTCGATACAAATAACAGCATTCTTGATGTTGATTTATAATCTTATTTTCATTTTCAAATCCTATAAAAGCTCCGTGAAAGCAGATTAGTTCACATCGTATTTTCGAAATAATAACAAAGCGAACAATATGGTCGAGAAAAACCACGCGTTTTTTTGCTAAATTATTTTGATACGTAAAAAAAATATATGCGAAGATCAAATTTGATGATAATAGTATCGTCTGCTATTTAATAGAACTTTTTCGATTTGACTTCGTCTGTATTTTGTCTTCTGTCGTGAAAATTTTGGTATTCGATATTCAAGTTTACTGATAACTGGTACACAAGCTAATTTGGTTTAATATTTGATACCATGGTAAAGCCATTTATGGTTTAAATAATAAACGAGGCACACATAAAGGTTATTGCCAGCTACAATACAGCAGAGAAGCCTTGAAGGATCTCAGGTAAATATAAAATCAAATATCGTGCTCTCCAGGGAACGCTTGCGTACCCTATATTATACCGATTTCCCCAGCGTCGTAAGATGTGGTAGCAAGAACAACATACCTACCTTATCCCACTAGTATTGCCTTCAATTCGTATCAAAATATTTTAACGCCTCTTTGACTATTTGAATCTGATAGAATTGCCTTAGTGTGTGGTGTCCGAGTTTTTTGTCACTTGTCACTATGGAGATGAACTTTAAATTTAATTTTACTTCTACCGAGATTTTTAAATGGAATTTTTGCAGCAAAATATATGTAGTTCATCCGTGTAAAAATACAACATGTTAATAAGATCTGAGCCCGACGAAGCTGTGAGTAAAATGTGCATCCGTGTAAAAGCTCTGTGATATATCGAAATCGTTGTAATTCCAAGTTCGTTGTACGTATGATAACAGTGTTATTTCGCAGAAGTTTTTTTGAAACTCGTGCAGCGATGTTTAATGAGACTAAAATAAATGAACGTAGAAAATTGTCATCAAAAGTCGGGAACGGTACGAGATTTACAAATAAAGTTCAGTCGAGTGGAAAGCAAAGTTGCAGCTAACAATTTAAAGTTAGTCTAGACTGAGTGCGAGCTGAGGTGAGAAAATGTGGTATGGAACAGGAACTGGGGTGAAATTCGGGGTGGGGACCGGACACCACTACATGTAACCCCCGGTAACACACCGACATTGACAAAGTTGTGCCGACACGACTAGGTACTAGCCGAGTACCGTCCAACTCCGGTTGTTCCATTGAAATATTCGTGTCCTTGAAAATAGACTGTGCTAACTGACTACTTTAGCGGATAACCACGAGTGGCTTCAATTTATATGTAACTTTTAGCAGCTTAGTCGTTTTGCGTACCTACTACTTGCAAAACGCGGACTTGTTAGGATGTGCCTCTGGCTACCCATTACTTGTTATCCTTAGAGATCTTCTCACTGAGTGTTTTTTTATGTGAAGGTAAAACGAAAGACACCCAATTTCGTAGTTATTTTTGTATAATTATTTTTCTGGTAGTGCAAATGCTAGCTATCTATTTGGATTTCGCGACAATCTTTACCTAAGTATTTACTCGTAGCTGGCACATTGCCGTGTTTCGTTTTTATCTTCGAAATATGTAGGTACTTAGAAAGTCACTAACCATGTAATTCAGGAGGCAAGGTTACATTACTATGATTATCTTGAGGATATCGTAAGGCTGTGTTCATAATGAATGGATACCACATACACCAGGGACTCGTGTGCGAACTTTAACTTAAGGCGACAAGACGGATAGCGCTGATCTAATAGGATAAAATGATCTCTACAAATACCTCTCAATCTACAACTATAGAAAAGCTGATTAGAAACGAGTTTAGTTAGGCAAAGCGCTTAACCACTTAGCTTGTAAATAATAAAAGATTATTTACAAGTTAAGTAATTTACGCCATCGAAAGTCTTTCGCTAAAGACTTATACAATTTCGAATTTTAATTCCTTTCTTAACCAATAGAAATGTGATCTCAAACTCAGATAATAAAGACTTGAAAGCGCCTAAAAGTTAGCGTAAATAGCTTTCGCAATCGTCCAATCTCTGTGCACATTGTGCTTCATTTTCATTCTAATTTAAAAAGTTTTCAGAGATACTACGAAGGTAATATCGAAGGAATTATTGTGTCACACTTTAATTTCGGAACAGGTTTTTATGGGTGGACTGTAGCACCTGAATAATTTTATCAGAGGGTGAAAAGAGGCGGTGGCCTGTGGAGGTCGGCATTAAAAATATTAAAATAAGTAATTGCTCTATCACGCTTGCACCTGACGCGGGTTGGCGGCGGCCGGGCGCCCGCCGCTGCTCGTCCTATGACGGGCGGCGCACCCTAAGTATTTTGTGATAAGGGCAATCGTGCGTCTGCCGTCTCTCTTGCTGTGTGTAGCCTTATATGTACATTTAAGAAAAAACGGGACCACAGTTTTAGTCCCCATGGTAGACATCCGCTGATCTACTCAGTGCGTATGGATACCACACATAGAGTGTAGTTAGTGCACGGCGCGACGCGGAAGGAGAAAGTCGCGACCACTCACCCTGATGAAAACTCTCGAAATGAGTCGAAACTTAGTCGGTGCCTTCACCGATGCAGTACGTGAAAATTCCCGTTTTTACAATATGAATAGTCAGATGCACCTCCATACATATATTGAGTATGATTCCGAGGTAATCATAAAAAAGCCTGTTGCGATTTAAAAAACAACCAAAAGGCGTGTAAATAGTCGATTATTACGACAATTGTGTCGGACAGATAAAATCGGGTATTGTAGGCGATTTTGTGATAAAAGCCATTACACTGTCCTTGACTACGCGGGCCATATAAATGGACGTTATTAAGGAGATAAATGAAATGACTCAAAGCACTTATAGCCCAGATTATTGGATATGCACATAAACAGACTTAGCAACAATGTATAGCCGTGTGAGTTTGAATACCAATGGCTTTATTAATCTACAAAACTTTTTTCTAGCGTATTGGTTTGGCAGAAAAACCTTACCAGATTAAGGTTTTTCAGTGTTTTGTTCTTCAAATAACTTTAAGATGCTTATGAATATTAAAAGAGCCCAGATTTGTTCGAATTTTTATTTTTGTTTATTGTTCAATAATTTTTGATATGATTGCTTCAAGTAGGTACTTGTCGAGGTAACCTTCATGATCCTTTTCATGTTTGAAAATTGGTTAGTGTTAGGTTTAGCTCAGAGTTTCGTTGACGATTTTAAATGTATAGCGAAAATGCCAATAGTATTTAATTGTCTCGGGGTTTTTTGAATAAGTATATGGAGATAAAGAGGGGTAAAATTACACATTACGTATTTTTTGTAAAATGATCTCTTCATATTTAAACAAATAGATAATTGTTAATGTGTATTTCATAGTTTAGGGCCTGAATGTAGAATATGGTAATTATTTTAATTTTATACAGATATATTTTTAAACAGTGAGGGTGTTTTCATAATAGTTTTTTTTTAATTTATGTTCCAAATATCTACGAGAATTTTGCAAAACATATAAGCATTTATGATGTAACCACAAATGTTCACAATACCCTCACGTCGCAAGATCTAGGGCTCTAGTTGATCGATTACTTCATAAAAAAAGTTTAGGAGATGTGTTTAGAAAAAAACTACTCACTCGGCTCCATTTTTTCCACCCCTGTGCACCATGCCCGCTCTTGCCATCTCACGCCCACGCTCTGAAAAAGTATAAGTTACGTTTAAAGGGACAACGATTCCTTAAGACCCTTAAGTTACCGCATAATACCAAACACACCCAGCATATTTCAGTCGTTAATGCTTTTGCTTATATTCCGTCAAAATAGAAATTCATATAAGTAAACATGAAATATCATATTTTGCTGATTGGGCTTACCTACTAAATATTGGGTCGATCGATACTCGTAAATAATGTGTTGTATATTATGATTTCAGAAGAGAATCAAGTTTGCTAGAGCAATCATACTTTTAAAACTATCCTTTGGAAATAATCCTTTAATCAATATCTTACCTTATTAAGCTATCTCTATTAAAAATATATAAAGAGAGTTTTTGAGGTCATCCTTCATATCAGCAGATGTGAAGGTAGGGAAGTCAATACGAACTATGCCAGATAATTATATATTTATAGCGTCATTCTTCATATATAGGAATTTTAGTTATTTTACTAGGTAGTGCCTTGTCCTAAAAGGTAGTTTCACACGTTTTTAAGATCGATTACATCTATATACAACACAAAATCGATTCAACTTTATCAATATCTCAACAAAAGTGTACGTCACTACAGCTCGTCTCTGATTCTTTCATTAAGTTGTGGAGGGCGGGGTGGAGATGGAGCGGATTCATATAATCGACCGTTACATCGCAGTTGTATGGTTTGGTAATTGGTCTTATTTTTAATACAACTTCAGTGGCCATATGCTTGGCCCACCTATTGGTACTCGTATGCGGACGCTTACCTATGGATGCTTGCAACACCAGAGGTAACTCGTGCGTTACCGACCCTGAGAATAACGGGTGAAAAGTCTTATCTATACTAATATTATAAAGAGGAAAGATTTTTTTGTTTGTTTGTATCGAATAGGCTCCGAAACTACAGGACCAATTTTAAATTTTTTTTTAACTGTTTAATGATGTTTTAAGTAAAGCCAGTAGATTTCTTTCACTAGATACAGCCAGATAAATGGACGAGACAAAGAACATTATGGGTTCATGATTGACTATGGAACGATAAAAAAAATCTATTTAGGCATAAGCAGCAGACTTTTTTTCCAAAATAGGAATACTTAGTTCATAAGAGCATTCATATTGTAAAAACGGGAATTTTCACGTACTGCACTATCGGTGAAGGCACCGACTAAGTTTCGACTCATTCCGAGAGTCTTCATCAGGGTGAGTGGTTGCGACTTTCTCCTTCCGCGTCGCGTGCACGGCGCGAGTCGAAACTTAGTCGGTGCCTTCACCGATAGTGCAGTACGTGAAAATTCCCGTTTTTACAATATGAATAGTCAAGTTCATAAGAGCATTTAATACAGTTTTGGCACAGCCACTTATTATGTTAGAAGCTAGTCTTCCAAAACAACAGAATAAAATGAAAGTAGTTACGAAAAACAACTTAGTTTGCGGATATTCTTATTGTGACGTGCTATCACCGTAATAAACTCCATTACGGAATAAGGAAAGATTAATGACCAGCGAAATTGCTTTATGGATGTTCCTCACTCCTTTTGAACAATATTAAGTATTAGGTAAGTAGTTTGTAATTTCCGCTTTTTAAGTATAATCATGTGGGCCTAGAGGGCGGTACCCTGAATGCCAATCCGGATGCCCTGGGTTCAAACCCGGTCGTGCATAAATGGATTATTCAGTTCAAAGTGCTTAAAAAACAAAAAACTGTGGCGCAGTAGGCGAAAGCCCGTCTAAGACGCAGAATGTTGTGGGTTTGATTCCCGCCGCAGGACAAATGTCTGTATTATCTGCAAATATTTGTCTCTAGTCTAGGTATTTTCTATCTGTAATATGTATGTATTTACAAAAAAAGTATATAAGTAGTACAAAAGTATAATAATACAAGCTTTGCTTAGTTTGGGGTTAAATGATGCTGTGTGAATGTCCAGAATTATTTATTTATTTGTGAAGGACAAAATTCCCTAGAATCTAAAATTCAAGGGCATGTGCCATCGGTTAGTTTTCCAATAAGCGGGCTTGCAACCTATCACGTGGAATGCTTACTACTTGCAAAATCGCGGGCATGTGCCAAATGTAATGTTTGGGTATCCTCCCCCTACCTGGTATCCTAAAAGATCTACGCAATGAGTATGAATTTCAGGATGTACATCATATCCTGTATGTCTTACAGGCAAAAACTACGGATACACTAGCGTCATCGTGGCAAAAACAGTCACGAAGTAGGAAGTAAACTTCAAAATACTTGAAATGTTATTACTGGACTTCTTGTATGAGAAGGCGTATTCAAACGTTGAAATGAAGCTTATTCCCTTTTAGTACGAATGTTTTTTTTATCAAGAGTAGACCTTAATTTGGCCCTAATTTCATCTGATGGTAAGTGTCGATGTAGTCAACGATTGGATACCAACGGCTATAGAATGTTTTAAGTAATTACTATAAAAAAGTGTTAAAAAAAGGTAAAACATAGACTGCTTTTATTTTACACAATGTCAGAGGTCGCAAGTTTTAAATACTGATGAGCATAGCATTGTAAATAATGTTTTTTGCTCACAATAAATAAAGATAAATCACCACAGCTCTTTGTCACCTCCAGATAAACGGGTAATTTAACAATTTAATCAACGATCTATTTAGGAAAGAACTTGATAGATGGCCAGTTCAGATAATTTAAGCTTCGGCGTGTAGTACCGTAAATTGCGACATCAACGCGATAGCTAAACAATGAGAAGATATTTATGTGATCAGGCCCTGAGGAGATACGTCTCAGTTAGTCTAGGGAGAGATACTGGTGTTTCTGTTCTGTGGGATTCAAGAGTTTTCAGATTCTTCTACTATGATACTGGATATTACTGGATAATACTGGACATTTTTCACACAGCATCATCCAGCCCAAAATTAAACAGAGCTTGTATTATAGGAACTACATAACTGATATACAACTTATATACTTTTTTTTTGTAAATACATACATATAAAACACCCAGATCCGAGACAAATATTTGCAGATCATTCAAACATTTGTCCCGCGGCGGGAATCGAACCCGCAACCTTCTGCGTCAAAGGCGGGATTTCGCCCACTGCGCTATATAGGTCGTCATTATTAAACACAACTGTTCCTATAACGGATGCCTTCAAAGATTGAGATGTTTTATTGGTACGCTGGGTAAAGCGTTCGTCTCAAGGGTAACTTGGATAAGAAATAGCTAACTTATATGATGTCGGTGTCAGTCGAACATCAATATTGTACGGTTGTTTGCTCTTGAATAACGCAACAATAGTCTTTTGTTCAGATTTCAATAGCATAATTTGCTGCTTGAAGCTCCTGGCGGATCGCGGGAGTATTGCAAACGAAGGCAGAGAACATGGAATAATCTCTATGGTATAATTTATAACTAATCAAACATTTATTGTTAATGTTTTTATTCTGTTGACTTAACTATAAGTTCTAACTTATTTATCTTTGGTTTCAGGTTCGATCCGATTCGATAAATTTATCAAATAGTCGGTAAAAACATTGTATAGTTATCAGACGATTTATTTTTCGGTAAAACTATCATAACTTAACCTAAACTGCTATTCACATGTAGCGTCATTCCGCAATTACACAGCATACCAACAGGTGACTAACATCATACCAAAAGTCAACATTTGCAGAATAGTTGTTATGAACGAATAAATAAAGACGACGCGGTGCTACATAACACTATGAATTTTTAAGCGGATTAGGGGCTTTCACTCCTTGTAATATCGCATTGATTCATTCTTGCCCTGTGTCACTACAAATCAGTTTGAATGGAAATGCTAATAGGGTCCAAAGTGCTATTTTGGATTCAATTTGGCTAAAGTAGCTGGCTAAAGAAGTTTCGAAATTAAATGAAATACCTATCGATAATAACAAATCCCGTCTCTTTCATGTTTAAAGGAAGATTTTAGATAGGTAGCAATGACCGAAAAACTCGTAGAAGTGTCGCACTGGAAGTCCATTTTTAGGAACCAAATACGAGTAGATTATCATATAACTTGCGTGTTATGAGGCACGCTCATTCTATCCTACTAATATTATAAACGTGAAAGTTTGTGAGGA
Organism: Perizoma flavofasciatum; assembly: GCA_958496245.1. Classification (NCBI taxonomy): domain Eukaryota; kingdom Metazoa; phylum Arthropoda; class Insecta; order Lepidoptera; family Geometridae; genus Perizoma; species Perizoma flavofasciatum. Next base: position 9,961,701 of record OY292421.1, read on the forward strand.
TGTTTGTTCCTCTTTTACGCAAAAACTACTGAACGGATTTTGATGAAACTTTACAGTTATATAGCTTATGCGTCAGAATAACACATAGGCTACTTTTTATCCGGGTACCACGCGGGCGAAGCCGTGAGCAGAAGCTAGTGTATTATAAACGTGAAAGTTTGTGAGGATGGATGTTTGTTACTCTTTCGCGCAAAGACTACTGAACGGATTTTGATGAAACTTTACAGTAATATAGCTTATATATCAGAATAAGACATACGCTACTTTTTAGAAAAACTTTACTTTGCAGAAACTAGTAATTAAATAATAGTTAGTTTCGATGCTGTCAGTTATGTCGAAGTGAAAACCCGCGACGTTGATAGTAATATTTATTCTGTGGCTCAGCATGCTATTCGTGCGATAATTCGGCGAGACACGCGAACGTAACATTACGATACCAGCCACTGTCGATGTAATGTGCTGTGTGCTGAAACCTCATTTGTGTAACTTGATTTGTGATATCAGTTTATAGCTGTAACTAATATGCGATAATCATCGAGCTTATGTTATTTATTAGATGTATACAATTTGGTATATCCAAATTGTATACAATTTGGTATACCCAAATAGAATAAGTAATACTTACTACTCTCTCAAGACTATTGCGGGCATTATCTAATTAAATCAACCAATCAATATTTTAAACCAAAGCCCTGAAATAACACTGACAGAAAACGGCCTGAGTATAAATCGCTAGTCCTATTTACAGTGAATGTGTTCTTTCAGGGTGCAAATAATTTTGAAAATGTATTTCCTGAAAGGTCAAAATGCAAGACATTTTACTGAAATACTACAGACACTGTAGCTACGTGGCACACAAAGTACTCGTAATTGCATTTATTAGACTTCCATTAATAAATAAACAAAATCGTGTTTCAACTTTTCATTACATTTTTAGGAATTATTGAGAGATGCTTATGTATCGAAGGTAAAACAGTTTGGGCTATTTTGAGTGTTTTTATGAGTTGTTTGATAGTATGTGACTCAAATGACATTTGAACGGATACATACAGTACAACCGTAGTGTTTGGATCATTTAGAGATTTTATAGTAAGATCTTTGGCAAAATATTAGCCAGTCTTGATGATAAAGCCAAGATGTGTTCAATATTTTTTTTAACATTATACACTATATTAAACCAATTATTAACAAATCAGATAAAAGTAAGTAACTCACCTGGACATTCGATCGGGGGGTCGGTTGTGCCGCTTATTAGCTTGGTTCATTCCAAATACCTGCAATTAAAATAAACCAGTTTGTAATTGACACCACCACAATTTTATGAACAAAAACTACATACAAAAAAATGTCAGTCACACGAAAGCTTTAGGCGATCGAACGTGGGAAAATTGTCACAGTTTTATCAGCCTTCGGCTAAATATTTGCGAGTAAAGCTAATTATAAAATGGCTCTACATGCCTGAAACTAAAACCCATAGTTTTATTTTATGAAAAGTAGTTTTCCTGTTGACCTAATAGAATTGCTACTCGCTGATGTTTACGCGAGAAGGAAATCATGCGTGGAATTGCCTAAAAAACCAATGAACTTGTAACGACTCTACCTACAAATGGACAAGTTGTAATTTTACACAGTTATAAAAAAATGGTTAGAATATACACGTCAATAAAATTAAACGTTTGAAATTATGAAGGCTTGAATATCCTACCAATCCTACTACTATTATAAATGCGAAAGTTTGTGAGGATGGATGTTTGTTACTCTTTCACGCAAAAACTACTGAACGGATTTTGATAAACTTTACAGTAATATAGCTTATACATCAGAATAAAACATAGACTACTTTTTATCCGGGTATCACGCGGGCGAAACCGTGGGCAGAGGCTAGTAAAACGTAAATTCATTTTCAGTCATCAAGCAAAGGTGCGCCGGGTCTGAGAAGAGGTAATTGCCATAAAAACCGTGGCCACCGGCGAACGAATTTAACAAATTCAAACTGGAATTCTCATAAAGCGAGAGGCAGTTTGCAGCCAGAAGCTTTCAGGTTGAGGTGGCTAGATGTTTCGAGGATTCTCTATTAAACTGATATTATGGGCAAGTGCGTTTGGCCTCGTTCGAATTCCGATGGCACGGATCCATGATGACCCAAATGGAGAAGTGACCCGTTTGCGGATCACTTCACCCACAAACTCTTAAAAGTACAGTCAGATGGGACCACCAGTCGGATTAGTCGACCAACTGGCCCCGCAAATGCAACGTAAGTACTCAGTTAACTCCTGTTTGTGCCCTCTTGAAACCTTCGAGTTTGTGATATAAAAGCCCGTTTACGATCACACAAAATTGCAGTTTTTCACGCAGCACCTGTGGCCGTACTAAAATGTTTTTAAGACCCACAAAATGTAATACATTCTCTAACTTTTCTAAGGACATGCTTTTAGGGACTTATAATGAAATGGACATTGTAACATACATTGTGTGGTCTCGTGTGAAAACGTTTTATGGGGATATTTCTACAAGGGAACATATATCTACATATAGGTAGAATAGGTTATTCGCATCCAGCTGTACAATGATATTTCATTTATTAAAGCGATGTATGTTTTACAAAATAAAGAATGGTCAGGTCTGCTCTTCCACGTATAGAGTAAGAACCGATACAGAGTTATGAAGGAAAACGGAATGAAGATAATTTTACAGCGGTAGTTGGAACAAAGGAATTTCCGACGCGCGACCTACATCTTGCAGTCTCATTCGATAAAACTTCCGAACAACTACCGAACGAATAACTACATAATTTGAATACCGGCGCGTACCCTTTTTTGCGCTCACAATATTGGTATAAGTAAACTTTCATATCCATACACGTAGCTCTACTATCTCGATAAAAATTGAACCAGTTTTATTTACAAAGTATTAATTGAAATATGTTTCGTGTGTATGTTTATTTCAAAAACGTACGAGTTAAAATAGAAATTTGTAGCAACCCAGTATTTGATTAAAAATGTTGAAATTAATTCATGGATAAGCATGTCTGTTATTTCCTCTTGCCAGAGGATTTTGGGTCAAAGTAGTCATCTACTGCAGCTGCCACGGCGTAGTTTTGCTCAGAGATGACCAGCGTAATGTCGATCTCAAGGAAAAGATTTCAATGCATCTATATCGTCAAAAAACGATAGTGGTTATTATTGATGTAGGAAGCATGTTGAGTTTATGTAAAAATATATTGAATATTTTTCTTCTGAATTGGCTTTTATAGGTATAGGTGTCCCACATTATTTCCTGGTGTGCAATGCCCCAGATAGCCACCGGCAGTAGAGAGCGCTATTAGAGTCGACCATGTGTGTTAACTAGTTTAGTTCCTGTTGCTTGTTTACAGCGCTGAGTTGACTGAAAAAAATGAAATGAAAGAGGAAATCGGGTCAACATTTATACCTTGAGACATATACATACATATCCTCACGTAGCACAACGTTGTGACCATTTTTCTCAAACTGATATAAAACATTGCATTGATACTTACTTTGGCGTTATCGAGTCAGTGGTTATTTCATCTGTTTTGAAGGTATGTATGATGGTTATATAATGGGTGCTTTTTTTCCAGTTGGTAAAAGTCCGGAGCGCCGGGAAACTGCTTTATAGCTGACTAGCTTCTGCCCACGGCTTCACCCGCATGATACCCGGATAAAAAGTAGCCTATGTGTTATTCTGATGTTATAACCTATATTTATGTAAAATTTTATTAAAATCCGTTCAGTAGTTTTTGCGTGAAAGAGTAACAAACATCCATCTTCGCGTTTATAATATTATAAACGCGAATTTGATTTGAAAGGATTAGTAGGATAGATAGGATTGGATTTGGGACTATACAAAACCCAGAGAGTTAACTATAGTAAAAATTTTATTGGATGGATGACACATAGGTACATGCAATGAAAAAAGCTAATATGATTGAACCAACAATACTTTACTCAAGGTTAGATCACTGCGGCAGCAAAACCACGCTGCTATTTTGAGAGATAGATCCTACAGATAAAGTGCAACTGGTATATTTTCATAGGCGTTTATTTATGTCAACAGTTTCCAATGGTTGGAAAGGACATGGGGGAATGACCTATTCATTTTCAAGTTCTGACTATCGTAATCGACAATAGTCAGAACTTGAACGAAAACTGTTTCAGAAATCTGGGTGCGTAAAGCAACAAGGGTGATATCATGAGGCGAGAAAAGTCGGAGTAAATGTTAAGTAAAATACGGAGACGTCAGGAGCCCAAATATGTATTTACTTACCGTAACAGGTTGCATGGTCGTCTCTTACCATTTGTCTCCGAAATGGCTTAAATTGTTGAAATGCGGGTTTTTTCGATTGTATGACTTCAAGGATATTTTTTAACGCCATAAGTCGCTGCAATGAAAGACGAAAGAAAACACGTCGGGGGTTTTAAAACTATTATAAACGCGAATTTGATTTGAAAGGATTAGTAGGATAGATAGGATTGGATTTGGGACTATACAAAACCCAGAGAGTTAACTATAGTAAAAATTTTATTGGATGGATGACACATAGGTACATGCAATTAAAATGGAATATGGACATCAAGTGGAATAAATTGGTAATGGTTTGCTAATGGGGTCTAAAAAGCGTTTACCTATAATTATACAATTATTGAACGGAATTTCTTTCAACAAAGTACTTACTTTTATGTAGGTAGGTACCTACGACGCTACCATGTACAATGTACATTGCGTAGCAACTCCGATAATACCTACCCGGAATAAAGTAACAATAGTAAGATAACACCTAACGGTTTTCAATAGCAATAACGGATCAAGGCCAATATTTATTTCTCGCAACTAGAGGGATCTTTCGTACTACACTCGTGGAATACTGAAGAGGAATAATCAAAATAAGGTAACAATTGGTAGTAGTAATTAAGAATAATAATACAAGTTATTTTTTGCAGTTTTAAAACCCCCGACGTGTTTTCTTTCGTCTTTCATTGCAGCGACTTATGGCGTTAAAAAATATCCTTGAAGTCATACAATCGAAAAAACCCGCATTTCAACAATTTAAGCCATTTCGGAGACAAATGGTAAGAGACGACCATGCAACCTGTTACGGTAAGTAAATACATATTTGGGCTCCTGACGTCTCCGTATTTTACTTAACATTTACTCCGACTTTTCTCGCCTCATGATATCACCCTTGTTGCTTTACGCACCCAGATTTCTGAAACAGTTTTCGTTCAAGTTCTGACTATTGTCGATTACGATAGTCAGAACTTGAAAATGAATAGGTCATTCCCCCATGTCCTTTCCAACCATTGGAAACTGTTGACATAAATAAACGCCTATGAAAATATATCAGTTGCACTTTATCTGTAGGATCTATCTCTCAAAATAGCAGCGTGGTTTTGCTGCCGCAGTGATCTAACCTTGAGTAAAGTATTGTTGGTTCAATCATATTAGCTTTTTTCTTTTGAAGATTATGAATATATGTAATCTGAGACCACTCTATTCCTGTATCGATCCATTTACAAAATTCTCCCCTGATGGCAAACTGTCTGAGGTTATGCACATGGTTATGCACCTCAGACAGTCATAGGCATATGAGGAGACGACAGACAGAAACAGACATCGTATTAAAATACTAATACGATGTCTGTTTCTAATAATCTTCGCAACGGCTGAATCGATTTGAAATTAAAAAAAATCATGACCTAGATAGGCTTTTTACTACGGAAAACCGTAGACCGTAGACCGCGTGTTATCTACGTACATGTTATAACACGCGGTCTAAAACGTGGACAGAAGATAGTGAGCAATATTAAAGAGGATGGGGGTCTTCTAAAACAAAGGTGTTTGCGATGGCTAGGGTATTATGCACTGCATGAACTCTTTTCGTTTGACGAGAGAATCTTTACTTTCAGAATTAAACAAAGAAACGAATACAATTCTACTGAAAAATTGTGAAAAGAGAAATCACCCTTCAAAAACCTCATTATAAGAGTTTTTATCTCGTTTACTGACTTTTCATTTAAAGATAGAATGATAATTTAATTTCGTGAAGTCAGCCACTGTTATCTGATGAAGAGGCTCCCGGTACTGACTTAATAATTTGTTTTAATTTTCAACTATATTTGTAGAAAACCCCGTTACGCGATAATTTATCTGAATTTAAAAGCAACATTAGTAACATAAAAGAAATAATCCAGCTTGCTGAATAGAGTAGGTACATACATCACAACATTTATTGATTGATGATACCTCTCTATAAGTAATAAATTTACCTTCAACTTCTTTATACCTACGTATTTTGGTATTTACCTACTTTGTTATATACCCCCTTTGTTCTCTATCCCATACAAATTGATTTAAACAAATAGATGCATTAATTACTCATGAAAAGATAGCACCATGAAAATAAGGTCGTTTGTTTCAAAAACGCGTGAAATGAGATAGTTAAAGTTTTTATGACTCGATTACTGGGGCAGGCTTGCTGGACAACAGATTAAATGAAAGGAAACGATTCCTATCATACTGAATTTACTTCCATCATGACTAAGAAAAGTTTTAAACAGCGAATTGGATTATGTGTATAGACCTACGCAGATTCTAAAGCTAGACTGTATGGCAAGTAATATTTAAAATTTTGTTTACATGAATCTGCCTCAGGTACATTTCAAAATTGTGAGAATTGGTTAAGAGGTCAATTTTAGAGTCAAACAAAGTTATTTCACGTATGAAGGAAAACCGTGATTATGTACCCCTCAGCGCGCAGACATCAAAAGGTGTGTATCAAAGACTGCCTAGTGTTGCCGCATAGGGAAGCGACGGGGTCCCCTTCAATACAAGGGTGAAGCTAGTTCAGATTTTACATACAAACTACACTATTTAGGCAGCCGAAATATAAATTCTATTTCCAGGATTGCAAACAAACGGATCGCATATTTATCGCTGCGACAGTTTTAGCAGCAGCTTTGCTTTAGACAGTTAGAAGCAAAGTTATGTTGACAGCAGAAGCGGGATGTGTACTGGGTAGCAACTTCTACTAGTCTTATTTATTTGCGGAATATATAGTAATTTTGTATATGTAGAATACGTATGAAAATGTAACTATGTTTTTTATTCAGATACCAATTTGTCTTAAGTTAAAATAGATTTTTAAAGAAGGATCCAACTACTCAAACAATTATACTAAGCTATTAGAAGAATTTGAATGTATTACAACTTGGACCGAAATCGAGACGAGATATTTCTTTTAACTTTAGCGCTAAGCTACCGAGACCTTTTAAGAGAATTAACGCGAACAATCTTATTCGAATTAATGAAAACGGGATACGAGGGCGTCACTCTATTTATAGAATAAATTCACTAGAGAAATCTAGTAAGTCGTGGATAGCATTTTCAGCTTTTTAATTTAATTCCACCACGCAAACTTCGGCTTTGGTATATTGAAAATAGTCATCAAGTTTTCGAGATTAACGATCCTCCTTTCAATTACGGAGCAGAAAGTTTTCTCTTCTCAATAGGCATTTTGTTCCGATGCGGGAGACATATTAAATGACATAAGTATGTCGCCTTGAATAAATAAAACAACTTCAGTTCTTCTCTAGGGAAAAATGTATAAGTCGAGTAATTTGTAGTGAATAATGAATGAAGGACTTTCCCTCGTAAAGTTATGGAGTAGCACCAAGGGGATCCATTAGACTTACCTACGGGAATATTTAACACGTCAATTAAAGACTTTTTGTTACTTTAGATAAGTATCGTGGATTTTTATTGCGTTTCCTTATATTCTGCTATTCTGACTGCTTCATCATAAATATGTTTCTACGTGAACCACTTTTCTTAGGAATTAGCCAGAGTTTGCGTACAAAATCAAAACAAATCCTAACCTATCCAAAATCATTGAACATTAAATTAAATGTCGTGATCCGAATAGTCTATTACGATTTATGTTACTCGGTTTTGCCAGTAGGTATATTATGAAATACCATTTAATTCAGAGACTGAGATAGGATGTCTCGACACACCTTGGGCAGTTTTATTGGATTTTTTGTTAGCCAATGCCGGACTGACTGCAGAAAGGAAAAATCTCCATCGCAGCTACGCACCGTAGCAGTCGTATGTATAATGTATAATACACAGGAAAAGCTTCAGATATCGATCGTTTGTTAAAATACCTAACGTGAAAGAAAGTCCGGTCTCAGTGAAAGCGGTCTGCAAATAAATCGTGTCTTGGAAAACAATGCATGCATTGTTCACTGTAAATTGGATAGAGTAATTTACTTATGGCACTTTGAACTTTGCCACAGTAAAGATATATTTTTATTTCAATACGATAAATGAGTGGGTACTTAGTAATGAAGCTGTCAAGATGAACGCCGACTGTTTATATAAATTCTCGAATCTGACTCACGCTCTCCAACAGTAAGCTCTTGCATTCCCATCAGCTCGAAACCAGCTTAGGTTCCTAGCCTTGTCAAAACAGACTCACACAGCGAACAGGGTTTATTTTATTTTACAATAATATCAGCCCCTGTATGTAACGTATCCATTATAGTAATAACCACACTAGGGTTCCCTGTGCGGTGGGTATCAGAAACTATGAGTACCGTGGTACCACAACAACCAGACCCGGAACTTATATCTGCAAGTCATGCCAAAATGCTCCGCAGCGGGAATCGAACCCGAACATCTTGCGTTGAAGCCAGCTCCTCGCCAGCCACGCTACCTAAGTCGTCAATAAACTTTATATGAAATTATGAAAAGACAGGTAAATAAACTTTGCAAATATAATGATAGGAGACTGCAACATGACCCAGTTATAACATGTCTGACCCAGCATCAAAGGATGTTAATTCCATTAGACAGATGTAGATAGATCTAGAGAACCTTACACCATAATCCTACCTACGTACAAAGGCTTAGCGATATAAGCATGAAGCTTATGTTATTAGTTCTGTTATTATAATACACCTACTTATAGAAGATTATTGCAGTTGAAACTTGCGAAAATAAAGAGCACTATTTATCATGTTTCCTGTTTAAAATGGAAGATGTAAAAACACAAATAATCGCTGCCATGTGCCACAATATAAGATTAAGGATAAGGATCTAAAAGTTAATATATTTTTACAAGAAGGTATATACAAAAAATACAGATGAAACAGTTAGCTATCTAGAGACCGTTGGAAACGATCTATAGATAACTCAACTGATCCATATCACTACCAGACGGAAACGTTTTTAAAATACTGTCCGCATTACCACGCTGAATGGCAATGTTAATGCGTTGACCCAGATAAGAGTCAGCTCTCTAATCGCGCGTCAAAAATAATAATATAAGTTATAATTTAGAAAAGCAAACAACAAGGACCCCGGTTCCCCGCGGACCCAGAGTCTTAACCCTAAAATATTCACATAAGATTTTAGAGCAAGTTATTGTATTTAAATATGCATAAAGGCTTTAATATAAAATGTATTCATATGGATACATTTAATATAATATTAAAGCCGCCGTGATGATCTAAGAATGCTAACGAAAATAAAATATGTCGTAACATAAAACATAACTGCTGCACGCAAAATAGGTGGACATCTAAACACAACATAAAAGCGGGCAGTGTAGTTTCCCTACGTTTAACGATTATTTTAGTACTCCATATAAAATACGTAGTCCTAATTTGTGACACGGTTACCACTAGATTATATTCACCTTGGTACTATAGCATAATGTAAGTAGCAAACTGCAAATCTGAGAATCTATTGACATAAAGTTAATCAAATTTTTGTTGTCGCTCTTGAGTATGTTTCTACTTTTGTGGTTTGGGCATGATTACAATCGGCAGCAACTAACATTTAAAATTAAGACAGTTCAGAGCATCACAGAAATGTTCGAGGGGTTCACCCTCAACAATTTGACGAAGGTTCTGCTTAAACACTTATTTGTAGAAGTTTACAGTCGACTGCTGTCAACCTTGGAATTCAAATGAGAAGCATTAGGATAAGCCTTGTTTAATTTAACTCCAAGTGTGCTTATTACACACACTTATTTAAAGTATACCTACCTCAGTAACTAACCGATTTCACACTATTCCATGTACAGTACACAAGCAACATCCGTTAAATTGTTTTGTTGGTTATTGGTAAAATTTTACCCAAATGATCACCACACAAAAGATAGCGGAAGCGCTTTACTGTTTTCTCAACCATCACATAATTTCCAACATTTAGAACGACAAAGGTTTTCGGTAAAAGGTCCGCATTGTTTTGCGATGCAGCACACGATCGCGACCCATATACAATTTTCTCACATGATTAGTTTGAAGCGCGCCTCCGTATCAACATAAACAAAGAGAATGGAAGGGTTTGACTTTCAACACTCGGGCGTGACTGTAAAAACGCGGCCAAAGGGTTTGGTTACAGGCTCATATTGAGTGTACAGGAACGGATTAGCATTTCACAGACGCGCTACGGTATATGCCTTTGTTCAATAGAATTAATGAACATGGAACATCGTCATTAAACGCCTTACAGCGATGTAAATGCTCCTGGAATGAGGAGTTTAAATTTAGCAATTAAGGGGGTGCATTTCACATGTACCAAGAAGCTGCGTATTGATTTAAGTCTACGGCGGCGGCGGTACCTGCAAGGCGGCGCAGAATAATATAGAACTTAAACGGTCGCACCAACTAACTTGAGAAGACTTGAAATAATATTGGATCACCAACGCAGGGTGTAGAAAAGCGTGAAACGCTATTCCATAGTTTAACTCGACATCATTCAGGGCGACATGGTTGCTAAACTCTTACTCCATTAAAACAAATGGCGACTCATTTAGCGAGCCGTCCCTTGAGCATTTTCAAAATATTTATTTTGTATTTATTTTCATGATTTACCGTACTCTATGTGACACAGTGGGTGAAGGCCCGCCTGAGACACAGAAGGTTGCGGGTTCGATTCACGCCGCGGGACAAACGTATGTAGAATCTGCAAAAAGTATATCCAGTCATGTAGTTTCCATAATACAAGCTCTGCTTAGTTTGGGGCTAGATGATACTGTGTGAAAAAGTCCAGCATAATGTAATATTATTTTAATATATTACTTTACTAAATAGTATTTACGACAGATAATTGATTAAATGGCTATTGTATTTCTTTGGTTAAATTTATCACATCCTTAGCGTTTAATATATAGGTCCAGTCTAGGTAAACTGTGACCTTAGTGCTAAAAAATGAAAATACAGCAGATGGTGTATCTGGAGTATTTTAATTGGAATCAGAACACATACTAGTGGGCGTTGCAATGGCAAAATAAGAAAATAATTCGTATTAAAAAATAAAAATTGTATCACATGTTGCTGAGGGCGTTTTTTACAATACACCTAGGTACCCGTTCTAGCATTATACACTGGTCCATACATCATAATAAAACAATAGTAGTAACTATTAACATCGATGGGTCATTCGAAATATCTTATACCATCTCTGCCCTCTCCTGCAAAAATTCTAGCTTTTCAGGAAGCGTGCAAATTGTAAGATAAAAAAAATACTTTATATTTATTTACCTTAACACTAAAACATTGCATTTAATTAACAATGTGAGTAGAAAGCTAATGCTAAGTAGATATGCATGAGATTGCATTCATATGTCGAATGCTGGTGAAATAAACCCGGCTAAGTGCGAGTCAGACTCGTGCATTAAGAATTCTGTGCCACCATACTATATAGACACAAAATCTATAAGAAATAAAAAAAAAACATATTTTACGGACCTCCCACATGAAAGTTGTTGATATTTTCAAACGGAGATTCCAAAACGTGTTTTCCAAAAGGAGGAGGAGGTGTTCGACCCGAATCACCCCCATGTAAAAAATAATAGGGTTGATTTGGGTCGGTCACTGGTTCCCCGATCACCCTGCTGCTGTTGATGCCTCGGTCACCCTCTTTAGAATCCATAATACTATGTGACAAGACTAGGCCTACGGAATGTTAAAAATAAAATATCTACTATTATTTTGATGCTTACTTCATACATTTCCAGTTTGATTCGCACTTTATTTTGGTACCTACCTATTTTCTAACTACGTACATAGTAGTAAATGTTAAATTCCGTCGTCAGCAGTTACACAATTTGGTGATAAACCCACCCGTATCGAAATGTCCTGACTTTGCCAGGATTGCTTTCCGTTTGGCATTCGGCCAGCTTCCATTGCCCACTTGTATAGGGTCGACTAAAAATCTTTATGGTGATATTAAATGTCCTAGCTCAAGTTGTGTCACTATGAAATGTATATATCTTAACATATTTATTATATATCCAAAAAGTCGTAGAACAAACAATGTTTCCCAGCACGGTATCAATGACCTCCTTTCGGCATTATTTACACATTGTGGGACATCCTGTAGATAGGTATACGTATGTTGTAGTTAATATTATTTTATATACACCCCCGCCACTCTCACAATCTCTTCTTATCCTCTCCATATGAACATAGGCGCTGTAATTTTTTTGTGTAGATAGGCATAAATGGCGTAAAAGAAGCATTCACCATATTTATGATTTTCTAAAGCCTGTTACAAAATTGCGTGCGTTGATAAAGTCACACAGAAAGTTAGTAGGCACGACGAAGGCTTACAAATTAAAATTAGCCTTGCTTATTACTTTCAAGAGGCTGAAATTCAAACTTTGGCGTATCGCGAACTAGGCTTTTAACGTAAGTATCGCAGCGTGGAGGGCTACATCGAGGGTTGGAAAAGGGTTGAAAAAAATATCCTTTTCTGTAGAATAATAATAATAATGCTGGACACTTTCACACAGCATCATTTACCCCCAAACTAAGCAGAGTTATGGGAACTACATGACTGATATACTTCTTATATTTATTTTTTGTGAATACATACATATTATACATAGAAAAAAGCCAGACCCGAGACAAATATTTGCAGATACAAACATTTGTCTCGCGGCGGGAATCGAACCCGCAACCTTCTGCGTCTCAGGCGGGTCTTCGCCCACTGCGCCACTGAAGTCGTCACTGAGGTAGAATACCTACATAAATATGCAAAAGTATAGATGTGTTTGATAATAAATGTCGACTTGGATAATACACTCATGGACTTATTTAGAGGAACGCTTCATCAATCGAAGAAAGAGACTGAAATATGTACAAAAAGTTCTTAGTACTAACTAGCCACATGTACATTAATATTTAATTTGAAAAAAGAATTACTTCAATAGTTTTTGTTTTTTGGGTTTCATTTATTTTTTTAGTTTATTTGTTATTTTCACTAGTCTATTAGAATAATTTTGCTGACGTGTGCGTATTCATTTCATAAAATTCTGTCTTTTTCATTTTATTTTTCACAAAAACGTATTGCAATAGTGGTGCTTACACATAAATGAATACCTGAAGTGACAATGCCGGATCTTAGCATAGCTCAGGTTTCCAATGCTGTTATTTTAATTGAAAATGGTCACAGTTAGAAAGAAGTGGCTCAGACTTGCGAGTTTCCGAATCTGTCATCTTTCGAATTATGAGACGTTATCGGCAGACGGGAAAGTAGACGAGACGTGCAGGGCAAGGTCGCAAGAGAGTTATTTCAGCGAGAGACGATCAATTTATGGTGAGCAGTGTTCTGAGAAATCGCACTTTGACTTCTGAGGTCAGATCTACGCTCCAGGACGTTAGACAGGTGGCAGTTAGCACTAAAACCGTAAGAAGCAGAATTAAAGAAGCTGGAATAAAGACGTACTTACCACAGATCATCGAGTAGCTCGGGCTAACTTTGCTCGCTCATACCAAAACTGGAATAATGATGACTGGGGGAAAATATTGTTCACTGACTAGTCTAGGTTTTGTCTTAAGCCAGATGATAGAAAGGTTAAAGTTTGGAGACGACCCAGAGAAAGATACGCTCAGTGTTACATTATCGGAAGAGAGTCCTAAGGTGGAGAGTCAGTAATGGTATGGAGCGGTATTTGCATAGGGGCACGTACGGAGTTGCAAATCGTAGAAAATGGATCCCTGACTACAGCTCAGTACGTAAATGGCATCTTAGAACTGATTGTCATGCCCTTTGCCCCATACATCGGAAAGAACTTTCAATTAATGCAGGACAATGCGCGGCCCTACACTGCTGCGATACTTTGAGGGTATCTTCGAGAGGTCGAAATTGACGTTTTGCCGTGATCAGCACGCTAGCCAGACTTAAACCCCATCGAACATGTTTGGGATAAGCTCGGAAAACAGCGGGATCCAACACCAACAAACATATCTCTCAAAAGGGCACTAGAAGAAGATTGGAATTGAATACCACAAGATTTCATTGATAACTTAATCAAGAGCATGCCGAAAAGATTGCAGGTAGTTTTAACAACTAGAGGGGGTAACACCAAATACTGAATGTGCTCAAACACTTGACAAAAATCCCCGTAATGTCATAACACAATCACATTTTCAATGTGATGATTGAAGGGTTAATTCTTCATAACATCATTTTTGAGATTTCTGTTCATTAGTCTTGTTTTTTATTGTATTTTATTTTGTGTATTTTACTTTCATTCAAAATGATAAAACTAATAAAGTGTAAGATGAAATTATATTAAATAATTTCTATACTTATATCAAATATTAATATAAAAAAAAATCAGTTCCGATCTGTCTCTTTTTTGTTCCGTTCCTCTAATTATGTCCATGAGTGTATTAGGAATAGACATAGATTGCGACTTAAGATACCACAATAAATTTTTATTCGGGATGTATCACCATGCGAGCGAAGACAGATCGTTTACGAGAAGCGATCGCGGTTCAAGTCACTCTGCTCGAGTGTCCTTCACATCGCCATTGAGGGAGATTGTAATCCAGCTTTGTCAGAATCCAGCGCAAAGACAGGAAGTGGTGAAGGACCATCCAAAAACAATACAAGTATATTCAGAAACAATGGACGCATGCTAACTTAGTCTACAAAAGAACCAGCTCTGTTTTGCCATACAGTTGTGTGGTTTTACCGCAAACTGTAAACACAATAGAAATTTATTCTATTTAGAGAGATCAATAACATAAGTAATTTTGTTGTATACTAAGTGCTGTTGGTCTTTTCAATAAAACAAAATAAAAAAAAGCAAACAGTATTCAATTCAGTGCAGTTATTGCAGTCAGCAAATAGAGATTGCAAACATCGCATAAGCTGTAAAGTTCATATGAATTTATTGTAAGTCATTGAATAGCTGCAGTCGAACGGACACGTCAATTATTATTTGCCCACGCTAATGGCGACGAAAAAAAGGCAAAACCTTTACGTCCCTAATCGATGAACGAATGGCTTGTAACGGTCACTGACACAAAGGTTCTCGAACTAAATCATGTTCCCAATCTAATTCACATAGTCTGAACTTATGTGGGCAGAATAGGTTTAAAGTGTGCGTTTACGATACACAATCAAGATAGTAAATAAGATACTATAGGTAAGACAATAAACTTCCTAACAGCTAAACCGATTCGCATTATTATCTTAATAATTATATTAGCTTCTGCCCACGGGTTCGCACGCGTGGTACCCAAATAAAAGGTAGCCTATGAGTTATTCTGATGTATAAGCAAAATTACTGTAAAGTTTCAGTAGTTTTTGCGTGAAATAGTAACAAACATCCATCCATCCTCACAAACTTTCGCGTTTCTTATAGTATAGTAGGATTTATTTTTGAGACGCAAGAGGTGCGGGTTTGATTCACGCTGCGGGACAAATGTTTGCATGTTCTGCAGATATTTGTTCCGGGTCTGGGTGTTGGTACCATGGTACTAGTGGTTCCTGATACCTACGACACAGGGAATCCAAGCGTGGGGTCAGGGCTATGTATGTGTCTGTTGGTTGTTTCTTTATTTTTTGACCTGATATAGCACATTTGCTACGTTTTATTAGGGTACCACAACAAAATAACAATTCATTTGTATTCAAGCCTTGGAATAATAAAATTAAGTATGTAATTCCAGAATGGATCGGAGCTAAATTTATAGTGAATCGGGCAAATAGGCATAATTCACGTAGAAAGGGAAGATTGTGCAGAAAACAATGCTGAAATAAAATGTGCCCACTGTGACCAATATTAATTTTATGAATTAACTAGCCTCTGCCCACGGCTTTGCCCGCGTGGTACCCGGATAAAAAGTAGCCTATGTGTTATTCTGTAGTATAAGCTATATTACTGTTAAGTTTCATCATTCATATATTTTTAGGGCAATTAACAACATAAAAAACTTCAATAATCCTCATGATGGACATACACAGATCGTACAGATATAGGCTTAGATCCGTGAGGTTACCAAGTAGGGCTAGTCAGAGGCACTTCCAAACATTGTATTTGTTATTTCCTGGCTGTCTTGTAATATTAAAGATTTTGACGACATCTGTGGCGCAGTGGGCGAAGGCCCACCTGGGCATAAGGTTGCGGGTTTGATTCCCGCCGCGGGACAAATGTTTGTATGACCTGCAAATATTTGTGTCAGGTCTGGGTGGTTTCTATGATAAGTATGTATTTACAAAAAAGTATATAAGTAGTTTAACAGTCATTTAGTTTCCATAAGCTCTGCTTAGTTTGGGGCTAGTTGATGTTGTGTGAAAAATGACCAGCATTAATTTTTGTTATTCATAATTCGTAATCTAATATAAGTTAAATTGTTATTTATCAAACTTTAAAATCAGTTGTTCACATTATTATAAAATATTGTCATTTTAGGTTATGTCTCTGACCGTTTTAATACTCACTCAATTAGATTTGCGTAAGCTTTTAACGTAATTTATTGTTTGTTATATATATACATAATCTATTGTAGGTCATAAATTGTATAGAATATTAAGTATATTATGGACTACCTACGTCCATCTAGAATTGTCATATTAAATGCCGATCTTACTAAGTATAAATTTAAGCAAAATTTTAAAACACTTTATGTGTTTCAGAAACATGTGGCATGTGGCAAAATTGCAGTTATACAAATTAGCTTAGTCATTTTGAAGAAACATAGTAACAGATAATGAAACATTCTTAAAATGCATATGGGCTGATGTCTCGACTATCAAAATAAGTTTGAAAACTTAATATATTTATTGATATGTTGAAATATTATTAAAAGTTATTAAAATAATTGTTTTATTTTAAAAAAAATCCTCTAATCTCTATTTGTTTTATATTTTAATGCGCCTATGGAAAAGCGAATGATATAAATATATTTCAACTTTTAAAAATTATGCAAACTTTTCTAATGTGTTTACGTAAAAATATAAAAGATGTACCTATCTACACAAGTGAAAGGAAAGAAATAGAAATAACATTTGCTACTGCAGCACTTCCTTGTAAAGTAAATCCAACTGCACTGGCATCTAAATGGCGTGACGTCAGCAGTCCGGACGCAGCTGTCAGACGCCATGGAGCCCTAGCCTGGGAAAGCGGCGCCCTCGCTCGCTCTCACTGCGACGGGAATTGACATTGAACGACAATTATTGCGAACTTGGCTTACTTTTAAACATAAACTTATTTGTAGTTGTAAACAAAAATATTAAACATACGACGACACAAAAAGTAGTTTGTGTAGTACCCACTCTTTGTAGCATAGTGTGCCTACATTGTACACAATTTCTTTCATATAATGCGTTGTACAATCATGAATGAGAATAATATTACAGCTGCACCTAAAATATAAAAATATAAAATACTTTACGGGCTATAAAAATAAACATTGAGATTTTATAGGTCTTCAAAAGCCAAGAAGTTATCAGTAATCAGCGCTATCGAACGAGGCATCAGGAATTGAATTTTACTTTCTAAAGATCAAAGTTCTACTTCCAATTTTTCTGAGCGTCGTAATCCAATCTACAAATCCAAAAAACTTTTCCGATGTTTGGTACTTTTGTGCTGTGAATAGCGACATTTCCATGAACCCTTTTAGATCGATAGATTTGATGGCAGCGAACATAAATTTCACTATGTTTTACCCTTAACTCAGGCACAAGCTGACCTGATTGTAGTATTTAGATATTACCATGACCTTTCAACCAGAAATTCAAACATTATTAATAATTGATTTTAATTATTTGGTTGAAATACCTGTTCCGATCACTATATTGGAAACAATATAGTCAAATTGTACCATTTACAGTGGATTCGTTGTTTTTTTATTTGAAATAAGTATGTAGTTTCAATTGAAAGCTATGTTTTAATATTTTGTTGTTAGTTATTATGTTTTAAAATATTAGTCTCATGACATAGCTTACGGAGCTGCAAAACTCCTATTGAATATTCCAATAAAAATCGTGGAAGCTAAAGTAAAGGAAATTTAAAATGGGACATCGATATTGATGGTTCTACCCGGGTGGCGGTTGCAATACAATCGGGAATTCAACTGCTACCTACTTTTATTTTATCCGAAACTAGGTAACCTGTACCCTGCGGCTGCTACGTGACACAACGTTTTAGTTCATTCGCTATTGAAAATATACCGGTCAATTTAAACACTATCCAGTTTTGAAGTTTTCATTCAAATAATCCAAAACGAGTGAAATTAAATGTGCGCTCCACGCGCACAATTTAAGTTTGGAACACAGAGTATTTGATATTATTATTCTCCAATTCAGTACTTTCAGTGAATAAATTTGCGTGTAGGAGGTGGCGCGGCGCACACTCCATGGATTTCACTAAGCCAATATGAGCTTCCGACGACCGACAAGATGCTTGTGGATCTCAATTCTCTTTGTCAAGTGGACTGAGACGTTGGGAATGCATTTTAGAGACAAGTGCGCTTGTGGCCGATATCTTTAACCATCCTCCAAGTTAGCGTTCAAGCTAGCTTACTGAAGCTTTGCCGCTTGAAGTGACTCGCTCTTTTATACTCTATGAGCAATCTGTTTTAATAGTTTTACGCCACCTAAAATGTTTTTAGGTACAGTACTTTTATATCATAATGAGCGCTTATAAAATTCGTATTTATAGAAATTAAACTTGAGTGCCTACTCAATTTAAAGATTAATTTAGACGATGTTCCCGCGATCAAACTTGCGAATAAGGTAATGTTTACGCTTAGTAAAGTACCGTTCTGAAACCTGCTCATACAGTTGTAGAGAAGGCGTATGTAATGGTTCATTGTTTTTGCTGTAAGTGCTTTGAGATTACACAAATTGATGCTTGTATGTTTGAAGTGAAAGGAAGTCTACTGTTCTACATAATGGACTCTATTTGAGTACTCGAGTTGTTTTATTTTTAACAATGCATCAGTATTTACCCAATAATATTGTACCACGATATTGATCTACAAGTGTAAAACTATAGATTTTTTTATATATTAGTAACTAATACAAGTGTTTACTAATAAATCATTGTACTCAGCATTGTTTAATTATCATACATACTAGCTGTTGCCAGCGGCTTTGCAGGTGGGGAGTCAGACTTCTTAAAAAAAACTATATTTTCATACTAATTTTTACTCTACGGAAAAGGGGGTATTCCCCCATTAAAATGAGAAAACCCCTGAAACACGTTATTATTTATTTATGCTCAGTGGCTGTTATTAAAATTCTCATATTACTAACTTTCATACAAAATTTCTCCCGCCATTTTCCCCACCAAAGTGGAAACATCCAAAAGTCCTTTCTTAGCCCATGGTTACTAAGGTCCAAATTTCAGCTTTCTAGAAGTAGAAGTTTTGCCTGTGCGCTGATAGATCAGTCAGTCAGACAAACGATTTTATAAGTTTAGATTATGTATTATTCTAGGTTAAAAAATGGATTAGGTTTAGTTCCATCCAAATTAGTACAGTCGTTAAGAAAATATTTAGCAGCAAATATCCAAACATCTAAACTTTCAAATTTGTAGTATTAGCTGGTATACTGGAGTAGCCTATACTGGACAGGATTCTCTGGCCAAATTTTTAAAGGGCAATCAATTTGTTTTAAAATAACAATTTCAGAAAACGACCTTGTCAGATTTCGCTGTTATGAAATTGAACAGTCTGAATTTTTTTAGATAGCTTAAAATATCCAAAAAGCGGTCTGATATATCAAAAGATATCTGATGCATCAGTTACAGATCGCATTTCGGTTGATAGGATGTCAATCCACTTTATACCCAAGACGCATCGCGAAGCGAAAGGCATCACACTCCTTGCGGCTGGGGCCGTTTCCGAATCCACACCTCGAATTTCCTACCGTCTGCATCTCAGTACTTGGATCAGTCGGCAGATGAGTCTGAGAATCCCTGAAATAATTTGGCGGGCACCGGAGCAGTTGTAGAACAAGTCTAGCGCTTCGGTCGCGTCTAGACGGCGTCGGATCCCTATCGGCTGCCGTAAAATTATGTGACGTGGGCGGGTCCTAGGATATCCACCGAATTCAATTCTTATCTCTTATTAAGTTTATTGCAAACCTGTAAAACGGAGAACTGCAGAACTAGTCGGATCATAAGCTTGTGTTTACACTTTGTAAAGCATAAACATTTTATAAGTGACTAGTCACGTACGAAAATAGCTACTTGGATAATTCCATAGGTGTTACAGAATATTTATACTACTCCAGATTGAATTCATTCTATAAAATAAAGAGTACATAATATGTACTCTTTATATATTTTTTTTAATTCAATCAGTGTGCTTATGTTTATTTATTTTGTGTAAGTTGGGCACATATTTGCAACTACCTATTTTTGTATTCCGTAATAAATACAAAAATAGCTAAAAAAAATAGCTATATAAAATAACGGATTAATTATTTTTTTACCATGTCATAGATAATCATCATGCAATAAAAGTAGTGATGTAAAATAAACTCATATTCGAATCTTTAATCTTTAATCGTCAAATACTTTAATCGAAGAGATTAAAGTTATTTGACGGTATTTCTCTGGAATTAAAAGCTCGCTCTTATTGCAATAACATTCTAAAGAAAGTAGATCTTGGAGCAATAATTTGAAATAGATGCGTTGTGTATATAACGCTTATAAAAACCATCATAAAAAATGCTTTGCCACTGAAAAAGTAGTGCTGAAAAAGTAACGAGAAATTGTGAACCCGTATTTATTCGTTACTATAACAATCAGCATTCGTTAGTATAGTATCGTTACGTTACTTTTGATACAATCAAGTACTAGCATGAATCACCGCATCGACTCACATCGCGTACAGTATGACTTTGTACTTTTCTTTCGTAATTTGTATCAAACTGACACGTATAGATGTCACAATTACAAGTAACGAATAACGTTTGGGTACTTCGAGTCAGGTGATACTCGTTACTCAGTAACGTATATATACGGTTTGCCATAGCTCTACGGATAAGTATAGGAAATAATTTATTAGGTAGGTACTTTGCGTAACCGATTGTAAAAGTGCGTGCGCTCAAATGTAGAGTATATCTTTGCACAATAGAGGTCGTTCACGATAACCCGCAGCAGAATAAACTGTAGCACAAAGAGATCTAGATCAGACGGACAATGCGTTCTTTACGAAACTCGTTGGTAATTTGAGAGGTGTTAGCAACTTTCTGCGGTGAGAGTGACGCTAAGTGGCGAAACTGTGGGTACAATGGAATAAATGTAAAGGTACTGGCGCTGTGGGCGTGTATGAGCGTACACGATATAAAGATGACCAACAGACACAATGTTTAAGGTGATATTAGACGGCTCACCTTTGGCTTTCACTGTTGATAAATCATTCAAACTGGAGATCACAAACAAACAATGTATAATATAGTTTTTCAGATCTAGGTTATGTAAACGTGTTACCATGGTGATATATAGATATACCTTATTTGTACACCCAAGAAAAGTTCAAAACACAGGAATTAATAATACAAACAAGGTACAATGGGAGATTTTATCGTTAAAAGCGATATTTTTAAGACAACCTACCGTCGTCCGCCGTCTTTTGTTTCATGATGTATGTAAATTATGAAACAAAAGACGGTGGTGTACAGAATACACAATACCTCTATTAATTATACAATTACATACTAAATCGAGATGTAGTCATAAAGCTTCTAACCCATTACATATACATGACTAATACAATATACATAGTTATAAATAATCATAATTAATAAATAAATAATAATAAGGCTGGAGATTTTCACACAGCATGATCTAGACCCAAAGTAAGCAAAGCTTGTATTATGGGAACTACCTACATTCATGACTGATATACTACTAATATACATCTTTTTTGTAAATATGTACATTATTATACATAGAAAACACCCAGACCCGAGATAAATATTTGCAGATCATACAAACAATTGTCCCGCGGCGATAATCGAACCCGCAACCTTCTACGTCTCAGGCGGGCCTTCGCCCACTGCGCCACTGAGGTTGTGTTGACAACCTCAGTGGTGCAGTAACATAAAGATTAACTAGCACCTGAGACACTTGGATCGGATATGACTGTATAACTTAGCTTTAAAAATGGTTTCGATGATCTTGAATAACGAATGATTTTTATGGGAATATTTAGTAAACTATCTCTAGTGTTATATTAATACAAAAAAAATATATCAATACAACACTCATTCGATAGTGATTGTAACATTAGGTAAAAGTGAGTCACTCTCGATGAATCGTCATAAAGCGCCGCCGTAATCCAGCCGGGGCATTTCGCAAAAACCTTTCAATGACTGTCGTGCGACTGATATTCGTATCATTCAGAGAAAAAATAGTTTATCTTTAGGATAAAGTTTACAGTTACATAATTTTGCTAAGTACACCCAGTAAATCTGATAGTGGTTTTCTAAGGTACCGATTCCTCATTTAAATAGATAGGTAAAGCAAGTGTAATTTCCGTAAGGTAATAATCACTATGTATGCTTATGGCAGAGTACGTGGAAAGTACATTAGTTTATATGATCAAAAATACATACGTATAACATTTTACCTGCAATGTTGGTGTTTTCTATGTATAATGTGTGTGATTTTACAAAAAAAACATAACACAAGCTCTGCTTACTTTGGATCTAGATGATGCTGTGTGAAAAATGACCAGCTTATTTACAATCAATATATGCAGAAATTTATAAAATACTAAAAGCAGCTTTATTAAAATAAAATGGAAATCTATAACAATATTAGGTCTACAAATGCCAAATTCAACACAAATGTCTTCATAATTTAATCTGAAACAACATTGATGTAAATTGCTCGCGTTAAATGGGATCAGAAACAAAAGCTTTCCCCGTTTCACGTTGTTGCTCTACCCCTTAATTTATGATCAAGCGCGGCAAACCGCAACTTCTTCTGTCTACAGCACGAAAGAAGATAATGTGTTTGGTGTTACTAAAATGATCAATATTCTAGAGTTGTTATTCTGTACACATAACTTTGTATAGTTTATTGGCCAGTACAGAATAATTGCAGATTCTTGATTATGACAATGTTCAATTATTTTGATTGTACCCATTTTAAAACCAAAAGCCTAAGGTTCTACTTCCTTCTCATAATTAGACTCCAAAAAAGAGGAGGTTCTTAATTAGGCTATTTTTTATCGTGTGTGTTTGTTAATTAGTATCTTCGACAATCGTTAATCGAATATGATGGTTTTTTTGTATTTTGTATTTTCCGTTTTTTGAAGTCGGTTTTTTGACATTTAATATCTATTAAATGTCAAAAAACCGACAAAATTACCCAATATCAGATCGTCATGTCTTGAAATATAGATGGTGTTACTCGGTAGACGTTATTCCATCTTTAACGGATTGAGTCAACCACATTGACTAATAAGTCTAAATGGTTGACGGACTCAATCCGTCATACCTGATCAAAATCAAAGTCAAAATTCATTTATTCATTAAAATCACAAGGATCACTTTGAAATGTCGGTTTTATCTATTGCCTATTCCTCCGCGACCAAGCCAGGAAAGAAAGTCAAGAAAACAAGGCTGGTTATTCTTTTTAATTATCCTTTTACAAAACAATAGGTACCTGTATTTTTTTATCGAGTTGGAGCATTTTCAATCCCAAAAGTTTTTATCATCTAAACAATCAGATATTTTATAGTATGCCTTTTTATAAAGTTTTTGTATAGTTACGTTTTTAACTTTGTTTATTGAGATTTTTTGTGTATCTCTTGGGAGTTTGTTATAAAAGCGTACACCCTGCCCTCTAAACAATTTACTAACTTTATGGAGTATACAAGTGGCAACAGCGAGTTCATTTATTTCTGGTATTAACATTGTGATTATCACTTTTTTTCTTAAACAAATAAATATTTTTGTGAACATACATTAGATTTTCATAGATGTATCGACAAGATAATGTCATTATATTTATTTCTTTAAACTTTTGGCGAAGTGATTCTCTGGGCTCCATATTATAAATTGCTCGAACAGCCCTCTTCTGTAGCACTCCCCCACAGCAGTATACCGTACGACATAATGCTGTGGAAGTAGCTGAAGTAAACTAGTCTAGCTGTGTCTACGTCTGTATAAAGACGGATCTTTTACTGCGTATGCAGAAGTGGGAATTACCCTATCAAAAGTATTAGAGCTGAACAACAAAATATTGTCATCAAAACAAGAATCAAATAAGTTATCCGTATAACATGCTCACTGAATTTTCATTAAGCCTTGTAATTGATTTTCTGAAACGATTGTTTCTTCCAATAGGATATACATACCAAAGCATAGAATGCGAAGAAAATGATTGCGCGGCACATAGTTATTTTGATTGTTTCTATATTAATAACTGATTTAGTAAGTAACTTTCCCAGTATTCTGCTTTATTGGCATAAATAAATTTGAAGATACCTGCTTAAATAGTATAAAATTATAAAGTTAAGAGTCTAGAAGATTTTGTGGTCACTCATCTTTCTAATTCATTAAATTTTATTGAATAGGCATACAGCATCCCAAAACTCAAAAGTAAGTCAAATAATTCACTCAATATGCTTTTAGTATATCAAATGATGGAGTGAATATAATAATATTCTGGATACTATAAAACTTTTTGAACATGATTGTAATACCATTTCAGGAAAAGCTAAAGACAAACACCACAAATTCTTTGCACGACAAGGCTTACCTGAAAGTGGAGAAAGTACTGAAGGCCCAAACGAAGAAGAAAATAACGATCAACTAATTGATGACATTAACGACGATGGTGGTACTGATCCTGATCCTGAAAATGACCAACAGCAAGAAAATGATCAGGGCGATGAAAATTTGAATCAAAACAATGACGCTGACCAAGAAAATAATCAAACCCCTTTAGATCCAGGCGATGATGCAAAACTTGTTGGACCTGACGATGATAACGACGCTGTAACTCTTGGCCAATTCGACAAAATTGAGAACAATGTAGTGAATCAAGTTCGTCCAGACGAATATTTGGATACAAATTCAATTGAGTATGAATCAGAACAAACAGGCGAATATTTGGATTTGAATTCAGCTGAATTTGGTTCAGATGAAAGTAATCGTTTACCTAGAATCTTTAATATGAATCAAGTACATAACTACTTCTTAACTATTTTGTAATTAATAATTATGTATATTTTTAGATATAAACCTTAAACAAGATTCAAGATCAATTCAAGTTGGTGAGTAGTATAGGTGTAAAACAACCGATTTAAAACGTTTTAAATAAAGTATTGCCGTTTTAAACCCCAAATAAATCGTTTTAAACGGTTGAAAACTCTCCTACAAAAAGAACTGTGTTTTACACTTCATTATGGGCAATTTTTGGTCACCTGACGTCATGTTTCATTTTAATTCGTTTATAGAAAATCAATAGAAAGTACCTACCTACATTACCTACCACACGAAAACTTAAGTATGTAGGTACGTATACCTACCTATACTTATTTATAATATTATATTATACTAATTTCTGCCCACGGCTTCGCCCGCGTGGCACCCGGCTAAAAAGTAGCCTATGTGTTATTCTGATGTATAAGCTGTATTACTGTAAAGTTTCAATAAAATCCGTTCAGTAGTTTTTACGTGAAAGAAGAACAAACATCCTCACAAACTTTCATGTTCATGGCTAGGCTATGTGTGAGTGTGGGTTTGGTTTTAAACCGAATCAAATTGATTATTTATATCGTTAAGTATACCGCTAAGTATATCAATATCAGTATATCACACATTTAAAAAATCTTTACACAGTTTATAGGTACTCCGTTATATCCCTACCTTGGTAAAATCAAGAAAATGTAGTTATAATTAAGAAAAACATAGCCATCAACACCAAGCGTTATAAATCGAAAAAATGGTTTATTTCGGTTTTAAACGGTTTTTTTCGTTTTAAACGGACTGGTTTAATTGGGTTTAAACCGGCCTTACATCTATAGTGAGTAGTCAAATATATTTAAAAAATCAGAATTGCCAGTGTAATCTATAATATTCATAATTTTATAAACAGGTGACAGTTTTACGGCAAAGGAAATGCTACCAATTGCAAAACAGCTTATGAAAAAAGGTAAAAGTATAAAAACGGGCTCATACATTTTTTTTTATTTTGGTATTATTTTCAATTTGTGTACCTATACAAAATGTCTTTAAAAATACCGCTAGTCTTTTTTATTCAAACGTTTTTATAAAAGTCTAGTGATATTATTAAATCTGGCACGGTGGTAGATGGTGCTTTCTTTATTTCTGTTTGTCATTTGAGTTATACCAGCGAACGTATATTAAAATTAATATGTAGGTTCTGGTTAAATAAATAACGAGCAAATACATCAAACTTAATTTTATCTTTCTCTACAGTTCGCGATCATATAGGAAAAGGTGAGTCAAGAAAATTAGTCATGAAGTGGAACTATTATAGGAGTGCAAAAATGTGTGTAAGAATTGCGCTAATATCGCTCGTCTATCTTCTGAATAAGGTCATGTGTTCCAGGGAAAGGTATTGTCAGTTCTGCGACGCACCCAAAGAATTTAGCTGACAATTTATTCGAAAGATACTGTGAGTTGTTGTTTTATGTCTTGAGTTAAGTATAAGGTCTTTACCGCCTAAGTATTTTTTAAGTATTAAATAAATTGCCCTACATACAAATGGTCCAATATTGTTTTGACACTAATATGAAAAGCCGATGCAGGCTCAGCCGAAGTTTGAGACGGATCCGATTTCAATTCGTTATTATTAACCTTGTTCTCCGGACATCCACGAATATCAAGGTCAAAATTTCCAGAACGAATGGTTTAACCATTAATGCACTGTTCGTTCGTTAGGTTCATAAAAATAGTTAATATTGCCTGCCGTTTTTGACGCATTGTTTCCACCTAGAAACCATTTGAAAATAATACGAGTTCTTTTAGAGTTTAAAGTTGCAAATGCAAAGAACATAAAAGTAAAACTGAACAAAAAAAACGAAGAAAAAAAAAATCAAGTCAAAACGCATTTAATATATTTCCCTTCAAAGTAAAGTAAAAACTCATTTTTTTACAGTTATGACTATGAAGAGAATTGTGATAATAAAAGGTATTTATTTATATAAGATGGTAAAAGGTAAATAATAAGACACCTGGGACGATAATATAGATGCTGCCTGAAATATTGGAATTAGCAAAAGGCCAGCCAAAAATATATTTCTGTAAAATTGGATCTTACAACCTACCCAACAACTGAACTCACATTCAGTAGAATTTAGATTTTTTCCCTATAAAGATAATCACAACGAAGTAGGTACTGTCTGGACGGTTTTTTTTATTTACGTTGTTTTAGTAGTCTAAATTGTCTATTTTCAAGGTATTGAAGGATCTTAGCTCATTTATAAGATTACTATTCGAAAAAAAATAATTAATCAATACATGTCGACATCTGTATCAATCTATAAAATAATTTATCTTTTGTCTCTAAAGGAAATCTTTTATTTTTTTCATACATCCATACGGAAATATTGTCATTACTTCAATATGCAACATTGATCAAATTTTCAGATGATGACATTGCTGGAATAGATGCCCTGCAAGCACTAGCTCTTAGCGGCAGTGGTAAATATATAATTATATTGATACCTATATATTTACAGTTAAGGTCATTTTTTAAATTTGGCGTTGTTCAGCTAAAAACAGCAATGCGGTTGTGGAAGTCGATTTAGCAACTAACTGATTACTATTACTCTAGCCGCAAATGCAAGATCAGTAGCGAACTCAATAACAGAATCCCCATCAAATGTAAGAGGTAAGTAGGCACATGATATTTAATAAAATTAATTAACTTCGGCAATATATTATTTTGAGTCTTTATGATAAATTGCACAGGAGAACACACAATTGAAGAATTTCCGATACGCAAGTGCCACTACAAATGTAAGTTTACAATCAATGAGAACGCCCGCACCAAGTAGCCATGCATTTACTTATCAGATTCAATATTTTGTAGTGATAAAAAAAAGAGTCCATGGAAGAAAAAACGCGATAAGAAAAACTTCACAACGTCGTCGTCGAGGTAATTTTCAGACTATATTTTTTAATATCAGTACCTATTCGAGATAATTTGCTAAAATTAACATTTTAGTTGATCTATCAAAGAAATTAGCAAAAAACAGGAAGTTGGTGGTGAATCCATCACGAAGAGGACCCAAAGCAATGAAAAATAAAAATCGGAAACCCCAGAAAATTATAACAAAGGGAAAGAAAAAAATTTACACCAGAACAAACAAAAGAGGTTTGTGAGTTGAACTCGTTGATCAATAGAAGGACTAATACAAAATTATCCACTTTACTGTGCTTATTTTGAATCATTGAGGTATAAAACATGCGCAAAATACAGTCGACAGCCCTGACCCTGGACCACAGCACCCAGAACAAATATCTGCAGAACATGCAAACATTTGTCCCTCAGCGGAAATCGAACTCGCCACCTCTTGCGTCACAGCTGGCTACACGCCCACTGCGCCCCAGTGAGGTCTTCAAATCAATAAGAATACAAGTAATCAGTTCAAAAACAAAGAAACCCGACTGCAGTTCTCTTAACTTCTAGTTGTGAATCTTAATATTTTTTTATAATAACAATAATACCGTTTAATGGACGGCAAGTCATCTGATTTGAATTTCAGTCAGAATTGGCAGGTGCCGTTTCATCCTACATAGCCCAGCAACCATTCCTTAAGCATATACTCCTACAATAGTCCAGCTTATCACCCAATATTTCCAATAGTTTCATCAGTCGCCATCCACAAAATAACGTTTTTTATATATTGTATTGTACAAAAAGGTCTATCAGTGTTCGTTTCGGCTCCACTAATGCCTATAAAAGCTCCAGGTATAAGCCTGAGATTTTAAATAATAATAATAATGCTGGACATTTTTCACACAGCATCATCTAGCCTCAAACTAAGCAGAACTTGTACTATGGGAACTACATGACTGATATACGCCTACTATTAAATATATTTACTTTTTTTTGTAAATACTTACGTATTATACATAAAAAACACCCAGATCCGAGACAAATATTTGCAGATCATACAATCATTTGTCCCGCGGCGGGTATCCTTCCTCACTCTCTAGGCTAAGGCGAATCCAATGACACCACATTTTTATTTATCCATCAGCTTTTTATTTGTTATTTGAAATTAGAAATCGTTTATGGCGGCATGTAGCCGCCGCCGTATTATATTTTTAACATTTTGTGCATTTTATGATACGCTTGTGATCAAGACGATTCCAATGACACCTCATTTATTAAAATCAATCAAGACTTCAGAGGTTACAGGAAAACCTAAATAATTTTTGATTCGGTGGAAATCGAATATGGCGATTTGTAGCCGCCATATTAGATTTCTTGACACATTATAATTATATTCTATGTTAGTCCCGTGATCAAGATGAATCCAATGACACCTCATTATTCCTCTTTCTTTCTTTCTTTCTTCCTTTGTTTCTTACATACATAAGTACACCCGAAAAATTGTCCTTCTAAGAAAATGATAAGCAGCCTACTATTACGTCAAGTTACGATGTAAATATTATGTCGCTTTTATTTTAATTTAAGAAGGCTCAAAGGCAAAAGACGTATGCCGTTGGATGTACGAGTGCAAAAATCAAGCGGATCTCAACTCATGTCGTTTGCATACAGATTGTTCTCAAGAAGCTAAATCAGGGCGGAAATGTAAGTAAAGTTATTATAATAAAAAAAATACTAAAGACAAAATAAAGTTTTATGGAGAACATGGTTAACAAACTCCTTTTGCCGCGCAGTATTTAATAGATTTGGTGTTTGGTTGTTTTCCAGATCTAGGACTCAAACTCAGTGAAAATGAGCATACAGATACATTAAAACAATTTAGAAAAATGGGTATGATTAAAATTTAAATTAAATTGGTATTTATATAATAATATATGTACTTACTATTTATAAGTTTATTTTATATTTTCTTTTCTTTTTTTATGTAATTATGTCCTTAGTATTTAAATATTACTATCAATTATCTAGGTGTATTTAAACTTTTGCATTACATAATCAATAATTTATGTTTTAAGCATTCTGTGCACTACAAACACAAAAGATGTGTATGTACATATGCCCACAATATACAAAGATTATCTGGAAGAGAATGCTTTTTAGCATTAAGTTCGCCTATGTACTACTATTTTTAAGATTAATAATTTTCTATCTATCTATGTGTAGTTTATATACACATAAATTAAGTGTAATAAATTAATTAAAGTTTGTAATTTTAGTGGGTGTTGATGTCATAGACGAAGAAGTTGAGAAAATATGTAAGTGCTTTCACATTACATTACTTTGTACATTGTACAAAAAATAATCAATAATGCATTTTTGGCCAATATTTCAGTGGAACGCAGATATCTCTCACAAGGGCCTATTAAATTATCTAATAGTGAAAAAATTGAAAGTCTTGCGGATTATTTCAATAAAATCGTTATAAACGAACAACTAGGTGAGTTAATTTGTAAATAACAACGTAAAACAACGTATAATAAATTTCAAATTGTGAAATAATCGAAATTCTACGCACATTGTGTCATTCAATTCCCGGTATAAATAGTTAATTAAACTTGTCACTGTCAAATTCAATCAGTCTCTTTTCAATACCGTTAGTTCATCCTTCGCTCAAGGTAAGCGCAATGCAAAACGATTAATTGCGAATAATTGACCAAAAGCGAATTGGTTATATTTTTCTTAATTGAGTAAAATCTTTTTCAGATGAAATGAACACAACACCTAAACCACTGGAGGCAACGATTGACGCTACTGATGCCAGCGAAAACACTACAGAAAATATAAGACAAGAAGTTACTTCACAACCGGATCAGGAGGTAACAACTACTCAGTTATAGACATATCTGAATCGCATTTCAGAAGCTTTTTTTTACTAATGTTACAACACAGTCGAAACATTGGGAAAATTATACAAAAGGGTAAACGCGATAAAGATCCATATAAAACAACTATTTTTACTATTCGCCAAAGTTTGAGTAGTACTATTAATAATGTTTGACACCAGAGCTTTTAAAATGCGATTAAAAGAAGGTATGTAACTGAAAAAATATAAAATAAAATATAACACTAGTTATATACTTTATCTTGTTCGTGGAACAAATTGATGATACTATACTAGCTATGTCTATACCGTTAGTCGTTACAAAATTAACTGAACATGTTTTACAGGATGTTGTAGAAAATGGTAAACCATTACCGGAGAACGAAGGTGAACCACAGGTAACTCTAAAACTTCGATTATTGACTCAAGCATGGCTTTGCGGAAATCTGTTCTAAGGTATTAAATAGAATGAAATATTTAGAAACAAATTTCGCTTAATATATATCTCTCTCTCTTCCTTGAGTACAACATAATGCAGAATTATAATCGACATTAGTAAAAACTCAACGTTGTATTATTTTGTAGGACTCTACAGAGGGAGAGTGCGGAATTACATAGTTACTTTATATTATGGCTATTGAATATCTTTTGAATTTACTTTGCATCACATGCCCTTTTAGGAGCTTCAAAGTAAAATGGCGTAAACTGAACCTTTCCCGTTAGAATAGTGTACTACAACTATATACAAATGTTTTGAACTTGGTTTTTGTTCCGCCATTGTGGTTTATTTTTTATATACGATGTGAATAATAATATAATGTAATTTAAACAGGATCAGGAAAATGAAGAAATCGTTCCGGAGAACGGAGAAGAACCAGAACAGGTAAAATAAAGCACAACGTATGTACTTATTAATATAAACAGATGAGTTTATCTTTACACTCAACGAAAATTACATTCTTCTTACCAACTACCCTAAATTCCAAAATAAAATGATTTTAAAAATAAATATTATTGTGCTGCTGAGTTCCCCAGACATAACTATTACTACCATATTTCTTACTATCTTAAGTACCATTTTTTTTGTTTGCAACCTAAAACCGGTTTCTGAATAACAATACACTAGTTTTACAGACTTAATTTATTCGCATTCGCCATTTTTAGAGCACTGCTGCTGATCCTGAAGTTCCGAACGCAAAAAGAAGAATCATACCAGGAATTTTGGCAACGACAAAGAAGCCAAAATACTTTAAGCATTAATTCTGAAAGTATTTATTAAAATATCAAATATCTTGAACCTTTCAATAAAAAAGCGCAAAAAAAGTACATTAAAGTAGTAGGTAATTTTTCGATGTCTCTCTTAGACTTTAGGTGTATGTAAGTCTTACCACTATTAGACATGACATAATGAGTTCTGTATTTAGTTGATTGCGAAGATTGGCGATAATAGCATCAATAAGGTTAACGAAGGAATTTGACAATCATCAGATGCTGTTGTCGACAAACTGTCTTCATTGAAAATGTTGACGACAAATAAAGCCAAAGCCAAAAGGTGAAAGGTTACAGGCTATTGTGATATTTCCAGGCAATTGTGGAACATCTGTAACTCGGACAAGGCCATGTAGCCAGGGAATAGAAACAAAACTCTCACTCCGGAACCGAATGACAGCTTTCAGCATGACAGCTTCCAATCATGGTTTTCTATTTCATCGCACTTTGAATAGCATTTGTTCATTGCATTTTCATTGCCATATTTCTCGTCGAGATACTTCGGTCATCGCTATCACTGATGAGTAAGTTTTAAAATTGACTATTTAATGCTACTTAAACAATGACAAAAACTTTAAAGAAAGAAAATAAAACTATATTTTTAAGCACTAAAACGGGTACTAGAATTAACTTTCGTCAGGCCAATTAAAATAAAATATCAACTATTGCTGTACAAGGCTCCGTGCCTCACTATGAAATAAAAAGCTATATAACTGGAAAAGCTATGGGACTTTTCTGAATTTCAATTGAATAGACATCCTAATAAATGAAGGAAACACCCGCAGTCCATACAGAATCGGAGATTATGAGCTTTGAAGGAAAATATATCCCGTGAAAACCCGAGGAAGGCAGATTGTTTTAAGCGTCGTCGCCTACTTGTGTATAATTAAATAGTATGGCCCACATGTTCTTGTTATGTCATTCTCGTTTAACTTAGTTAACGTCAACATAGTGTAGCTTGAAATATTATGAGACGTTTTCCTTGGGAGTTTAGCTCAAAATACTATAAATATAAAATGTGTTATAATTAGTAGATCAAAATATCATACTGTCATACTGTCGTCAAACTAAGAATAAAAAGAAAATGTAAAGCTGAAAATGACAAAATGACAAAATGGCCAACATGGCGAAAGTTTTAAGAAAATGAGCCAACATGCTACCTGCAGTAACGTGCAAAACTACAAAAATAATTTCAAGGGCTTAATTTGACCCACCCCCAACAATTTTGGAAATTTCTAGCGGCAAACGCCAAAAATAAGAAACGTTTTAAGCGCAATCGTAACACAAAGCAGCGTTTATTGTGGTAAGCTTACCTTGTTTTTGTGACTGTATATTTGGAAAGTGACATTTCAATTTGACTCTACATCGCCTGACTAGAAACAACTGAAGCAATAGGTAAGTTTTGATCGCAGTGGCGCATGGCGGTGCCACTGACAGCAGCAACATGCTGCATTGGCTAAGATTACACTGCACATACTGAAAACCGAAGTTCCATTTCAACTTCAAACGTAGGAAACTACGAGTACGTGACTTGACGTTAGTTTTAGTGCGGACTTGTGCCTAACAAGCTGGGTAACTCAATTTTCTAACAAATCACAGTAAGTTCAGAATGTTTCGAAATTTAATGTCGCGTTTGCATATTTTATGGTCAATGCTTAGATAGATAAATAATTTTGTTAATTTTGTAGTTTGTACCACGTATTTTTATCCTGCGAAGGAAACAGATAATTATATTGCATATATATAGACCGTAGTAGACCGTATAGTTGAAAAGTAAGATTGTCTGTGTTGAGCTCTAATTTTCGAAATGTCGCCCCTTTTTTATAGCATTGATACTTGACAGCCGAAGTTGCATCAAACTTCTGTATAGTTACGGGTAACTTACGTGGTTAATTATACTGGTTTTAATTCAAAATATGCCAGTGTTTTAATGCAGGTAACCAGAATGTAGGTAGTAGGTATTTATATAAGGTCCGTATTATTTCATAGGTATATGCCTACTGCAGTAGATTTATTAAAAACATAAACCTTTTATTTCGTTACGGTTCGCTGCGCCGCCAATTTTGTACCCCGTAAATTGAAAGTGCCGGTAAGAGCTATGAAACTTAATCCACGATAATTTATTACGTTTTAGATTGGTTTGCAGGTGAATTTCCAGCATTTTTGTAATGATAAAATTTATTTTGAAAACAGTTTTTTTCACTATCTACCTAAGTTTTATTTTAAGTTTGGTTTATTTATTATGATAACCTACATTAGCCTCTAACATTAAACTTTCATTGACAAAAAGTAAAACAAAATACAGTATTCACGTCACTGACTGCCATAGTTTGTTAGGTTTCTAAAAAGGTACCTAAGGTTTTTAGTTTATTTTTTTCGTATTGTTTATTACTAACAATACGAAAAAATCTTTGTGTCACGGGTAGTTTATTAGACCCTAATGTCAGTTTGTTTTTCACATTGGCCTCCAGTTTTTATCATTGCATATTGCATACGGTCTAATTCTACGCCTTGAATAAATTATCTTCCTAGCGTTTCATAGTTCTGCCTCCAACACATTTCCTATCGCGTAAGTTATTACCATCATCGAAGAGATCGCTTTTAAGCGATAAGACCGCTTATTTTATCTGTTATTGTTTATTTTGTTTATCTCATAAGGTGTACAATAAAGTTTTTTCATTCATTCAATATCATTCTGTAGAAGTCTCACTGTAGGTCCACTGCTAGACATAGGCCAAAGAGTGGATAATGATCTTGGGCTATCTTCATCCACCTAAACCGCAACCGCGCGTAAGTATTAGGCGTAAATTGGTTCTGAATTAATTACATAGTCGAAAAAGCTCCATAATAACAAACAAAAAATAGGTCTGCGGACTCTGTGGTAGATCAGGTGAGTATACCCAATTATGTTTCGATCATGGCCTGAGCTCCACCCGCGCGCCGGTGGCGGTCACCCTAACCGGATTACTGGGGGAGGGTGGTGGCGCTGTTAGATAATCTGTGCTGTAGTGTTATAACTCGATCCAGATTCATCAAAGTCTGAACGATGTTTCTTGACTAGGTCATTTCCCATTTTCCTCAGCAAGTAATTTGTTTTCCAATTCTTCCTTGATCGATTACCCCTTTTTTACAAAGTAATATACGGAGGAAAAGAGAACTACCAACAACATTTACGCATCGAAGACTTCCAATATTTATTAAATACCTACTTTCACTTTTAGTATCTACCATTGCTGCACTTGGATCAAGAAAGAGGTATTGAATATAGTGACGAGCTGACGACACGAAGTGGCATGGTATTCGATTTGTCTGCTCATTACGGCCAATTCTCAGTATGGAAAGTTTATTTACGACGACCATAACAATGGAAAATCAGTACAACTTTAAAAGTGAAGCTAACCGCCAATTTACGGCACGAGGTGCCCGCGAGCATAACATAAGAAACTAATTGCAGATAAACAGAACGATACAAATAGCGATTCGAAGCGCAGCAGGCAATATCAACAATCACCGCAAACATAGGCTACAAAGAAAAGCAAACAAAAAAGCTGCAAGCGGATGTCGTTTATTTTACAAAAAAAGGTTATACAAACGGGTTGCAACGGCGCGGAAACCCTGATAGAAGGAAAAACATTGAAATGTGATACTTCTATGCTGTCCATTACAAACTGAAGTTATGAAGAAATAAGCAGTTTATTGACGACAATTTATCTTACGAAGCGTGTTGCTTCAAAAATACCTGCCGCACCAGGAATTTGAGTTTTTAGGGTATTAGGTCTACCTGCCGGCACCAAAATGCCAGAGTTGTTGAAAGTTTAAATATGTGGATAAAAATAATAGTATAAAAATATTTTATTCCACAAACTATCATGAATTGGATGATTCATAGAAATGAGAAGTGAAACGGGAATTTTCACGTACCTACCCACGGTACTATCGGTGAAGACACCGACCAAATTTCAACCTATAATCCTACTTCCTATCCTACTAATATTATAAACGCGAGAGTTTGTGAGGATGGATGTTTGTTAACCTTTCACGCAAAAACTACTGAACGGATTTTGATGAAACTTTACAGTAATATAGCTTAAACATCAGAATACTTAGGCTACTTTTTATCCGAGTACGACGCGGGCGAAGCCGTGGGCAGAAGCTAGTTTTAGATAAAACGACTTGTCTGGAATTTAGAGGGCTTCTTTTGATACGAGTTCTATAAAAAATCTAATTATACACCAATGCGGGTTTTAAGAGGGTACGTATACAAGCCGTAATCTAATAAAGGGAACTATTTTCACGCTCTATTTGAAATTTACCGTTTATGTTGCGTGGTTTTACAAGTTTTTTCCGGGTTCCGTCGTCTCATGTCAAAAACGTAAACTAAGTTTAATCTCATCCCGCTGTCGTCGCTCGTCTGCCTGTGTATCTGTCTGTCACTTCGATTTCTTCGGTAAACTAGAGTGTCAAATCTAACAAAAATTTGATAAAAAAAAATTTGAACTATTTCCTTCATGTAAAGTTTTAATTAAGAATGTATTATTGTCAAATCCCTAAAGAAAGAAAGAAAGAAAGAAAATATTTATTTAGTACGACATAAAAAAAATATATATATACAACAAATTTTGGAAGTTAGGATGGTGGAATAATTTGTGGGAATACATAATAATAATAATAATTTATGTTTGGACAGCCTACTTAAGTACCTACCTATAACTGAAACAGAAATGCCCTACGCACCTTACTGCCTAATCCATCTACCTAGACAGTTACCTAGTATATGTAACTTTTAACTAGTCTCTAAAGAACTAAGTGCGTTTTCTATTTTTGCTTGCTCAACTCAGCTACTTAGAGCTGAGTTTTGTCCTCTCTCTCTCACTTTTAACCTTGTGACCTAGAAATATGACATAAAATTCATAGAGTAGGTAGCATAAAATTTAAAGATAAGGTAGAACTATCAATAATGTTAGACAAATTTCCAATGATAGCTAAAGGAGATATGAGACATGCAATTTCAGGACTCTTACATAGGTATCTCGACACGTATTGGACAGTTTTCTATAGATAACAAGTGGAAATGCCGCGATTTCAAAATACTACTTGATTAAAAAATAATCAGAACGTACCAAGTCCTATTCAGCTGAACGTGAAAATTTCATTCGTCCATTATAGATTGCGATCCCGCTATTTACTTAACCTGTTTCATCGAGAGACAAAACCTGCACTCATTCTACGTCGGAGTGTGGGTTTTGTCATGCACCGGCAAACGAACAAAGCAAAACGTATCTTTTTTCTGCGAGGAATGAAACAGATCCAATTTAGTTTATATTTTTCTTTTCAGTATATTAGCACGTTAAAGCGTGTTTCAATTACCTTTCTGAAAGCATGCAAGGCCACTCAAGAGTCCCATAAAGGGACCCACCTTAGCGAAGTTACGCCACTTCTTAAATATTTAAATCTCAGGGGCGACTTTCCCAGCGCTCCCGTGAAATGCAAAATAAGGAAAGTTTCCCCCTAAATCAGCAGAGTCAGCATCAGAGCTTAGCGACAAACACGGACAACAAACAAACTTTAATTTTGGGTGGCCGTGTCCCTTATTTTCTGTCAAGATACTTACAGGTTGTATAACCTGAAAATTACTTTGATTAAACATTTTTCCATGCGAACGTGTTTTCTCTCGCTTCTTTATGTATATTACGAGTAATTTGTCTGTATGAAACACACGTATTTTTGAAGCGTTTGATGCTGTTATTTTGCCCACAATAATAGAACTTTTAGATTTATCGATATTTTTAATATTGGTTTTAAAGTATTGAAACCAAGGACAGTTACACATATTTTATGGATATGGACAATTGAACATATTTTTTGTGTCAGTAATAATTTCCATTGCAGTGTCTGTTTACAAACCAACATATGGAAACGTTACCTACTAGGAGGCAACAGCGAGCTCTCAGCGCGGCATGCGTCGAAAAAACCAAACATTTTATTAACTCCCTGAAGTATTTTTCAATTAAATAACGCCAAAAACGAGCGAGAACGCAAACAATGATGCAAAACAAACTGAATGCGCACCTATTATCTCAGTGTAACCCAGTTTAGCGCTGTGAGCGAGAGAATTTAACAACGCTGAATCACCAACCACTAGCAAATGATATGCTCTTATGTACTGGACAACATTGCATTAAAAAATATGTTTTCAGTCTAGTTAGAACTCAGTTAGCGTAGTAGGTACGATACGAAGGCCTGCCTGAGACACAGAAGTTTGCGGGTTCGATTCCCGTCGCGTGGTAAATACTTGTATGATTAGCAAATGATTGTCTCGGGTCCGGGTCTTCTATGTATAATATGTATGTATTTACAAAAAGTGTGTAAGTAGTATATCAGTCATGTTGTTCCCATAATACAAGCGCTGCTAAGTTTGGGGCTAGATGATGCTGTGTGAAAAAATGACCAGCATTATTAATATTATTATCGGTAAATGCTCTATAAAAATTCATGAATTTATACACACCTTAAAAGGTAGGGGATGCTGCTACTGGCAGCTATCTGAAACAAAAAAATATCAAAATTATAAAAAGCATAATAATTTCAATTTTAAATAATTTAGAATTGAAGGTGTGCGAGCGTAAATCAGATTGAGATTCTGATAATTTATTTGCACAGAACAGAGGTAAAAAATACAGATATCGGATTCCACACATAAGACTAGCTTAAAGTCAAATATGTTTGTTGTTTGTGATACTATAAATGATTTCTCAAAACATAACAATTATTATCTTCTATTTTCCTACTTGTACGCAGTTGCAGTATTCATCAATAGATTCGTGAAATGAAGACAATGCAAAGTGAATAATCATTCAATTGTCTATAGTCGGTATTGTAATTGAATGCCGCTGCCGATTGCGCAACACATTGGTAGGTCGCTGTCCTGTGGGACTCTTATTAGCATTGTCCTAGCACGGGCTGCGGCAGCGGAGAGTTCCGGTGGGACGTAGCACGCACTCGCCACAATACCCACTCCAACCGCCTTCACTTTTCCACCTTTTCGAGTGTTCTGAATAATAAAATTATGTGCAATTCTTTAGCCTCTCGACTACGCCCTGCGTAGATCCATTGTCCCAGGCGTGTTCGAGAGCTTCGTCCGCTTTGGGTGCCTTTAGCTGTATCATTATTACCCTTCTAAGTTTCGTGTCTCACTTCAGGATAACGAATCTGCTGACGTCAAAGTCCTTGAAAAGTTCTGCAAATTGAATAGGTACTCCGTTTATATACGCTGATAAGTTGTAAAGGGAAACATAGTTATTATTTTACTACATCCACCAAGTTTTTATTGGCTGACATTCAGTCGTAGAAAAGAGGAAAAGCTTTACCGCATCCGAGAGCTGGCAGGAAAAACGGGAAATATATTTCGATTGATTAAGTTAGAGGAAAACTAACTTATCGGATACGCCCATTAATTTCAATCATATATATCGGCGTCTTCTCTTTATGGGGGCTATCTTATAAATATAACTCCCGGCCCATTAGCTTGACCGCGGCACGATCACCGACAAATTACTGGGGAGCCTGCGGAGGCAACATCGAGCCTCATCAATATCTGTCATCAGTCACAGAGTACCCAAATAAAAATGTATGACCAGCCTGGCGCATGACGTAGGGGTTCCCGTTTTGATCTCATATTACATGGCCTGACCTAATTCGGCGATATATTCCTCGTGTCATTACGTTACTCACTAGGGAGGTTACCGTTGGTTGAACACCAACGGCAAACCTCGCTTGGACGTATTGTACCAATACTGTTTTTAAAATAGTATTCAGAATCTGGTCAGACTTCTACAGAAGTCTTACTAGTGTTGTTTATAATTTCCGGTAACCAGAATCAACCCCGTAACTGTGTCAAGGATGATAAGACGCAAAATTTTCTTCGAAAAGGCTGAATATACCACTCGATCGCGACCGTCACTGCCGCGGCCGGCCGCCCCGAGCGCCGCCCGCCCAAACGGGCCCTGTTTAAACGAACGTTTCTTGTAAATAACAGCGAGCTTCACACCGAGACACATTAAACCCTTTGTTAAATTTTATGTATTTACGCAGGCACAAATGTATTAAATAAACTCATGATGCTGTTAGTGTTTTTGCATAAAAGGGAATACTTACGAGCACACATATCTCTTTGCTGGTACGCACGTCTTAATGTAATAATGTAATTTGTGTTTCTATTGATAGATAAGATACAGCTTCTATGGCATACCACTGCGGCCTATGAAACGCAGGTTTACATAAAATGTATGTATATTTTGCTAAAGAACTAAAAGAGCTATTTCAAACCTAACTAGTCTTTCTCGTCGTGTCCCGTTTCTTATTTGATCAACCTGCGTTAGGTCAATGAATTGACCAGCGGGGCGATCACCCTAATTTCCATGGCTATCGAGAAGGTGGCATGGCATTAGCCATGACCGGTATTATCGGATGGGATGAATCGTATCACACTAATTTGTAAGCTTGTCATAGATGGACAATGAGAATGAACGAAATTGGTTTCCCATTGGACGTTCCGTTTTTTGCGGGTTGGGCCATTCAAATGGGGAACTAGTGTCATGATTGATTGTCATCTCGATAGCCATGAGTTAGTGTGATCGCCCCGCAGGTTGGTGTAAGTGGCCAGTGACTAGTGGTGAAAGAGTCAGTGTAGTCAGTGCATGTTGCAGAGGCCTGCACCCTCATGCACACTTTTGATGGCTTTTATGATTTAATTGGTGACCTCTGTGGAGCAGTGGGCGAAGGCCCGCCTGAGACGCAGAATATTAGAATATTGCGGATTCGATTTCCGCCGCAGGCAAATGTTTGTGTGATCTGCAAATATTTGTCTCGGGGTCTGGTTGTTAAATTATTATGTAAAGTGTATATGTATTTACCAAAAAGTATTTAAGTAGTATCAGTCATGTAGCTTCCATAACACAAGCTCTGCTTAGTTTGGGGCTGGATGATGCTGTGTGAAAATGTCTTTTTTCACACATGGTATTCTACACATAATAGGTAAAAACTTTTGTTCTATGACTTCTCCCTAATTAGCTTCGATTCTGACAGACCCCTCTGGCTCTCCCAATTCGAGCCAGAGTACATGCGTATAGGCAATTTCCCATCGTATTTTATACAGAAATATATTGCTGTACTTTACGTCTAGACTAGAAATATATAATTTTATGATCCGGTGGCACACAGCCAACTGTAATCGTTCATTATGATGCACATGGCCGCTTTAATAATCTACCTAGTAGTACACTTTCACTGCCGTAGATAATAGGCATAATGATAAAGCACAAAAACAAAGTTTATGACCATTATTTTGATTGTTTATCAACCAGTTTGGGACCTAGTTTTCACAATAATAGTTCTATATATTATATTTAACATCAGAGCTAGAAGATAATCATGATGAAATAATTAACTCAAAGCCACAAGCAATATTTTGAAACATAGGTATATACAAGCTCGTACGGAAGCCTCGGTCAGTCAGTCTCGCACTTGTCCGTTTTTATCGTCTGTGGCTGACCGGGCTAGTTTCCTAAAGTGTATAGTATTATAATATCTGAGGTACCTGCATACGTAGGTAGTATCCCTAAATAAGATTTAAATCTTATATAAAGAACTATCTAATAAAGAAGGCGTATTACACCATAAATGCCTATATTGAGGATAAAACTGCATGATGTCGTCGCCCCGCTCCCTCGTTAGCATAATTGTCAAATTGCGTATCTGAGTCACATTTTTTTAAGAATAGGTTAAGCATTATATTATAAAGCGAATCGTGTGTGTCTTAAGAACTTTGGTTGATACTTTTTAGACTTTATTTAATTCTTTGCGTAGCATTCTTTTTCTATAAATGAATTCACCTCGTTCGATTGGCACCACACTAAAGCTGAATGAAGGATCATCAAAAAAATAACCAAGCAGAGTTTGTTGCCTGATTCTTCTATGCTTGGTCGCGCGCGAGGAACCGGCGTAAATTCACATTCAAATTTTAAATTCACGTATTTTTTAAGTTGACGTTTTTATATGATCCTTGTGATTTCAATGAATAAAAACCTATTGACTTTGACTTTGAATAGTCTGTGGCTAAAACTTACCTTTTCAGATACATGTGTAAGAGCAAGTGTCATTATGCAAAGATCGCTGTTCAAGAAAACGCGCTGAGGTTATATGGTTTGCCAAACACCTTCATAATATAAGACCTCTAAACTATAAAATAATTGACATTTATTCATACAACTATTTACAAGTAGGTATATACAAAAAATACAGATGAAACAGCTAGCCATCTGTGATTTGGAGTGATTTGGATCAACTGATCCAAATCACTACCAGACGGAATACTAATACATAAAATAATTAAGCTCTAATAAAAAGAAAAAAACTCATTTTCTTCGAGATGAGAAACGGCCCTAACAAATCAAGTTCTTTCAGTCAAGAACTTGATTTGTCACCACTAAAAAAAATTAATAAATGAATAAAACCAAAATATATGTAAAAATTTCCAAATCTACATTTAATTTTACAAGTTCTCAAGACCTAAATTAATTATAGGGCGCTTTTTTTCAAACTTTTAATAATATTCTAACGAAAGAATAGATACCTACAAAATAGAGGTATAATCACAAAGCCCCAAACGCTTTTGAAAGGTAAACAAACACCTTATTCATTAAAAGTTTTTGCATAATTTAGCCGTGCGTGGGGTTGGAGATTCCTCTAAATCTTCAGAAAGGAATTTGCGAAACTTTTCATAAGTTTAGGAAACGTTTGCTTGTTATCTTTTTGCTGCTTTAAAATGCCATGTGACCACAAAACTACGTTATACGTACAATATGTAATACTTTAATGCGTTCAGCCAGTCATCATATTTTAAAACCACGGAGCATGTCACATGTAGCACGTGTCGAGGTAAGGGCCGGTCGTTGACCTCAGATTTTACGGTAGGTAAGTAGATACCTACCGCTAATCACTTTCGCTCGGTAAAAACGGTACAAGCCAGTTAAAATTACAACATCATTTGTCTACTCGCATCCTCTCGACCAAATCATCAATTACATTTACTTAATAGACGTTTGTAATTTGATTCCTATTTGAAAAGTTTAATTTAAGAAACGTTTTTCTATTGGCTTTGAACTACCTCTAGATAGCTTCCGGTTATCCTTAGTTGTGCGCGCCATGATCCAATTTTGCAATGCGGTGGTACGAAGTGTATTGTGTCGTATTATGAACACGGATAGACTTTTCCGAATAAAAAAGAAGAATAGCAGTTTCCGCACCTACCCGGTGCGGTAACTGCCATCGTCTTGAAGTTGCCAGACTCTAGTCAACCCGTTGCCACAGCAGCTGCAACATGGCTGAAACGTCGGGGAAATAATATATGCCTACCTAGGTAAGCGGGATAATGACACGTAAAAACTGAATTTTGAAATAACTAGATTTAAAGTCTTCGTAGTTAGTAGCTTTTAACCGAATTCAAAACAGATAGAGCTTCTCCATTCGATATGTATTTTTTTTTATGAAGGTACGTTGATAACCTTTCGATGAATGTTATTGATGTTCAGAGAACGATGCCAGTAGTAATATTATTATTACTATATTATTATTATAATATTATTATATTATATTTTTCTAATAACTAAGAAGGTGTACAAATTTAATGTTAGATTTGTCCGAGTACTTGGCAAAGCGTGTAGGATTTGTTTTCAAGTTGTTATTTTTTCAGTTATCCTCTCATTGACTTCAAAATTGAAAGTTCTACTTATCAAAGTTTCAAAGAGTCACGTGGGTCGGACGTGGCATCCACAGGTCCTGATTGTCTTCATCATAAAACCACATCACGTCAGAACTCTCCCCATTCCCCCAGCGAAGAAAGCCTCCCAAGGAAACGTAATTCAGACATCCGGCTAAAACCGTATTCGGTAGATTTCATGAAATCCGCCTGTATTAGGGTAAAGTGAACGTGTGAGTTATAGTAAAAACGGGTTTT
Organism: Perizoma flavofasciatum; assembly: GCA_958496245.1. Taxonomy (NCBI): domain Eukaryota; kingdom Metazoa; phylum Arthropoda; class Insecta; order Lepidoptera; family Geometridae; genus Perizoma; species Perizoma flavofasciatum. The sequence goes on from OY292421.1 coordinate 10,006,242, forward strand.
AGTATTTATTTTTATTTTAATGAATGGTTAATAAATCAAAGTTAAGTTATGGAATGGAAGTAATGTAGTAAAATCAGGATGTGCTTTTTGACTGGCAGGTACGTTATGTGTATAATATATGATGGTATTATAAATTGGTGTTCAATGTATGAACCTATATAATTATAGAAAAAGTTCTGCTAGGGTTTTAAGCCAATAAAGAGGTGCTAATAAAGAAGTTGGTAGAATTATAATATATTAATTAATCCGGATAAAAAGTAGCTATTTTGTTATTCAAGGTCATGAACTATCAAAATCGGGTTAGCCATTATAATGTTTATGGCCAAAAAACATTCGAACATCTACTATTAACTCTTTCATTAGATTATATTTCGCATAGATGAAACGCTTAGTACCTACTTTACTGATGGTAAATGTAAAAAATATTTACATTTCCCAGCTTTTACGTATGAACAAGGTTTTGAAATGGAAATATACCAAGGATAATAAAGCTATAAAACAGGCACAAGTGGATGCGACATTTGGCTCCGCCCGTGCCGTATATCCCCCCAGCAATATCTAGTCGACAACTCTGCGAAACTGCAATTTATTCCTTTTGTTCTCTACCACCTTCATTGTAACCCGTTGCCCTAAAAAAACTACTGTCGCGATGCAATGGAATACCGTTAATACCGACGACTCGAGCGCTAATAGGAGACACCATCGAGTAAAATAAAGTAGGATAAAATAGGATAAATGAAAACAAATTCAGAATTAATTCGTCCAGTAACTTTCCTACAACCCGCTAGTAACAACAATATTATATGTACTGTTATTGATAGAAGCATGTACAGTAGACGCGTGTCCAGAGAGCTGGCTCTTATCTGGGTAAATGCATTTGCATTGCCATTCAGCGTGGAATTTGGGAAGTATTTGGGAACGCTTCCGTCTGGATCAGTTGAGTTATCTATAGTTCTTTTGCAACGATTTCATGTGTTTTTTTTTGTATATACCTACTTGTACATGGTTGTATGAATAAATGTATAGTATAATTATATGAGCTGTGTTGGTCTTGTGGCTACTGTATTTTCACCACTGGATTGTTCCACTCGAAAGTTTATGTGGACGTTACAACGTACTAAAACTTGTGTAGGAAACATCGGGTTGGCATGTGCCATCGGGTTCCAATAAGCGGCGATAGGCCTGCAAGGCACGTGAAATATTATATAATTACTTGCAAAATGCGAGCATGTGCATTATATTTATGATTTTTGGACGTGGATCTGACTACCACCTACTTGTTCTCCTCAAAGACCTGTACACTCGGTATAGAAAGAAAGAAAGAGAATTGATTTATTTATTCCCCATAATCAATAGTCGTTAAATAATTAGACACACTAAAGAGATATCATATACAAAACGGAAAAAAACAGACAAACTAGGTATGTATGTGAGTATGTATGTAGGAATACAGTCGTGAGCGTGTTTGTTTGAAATAATATTTTTTATGTCTGTATGTATGTATGTAGAGGTATGTGTGTGGACTCCCTTTTCCGTATTTAAACTCTTAGTTGGTTCATTGTGCGTGGGAGTTTTGGCTAGTGGGTTAGCCAGCCCAACTCCGCCCAGAAGCACAGAAGTTTCCTGGGGTCTTCACAGGCTTCGCGGAGTGACCTTGGGTTGCCAAGGATTTTTGCGCGGTGAGTTGCTACGCCCACGCATTCCAGGATTACGTGGGCAGCTGATTCCTCTTCGGTTAGACATCCTCTGCAGAGTGGGCTGTCTGTGGCTCCGATGTTGTAGAAGTGTTTGTTCAAGGGGCAGTGACCGGTTAGAGTCCCCACGATGGTCCGGAGGTCTGATCTTTTGAGACTTTGTAGGCGACGCGTCAGTTGTGGTAAGATGGCAGGTAGAGCTGCTCTTGACTGTCTGCAGTCCGTGGCCTATCCCTATCGTTCATTGTGTTGGTTTATAATGCGATGTCGCATCCACGTGCGCAGCTGAGAGAATGGCAGAGGGAGGAGTGGGGCGGGACCTTCTGTGAGTGTTCCTGATCCTCTTCTGGCCAATTCGTCTGTAGCATCATTGCCAAGTGATCCACTATGTCCCTTAATCCATTGTAGAGTCACTTTGTTTTTCGCCGAGATTTTCTCTAGGGCTAGGTGGCACTCGTAGACGAGTTTGGAGTTACAGCTGTGGCTTTCCAGAGCTCTTAGTGTTGCTGTGCTGTCGGAGAGTATGCGTATGTTGTAGTCTTCGATTTCTCTCCTGTATATCGCGGCTGCGGCCTCGGTGATGGCCACACATTCACATTGGAAGATGGAGCTGTGTGTACCTAGTGTCATTGAAATATTGATGTTGAGATCCATCGAGTGTACTCCAGCGCCCGTTCCTTGTTTGGTTTTTGAGCCATCGGTGTAGACACGGACTTCATTGATTCCTGATTGATCTCTTAGGTCCTCGTATAATTGTATGTAGTAGTGTTTTTGGAATATTCGTTGTTTGGAGGTCTTGTCACATGGGTCAATAGAGGCTCATGTGTAATTGCACGATCCAGGATAGCCGCATGCAGGCTTCTAGGATTGCCCCATAGGCCCTGGTGTTGGAGCCTCAAAGCGGCCATAGTTGCCTCCTGCTGTATATAGAGGTCAAGCGGGGCTAGGCCTAGAATAGAATGATCGGGGTTGTTCTCATGCAGCCTGTAATGGCGGAGCATGCGAGTCTTTGAAATCGTTGAAGCTTGGCGATTACGGTACTTAATTTGGTTCTGGTCCACCATACGATTGCTCCGTAAGTGAGTATTGTTCTTATCACGGCCGTGTAGAGCCACATGGTTATTTTCGGGGAAAGTCCCCATGTTTTCCCAAGCATTCTGCTACATTGAAAGAAGGTTGTGCAGGCTCACTGTATTTTGTAGTCAAGATGTTTATTCCATAACAGTTTGTTATCTAGGATGATCCCTATCTAGGGATATAAAATAAATAAAAAATAAAACTAACTAACGAAGTCAAGTATCTACTTGACTTCGTTAGTTAGTTTTATTTCGGTGTTGAATAGCTTCGGGAGTCTTAAGTTTCCTAGGCTCCGTTTGTGGGTGAACATTATGAGTTCCGTTTTTGTGGGGTTGACCGATAACCCATGACTTGTGCACCAGTTTTCGATTGTTTTAAAAGCTGATTTCATGAGGTCACATAGTACGTTCTCGAAATGTCCAGTCGTTAGGATAGCAAGGTCATCTGCATATCCCACTGTATAAAGTCCCTGTACCATTCAGTTTCTGGATGAGTTCGTCTATAACTATGTTCCATAGCAGTGGTGAAAGAACGCCACCCTGTGGGCAGCCTCTGGCCACTATACCTCTGGTTGTTGTGTTAACAGTGAATTGTATAGCTCTGTATCTGAGCATATTGTTTATCCATTCTGCTAGCGTTGGGGCTACGCCATAGCGTTCTAGTGCCAGGCTTATGCTGTTGAAGGATGTTTTGTCAAAGGCGCCTTCTATGTCGATGAAGGCACCCAGAGTCGGTAACTTGTTGGTTAATCCGTCTCCTATTCGTGTTACCACGCTATGAAGTGCTGATTCAGTTGATTTGTTCTGACTGTAGGCATGTTGATGTGGATGTAGGGGCTTGCGCAATAAAGTGCGCCCTCTTATTTCCAGGTCACATAGCCTTTCTAGTGTTTTGAGAAGGAACGAAGTGAGACTTATTGGTCGAAAGGATTTCGCCAGTGTGTAGTCGCTCCTTCCTGGTTTTGGGATGAATACTACCTTCACTTCCCTCCATTTGCGAGGTATGTAGCGATGGGCAACGCAGCCTCTAAAGATGTTAACAAGATAGTCAGCCAGTAGGTCGCCACTCCATCTAAGGAGATCCGGGAATATCCCGTCTAGTCCTGCTAATTTGAAGGGAAAGAAGCTGTTGATGGCCCATAAAACCTTTTCCTGATCGATGAGGTCATGGGCTACGATCCAGTCTTGGCTAGTGTTGTCTGGTTTCTTGAGACATCCAAGTGTACGCTCAGGTTCGCTTGATAGTATGCCTTTCGTTCGTGCTGCATGGCTGGTGCTTTCTATGCTTAGAAGCGTTTCCAGCATTCCAGCTTCCTAGTTCTTATACGTTTTTTGTAAGTTGCTTTAGTGGATTGGTAGTTTTCCCAATCCTTGATTTGGCGAGTGTTTATTGCTCTGTTTTATGTCTGACAACTATGAATTCAGTTTCTGGTCCATTTTATAAATACCCTATCCGCACTTTACTTCTAAGACGACGACCTCTGTGGCGCAGTGGGCGAAGGTCCGCCTGTGACGCCGAAGGTTGCGGGTTCAATTCCCGCCACGGGACAAATGTTTGTATTTGTCTCAGGTCTGGGTGTTTTTCTATGTATATTATGTATGTATTTACAAAAAAAAATGTATATAAGTAGTATATCAGTCATGTAGTTCCCCATAATACAAGCTCTGCTTAGTTTGGGGCTAGATGATGCTGTGTGAAAATGTCCAGCATTATTTATTTATATTTATTTATTTAAAATGTAGTATATCAGTCTCACTAGGACCAAACATCCGAGCCCTTAATTAAAGTAGATAATGTCGAGTCACCGACTTTACTGGTTAGGAGGAATATGTTTATTACCCTACCCTATACGTAGTCTAAATTACATATTATTTTATATACCTAGTTATTTTACATTTGGAAGAATTATTTAAATCAACATATATCTGGGTTGTTTTTAGAGGGAACTACTGGAGTATCTGTTCTGTATTTCACTTTGTGGTTTGTTTCTATTCATCCCAGAATCCCTATTTACCCCTTTTTAATAAAAAAAAGTTATGCGTCTCAGCTTCGTAGCACGTAGGACAATGTGCCTCATCGTTCTCACGATGGATCTTAATCCGAAGATACAAAACCTTGTGCCAAAAACTAGATGTAACTTGATAAGCTCCATTGTTTTAGTACAATGACCCTTTTAATTGTAGCCACTTGTTTAGACTTATATTATTTTACATACAAAAAGCAAATTGCATAATTAGTTTCAATTATTAAATTACTAGCTTCTGCACACGGCTTCACCCGCGTAATACCCGGATAAAAAGTAGCCTATATGTTATTCTGATGTATAAGCTATATTACTGTAAAGTTTAATCAAAATCCGTTCAGTAGTTTTTTCGTGAAAGAGTAACAAACGTCCATCCTCAAAAAAGTTTATAATATTAGTAGATAAGATAGTAGGAAGTGGCATGTGGCATTGTTAACCGGGCTGTAATGAGGCAAATACGCAGGCGTAGTCGTTATGTATTCGACAAACTATTGACGAAGGTATTATTGAATGAAGTGAGCATTATTAGCTACACACTGGTGCTGAAAAAACAACAATCAGTGACACACAAAACGCCTACGTTTTTTGATTCTATCCCATTAACATTTTATCTATTTTTGCAGTGGCTTATTATTTGATGAATTAAAAAGGAAGGCAAAAAAACACGAGCAGAGATCTCGCGATGTACCGTTTTTAGCAGATTACTAAAAGAAGGGTTAGGTATAGGTAAGTTTACCAGTCGCAATTTATTTCAAACATAAGGTAACGTTGCTCTTATGCAATTCAGAACAGTTAACTTTTAAACTAAATTGCTTAAGTATTACTCAAAAACTATGGCATAAAAGAACACAAAAATATGTAGGTACCGCATTGTATGTATTTTTCCTTTCAATCGATACCCCACATAACCTCACTTTTTCTCTTATTATTTTGTCAAGCCTCTACTGATTAACCTCATATTCAAACTTAAAAATTATATTAGTATAACCTACCTACAAAGTTAAAAAGTTTCATTAGTTAAAAAGATTGAATAATCGATTCATGGATTATCGTCGGAAAAACAACCATATAAAACAAACGCCGTATTGACAAAGTAAACTCAGAGGTCTTTGCTCACTTCGCTTGCTCAATCAATAAGCCTTCTACAATGTTCTTGGAAAATTAAAAATAAGTCTGATAAAAGTGCGGCCATTGCCGCTACCTACCACAGTTCCATGGCAATACATTTTAAATGATACAAATTTTACACATTTTCCTCAATAATCTTTCGAGTAGAACAATGTTTAAGACTTTTAAACTTGGGTGGTATCTGAGTTTTTCCTTCAAGGCTGTACATTAAAGACCAGCGCCGCCATTTTGAGCAGCCCTAAAAGAAATCCCTCATAGGCCCTTGCAGGGGAAGTAATGTATTTTCCTTTATCACCGCGTGGACAGTTCGCACTTCTCGACAAGGGGACTGCTTTTACGATTATTGTGCTCACGTATTGCTACATGAGATCAGCAATAAAAAAACACTGGATCCGATCTCGGATACCGTAAATGGCCGTGACGGTTCCGAAGCCTTCCCTGATAGCCTTTTACGTCGTAATACTTACCAGTAGTACGATTTTAGGTTTTGGTAAGCATTGTTGCTAGACTAAATAAAATACAGGGTCTGAAAAGAGCCTATACAGTTCATAGTTCATCACCGCCTTATTGAATACAAGAAGACTAGGTACATTACTTTGGATATCAAAGAATTTAATATAAATAAATAAAACTGCCCAAGACTTGTCTAGCTAGGTTATTTTAGGGTCCCGAAGTTGCAATCCTCATAATGTCCTATCGTTATCATTGGAACTGGTTGGCGTTCTTACCAAAATACTATTTGCTAAACTTTGCGGTGTGTATATTTGAAAAATTATTAAAAATACCTTGTGGAGATTTTTAACCAAATTCAAATGTATTTTTGTGTGTATTCGCGTCGATTACTCCGGAATAATAATTGTTCCTATTTTGTTGCATTTTGACTTCGAGATATATCAAATAATTTACCTAAAAACATACAGCCGAATTGAAAATTTCCTCCTTTATACTTTCAAAAAATTGTAGGAGTCTTCATTAATAACCAAAGTAAACAGTGTTTCAACACTCGTCACGAGCGTGCCATTATGAAGCGGTGTGATGCAAGGTTTTGAGAGCTAAAAATGTCAAAATCGTGTTGATCTTTCACCTTGGAAATAGAATTGAACTATTTAAGTGCAAGCTATAGGGTTGCGTAGCACACCGGAAAGAGCCGACCGAGCCGAGCGTGAAAATAATGCACCACATGTTAAATAACATCTGTAATTAATCGCATCGGGCGAAAGCGCAAGTGTTCTCATGCGAGCTGGGCGTAAAATTGACATAAATATGATAAATTATAAGCAACGTATGGTGGAATATGTTATTACAGCGAGCGTCTACTGAGGGTGATGGCAAGCCATAATTAAACTGGCCACTGTCGCATGCCTCTATGTCTACAACACATGTGCATGCATGGGAGACACTCCGTCTGCGGGAAACAATACCAACAGATTTCTTTATATTTGTAATTTAAAACTTTTCGCGCCGAAATCCTGTTTTTAAATATTTAATAATCAACCATTGTAATCTTTAGTAGTAACCATCGGCAATGAATAAAGATACCAACGCAACTGCGGGCGGCGATGTGATCTTATAAGTAATCCCAAACTAAACGAACACTTTCAATTTTCAACAAATAAGTTAAATTTATTTTCTCACCTGAAAGTTCGTCGACCCCAAAGATGAACCAACAAAATATATTTGTCAACAAAGATAAAACTGTCCCCGGCCCCGATGGTGTCAGTTCAATCCTAGAGCAAATAAGGCTCGAATCTCGTCCATGTTTAGAACCGACCGCTCGACACAATAGATTTACACTCATCAACATTTCCTGGGTATATTTTTGTTTTAAAAATTTTTTCTTAGTATCTAAGAATATTCAATCAAAGTATTCAGTTGATGAAAATATGATTCGTTGCAGTATTGTAGGGACAAAAATAGGGCGATCGTGCAGGAGAAAGTGCGCGAGCGCAGCCATGACAGGCCTGGGACGTGCCAACACTTCCAAGTAGGCTATCCGTTATCCGTAAAATCCCTATCTCAATTGATAATCAACGGCTAATCGATAATCTAATTGGCAGTGATAAATTGAAGTCCATTCAGTGAATGATTCGCAATCAAACAAATGCGATTCGTTAATAATAGAAACCATTGGACACATTACAGACTGATACATTGCTGATGATAATTATGATACGTGTACCTATCTTGATCATCAAGATAGATACTAGTGATTCTGTCAAAAATTGTAAAGAATGCGGAGTTCAATGAACTCTCATTGATGACATGGACGTTCCTGACAGAACGGACTACCTACGAGTACCTACATCCTTAAGTAACTTCAATGGTATAGTCGATGTAGGGCAAGTTGGTCTACGAAATCGATATCAAATCTTGGCCGAGTTGCCAAAGCTTAGCAAATATTAAAGCATAGGTATGATTCGTTCAAATACGAGATAACGCGAGGCGAGAAGATTTCACTAGAAAGCTCGAATGACATCTGATATCTGCTCAAAATCTCCAGAGCGAATGTATTATTTAGATGGATCTAAAGCAAAATCACAGTGGTTTCAAATATTTGAAAAATAAATTCAAAATACAATTATTCCTTGTGTTGCTAATTATAAGGTACCTACATAATAATAATAAGACAGAGACCGTTTTATTTATTTATTTATGAAACAAAATCCACAGCCCTTATTATAAAACAAATAATACTTACTAAACATATTTTACAGCCAAAAACGGATTTACATTTTATACAATAAAAAAATTAAACAGGCAGTCAAAATTTTCAAACAGACAAAAGAAAATAAATTGATAAAGTGTAAAAAGATACACATAAATATATAAAATATAAACATGAATATATAAAGAAAGTAATATGGTGCATATGCTATAAATTATGGTCATCCAAGATTGTGAAAATCTCTTTTTTTAAAGTTTCCTTGCTACTATAAAATAATATATATGGCATAAGTTGAACTCGTGCGTTTTATCCATGATGCCTACAACTCAGAAGAGGGAAAAGCAGAACTAGATCTGGCATAGTGCTCTGAGGAACTAACGTAATGAATTTTGAATTATCATAATTGTTTATTACAAAGTAGGTATGTATGACATCCACGAAGCAAAGAAACATGGAAACATTTATAGCACTAGCAACATCCGGCAAGGAAAGCTATAAACAATCGAAGACCCTTCCTTGCGATGAGATAATTATAGTAGCGTGGTGTTTTTTATAACCAAGATATGAAGGAGGATAAACTGCGAGCTGGTATACAAAAAGTCCCATTCTATGGGAAGAAAATAGTTTCCAGCACCTGACTCGACCGTTTCTATCTAATTACAACAGTTACTACTCAGCACAATTTCTTTATGTGAAGAAAGTGGCAGGTTATTTCGACAAGCAATCACTCAAAAATGCAAGTTAAAGAGCATGACAAACAAAACGACTTCCTACTCGTATTAAGTTGAATTTACTTATTTATAGTGTACATAACGCGTTTGATTGTAGATTTCATTAACTCGACGATTGACTTTCCCGTTCAATATTCATGACATGGCGTTATTATGTGCGTAATTTGATTTACCTAGTGGCTTTCGCTTGTAATTTGACTCAGTTTGTTTAATGCAGTTGGCATTACTGGTATTACAGCATGACATGTGCTGCAATGTTCAGGCATCGAACTGTAGCATGACCTCCCCGTCTTGCACAACCGTTCCTTTAAGATTCAGTCAGCAAATCCTTTGCCAGCATGATTTCATTCCGTTTTGTAAGTCTTGGAAATTAGCTGGAACCTACTTAGATAAGTACCACTAATAATTTAGTATGTGAGTCGATCAGTTTCAACCGACCTACTTTATTTAGCATACCCATGTAACTTATCAATGTATCACTATCACTAATTCAATATCAGCATGAAATAATAACGATGCTTGGATTGAAGCGCGTAACTTGGCTGAAGTTCGAAGAACTTTTAATAGATAAGTTCCACATTGGTACTAACGAATGGTTCAATAGTCTGAAGTTACCTTCAAGATGCTAAGAGTATAGTGCCTCTGGATATCTTTTTTCTATATAAATAAAATGCTCAACCATTTTTTTTCTTGTGTTCGTAATTGTCAGAACAAAGTTAGTATTAAAGAACATTTTTGGAAAATTCTCCGGAAATTTGGATGATCCGTGCGAAGCTGGGACTTGTCGCTAGTATTTATTGTATAATGTTACGTGTTACTGTACAGTAAATATATCTGAAAACTGTAACGGAATCGATGATACGGAATTTGAATTCTAAGGACGCTTTACGTGGTTTACCAAGTATGACTTATCCGCATACTATCTTGTTGCAATCGTAAGTAGGAGGTACTTACCTTATACAATGCTTGCAACAAATGGTAATTGAATAGTTTAACACACGATTCAATTTCAAATCTATGCTAATTTCAGACTCCTGCTTTAACGACAGATTTAGTTCACACGGTTACAATGAAAAAAAAAACAGTAACTACTTTAGATTCTTTTTACGGTTTACGGTAAAGTCTACTCGAAACAGGATTATCCTTAAGAGTGCTCTTAAATAGCGGGATCCCTTTAAATAACAGTTCCTACAAGTAAATTAACCTTTTTATTTGAACCAGATTTAGTAAGTAGATACTTAGCACAATAGTGATATTATCTGTTTAAAATGATTCTTATTATTGTCGAGTACCCAACAAAGAATATAGCAAATCTGTTTAATAAAATACCTATATAAAGTTATTAAATATAATAGTATATTATTAATACTTGTTGTGGCCAAGGTTTGTTTTTCGTCCTTCTTTTATTTAGCATTTTGTGTTCAGGTCCAATAAATCTCTACCCCAATAATCCACCAATAACCGTAAGCTTTTAACCCTTAACATCGATAAGAAAAATGCGGCCTGAATCGGGGCGCGTTCGGCTTCCGACATACTTTTGTATAATCAGTAACAGAGTTGGATCGAGGGTATTGGTTTCTCACAAATTTGATCTAGTCCATATTTGCTTCGAAATAAAAGTCTGCTTTTATTTCGTAGCACATGAGTATGACTCATGATGGCTGCTGAAAAACTTTTTACTGCCTAAACCTGTATCAGGTTCAAGCTCCATCTCTGCACGTACCCTAGTTTAATCATTGTTGACACCGTGACGCGCGCCATCAGCCGAGGACCACCGGCAATATGTCAATCAAAACGTGAAAGCCCTTCACAATGGATATCAATAAACGCCTCATGTCGTGACTAAGGCTAATTTTATTGGGTTTTGACCATTTGGATGCTTCATTTTAGTTAATATTTGTGCAATCTAGACTAACGATGGTAAGTTTAGCTTTATTGATACAAAACATAAGAATTGCGTCAATGTACATAGCGCAGGGAGGGCTCTCCACTTAGGATGACAGTGGGGAACCCTCCCTGTAAGCGTTATTACTAATTTAGCAAGAATGGAATAGAACCGTAGGTTGCTCTACTTTACTTACTATATTTTTTATATTTTATGAGGTACATGACAAGGCTCAGCCAAAGTTTTAACAATATTTTCCACCACAGTGTTGCCGACAATGTCTCTCATTTTGCCTCAGAATATATTCAACTACTTCGGCAACAAGCTATATAGAAGTACAAAAGTAACGACAATGTAGTTTTCTTTTAGATCGGTTCGTGAAATAGATCAGTGCTTTGGGACGTCTTTTACGTAAGAGGATAATCAGAAGATTGATTCCGCACCGAGACGAATAGCGAATGGAAGAAACCCGACAGTAAATCAATACGACTCTTGTTTTGTATTTTGTATTTATAAGGACAAACAGCACTGCTATATGTATAATTATTGAACCAAAATGTTATTATCATAAATAATAAAATGAAAAATAGAGTAGTTTTTAGTATGCCTGTTTTTAATTTCAAGAGTCAATTATAATCACTACTCTTAGCATATTGTATAATTTCCATTCAAACACTTCCCGATTGTTCAAAGATCATATGGCATCCATATTTCACGGGTGATTGGTTATTCCTCTTTGCTTGATGTGACTGGCTACTTGACCTTGTCGCACCTAGTATTGTAAGTATTGTTAACAGTTTCCTATACCGACCTTGTATAAACTTATACATGTTTACTTGAAACATTGACTGCTGGGGTGTAAATTCAGGTTTTTTACATATTGTTGAGAAGCTAACAATATGTAAAAAACCTGATGTACTTAACTATATTCTTTCAAATGAATATAATTGATTCAATCAAATTGAATTTACGGAACTAGTTTAAAATAAGGAGATATTTAATTAGCACATTTCATCAGAAACCAACAGGAAATATCGAATTCATATTTTAATTATTCGACATTTGGTTTTGCAAATTTTACATTTAGGCATGTAAATGTTATAATTTAGATAGTCTATATTTTCGTAGTATAAGTATAGTATGGAAAAAATATAGTCTATGAGACTCCGGCTAAAATTCACAAACATTTTCACAGATAATTTTCTAACTTTTTGTTACGTTTTTAAAATATTTTTTTTGTGAGCAATGCTATGTAATAAACCTTATGTGAGGTTCAGATTATCCTAGATAGCCTCTTAGTTTGATAAAATTATATCTTTTTAAGGCTCTTCTCTATTATTTAAAATAGTTGTGTATTTTCCGTCTTTTCTAAGAATGAGGCTGCTCTACCGCGAGGTCAGGCGCCTAGAGTGTTTGCTAAGTTCAAGCTTTTATCTTATTTACTCTCGATGGATATGTATGAGAATGCAAGAACGTCCTTTTCCAAATCAAATGTCTTCCAACTCTTCTGTCTGTCACATCGATTTGCATTTTCTCGAATTTTATTAGGATAAAATTAATGGATTTACATAACAACATATAAGATTGCTACCATGATAAGATTAAATAATGCAATGAGTAGACATAATTATAGGTAACCTTGTAACAAAAAATATACTTGTTACCGTTTATTGGCATGTGTGGACTGCGGTCACAATGAGGGAATAACCACACGAGACGCCGCCGAACATGCATCCATTCACTTCTGTATTAATCCCGTTAGTTCAATGATCCGAATAACAATTATCATTACCAGTACGTGAAACTTTTTAATGTTAATCGATTACTGCCAATCTACCAATCATAATTCACATCACGTAATAAACAGCGAGAAAAAGATAATAGGCATGCGTTTACAACTTATTTTTTCTTGCGTGACGGTAATGTCGGAAAGTTAAATTGCTTGAAATGTTTCTCACGGTGCTCGCGAGCTTAGGTACTCCGACAAGAGACATAGCGTAGTGCACCGCTGAATGACTTCTCTGTAATGCGCAGTATATCCGTGTTATTTGAAGAATCAACACGGATTCTATAAACGGGTTGACACAAAGGTGATATTATATTTGCCAACTCTGCGAATGGTGATAAACGTGTTATGACATTTTCCAGAGAAGCGCTAATTGGTTGGCGTGCACTCAGCAAAATAACAGTGACGATATCAGAAACTCGATATGGTTAGATAATCTGCATAACAGAATTCATAATTAAGATGAAGCGTTGCTGATTAAAGTAGAAGGGATTGTTGAAATATTGTAGAGACTTCAACACCTACTATCTGTATGAGTCAACGAACATCTGGTGTTATGCAAGCATTGACACAGCCGTCTATAAATAAATTAGCTACCTCTACATATTGACAAAGACCCTAATTACGTCTCTATACATGCACCTTCTGTTACTTATGTGGTATAAATACCTTAGTATTACGCGTCTTAGCCTTTATTCGATACACGTCTCAATCACATTCAAACAGTAGCATAGAAATGCCTAGACCTTATGGACTACAAATGCCGGCAGCGCGTTCTATTTGCGTTAATTTTTTTTGTACCTACACAAGAAAACATCAGCGGAGCCACGGTGGTGTGGCTAGGCGAAGCCACTAGAAAGAAGAACAACCTAATAAGCGAATGTTTGTTACGATTGGCAACGAGCGTGAAATTTGGGGCGATGGCTGAGCCGCTCACCAGATCGATAATTGATACGCACAACGAGCTCTGGATGTTATCATGGCCAATTTTAATGATTCAGGCATACGCTTTTTCTTGTAAGATTGTTGGATATATGTAAAGTATACATATATCCAACAATCTTTCGAGAAAAACGCCACGACACCGCCGTAAAATTAAAAAAATGTAAATTAAAATTATAATGAAATCAAATTGATGTTAGGTTTAACTTAGCCAAACATTTGCAATGTGTTTGGTGAAATATGTGAAACTATAACTACTTACTATAAGATCTTTGTAACCATATTTGTCGCAAATAAACCATTTCATTTCATTTCAAAAGTCATGATTCTAAAAAGCTATGGCACTCCGACTACAGTTGCATAGTTCAGTTGGTATGGCGGGCATCTCGTCACAAAATAGATATGTAGGCGTACCTAAAATAACGCAACTGCAGCTGAACACAGCTCGTGCCCGCAGTCCACCAAAGCCTTTAAATGGCGCCGAGTAACTGCATTCATTTGATTTGATGCTTTCAGGCGTGAGTCAAGTATGCATAACGAAATAAGATAGGACATAAATCTATCGTTCTAATGAAGTTAAATTGAGATTTATCGAACAATAAAAGCTATTAGTTAATAATACGCATAAAAAAACGCTAGTGTTTTAAAAAATAGTGATACATATTTACATAATAATATACTAGTAGTAGTAGAGGAACATACTTTGATTTTTGCTCAATTATTATAAAGAACGCGTTTTCAATATTTATGCAATGAAATCATGTCGTTAATATTTTCAAAAGTGGTAAAAGTATTTTATCATGGCATTTCCATGGAAATGCTTGGGTGTACCTACCCGTTTGTGTGAAAGCACGTGTCGGATTCAAATCACTTTGTAGGTGCAAGGTCAGTGGCTTTGTCGTTCGTTGGTTAACAAGGCACCCGGCTGTGACGTGATCTGGGTCCGATCGACTGACAGACGCCTCTCAATGCTACACTCGGACCAAGTGCTCTTATATCAACTATATTCTCATCAAATACAATATCGGTATCTACTTATAAAACCGTTTTATTTTAATGTTTCCCTAATTTTTTACAAAATATATATATATATATATATAAACAATACGCTAATATAAAAAAAAAACTAAAATGGTAAATGCCAAAAATGCCAATGCCTAGAAGAAGAGGAAAAAAATAATCATTTTTCATACCTAATATCATATGGCTCTAGTTCATTGCTAGTTTTCTTGCAACCAAACCTAATATTTTGCCATTTGCCCATAGTTCTTCACATTTGCACAATGGGTAGGTACTTAACTAATTTAAAGAGTAATAAAACTATATCTTAAAATTGCATGTCTTACTGGCATTTCTCTAAAAATAACTATAAGAACTAACAAAAACTAAAGAATATTTCGGAGTTGATTTGAAACAGTCTTGTTACCTTTTGTAGAGAAATCTTGCCAGAAACGTCAGCAGTCACGCGATTTACAAGTTTCTACCTGACTTCATAAGACTGACGAGGCAAAAAATAAATTGGTATTAACTTTATAGGTACTATAAAGAGATTTTCCACTCGAAACATTTATGTGTATATTAACACGTACTAAAACGGTGAAAGAAAACGAGGAGGAATTTTCGGTTCTAGAGCATGCCCTAGAACCGAAATTTCCATGGTACATGGCATTAGTTAGTGTTCCAATAAGCAACGATGAGCTTGCAACCTGTCACGTGGAATGCTAATTACTTGCAAAATGCGAACATGTGCCAAATGTAATGTTAGGAAGTGCATCTTACTACAGGGTAGCCTCAAAGATCTGCGCACTAAGTATATATCTAAGGATAACCATCTTGAGGAATACTTCTAGTCGTGAGCGTGTTTGTTTCTTTAGGTATATATTTAGTAGCTCGTCTATTGACACGAGCGCTCTGTTGTTGGTCGCTCCTACACCGCGCGGTAATCCGTGGATGGATGGGGCGATGGCTCTGCAAAGTAGATGATTTGATAGCGTGATGCCCACAGAGTACTTCTCTGTTCTGTGTGATAGTAGACTATCAGAATTGGTTGTTTTTCAATATTTTCGTACAATCTGTAGTGCCATGACAACAACTTTTGCTGTCGTTTGTGGCACAACTTGCTGTCGTCAGTACCTTTATCAAGTTTGCGCCACTACTGACTGACTACTTAAACCGTGTAAGTAACTTAACTTGTTCACTTTTGTGAAAGACAACGATCTTCATCGTCTAAATGGTGACTAATATCACGAAACAGAACAGACTGGTCACTTAGTAATATTAAAGTTGATGGGCCGTGACAGCCCGAGGGCATTTCCATAATAAATGGTTATGAAAAACCGAGCAACCCTTTATCCGTCACGCTCTGTACCACTATCTTGTCTCTATCGGCGCGGCCGGTTATGGTCTCGGATGATTCTACCTTAGGTAGGTAAGGAGTCCTAGTTAAAACAAACCAGCTACTATGAAACTAGCTAGCCACTTTAAAAAAATGCAAAGTAATCATATAGAATACGCAGTAGTTTCAAATTGGAACATTTCATAGGAACAACTGCGAATGATCTTTATTTATGTTGTTAACATAAATATAGACAATTTAGATATATTTCACTTAAGCCTAGAACATTAATATAAATTTATAACTATTTACTACTAATGATCGCATGTGAGGCTACTCTTGAAATAAAACAGAAAAATAACTAATATTTTATTAAAATTTAACAAACTTAACTGAAGATACCAGGCAAACCTCTACCTTTTTAAAATTATGATACGTAATTCACATAAAAACTCTAATTCTGTCACAGAATCAGCCTTAGATCTAATATTACACATTGCTTATTATTAGTAACCCAACCTTAACATTTATATTTTTAAAAATGTTTTACATATATTTTGGTATCGCAATTATAACATTATGTAGGAACATTATGTCTTGTTTGTATAATAAGTTACTGATTTTTAACATATGAGCGATTTGGAGAAATCTGTAAGCAGGCGATCGATGTCTAAATCAGGGCAACGAAGAGCCTCCACTGGACGCGCCACTAATCCCGACTTCGTTAGAGGTTGCACTAAGTTGACGTTAACGCACGACTTGATACGTTCCCAGAATTTCAAAATAACCGAAAAAAACTGACCGCAGCAGGCCTTTCAGGCGATGCTTAGTGTTCTAGCGTTAAACGTCGGATCAGACGCAAGATCTGTGGATCAGATCGTAACTACCAAAGTTAAAATATTGATATCGCAATCACAGTAAATTGTTATGGTATGAGTAGGTATCAAACATTTAATGACTGTTACACACTCTAGTCAGAATCGTTAAATTTGATTGCGACAGACTTTATTGCAGTGTGCGAGTATATATTCTATCGTCAGTTGCATTGTCTAGTTTAGAAAGACTTCTATTGATAGACATTGTAACGGTCACGGGAAGGTGGCGGATGGAATCGGCTCAAGAACGCTCTGTTTGTGATGGCAGTTAGGGTGGAGAGGCAATACATAGAGGGTATATGTTATACATAAAGCTTTTACAATATTTAGAAGTTTAATACTTGCGCTAATAATAGAGATTAAAATAGAAAGTTGCTCAAACTACTACCTATCTCAAAGTTACCGTCTTATATTATAGTCTTTATGATACAATGGACTTGTACCTCGTATGGCTAAATTAGTTGAATAATTTAGGCGTGTGCTGTCCGACCTTGAGTTTGCTCCGCACGGTTGCACCCGGTGGTTCCGGTTGTTTGTCTCGGTCCAGATACATTACTGCAGATGTGTTAATTTAATTATAATCATAACATGCAATCACCATATTATTTTGCACGGAATCGGGTAAGCGAGAGCTTATAATGCAGTAATAGCACTGCCGTATTGCGATCGATCCAATTAGGCCGGATCAGGCCGGTTATGTCATCGCGTAGGGGAAATCCTATGGCGATAAATCTTCATTCCCATACCTTATTGTGTGAATGAAACGGTACTTTGTAAAAAGTAGGTTTGTTTGTAAGCATGCTACGATAGTGATAACATTCAATTATGCGAATAGTGAAAGTATAAACCTATTCTAGAAACTTCATTTCATTTTTTACTACCTACGAACGCGATCAACACTGAAAAGTGCAAAAGACTAAACTAGTGCGTGCTAGAGTCAATTTACCAAAACCAAAAAGTGATAGTCTTTACTTCCCACCCACATGTCGAGGTTCCAGTACTTTCACGAGTGACATGAGACATAGTAATCCGATCGACTAGGTCTGCTGGTTTAGCAATCGGCAATCAATTTTATTCATTGAGCCAGTGAAATCAAGAAAGCGTATCCGTCTATGTTTCATCTATTTCTTTGGTGAACAAAGCATTCTGGATGGGATTATCGACTATCTTACTCATAGTTGGAGGACTGCTACCTAAGAAGGTACGCATATAACTGCTGAAAACCTGATATGGTTAGATAAATAGGATATCAAATAGATGCCCATGGACTGATGGATATCGTAGGTATTATTCGATATTAATTATATTTGTACACTATACTATTTTGATTTCAATCAATAAAAGAAAAGTAGGCTTGTATAAACGTAAAGGAACCCGTTATTATGTAGACCATGAGTGATCTAGAGTATGCAGGTACCTACTGATAATACGTAGCCTGATTTTGATCTTTACACACTACTTACTGGAGGATATAAAAGTATGCAATTGAATAGAAATAACTAGTAAATCTTGTGATTTTTAATTACAATAACAATGATAAATAACTCAACATATTTAATTGATAACATACATACATACATACATATAGTCACGCCTGTTTCCCAGAGGGGTAGACAGAGACCAAGGATTTCCACTTGCTACGATCCTGGCATACCTCTTTCGCTTCATTCATCCTCATCACATTCTTCATACAGGCTCGGCGGTTTAGTGTACATCTGACCTGGCCTTTTTCTAAAATGTCTCCAATTTGGTCAGAGTACGTTCGCCGAGGCCTTCCTTTACCAACTATCCCATTCACGCTCGCCTAATGGATAACATATGTAGAGATACTTAGATAATAGTCTCTCAGTGAAATTAAATAATTCGTTTAATCATCTCGACCTCGATCCACTTGTTCTGAAACCGAACTTAAATGAGAAATACTCGTGTGAATACTAACCTGTCCAATCTGCAACAAAAAAATACCTGCATACTAAGCTTACCTGTAGGTAAGCAACATTTATAGAAGACCAGCAAAAAGGGACGCTTTGAACCATAAATAATAAAAGGGCATCTTTTTATCCCACAACTTTATGGGGATGAATGCCTTGCAAACACCCCTTACTTCAAAAGAGTTTAATAAAAATAAATAAAAGTTGCAAATATGACGCAGCAGGATAATGGCTAAATGGGTATAAACATAACGCAGTTTTTCCTTTTTATAAAATAAATCCATAATTATAATTTTTATTATATTATTATATTTAACATGCCATTCCAATTCATTTTATGAGCAAGAATAGCCGCAGTAATACCTCCACCTGCCCACATCAACCCACAATCTGATTTATAAAATTATAATAGTAGTAATATTTTCTAAGAACCCAACGTTATTTTTGTCTTTCCAAATGTTAGTACATTTGTTAAGGTAATTGTAAACTGTAACTGTTGTCTAAGTCATATTCATAATCGTAAATGTTATAAATGTTTTTTCATTTAATTTTATA
This sequence comes from Perizoma flavofasciatum, assembly GCA_958496245.1. Classification (NCBI taxonomy): domain Eukaryota; kingdom Metazoa; phylum Arthropoda; class Insecta; order Lepidoptera; family Geometridae; genus Perizoma; species Perizoma flavofasciatum. Next base: position 10,025,869 of record OY292421.1, read on the forward strand.
ATTAATATTTGATGCCCGTAAAATGGGTTCACCTAAACTTATGTTTTGCAAGTGGAAAATGTAAAAATACATGGCTTAGTAGTGCGGCCCGCCATGCGCCCGGGAGAGGTAAGGGACGTTTGAGTCTTTACATTCAACCCACATTAGCTGGAACGTGTAGCCGACTTGACAAGGACGTCAGAAATCCACGTCGCCATAAACGTGCCGGATAACTTGAGTACGAACAAGAGTCTTTTCATAAAGGTCAAAAGCTAAGAAGGTACAGAAACTACGCAGTATACGAGTGTCGTAATGACGTCGGCGCCTGTGTTCGAACTGATGGCATCATTCTAAATCTGAGTCATACTCAAAGGTACTTGGGCACTGCGTTCATTTCCATCTGGGTTTGTTTACAAACAGGTCTTGCCTCCCGATGTGTTATTTTTATCATACAATTTTGAGCTAGACAAATCACAAATGCTATACATAATTAGAACGCTTATGAGGTACTAACCCTCGTATTCTTTGATATTTCTCCAAACATTCCTCCACTCCAACTCGACTCAGGGCGTCTTGAGGTTTCCTTCAAAATTTCCTCGTGCTTGGTAATTTTAGTTAAACATACTGAGGGTCTTTACAAAACTCAAAATGAGTATGATTCGAGTTGGAGTAAAGTCTTTACACGTCATAAATTCGTGGGAATTTAAATCAAATATGCAGGACTTGGTGGTCTATGTTAAATACCATAAACGTCAACTTTGAGGAATACTAAAGGTACATCGCGAGGTAAGGTTGAGATGACAGTTGGATCGTTTCACTCAGTCAAGGAATTCTGTCAAGGAGAATCCGAGTGGAGGACATTTTGTAGACTAAAATAACAAATCACAAAAGTGAGGTAGAGTCTAGTCGAGTAAATCTCGAGGTAATGTTTTAGAATACGGGGGTTAGACACGAATCGTAAGCATATAACGTCCCAGTGACATTATGTAATTCATTCTAATTTCCCCAGGGGCTAATGATATCCTTAAAAGCTATTTCGGTTTCTGACACCGTCGCGTGTAGGAGCTTGAGGTAATTTTGGTTTAAATAATCTTCCCGTAAATATTAATTTGATTTAGAATCAATTTACACGGCTACAATATTTTGCGCAATTATTTTTTGCACGTCTTTCTTGCCATAAGAATTCTTATGGAACCAAAAATATTGGGACTTTATATAACATTTACCTAAGCCGCACATTATTTTTTATTAATATCTACTTAATAATAACGTGAAGGTACTTTGCGTTGCCAATCCTACCACAAAACATGATATTTTCTTTGGCAGACGAGTAATTACTTACGTTCACTTCTCAAAGTGGATACAAAAAAGTAAATTGCAAGCTCCCTTGAATAATGCTCGACATCAATTAGCAAAAAAACTTCTTTCAAAAAGTAATGTTTATGGACATGTACGAAGGTGAAATTGTCTACCAGACGAGCTCATCGCGCCGCCATTGTACCGCGACCAACCAGCCTCATGAAATATGTACGCATCACTTCAAAGAGCCACCCCATCTTGCCTCCTACGTTAACGTGTTCCGTAGCGTAGGACTTATTGATAAAATTACAAGCAGCTATAAATATAGATTTCGTCGGTACTTGTACCAAACCGTTTTTAAGAAGTCCACCTAATTATATCTGGCTTGGCGAACTGTAACGGTTCTGGTCTCGCTTACATTCTCACATAATTTGTTTCGAAACCTGTTTGTATTGTACGATTGTAATCTTCAACAGAACCGGTCATTGAGAGCTATCCGCGAAAGGGTTCGTGATTGACCTCACCTGACGGGATCTCAATGGTCATTTTAAAACACAATGTTGAATATTCCCATTAGCCAAACCAAATTGATTTCCAGTTCCCTTTGATTTCGATGACCATTAGCATATCAAAGAGGGCTTGAGATATTTTTGGTGTGGTATTTTCCTCTGCAGACAAAGAGGATGTATTATGTGCCTAAAATGGATATTATGTATAGCATAATTATGATTATTAAATGTGAAAATGCTTGCTTTATTTTTGTGTCATTGATGTCCTGGCCGTTTTTAAACCATGAATACCTACTTTACATCAATTAATGTTATAAAAAATAACATCAAGCACCGCAAATTACGGACGTCTCATGAAAATTACATTTCCGCGCTTTAGAGTCGATTGCAAAAAATATTCCTAGTTTCTGTTCCTAGACAGCAAGTTCTTTGTGCTAAAGTAATAACACTTGTGTACTCATCTAGTTAACTAACTGTAACTGTAGTTATAATGATACCTTCACACAATTCACTATTTTCTCTCCTAGTATTAGTCAAACCAAATATTGACAGAATTTCTTCATTTCATAGCATTGACCTCTAAAATAGGTGGTTATGATATTTAAAGTTATCAATTTCATTTTGCAATAACCTTGTCCTAATGTATATATTCCTATTGTATTAGTATACAAATATAAGGTAAAATTAATCCTAAAAACTATTTAGTCATTAGATTAATAATTTTGTTTAGGGTGTTTACCCTAGATTATTGCTTGGGGAGTAGATGGTTTGTTCGTCTGGATATCCTTAGATAGGTTAGGTTGTTAGGTTTATTTTATGAGAACCCATGACGGGATGCTTCCTTGTATGCTTGCTTACTTGCCTACTTGCGTTCAAGTTGGAGAAAATCTTCCTAATCTGTATTTTTTTTTTCTTCAGGAATGGATTATAAGGGTAGAAACAAATAGGTTTGTATTCCGTTTTCATAATGTTTTAATACATACAGTACAAATAACTATTATGGTTAAAAAAGTTTAAATGATTAATTATTATGATATCCAATTTTATATAATGTTAAGTTATGTTTTACTAACACTGGGAACAGTGATATTACGTTGAGTTATTTTTAGGTTATTCTAATGATAGCTCAACGTAACATCCTAATTATATTTTTCCTACTTAAATTAATGAAGAGGATTCTTTTATATCAATTAGCCAGGTATAGTGAGTGCCAAATGTAGCCTAATATTTTGAACTAAATTCTAAGAAATACTTTCAGAAACATTGAAGTTTTAAAAATCAGAACTGTTGATCTACTTTTGTCGCTAATTTAGATACATTAAGTTTTTTCCATTTTCGTAACTTAATTGCTACTTGAGTGACTAGTTTTGGTTTTAGCAACTTTTGTATATCCCACGCCTTTAAAAATACGTTTCACTTGCCTTGTGTGGGCAGCAAGCAAAATTTGTCTTCATTAATGTTCATATTCCTTCAATGAATCTCAATTACTATCACTTCTACCGTGAAAAACATTTTTATTTCGCGAAACCTTGTAATTCTTCTATTCTTCTTTGTAAGCTGGTCTATTAAAACAAAACAATTGAATATAAAAAAAAACAATAACAATTTTAATTATATAGAGACTGGAAGTAAAAACAGAAAAATAAATAAACTAAAATTTCGACGAGCTCTACCGTAAACTTACTTGAATAATTTTCATCCAGATAAAAATCTGCCGATACTAGTGTCACCAGGGGCCACATTCACCTCGGTGCATGATATTTCCAAGGTAAACAAAGATTACGTAAACTCAATCCCACGTACGCACGTCACCGGATCGATTTTCAAACTTTCGAATACGCCCACTTACATTTTAGAAACAACTACCTACGAGTCCTGTCCCAGCTTCCACTTCACCAAGAACCGGCCAGTCTTTGTGCCCTTGAAATCGTACAGGTTATGTTATCGATAAAGCACAACACGCGCACTGACAGCTCGGACAACAATCACAGGTCAAGTTCTGAGCCGGTTTTCGATAAAAGTTCAATGAAAGTGGTGACAAACTTGAGAGTTTATTAATGTAATATCATTACGAGTCGCGTGTGTGGCGTTTTAGTAAACATACGACGTGTTTATGTGATTACGGAGCCGATCGTCGAAGGGGCGATGCTCGTGGCCTGTGGCCAAGCGCTGACTGAGCGAGCCGCGGCAAGCGAGACGAGTGCTGGGGCCGAAGCCCCGCGCACGCCGCGCCGCTCGCCGCCGATTGCGCGCGCCTATCTAACACCGCATCCCAAATATTTACCAATATGCCCCAAATGTTATTATTGTAATACCTGGAGCAAATTACATCACATGTGGTAAACATATCAAATCCTAATGAAATACCCCCGCCTCTCCCGGCTTCGCTCATGTGATAACCGGATAAAATGTAGCATACGTGTTATTCCAGTTACACTTATATACTATAACAGTAATCAATATCCAAAAATCCATCGTATCTATCCATATTCCCGATGACAGTATGATTAAAAAAATATTGTAATACTGAATCTAATAAAATAACACATCAAACCAATTGAAAGATTATTATGGCCAGCAGAACTCTAGTGGCTTCCTAGATTGGGACACTTGGGAATACCTTAATAAAGTTCTACCAAGTGATTGAATAAGAAAACTGTAGTCATCTGAAGCCAATTAATCTGCAACTGATCTCTCACATAAATCTTGCAAACATCTGCAATCAATGTATCGAATCTGTTATAAACGACCAGAAAATCCACCCCTTAGATAATTACACTAATCATTCCAGTCATTATTCGGTTGGGACCAGAACTGATGCCTATCCGAAATTGACCAATCTGAATCTACTCTTCATTTAACCTATACCTATTTGGTTAATGTTTATGGGTGCATTTACATGTTCCAGGAAAACCAGACTAAATGGAAGCAGTTGAGATTTTGGGATTAGTGCTAACTGAGCGCTCTGATTCTACATCTTGATAGTAATGGGGAAGATAGGAATAGAGAATGAACATGCGAGATAAAAATGGAACTATTAAAAGTAAAAATTAAGCTTAACTACCCCAGAAATGGAAAACAATTAAGTATCTACCTTACCTTGAGCGGTATTTATGTTAATTCGCCTTCAAAAGATACAAAATCAACGAACGCAAAAATTATTCAAGCTTATCAGCACCACCACACGCCTAACATTATAATGGATGATAAATATTTTTTGTTGTGGATCCTTCAATATATCAGAGAACTGGAGTGAAGTCACTTGGCTGTCAGGGACAAGTGATTGAGTCTTCACGGGAACCCGGGCGGGGGTGCAACCTGCGTCTGTGATACTGTCACCTCACCATTCATTTATTATAAGGAGTTTTAAGTTTCTCGGGGAACCCTGATATCGGAGTTCGAGTGCGAACTCGACATTTTCCTTTCATTTCATAAAGGTTTTGTACGGAAAGTTACTTTATCATCACAGAGTCATAAATCACTTGACAATCACACGGTTCAAATCATAACCATAACTCTACTTTGTAATTTGACTCTCCATTTGCTCTTCTTTGCTTTTGAGGTACCAATCGTGAATGTTAATGGTACACACCACCTCGTTCATATTAAAGTGTCCTACTCAAAAACGTCGTCAAAAGCATATAAAATAAATATGCCATTTAAACAACTTAAATAAAATTTTACATGGGCTTTATGAAACCCTCAAAGCACTCGTTAAGATGATAAGTGTTCCGTTTTAATATTAGATACGGAACTCTAAAAACGTGAATTTTAAGTATTGTCAATTTTGATAACATTACGGGATCCTAAGTATTATGAGTGGAGGGAAAGATTACAAGGGAACAAGGGTATTTTAAAGCGTGCATTTTTCTGGAGAATGGCTGTAAAAAAACACGTTGCTGTTTTGTTTTGTAACGTAGAAATAATGGTCAATTTGGACCAGGTAAGAAAAGCGTGTGGAATCGCCTCCCAACGAGAGAGAGGCAGGTAGTTGTTATGGTTCAAGTTGTTTATGTCAGTGTAGCCCACTAACCCGGGGCTTGAAGCTTCGAGACTTCCAAGAAAGCCGCCGGGGCCACTCACCGGCAAGCGTTAAACTCGATAAACGTGGAAATAACATCGGACATCTATTTATTGGACACGCAACGGTTTCAAGTTGCGATCGACAAGTTAGAGTAAAAACCAATAGGTATCGTACCTATTAGTTTTTACTCAAACTTGGTCGTTTTGAGCTTCACGATGGTTTCAGTTCAGATAAGCTAGCTAGAAGATAAAATCGAAATGTTGTGATTTTACGAAACTAATGACTTGGCAATGTTTCAAAGACATCAAAACAGGGCTAGAGCTAAACACAGAAATATACAGATCCATAGAAATATGAAATGGTCACTAAAACCAAATTGCTGCAACATAGCTCACTAACAACATAAACCGGCCGAGCCCCATTACTAACGGGAGAGCTCATCTGCGGGCCATTTCCTGTTCAGACGTGGTTCAGACATCGCATGTTCCTATCTACAGCAAGTAGGCAAAAACATACAGTAGTACATATCGCAAACCAATATTACGAACCACGGTTTAAGGATACCAGCCCTCAAATTAATCATTCAATGTAATCCACATTCTGTTTTTTGTAATGTTGTATGTACAAAATAATCCCATTCACGCTAAGCACCAACTAGACGTTGCTAAATAAAGCCGCGGATAATGCAGACTGTTTACATTCGTTCTACAGGAATAAGTTGTAACTGCTGTAGCATTGTGAGCGTACGATTCTCATTCTTGAACCTTTTCAGATGCACAGTTTAATTCTCGCCAGACGAATGCAGCGGGCGCCAGCCACCAAGCGTCGCGCCGCGCTCTCCGGGAGACATAAAAACGTTCATTTGCATTGCTGCTCTTGCCGCTCTTCCACTATTTATCCAATGTTACACAGCCGTATAATAAGAGAACACGGGGAGCTTTGACGACTGGTGCAAACCCATTAAAAAATCCGTGTAAAAATATGCATAAGAGCTCTAGGGATAGCTAATTACCCGGCTGCTATCGAGGGCTGCTGCACGGTATTTTCACACTTAACAAGCCTGACAATAAACTGAACTAGAATTTGCTTTTATAAGTCTGGAAGTTTGCCGAATCTGCCAACAAATTATTATTTTTATCAACATTTCGGACATCTGAAGAATGAGAGAGATAACAGATTTCATAGGGGTTTAGATAATATTGGCATTTATGAATGTACTGTTTGAAGTAAGGAAGCATATCAAAATACTAATAAATACAACGATTGCCGTCTTATATAAAATGACAATTTTTCAAATTGTTTTTCAAATACCTTTGCAACATTCTAAAATTTGAGCTAAAAGTATAATATTACATATTATTTCAATGTGATCCGACGGTTTCCATTGTTCTAGGAAGCCGAGCTAAGTTTAGTAAGCAGGTATGCCTCACCCAACCCAATAACCATGTAATAACAACTTATCTTCATAGCTGCTTTCATTTCCGTGTTCAAGTTTCGCCAATTTTCAGACGGTTTCCCCTCGTGGAACAAAAATAACAGAAGTGATGAAGGTTTCGTATGGTATAGATGTGTAGCTAGGTAATGTAACATGAGGAGTACGTTATAGTATATATAAACTTACTCTTAACAAAAAATATTTTTCAAATTGATCCTTAATTGACGTTAATATCGGTGAACATACATAAAAAAATGCATGTCATGTTATAGGTTTGTTTTCTTGAAACCTAAAAAATATCTTTGGGATCTGCGTTAGAAAGAACATAATAATGTAAATACTAGAAAAGTATCGACACTCGCAGAGCTTGGAAACGGGACGTGACGTCGTTTTTGATACTCAAGTATTCTGGGATATCGTACCCAAAGTCAATCGTGATTTAGTGGTTCGGGCTTTAAGCGAACGATAATTTTCATACAAAAAACTGCTTACTGCGTGAGTGACGTCTATAGTATAGGTATTGCATAGGTCAAATACACACAGCAGGCTTAAAGATGTTGGTACGAATATGTAGCAAGATCCCATTGAGTACGGACTAACTAAAGGGTAGCGCTTTCGTTTATCGTTTACGCTTCGAGAGCTACCTATCTATATTATAGCTAGAGGGCTGACCAGACTCCCCGTAGCCCGCTCGGACCGTCCCCGTGCCGCAATCAATCCAGCCGCTTTTATTACTTTGCTGCATAAAAAAAAACCACGGCAACAAAATATTATAATAAAATACGACTGCGACAGTTGTGTTTACACCAATTTTCATTATGCTAAAAAAATACATTGTTTCACTATATTCAGCAGCTGTTTTCGGTATTTGCTTGTTTCAACAAAAGGTTTATTGTTACTATATCTGACGTGATCGGTTGTGTACTGACCACCCAATTTAGTGTAGACAAACTTCTTCAAAATGTAATGGCATTACATTTAAATTGGATTTTTTCTTTATACCCTTCTAGCTTCTGACCACGGCTTCGCCCGTAGTACCGCCCGAATAAAAAGTAGCATTTCTGTTAATCTAATGTATAAACTAGATTACTGTGAAGTTTCATCAAAATCCGTTCAGTAGTTTCTGCGTGAAAGCGTAACAAACATCTGTCCTCACAAACTTTCACGTTTATAATATTAGTAGGAGTTTATTAATAGGTAACACCCGGAGACGAAACTATCCTGCCAAATGTCATGGGGAAGTATTATCTTCCAAGGAAGGCAAAACACATAAGTTAGGCACCTGCCTAATTTATGTAACTAGTAAGTATTTACTCATATTTATGGTAATACACAACAAATTCCACGAATCCGACAGAGTAATTAACAACGTTGAAAGGGAGTTGTAGAAAAATAAGTGAAATACCTTTTTCCAGAAAAATAAAAATGAGTGCCTGTTTCAGGATCAGGCTCGGACCGGTTTAGGGTCGGACGAATCCCTTAACTGGCGGACCGAAAGGCCAATTAGATCAATTAAATACTTAACGAGTTCAGCCTATTTTACTTATACCCCTGGGTTATACATTTTATTTTTTAAATGTCCAAGTATAATTTAAGTAACCTCATTAGGTAAAGAGCCTTTAGTAGCTTAAATACATAGATAAATATATACAACAAGAAAAGCTCTTTTTGCTACTTTGTAGACTATTCAGTAAAAATGGTACTTAAAGTCTTAAAATGGTGATTATCGTTTCGGGGACCACTTGCCTAAAGTATTCAATTACATAAATTTCCTTCTCCTAAACTCCTATTAAGCAATGTAAAGTCATTAAGCATTAGGTTAATCTTCTGTTATAGTATTTATAAACATGAAAATGACTTTTTTGACTTGATTCAGGAAAAAGTTAGGTATATTTTTTAAATATTTTTATGACGTTTTTCAAACCAAACGATGTGTCACTTATGTTCATTTAAGACAGATTTACTAACATTAATATCAAAAGGTTATCCGAAAGAGATCGCTTTTAAGCGATAAGACCGCCCATTTACCCTTAATTTTAATACATTATTGTTTATTTTGTTCATTTTCATAAGGTGTACAATAAAGTATTTTCATTCATTCATTCATTCATCTCGTAATATGAATCATTCGAGTATTAATATATTTTCTAATTAGATGAAAGTTAAGAGCATACTCGACTGTGCCCAAATGAATGAACTAGCTCGTCGAAGCGAACTCGACTCGGTAGACTCGACTAAACTGATTTCCGTGAGACCAGCCGATGGGTACACAGTGTAATACAATTAGACTAGACATTAAGGATTCCATAAACTTAAAGAGGGAAATGCTTCAGAAACTGGCTCTTATTTTTCTTTCGAAATAATGGAAACATTTAATACAAAATAACATACTCATATACTCGTACGTAGTACAAGGAGAAGTATCTATTTAACCGCCAAGTAATAATGTTCGCTTTCCTGTGTTTTGAAGACTTATAAATGTTGTCTTTTAGCCAACGCAAGATGTCAATTATATCGGGTAGGCTTGTAGAAATAATAAAAAAATCTAATCTAAAATATTTAATGAAATGAAATAAATTCACCATTCTACCTCTATATTCGAGGTCACACAGACAAAATTATCTACTAAATCAGCGTTAAATTATCACAGTCTGTATCATCGTTAACTCTTTAATATACACAACTAAAAAAAAAACGAAGATCAAGGGTGGAAGAGCTCGTTCATGAGTCTGTTTCGTTCTGACGACCTCTTTGGCGCAGTGGGTGAAGGCCCGCCTGAAACGCAGAAGATTGAGGGTTCGATTCACGCCGCGGGAAAAATGTTAGTATCTGCAAATATTTGTCTCGTGTCTGGGTTTTTTTGTTAATACATGTTATGTAGCTTCCACAATACAAGCTCAGCTTAGTATGGTGCTAGATGATGCTATTTGAAAATGTCCAGCATTATTATATTATTATTATTATTATCCTTTCTTTCAATCTACTTTCTATTTACTAGAGAAGGCGACGTTCTTATCTAATTTTCCCTCGCAACAAATAGTAAGTTACGAGGCAAAAAACAGACAAGGTATTTTTGTCTATCATAATATCTGTGATAGAGCTATGTTTACTTTAGTTGTTATTCTTATATTATAACTTAACTAATTATAAAAATAAAGATTTATAAGCTGACTGTAAGAATTCGTTACTGAAGTAAGAAATGTATTTAAAAAACCGGCCATGTGCGTGTCGGGCCACGAACAATATAGGGTTCCGTAGTTGCCCATAAACTTATATTTACTAACTGTTTTACATAACTAACAATTTCATCTTCTAATTTTCTATGGATTTCTTACGAAAATATTATTAGTACATTTTATAAGTTGGTCGTCTATTGCTCGTTAACTTGTAAAGCCTACTTAGCTGTGATAGTTTTCCTTTTAATTTCGTTATATATAATACTGCCGTGAATTTAATCACATATCCAAAGCAACCGTTTAGCGGCAGGGGGGGGGACACTTGAATCTAAATTAGCACTTTAACTAATTATTAACGGATTCCTGAATCGAAAAATGGTTTAAGCTTACTTTAAATATTTTTATTTACACTTTGTCGGCGTGATTAATATGTATACTCATGCCAAATTACAGTTTTCGAGTACTAAGAGTCCCTGAGATAAGCCGCGGACAGAAAGTCAGACAGACAGATAGACGGACGGACATGGCGAAACCTCCTTGCTGACTACGGAGCCCTAAAAATTCATTGTTTGTCGCATAGTAAATTTCCCATAAATGTATTTCAGTTCTCAATAGTCTCAAGAGTTTTTGTATTCAGCGGAAAGGTACCCAGAGCAGAGCAGAAGGGCATTCACAAAGAACCACTGAGTGTTTCTAACCTGTAATAGAACCCTAGACAGTTGCAACTAGTCGCAAGTGGTTGTTACTTTGAACGCAGAGAATTATACCCTCGCTCGTTACCCACTGAATACCTCGTAAATGAGACTCCTTCATACGTCCTTCATGAAATCACACCCTTTCACTGACCATCAACAGAAACGAGAGGATATTTTTTTAAGTAGGTGAGTACCAGAGAAAATCTTTTCGTAGCGTTTATTCGTGAAAATCTATGTTTTATTCAGGAAAAAAAATCAGGAGACAGTCTTTTGTGTATAGTATAAATAATGAACTTTGCACGGCTAGTTCGGCACAATTGCAGGCTATCGGAAAATTCTTTTGAATGAATATTCGCATAGTGTTCAGAATTCTGGTGCAATTAATAGATTTTTATAGGCTATTCCTTGTACTTCTGTGCCATGTTCTCGTTTTAGTTTTGTCTGCTGGTTTTAGGACAGCTGTAAATAATAATATGTTTATTCAAAAATCAAGCATTTACATAATTACGATCAATGAGAAAAAACCGGACAAGTGCGAGTCTGACTCGCGCACCGAGGCTTCCGACAAGCTTGTAAAACACCAAACATTGCTCTAACGAAAATATAAGTCGGATAGAAAGACAAACTTAACTTTGTTGTTGAAAAAATGTTCACCCTTACATCGATATACGTCACGGTCTATTCTCCAACTGCTCCAAGGGACCGTAGACCTACGTTTTTGATATTAATTTCAAAATGATACATATATGCGTTCCTGAGGAAAATGGTCTTGACAGACTGACAGACGGACAACGAAGTGATCCTATAAGGACTTGTGCTGTAGACATCGCATTACCTTCCATGGAGTTGAACTTATTTGATAGAAACCTTTCTATGTTGTAAGTACACGAACTTTGATTTACTGAATTTTACTAGTTTGATGATAAGAGTAACACTTATTATACACACATTATGCAAAAGTAATAAAAATGTACCTAGTTAGCAATAAATTTGACAATAAGGTTTGCTCTATTCGGTACGTAGGCTACTACGCTCATTACACACATGAACTGGACGAGATTACACGTGAAATTGCAAACGCTGAACAATGGTTGCATTCGCATATTCAGCAAGACGAAGTGAATTTTGCGAGGAGAGCCGCCAGCCGTATACTGTCCGAAAAGAAAAATGTGGGGCGGAGGGTACGGTGCGAGGTCGACGACCTCGTAGGGCGGGGGCCGTCCGTCTACAGCCTTCAGCGCCTACCCAGAACCTTACATTATTTAACGCGATCCACGAACTAACGACGTGTGTTCCCCATTACATCAACGACTGATAGACTAAATAATCCACGGGGAATATTCATAAATATACAGGACAATATAGTAGCGAAAAGGGTGTCCTCAGGCGTAAACAACATAACTAAACGGAACTTTATTTTTAAAGGACAGGAAATATAAAGGCTCACTACGATACGAGTTAACCATAAATCTATCCCTTGAGACGGCTTGCAGCCAAAGTCATCTATTATTCAGAACAGCAGACTGGTCGACTCGTGAAAAATTATGAACAGAAGATAAAACTATAATTTTACCCTTTTCTATCCTCATAGCGCGTTATAGGCAACTGGACATAAAGATAAGTATGAATGGACTAGCTTTTGCCCACGGATTCGCCCCCTTGGACCTGGATAAAAAGTAGCTTATGTGTTTTATTCCAAAAACTATCGTGAACTTGACTATTCATATTGTAAAAACGGGAATTTTCACGTACTGCACTATGAATTTTCGTATTTTTGTGAAATTTCGAATGTTATTTGGAATTTTCGGTGCCTTCACCGATAGTGCAGTACCTGAAAAATCCCGTTTTTACAATATGATTAGCCTATGTCTTATTCTGATGTAAAATCTATAATACTGTAAAGTTTCATCAAAATCCATGCAGTAGTTTTTGCGTGAAAGAGTAACAAAGTCCATCCTCACAAACTTTAGCGTTTATAATAGTAGAAGGATTAAATTGTTACTCATATAGTTCAAAAGATTATCGTTTATTCGTTTCCAGCCATTCATGAAACAGTGAACGAATTGATTGACATCTGTGCAATCAACTACCCTCGATACAAGCCGATAAATGACGGCGGAGATTCCTCGATCCAAAAAACCCCCGGATATTCTCGGCATTGATCAGATATCTATCAGATAGGCATTCAAGTCCTTTGTATATGATTATACCAATGACATGGTGGACATAAAGGCTTGAATTTAATACGTAGATATCGTTGTGCAGATACCAACGCTACAACTATGGATGTTTTTTGTAAATTTTTGTCGGTGACGTGACGACAACGGCTTCGACTCGACACAAACATTTTCATTATTCCAATTTCATTTATTCATGCTTAATGTCCTACATTAGACCTAGTGTAGCTCACAAGTAGGTTGGTAGGTACATTGGCCCTCTCAGGGCGTTCTGATAGGTTATTTGAAATTATTATTATAACAATTACAAAAATTATGCATTATTGGCTTATATAAAAAGCAGCATTATGGTTCATTCTGGTTCGGCTTCAGGGACTAAGGTATTTTTAATTGATACTTTTTTGTTATAAATATCTACCTATAAGTTAGTAGGTATCAAACAAACCAAAATTGTTTTACTTCTCTGAATTCATAAGAGCACGATCTCAGCTTATACAACACTGTCAAAAAGCAGAATTAGAATATGGAAATGTGTTCCGAATCTCGTCGCCATTTCCATATAATGATAGAATTTTTCATCACGTGGTGTCACCACCTTGCTATATTTCAGACGCTTTTCAATTGCATCCACTAGTAATATTAAGATTGTCTTTGAATAAGGAATTCATACAAAAGAATGCAAATCTGGTCTTCCACTTTTCTTGCGCTATTTGCTGGGTAAATTTACCGAATTCAAACATGTTTATTGGTCAATGGGCGTTATTGTCCGCAACAGTTCCATTGATGAAATAAGTATATGAAACGACTGTGACGTGAAGTTAGGTACAAAGTATCTAATGAACGAACATTTGTTGATTTTTCTATTAAGGCTCTGGCGCTTATGACGTAGCTTGGCTAGGTCTTTCCAGCTTCCATCAGCTTACATTTATTTGGATGAGTGACTAATGCAAAAAACATTTGAATGCTTCTGTGATTTTTAAAAAGCTAATCATATATATTGAAAAGCTAACACAAGAATTAAATGCTAATAAATGCTTTAGCCACGTTAGACATCGAGTGACCGTGCCCTACATACGAGTCACGAGTAGGTGCTAGGTACACCTTACGTTTTGCAAAGGCTTTCAATTTGCACTTTAAAATATGAACGAAGACTTTTAGGGTTCTGTAGTCAACAGGACATGGCGAAACAATAAGGGTCCCTTATTGTTTCACCATGTCCGTCCATCTGTCTGTCCGCGGCTTAGCTCAGAGGCTCTTTAGTACTAGAAAGCTGTAATTTGGCAAAGTCTAAATAAATGTCAAAAATAAAAATCTTGATATTCAAAATTTTTGTTAGAGTCAAGTGAGCAATGCTTACATAGTTTTTGAACTTGTGTAATGTTTGTTTTGGTGAACATTCATGTTAAGTATTTTCATTTAAAATTAAATCTTACCCAAATAAGGTTCAATTCGCATGTGAATCCAAATAACTTTCAAGAACCTATTGGATTCATAAGTGAATGATTTGAAACTTATATATATGTATATGATGACAAGGTTTATGGAAGTATAGGCTCAGTCATAGTACTAGGAAGTGCTTGTCATATCGCTGCTTGTCATATCATACCTTGCTTTGCTAGTATTTTGTTTCCTACAAAATACTAGCACTACTTGTCATATAAAAATAAAGTTTAAATCGTTCTTGTGAATCAGAATACTTATAAAAGCTCGATTGTGTTCCTTATTTAAATTATGACTAGGATTAATTTGAAATGAAAGTATTTTCAGTACTGCCGACCAACCAAATGTTACAGAAAATATTTGAAAGGTATTAGAACCCTGGTTTTTAGAACAGATATTTTTTATATGTATGTACTTGAAAGCCCTGGTACCGGATTTCACAAGTACGGCTCATGGCTAGCACCTACGACAATTTTTTGACGGCTTATTTTCAACAAACTTTAAAAAAAGGAGGAAGTTCACAATTTGTGTGTATGTTACGCGATATTTTCCCAAATTTGGAACCGATTTTAATGATTCTTTTTTTCATGGGATATTTATTCTTTCACAGTTACCTATAAAATTTGTTTTTACGAACACTTTCCTCTTTTAGAGATACCAAGTAAATAAAGAATAAAATTACCTACCAGGCCGAGCTAATCCGAAACAATTTTGCTCAGGTGATATTTCTTACCTTCGAAATAAGTTAGACACAGCTAGGCACTAACGACCTGCCCGCGGCTACGAACGCGATCCGATTTGGTTACATTACTGTTGATATTTCGTATGCCGTTTCAGAATCACTTTTTTGGGATTACTTTTTTACGACGTGTTTGCGTAAATTAAATTTAGGTACGTTTTATTTTAATGATCAAATAAATTGGAATATAATCAAATCTAATCAATTTGATTGTATTTAGAAAGTAACGCCAACACACAAACTTAGTCGATGCCTTCACGTACGTGAAAATTCCCGTTTTGTTATTGAATTCTCAAATTCACGATAGTTTTTGGAATCAAAATACACAGACTCTCGTGCAAAAGACATCAACGAGGTCTCTTCAACTATAATTAAATTATTAATATTTTCGTGTATTTATAGGTACATCCTACCCTCTCTAAAAATTTACGCCTGTTCCAATCTTTGTTGGATTGTATTTTAATTGTATTTTTTTTGTAAAATAATTCTATAAGTAGTTTTTGCATAGATCTTAAAATATTACTTGCGAATTTGTTCTCAAATCGGATAAGCAGTTTTTGCAAAAATCTTAAAAAACTACTCGCGGTACCTACTAAACTTTTGTGTTATAGATTAAAATCAATGATAAAAAAAGTCTTTGGAACCCGTCGCTAACTTTTATTTATTTCAATTAATAAGTATACCCACCGAATAAAATAGTGATTTGAGTGTCCTAGTTATGGTTGCTCGTAGTTTATAAATCCTACTACTATTATAACCGCGAGAGTTTGTGAGGATGGATGTTTGTAACTCTTTCATGCAAAAACTACTGAACTGAAGTTTTTGATGAAACTTTACAGTAATATAGTTTATACATCAGAATAACACATAGGCTACTTTTTATCCGGGTACCACGCGAGCGAAGCCGTGGGCAGAAGCTAGTTAATAATAAGCGCAGACATATTTTGGCAGGTTAGTTTCCTTGCCATACCGTCGGAAATTCATTGCCAAGTAAATGTTTACCAGACTCCCAGGAGGCTTTGGCTTTGTGAGTCAGCCTCCTTGCTGACTAAAACACATCAAGACGACAGCGGCTAGACGTCGTCGTCTGCGCACTGCGCGATTAGAAATATCAGAATTTAAAGTCACAAGCACCTACTATACTACTAACAAAGCTTACAAAAAACACGCAGCTCGAATTGAAAAGTTAGGGAGTAGGTAACAGGTGGAAAACATTTCGCTATCAAGCAAAATTGTTGCTGATTGTGTTGCTTTGAGTATTCCAAAATGTTAGTAACAAAGTAATTCGATACTACAATTCCAGCGACTATGTAATCATAATTACACTGTTCGCAGTCGATCGATGTCTGACCCAAATCTGCATTTGAATGAAAGGCTGGCTGAAGTGCCCCAAGTTTAGTACAATCGCTGCTTGATCTTAATAATTTCAATCTCGCAGTTGGAATAAGCAGCTGCAGATGGCAGTGCTGGATTAAGGAGCCTTAACATAGATTTTGCCATAACGTATGTAAATGCATAAACGTATTTCGACACCATTAATCATCGATATAAATGACTAGCTTACGCATGCGGCTTCGCTCGCGTGATACTACATAGACAAAGAGTAACTTATATACTATTCTGGGTCACTAAACTCTATATAAGTACTCCAAGTTTCATCCAAATATACATTTATAATATTATTGTACTAAGAAGGATAGTAGATTTTTTTTACAATAGTTGGATAGGATGGTAGGAAATAGGATAGGATAGGTTATTTTGTTTATTAATAATACACAGCAATGGTAAGATTAAATACTAAGAAAGTGACTGATATCATAGCCCAGTTTTAGTTTTACTTTAACTGGTTTTTGCTGATATAAGAGAACTAACTAATCTTTTTGTGGTTGCATAGTTAGCGTGGACAGACTAACGTTGTTTGTGCGTATGTTTGAATGATTGTAGTTTAGTCTCGCCGCGGAACTTTTGATAAAGATTGTAGAACGAAATAGCATATATATAGGCTAGACGCGTGGTACCTTATTATAGGTACCTATATAGAAAACTAGTGTGTAAAGGTAGGTCTACCTGGTACACTACACACCAAAGCCGCTTATAAATGACCGTGAAAAAAGCAGTTCTGCCCCAAGTCAATGCCCGAAACTTTCAGTATCTGGCCTTGGGCTTTATAAATAGGCATGGCAAAGCTAGACTTTCTCCCTCGCATTTCTGAGATCGCATTTCCCCCCAAGAAATGCTATCTTTAAAATTCCATATGATAATCAGATGCTATTAGCTGTATTTTGGATATTAATACTCATTCTTCTACAAGCTGGGCACGCCTTTAATGCCATTGAGGAACTTTAAACCTCCGCATTTCTGTAATGGAACCAGACTCCAGGTCAAAGTTCTCCACAGAAACGTAGGTAATAGAGACCACGGTGTTTACTGGCTGTACCTAGAGAGAATCAGTATTTAAACCTGAATCAGTGAAAAAATATATCCAAACCTTGTATATAATATCTGTGTCCAAACGAAACAAAAAATTCACTAAGTACTGACATGAATTTAATGGATGGGTGAAAATGAAGATTGCGTTAGCAAGGCGCATAAAGAAAGAATACTTTCAGCAGCAACTCGCAGAAATTTACGAAATTACGGTAAAATTGCTTTCGCGTTTAAATCCCTAAGGTAACCTCAATTCTTCTACTGTTATTGTATTCTGTGGTTGGCTTAGGTGTTCGATTTTCGAAATGTTTGATTTTGAATTTGGAAATGTTAGCTTGCCGGCCACGCAGTAGGACGTAAAAATTTATTCCAGTGAATCCCCATGGCATTTTCACCTTTATAGCTATTGATACAACGTATTAATAAGGATGCCAAAAATCACATTATTCCCAATGGCACTTTCACCTTTATAACCACTAAAGGGATAGTCAGAGGCACGTCCAAACATATAGTTTGACACATGCGTTACTGCTGCATACAAAACAGTTCGAATGCCCGTTGCCGCATAATAGAATACTAATTCAAAAAAAAAATTGCCCTTTGCGGATTTGGAAGGCGCAATTTCACCAATGTTACCTGCAGGCCTTTGCACTAAGAAAAATGATCGATGAAAACACTATATTGGTTCAGAAACCGACATATCTGTTATTCATTTGTTTATTACTCGTAAAGTATTTATCACACAGGATCTGAAAATTAGGCTAACAGACAGTGCTACCATTTCCAATAGATACAAACACGGACATAGAAAGAGGACTCAAAAGTCTTGTGTAAATAATAGTGTAATGTGGTGAAAGTTGTGTAAGTGCTACCTTCAAAGAACATATGAACAAAGTATCTTCCCCTTAAATAGAAACACATTTATAGCTATATTTTTTTCTATAAAACTAGGTCAGAGATAAATAACTAATTAGCCCAACTTAACTAGATTGTAATACTTATTACAAGGATACATTTACTTACTTTTAAACTGATAAAACTATTCTGGATAGGAAAAAAATTACTCAAATTCGTATATTCCTTTATTCTTTCTTATTGTTCTGAAACTCCTCTGCTTACTAATGTCCGTTGACACGTAATGCCGCATGTATTGTACTTGCGACGCGCCCCGGCTTCGCATGGGTCATGGCCATATATCGTGCCTTTCGGTGGATTTTCCAAAAAAAAAATCATACAAACCTTGCCCTGACAATTATTATTACGAACACAAAAAATATCAGTCAACTCGATCGAGCTGTTTTCAAGTCAATCTTTCATACAAGCGGCAATTGATTTTTATTTATATACTATACTGCTGCTAGTTTCTTTGATCTGCAATCATCCAAATATAATCGAATGCGTTGTTGCGCCAGTCAGGTAAGTGGTACCTATTTTACGACCGACTTCAGTGAGCTGAAGCGCTAGTCGTAGCATAACGGAAGAGCAGACAAAAATGATTTCAGTCTCTCTCTTTTATAACAGCAAGGAGAAACAGTATGTCTTCACTTTTGTAGACAAAATGCATGTCTTGGTACTCATGCCTACAGAAGTGCCTGCCGTCTTAGTCATCATCTCTAGCAAGTCTGCCGCCTTGCTCCAGCTCTGGCTGAAGGATTAGAGTGGTGATTTGACAAAGTTTCAGCCACTTCTCTCAGCTACGTTGTGGACCCATTCATTGGAGTGCAGGCGAATGGCTTTCAATTTCAACAGATTATTTGTCTTTTCCTTTGATCAGGCTGTTCAAATGAATCTTGAACTAAATCTAGACTCAATGTTATATTTTAAAATTATAGCTTTGAAAACTGTCAAATGGATAGCCTAGTTTAAATAAATAAATCTATACTATAATAAGAACGTAACAGGTCAAATTCTGCTGGGGCTGGGGCTGGGGCTAGGGCTGGGGGACATAAAAAAACATCATCATCATCTCATTGAATCACGACTAGCTGAAACATTTTTGGTGGGCGACTTTTATTTTGTTTTTTCTTCGAAAGAGTAGGCAAAATAACATGGACACGTGAGGATTTGATGCTATTAGAGTACCTGCAGGATAGAAACCGTAAACTTGAGACTGCAAGCGTACCTTCGCTTGCAGTCTCAAGTTTACGGTTTACGGAACTATATGACTAGTATATTACATATATAGTTTTTTTTTGTAAATACATACATATTATACATAGAAAACACCCAGACCCGAGATAAGTATTTGCAGATACACACGTTATATAAACATTTGTCCCGCGTCGGGAATCGGACCCGCAACCTTCTGCGTCTGAGGCGGGCTTTCGCCCACTGCGCCGCAGAGGTACCGTTTACCGTTAGTATTATATAATCATAAAAAATCAACAAGTCAAAATCCAAAAGAAATCCCCACAAAAAACGTTGAAAAATACATGTTTCTAATTTGCAATTTACCAAAGAATACAAGCTTACACAGGGTATCCCAGAATAAGTACCTTATATGACTATGAAAGTGGATTAGTTTTCATAAAATATTCTTATTTCCCAATTTCTTTTTATTAATAACTTTAAATTATGTACTTATTTGTAACATCCTTAACATTTATTCATTATTTGTAACCAGCTCAGCTGCTTTTCGGAGTGACTTGCATTTAGCCGGTTATATTCTAATCTATATGTCAAATTCACACTCTACGATTTTAGAGCAGAATTAGCAATTGTAATTAAATATTTTTAAATATATTATTATGAAGATTGGTAGATTATTTTTATTTGAAATCTAATAATTATTATATTTACAACCTCTGACGTGTATTTTCATAATCGATTGCAATAGAACCTATCAAATATCTATCTTTGAAGTCATACAAATATATTCCAAATAACCGCTTTTCAGTCGGATAAGCCGCTTCGGAGGTAAATGGTAACAGACAAACATACAAACAAACAACCTTTTATGGCAAACGCATATGCGTTGGCCATTAAAGGTTGTTAAGGTTGCCCGAATATACACGGTTCGTATGTCTCGGGTAAAAAGTGTCAAAAGTTTTACAAACTTTCATTATGACGTCTTTAACCAATTACGATACAGAAACACGTTGAACGGTAAAAGTTGGCAAATGTATCAAAACACAAGCAATTTTTACGGTAGATTTCACAATCAATAAAAAGTTCCGCCTCTGATACGACACAATCTTGAATAGCCAATAATGCATCTCGATCCCCGATTTATTCCATCCAACTCATAAAAGTTTCCGAGAGAGGGGCGCCGTGCCGTGGTCGTACCTACATAATCCAAGTTTATAGAATAGACTATGACTGTACTATGACATGTACGTGCTTATAACGTTGAAGGAAAACATCGTGAGGAAAACGGCAAGCCCTAGAATAAAAATACAAAGCCATAATGTACCTACAACAAGGTAAAATGGACGATAGATAAAATACTTGTTTTTAGGACTACATATTTATATTGATATTGAATTAAAGTTTTTATCTGCATACGTAGGAGAAAGCCATTCTAACAAGTAGGTATTGCGTGGATAATAAAACGTCGATAAAGTCATATAAGGAACGTGATTTAGGTTTAGTTTGATGAATTTTATTTATATGTTAGTCAGTGCTAACATATTATGGCTGTCACGAAAAATGCTAACTGTTATGCAAAACGTGGCCATGTGCCAAATATGTAAGAAGAAAATGTAATGTCTTTTAGAGCAGGCAACGCATCAGCCCCACAGACGTTGCAGGTGGCAATATGCGACGATAACTGCTTTCCATCAGGTAGGCCATATGACTGTTTGTCTCGACATCCTACAATCCTATCCTAATCCTACTTATATTATAAACGTGAAAGTTTGTGAGGATGTTTGTTCCTCTTTCACGCAAAAACTACTGAACGGATTTTGATGAAGCTTTACAGTAATATAGCTAATACATCAGAATAACACAGGCTACTTTTTATTCAGGTACCATGCGGGCGAAGCCGTGAGCAGAAGCTAGTAATATTATAAATGCGAAAGTTTGTGAGGAAAGATGTTTGTTACTCTTTCACGCGAAAACTAGAACGGATTTTAATTAAACTTTACAGTAATCTAGCTTATACATCAGAATAACACATAGGCTACTTTTTATTCGGGTACCATGCGGGCGAAGCCGTGGGCAGAAGCTAGTAACATTATAAAAATATAATGTTTGGACAATTATACTACCCCCTACTTGGCATCCTCACGGATCTACGTATACTGACTATAAAGATCTGAGAATGTCCATCGTGGGGATTACAGTCGTGATCGTGTTTGTTTTTATATAATTTAATTAAATAATTTAACGCTCTTGATCTCGGAAGTCAACCTTCCCCCCCTCTGATGCCACCACCAATTAATATTTAAGTGCTGTATTTGTTTAAGTTTATTTTTTAATTTTTCAATATATTATTATTATATTTAGTACATATTATTTTTATAGGTATCTTTTAATAAACCACGCCACACCATCTTTTTGCACGCCCAGGATGACTGGTAGAGAATGCTTTAGGAGGACTTAATGCTAAAGCATTAAGCATTAAGCATACTACATTGTTTAATACTTCCGGTATTCATTAAATAAATAAGTCAATATGTTTCGTATTTTATAATTTACTTTAAAACTTGAGTTATGTGTAAAGCATCAGTGTCGCGTATCCGAACACACGAAACGTCAAAAACTGTGTCTTGACAGCAACTGTCACTTGTCTTATAATAACCGCCATGTCATAGGCACCTAAAATTTTATATTCGTCTGATTATACGGAAATATACCATACAGCTTCGGATTTCATCATTTAAATCACCATCAGAGGAACCCCCCGTGTAGGCGCATACATAATTTGATCCTTCGAGCCAAAATTGGACCTACGATTCCGCTTCTATAACGGACCTACGCACGTACAACCTTCGCACGACCTCAGGACGCACGGTGCCAACGGTGAAACTTCCGAAGAATCTCCCAAGGATTGAGCAAGATTGCTGTCCAGAAGCACGCATACCCACCATCGGAGAAACGGTACGGCCAGCTATTCTTCCTATCCAAAGACATCTATCCTTTCCTGTGTTAAACCCGCGGTGATACATTTTTCAGTGATTGAGACGCAGTGAGCTACCATCAGTTTACTCAAGTATCTAGCAGCGTATGCCGCAGCCAGCATAGTTGCAGCTTGACAAACGTGAGTACTCCACCTTTCACTGGACTTCCAAAATGAGCACAGAAACTAGGTCAAAATCCCCTTACAAAATAACCGTTACAGACGATGACGAAACAAACAAAATAATACGCGATCATATCAAAAAGCGTGCTATTGTCAAGGGCCGTCTTACACGCTTTTCTAACTACCTAAATACTTTAGATACGGATAAAAATTTGCCTGTTCAAAAGCGAGTAGATCTAAAGTTACGCATTCAGGGAGCTACAAGCATGTTTTCGGAGTTTAACAATCTTCAAACTCGGCTAGAAGAATCTGTTCACGAAGAAGACCTAGATGAACAAATGAGACAACGCGAATTGTTTGAAGATAGTTATTACGACACTATGGCTCGTGCTGAATGCATGCTTGGTAGTGGAGAAGTCGAACCAAGTTCCAATAAGGCGACTGGCATAAAGTCAGTAAAATTACCAACAATATCGATACCTACCTTTGACGGATCATACGAGCGTTGGTTGGAATTTAGAGATACATTTCAGTCGCTTATTCATAACTCAGATCAGATCACGACCATTCAAAAGTTCCACTATTTAAAGTCGTCATTAAAAGGCAGTGCAGCGTTGGTGATTGATTCACTGGAGTTTTCTGCTGCAAACTACGTAGTAGCATGGGAACTTCTACTGACTAGGTACGACAATAGCAGGTTATTAGTTCACAATCACGTTAAATCGCTGTTCACCATTCAAGCATTGACGAAAGAGGCACCAGATCTATTGAGGAACCTAATAGATACTATTTTAAAGAATTTACGTGCATTAAAACTATTAGGCGAACCAGTAGATAGCTGGGATACGCTTATTATCTACTTAATTGTCATTAAATTAGATAAAACCACAGAACGCGAGTGGGAACAGTACAAAACCACTCAATTAAAAATTTCTGGTGACTCCAAGTCAATCATGAAGGTGGAAGTTATGCTGACATTTCTCAAGGACAGGGCGGACATGCTGGAAACATTGCTTGTTTCACACGCGAGCACTAACAACAAAAAACATTACACAAACACGCAAAGTAGCCACAAAGTACACTGCAATGTTTCAACCAACAATCCGTCCAGTCAAACTAAGAAATCATGTTTACTGTGCACTAAATCTAGTCATCCACTATACGCATGCCAAAGGTTTCTAGGTCTTAATTTAGAGGCTAGGCTCAAGCTCGTCAAAGACCATGGTTTGTGCGAAAACTGTTTACGCGCGGGACATAATGTCGGCGAATGTAGGTTCGGTCCTTGTAGGAAGTGCGATCAAAAACACAACTCATTGATACACACGGAGAGTGAAGTTAGCTGCACTATTACGCCTCACACTTCAAGTCAGAGTACCAAACCGGCTTTTGCTATGCATTCGTCTCTCACCGAACCGCACGCAAATCCCAAGTGCAATGAGCTTACGAGTAGCACAATAGGCACGCACACAAATATTCTTTGCGCTAATTATTCATGTGTGCAACCGGTCTTGTTATCGACAGCTTTAGTGGAGGTCAGGGACAAGCATAATGAATATCATCTTGCGCACGCCCTCCTCGATTCGGGTAGCGAACGTTGCATAATTACGCGATCATTATGCGATAAACTAGGCATACAAATGATACAGTCCACTCAAGAAATATGCGGGGTTGGTAATTCGATTTCACAGTCTACGCAAATTTGTGAAGTCGATGTTAAATCACGTACCAGCTCATACACTATGCGAATAAAATGTTTTGTTTTACCGAGCATTACATCTACGTTGCCAGCGATACCCAAACAATACGCGCAGTTCGGGATCCCTGACAATATCCAATTAGCCGACCCTTATTTCCATGAATCTCAAAAAATCGATATCCTGATAGGCGCGGATAAATTTTGGGATTTATTAAGCGAGGGAAAAATGCGTTTACCTAACGGTCCTTTTCTACATAATACACAGTTAGGATGGATCGTATCAGGTCCCATAAATATTATGCAAAAAAAAAATAGTCATATTCGATGCAATTTTTCTCAAACGGTAGAAGAACAATTACGTAAGTTCTGGGAGCTTGAGGAGCTACCTAGGCTTTGTGATACGCGCTCCGAGGAAGAAAGGGAATGCGAAGACCATTTCGTCAAAACTACTAAACGCAACAATGACGGGAGGTTTTGCGTCAGCGTTCCACTTAAAACCTCACCGCAAAGCCTGGGGGAAACGTATCCTCAAGCTCTTAACCGATTTTTAGCCCTGGAGAAACGATTGCAACGCAATCCAGACTACAAAAGGTTGTATACAGATTTTATCCATGAGTATGTAGCCTTAGGTCACATGACACGTATTTACTCGTATGGAGTACCTAATTTTTTCATGCCGCATCATGGCGTGCTACGCGAACACAGTACTACTACCAAACTGCGGGTTGTATTCAACGCCAGTGCTGCCTCGAGTAATGGAATTTCACTTAATGATATTCAGCTCGTTGGCCCTCCCATTCAAGGCGATTTGCTAGCCATTCTATTGCGTCTACGAGTAGGTAGGTACGTGGCTATTGCTGACGTCGAAAAAATGTATCGGCAGGTGGAAGTTTTTGAAAAACAACGCGAACTACAGTTGATACTGTGGCGCGACGATCCGACGCATGAAATAGGTATTTTTCGCCATGATAGAATCGTATATGGCACTTCAGCAGCGGCTTTCATGGCATGTAGATGCCTAAAGGAAACAGCAGCTAACTGCCTTGACCCCGAGGTCAAAAGGGTCATTAATGAGGACTTTTTTGTAGATGACCTGGTCACGTCTATGGATGATAAGTCTAAGTTACTCGATCTATGCGAAAAAACATACAAAGTTTTACAATCGGGATGCTTTCCATTGCGTAAATGGATATTCAACTTTGACTGCGATGACCAATCATCATTTGGCATAAAATCCTTGAATTTAGACGAGTCAAATCATTGCAAAACGTTAGGCATGGGTTGGAATAATTTATCTGACGAGTTTCATTACAGTACGCAATTTAAAAATGAAACGAACATCACTAAACGCTCGATATTATCCCACGTATCTCAAATCTTTGACCCGTATGGTCTACTCAGTCCTACTATTATGATCGCAAAAGTACTGTTGCAAAAGCTATGGCTATTTAAAATAGATTGGGACGACACGCTGCCGCCCGATATCGCGCAGGAATGGAACCGGTTTGCCCTCAGTCTCTCGGCGCTCGGCAGCATTCGAGTACCGCGTCATGTTATAGGTAGCGAGGCTAATTATGTAGAACTGCACATATTCACGGATGCATCGCAAACGGCCTATGGCTCATGCGCTTATCTCCGTACCGTTGGCGATAACAACCTAACGGTATCTGCTATGTTACTGTGCTCCAAGGGCAAGGTCGCGCCATTGAAACCGGTTAGTATACCTAGATTAGAACTTTGTGGAGCTTTGTTAGGCGCGAGGTTGTACTTAAAAATACGTGAATCATTGCGTTATCATTTTAAAAATGTTGTGTTTTGGACTGACTCGACTATAGTCATAGGATGGCTACGTATGTCACCCAATTTATTAAAAACGTTCGTGCAAAACAGAGTGGCTGAAATTCACGATCTCACGAAAGAGTTACCATGGCGGCATGTGAGCGGAAAGGAGAACCCAGCTGACTTAGTCTCACGGGGGGTCCCCTTACCTGATCTTGCCTCCTCTTCGTTATGGTGGGAAGGACCGCCCTTTCTTCGTGATCTCACCTTTGACTGTGCCGATCTAACCCCGAATTCAAATCCAAATACATTGGGGGACCTACCCGAGGTTAAATCGAGCGCAGTAAATGTTTTGCATACGAAACAAAATGTTGAAATATTTTCATTTTGCAGATTCTCTCAGTTCGAACGAATGAGGCGTTCCTTTGCGTATGTACTACGGTTTACTAATAACATACGGAATAAATTAAATCGTCAGTCGGGTAACCTTACATTGGACGAGCTGAGGGAGTCCGAATTGAAATTAGCGAAATTATCTCAAAGAGAATCGTTCTCCGAAGAATATAATTTACTTTCTATTAATCGCTCGCTAAAAAAGACACCGTGTCTTTTCAAGCTCAATTTGTTTATTGACGCGAACAATATTATGCGAGTTGGCGGTCGAATCGGCTATTCAGAAAAATTTGATTACGAGAAGAAGCATCCTATATTATTGTGTTCAAAACATCACTTTTCAGTTTTGCTCATGCGACACGAGCACCAACGTTTGCTTCATGCCGCTCCTCAAGCACTACTGTACGACATTCGCCAGCGATGGTGGCCAGTTGGGGGGAGAAATCTTGCGCGAAGGGTTGTGAATGAGTGCGTTACGTGCAAGCGATTGAAAGGTAAAACTCTAAATCCTATTATGGGTAACCTACCGAAGGAACGATTGGATCCTACCTACCCATTTCTATATTGCGGGGTAGATTACGCGGGGCCAATTCTCACCTTGAACCGCAAAGGTAGAGGTGCTAAAACTCAAAAATCGTACATCTGTTTATTTGTATGCTTTG
Organism: Perizoma flavofasciatum; assembly: GCA_958496245.1. Lineage (NCBI taxonomy): Eukaryota > Metazoa > Arthropoda > Insecta > Lepidoptera > Geometridae > Perizoma > Perizoma flavofasciatum. The sequence goes on from OY292421.1 coordinate 10,053,484, forward strand.
TTACGCGCGCAGTACATTTGGAACTTGTTAGTGACCTATCTACTGAAGCATACATTCTAGCGCTCAAACGTTTTATTTCACGTCGAGGAAAGCCTAATGAAATATTTTCTGACAATGGCAAAAATTTCGTCGGTGCCAATAATGAACTTGCTAATTTTTTAACAAACTGTTCCGCTGACATCTCTGAACATGCTCTTAGCCAATCTGTAAAGCTAAGGTTCATCCCCCCGTACACAGCTCATTTTGGAGGTCTATGGGAATCTGGGGTAAAATCATGCAAGCTGCATCTATCTCGCGTTATCGGCAACGCTCATTTAACATTTGAAGAGCTTACCACGGTGTTAACTCAGGTAGAAGCTATCCTAAACTCCCGTCCTTTATCCCCATTGTCTTCCGATCCACACGATTTCCTACCCCTTAGTCCCGGTCACTTCCTAGTTGGTCGTCAGCTCACATCACCGGTTTACCAGGACATGCGAGACGATCCTAAGCGAATGCTCAACCGGTACCAGCGAGTAGAGCAGATTCGTCACCACTTCTGGACACGCTGGGCGAAGGAATATGTGTCGGAGCTCCAGACCCGATGCAAATGGAGGGAGAACGCTGACAGCTTGCAGCCGAACACTCTTGTCATCATCAAGGATGACAATCTACCGCCATTAAAATGGTCCCTTGGAAGAATAGTCAAAACAATCAGCGGCCAAGATGGCATATCGCGTCTAGCAGACATCCGCACCGCAACCGGTACCATAAGGCGCAGTTTCTCAAAAATATGTCCCCTATTCCACGAAGAAGATGCCAAGCAGCAAGGATGAGATTCAACGTAGCAATCTACCTATCTTTGAAGCTGGTGCTTCCAAGGCCGGGGGCATGTCGCGTATCCGAACACACGAAACGTCAAAAACTGTGTCTTGACAGCAACTGTCACTTGTCTTATAATAACCGCCATGTCATAGGCACCTAAAATTTTATATTCGTCTGATTATACGGAAATATACCATACAGCTTCGGATTTCATCATTTAAATCACCATCAGAGGAACCCCCCGTGTAGGCGCATACAATCAGCAACATCCATAACACATTATTTTATTATTTAATGTACAAACAGAGAATACAGTCAAAAATTGGTACATAAGGGCATTTCTGTCTCAGTTTTTTTTTAAATAAAACTCTTTTTTTGTCGTGTTAAATAAAAAAACTTACATATTGGTGCCTTCCTCTGGAAATCGACAGATTTTTAAAATAAATTGATGGTGAATTTTCACAATTTAATTTATTTGGTATAGGCAGCTTAGATTTTGTCATAGGGAGAGTTGATAAAATATTGGTAGAGTATTGAAAATACATGTTGATGAAACAGTGAAGTTTCAAAATCTCCTAATTTATTATCATTAGATTGCCACTGGATTTACGCTACCATCAGAAGTAATAAAAGATGGAAAGCATTCTCGTTAGGGCTTCCGTCCATCTCGTTAACCTTATTACCGACTGCCGGGTGAGTCCTGCATGAAACATTCTAGCCTCCATCAGAATACTGGTGCTTACCTACTTTCCGTATGAATGAACACCGAACTACTTTAAAAAGTGGATTTCAACCGGCCGGTGAAAAAGGCAGAATATTTTACGATACGGGTATGAAAGGTGCTCAAACCAGATAATTTTCAACCCATTTTTTTAGTCGCTGAATATTTCTGACGCTACGTATTTCTCTAGGATATTTTACTCAATAGCCAAATTTTTATAATTGAAATAGGATAAAATTTATAGCTAAGCTGTTTATAACCCAGGGTGGTTGTAATATTTTTCTTAAATAGTAATAAAATTACTAGCAATCGATCAAACAGTGAGTTACAAGATGGTTGCGTGTCTTGAGTGTTCAATTCTGTGTCGGATGGCTATCCATCACGGTCTCCATTACTGTTGGGACAGACAGACAGTGCAAAAACACTAACTCAACTTATTACGGCTTGTCTATTGTGAGGACTACCGTGTTACGGAAAGAGGGCTCTTCGAACATTCTAAAACATTCACACTAGGGTTCCCTGTATCTAGGTTATCAGGAACTACGAGTCCGTGGTACCACAACACCCGGCCTGGGCACGAATTATTATCCTACTACTATTTATAAACGCGAAAGTTTGTGAGGATGGATGTTTGTTACTCTTTCACGCAAAAACTACTGAACGTATTTTTGCTTTAGACTAATTTTTATCCGGTTACCACGCGGGCGAAGCGTGGGCAGAAGCTAGTTAGTTATAAAGTTAATTAAACCGCAATCAATCACCGTTATGAGTAAGTATTAGTAATATCCGGAACTTGGCTAGCACTGGCGACGAGATTGTCTCCGAGAGTTGGCAATACAGAGTACAGACTCGTTGTAAACTGTCCAAACTCGGCCAAGCTGAATGGATGCCTTCTTGTACAAGCAATCTAAATACATCCCAGAAAAATGTGTTTCTTTGTCTCATTCAAATATCAGACAGAAATAAATAATGCTGGACATTTTTTTCACACAACAACGTCATCTAGCTCCAAACTAAGCATGGCTTGTACTATGGGAACTACATGACTGATATAATACTTATATACTTTTTTTTGTAAATACATATCTACATGCTATAAATAAAAATATTAAATATTTGTCTCGACAAATATTTGCAGATGATACAAACATTTGTCCCGCGACGTGAATCGAACCCGCAACCCTCTGCGTCTCAGGCGGGCCCACTGCACTACAGAGGTCGACAAATAGCCAAACTATAGCTCAGCGAGAGACTTTGACATGTTTATTATTATGACAAAAGTTGCGATTTACTTGAGTGTTATTTTACACGTGATAAGGAAAAAAAATTGGACCCTCTTTCGCATTAACCTTGGCAGGATTTCTAGGATTCGCAGTATATGTAATACTGCGAATCCTATAAAGAATTAACGGGCACGTTTCTATACAATTTTGCTATCAAATGCGAGTACCTATACTCACTGCGGGTTCCGTTATCCAAATAAATTAAAGAGTACAAGTTTGCTAAATATATGCTTACAAAGCATACCTAGACACGATCCCTGAAACGATGAAGACAGGATTTATTGTTTAGCAAAAGCACCGTGTTGTTTAAAGGCTTTTATTTCAAGAACCCTTGCACCCGATTCGGGAATAACAAAAGTAGGCTCTTAACATACATAGAGAAAAGCGGATGAAAAATACATTCCTTTTTTAAACATAGTGATAGTCTCATTACGGATGTGGTTTTTGGGTAGAATCTGTTGCAATTTCTTGGACGTTGTGTGACTGTTATATAGTTTGACAGAGGCGTTTCAATGATCGATGTTAAACAGGTTTCACAATTTTCGCAAAAAAAAAACTTGTATCAATTTCGGATTTAAATAGTAGTAGACAAACAAACAAATACACACATAAACAACTCACGACGTTACTGCTAAAAACATAGGTACATGTACCTATGTTTTTTTTATTTTCCTACACGCTTCTACATGACAGACAATTCAATAAACTACACAAAAATACCAACTTACTATGAACATTTAAAACTGTTTTTTTTATTCACAGAAAGGATAACTCCTTCATTACCTATGTATAAATTATTAGTCTCACGGCTTCGCCCACGTGGTACCCGGATAAAAATATGTGTGATTCTGATGTATAAGCTATATATCACTGTAAAGTTTCATGAAAATCCGTTCAGTAGTTTTTGCGTATAAGAGTAACAAACATCCATTCTCACAAACTTTCGCGTTTATAATAGTAGTAGGATTATACAGATGAAACAGATAAACCATCTTATTACCGTTGCAAATAATCTAGTTGAGCTATCTAGCTCAATGGATCCAGATCAGACGAAATCATCCCCAAAATGCTAGCTGCATTGCTTATGAACATGATACATTACACGATACATGTTTCTCGTGTTCCTGGCTAAATGTTTGTATCATAAAAACTACATGTAGGTTATTTGCTCTCAGTGTGTTCAAGAGCACATTGGAGGACGTCGCGAAGCTAATATCCATCTCCGACGTAATTGGAAAGCTCGCGACAATAAAAGACTGGGGGTGACGCGAGACGATTTGGCGCATGTGCCTACATTCACGTAACGATGTCAGGAACACACCCCTCTCTTTATAATTCCAGCCAATTTAAATCACATTTTGGATACATTTATCTAAATGCAGATGACATTTGTTATGCCAACTTCCAATAAAGGTAAGTCGTAAACCATCCTCTAAAACAAAATGAGTCAATGCTGACATACCCCATTAGGTACTAAAAGATGGATTGCGTAGTCGACTATCTTAATGTCGATAAAGGCTACGTTTTTCATATAGGAAATATCTCAATTTATTATTTGTTTGCTACGCACAAAAAAAGCACTATTCACGACCCTACGACCGACGTAGCGAGTCTAAGCAATACAAAATTAATGTCAGAGGATAAATACAGGGTGTCACAGTATATGTAGGTATATTTTCATAAAAGTGGGCGATCTTACCCATGAAAATGAACATATTTTCCTGATACAAAGCGTCAAATAAAGTTTTCAAACAATAATATCTTACAACATGAGTTAGTTAGTTAATACCTATTAGTGTAGATTGACCTCCATCTGAGAGAACATACATATTCTGGGATACCCTGTATAACATGAAAATCCATTTCGTATACCGTTGGATAATCGAAAGGTCGGAAGCGGAAGAGAGGATCACAGTCGCAGATACGAGTTATGTTGCGAATATGCAGCGTTTGATGAAAACTGAGCTCTACGCGTGCTATTTCGCGTCACTGACTCTACGAACACTCACATATTTCGCAAACAAATAGCGACGTAGGTACTTATGTTTTACCTACTTAAATTTGGTCCGTTGATTATGTGACCGAACCGATCCGTTGATTATGTGTAACGATAGATATTTTTTTTTTTTTTGCAAATTACTTGTTCTATCGTTTTTTTGATTATTATTTTTCTGAAGTGTTTTCCATCGTCTGTTACAGCGCCCCCTAGTAACTTTTGGCGACCTCCTATTTAAAAACCATCCTTGAAGTAATTCAAATCGAATGCATAAACCGCCATTTCGAAGATAAATGGTAACAGACAAAATAATAAACAATCTCTTATGGAAAACGAAAAACCTCGGCTTGGTATTTTTCTATCCTAGCCATGACGTAAGTAAAGTTTTATAAACTTCGATCTATTTTTGAGCAAATTATTGTCTGTGTGATCCAGTGAATCAAGTGAATGTGGGTAAGCCAAAGACTTCTATCCTGGTTTAGCTTGGTGGAATAAACATTAATCCGGTGCCGGTGAAATTTCAGGCACATCAGACTTTTCACCCGCTATGACTCAAGGTCGGCAAGGCGCAAGTGATACCACTGGTATTCCAAGCGTCTATAGGTTACGGTAACCATTTACCAACAGGTGGACCGTTCGCTTGTTTGCCACTTTAGTTGTATAAAGATTGAAAAACCTATCGAGGCCTGTGCAAAATGTACGCTTTCATGAATCGCTAGAAACATTACTTCTCCCAATCCACAATGGAATGGAAGTTAAATTGGTCTTTGTTATGAATAAACAGAATACCTACCTATATAGGTTTCTAGATCTATAAACATGTTGGAAGCAAGCAGCAAAATGTTAGACAATACCAACAGAGAGAGGAACCCTTCTTATCATTGAGAGACAGCGAGGAGCGAGGCGACGAGGCAGGCAGTTCATGATAACCTAATAATGTACCGAAATACCCGAGCTAGTAGCTAATACTTCCTATGATTTATGACTAAACAAAGCTTTATTGTGTTGAGAGAGGTTTTCTACTCCTACGGAATAGCATCAAGATGGAACTGAGAATTAACTAAACAAAAACTGATTGAAGAGTAGATAAATTTGAAGAAAAGTTTCAATTTCCTTATATTCATAAATAATTTTCTCGACTCAAGATTCAAAATATTTTATTACATTTAGATACAGTACTCTTGGAAAAGACAATAATATTTTTTCATACTTAATTAAAAACCTATTTTATTTAGCGTAACATAGTTATTAGAGGTATAATAGAAAACATAATTCACAGACCAAAACATAATATGAAAATAGACAGTTGAAGGGCCTATATTTTTCAAGCGTTTCTGTGTAGTGTGAGTGGTATTATTACTTCTTAGCAACCAGAAGATTGGATTGCAATGAGTTTTTGTTAAAAAAATACTTTTTATGTAAAAAGTCACGCCAACCTCGTAATATAAGCAAAATAGAAACTACCATTTTGGCCGTCTATGTATAAATTAATAATTATATTATAGGTATGGTATACTATAAACACCTATAATTATACGAATATAGGTAAACTTTTTTTTGAAAATATATATATTTTATTTTTGTAAAGCAAAATAAATAACAAATACGCTCACGTTTGTATTCTCCATGATCGAGATAGATACTCAGTAGATCTTTGAGAATACCAAGTAGGGGGTAGTCTGAGGCACGTCCAATTTTGCACACGCCTCCGCGTTTTGCAAATAGTTAGCATTCTACGTGACAGGTTGCCAGCTCATCAACGCTATTTATTACAATGTCTAAAACATGTCAATGTTTTTTTTATTGAATAAGGCCCGAGCTCACCAACACAATAACGGGTGGTTAGATCCTAATCAAAGCTTTTTGACACTTGTTTTCATAGGAATCTGTCATCATTATCAATAGTTAGACTTGATCATCCATTTATTTTGTTGGCGAACCTTAATAAGTTAAGCCTTAAAGTAGCTATACACTTTCCGAACGTAAGATCATTGAGTTAAAACTGATATAACAGCATACGCAAAATCAAGGCGCTAATGCGAGAAAATATTTTTGTATTTTATCCTCTCAAATGATTCTCTATTATTTTACATACAAATAAACAGTTACAAAAAGGCAGAATTAAATGGCATGTACAAAGGCGAGCTTAACCCTAAAAAGAGTTTTCTTCCAGCAAACCTTGAGCTAGAGAGAGGTAATTAGATAGATGATCGTAAACAGAAAGAAAATAATGAAACAATACTTTAGCTACTCAAAACTACAAAAAATTAATAAACATATATAAATATACATGTATGTATATATATATATATATATATATAGATACTATTATATATGATTATTTTTCAAAAATATTAAACAACAAAGTACTTTATTAGAGCTTGTTTCCTACAGCTGGTTTACCTTTAGGTTGTGATTTAGTAATTATTTTTTATGACACCAACATTGCTAACCTAATGCGTTAATTGCATTTCTTCAACATGTTTTCAATAAATATAATTACTTACATAATCAATGACCGTAAAATATTTCCTAGAATTTAGGCGCAATGTGCGTGTTTTAGGACAGTTACTATGCTTATATAGCATTTAATAATAACTTTTTCTTTTGTATTAATAAAAACTGCCATCAAATAACGGGAAGTTGGTAAAAAGTCCAGCATAAAATTTCAATATGCTTATTTTTCACCCTTAGATGTGGTATTTTTTCATAAAATATTTCGGACCACCCTTGAAGCTTATATGAATGTGTATAATTTAACCTACTCATTAAACAAAAAAATATTAAAATCAGTTCACAATTGACGAAAATATTGCGTAACATACACACAAAAATAACATATGAATATAGAACCTCCTCCTACTTTGAAGTTGGTTGAATCAAAGCTAAAAATCTCAAAAAAGTGCCACTATGAGTTCGAAATCCGCCCTCCACATTGTGGTCCAGCTCAGTAGGCAACTCGTAACAATGACGTCAATACTTCCGCATTCCCATGATTACGCTGCGTAAATATCGGATTCGCATTCGATCTGGAACAAATCAGCTGGTATCGGCCATAAACGTCATATCCACGATGATAGATCGCCCCTCTGACCTAAAATGTGACTAAAATATTATTTCTTTGAATACGTTTGTGCGTACAACACGCGTATTTTATAAAATACGCGTTAGTGAAAGTATTGTTAGGTACAAATGTGTTTATTTTCTACTTTTATAGGTACCTATTTGTGACCTAGGTACAATATTAGGAATGCAGGTAAGCCGAACCAGTAAAATCAGTAAATCCAATCAAAAAAACTGCTCATCGTTAGAAAAAAATCCTTTCAGGCCATAGGTAACTCGATTTTTGAAGTGTTTATCAAATTACCCGATTGCCGTCGTCCCGCCTAGTTTACCGAGCAGATTGCACTGGCGGGCGATGGGAATTCCTACAAATTCAGCAAAGCCTTCATCCAGCCCTTTTGCTAATTGAAAATAAATCTTCAAAATAGGAACCACTTCAGAGTATTACAAAGTTCTATAAAGATACCACAACAAATAAACAGAATAGTTTGCGCTTTCCTGCAGAATAAAGCGATAATAATATTTCATCATGAACAATAAGTTAGTCTTCAAGAAGTGGTTCAGGTTGGCAGATCTCCAGACCTCAAATTTATAGTCTCAGCACTAAGTTTAATCAATACGAGATGCTGAAAATATGAAGCTCTTTATAACAATATAAAAATCTTTTTCTCAAACATGCGCGAAAATATAGTCATTGCTTTCAAAAAAAGAACACGCGAGGTATCGTATTTACTTACAATACCCGTAACGTTTTGAATTTGAAAAAAACGCGCCAGCATTGTTGTATGGATTTCCATTACTGAGTTGGCTGACGTGCCAACTCAGTAATGTTTAAGTTATACGTTTAATAATGGCCACAAATATTTTTTTTTGGTATAATGCCTACGCCAAATTTTTTCTTTGCCTCATTTGAATTTGGAACTTTTTCCGAGCTTAGTATAAAAAGGTTGCGTTCAAGTAGCTATATGCCTTTACCATAGATGCCTCTAGCTACCTTCCGGCACATGCACTAAAATAAAAATAAAAAACAATATTTGTCCTAGTCTATACTTATAAAATCGTTTGTCCTAACTGACTGACTGATCTATCAACGTACAGCCAAAACTGCTAGAAAGCTGAAATTTGGAACATAGGTCTATTTATAACTTAAGCATGTGCTAAGAAATGATTTAAGAAATTTCCACAGGGGGAAATAGGAGTTTGAACTTTGTATAAAAGCCTTGTTCTTTGAAGGTAAAATCATGAAAAGTTTAATTACAGCTACTGAGCATAAATAAATAGTGGTGTGTTTCAGGGTGACAGGGAGTGAACGTTTTTATGAGGGTAACGGTTTTTTTTTAAACTCGACTCCACGCGTGCTATGCCTCTGGCAACAGCTAATATAGAGCAATATGACTTTTAATATTAATTAAATTTATTATTTCCATGCATTTTTTTGAGAAAAGTGTGTAAAAAACCCATCACAAAGCCAAAAGCCGTCGTATAAATTCTATGTAATTTGTAAGTGTAATTCTATTCATTGGGATTTTTTTTTCTACTAGGTAGACTAATCGACTATACCTAGGAATCCACTGGTTCTGCAAATAATAAAGGTCAAAATCTTTTTTATTTTTAAGTTCTTTATGTAAATTAATTCGAAGTGTTTCCCATCCCCATCTTGCCCCACTACGGCGGGGACTGTTAATCGGAGGGGTTTTAGTGGGTTCGAGTCCCACATACCCCCTTTCGCCATCCCCATGGCGGAAGGAAAATGCGCGGGCATTTCCCAACCTCGAAAAAAGGTAACACAACGAAACTTACAAAAAAATCATTTTTTTTAAATGCCTAAAATTTAAATTTGTTTCACAACAATTAATTTTCCCGCAATATAACTCGTTAAGATGAACAGTGTGCGGAGATTTCGGCTTGACGATGGATTTATTTACATCCTATTTAAACCTCGACAGAAATGCCAAAATAATTACCTTTCTCGTATTATTGAAGTCCTCGCCTGCGGCTCGGCCTTCAACCTGATACTGGACCTACAAATGCCTATTTCGTGGCCTCTGCAATAAGGCCGTACTATTGCATTACGTACATTCGTACACTTCAAGTTGTGCAAGCAGTTTCTAAAATACATGCAACGAATACCAAGTTAAAACTTACCGAGGTAACTAATGGTTTTTCATTTGCACCTAGCTAGTAAAGTATAGCGACTCAAGCTATTTTTACCAACATCACCGCTTCCCAATTTGTGAAGTCACAACCCATTAGCGCTATTTACGTTCAGGAGTTGATTGAGGAGGCCTTCCTTTCCTGATGACGCGGTCGCCTGCTGTCGCAGCTATTTGCGTCGGTCGGACCGTGTCCACGCATTATCCCTCGCTTTGACCCTTTCTCTTAAATATATGACATAGTCCGCAGGATCATTTAACATGTTCATAAGCGTGCTCCTTTTTTCGTAACCTAATTAAATTAGAAACACTCGGTTTGCCGCAAATTGAAATTGATCTAGGGTTTGACTATGAGTTTACATTAAGCCAGTAAGAAGAGAAGCTAGCATTTACCACAAGTAGAATGTACCAAGAACTTGCATACTTCGATTGTATGATCAAAATCGTTAGGAGTTTACAAATAATTCATTACATACCAGGCATTTTACAAACATGCGTCTTTCTAAAGACAGTTGTACCTACTTATGAAGTCACTAGAGACTAGATAGAGGTAGAGCAAGTTGTAAGACAGATGCCAATTTCCGCCGCCACCTCGGTTTTAATCCATTTACTGAACGCATCAGCTAAGATTGATGGGCTGGCTCAGTAAGTACCTCACCTTCTATCTAGCTAGGTACATATGATATTGATTAAACGCAACGTATTACGTTGATATTGGAATACCGGAAATTTGCTATGTAGGTATTAGGAAGTCAAGTAAATAGGTAGGTAATCATTTTTAGTTATAAAATAATGATGACTAACGTAACTCTATAGTTACAAATAGGTAGATACCAATTTGCTGACCATGTAATAATACTGATTGGTTATAATAGAACACATCCCCAGGAAATCATAGGATCATCAAATAGATTGTGCGATTGTGTGACAACATTGGACTACACAGTGCTATACTCGTAAAATACACATTTCTGAGCTACCTTCACTCAAAGTAGGATCCGGCTATATCATTGAATTCATGCCTTAAAAGAACTATACACAAGCGAGCAGGTATGCAAAAATCAGAACTGCGAGACTTGAACTAAAAGAGCAAACCGGAACGACAATCAAATTTTCGAGGAAATCGCATGGCCCAATTAAATTCCGGTGCTGCACCGTTCTGGATGGAATAACGAACGAAACGAACTGCTCTGATTGTTTACACGTTCACTAATCAAACTGTATTCGCCAAGTTATTTTTTTTTGTTTGAGCAGATGCACCGTTTGTACATGATCACGGTAATAAACCTTTGTAGCGTTATGGCGCATCTACGAATAAGTAGTTATAGGTAAAAATGCGCCGCACTATGGGATGAAACGGTTCGTATCGTGCCGAAAATACTCGTAGGTTTGGTGAAAGTGAGATTTTAACAGTTTTTGAGTTGGATCTGTCTAAAAGGATGTCTGAACTACCTGTTACTTAGTACAAAAAATAAATATAATCACAATTATTTTACAGCCAAACTTTGCACTTGAACTTTACTATCGTAACTTTGCACCCAGGAGATACATTAAACCGTGACTTTCACAACTATAGCCGTGAAATGATTCCTGCTCATCACATGCCAATAAGTTACCTACTTTCTAAAGAGCTTTGTATTATACTCACAACATCCGGAGACCTTCAAACCCGTATGATAATCTGTCCTATTATGTTAATTTAACAAAATTTATTATTATAGGTAAGACTAGATAATAAAAGTATTTATTTAAAGTAAATAAGTTTATCGTTTTTTATGAAAAATAAAGAATAGTGTGCGGCCGCCCACCCGGCACAGTCATAGAGTGCACGAGCATAAAGAGCCGATCGGGTTAGGTACCCATGTAGGTAAGTACATGAAGAAATTTTTCGCTAGGCTAAAGTATAAAGCACAATCCTTTTAATTTTCCCAAAGTCTATAGGGCGGTCCCAAGACGCTGATTAAAATGCATGGACAACAATAGACATTGTTCCTGAATCCTGATCAAACATTTTCGTTCTTTGTGTTTATATTAAACGACAAGAGGGATTGGGACTTTCAATTTGTGATATTCTTTGCTTTGTTCTTCCTGCAACCAGTCAATGGGTAATGAAGGCCGACTTATATTTTTATGTAAATTTCTTTGTCTAACATTAACTACCAACCTACTTTTCAGTGTTTGTTAACTCTTTTTGGTTGGTTTCTTTTTATTCTGAAATCTTCTGTTACTTTGAATTGTTCAGGAAAATACCAAAAGATATATTGAATTCATAATGATTTTGTCGCTTGTTTCTTTTGCTTTGTGACCAAATTGCAGTTACTTTTGGAGCCCTCGCAGAGTGTCCAATGGAAATGGTAGTTTTACTGAGCACTGTCTGAGGGCGCTGTGCTAATTGCCAGCCCCTGTCCCCCGACACTTAGCGACAGTTCTCGACGATAAGCAGTTTTAAGAGTTTCGTACCTACCTCGAAAAGTACCAACGGAATCATTAAAGGATCACTTACGTTTGTCCTATTTTTAATTTGAATTCCCTTTAGAATATTTTGAATTTACTCAGAGAAATGAAAGAATGACATATACCAACCAATAAGGTCTATGATCATGTCCTTTAAATATCAAGCTTCTATCTCCATGCCTTCGATTAGGTATCTTTTGGGAACTTTTATAGGTTTCCCCGTTATTTATTAGCGTAGCTTGGACACGGTATGGTTACTGTCACCCTTGTTATTCTACTAGCCTACTTATTTACCTACCTACCTACTAATATTATAAAAGTCAAAGAGTTTTAGATGTTTGTTGCCAATAATCTCTATTAGTTATGGTTGGACTGATCTAGATTAAATTTAGAATAGGTATCTATAGTTCAACGAATTAGCAAGCTGAAGTGGCAGTGGGCCGGTCATATCTCGCGATAACCGCTGGGGTAAACGTGTTCTTGAGTGGAGACCGCGACTCGGCAAACGTAGTGTAGGACGCCCTCCGGCCAGGTGGGATGACGATCTGCGACAGACTGCAGGCAGATGCTGGATGCGAAAAGCTGAAGACAGGGCGCTATGGCGCTCATTAGGGGAGGCCTATGTCGAGCAGTGTACTAATATAGGCTAATGATGATGATGATGATGATCTTTAGTTCGTGACTTAGAATAACACATATACTATAGGTATTTAGGTACTTATACAAGATTATAAATTAAAATTAATACAAAATAGGTACAAATGTCGCTCCTAACTAAATACAATAAAATTGCTTCAAAAAATTATTTGTTAGCGAAGATGGTCTCTACCGCCCACATTTTCTCTAGACTCATTTTTATCAGCAGCCTCTACCAAAGAAACACATCGATTTTATGTTAAATGTAAACCTACTTATACTATAAAAAAAACGTAGAAAATACTCGCAGGGTATTATTACAATCAAAATATTATTTAAATTTATCAAATTTGGTAAAATTCAACAGATCGGTACAAGAAAACTTTTGTGACCGATTGAGCTACTTTCGAAGGATATTCCATCGACAACATCTGCTACAGCTATTTCGGAACAGAATTAATATTTCAGTGGGGTGAGGCAGCAAGGCAAGGAACAGTAAGGAACAAGAAGGCTGGATCTAAATCTAGAGAATTTAAAACAACACGTACCTACCTAGGTAGGTACCTAATTGGACGGCAGAAAAGCTGACTCGAAGATCCTTTCATGCTATTTTCGTAGAACTGCGCTCGCGAATTTAGTCATTCTAAATTGAGAGTCAGTTATCAACCGACTTCAAGAAAGAAGGAGATAATCAATTTAACTATTATTTTGTGTGTTACCTATGTAACGCGATATCTTCGCCAATTGTGAACTGATTTTAATTATTTTTTCGGTATAGGTAGGTACTTCAAGGTTGGTCCCATATAAGTTTTATGAAAACTCCCCTAAGGGTGAAAATATACCCTTATATTTTCACCCTTAGGGGAGTAGTGATATTTAATTTTGGCCTTATTTTACTGAAACTTTGACTTGTTATTTGAAGTTGCTTTTTATTTTTTACTGAAAAATATAATAAGACTTTTTTGTACGGGCTACGTACTAATGTGATAATGTTCAGCAAATTCTAGACAACTAGGTAAGTATTTGGTTTAAAATGTAGTGCGCATTGGTCTCGGGAAGGAGAAGTACCTAAGTACCTACCTGTAGTTAGGTATAATTATGGTCAGTGTATCGTAAAATGTTAAGATAAGTACATACGAAGAATATTAAAACAAAAACGATCAGCATCAGTTTTAATTAAGGTAGAGGAGGGCTGAACTTTCTTTTTCTTTGCGCGCCATGCATCACAACGATTACAAGTACATACGAGTAGGTACCTAGTTAGGTATTTGTTGAACTTGCTTCTATTGAGACCTAGGTCCTATTCAGACCTTTCTATTTTCCATTTTTTCATTTTTATTTTTTTTGACGTCTTCTTTATATTATGGCGCTGTGGGCGAAGGCCCGCCTGAGACGCAGAAGGTTGCGGGTTCGACTCCTTCGCGAGACAAATGTTTGCATGATCAGCAAATATTTGTCTCGAGTCTGGGTGTTTTCTATGTATATTAAGCACTTACATATGTATTTGCAAATAATAATAATAATACATATATCACACATAATACATAAATATATATTACATAAATTACTTGATTTGTTGACTGAATCGTGGTTACTGACCTGGAACTACGATATCCAATTCGAAACTAAGTAAAAAAAACATCATGAAAACTTCTGGAAATTATCATGCTCTTAATTGTTTACTCCTTTATTACGGAGGGTAAAACATAATCCATTTCGTTCAGAAAATTGGAATCAAATTTTGCGAAAAATCTCGTTACCTACGCCCCGCCGCCGCCGCCGCTCGTGTCGCTTTGCGAACATAATTTAGAACGTTGTGTGTGGCATTGGGTAGGTACAAATTAATGAGCCTATGATGTGGGGAATTACAGATAACCAAAAGTAGGTACCTAATCTTGCTGTTAGAAGAGCGTAATGATACCTAATATTATAACGTTATGTAACGGTAGGTATTCGCACAAACAAAGCTAATTATTTAAATACCTAGTACCTACCTAGCTTTGGTGTGCCAATACCTAGAGTGTTGTTTTACTGTTTTTAGTGTTCCTAGGTAGGTACCTATACCAAGTTTGGGAAGATTGTCACAGAACAATATCACTCCGGTGTCTTTCTTTCACCAAATGCCGCAGAGCTAAATATTACTAACCTACTTAAAAGCTAGAAAAACCCCCTCACAAAATCGTCATGAAATTATCGAATCCAAGATACAAAAAAAGCTTATTGTTCTGAGGGTTGGAGTATACTAATAGATAGGTATATGTTGGAGCAAAAAGATAAAGCTCAGACATAGTGTAACCTCATGTCAGATATAAAACAATTGACGGAAAATTTTCAGTGTCACTAGAGATGAAAATTTCATAGTTTTATAAAGTGTTTTCTCATTTGATTCGTTTGTATATAATTCTTAAAATGATTATATAAACTGTTCCGCATACTCTGCTGAGTTTCCTTTAACTAGGGCTCAGGTTTAAGGAACCAACCAACTAACTAGGCGTAGTGTCGCCAACAGTATACAATAAAATCTCTTTGAGTCGTTAGTCATTAGCTATATTATCTGTGAACGGAAGAGGAACCACACTAGATATTACAGTTATGTAACCGTTTCATTGCCGGTAAAACCAGGAGGTCACTATTACCCCAAACTTTACGTTTTTTACCTGCGAGCGATGTAAGGAGCCCGTGTTTGCCATAAGAAGTTGTGTGATTGTCTGTTACCATATTTTATCTCCGAAACGGCATTCTTGAAATGCAATCTTTTGCAGTCGATTTATATGACTTCATCACTAGAAGTCACTAGCAGGAACTACCATACCGTGCACTAAGGACCATTGGGTAGTAACAGTAGTTAGTTAATAACCGCAGATGAAGAATATTGATTTGAACCGTGTTTTTTTTTTAATTTACCCATTTAGTGTCGGCTTTGAACCGAGTGCGATCTTGAATTCTGTTTTTTTTATTTTTATTACAGCTATTCAGCGAATCACCGAAAATATCAGTAAAAGCATTTTTGTTGTCTCTGGTAACTGTCGTTTTATTATCTATATTGATGAAAAAAAAAACAATTTTGATTTTGACAGCTAGCAGCTGGCGCATTTGTGGTTTTGATTGTAGGGGGTTGGTTCTTTTTGTTGTTGAATTTTTAAGTCGTATAGGACAATTTAATACTAAATGTAATCAAAAATTGTTGTCATATGAAGTGATTTGGCATATTTCTCCGATCAACCTATCACTACTTCAAATGACATTATGTTCAAGGTAAAATAATCATGTATTTTATCAACCTCAAAAAAACATCTTCAATCGGTGGATTGTATACATTTCTGTAGCATTCCATAGTAATCACATTCGTTTATGAATATAAGCCCACGTTTCTCAAAAATATACTACCGTAATCTGGCTGGCGCTCTGCTACATTTTGTAGGTACGATCCAATATGGCTTACCCCCGGTCATTCTGCGTAACACATACAGTAAATGTATAAAATATACAGTGCCTTGCGCGTCGAGACGTCACATTACTTGCTTTTTCATATAATAAAGCTTAGATCTCAAAGAAATACAAAGACACTTGGTAAATCTGTAGAACATGTTATGTAAGGGGCTATGTATGTTTTATTGTTGGTCATGTTTTCTTTAGACATAATATCTGTTATGTTTTGTGATGTGCACAACTTACATTGCACTGTATCAATTTTCTTTCAGATTAACTGGTTACCTTTCAATTCCTTGGTAAACAAGTGAAGAAGGTTTGTACTATTGACAGTATACTTATTTACTAGGATTCATAGGTATTTCTATTTGTATAAAAAACCTGAGAGAAAACTGTTATATTTATAACTAGCATCTGCTCACAGCTATGCCTGCATGGTACCCGGATAAAAGTAACCTTTGTGTTATTCAAGAACTGAGTTAAGTCAAGAACTGTACCTCTGTGTTATAAATTTTATCCAAATCAATTCAGCTATTAGGGAGATTATTATCAACAAACATTCAATATACTATGCATCCAAATTTGTCATTTATATTAGTACTAGTTTCTGCCCATGGCCCTGCATGGTACCCAGATCTTTAAGCTATATTACTGTAAAGTTTCATCAAAATCAATTCAGTAGTTTTTGCGTGAAATAGTAACAAACATCCATCCTCACAAACTTTCGTGTTTATAATAGTAGTAGGATGATGAAACAAATTTTGTAATTTTAAGCATTGAAAAAATGACTAGAAGAATAGTTTTGTTTAGAATTAATTAGTAGTACTTCCACTCCACAATTAAATACTGAAATATCACATTGGACATCTAAGTGATCAGAGAACAACTGGTCACATGAGCAGAGGATCTAAGCTCATATAGTGTAGATTGCCTAGTTTTGTTAGCAGACCAGTTGTATGTAAGTGGACTCCCTATTCTGCATTCAGAGTCAAAGTTGTTCCATTATGCATGGAAGCCCATGCTTGATGGCCCAGATAGCCAGCTATCTAGCCTAACTCAGTTCAAAAGCACAGAATGAATTAATAATTAAGTCTCAGATTGGTCTTGAGTACCTTTGTAACCAACATGACCTTGAATATGTTCAATAGTTAAGAGGTATTGTTTTTTATATATATAATAACACTCACAAATGCATGCACCATAATATCCACAGATACATACTCGGTGCATAGATCTTTGAGTAGTAGGGAAGTCAGAGTCACTTCCAAACATTTTTGCCACAAACCCTTGTTTTGCATGTAATTACCATTCCACAATATAGGTTGCAAGCCCATTGCCTGTTATTGGAATACTATCATTTATATGTAACTTCTAATTTTTTATGTTCAATCACACTAATGGTACTGATGCTCTTAGAACTAATCTTGTTTTTATATTAGGTACTACACAGTTACTTTTGCTCTGTCTTATTGCATAGATATTACACTTCTATAACTTAGCTGTTTTCTCAACCAGCTTCCATCATCCTGGTCATTTGCAATCTAGTCAGTCAAAAGTAATATTCAGTCAAACATCTGTTGGATGAACAATGTTTGGAATCATCTTACAAATAATGTACAAACAAAACATCATAAAAAAATAACAGTTATTTTTTTTATATGTTTTATATACCTTTCTGGTACTCTGCCAATCCTATCTTTGCTCTACATCGGCGATATATCAAAGCCGATAATCATTGCACATTCCACTGCAGGACATAGCTCTCACAAAGACTATGTATCATTGTAAACATGTATTTTTAAAGGGAAAATGTATCCTGGAAACTATAACATTGAATGGCACGGGTACAAGGGTGGTGAGCCTGTTGAAGATCCGCCCAAAGTAGGCAGTGTCGCCAGAGCCTGGCAATGGAGAGAGAGGGGTATCAACCCTCCAAATCAACCACCAAACAAGACGGTGCTGGAAAACATTGCAGAGGATATTCTCGTGCAGAAGCCTCTTCAAATCACAGTAAGTGCCTGATATTATAAATTGCATATAGCACCATATCTATCTTATTTTAAACACCCAACAGTCACCTATACTGCCTGACTCCACACTAGGATTTCCTGTGTTGTATCAGGTCTCAGAAACTATGACTTGGTACCCAGACTTGGAACAAGTATCTGTGAATGTTTGTCTTGCAGCAGGAACCGCATCTGCACCTCTTGATAGAGTCAGTATTCAGGTTTAGCCTATCGCAGCTTATTGTTTACTAACCAATGGCACACATAAATTCAAATTTGAAAAAAAATTCCTTGTAAAATCTTGTTCCTCTCAACCCAAATGCTACAATATCTCAAGATGATTCTTGCTCTAATGTAGGTCTCAAATATGTACATACAATTAAAAAAACTCAATTATGAAAAATATTTTGGTAAAATCTAGCCATTTATTATTAATCTCGTACTGCGCTGCAAATATTTTTGTACGGACAGTAACATAAAATTAGAGCATGTACACACTTGCACAACACATTGCTGAACTTGACATCTTCATGTGTAAAGCAATATTTTTTCTATTATTTTATGTGTTTAATCTCACTTCCATTTTCAGTCATGTGACTTGCCCGGTTACCCACGGTCCACATTTCTTATGGTGTTCAGTCCCGATGGGTAAGATTTTCGAGTTACTAATAACACCAATCAATATTACTTACTGCCTTACTGTACGAAAATAAACTAAATGCACAATGTGCTCATTTCAGCATGTATTTTTTTATAGGACCAAACTAGCATCGACTCATGGAAACCACAACATCTATGTATCGGAACTGGCGAGTGGGAAACACGTCAGGATATTGAGGGGGCATCCACGCACGCCGTGGTGTATCGCCTTCCATCCTTCACACCCTCAGCTAATCGGCTCAGGCTGTCTCGGGGGACAAGTGCGGGTCTGGGATATAGCTAGTGTAAGTCTTAAATCACTAGAAAATAATTTTGTCTTCAAGACTGGAAGACGCGATGCTAGGTGGCCAAGCCTATGTGAATTATAACTAACATGGTTTCGTTATTCTGATTATCCTATGGTTATTTGGTTGTTTAAGTGTAAAACCACACTTAAAAGAAATTATATCACATAATTTTTATAATATCCCAAAAATATCAAAAAATATAAATGTTTTATTAATGTTTGATTTAATTACTAATAATCACAAATAATTTATCAGAAAAATTAAGATAGCTATCTCGACTCTCATTTGAGTGGCAGGCTCACAGTGGCTAAGTAATAATTCATTTAATTCAAGGGAAGAAGTCCTTTGTCCTGAAGTGAGATCAAACAGCCTATAATAAATATAATAATAAAAATTTACCTGTGTGTACTCTTAAAAGTCGAGAACTGATTGGCTTCTTCTATTGTGTTATTTTATAGATATCTCTTTACCATTCAGGGAGGCAGCGAAGTTTGGAACGTATACAATGAGACAGTGATTGCCTCTATAGCCTTCCATCCCCGAGAGCAATTGTTAGTCATCGCCACCTACAATGAACTATACTTCTGGGACTGGAGTCAGCCGGCACCATTCACCAAAGTATCTACAAAGAACAATAACGAGAAATTGAGGTTTGTATTGGCTTTTTGGAGCGTCTCTTTTTATTGCTTTTGTGGACGTTTGTTTGGAAATATTGCCTGTGTGAGCAGACATACATACTGATCCAACGCACAATTACCTTGAGTTCAGAGAACATACAGCCTCTAAGGAATAGTTCATGGTTCATGTAAAATCACTCATGCTCAAATAGACGTTTCAAGAAAACAACTTGTATAGTGAGTGTGTGTATATGTATGTTTGTGTTGATTTAAATATTTTATGAGATGGCAACTCTGTTTCATCATAGTCAAATGTGATCAGCCATTTTCTTACTTTACCACTTTTTAAAAGAACCGTAATCATTTGATTACTGTTCTTTACGCAAAATTCAATGCATTTCCAGGTATGTCGCGTTTGATTCGCTCGGTTTCAAGCTCATAACTGGCATTTCGCTATGGGCTTGTCCCCCGAGCGCGAATAGCACTCCTCTCGTGACGCCTCAGAGCGGGCCTCCTAGTACTGCCAACAACAGCAACTCCGGCAGCAATGGAAGCCCTGGCAACAATGGTGGCCCCGGCAATAGTGGTGGCCCCGGCAACGGTGGCCCCGGAGCTGGCAATGGTAACCCCAGGGGGGACGGTCCCAGGGGTGAAGATGACAGCTCGGCACGGCCGCCGGAGTCCCCGGGCGCTGCGCAAGACATGATAGTGAACTCCTACCAGACCTTGGTGCAAAGATATGACAGCCTGGTGCGGAACTATCAGCGTCTGTTCATGGTACGCCACCGGCTGATCAATACACCGCCTCTGGCTAATACTGTACGTAATTTAATTTTTGATTTTGGTTAGTGAGATGGACGGTTCACTGTACATATGAGTTTGAAGTTAGAATACGAATTTAATTCGAAACATACGAAAGAAGACACAAAATATAAACTTTGTTTCTATATATATAGCTAATTGCTACTGTATTTTTGTCATTTTGAGGTTGTTTAAGTTTTAATTAGTTTCAAGGGCGTCTGTTCTGTTCTATTCTAATTTGAAACACATATTAGGTCGCGCCAAACTTATTGGCCTGTCTGTGAAGGCATGTTTGCTATCGCATTTTACAAACATTCCTACATTCAATCAGGTCATAAACTGTGACGAGTCCTCGGCCACCGTTCGTCGAACTATCCACTTTTTTGTTTATTTCTGTACCCTTTCATTTAATCCCCATCCACACAGTATAGCTCTGCTCTTAAACTGTATTCCTGAAGATATATACTCTATTTTCAGATTGACCGCGGCACTGACCCGATGGAGACCTATCCGCCGGAATCGGGTCGACACAGGCGACGGTCGATGCGGCGATCGTCTCGATCATCCACAGCTCAGAATGAACCTGGTATATTTACATTCATTTTCAAAAAGTGATATTTGGATCTTGTCCTCCTCACTAAACAATTCCCAGTAATTGATGAAATTCACGAAATAGCATGAATAAATTGATTTTCCTGGAATTTTAACAACTGCTACGCACATTTCTAGGTTCTAAAAGTCATAAATCTAGCCAATACTAATTATATTGGACAGGTACTTTGATTCCCTTCTGATGCTCATGATTCTATTAACTAATAATTTGCTTCAATCTGGATTGAATATTCCATCCTCGCAGAAATACACTACTTTTCAATAAAAACTCATTATTCTTGGTAGTCTCTCCAACGCCCGGTACATCTCGGCAGCAAGAACCAGCCAGCGAACCTGCTGCTCCGCTGCCGCGCCCATCACACATCATCAACTTGGAGGAATTTTCTGCCCCGTTTGATCCTATGGCTGTTAGGTAAGCGTGCAGATCGCTGTCTGTGATAATAACACAGCTCATTGTCTGTTGCTTTTAAACGCTTCGAAAGTTTTCTCAAACAACACCCGTAGGATTAGCACAACGGTTTTGTCGACAGACGAGAAGACAAATAATATTTTATGAATCTCTTAACTGACGGAAAGGAGAAACGGAAGTAATATTTGTCTTCTCTTCCATAGACGATTCGCGCTTTGTACTGCGTCACATACATACGCGCTCAAGGTATGTGACGACCCAATGCTTTTTAATACGCAATGAACGCGTAACCTCTTTTTTTTGCGATAACCCCCTATATTGCATAGTCACATAGACCATGTTGTGACAGACAAACAATTTAAAAACTTATGACCAGAAGGTCTCATCAAGACATGACAGTGCTAAAGCTTATTCTATTTCTTTTGTCGAAAAGGTCTATAAGAGAAGCTTTGTTCATAAGGTATGTATTTACAGCTAAGATAAAAAAACTTAGAGCTAGCGTAGCTGATCGAATTAATCAAAAATATCATCTTAAATTGACAATTCCACTCAAGAACTAATACAATCACAGTGACTGCAAAGCAATAACCGAGTAATCTAAAATGTTTTAACGCTTTAAATTACGTTTCAGGGCCCAAGACGCGGCAGCATCGGGGCTACAGAGTATTCCAGTGTTCCGTTCCGTTGCCTCTGCATTTCAACCCTTGGGGGACGAGCGGGCCACCCGTTTACTACCTAACCCGTTCTCATCAACCAACGGCAGTCCGCGCCAGCCAAACTCTTCAAGAACCAGTGGCATCTTTAGAAGGGGCCCGGAATCCGCGCTGAGCGCCCTGAGGCAGTTTTCGATACGGAGGCGGAACCTAGACGCGGCTGAAAATGCTGCGAGAGAGTTGCAAGCGGCGCGAATTACACAAACTGCAGTTCACAGCTTCGAAATTGTAGTTAGCAATGCTGATGTACCAATCCCTCCTACAACCACACCTACAGATCCTCAGTCCACGCCCTCGCTAAACTCCCTTCCCTACATCCCGCCGCCACTCCCAACAGAACCTCCCCCCATCATCCCACCCCCACCCCCTGAACCCGCTCCCGGACTGTCTACATCTGGAACTTCATCGACACAAACCTCTAGCAACCCGGCACAGAACACCGATCTCATCGACCCAGATGGAGAAGCCCACACCATCAACGAAAGCCTCGACCTAATCCGAGACATCCTCAGAGACTCCGGCACCAGACTGCTAAACCTTATCACAAACATGTCTATGAATATCCTATCGAACTCTGAACGCGACGAAAGCGCTCGTGTACCCGTGCATGTTTTCACCGGAAATTTACGCCGGGACTTTATGGCATCAAGTTCAGATTCCGAGAACGAACACCCTGAAGTGAACATAACACGGACACCGAATACAACATTTAGAGAGGGGATGGAGACAGATGGACCACAGAATTCAAATGCACCAACCGCCTCAGATCGACCGCAAAATTTTACCGCACCCCAGATCTCCGACCGCATGACGTTTGAAATAGAACCGCCAAACGAAGCACCGTCACGACAAGGTGGTATCAACATATCAGATCGCATGACGTTCGAACTAGACGAGACAGGAAGCGAGGGGCCTTCCCGCGAAGGAGGAATAAACGTTTCCCTGTCGAACGAGAGGTTTCGCGTCCGCACTCAAGGCAGCTGGTCATTGACACCTGATGCACCCGCGCCCACCCTCCCCCCACCTACACCCACTACCGCACAAACACCCGAACCCAACACCTCAACGGCCGAGCCACAGCCCGGACCATCCAGCGCACCAGATCCAACAGACCTTGACCCGAACATACCCTCTTCAAGCAGAGACAACTTTTGGTCCCGAGGCCCAGAAATCCCAGCCGCCGAGGCTTTCCGACGAGTGCAAATAGGCGTGACCGCACTACAGAAACACACGCTACAGCTGGCGAACATGTGGCTGCGAGGAGACCGCACCACGATGAGGGAACTACGCACCATGTGGGAAGACTTGCGACGCCGGATCCTGGCGCTCCACAGGGAGGCGGGCGGCAGGTCCGACGCGCCCAGCTTTTACACCAGATCGCTACTCGAAAGATGCATGATACTCACCGAGCTGACCGAAATGACCGGCATATCATCGAGGCAGCTCATACGGTCCTCAAGACGAACTGCAAGAGGCGGGGAGAGTAGCCAGAATACTGCCAGAAATGGAGAAGGAAGCTCATCCAATGCAAACAATGCTGGCACTTCCAGTAATGCGTCGGCTGAGCCTAGCACGTCAACAGAAAACACAAGCGACAGCAGCAGAGCGAGGGCGGCACGATCTATAATACAACGGAACAGACAGAACAGATTGGTGCGATTACAACAAGCGTACAGATGGCGAGCCGAGGACAATGTGCGGAGACGCGACAGAAACGCACCCATCTTCAGAATATCGCATCTGAGATCACGACACCGCAACAACTTGATGCGTACCGTGGAACAAAACGCGACCAGACACGTGATACGCACGCGGGCCATGAAAATGCTCTCCGTGATGTTCAATATGATGATGATGTGTCTGGAAGAGAGGGGTCTCAGTCAGCTGATCATAAACATGCTGAAGACGCTGAAAAAAGCGCTAGCGCTGACTTGCTTCATGATGATGTCGAACAGGAATATGCCCAGAGCTAGTAGTGCCGCGACGCCGGTGGCTCAGAGCGTTGAATCGGCGGACGTGGTTCGCATACAGAATGTAGAGCATTCTGGTCCCGTTAACGTGGACGATGCTGACGATCCACACTCGCTGAGAGTCATCCGCTACGACGCTAACGCGGAACCGACCGAAGCGCGCAAGCACACAGACACCAGACAACCAACCGCTTCCACATCCAGCACGCAAACCACGCCCGTCGATGAACCACCATCTCCTATGCCCAACTCGACCTCCCGATCGTGGAGCCATCGACTTGCCGTTCAGATTGCCGCAGCCAACAGAAACAACTCGACCACAGCCAAGACGCGCAGAGAGATGTACCTAGAAACGAGGCGACAGAAAGCGCTGCACAGGACAAATCCGACCGCTCATCCGTTTGTTCGGAGACGGTTTCCTCCAGTTCTGGCGCACAGAATACCGGCGATGCGCAGCTTACCCCCGGGCCGGTTTATTCACAGGATATCACCGCGGAGTCCGCCGCCAGGGCCGGACGCTGCGGGCGCGTTGAACGACGTTTTCCCAGGAAACCGCGATCCTACCGTATTCGGTGCTGTTCCCTACGATGACCGTGACAATTTTATAAGATTAGCGCATATACGGCTGAGAACGGCCGCGAGGAATAGGTTCAGGCGATTACAGACGATTCGTTTGTACACGCCGGCGTCGGTTCGCGAGATGTTCGCGTTGCAAGATTTCCAGGGAGAGAACAGGGCTGAGGCGGGGCCGGGGGAGGATGGTGACAATGCCTTCGGGCCTCGGCGACCTCCCCAGTTCCATGCGATCCTGGCGAACGAGGGCGTGCTGCCGCTGATGCAAGTCAACGATCTCCCGCCTGCGGCCGAGGCACAAGCGGCGCAGGCGCAAGCGCAGCGGCTGCCGAGGATACACGAGTACTTGCAGCCCATTATACTGGCACAGGTAACTTTTTATCACATTCATAGTATTAAGATCACGAAAAAAATAACACCATTTACTACTACGTATTTGTTATGGAATATCAAATTAAATTAAGTTCAGAATATAAAAGGATGGAATGGTCTCGGTTGAGAGCTTGCTACACTTAAGAGACCACATAGACAAGATAACAATAAAAGCTTCACACAAAGAGACAAATCAAATCCTTTAAAGATCTGAGCATTTATACAATTGTATAGTTTGTAATGTTTGTGATTTAACAGTTGTGTATATGTTTACTCCAAAAGGTTGAAAAGAATCCAGAAGAAGTTCCTATACAGCTGTCTTATCTTAATAGCGGCTGTCAAAAACTGCCTTGATACGTGAACAGGATTGGCGTTCAGCCTAAGATTTAAGGAAGCTTAGTTTATTTCCCTGAGATCTTAACAAACGATTAGAAGTCCCTTGACCTGGTTAGCCAGCTTATAAACATAGAGTTTCAGATCACTCTCTTCTGTTTAGAATATATGTTTTTGATATAATGGAATTCGATCATCATATGACATATTTTCTGGTTATTTAGCCTCCGCAAAAGCAAGTATTTTTATAATTATAACTGACTAGCTTCTGCCCACGGCTTCGTTCGCGTGGTACCCGGATAAAAGTATCCTATGTTTTATTCTGATGTATAAGCTATATTACTGTAAAGTTTTATCAAAATCCGTAGTTTTTGCGTGAAAGAGTAACAAACATCCGTCCTCACAGACTTTCGCGTTTATAATAGTAGTAGGATAGGATAGGTCTTCTATGTTTATGTAGCTCCCAAATGGATGAACCAATTTAGATTTGGTTTTTTTGTTTGAAAGGTGAATTGATCGAGTGTTCTTAGCTGTTTTTAGGAAATCTGTTCAGCCGTTTGATGATCTACAGATAATCAGCTTTTTTCTAGTGGATGAGAGCAATTTGCACAAATCTGATTGATTAGAAATTAGGTATCTATACTAATAATAAAGCTAAAGAGTTTTCGTTATTTGTTTTTTTGTTTGAACGCGCTCCACTATCTACGCGCTCTATCTCAGTAACTAACAGACGGATTTGAAAAAATACTTTTGCATTTGATAGCACAATTCATGAGGTAGGTTAAAGGCTATTTAACATTGCGACCCTTAGGAGTCGAGAAAAAGAAGTAATAGCAATGCGAAACGGTGATCTGGAGGCCGAGGGCGGCCGTGGCACAGCTAATCTTCCAGGTATCTATTGAGATATATTTGTTATCTTTTACGTAATAATTCCAGAACGCGATGGTGGTCGACGACGATGACGGAACCGGCGGCGGGCCCGGTCCGGCGGGCGGCGTGCACGGCAACCGGCGGCTCGGCGGCATGGCCGGGTTGCTGGACGCTGGCATCATATCCGAGGCGCTGCCCGCGCCCTCTCACCGCGTGCAAGCCTGGGACTTTACGACGGGCGCCGCGCCGGACATAGCCGACAGTGAGCATACACATGTTACTTTAAACTGAACAAAAACGCCGTCGCACTCTATAATCGAGCTAAAGTAAACATCCTCCCGCGAACACACAGGTCATGGAATGAACTCCCTGCTGAGGTTTTCCTGAGTGGCGCCCCCTAGTGGTCGTCGATAGCTATTCTCCGCCTAAGCGTGGACCGTGTTGCAAAAGATTTATTTATTCCGATTTCTGGATTACTGTTGTAATTGGTAAACAAATCAGATGCTAAACGTTTCTCATTCGAGAAGACTACACGATCGTGCACCTCTGGCACTTGGAATCCATCTATTTGGATTTAGCTATGGACCAATGATCTTTATTTATTTTTTCTGACCTATGCTTTCTTTGAATAGGTACGAAGAACGTGGTCGTCCAGCGGTGTCGGATCCACAACGACGCCAGCATCGATATATCCAAAGACGGCAGGTTATTGGTCGCGCTGCTCCCCGTGCCGCGGCTGAGGAATTCAAACAACTGGCTGGGTGAGTACCACGTAGGTGAGTACCGCAGCAAATAAGAACTGGAAAGCAGCGAATCCAGCAGGGTTATTCACTAAAATTGTACTAACATATTTTTGTAGGATTAGTTTTCGAAATCCGATGGATCTCTAAACGCTATTTTAAAAACATTTCGGATTGAACATCGGGATCTCGGATACCTTTCCGACATTGCAACGTTTCGCGCACCCCCTGGTTTATGTAAGTGAGGGATGAAGTTTTATTTTCACGGCACCCTTTCGTGTGGTTTTCGTACATCGAATCCGGAACATTGTGGTGATCTTCCAATCTTCCGGATTCGAAGTACTTATGAAACTTCAACCCCCACATAAAATAAACCACACAAAAGTTTATTTTCTGGTTATCATTTTTGGGTTAAGAAAACATTGCATACAAAAATTATATCTAGATACGCTTTAAACTTAGCGAGAAATCGGGGTGTGCCTAATGGATGACGAAACTATCCGTTTTTGCTATTTGGCTTCAAAATCCTAAAAAATTAACTGATTCTTGTTTGATTTATTCAGGAGTATACTCTCTGGAGTGGCCTCGATTAGGTCAGTGTCTGCACACCGCCGTCTTGGAACAAAGCGCGGTATCAGTAGCACTGTCCCCTACGGCTAGATACCTCGCTGTGGGGCTCGGCTCCCGGCGATTCACCTCGTCACATTCACGGACAAACATCATTGCACTTCTGTATAAGTTGGACCCACTAGGTAAGTTCGTTTTTACTGGTTTTGTGGTTCTTTTGCCTTGTGCACTTAAATGCTCCCAACTATCGAGGCTTACAGAGACTGCAATACTGTTGCCACTATCTCAAAGTCTATGCTCCGACATTTTAAGAATGCTCTCTGGTGTGCTTAGATAATTAATGTCTAGTCACACTACGGCGGGAAGTCAAGGGTAATTCTAGTAGTTAGGTCTTAATCCCCTACCTAATTACTATCTCAAGACAGGGTACAATACCACCGTACCTCAAACTGGTTCATTGCCTAAAAGCAGGATATTATATTATTTATTTTAGAGGACATGTACCAAGGTGTGAACCTTTTCAAATAAATTGGTAGACTGCGAATGAATTCTACAAAACTCAACCATGCTTTCCTTAATATGTATAAAAATTGGCCAGATTTCACAACATACTATATATACGCCGTTAGCCAAGTGGCTGTACTCGTAGTCTGCTTTCAAATAATTAATAGCAGGCTCGTATTCCAGAATGAAACTTAAATTTAATAATAGGTGCTCAATTTACTCAAGCATAGATCTTTAGACAGTTATCAATAAAACTATACTTGAGTCTAGTTTCAGTTTCGTTTTGGAACACGTATATCTAGGATGTAACAAACAAATAACTGCTGCATAAAACATAGGATTCGAATGTCGTTTCAGAGAGTTCAAGTCGCACAGGCCTCTCGCCAATGAAGGAGCTTGAACAGTACTGGGAACACGGCTTCACCAGTCTCAACTGTTTACGATGGGCACCCCAACCAGGCCAAGGCCTTGTCTATGCCAATAATACCGGACAACTCATCATTATGAGTTAAGCACACCAATTATACCGGATCACTCATTATCATGAGATAAAGGTATGCCAACACCTTATAATGATGAGCTGAATGTACACCTACATCTTAGGAAGATTCATTAAGCTGAGCTAAATGTACGCCTACATCTTAGGACAATTCATTAAGCTGAGCTAAATGTACAAAAATAACCAAGGACTACTTATGATGAGATAAAATATAATATATTTTATATTATACCACATCAAGTTATGAAAACATGCAATGACGCGGACGACTTGGACAATTAAGTATGCCGAGCTAATTGTACAAGGGAAACACAGGACAACTCATTATGAAAAATGCTTCAAGACGAAACTAATGAACTAGTGAGTTTGTTACACTGCCATGTTATCGCTTTTACTGCACATAATGAAAAGAAGCGATTTTATATTCGGCAATCTGTCTAGTTGAGTTAATAAAAAGAAGTTGTTGAACGATTCAACAGCATTTAGATATTGAAATATCTAGTCTATCGACTGTAAGATGGGAAACAATGGGATGTTATGTTTGACATTGGATCTGGAGCGCGAATTTGCCGCGGCGCGTCGCCAATAATTCCGCCAAAATAACTAACCTCTAGACCCCCCCAAGTGAACCTATGGAAATAAACGATGTACCTATGGGATGGAAAGCGGGGGCATATCATAAAATGTGACTCTTATCAATTCTCAACACAGTGAATGCAGAGCGAATTGTAAACTTTGCAGGTCAGACAACTCAAAACTTTTTGAAACATAGACAAAATACAATATTATTTAGAAATAAAATTAAAAATTATTTTAATAGTCGACTTAAGTCGAAAATCCTTTTATATTCCAAATTTACATTGTAAAAGTTGCCCTTAACTTTACAGTCCGACCTATCTTAGTTCTATATTTTTTATGATGATCTCCATTAAATTGAATCATGGATTTTGTACGGGACTAGTGCATATGATTTATTAATTGTTAAGACAGATGTATAAACTGCTTATATTACCGCGATATTTCTTAGAAACATTATGAAATAACTTTAAAACTTAAATCTTATGCTAATCATAACTTTAAGTAAAATAAAGTGGGGAATAATTTCATAATAATGCTTCATACTTCTTGGAGAAATTCAGTGTACCTAATAAATTTCTTTGAAGTAGTTGCACAATTTTTCATGGATAGTTTTAGAACGCGCTAACGTCTTTAGCAGTCTTTACATTATATATATCATAATTTAAGCAACTAGATATTTATTACTTTATCTAATCAAACTAAAACAATTAAGTTAAGATACTCTTTATATATTTTCGCATGAATACTGACTTCTTCCTGCCTTTTTCATCTATTTCTGTATATGAGTCTGATCTCAGCATTGTAATCTAACAAAGTAGGTACACCATAAACAAACAGACGTAATATCCGGTCGATAAAACAATGACAATGATGCTAAGAAAACATATAAGGCTGAAAGAAAGTCAATCAAAATGCTAAATGAAAATAGTACTAGTTGTTTCTGAA
Source organism: Perizoma flavofasciatum (assembly GCA_958496245.1). Taxonomy (NCBI): domain Eukaryota; kingdom Metazoa; phylum Arthropoda; class Insecta; order Lepidoptera; family Geometridae; genus Perizoma; species Perizoma flavofasciatum. Next base: position 10,084,080 of record OY292421.1, read on the forward strand.
CTTGAGTAGAAACAAGTAACATGAAAATACAAAAACTCTTCACATAAAAAAGATGAACGAAGCAGCTACTGCTCTGATAAAACTACATTATGTGAATCCTTATTACTATTTATAGTTCCTAAAAACCATAATCCTATGATTCCTAGTTAAGTGAGAAGTCAGTTTATTGGATATTTATTTGGGTTTTCAGTTCTTCCATTTCGTTTATAAAACATTACTTAAAATGGATAAGTTGTTAATTTTTTTGTTTATAGCAAAAGGAATGTGGTTCTGCGATCAACCTTTAGCCAGTCAACCAGTCAAATCATTCAATTGAGTAGTGGACTTTTTCACTCAGACTGATCCAAAAGTTAATTTCAAAAAGATTTACTATTTTTATTGAATTGTAGGATTTTACTGCCCGACTGGCCGCAGCGTGATAGCAGCTTAAACAGTCATAATTTTCAATTAGAAGTATTGTATTTATGTACTAGCTTTAAGGTTACTCACGTTTTTTTCTTCAATTAATCATTCGATTTATTGGAGTAAGTCGCGTTTGGTACAGACTGATTGATTCAAAACCAGGGTATGAGAGCAGTTAGATAAAAATGTTTGCAAAATTTGTAAGTAATTTGGGAAATCAATACATTTTTTAGAAATGTTTTGCTACAAAATTTAAAGTATTATTGGAATAGATTAATAACTCTTCGTACAACGTTTAAAACATAATTTACTGCCATTTATACGGGATCCAGTGTAACCTATATACAAGAAGAGCAGACTATTAATAATTGTCTTCTTAAATCGATCCGATTCTGATGGAAAATGTAATCCAAGATTATTAAGATTGAGCCTCAAATTCAACCTCTACTATTCAAGATTCCGTCTTTCTATGTATTTATAATTTCAGTGTTCATATATTCTTCATTATTTTCATCTACATATTATTAAAGTTCTCATTTATCCTTAATTTTTCATGAATTTCTTATTCAAGTATTTATTTAGTAATCTTGAATAAAATAATTGAGTAATACATTAAAGTTTTTAATGAGATAAAAACCTGACCTGAATGGATGAATAATAGGTAGAATATATTAACGATATTGCACTTTATATACTTCGATTACTACCTACCTAATTAATGATCTTAATTAATTCCATGTATGTAGGTATAAATTCTATTCAGCTTTATGTTATTTTTTCCAACCAACTTATAGCCTAAGTTGACGTTTACGCATTTACTCTACATTTAGTAGCAATTTATCGTTTTCTTTCAGTTTTTATAGAACACCAATGCTGGCTTGACTTGGCGTATTTGCGCAAATATTTGTATAATTTTGCCAAGACACATTTTCCGGGGAAAATAACGCCAAGTTATTAAAAAACCATACTTATCTATAAGTCACTCTTTTTTTGTGCGAAGTGCTGAATCAAACCTACGATTTTCTATTACTGTAGGTACCTAGCTTGTCAACATAATTCATTAGGAGTAAACTCTTTTTTGTATTCAACATTTTTTATTCGGTCGGTTTAAGATTACCTAAAAATTTACGTAGAGTAGCTTAAATGTACGTTACGTTATGTATGCTTGTGTCCAATAAAGATCATGAATGTAACATGTTTTTTTTATTTAACCAATCATAGTAGATTAGAATACAGGGTCGTACGTACGTACCATAGGTTATTCATTACTACGAGTCAGTGTCAGTGTGTAGGTAAGGTCGAGCTGAAGGCGAGGGTCTATATATCGTCACGAGTTTGTATATTTTTTATGCCTGAGTATCATAGTTGCAACTAGCGATGGGTCGTCGGCGTAATTATCGTAAACTAAATGAAAGCGTAAATTTTCGTTCATCAACTAGTCCATCGACTAGTTGAATTCGTCAACTAGTCGATTTTTCAACTTCGTTATATTGACGAACTATCTAAACTTCGCGACGATGTCTACCTAGTCGATAGTATCTACCGGATGATTACCCGGTACATCTGACGTAGCTCAACCGTAACTTAAAGAATAGGTAGGTAATCTTATTACCATGTTTCTTTGAAATTTAATAAATTTCGAAGAAATGTGCCGTAAAACTTTTAACTTTTTATGCGAGCCTATTTATAAAAAAAAAACTTACATTTTATTAAAATACAGATCAAACAGCTATCTAACGACCGTTGCAAACGATTTATAGATAGGTAATTTATTTCTCAAAATAAATAAAATATAGGTATCTATTTATTTGGAATAAAAAACTTCACTTCATACTTTTCCAGTTTCATTATAAACTCGTCTATGGACGTGTGAACGCATCGTCTCGTCGCATCAGATTAGCCGTCTACGATTTCAACTAGTTGTGAACCGTCGATGCGTTGATTCAACGTAAACGGTTGATTCAACTGCGTGAACGTAGACGGTTAATACTGTCTACGATTTCAACTAGTTGAATGAGTGACAGTGAACCGTCAATACGTAGATTCAACGTAAACGGTTCATTCTACTAGTTCGTTTATTTAACGCCCATCGCTAGTTGCAACATTTGCGAATATGAGACAAATGGGTAAAAAGATACAATAATACCCATAAATAAGTACCTGGGAAGCGAGAGCGAAAGCGCGTTTGGACTGATACAAGTAATTTCAAGTCCCTACTATTTTTCGGCGTGAAAGTGCGTTGACCCCGTGCGAGTAAATAAGGGTTAATTACTTGAACTAGGTACTCATAGTTATGTACTCGGCGCAATTCGCAAAATTTAACGTGAATGCCACATTTTTGTAACTAAGTATACCTACCTAGGTACGCAGTTTTCAATTGTAAAATAAATAAATATTGCTAAACATTTTCACAAAGCATCATCTAGCCCAAAGTAAGCAGAGTTTCTGTTATAGGAACTACATGACTGTTATACTACTTAATACCCATACATTATTTTTTATAAATGCATACATAATAATATTATAAATAGAAAATACCCAGACCCGAGACAAATAATTGCAGATTATAAAAACATTAGTTCCGCGGCGGGAATCGAACCCGCAACCTTCTGCGTCTCAGGCGGGCCTTAGCCCACTGCGCCACACAGGTCGTCTAGTACCTTATTAGGTAATTTCCAGAATTTTGCAAAGCTTTTTCTATAATTCAGCCTTTAAATACATAAAATATAAAAACTGCCTTAATTAAATAAAGTTTATCATAATTGAAGTACATTTACTTGGCACAGCAACAACAATAGGTACTACTTACAATTTTTTCTACCTAACCTTTTTCCTCCAAGAAAAAGGATGTTGGGTCCTGAATGGCCCAACAAATAAATTAGGTAGGTAGATAACAGTATCAACCTACCTAATTTATTTGTTATTAGGCTCAGGCCTACTTAATTGAACAGAAATGCCCGCCCACGTACCTAGTCAGTTCAACTTCGCGTCAAACAGGTGTCAGCTCAGCATAAGTTAGATAAGCTACCTACTTTGCGCTGTTTTTCTGCTGACCCTAAGCAGGTCACAGACGTCAGAAGCAAACACTGCCACTGTTCTCTTTGTTGCTAATAATCTCTGGAACGGCTAGACCGATTTGACAAATAGGTACTGTACGCATAGTTTTCCTTTCACGCTAATACAAATTTGTCAAAGTAAAACTTTACAGAAATGACGTGATATTTCAACAGATAATGTCATTCCCTACAATTCAATCATTCCGCAGGCGTTAACGCCAACAGAAAGTGGCATTATATTTAGTTAGACCCCTGTATAGTTCCGTAATAGGTATAGGTCTAGAATAACCACTTTTTGTACGGGTACCACGCGAGGGAAGCCGTGGGCAAAGGCTAGAACTAGATATTTTATGTTTTTTCTTCAAACTGGGTTTTATTTTGATGTTTCTATTAAAAGTGGTCATGAATTCGTTATCCAGAGACAAATAAAACAATAGATTGATATAAATATCGTATTTATTCAGTTGCTATAGAATGTTTCGGTATAAAGACGCTGAATTATAATTTGATCATACTTTAAAATAGGATACAGCAATTTAGGATGGCAACTTAGGTGTGGATTACGGTAAGTATACAAAATCTTTAAAAAACTATCGAGAGCCTGACTGAGGCATTATCTTTTTCGATTTCACTTCACTGCATCAAGAGTAATAAATATTATTTCACCAGTTTAATTAAAATCAAAATAATTATATTATACAATCTAAAATATACTTTACTTCACATTTATTCAACAATTTATATTTCTGATATTGATTTAGAACACAAAAAATTCAAAAAATAATAAAATTGTCATAAATACATTTGCAAATCTCTTAAGATCTTGGAACCTGCAATAAATCGTAACAAAGGGATATGATTAACTAAAAGAAACTCGTAAGCTAATGTGAAAATAATATTATATTTTGAATGCTACTCCCAGGCAGTCATTCAACACGTCATAAAACTAAAATGGTTTCAACATCTTACAAAAGGTACAAGTCAAACCAAGTAACACGAATCCCTAGGAAACTTTACTATGAAAATGTTAATTTGCTCGTAGCACGACACTTTTCTTGACTAAAGTTATCACAAACTAACTGTAAGGCTGGCCTCAGGTAGCCAGAAGCCTTAGATCCGAAATTAATATATGAATTCAGAACGCCTGGAATCACATATTAAAGTTTGTACTCCTCCTCATACATTCTGTATTTTATTTATTTTGACATTGATTTTATCAGGATTTTAACATCATTTTAGAAGCATCCCAGTCAGTAAGTTATCGCAGCAATTCCTGGCGTTCTGAATTCATATTTTAAGAATTCGGATTCGAATTCGAGAAGTATTCTCATCGACAACCTCAGACGCGGCGGGTGAACAGCCGACTGAGACGCAAGAGGTACAGGTTTGATTCTCGCTGTGGAGCTTTCTGCATTATCTACAGATATTCGTACCAGGTCCAGCAGTTGTGATATCATGGTACTCGTCGTTCCTGATATTCACGACACAGGGAATCCTTGTGGTCCAGGCTCATGGCTGTTTAATTATTCCGGCTAAATCCGTCAAGATTTCCAATGTAATTATTTTCCGCGCATAACACCCTGTAGTGACTTAGAAGCAATTAGTTAAATATAATAGCATCTATGAAACTAACTTCTGTTTGTGTTGGAAGTGGTGATTGTATGAAATCCAGTAACTGTTAGTGTTCCAGTGGTTTGAGTTCTTTGATTTGCTTTATGAGGTAAGCTTTCTCGTCGTTAAACTGCTCGTCTTCGGAACGGTCCGTGTGGAACTTGGTGAGGAAGTCGACCAACTTGTCCTGATTCCGTAGCAGGATGTCCAATATTGGTTTTGGTTTGTTGGGATTGGCTACGAATACCTGAGAACAAAGAACAGTTTCTTACTTCTTGGTGTGCCGCGAAAACTGTAAATCTATACAAATAAAATCGTTTGTCCTGACTGACTAACTGATCTATCATCTAGTGAAAGTGTGTATGGGAGTATGGTTTTTTAAACACGACTCCACACAAAGCCGCTGGCAATAGCTCCACAAATGTTTATATGTAGTAAGTACATTACAGTTTGAAGGTACGTTTTGCGATGGATTTTTGAAAATGAGGCCGCTACTGTTGACGAAAACTGACACTGGATAAACTCATAGGTATTCCTTGTATGGTTCCGTGAGATAATACAGAACCATACATGGCTCGGTTCTATCAAGGCCCCTGCGTGGAATAAACTTCCGTCTTGTAGAGCCAGTTGACGTGCGAGATAGAGGTCGAGGTTTCGTCTCAGTTTGTTAAATAAATAAATCTGGGTCTGTTTTCTATGTAGGCATAATATGTATGTATTCACAAAAAAAATATAAGTCATGTAGTTCCCATAACACAAGCTTTGCTTACTTTGGGGCTACATGATGGTGGGTGAAAATGTTCAGCATTATTATTACTATCATTAATCTTAGTTTTTTTTTTTTAATAACTAAAGTAGCAATTAAGCATACGGTTCACATGTTACTGTAACTTAAGGACGCTTGCAAGAATAATAAATAATTAATGCTGGAAATTTTCACACAGCCCCAAACTAAGCAGAGCTTTTATTATGGGAACTACATGACTGATATACTACATACTTTTTTTTGTAAATACATATTTATCATACATAGAAAACACCTAGACCCGAGACAAATATTTGCAGGTACAAACATTTGTCCCGCGGCGGGAATCGAACCCGCAACCTTCTGTGTCTCAGGCGGGTCTTACTAGAGGTATCACTCGCGCATTGCCGAGCCTGAGACATACCGAGTGAAAGTCTCATGTGCCTTTAATTTCACCGGCACCCATACATCCCTTCAATCTAGGCTTTGCCTGATTGTAAAAATAGAAGATTGCAACAAGGCAAAGGCAAATCATGCGTGTAATAAAGTAACAAAACCTCACCATGTATAAATTAAAATATTAGTAACAAGTACCTTAAAAACGTGAAAAGCTTCAAACTGTATATTACGCGACTTTTCCTTTAGCATGTTCATCATCAGCTTCAGATTATCGGGGTTGGTGATGTATCGGGTCATTATCGAGAAGTTGTGTCGGTCGAGTAACAGCTCGCCGAGCAGCTTGAGGCTCTGTCGCCGCGTCACGTAGTTCTCAGAGTTCAGCAGCCTCTGGTAATGACCGAACACCTTGTCGTAGTTCGCTTCTAGAAACTCGGCGCATAACATTTTATGTCTAGTTAGCAATTCCTGGGAAACAAGAGAAATGACGCGTTACATCACACATGTCCTCAATGTTTCATTGGCACAGCAAAGGAATGGAACTCGTTGCCTACTTTATCCCCGATAAGTACAATCTTGGCGTTTTTAAGTTAAAGGTATCTTCTAGACTAGGTGTGTCGGTATACATGAGGTTCTGCGAGATTGGCGTATGAGTGGTTGAAAATTTCATTTATTTCAAAATAATTTTAATTCTAATGCTACTTTTTATTTTATTAATTATTTGATTTTTTAAAATTTATCATATTGTTTAATCTGTGTTGTGTAATGCCTATGATTTTTAAATAATTAGTATAATCGGGTCTGTCCTAATAAATAAAATAAATAAGGGTGCTACATCCTCGACCACATCGCCTTTGGGTGAGGTAGTGGTTAATCACGCGTTTGGACGTAAAAAAAGTATCAGGCAGAGAACCCACCAGAGCGGTTATCGTCGCCTATTGATAAGAGGAAATCCGTAGAACTAAAGTCAACGATATAGCTCATAGAATGAGCAAGTTGAAGTGGCAAGGGTAGGCCATATAACTCGCAGAGCCGAGCGCCGCGCCGCAAAAATTTAATCCCCAGGATGAAAGTTTCTCGGCGACCATGTATAGGAAGGCCCCTTACCCGATTGACCGATGACATCTCAAAGGTTACGGGAAGACGGTGGATGAAGTTGGTCCAAAATCGCCTATGCCCAGCAGTAGACTTCTACAGGTTGTTAATGATGATGATCATTGAAAGAGCCGTGTTGGCTTAGTGGGCGATACCCCAACTTCCGATCCGGAGGTCGTGGGTTCACTCGCTCATGAACTCGTGAACCAATGGATTTTCTACTCGAATTAACTATGTATGCATTAACGCGTGCTCAAAACGGTGAAGGAAAACATCGTGAGAAAACTGGCATGCCGTAGAACCAAAAAATTCGAAGGCATGTGCCATCGATTAGTGTTCCAATTTCCAATAAACGGCGATGGCGGGCATGTGCCAAATATAATGTTTAGACGTGCCTCTAACTACCCCCTACTTGATATCCGCGTTGATCTTCGCACTGAATTTGTATCTGAGGATGTCCATCATGGGGACTGCAGTCGCGAGCGTGTTATTTTATTTTTGAATTCAATATTCGCAAGCAATATCCGAACGGTCTTTTATAACAAAAACAACTAACCAGTTTCAGTTATCCGATCACTGCATGCATAACTACACTGTGCTACTGGATATATAGATAATATTAGAATAGAACAATTTTATTAGAAACAGTAAAATAACACGTTTTAAATCAAAGGATCAAAGATAATAAAAGCTCCAAAAATGTATAGATTATATAGCTCACCTTAAATGTAGAAAAGGCATCTGAGGCAATATCAAAAGTAGAAACTTCTACGTAACGGAAGAAATTGTAAAAATCGTCTGAATACAACATGATCTTCGCCAAGGCTTCGTATCGGGCGCACTCACGCAGCATGGTGCCGCAGTTGGAGGCTATCTCCTGGTGCTCATACCTGGGAACATACAATACAAACCTTTATGATAAATATTACATTTTAATATCAATGAGACTTGGTCGCTAACTATTAGTCATAAAGGTCGACCAGCGGGCTATGGAAAAACTGCCCAGAGTTTCTACGTAATAAAATCCAAAACGAGGAAATCCGTAAAACTAGTGCCAATCGACTGTAGCTCGCTGAACCCACAACCGCTGAGGAAGAAAGGTTCTCGAATGGCGACCACAAAGCGGATGACTTAGTGTGGAAGTCACACGTTAGACCGATGACATCTTATAGGTTGCGAGATCAAATCGGCAATTCTCTTGAACCATTTCGTCATGGATCGCGTTGAGGCTGGATTCGCTGCTTTCTTATTTTAAGTTTTAAGCCTGATCCCATCTTATGTACCTAATGATGAATAAAGGGTTCCAAGAAATTGTTGGATAAGGTTGTTGTTACATTTGGGGTAGACCTATATCCAGACATGGGCTTTATCCAGTTGATTAATGCTGATAGAGAAAAATCAAGGTTACCAAACACCACTCCTTCCAAGGTTGCAGAACAAAATTTGTTTTTTGGCCACTTTTTGGACCAATCGTGACAGATTGCCAGACTCTTTATATCAAAAGCACATTCAAAATCGCTGTAATGTAAGTTTGCAAAAAATTGTTTGCTAGTGAAGAACCCTTTTTAAGATTACTCACACATTTTTGGACAACCTGTATAAAACTAAGGCAAAGTTGTAAGGTAAATATAAACTTGAAAACATTTACCCATACCCAGACATCAAGGTAAACAATATTTCTGGTTTAGTGCAAATGTACTCGACCGTTGGAGAGCGCGTCCCGATCTGGCGTCGAAGAACATTGTTAAACACCTGAGCGACGTCCTTCTTACCCTCGAAGTCTATGCGGTTCAAATTCTACAACATAAATGCATGTCAAAATCATTGCACAAAGTTATTATATTTTAAGAAATTCAGCACCATGTGTTTATTTTTGTAACAAACTGTCAGGAACATCATGTGAGTATAAAAAGTATATTATTAGTACAGAACTTCATTTGATATCATTCAAATTAGGTTGATCTATGACCTTAAATGTGACTAAGAAAAAAGATCACTGAAAAATCATAATGGAATAAATCACTTGTTTATTCTAATCAACTCCCCATTATTATCACCCAAGTTAACTCTGTAGTTAATTAACTATGCAGGTCATATTGTAATGTGCAACATCAAGTTTAGTCATTGTCCAGGTTAAAATATTATCCCTGCATCATGCAAGTGGGCATTGGTGTTCAAATGAGAAAGATTATTACATGTCTGACCCAGAAGATGTGGAAGATAATTAAGGTATAAGTCAAACCCAGGACTTTGTTCCCAGTTGTGACTTTTTCCAAATAGCAATATTCAGTTCATTGCATATCAAGTTCTAATTCAAGAAACAGCCTTCTCTCGGCCCCTCACCAGCATGAATAGCCATCCACGCTGATAGATAACCATTTAGTTGGTTACAGTTCATCCAGGTATATCTACAAAATTCACTCAGAACTGTTTCAGAATACAATAGGTACATAGTAACAAATCTGATCACTGTTTTACACTTATACTTGGCAATATTTCTGTATTTTCTAATGATTTTGTTTTTGTATTTTGTTCTATGAATTTTTGATTAAAAAGATAAGAAGATAAGAAAATTACACTGAATGAAATGCACAAGTAAACTTACTTGTATCAATAACAACAATAGATTAGTGTTGTATAATTCCTGGGCTAGCTGGGCTACTATGATATCGGTCTGTGGCTCTGCATCAGAGGTTCCATACAACATGTTCTTTATCAATACCTGTCAAAACATAATTCACTTTCAACGGACAATGAACTTTAGGAAAAGCAATGCAACATGTCAATATTTGTGTTACCACTTACCAGATTTTTGCTAACATCTTCTTGAGCCTTCTCAGCTTTCTTATCACCTCTTTCTAGTGCGGTTACTGCGTCTTTCAGCGATCTCACAAGCTCCGCCGGGCTCTTCTGAGACTTACCAAAAAGAGGCATAGTATTTCGATAATCGGGTAAGATGACCAAAGTAATGCTGTCTTCATAAGATTGCACCTGCAATAAACAAATTGACGCATAACATCAAATCACTACAACATATAATTCCATGCACTTGCACTCTAAATTCACGAGAATGCGAGAGAAACGAACTATGACAAATTAACAAATCGTTTGCCAACCTGGCGATAAGGCACTGAACTCAATGAATATTTTAGCTATGACCAAGTTACTATCATACGTATTGTGCGTATACAAATCCACAAAATATGATTAAATATAACTCACTTTCGGAATAAAAATTACAATTTTCCCTACAAGACAGACACCAGTCATAGGAAACGAACAGCTGTGATGTCAATAGAAATGTCAAATTCTCAAATTTGTCAAGCAAGTCAAAATCAATGCACAGACTAGGTAGATCATGGACGATCTCCAATTAAAAGAAAAGCAGAGCTAAAATTCTAGCAAAAAGAAAGAATAGTGTACGAGTAGAAAACCTAATAACCAAAATACGTGACTAATAAGGAAAACCTTTATGAAACAGAGAAGAAAAAATAAAGAATAAGCAATTAAAAAATAAATTATAAAAAAAAATATCGAAACTTACTATGTAATAATATTCAGAGAAGAGCAGTAGTGACGAGAAAGTAAGAATAAATTATATAGAAGATATATTTGTGCTATTATTCATTACCGTCACTCCGCTTTAATTCTCACACCCTTCCTTTTCATGTACCGTTACTCCAAATTCATTAACGTGACTCTCAAATGTAACATAAATTTTATTATTAGTAAAACTACAAAATTTATTAGCATGCTAATCTGTGGATACAATAGCCACGCTGTGGAACCGGCCGGGCCATATAGAAAATAACCACTATGGAACGTACATTCTACAATGTATTATAAGTATATAATATATTTTTATGTCTTAAAAATGCAAGTAACTCATCTAGTTTTAGTAGCATCTAGATGGGTATGTAACTCATCTAACCTAGATACCTACCTTTCTACTTTAAGCTACAAATTAAAGTAAATAGATACATATCTAAACCTAGAATAAACATTTTTAACTTAATACCTCATTAGTGTACCTAGTTGTACACTAATGTCCAGCATAATTTAAGGCCGCTGAAAGACCAACCTTAAATCGAATGGTCTCAGAGCAAAACCAAGAGACTCGGGAGTAGTAGCTCCTGAAGCGGAAGACGAGGTGTTATGACCGACAATCGCTCCTGAAGTTAAAGCCAGAAGAAAGAGCACGAGCTCGCTTCTTACCCGCACTTCCCGAAGTAGTTCCTCTTAGAGATACAAAATAGCCAAACCAAGACCACAAAGTTAATCTGTAAGCCATAGAAGCCATAATCAAGAAGTCAAGTCGAGGCAGTGCACCGCGCCATGCCAACATCGGCGCCACAGGGCCCACAGGCTTAGAGATGATGCATCGCGGGCCTTTATTACATTCGATTCCTTAATGTACAACTATTTGTTTGTTTCCGAACGAATCAAAGGGGGTGGGTAATCTTTGAACCAAATTAGAGGTGGGCCATAATAGGTAAATACTAGTATAACAGTTACTGTAATAATATTATACCTGTTACAAATACAAGGCACAAAATATGGTGGGATTTAGAAAACTATCGCATGAATTTAGATGAAATATGCATAAAGGAGTGGAAGGGGTGGATGCCCATCCCCAAAGTTAAGAATTGAATAATTTCCAAGAAATTAATAACATTTTTAGGTTAAGTATTGAAAAATAAATTTTGGAGGCTAGTTTTCAAGGCGCATGCTTAGAAATTATAAAAAGATGGTCATTACTAAAGTGCGGAAATGCTGGGTGTTTTTAGTAAATTTATTTTTCAGATATTTTTAATATTCTAATTTGTCTACTGGATTCCATTTACAAATTAATGAATAATAAAAAAATATTCTTGAAAAATATTTAATTCCTAACCTAAGCCAAATGCCAAAACGATGACCGTAACGACAAGGTTTTAATAAGTACCTACGGATTTGTAAAGTACCTATTACATACGATAAATACGCCTCGACTCGACTTCTAAAATAAAAACTATCATCGCGAGATCTGAATTCGAAACGTGTCTTGCAAGTGTCTAGCTTTGATGGTGAACGAATTGGTGATTTACAATAGGTTATTTACATGCAATAGGAGTAAAAGTTGCTGATTTACCTAGAAATGGCAGAAGCCGCAAGTGAGAAATTATCTAAAAAGTGAGTATCTCTGTGATAAAGCTTACCATGTACGTTCTGAGAAACCTCACTACCCTGTGGCTAAAAAACGAATTGGTCATCAAGCGATGTACCAATCTACTATCTACTGCGGTTAGCAAAGGGTGGGTTGATTTCCTATTAAAATTCCACTATTTAATATTACTGAAATCTTACCTGTTACCCTTTTTTCAGCGAGTTGAAACGGCGGTTAAAAGCCGAGCAAAAGCTGAAAGAAAAAGCCGAAAAAACGGCTCAGCAGCCCGCCCCTACTGTGGAGAAAAAAGGAGCTAAAACTGAGGAAGAAATAAGTCCCAATGAATACTATAAGTTGCGTTCGGCGGCCGTCGCGGCCCTCAAAGAAGGCCCTAAAGCAGAGCACCCGTACCCTCACAAGTTCACCGTTACATCCTCCTTAGAAGAATTCATTGCAAAGTATAACAACCTTGGGAGTGGGGAGGTATTAGAAAATGTCACCATTTCTTTGGCTGGCAGAGTTCACTCCATTCGTGAATCCGGAGCTAAACTAATATTCTATGATCTGAGGGCTGAAGGTGTCAAGATTCAGGTAAATTTCACATCACTTTATAAATTTCTGTAATTGACCTTGTTACTCAAAACAACAAGACTGTTTTCTGTATTTTTAAGAACCTTCATGACTTTTCATAAATGTAGTTTATTAAAAGTCATGAAATCTACATTTTCATTAACCGACCAAGTGAGTTTGAATATGTGATGTGATATACACATCAGGTCAGCGGCCTGCATACTGAGGATGACCATCCTATGATGTAACTGTAATTCCTTTGAATTACAGTTTTGCAAACAATTTTATTACATTCTCTTATCAATTTGATTATATTCCAGGTGATGGCAAATGCTAAAATGTATGAGTCTGAAGATAAGTTTGCATTAGATACAGATAAGTTACGGAGAGGTGATATCATTGGATGCCTCGGCCACCCTGGAAAGACGAAGAAAGGAGAGTTGTCTATAGTGCCTAAAACTATAAAGTTGCTTTCCCCCTGCTTGCACATGTTACCTCACCTGCATTTTGGTCTCAAAGACAAGGAAACTAGGTTTAGGAAGAGGTATTTGGACTTAATTTTGAATGAGAAGGTATGGTAACTATATTTTTACCCTATATATTATTTTTGTTAACCATATATTATTTTTATAAGGTGCTTGTATATAGGTTTGCCATAAGGGGTTGTTTGTTTGTCTGTTACCATTTATCTCCAATTTCTTATCACCATGGTGGCAAAACAACCCACCTGTTGGTGAGTAGTTACCATAGCCTATGGAGTTTTGCGACACTAGCATCAGAAGTGCATTGCCGACCCTTTAAAAATTTCAAAACCCCCTTTTTGAAGAACCTCATACTCTAGTCACTTGAGTAAACCTCAGCAGGAAGATCATTCCTGAGTGTTCTTGACTGAAATAAAATGAATAAATTGATTGCTGCTTGCAATGAATTTGTATGACAAGGATTGTTCTTAAATGTTTTATCTCAGGGGTTTTGAAATTTTGCAAAAATTTACTTTTACATGAACTTTTCCGTAGATCGTAGCTATTCTAGTCATAAGAAATTTCTAAAATATACAAATGTGGCAAAAACGCATTTCTTCTCCATAGACTCTATGTGTGGTAATTATATTCAGGCGCCGCCGTTTTCTTTTTTTTTCAGTCATTGTTGCATGTTTGCCTAACCTCACATAAAATAATAATGCTGGTCATTTTTTCACACAGCATCATCTAGCATATCCTACTACTATTATAAACTATTTATATATATTATATACTATTATATTATGAAAGTTTGTGAGGATGGATGTTTGTTACTCTTTCACGCTAAAACTACTGAACGGATTTTGATGAAACTTTACAGTAATATAGCTTATACATCAGAATAACACATGGGCTACTTTTTATCTGGATACTGCACGGGTGAAGCAGTGGGCAGAAGCTAGTATTATGTATATGTATTAAAACATGCAGTTTACTAAATTTAGGCAGTTTAACAAAAAAGAGACATGCTGCAGCTTGAGTTAAGACTCAAGGCATTAAATAATGATGCTCAAAATACACCATATTTTTAATTGGAATCATTTTGTGCACCCTTTTCTTAGGTCACTACAGGTGTGTCAATAAAAGTTACAGATGTTTTTAAAACTTCTGTTTTACGTTAACCATCTCATGTGAAGATTAATTTGATATCTATGAACTTATTGTGGCTTAATACATTTTTATCAGCAAAATGTTTTTATTAATTCTCAGGTAAGACAAACTTTCTACACCAGGGCGAAAATTATTGCCTATGTTAGACGGTACTTAGACAATATGGGATTCCTAGAAATTGAAACGCCCATGATGAACATGATTCCTGGAGGAGCGACTGCCAAACCCTTCATCACACATCACAATGATTTGAATATGGATCTTTACATGAGGATAGCTCCCGAGTTATACCACAAAATGCTGGTTGTTGGTGGCTTAGACAGGGTTTACGAGATCGGAAGGCAGTTCCGTAATGAGGGTATTGATATGACCCACAATCCTGAGTTCACGACATGCGAGTTCTACATGGCTTATGCTGATTACAATGATCTCATCACCATCACGGAGACAATGCTCTCTGGAATGGTCAAAAGCATTCATGGATCTTACAAAGTGAGTAATCTTAAATGTAGCTGTAGGAACCAGTGTGTCTCTCAAGGATTAAGTGTATTTTAAATATCTTAATAATATGAAGAAGAGCCATGTTGACATATTATATATAGTGTGGTACCCCAACTTTTAACATGAAGTAGGAGACTTCACGTTGGAATTAATGAATGAAAATACTTTATTGTATACCTTATCAAATAAACAATAACACATTAAGCTTAAGGTAGAATGGGAGGTCTTATCGCTTACAAGCAATCTCTTCCAGACTACCTATGTCTGAACTTAGTAACCTCCAAAATCTATGTGAGTATTAAATATGAGAAGGATTACCAATAGTAATTGCGAGTGTATTTTTCGTTTAGTTAATAATGGATGTTAATATGCTTGTTAACACTGAGCCAATTTGGATGAATTCAGAATAGGTCATGCGGATTAACAAATATGATACTTTTTATCCAGGTAGGTACCAAACAAGCAAAGGCAGCAGAAGCTAGTAACATTTTCATTTTAGGTTAAATACCGTCCAGACGGACCTGATGGTGAAGAAGTGGAAATAGATTTTACTCCTCCGTTCGCAAGGGTGCCCATGATTGCAACTCTTGAGAAAGTATTAAATGTGAAATTCCCGCCAGCAGATAAGTTGGACACCCCTGAAGCCAATGCTATGCTCAGCAAGCTATGTGAGAAGCATGAGGTAAATCTTTCATAAAAACCGGCTAAGTGCGAGGCGGCCTTGCTCATTATAGGTTCCATACTACAACTCAATGTAAACACTAAAGGTATGATTCGCTATACGACCGCAGACGGCAGCGACAATGCAGCTACAAACTGTTACTGCATTGAACATTTCATGGAAAGTTGCTGTTACTTATAACCACTGGTTAATTAACAGTTACTACGACTACTTGCGATCTGCGATTGCGGTCAGTCGCTGCCGCCAGCCTGTGGAATCATAATCATATTGTTGTGTAATCATCCTTAAATCTTTGGTAAATATGATGATGATTTTTATTCATAATAGAAGCCATAATAACACATATGAAAATTACAAAGTGACTGTGAAGGCTTAGTATTAAGGGGCCCGTTGCCAGCTTTTTATTATGGAACCCTAAAAATCTGTCAATTTGATCCACAGTCAGTCTCTGGCACGAATCTGTCCCCTTGGAAACATGCCCTGATACGCATGGCGTGGCGGGCGAATATAGCCGGCTGTGACGCAAGAAGTGTGAGTTCGATTCTCGCTGCGATACAAATGTTTGCGTGTTCTGCAGATATTTTTTCTAGATCTGGGTGTTGTGGTACCAGGTTACTGGTAGTTCCCATACCCATGGCATGGAATCCTAGTGTAGAGTTAGGACTGTGTATGTCTGTTGTGTGTTTATTTCTTTATTATTTGGTTTGTAGGTGGAATGCCCAGCGCCTAGAACAACTGCTAGGCTTTTGGATAAGTTGGTTGGAGAATTCCTGGAGGAGAAATGTGTTAATCCAACTTTCATCCTGGACCACCCACAGATTATGAGCCCTCTCTCCAAATATCATAGAGACATTCCTGGATTGACTGAAAGGTAAACACAAGCATAATATAATTATTACTCTTGTGCCTGGCCTATACCTGCGTCTAATAACGATTTAGACAAACACCTCACGCTTAGTTTTCATTTCACGCTAACGTAAACTTGTCCAGAAAAAACTTGGCAGAAGTCACATCTCGAAAGCTAATGTAATTTCCATACAATTCAACCTTTCCGCACATGTTGACGCCAACAGAAAGTGGTAGTTATCTAAGGCGCATGGCATGAAAAATTTAATTCCAGGTTTGAGCTCTTCGTAATGAAGAAGGAAATATGCAATGCATACACCGAGTTGAACGATCCGGCAACGCAGCGCGAACGATTCGAGCAGCAAGCGAAGGACCGCGCTGCGGGAGACGACGAGACCCCGCCCACAGACGAGGCCTTCTGCACGGCGCTCGAGTACGGACTGCCGCCGACTGCAGGCTGGGGGCTGGGGGTCGACCGTCTCACCATGTTCCTAACGGACTCTAACAACATCAAGGTAATTTCACAATTTAAATATACATGAAAATCATATTTTATAATATCAGGTAAAAATAAAAACCGACTTAAAATAACGGAAATTTGATAAAAAGTCCAATATGAAATTTCATCATTGGAGTGGGATTTTTTAATTAAATTTATATGGTGGTCCCATAGTTGAAGTATAAACTGAATTTTATATAGCGAATAGCCTCGAACTTTTGCCACGTGAAGCAACCTCGATCTTAAGATTTATTGTCAAGGTTGAGCCAACGTATCGGCACATTTTTAGTTTCGTTAAAAATTGTTATGAGGCCGCACATACTGAATGATGTCGCTATCTTTGCATTCATACTAATGCATCAACTTATACAGAAAAAGAAACAGAAATCTTAACTCTTTAGGATTAAAAAAAAATGTTAGAAAACAGATCACAAGCTGGAAATGAAGAATCAAGAATCCATCGTTCGAGCGAGCGAGCGAGGCTTATCACAACCGACTGGAGTGCACGCGGCATTTTTACCGAGGCGCCTTTGAGCATCAACGAAAACCAACGCTGGGCTCGAGCCGCGGCACGTTCAGGCGAGGTAGTGCAGGAGTTTGCCTCAGGCCGGGCGAGGTCCTGACTGACCGAGCATTTGGCTAACGAGGCTGCTCTTTCAAATTGGATGCAGCTGTTGCATAATTATACGAACTCCTTATGTTTTGTAAAAGCTAAGGTTAATAATTAACCTTTCTTTCCTTTTATAGGAGGTGCTACTATTCCCTGCTATGAAGCCGGATGATCCCAACAAGCACAATGCTGAAGATGAGAATGTTTCAGCTGAAACTCCAGGTCAAAACGGAGCATAACCTAGTTTTCTGCGTAACATTTTTAGTTTTGTGTGTTACTAACATTTTGTTTTTACAAAATAAATTATTTACTTTCCACTATTTTGTCTCAGTTTTTGTAATTGCCTAAGTTCTCAATCAAAGTTAAGCATTACATTGTACCAAAAATATACTTTTTTTTAAAAGACCTATACTCAAGCTGACAAGTTCTGTGGTACAAACATACTCAGCTGCACCAGCAATGACATATGTTTGTACCACAGACCAAAGTAAAAGTACATATCTAAAATTATTGTAAATTCTTTGTTCAAACTATGCAGGCTATGCATAAAAGCATCTATATACACTCAGCAAATATTAAGTACTTTTATATAAATAATTGCAAAATAAGTAAGAGGAGGGTCCTAACCAGCCTAAGCTCTTTTTGAAGAGTAAAAAATATTGATGTTGTGAGTTTTTTATACAGTACATACACAATATTTAAGCTAATTAAAATAAAATATATACTAGTAATGAAATTTTTTAATGTTTTTTCCATATAACACAGGTAAAGCATAAAGTTTAAATATGGGTGTTCAGTTGATACAACTTTTTATTTTCTTATTTTTTGTTTTCATATTTAACAGAAAAAATATTTAGTTTACTTTATCAAAAAGTGTAATCATAAGTTAAAGTACATGTAGTCTGCTATAAACTCAATAAATTAGTAGCAGGGAAAAGTGAAACCTGAATTTAACTACAAAATTAAACTTAATAATTGGAGGTAGTTCATTCATCTTCATCCTTGCTTTGTAATGTGGAATTATAATGCTCTCCTAATTGGTACATTTTCCGATGATATGTAATCAACAAGGTGGGTCCCCCAAATTCACTCCCCTGTTCAATTGTTTCCGGACCAGTAGCCTGTATCACATTTATAGGACATTTTAGTAAATTTGATAATGCTCTGATTTCTACTTGACCACCCCAGACTTTAGTATCCCTAATTTTATCACAATAGTCGTCAAACTCTGGGTCAGTGAGCATGTCATGTGTTTCTGGATTACTCATAAATGGAATAAAATCGTCCTTGTTCTCTCTTATATATGAGGATACTTTTGTTCTGAGATCACCAACAGCAAGTTGTTGATCCCTTTTCAGTGCAAGCTGGTGGGATACTGCTTTGTACAAACAGTCACCATCTGACGAAATTGGATATATTTTCAATTTTCTTTCTTTTAGCTTGGCTGTGATTGCTTGTAACTCTATGTTTCTTGGTCCATTCAAGTTTTCTTTCTCTTGTAGCTTTATCTGTACCTCCCTTTCCTTGTCTTGTTGCAGTTTCTTGTCTCTTCTCTTCTGAGCCTTTGATATTTTAGGTTTTGCATTATCAGCTGTTTCATCTGCTTGGTCATCATGAGTGTTAGAAGGGGGCTCAAAAACGTCAAGTTCTTGTTGATGTTTTGTTTCTAATTCAGATTCTAGTCGGATAATTTCAGCGACCAATTCTTTCTTCTTGGTCTTATCATTTTTAGCAGCTTTTTTTAGTGCTTGAATTTTCGCTTGAAGTTCCTTCTTTTCCTTCCTGTGTTTACTTTCGAGAGCGCTTAGCGAATCTAATTCGCTTTCCATCCTAGTTTTCCTAGGTACCTGAAATTGGTATAAAATACATAAAACTATTTTTGAATTTTTTTAGGTTAGGTTCATCTGATCAGTGTTGCCGGGTCATGTCAAAAGTTTAGACATGAGTTCGATATATCGAAACGTAATTTATATCGGATATGGGTTAAATATCATACCATATCGATATTAAAATCCACATAACCGATATCATGAAAACTAATCAAAACCTCAACTGCTATTAAAGACACGAACAAAACTTCACAAACCAAACGAGCGTATATATGTATATGGAGCGAATATGACGTAGGTAACATTACCATAATTGCACATCGATGTACTAAATAACTGTATAAGTTTGCGTTTGTCGTTTCGTTGTCGTTGTTCGTTGTTTTTACGTTAACATGTAAAAATCATGTTAAAGTTTGGAACCCCTACGACTGATGTCAATATCTGAAAACCGTTTTCTATATCGATATGCAAACTGTATATCGCCCATGTCTACAAAAGTTACTTAAAATAGATAAAATTTTAACCTTTTGGTGTGGCATGTAACCTTTGGTATATTTTTCCTAGAAAGGTATTAAAAATTTATAGACAGGAGCACTATTAACATACAAAAAAATAGGGTTGGGATTTAGAAAGCCGTCGCACGAATTTTGATCAAAAGAAGTGGAAGGGGCTCCCCTAGTCCGACGGTACATACATACCACTCCCAAAGTTAGGAATTGAATAGTTTCCGAGAAATTAATATTTAAATATTTTTAGGTTAAGTATTGAAAAATAAAATGTCCTGGAACAGTACATTTTGTAACGCACATGCTAAGAAATCATAAAAAATGGCCATTAATAAAGCGCGGGAATACTGTTTTTGTTTTTTATATTGCAAATTTGTCTCCTGAATTCCGATATGATTTATCTAAATACAATAGACCAACTGTACGGTTCCAATAACGTACAGTTTTGCAATATCTGCATTTCCATGCATTAGCGTGGAAACCGGGCGTATCGCGGCAACGCGTCAGTCCACATCATAATCGCGGCTCATTAACATCTTCCCGTTTCAATAAATTAAATGTGTGTGTAAAAATATATTTTCTTTGGTGTACCATAAACCAACCTTTGACTAGTCCGAAATGGAACCTATTCAAATCTTAAATTTAGTCCGACACTGTTCAGTCCACTAGGGAACATAAAAACACAATGATCTCATTGGGACCATGGTTCTCCTCCACGAGCCCACCATTCTTGCCCCATCTACTGTGCCCCATGCTGCTCATAGGGAAACACGGAGGGGCCCCTCGTCAGTCCATTAGTTGCTCGACAATAAGATCCCACGTAGAAGTTATTGTCGGGTTAAAACGAGGCGCACCGTCCCATAAACTTCTGTTCACCCCGGATCCGTCTGATCCATAAGCGACCAGAGCCCACAGGCACACGAGAAGGTTGACCGACATGGTACCCCAATCTCTGTTCACCCTTTTTTTCTCTTTTTTTTTGAGGGTGGAAAATGCCCAACTCATTTCTCTTCCGCCACGAGGGTGACGGAAGGGGGTATGTGGGGCTCGAACCCACTAAAAACCCCCCCGGTGAGCAGTCCTCCGCCATGGTGGGACGAGATGGGGTCGCTTTCGCATTCATTATCTCGTCCCGGCGGGCGGCCCGGGCCTCGGCCTCAAGGAGGGGTAACCTTCTCACCCAAGGTTACCCCTCAGACGTGTGGGGCCGTGCCAGCCGGCAGAGAGTCCCCCGACTCTTCACCAGTGACCCCACTACGGAGGATGAACCGGGCGAACCGCCCCCTTCGTCTCCCTCGACGTCTGCACCGAAGCGGGTCAGATCGGGCGTCATCCTCTCTGACTCGCTCAGCGGCCTCCTTCTGCGTCATGACCTCCTCGCAGAAGGAGAACATCGCCTGCCATTCCCTCTCGCCGCCGAGCATGGCACTTACCACGCTCGGCAGAGAGAGGTCCCGGCCCAGGATCGCTGAAAGCGTGTGCCGCATGGCACACACCTCCAGCATGTGGAGTGCCATATCCCAGGCCGGGGTCGCCTCCCGCCTCGCGATCTGGTGCAGATACTTTCCGAAGCATCCATGCCCGGAAAGCACCTGCACCAATCGGAATGTCAGCGACCCGAACCGCCGCCGCACCCACCTCCGGAGGACCGGTCTAATGGCCTCCACCGTCCACTGACCAGGGACCGGTGGAGCCAGGTCCTCCGCCCACCGCCGCAACAAGGTGGCCCGCGCCAGTCACCGCACGCGCGCGACCTTCTCTCACACTGGGTACTCTCCGTTGGATCTCCTCGCCGCTATGAAGTGATACACTTCGGCGAGGATCTCCGCTTGGAGAGCCCAGGGGGGATCTCCGGCCAGCACGCACGCTGCCGTCCAGGACACCGTCCGGTATGCAGCAGGGTCATGTTCCCGCGACTGAGGGCTTCCACCCAGACCGGTGCCCCGTACAGGGCCATAGTCCGGAATCTCTTTTCACCCTATCGCAACTATTTGTAACTGGGTTCACTTCACTTCCTGGGTTCATCGGGACGAATCAAGGTTTACGGTAAATTCTAAACATGACAGTTAATTTATTTTGACAGTGACATAATGATCACAGAATACCTATATTAGATAATTTTCGAAGATTTCGTAAATCAAGACTTACGCCAACCGCTACTTTTCTTTATTTTCCTTGTAGTTTTGCCAACTTTTATAAAAAAACATCCAATTGGGTACTCTAAAACCCAGCGGGTCTGAAAATCGTGTAGGAATCATGAATCCATGTTCCGTACCTGCTCCACAACAAGATTCCGAGGGCGATGGAAGGTGGAATAGTATTGTAAGTAATAATCTTGTAGGAGCTAGAGAGAGAGAATCTTGTCCTAGCAGTGTGATTTTATTTCTTTGAAATGTTTTATCTAACACATATTTCCTTTCGAATTTCATTTGGTCTGAAAACTTTTTTCGATTTGCAGCACAACAGGTTCTGCTCTGATGCAAAGGGAAAAGATGCAGATGTGATATTTATTGGTGACTCTATATTGCAAGCCTTGGAGCACACTGAAGTGTGGAATCAATGGTTTGCACCCCTTCACTGCCTTAACTTTAGCATTCACAATGATCAAACTCAAAATGTTCTATGGCGTATCAAAAATGGAGAGCTAGATCATGTTGAAGCCAAGGTAAGGTTGGAAACAATGTTATTTTTTATCCATCATCAAAAACACGTCACTGAAGAAGGAAATTAATCCTACTAATATTATAAATTTGATGTTTCAATGTTAATTGCTAATAATCTTCATAAAGCCTTAAATTTTAAAATTTGGAATAGGTATAATTTGTGACCTATTCCAAATTTTAGAGGTGGCCAAAGCTGTCAACAGAGGCTTGTATTATAGAAACTTTACATTTCAGGTGTTTGTGGTTCATGTGGGGACAAATAATGTTGAGCATACTCCAGAACAAGTGTGTGAAGGAATACTAGAAATTATATCGACAATCAAGGAGAAACACCCTAATGGTTCCATAGTTTTACCTGTAAGCCTTTTTGCTTTATTTCTTAATTAATACAAATCTCCCTCATTCTGTGATCTGTAGCTCTAATGTAATAAGTGGCATCATTTTAAAAAAAAATATCAGGACTCTTATCAGTAGAGTTCAACATCAATAGAAATGCTTCTATTAACAGTACATAGTCTGAAGTGTCAAAATTCAAATCAATAATAGTCATTACAGTCCTGCAAAACTAAAATACCCTGTCTGGTCTAAGATATATGGCTGGTAACCGACTGGTATGATGGTCTAAGTAAAAATCAAGGTTAACATTGAGCAGTAATGGGGTCTTTTAAATCGATAACCATTATCCATTATGTTAACCATTATGTTTGGATATTAAGTTGTTTGCTGCAATTAATCTCCATACCATCTGAACCAATTTGGATGAAATTTAGAATGAGTATAGTTTGTGACCTAGAAAAACACAGACACTATCATGGGGCTAGTTATGTCATAAGTATGGAGATGGTGAAAGACTTGTGTTGTCGGCTGAAAGGCACACTTTGGAGGCTCCTATGTCTAGAAGTTGTTTATTTAGATTTTTAAATGAGAATATATATTAGTTCTAGTTTTAATGATACAATATGATTTCAGAGTTTACTACCTAGAGGCCAATATCCAAATGCACTAAGAGAGAAAAATTCCAAAATCAACCAATTGCTGCGTGAGAAAGTAGCTAGCATGAACAAAGTTGAAATGGTCACTATAGATAAAGGTTTCATACAAAACGATGGAACCATAAGCCACCATGATATGCCTGATTACCTCATTCCTACCAATGCAGCATGTAGGAAAGCATTCGAACCCATCTATGATCTCTTGCAGCAAATACTCTGTGAGGGTGAACCAGAGAAAGACTTAACACCATCAGAATGAAATGAATATTGTTAATTCCAATTACAGCTTTTTATTGTGCAGCAAGCTCATTGTGATGGATGATAAAGTACTTAAATTAGCTTTTTTTTAACTAGGCGTAAGTATGTATTTTTAACTTTGTGAACTTTACATTCCAAAATTAGTGTAATTTGTAATACTGATTGGCTGTGTCTACACTTTATTTGTTTTGAGAATTTGTTTATGTTTTCTATAATTTTATACAGCTGATCTATTCCAATTTCATACTTGTTATCATGAAGGTATGAAACAAGCTAGGCAATGCTACTTACTTAGTTTTTATAATAGCTAGTATCTACCATTAGAATGTTCTTTTTTATTTAGCACATCACAATAATTATTTAAAATTCTAACCAACCAAAGATGGATTTGCTTACCAAAGTTTAAGGAATTGTGTACTAATAAGCAATTCTATTTTTGATATGATCATTGATATTTGGAGTATCTGTATGAAACTAAAACAATTATTTATTTTTTGTATAAACAGAAGATCAAATAACAGAATCAAGTACCTACCTACATAAGTTAAGGCTAAGTGTGCTGTAAAGGAGTCAGTAATTTTGCTTGTAGTTTGTTAGTGGCTAATGAATTAAGGTGTACTTTTAGGTACTCATGTTGCCAAAACATTTGCTTGAATCTCATTGTTATAAACTATTTATTTGCATGAAGCTTGATAAACAGTGCAATTATTTATATAAAAAGTGGTTTCATTCATAGTACAGATCCTTAACTGAGAACTAAATTCTTATGAAAAACAAACTAAAACATAATTTCATAATTTATTGCTAAATAATAACATTATCTACAGCAAAACATAGGTTTCTATAAAAAAAATATTAGTCTTAGTACTTATTCAGAAACCTATTGTAGTACAGACTAAATGGAAGTTTTGCATTTCCTAAATGTAATGACTTTTCAAATAAATTGAAATTACACTTCTGTAGTTTGGTCAGATAAGCATTTACTGCCACAGCTGGTAGAAATATTTGATTGGCTGTCTTTGGAACAGTTATCTTTCTTGCCTGTAACAAAAGATTTGAGTATTGTGCTTGTTGATCTAAGGTGAAGGGTAGGGTGGAATAGATGATGCAGATTCTCTAAAAAGAATTGATAGCAATTAATTCCAGAGCTGTGTTGCCCCTGGTTGTACCCCGACTTCCTATCATGGGTTCCGATGCGGTCTAACAAGTAAGCACACATTCATTTTTTAAAATGAATGTGTGCTTCACATTCATTTTTTAAAATGAATGTGTGCTTGTTAGACTGTGTGCTTACACAAGCCCAAAATCAGTATGCCATAGAAAAAATAAAAATTGTGCCATTGGTTGCAATACGCAGCAATGGGCTTGCAATCTGTCACATGGAATGCTTACTACGAAGCAAGCTGCTGGTGAACAGGAATCGAACACAACTATGTGCCAAATGTAAATAATGTGTATATTATAATAATAATAATGTGTATAGTAAATGTAATGTTTAGATGTGCCTCTGACTACCCCCTACTTGGTAACTATATGGGTATACATACTGGGTTATATATCTGAGAATGTCCCAGTTATGAAATTCGATTAGCAATTAGAACTACCAGGATACAATATTGCCAATTTTGAAAATTTCTATTGCAAACACAAAATATATCCTAAAATCATGATAAAAAAAGAGTTAACCTTTTCTAGATGACTGTTAGCACGGCTAGCCACTTCAAATGCAACACTCCTCATGTTTTCAGAGTCCACACCTCTCAGTACCATCTCTTGGCTGACTTGATACTTCATCAGTGTATCCATGGGCAATGACACCATTCTGTGATGGTTTGAAATATGAATTGACCTGTAAAATAAAGGTAGAAGTAATTATTTATGATCTTGATGGTGGGGAAGCTAGTAGCCAGCTGAGACAGAAGAGGTGCTTGTTTAATTCTCACTGTGGGACAAATGTTTGTTTTGCAGATATTTGTTTTGGGACTGGATGTTGTGGTTTGACTGGATGATAGTACTCATAGTTTCAGATATTCTCATGGTGTGGGGTTACTAGCACTGTGTATGTGAATGTAGGTGTTCATTTATTTATTTATTTGGAAATAATCATGAGCCTGTGATATTGTAGTGCAGGGCAGAGAGTACTTACCATACCCAAACCCATGCTTGGAAAACTAAGATATATCAAAACTACTCCCAAGTCTATGGATAATACCTGAGTATATTTGTTATCCCCTGAGCTTTTCCCAAATGTGAAGCAACATGGTCTGCATGTACATTTTCAACACCAGCCACTTTCAGGATCAAGTAGTATATTGAAGAGGCAGTATCCTCAGCATATCTCTCCACATCTTCCAGGGTTCGAAAGTATTTGGTTTTAAGCAAACCACTTCTAGATGAGATTAGCTTCTCCAGATGTCTTCGAGGCAGAGAGTAACAACAGCAAACCTAGAAAAATATCACTGGAATTACACAGATTCTAATTCTAAGTGGAGGAGCTAAGGTCTGTACTGACATCCTGCATTGGTGTATATTGTGCATTATCCCCCTTCTAACCTAACTCCAACCAGCCTAAATCCTTGAAATAGCATAGAAGGATAATGTTGATAACAGCAATGTTCCAGTATTCCTGACCTCCTGACAGTTATTGATGACGGAGAGCATGAGTTGATGATCTCTTGCAGTTTTCAACCTGACTTTGTAGTGGTGCAGTGGTCCACAGGCTCATAAACTGAAGAATCTTAACTGATAGCTGTTTTGACAACTGCTGGGGCAGATAGGTTCTTGAATGGAAACCACAAACTGGACACAGTTGTAGGGAGGCACCTTCAACATCTTAGAGATTATGGGAAGATGATGGATGGAGGTAGCCCAAGTTTCTTCATTGGCACTCTTTGGGGGAGGTTGTTTATCAGTGCTTTCTACTGGTTGTTCATGATGATGAACATTTGCATACAAAGAGACCTTGAATTCAGGTTGAGGAGCACTAATTTTCTCAACTCCAGAGGGTTGTTGAAAAAATAGAAAAAATGTTTTCAATAATATTGATGGTGTCCCCATATCAATAATAAGTACCTACACAGATTCATAAAGATAGCAAACAGTTATTATAATTAGGCACATGCCCACATTTTGTGTAGTATAGTTGCATTCCAAGTGACAGTTTGCATCATATACTTATTGGAACACTAATCAATGAAACACATGCCTTTTGAACTTTTGGTTCCATGACATACCATTTCTATCAGACTGTGCCTTCACTGTTTTGAGCATGTGTTGATGCACACATAATACCTAAATTTGAGTGAAAAATTCATTAGGTAAGTACATTAAGAAAAACAATATTCTATGCAGGTGAAGCAGTGGTTCTAAAACTCAACCATAGGTACCTTGAATAACTCCTGTGCTATAGGATTAGCAGGTATATTCTGCAAAGTTTGCTCACTCTGGTAGATGTCTTTGAGAGCATCTTGCCAGAATTGTAACCGGAACGCAGCAGTTTGAGCATCCGTGGTCTGATCTTGTATACGAGCAACTTCGACGTTGAACGCTCGCACGACCAGCGCCGGAGAGCGTATGGCTTTCGTCATAAGCAGAGTCGCCAAGAAATTCTCGTAATCATGCTGTCTATCTGTAAAATACATACGAAGTACCAGAAATTGTCAGATAATGCCCAAATTTCAAATAGATACTAATCATGTTGCAGGGTTTGTTGATGTAGCAGACAAGAATATTACCTTACTATTTTTGCACAATAGTTGACTGTATCCTCATTGGATGTGGCTTGTTTTGATTGATACCTAACGTTCAAAGGGCCAGAGCCTGAACGTTTTATCATAAAAGTAAAAGGATTATTTCTTTTCATGTTTCAGATATTTTTTCTCATAAAGTTGATTTTTTCAGCAACACATACACCAGATTAAAAATTGTTAGCTCTTACCAGTTACCACAGATTAAAAATTTTGCTCTTACCCACAGATTTTTTTTTCTCTTACAGACAGATGGGAAACGAGCTTTATGTGCACAGACTAGTAAGAGATACTACGTATTTAGCTATATTTGTTTTTTTAAAGATTACTAGGATGTTAATAAATGTCATCATGCCATAAATAAAATACTTCACTCACATCTTCATTATGGTTTTTGTAAAAAGAAAAATATCATTAAATGAATGGGTTTATGAAAATAATACATAAGTCAAAGTCAAAATTCAATAAAATCACAAGGACCACTTTGAAACGTCGGTTTTTATCTAGGTGCCTGTTCCTCCGCGACCAAGCCAGGAAAGAAAGGCAAGAAAACAAGGCTGGTTATTCTTTTTAATGATCCTTTTACAAAACAATAGGTTCGAGTTGGAGCATTTTCAATCCCAAGAGTTTTTATCATCTAAATAATCAGATATTTTATAGTATGCCTTTTTATAAAGCTTTTGTTTAATTACGTTTTTAAATTTGTTAATTGATAATTTTTGTATATCTCTTGGGAGTTTGTTATAAAAGCGTACACCGTGCCCTTTAAACGATTTACCAACTTTATGGAGTCTACAAGTGGCAACAGCGAGTTTATCTTTATTTCTAGTATTAACATTGTGATTATCGCTTTTTTTCTTAAACAAATTAATATTTTTGTGAACATACATCAGATTTTCATAAATGTATTGACAATGGAATGTCATTATATTTATTTCTTTAAACTTTTCGCGAAGTGATTCTCTGGGGCCCATATTATAAATTGCTCGAACAGCCCTCTTCTGCAGCACAAAAATGGTATTGATATCAGCAGCACTCCCCCACAGCAGTATACTGTACGACATAATGCTGTGGAAGTAGCTGAAGTAAACTAGTCTAGCTGTGTCAACGTCTGTATAAAGACGGATCTTTTTGACTGCATATGCCGCAGAACTAAGTCTCTTCGATAACCCATCAATATGAGGACCCCATTGAAGCTTATTATCTAGGGTGATACCTAAGAATACGGTGGTGTCCACAAGAGCCAACTGTTGATCTTGATTTTGATATTTGCTTTAACTTGTGTAACATTGGGTAGTATAAATCTTATACACTTTGTTTTATTTTCATTAAGTAGGAGGTTGTTAACGTTGAACCATTTAACAACCTTAGAGATTGCATTGTTTACATTGTCAAAATTGGTTTGTCTTCGCTTTAATTTAAATAAAAGTGACGTGTCATCTGCAAACAATACAACCTCATGATCGTCCCTTACAAGGTGGGGTAGATCATTAATGTATACTAAGAACAAAAATGGACCAAGAATTGATCCCTGCGGTACACCGATAGTAACCAGAGACCCCGGAGACCGTTTTCCATTCACGTCAACTCTTTGTACTCTGTCACTTAAATAGGAAGTGAGAAAGTCTAGAGCAACGCCCCTAATACCATAATGGTGTAGTTTCCTGATCAATGTGTCATGGTCTACGCAATCAAATGCCTTTGACAAATCACAAAAAACGCCTAAAGCGTCATGAGATTCCTCCCAGGCATCAAATATGTGCGATATTAACTCAATACCAGCATCAGTGGTTGAGCGACCCTTACTAAATCCGAATTGCTTATTATGCAGTAAATTATTTAATTTAAAATGTCTTTGCAATTGATTTAAAATTAGTTTTTCAAAAATTTTACTAAATGTAGGAAGTACTGATATAGGTCTAAAATTACATTGAAATACCTACCTATGTAATCACTCGTGAAGTTTGAAATAAAAAAAAGTTATTGATAATAAATATTATTACAATCTTTAGTTTTAGCATGGTTATTTATACCCACATAATAGGTATGTAATGTTTAACACAGTTTAATCCTCTAAGGACAACATTAGTAGGTACCTAAACTAGTAGGTATTAATGCCATCCGCTGGGCAAAGTTTCATTCAGAAATTAGAATTTATATATAATCAAATCAAATCAAATGAACTGGTCCTATTCCCACTTATTATATAAGGTATAAAATACGAGGGTGGGTCAATATGCCCATGTCTTTTTACAGAAAAATACAGATTTTTAATAGAAATTCGGTTTTATTTTTCGACATAATCCCCCTGAGTGCTATTCATTTTGCCCAACGTTTCTCAAGTTTTTTAATGCCTTCCAAAAAATACGATTTTTCATGATCCTCAAAATAAGCATTTGTTTCAGCAATGATTTTCTCATTAGAACCAAATCTTTTCCCACCAAGCCATTTCTTTAGATTTGAAAACAGGGAAATAGGTACATAGTCGCTGGGAGCTAAGTCCAGAGAATATGGCGGGTATGGGAGCAGTTCGTACCTCAAATCGTTGAATTTCGCCATAGCAACTACACACGTATTTCTTGGCCAAAAAGGCCGTTTTTCTTTTAAATCGTGGTCGAACCAGTCTAATAATTTGGTAAAACGATTAATGGCGAATATTATATTCGCCATTAATCGTTTTACCCTTCTGGAGGTAATCGATGTGGATAATGCCGCTTGCGTTCCAAAAAACTGTCGCCATATCTTTGTTGGTTGACAGACACACTTTGGCCTTCTTCGGCGCCGATTCGCGCTTGGAAACCCACTGTTTCGATTGCTTTTTGGTCTCCGGTGTATTGTGGTGGATCCATGTTTCGTCCACAATTACGAAACGGCGCAAAAACTCATCCGGGTTGCGGTAAAACAATGCCAAACACCCCTTCGAAGGTGTCACACGCATTCTTTTGTCTAATAATTTGGCATAATATTCGCCATTAATCGAAAATTAATCCCTAAAAGGCTTAAATAGGGTATCATTTTAGAATATTATTACGACTATACCATGTACTTTACTGTTCTCCTGCTGACCTCTAACGGTCAACGAAACGTTAGCAGGAGAATAGTAAAGTACGTGGTATAGTCGTAATCCTACTAAAACAATAAATGCGAAAGTCTGTGTGTGAGTGTGTGTGTGTGTGTGTGTGTAAATGTTTGTTACCACGTATCTCCGTAAGTACTAACCGATTTTGATGAAATTTGGAATGTAGATAGTTTAGGATCTGGAATAACACAAAGGCTTTTCGAAAATCGAATCCCCTAAGGGGATTAAATAGGGCGGTAAAGTTTCTATGAAAAAAAATATGTTAGATTCGCTCAAAACTGTACAAATAAACTTTAAAGTAAATAATGAAACACGTATTTTTTATTTTTTCAAAACTACCCTTTGGGGGTGTGTAATTGAGTTCTAAACTTTGTATAAATTTTAATCCTTGGTTCGATTCATTCAAAAGTTGCTGGACATAGTTTGAAGCCTGGAGACGGTTTTACGCTACTTTTATCAACATAGCACGCGGGCGAAGCCGCGGACAAAATCTAGTTACCTAATATTTTTATTTTCGTTAAATTCGGTGCGAATGGTTCGAGAAAAGATCAAAAACACGAAGGTATTTGGAATCGTGGCCCATAAAACTTTGGCTAGGTACCTCTCATTGACGGTGCATCATTGACGACCTCTGTGGGACAGTGGGCGAAGGCCCGTCTTGGACGCAGAAGGTCCAGCCACGGGACAAATGTTTTGTATGATCTGCATATATTTGTCACGGGTGTTTTCTATGTAAAATATATCGTTGTATTTAAAAAAAAATACAACGATATATTTGGCCCCCCGTGGCGAAAGGGGGTATGTGGGATTCGAACCCACTAAAACCCCCCGGTTAACAGTCCCCCACCGTAGTGGGCCAAGATGGGGTCGCGTTCGCATTCACTACCTCATTCGACGGGTGGCCCGCCCGGGTGGCTTGCAAGCCGGCAGAGTCTCCTGATTTCCACCGGTGACTCTGTGAAGGGCTCCCCCTCCAACTTACGCTGTCCCTCCCTCCAAGCCTGACCGGTATGGGTAGCCCTGCCGGTATAGTCTTGAAGATCATTGAGACACGCAAGCCGACCAGAGCAGCGAAAGCCCCCTGAAAAGGACACACTCACCTCGCAAGACGGGACTACACAGAGCCCCGCCAAGCCCTCATCTGCGCCCTTAAAATGGGGCCCCCTCCAACTTACGCTGTCCCTCCCTCCAAGCCTGACCGGTAGGTATAGGTAGCCCTGCCGGTATAGCCTTGAAGATCATTGGAACACGCATGCCGATCAGAGCAGCGAAAGCCGCCCCGGTCCTCCCCCCTTCACAGTGCGCCCTGAAAAGGGCACACTCACCCCGCAAGACGGGACCAAACAGGGTCCCGCCAAGCCCTCATCCGCGCCCTTAAAATGGGGCCCCCTTCAACTTGCGCTAATGCCTCCCTCCAAGCCGGACCGGTATGGCTAGCCCTGGTATAGCCTTGAAGATCATTGGGACGCGCAAGCCCACCGGAGCAGCAAATACTGCCCCAGCCCTCCCATGGTGCTCCTCCACGAGCCCACCATGCTGCCCCATCCACTGTGCCCCATGCGGCTCTTAGATACACGCGGAGGAGCCCCCGCGGTCAGTTCATTAGTTGCTCGACAATAAGATCCCACGACGAGGCGCACCGTACACCTCGGATAAAAAAAAATGTTTTTATTACAGAATAGATCTGAAAGTAAAAGTTGTCATCTATCTATGTGTAGAACGACGGCACTAAATAAATACTACTTACATAATTCGTCTTTGTAGAGCCAACCTCAAATAATTTAGATAGGACCTATCAGTAGGTTAACAACTTACATGGGTAGGCAACTTAGCATCTACAGCACCTGTAATAAGTATATATAACCTTTTGTTGTGTCGCGGCAAAACATAAACTACAAAAGAGCTGTCTGCTTCAAAGGATATTCATTACATTTCAGAATAAAGAGTTGTACAGATGTCTCGAGCACGGAACAGTAGGCAATGGAACGTACGCGCTTCAAGTCTGGCTCGAAACACTCACAACCCGATTAGAGATATCATTGAGAACATGAAGGTGACGCCGAATCCGGATAAGGCATTCATCCCGCTTTCTATTGGTAAGTAAAGATAGTAACACTCAACCAACTCCAAATAGGGGTCATAAGATACCTATTTATTAGGTTTTAAGTCAGTAGAGGTTTAATACCATGACGATTCGATTTATTGTAGGTAGGTAGGTATGTACATTCAGAGACAAAAGTAGATTAGCGATTTGAGTTCTTAGATGGAAATTCGAACTTCAGATTAAAAATAGACAAGGGCCAAAGCGGTTCTTCAAATGTGGCCCTATTTTTTGAACTAAAACCGGAACTGTTAATCTACTTTTGTCGCTAATTAGAATATATTTTTTTCAGTAAAAAACATTGAATTTATTTGTAATAACCGTGATTCAGCTGTTTTTCGGAGTTTTTCCTGCTACGTTCTGAAAGTTTCACATCGGGTTAAGTAGATTTAATGGATTATTATCGAAAAAGCTTATGTCTGACCATTTCTTATTATAGGTACACAGATATTAAAATATTAATATCTAAGGCATGTACAAAGGCGAAATTCACCCTAAAAACGTTATCTTTCACCAAATCTTTAAGGAGAGAGTTTTCTTCAAAGTGTTCTTAAAAGTGTGCACATCGTTTTTTCCTGAAAAATTACAAAGCTAAAACATATTTTCACGGAGAAACTAGAAGTCGTCCGTATACGCTGAAATAAGAACTCGCCCTTAATGAGGATTATGACGATTCATTTCAAATCAAGCTTAGTTAAAATCGATCTGTATTTTCTAGGTGATCCCACTTGGTTCGGAAACTTGAAACCACCGGAAGAGGTTCTGAATGCT
Organism: Perizoma flavofasciatum; assembly: GCA_958496245.1. NCBI lineage: Eukaryota > Metazoa > Arthropoda > Insecta > Lepidoptera > Geometridae > Perizoma > Perizoma flavofasciatum. The sequence goes on from OY292421.1 coordinate 10,117,815, forward strand.
GTCCGAGAGAGTATTTTAATCAAGGAAAGCCGGAGCTACGGACCCCTCATCGGGCATTTCGAAGCCAGGAAGGCGGTGGCAGAGTACGCGGCCGACCAGGGAGAGATCTCCCCCGATGACGTCATAATTTGCAGCGGTTGCTCTCACGCCATCGACCTTGCAGTCACGACTCTGGCTGAAGCGGGGCAGAACATCCTCGTTCCCAGGCCTGGATATGGCATCTACAAAACTTTGGGAGAAGGACTGGGCATTGAGATCAAATATTACGATTTGTTGGTATGTATTTATGTCATCAATAGCCTGTAGGTCTCTCGCTGGACCTACCTGCCGATGCTGATGATTTAATAAATAATAATAATAATAAATAATGCTGGACATTTTTCACACAGCACAGCATCATCTACCCCCAAACTAAGCACAGCTTGTAGTTATTATGGGAGCTACATGACTGTTATACTACTTATATACTTTTTTTGTAAATACATACATATTATACATAGAAAACACCCAGACCAGATACAAATATTTGCAGATCATACAAAAATTTGTCCCGAGGTGGGAATCGAACCCGCAACCTTCTGCGTCAGGCGAGCTTTCGCCCACTGCGCCACAGAGGTTGCCGCTGATGTAGGTTCAGCCTGCCATAAACTGATCAAGACGAGTCGAGACGCAGAATAGGGTTCCGAGTTGTACACCTCTTATAACTTGTACCACTGGCTTGCTTCGAATGTTATACAAACATAAACACGCTCACTATTGCATTCCCCATGACGGACATCCTTAGATACATCCTCAGTGCCATGACTATGTATCTGAGGTCATCCAAGATGATAACAAGTAAAGAGTAATCACAGGCACGTCCAAACATTACATTTGGCCCATGCCTGCATTTTTCAAGTAGCACTCCCCGTGCTAAGTTGCAAGCCCATTGCTTATTGGTACATGCCTTGGAAGTAATTTTGCAATGTGGTAAAATAGATGAAATCTGAAAAAGTTTTCATTGAAAATCATCGTCATATGGTTACGAAGTTGCATGCCTTAAAAATCTTCGATTTTTTTATAATTATTTTCTATTCAATATGTATTACCTACTCGTATCCTACGCGAGTAAAACCGCGGGCATCGGCTAGTCTTCTTATTAAATACGTGAAACAAATCATCTTTGCCAGTTTTTACTGAAAGCGTTTCGTTTTTTACGTTTACCACATTTTATCTCGATATAGATCAGGATTGTATGTACTCGTACCATACGGACTAGAAAAGACATGTTAAGACAAAACTAAAGATTTCCATAATATTTTTTTAAAAGTACCTACCTTAGTAGGGAATTTGTGACTTAGTTTTAAACTGATGATGCTAACTATGCAAAACGTGTGAATTTTTCAAATATGATTTTTTCGTAGACTTGCACACTGAGCAGGTATTGCATCTGAGGATGTAATCCCCATAATTATAGTCGTTAGTATGTAGTTTATTTTTCTCACTTTTACTCGCGATGCAAAGAGCCCGTATATGCGTTCACTATAAAAGAGTGTTTATACGTTTGTCTGTTAGGTACCATAATTTATCTCTACAACCGATTTGTATAACTTCAAGTTTGGTTCTTAGATAAGTCGTATCGCCACAAGTCAGTAGGGGGCGCTGCAATAGACGACGAAAGACACGTCAGACATCTTTTAATTTCTGCTAAAATTACTTGTTTAATTTAATTAGGTTGCGATAAAAAATAGGTATGTATACAGGTACCTATTCTGCATTAAATAACCTTCAGTCGTTTCAGATTTTTTACGCTAGTGACATAAATGCAGGTGGTTCGTGTCAACGACGCGATGCGACATAAAGCCTTGAGTTGGCACGCTTTGTACTACGAAGAAATTGTTATTTTACAGTAGATAATTATGTAGATAAAATTCAACACCTCAAGTATTTGCACACTATTTTCTTACAGCAATAGCCAGACTTAGCAATAGCAATAGCCAGACTTACTTATTATCAATGGTAATGAAGTCTGTAAATTTTTTTTTAGAATTGTTTAATTTTAATTAAGTAGGTAGCTTTTAAACATGCCACACACATAGTGGCTTCAAACAGGACTGGCACATATTCAAAAGTTTAGATAGATAAGTAAATTATTGATTTGACACATACCGATACAGTACAGACACGTAGGTAGAAATGAAATATAATATAATAGTAAAGAACATGAAAGCTGGATACCATCACTAAAATCCACTTTTCTGTAGTTGCTTTTTTGGGAATATTTTTAATTAATATTAGAAACGATTCCCAAACTGAGCACCAAAGCAAAAATGCCAATAGGTACGTGCTCAGTTTCAGAATAAGTTAGGTGTTATTTGTTTGTTGCGCTTAAAATTTAGTGCTATTTATGAAAATACTTCTATTTAAGAGATAAATAGGTATATCCTACCTAATATTATAAACGCGAAAGTTTGTGAGGATGGATGTTTGTTACTCTTTCAAGCTAAAACTACTGAACGGATTTTGATGAAACTTTACAGTAATCAATATTGCTTTATACATCAGATTAATACATAGGCTTTTTATCTGGGTACTATGCAGGCGAAGCCGTGGGCAGGAGCTAGTAGGTACTTATAGTAGTTTGATTTCATTTGTTTATTTCCAGCCTAAAGACAACTGGAAGGTGGATTTGAAATCATTGGAGAACCAAATAGACGAGAATACGGTGGCTATAGTGGTTAACAACCCATCAAACCCTTGCGGATCCGTTTACACTAAGAAACACCTCTGCGAGATACTTGACGTGGCATCAAGAAATCGACTTCCAATAATAGCTGATGAGATATATGAATACTTTGTCTTCTCCAATCAAACATTTGTTCCGATAGCCGGTGTATCCAAAGATGTCCCAGTTTTTACTTGCAGTGGTCTTACTAAAAGGTTGGTGGATGTATAGCGAATCGCTCTCGGTCTAACTTGATCGTTCCTTTTGAGTCAAATAAGAAAGGCCAGAAAAGTTCAGCACGGTCGACAAGAAACGGTGGCCGTAGGCATTTAAACTGAGCGCTTCTTTACATCGGACAGCATGTTCAGCAGTCGATACCGGCCATAAAATTCTCTACCTAGGCCATGCCTGAGGCTACCATCGCTGATTTGGTAATGTTTAGCGATCTAAATCTCAGTATCTAGATATTAGGAAACTGGCACTGAAAGTCGAAAATGTAAAGATCAACTTTCAGTCATAAACAGAATTTGCTCAATTTATGGGTCTAGGCTGTGTTGATCTATAGGGTTAAAGCAGCCTCAAGAAATAACCAAAGAAAAAGTGATGTATCGATTGAAAGGAAAGTTACTACTATTCATTTGATACAAATGCTATTCTTAATCATAACCCTCCTTTTGGTAGTCAAGTTAAAACGATACATTGCATTATCTCAGGTCGTGACAAACTACTACAGTGACGTTTACGTCACGTTACGTACGGGGCATTCAACTCCAATAGGCACTAATATAGACACCAAATGTTTTTACTAATAGGTTCATGGTTCCTGGTTGGCGGCTGGGCTGGGTGATTGTGCACGATAGGAATGGTGTCCTAGGAAAAGTAGTTCGAAAGGCGATGTCCAACATGTCAAGTCGAATCCTCGGAGCCAGCACGCTGATTCAGCAAGCGCTGCCGCGGATCCTGAAGTGCGCTACGCACGGCTTCTTCAGCGATACGATGCTGTTTATCGAGGTACTGCACCCTCTTTACATTATACAATCTAAAGCAAGCGAACAAAACGCACGTGACAAATTGCTCACTGTAATTCGAGACACAGATTATTTGCCACTATCGGCTTTGCATGCGGTAGATGTAAGAACTAAATTAGTTTTTTTATACTACCAAAGTGGCAAACAAGCATACGGCCCACCTGTTGGTAAGCGGTTTCTGTATGTACCTATGGACTCTAGCTACAAGATGCTGACCCTGACATAATGGGTGAAAAGCCTCATGTGCCTGTAATTTCTTGTAATTTTTTGTAAGAATGTACTTAAAAAGGGCTGTATTTGATAATGAAACTGCACAAGACATCGACATCTAATTTTTGACGACCTCCGTGGCGCTGTGGGCCAACGCCCAGCTAAGACGCAGAAAGATGCGGGTTCGATTCTCGGGTCTGGGTGTTTTCTACGTATAATATGTATATATTTACAAAAAAAAGTATATAAGTAGTTAAACAGTCATTTAGTTCCTTTAGAGTGAAAAATGTCCATCATTATTTATTTATTTATTAATTACGCGATCGTTGCCTCAAAAGTTACCATTAGATAAAGTGAGTTTAAATTTGTTTTAAACTTCTTGTACGCAAGTTTCAAAAATTAGTGGAGGTCACACAAAAATACACATGAAAAGAGAAGACTCAAAAATGTTGAATTTGTTATCTGAATTAAAACTGTGTTTTCAGAATCAAGCTAAGATTGCATTTGCAGAATTGCAAAAAGCACCTGGATTGTGTCCGATCATGCCTCAAGGATCCATGTACATGATGGTCGAGATCAAAATGTCTCAGTTCTCGAAATTCACGAACGAATTTCAGTTCATAGAGGAAATGTGTAAGGAGCAATCCGTTTTGTGCCTGCCGGGAAAGGCGAGTATTGATTTAGATTAATGGTGTCTTGTCCCGCTTTTGTTTAGAAAAATAGTTGGGCATTTTCATTGTTAGTAAAAAATAGGAAAATAGGTTTAAAGAAATAGGGAATTGCTTACAACTCTAACAAGCCACAAGCAATATTGCCTTACAAGATTGTACAAAAACATAAGGCTACAAGAGGAAAATTTGTAGGTATGCGTTGAAGTCTTTTATATGGACCCCGAAATAGATATTTTTTTTTCTATATTTCCGACTAGCTTCTGCCCACTGCTTCGATCGAGGCGATCACAACTTTTTTTCTAAATATTTATTTTCTAAGTTAGTCAAAAGCTCTCTGTATAATACATGAAGTAGATCCTTAGGGACTTGATTAAATGATGATTGTTGGAGTGCGCACGTGTTCAAGTCTTTAGCAAAGTTTCCCAAAGTTGAACCTGTTTATTTTTCGTTTCAAAAAACTTATCACCAAAACACCCTTGGGTCATGGGTAATAGGTCTGTAGACCGAAGTCCAGACTTCGCTTTTTATCGTTTATCAATTCCCCCATAAAGTCTTATTCTCAAAATTACTGTAACCCTACAGTTACAGTTATTTGGAGCCGAAGAAGACGCTATTGGGCAATATCGTCTTCTTCGGATTGTTTCATTACATGTGTTTGGGGTAAGAGATTGCTTGTGTGTTCGTTTGCTGGTCTGTCACCAAAACGACTAAACCGATTCTAATGCGGTTTTTTGTAAGACTTTAAGAAAGCGCTGCTATAGATGAAGAAATGTAAAACGGCGTGGCCGATTGACATATTTCTTTGGTGATCGTTTTGTGCCGTAATAAAAATATCCGGAAACTAAATAGCCTAGCATAGCAAGAGACTGAGCAAAGTGGAATAAACTGGAGGAGGCAACTATCCTTGAAGACATACAAATTGATTGCGAAAAACAGCATTACAATCCAGTCCAGTCCGAAAAACAGCGATATAAGCCGTTTCGGAGATAAATGGTAACAGATCCATAAACGAACAACCTCTTACGGCAAACGCATATACGCGCATAATCGCGGGTAGTTTCATTTTTTATGTGTATTTTGTAGTGTTTCAACTACCTTGGCTTCCTGCGAATTGTGCTGACGGTTCCAGAGAACATCCTGCTCGAAGCTTGCAATAGGATGATCGTGTTTTGCCAGGAGCACGTAAACGCGGATGAGACAAACTGCTTTCCTATTGGACAGGAGCTAGCAGCGTTTCTTGCATGATTTAAAAAAAATAATAATAACATACTTTATTGAGGACTTAAATTAATATATTATGCAGTATTACAAGCATACAATTGTCCTACAGTTAGCAGTCTTATTGCAAACAGCGATTCCAGACAACCATTTTGTATACTAAGACTTAAACTAAAAGTAAGGTTGTTCCTAAAAACCCTGCCGCTAACAGCGATCAGTGATTTTATTTCACTCTTGGTCTAGAATGGCCACTCATAACAGAGATATCATGAAATGAGCCACCAATAACCCATCATTTTGATAACCACGATCGCTTTGTCAAGAGAGAAAATTCTGAATCTGGCCAAGATATGATACAGAGAAGAAAAAAAATGCAAAAAATGATTTGTAATATTTAAGTTAAAGTAAGTTAATAAAAGTTTCATCTGCATTATTTTTATCTTTGTTTTGATCACTTATATTTCACAAATATCTTATTCACGGTGATACAATGGGCCTTATCACTGAGAGCGATCTCTTCAAAGAACATTTGGATGGATTTGATCAAAAAGAATGTGAAGAGAGGTATTTTATTGCAGCTAGGTACACTTTAGTGCAATACAATTAATTGACAGTATAATTACAGCAGCGAAGCGTCTAGATAACACATTTTACTTTTTTGTTATCAGGCAACGTGCATGTTCTGATTCCTTACCCAGGTCAATTACAGCGTGGATATGATAATGTTACCAAAGATTATAATTATGTATATTCCTTCATGAAGTCCACACTGGTCCTAGATAATTGTTAATATGAATGAACAGATTTTGAATGTCTGTTGGAGTAAAAAAGTTTTAATATTATTAAATTTTAATATCATCATATTTAAATTAAGACATTTTAATTAACATTAAGTAAAAACAAAGCAGGTTATCTTTAAGCCCTGAACTACATTTATTAGGTACCTACAGTTTTCTGTATTCATTAATTGACAAATTAGGGTTAGGTACTTACTTACTACTACCTACTTAACGGTAAAGACTCATTCAAGTAATAATCTTAAATAACCTATTCCTAAAAAAACAATCTACTGGACTTTTTTACAGAGCAAACATTTTTTATTAAATACATCGCTACGAAGGACGACGTACCTATAAGTAAAAATATAGGTACGTCGTCGTCACTATAGCTAGATTTTCAGGGATATTTTATGCATCTACGTAGATAAATTATAAATCTATTTCCATTTACTTTTTTAGAAATCAAAAGTAAATGGAAATAGATTTATAATTTATCTACGTAGATGCATAAAATATCCCTGAAAATCTAGCTATAGTGAGTTTCTACCGTTTCGGCGCTACGGCGCCGACGGATGGCGAGCAACGTACCTACGTAGCCGTAGACTGAGTATCTTAAAAAAACAAAATGGAAACCGGTATCGGGGATCATCCATAAAGTGTAGTGATTGAGTTTCTAGAGAAAATCTAGCTAGACTGATATGACCTGTATATATCTGTATATATATATCTTGCTATATCTTACTATCCTTTGCCAGCGGCTCTGACCGCGTGGAATCGTGTTTTAAAAAAACATATTTCCATATACACTTTCAATCTCATCTCATTTAAGTAGAAAGTTACTCAAACGGTTTATAGATGAAACTAGCTTCTGCACAAGGCTTCGCCCGCGTGCTACCCGGGTACCGGGTACTTTTTATCCGGATAAAAAGTAGCCTATGTGTTATTCTGATGTATAATCTATATTACTGTAAAGTTTGATTACAATCCGTTCGTGTTTGCGTGAAAGAGTACCTAACAAACATCCAGGAATATAAATATATTATATATATATATATATACTTTATATCCACTTTATATATATTAAAGATTAAACACACTCATTAGGGAAATACAGAGAATTCTAGTGAGGGATCAGGTTTTTGTATTTATTTATCGAGTCTACTTAGACAAAAAAATCATGCCAGAGTCTGCGTTGGATACTTCGCTCATACTTCTAATAGATATTATTATACAAGTAAAAGTTTGGACGTTTATTGCTAATAATCTCCGTAATGGCAACCGGTTCGGATGAAATTTGGAACAAGTATAGTTCATGACCTAGAACAACACAGAGTCTAGTACTTAGATAAATACCTACTTAAGTTGGTATGGAACCTCAAATATCTGAATCAACTCATACTTTACGGTAAATTAATGAAAAAAAAGTTTATTGATGATAAATGTGAAGAATGGAATGGAAATGGAGTGTACCTATATAAATTTGAATAAGTAAGATAGGTACATGTTTTCCGGTTCAAAACGGTCGTAAAATGTTAAAAGGGTTACGTTTTGTCTTTGATGTCGGTATTAAGGAGACGTGAGTTGCAAGCATTGAAGAAATATAACATGGAGGTTTTGGTAAGTAAACTTTTATTTAAAATTGCTACCTATAAGTAAATATAATCTATACTTATAAATACTTAAGGGGAAATGAGGACTTTGTATGAAAGTCTTTGTTTTATGAAGTCTGAAACATGAAACTTTGAATAACAGCTACGAAGCATAATTATGTGTTTTGGAGGGGGGGGGCATGAGGGGAGAAAGTTTGTAAAGGAATATCAGTCTTTTTTAAAAACACGACTCGACGCGTTCATAGCCGCTGGCAACAGTTAGTCTATATATATAAATAAAAATCAATTGCCGCATGTATACAATTGCTCAAGATCATCACTTGATAACGGCTCGACCAATTTGGCAGTTTTTTTTATTGTGTCCGTAATTGTGAAGAAAAGTTATTATAAAGATTTTTTTGGAAAATCCACCGGATAAGTAGGAAATTTGGATAACCGTGCGAAGCCGGGAGTGTCGCTAATTAAAAATAATTCATAGAATATGTTCTATGAGGTATAAAGAAGCAATCTGCATGCATAATTATATTATTTTGGCAGGTTGGTACGTAGTTAAGTATTCTGTTGGAACGCAAAAGCGTAAATATTATTGAATAGGTATTAGTCAGATTAGTAGGAAGGATTGTTTACATTCAGCACGAAGCTATGTAGGTGCACAAACAAGACCTATTGCGTGGTAGAATGAGGGCTTGTTTACATACAAACCTTCCCATTCCCATGAAAATCAGATTTTAAAAAGAGTGAGTGAAGCGAGTGAGTCTACTTTGACAATCCAGAGTTTGTATGTATCTATGTAAGTTTGTTGCCCGATGATAACAGTCGAACCGTAAATTCTATGTTGATGAAATTTGGTAGGTAGCTAACGATTAAAAGGAAAAACTATATATGTTACGCAATGTTTTTCAATTTTATTTTAATTTTATTTGTAAACATAAAGCCTTGTAGTTTTGAAGTCATAAGCAAGTTCATTTTGTTTAGTAAAATAAAACAAAGCTAGATGTCGTCGGTAGTAAATAGTGTCATTTTCTGAATCGCGTTGAGGCAAGATACCTTATGTTTGAAAAAATATGCGAGTGCTAAACTCATAACCCCCATGCTAAGGTCGGGTGAAAGTAGTGAGCACATCGCGGGCTCTCAGTTCGTGGCGAACTGCTAGTTCTGTATAGCATAGCTCCATAGTTACTAGTACATGTGTACAATTCTGTCACCCACACACCTACATCCTAACTTGATTATAAACAATAATTAACAAGTGGTTGACTTCTTATACCTAATCACACACATCATTGATCCAAATGATGTACCGACCTAATGAAAAGACGTGCCTGTGCAACGAGGTTGTTGGCAGGTGTACAAATAGACGTACCATATCTAAATATTATTGTTTTTTAAACTTATTATTATGTTAAGTACGTAACATGATTATTGTGAAACTTATTTACATATATGAAGGCTTTAGTTTTTTAATTAACTTGTAAGTAAGTGGTAATGTTCTCAACAAATGAGTGTCTAACAAAAATTTTCCACAATCCGAGGAAAAAAAATTCAAATCGGGATTATTTTGCAACGCCTCGTAACATCTTTCGTTCGGTAACATTGTCTAAATGATGAGAAAGTCTTCAAAATACCGCGTTGGATTGCTTCTGTAGTGAATTGAGTGATATTAGAAATGATTGTAGGAATCAGTTTACTGGTCTTCAAGTGTGTTTGTATGGAATATGCATGAACAACCTGCTCCTACCTCCGTCATCTCATCTACATCTAAAACCAGTTTCGCAACTTGGGGGCTTGTGCTGAGTTCTGATACAAAACTGAGGTGTATCGAAATGTGAGCAATATTCTCATTTCAAGTTTAAGTGTCGCCGCAGCTTTCAATATTCCGCAAGTTTTGTGCCGATGTCGCGCCGGTCACGATCTAATGAGACATGGGACGTACGTGCTTCTGCTCTGGCTCGCAATACCCATAACCTGATCCGAGATATTGTGGAAAATCTGCAAGTGGAGCCGAACCCTGACAAACAGTTGATTGCACTCTCAGTTGGTAAGTAGGTATTGTGCAATTTAAAAAACCTAGACAATGCACTTTAGCATAACGCTTAGTGCATCAGGATGTGAAAACATTGTTTGATTGACTGACCAAAAAATATAAAGCAAGGAAAAAATATGTCGTAACTTTAAGATATACTTAAGTAATACACGAGTAAACGCCTGACTTTAGATATTTTCGGTCTATTTGAGTACAGCTAGATGATTCAAAATCATATTATGGTGCGAAAATTTATTCATGAGCTTTCAGTATAAAAGTACCTACTAGCGTGAGAGTTTCAAATTGTTATCATTGACATATCATCATTCAAGGCGCTACAGCCGGAGGTGGGCCTTAGCTTGGCCGAGTAAACTTTTCCAGCCATGTTAAGCTTTCCCTCTTTAGCCTCTAACTTAATTGCTTTAATTTCCTGCTCTTTGTCGTCTAGTCACCTTAGTTTGGGCCTGCCGAGTGGTCTCTGCCCATCAGGTTTTCCCTCTTGGAAGACGCTTTGGTGTCCCTGTGTCCTTCATTCATTTTACGTGACCAGCCAATCATTGAGTTGGTTCTGTTAAATAAAAAAATAACTTCGTGTATTTTTTGTATATTGCAGGGTATGCTAGTGAAGTGTAGTGATAAAACTTGTCAGAGAACCTTCCTAGAAGTCATACAAAACGATTACCAAACTTTAAAACGAACAACCTCTTACCCCAAACATGTACCTACCAGCTTTTTGCGTTCTTACCCCAAACATGTACCCGCAGATAATAAGAGAATAAGGGGTTATCTTCGTCTTATAGAAAATACTCGTAGATTTTAGAAACACAGTACGTAAGCAAATTATCAGGGCACTCTGCATTTGTCAAACTCTGTGGTGCAGTGGGTAAAGGCCTGCCTGGGACGCAAAAAATTGCGGGTTCGATACCCGTCGCGTCACAAATTTTTGTATGATCTGCTGAATTAAATATTTGCCTCGGGGTCAGGGTGTTTTCTACGTATAAGATGTATGTATTTACAAAAAAAAAATTATATAATTAGTATATCAGTCTCTGATGATGGTGTAAGAAAAAAGGGCAGCATAAAAAAAGTTTTAGCAAGAGGCAATTCTACCATAGGGTGCCTGTACGTTTCACATTATAGTCAGGTAAGAAATGTGGACAAAATGTAGACTGTGGGTAAACTAGACGACTGATTACAAAGAGATTAATAAAATACATGATATTAATATCTATGTTATGGATGCACCTGGAGGCAGTCAAACAAAAGCCGCGGGGGCGCGGTAAAAGTTGAGAAAAAAACAACGTCTGACATGATTAAGGTAACAATGATAAATAAAAATGCAATGGTTTTTTTCAATATTTTAACTTCTGATATCTTCCTTACACACATTAAGGTTCTTTGAAACCTTACATGGCATGGCTAAAATACCTATAAGGGTTTTGTTTTCGCCATTTGGCTTCGGAACTAAAAACTAGAACTAAATTTAGGGTTTTATGATGAAGTAGAATCAGTGGAATAATTTCGATTTCTGATAAATCTTTGAGTCAAGTTGGACTAATCGACACTTTAGGTAAGTATGTCAGACGATAACTTTCGAATGGTTAATTAGATTTTCATGCAATTTAATTTGTAAGGATGACACATTTAGAATTATAACAGCAGGAATACCCTTGACACTCAATTCAATTCTAATCCAATTCAGTTTCGTCCTTTTTTATATTTTTCTTGCCTGTGACATTTCAATCGCAAACTTGAATGTCAACGTCAAAATTGCGTCAAAAGTACCAAAAGTATTATTCTTCTTTTTATCTACTAAATATGCAAACAAACTGACGGCCCATCTGGTGGTAAGCGATTACCGTAGCATATGGAGGCTTACAATAACACTCACACAGGCCCTGAGATATCAAGATGAAAGATCTATATGTAATTTCACCGGCAACCATACCCAGGACATTTCTGCTTGCGGCAGAAATAGGCATGGTGGTAGCACTTCCCCGGACGAGCCCTTTCACAAAAGCTCTACAACGCTTACCTACCAATAAATAGTGATTTCCAATTATTACTTAGGAGTTGTGAGAAAATCTCAGAACCCAACATAGCGTGGCTTGACTCGTCTTTAGCAGCTTAACATTATATAAAAATAATATAATGTTATAAATTTTAGTTTATATAAAAATAAACATATTTTTATTGCACACCAAAGCAAAATACAAAATACAGGAATTCTACAACATAAAAGGGACAATGGGCTAAATGCTGGTCTTATTGCTAAAAGCGATCTCTTCCAGACAACCTTTGGATGGACAGGATAAAATAGAATCAAAAGACGGTGGTGTACGAGTAAACTTATAATAAAAAATATATATAATATTAATAATAAATACCTACATAAATACCATACACATACACATACACATCCTATATAATATACATACAAATAATAATAATGTGAGATAATAAGTATGTAATAATAATAGAATAAAATAAAAAAACTATTTACTAGCAGCTTTGTGACATGGAAAGGAAATGGTTGTATACCATAGCTTTAAAAATAGCGAGTGATTTTGCTGACCTAATAGAAAAAGGTAGGGCGTTCCATAGTCGTACAGGGGTCTAGACAAATACCACTTTCTGTTGACGTTAACGCCTGCGGAAATATTGAATTGTATGGGAATGACATTAGCTGTGGAAATGTCAGATGACAGCTGCCAAGTTTTACCTTGACAAATTTGCATTAGCGTGAAAGGAATAGTAAGCGTGAGGTATTTGTCTAGCCCCCCTGCTTGCACGGTAAAGGATTTACCATAAACTTGTGAACTATGGACAGGAGTATGAAGCAGTAGAGTTTCGGAAGAGCGAAGATTTCGGTCATGCGCGTAGTGTAAAAATTGTTTTGAATTTTTATATACTCCTTCAGATAAGAATACCTATTCTTTCTGTTTCATAATTACTCGTTAACTTAGCAAGTCGCTTAATCTATCCCTGTCCTTTATATATAACACTAAACAAAGGATAAAAGCTGTCAACTTTTTGCATGCTGCTAAGGATAAATTATGTGGATAAAAATGATTTCCTTTAAAATGAATAAAAAAGGATTTTTAACGTGACGTTACGATTTTTATGGACTCCATTTTGAAAAAAAAAATATAAACTTAAACCGCAAACATCACAAGATCTCAGTTCCGGGCAAGCTAACAAACACAACGAACTTCTTCTCTGATCCTTAGATATTGGTCAGAATTTGCATACAAAATTAACCTTTACTTCTATACAATCAAAAATCGTAGAACATACACATGGGGTTGATTCGGAGGGGCCATGACATCTAGCCCTCGGTTAGGACATAAATAAGAACCTGATAACGTAATAAATGGTGAAGGGAGTTTGATGGGTAATTTTTAGCCTTGATTAATTTATTACCATAATCAACCGGTTACCTATTTTTCAAATCAAGGCCGACAGGATTTCGATTTCACAATGTTTTCTACTAAATACTAACTAAATTTAAGGACCTAAAATAAAACTTAATTCAAATGCTACAAAATTGCTATAGAACCTTTATAACTTTTAGGTGACCCAACGATTTTTGGAAATCTCAACCCTCCGGAACACGTGCTTCAGGCAGTTCGTGAGAGCATAGAGTGGACATCCAGCCGGAGCTATGGACCTGCCAAAGGTCATCAGGAGGCGAGAGAAGCCGTGGCAGAGTACAGCGCCCATCAAGGAGACGTGTCGCCTGACGACGTGATCCTCTGTAGCGGATGCTCGCACGCCATAGAGCTGGTCATATCGGTGATTGCAGACTCGGGCCAGAATATTCTAGTACCTCGTCCCGGTTTCATGATATACAAAACCGTAGCTGAAGGACTTGGAATTATTATCAAATATTATAATTTATTGGTAAGAAATCCTACTTCTTGGTATTATTGTAAATGCTAACTTAAATACTTGTTTATTTTGGTAATTTGAAGGAAGATTTAAAGTGCATTATTCTGAAATGAGTTATGTCATTCTCAACATTAATAAGTACCTAAAATTATGACTATATTAAAATTAGAATCTGCCAAAGGGTTTTTGTCTACATAAAAGATGTTTATTAAATTTTATCCCTACGTGGTTAAGCGAAACGGACAAGTAATTTGGGTCATTTAATTAAAACGCGAGCTATGAATTGGTTTGAAACAAGATGTTTCAAACCAATTCATAGCTCGAGCCGGTCGAGGGGATAGATACAGCACCACTGGCAGAGGTGTAATACAAAACTATGCGGCACAGACAAGTTTCTAGAAACATAACAAGTTTCCAGTTTATTTGCATATTTAGGTACTTTTATACTTTTGTTTGTCTCATTTTTAACTGCGTAGATGATTACTTAAAGGTTATTAAATAGTTTACTTGTTAGATAATTCATAAACCTTATCACTATTTGCAGCCCGATCACCAATGGAAAGTAGATCTGGAAGACTTAGAAAACCAAATAGATGACAACACAGCAGCGATAGTTGTCATCAACCCATCGAACCCATGTGGCTCGGTCTACAACAAGGAGCACTTACACGAAATTGTAGATGTAGCTTCAAGAAATCGAGTACCAATCATCGCTGATGAAATATACGAGCATTTCGTATTTTCTGGACACAAATCCATAGCGATATCATCCATATCTAAAGATGTCCCAGTTCTGACGTGCAGTGGACTAACGAAGAGATTTCTAGTTCCTGGATGGCGAATGGGATGGGTGATAATTCATGACAGGCACAGTATATTAGGAAAAGAAATCCGGACAGCGTTTTCAAACGTATGCAATAGAATCCTAGGGGCGAACACATTGATTCAGAGGGCCTTGCCATCGATTTTAAGAGATACGCCGCAGAGTTTCTTCGATGAAGTCGTGCTGTTTATCGAGGTTAGTGGAAGGTTTCATTGATACGTTATTACATTATAACTTCTCAACTGACTAGTCCAGTCACTAGTTCCCTACATAATATGGCACTTTACTTACAGTCGTCTACCTCGCGATCAATGAATACTTTTATAGAAGGTTATACTCGATGTTACAATAGTTTTATCTATATCCAGAGAAGTGTAGATGTACCAAGGGTATTATAATATCTGTGACCAAGGTAACAACTCCTAAATGATTTTCATTATTCACAGAATCAAGCCAAGGTGGCGTACGAAGAACTACGCCGGGCACCAGGCCTGCGACCGATAATGCCTCAAGGGGCAATGTACATGATGATTGAGATCAAGATGTCTATGTTTCCAAAGTTTAAGAGTGAACTGCAGTTTGTAGAGCGATTAGTCGCAGAGCAGTCAGTTTTTTGTTTACCAGGACAGGTTAGTACCTACCTACTTAGTACAAATCAACCTTTAAGTAACCTGAACAGGTTACTTAAAATCTTGACAGGTTAGGAATTAACCTGTACACACCAAATTAAAGGTTCTAATAATACTTATCAGATTAAGCAAGATAGTGACGCTTATTAAACCGCGCTGACAAAAAAAGCGAGAAAACTACTTACGCATATTTGGCTTTTTCTTCATATGGTTTTATTAATTTAATCAATATTTGTTGGTAATTTTAGAGTTTTTGCAACTGGTTTAGTGATACTTGTAGGTACTTAACTTTAGCTTTTTTCCTCACGAAATTTTGACAAAATGGTATTTTGGAAACAATGAGATTCTTGGTAATATGATTAATTATTACATGTTTTTATTATAGTCTTAAACTAAACCGAAGTTGCTAATATATTTTTTTAAACTAGTTTGAGATTTCTCTAGTCATATTTGAGTTTAAGCCCGAAAAAGAAAACAAGTCTAGAAAATAGGGTCTTCAAAGTCCCTAAAGTCTAACTTTGATAACATTTAGGTGCAATAGAAGTATGAAACAAAATTAATTTATCGATTAGGAAGCATTTATCTGTAATTGAAACTACTTAATTTATGTCGATGTACCCGTCGATGGATGAGTAGGTAAGATCGATAAGTAAGTAGGTACTCATGCTTTGATGGGTACTTACCGTAAACGACGGACGCGGTTCTAGGCAAACGTGAAACGCCGCAGAAGGCGTCGCAGTTAATTTTCATGTCTAACCTAATGAAATATTAAATGAATCAATAACAACGTTTTTTGGACATCGCCTCGCATACTAAAAAAATCTTGGTGACTGTACGAACTTTCGAGAAGTCTATGTTCACGTTTGCCTAGATCCATTTTGTGACCAGTAGGATACGAACTACCTACCAACATTTGATGCCAAGGACAACATTCTTAGCGATTTCGTATTTTATTTTCAGTGTTTCGCCTACCCTAACTTCATGCGGATTGTACTAACAGTTCCAGACGATATACTTCGGGAGGCGTGCAGGAGGATAACGGCGTTTTGCACAGAGCACATAGTTTCTAAGGAGCATTTCAAAGAAATAATTACCAACGATATTTCTATTCCTAATGAACCACAAGTGATAGACGATTTGGAAAGAGTTGCTTAGATAGTGAATTCGACATAGGTACCTAGCTATTCCTAGATGGAACGAAAAGGTTGGTACCTACTTAGAAATAACGTACCTACTAACTAATATGTATAATAATTCAGCAGCACGTAACTTACTTATAATATAATACGTCCTTTTGCTTAAAAATTACAAAAACAGTATTTTTTATTTTTTCGAGATTGGGTAGGTAGGTATTTAAGTACCGAAGATATGTGGAACCAAGTAAAAACAAGTTACACGCCAGCTTAGTTTAGATACCTAGCTAGTCTAGCTACAGGTAACATAGCTAACATTGAATTTTCTCTTATTTACTCACGCCACACTAGTCGAGTGACGAAGGCCCATTTCCCGGCAAAGTTGTTAGATATATTGCTGGTAGTATAAGCAGGTGGACCTATCTGAAACACATTGTTATTGTAGGTACCTACCGTCACTTATTTTATTTTAGTGAAACCGTTATTTCTCCCTACCTACCTACTTCTAGGTAGTCAAGGTAGTACTTATATATAAGTAAATTTAAGAAACATTAAAGTTTGAAACAATTAACTCTATTTTGATTTTGTTATCTATTTTCGATTATGCCTTCCTCTCTACCTAGTAACTTATATAATTGTTCTTCCTACTGTGGAAACGTACGCTACTGTACTTTTCTGTGATGAAGAGTTAAGTAGGTACCTAGGTATAAAATAACCCACCTAGTAGGTAAGGTAACGGTACTACTTACCTAGGTAGGTACAGCTCTTTCAAAGTAAAATAGGATTGGGTACCTATTTCACTAGCGAAGATTATTTGGCAAACTTTGCACCTACCTTCTAATACATTTTTACCGGAAAAATCGCCTCTTTGCGCCGCATAGCCTTAGCGATATTGCCCGGTCTTTCTGATATCAAGCTGATAGAAACTTTTGGTGGGGCTGCCCATATTTTATTAATTGCAGAGTTAAAACCTCTTCCATAAGTCCTTGCTACCATAGGTGAATATGAATGCAAGCTACTTACCTAGGGGTAGGTAGCATGCAATTTATCTAAAAGGCGGGTTGTGTGTGGCGAGCACTTTGATTGTGTAGGTTGAGATCTCTCTTTATAAAAAGGTGTTGCCCCCTCTTGACGATCTCATTGATCGCCACAATCATATTCGCCCATGATTGCGACGATCATTGTTCGAGTGCCCACGCGATATCGCCATCACGCCATCGCCATATCCCGCGCGTCAGCCGTACGTGCAGTCTAAGTATTCCGTGCAGCTGATAGTACTATTAATTTATTTGTTTTCCGTCTATAATCATTACTTAAATATATGTATAATATACACCTATATAATTCATTTATTTCAGGCAACATAGTAAATTACACCTATATACCTACCTTAAAAACTAAAATACATAAAATTATATAAAACAAAACTTATTTATCTAGCACATATTGACTGCGACGTGGGCGCAGCTGGGTTTAGTAACCGACCCCGGAAACGTCATGATGCATATATTAAATACTTATGCATCATGTCCCGGAATGAGGGTACTAAGCAGAAAGGGTGTGATTCTACACATGGAATAGATGCAACTACGCACGAACCTCTTTGATGTTTGCGCGAAAAACCGACAAAGAGATCACGTACAATCATGCACGATAATTATCAGCTTAGTTAGACGAATACGGCCTCTTGTCGCTGGGCCAGTATGATTGGATGACGCGATCGCCGATCGTGAAGGTGACCATTAATAGTAGCGTAAAAAAACAACTATATATTATATAACTATATTGAAATTGATTAAGCTAAAATAATATGTGAGGTTACCTGGATGAGAGCACTGACATAAGATAATTTTGTATAATTACCTACCTCATTCAAGTATCCCAGTAATTTTTGTTCCGCATTCTTATTTTTTTTTATTCTACCCACATAGAATTGTAAAAATATAAAAGGTGTCTAGCCTTCTAGGTTTGTTGTTGCATTTAAGAGACAATCAAAACTTAGCAGTTCATAACACACCTACCACGGCTGCTAAAGTAGGTACGCTAATATGTAAAAAATATTTTAAGTAATTGTGATAAGTGCCTTTATTTTATTTAAATGTAAATTGTATATAATAATAATAATAACTTAAATTAAAGTTTCTAACAGTATGTGCAAGACCGAGCCTGACGCACGGTCTTCTTATTTGACTTCCGCGCTCACAAACTGTAACAAAAAAAAGCTTAAATTTTTACTAAATGGTCGAATGAAGACCATTTAGTCGATTTACACTAAAATATGCTATTGGTGATGATAAGGAAAAACATTGGACACGAGAATGGTTAAAGTTAAGAGATAGATTAACTCATGAACCTTTACTGAGATAAATATTGCGAAAAGACAAAGATAACTATAGTATTTTTTTTTAGAATGGCCAATATAACTTTCATTGACTTGTTATCGTCAGTCGAGCCTCTAATTGCAAACAAGTATTTAGTTGTAAACAACGAAACCCAACAGCAGTTTTTAAGCGTGCTTCTATAATCTTAACATTCCTGTATAAAATACTAGCTTCTGCCCACGGGTTCGCCCGCGTGGTACATACTCGGATAAAAATTAGCCTATGTGTTATTCTGATTATTCTCACAAATTTCGTGTTAGTAGGACGTTTATAATATTAGGATAATAACTAGTTTAGGTACTAATGTTGTCCATATAGGATTATACAGTATTTAAATATGATAACTACTTTTAAGATTGTACGTAGGTCTGTTGAATACAACAGACGTTATTATACTTGTAGAAGTATAATAACGTCTGTTGTATTCAATAAATAATTTCAATTTCAAATAACACATGACACATTGTATTATTACCTATATCCGATGTCACTCTCTACTAGGCTAAGATGAATCCAATGACACCGCTTTTACATTTTATCCTTCAGGTGTTAATTGTTTTTTTTTTTAAATAAGATATCGTTTTAGCAGACGCGGTATTATTTTTAATTATTTTTGCATTTTATGTCACTCTGGTGATCAAGACGATTCCAATGCAATGACACCTCAATTATCAAAATTCATCAAGTTGTTTAAGCTACAGCGAGAGCCAAAGGAACAGACATACATACATACACCCGAAAGACATTATTACCCTTCATTAGGGCAGTAGGGTAAAAAAGACACTGTCATGTAGAAATCTATTCCGGTTTCTCAAAGTCTATCAATAACTCTAAGATATCTAGCAAGTGGAGATTTCTAGCTAAATATAATAAACTAATGATAAACTAACACTTGTTTTGTAAAAGAGATACGATCATAATAAGCCCAGTAAAGTCGGGCAAAAATGGCGTTTGTTTGACTCCACGGACACGCAGCCGGTTTGACAAACGCGTCAAACGCAATTGCACATTGCCAATAATTTGACAAACACGTAAATCTTTGGTCAAGCGATGGGCGTTGAATAAGTAAACGAACTAGTTGAATCAGCCGTTCACGTTGAATAAACATTCAACTAGTCGAATTCGTAGACGGCTAAACTGAGGTTCCACAGTCATATGTCGATATGACTGTGGAACCTCAGTTTAGCCGTCAACGCCACAGACTACTATATGTACCACAGACTACTATATGTACCAGGGGTCAACACGACGAGACGATGCGTGAACGTAGTCGGTTAATACATTCGGTAGTCCATAGACAAGTTTATAATGGAACTACGTACCTATTACGGTCGAGCTACGTCAGATAATCACCCGGTTTATACTATCGACTAGGTAGATATCGTCGAATTCAATAAATCGATAGACTCGTTGTCGTCGATAATTACGTCGACGACCCATCGCTACTTTGGTTTGTGTTGCGCTCTTGGCAGACTCTTTTGACTTTGTCAAGCAAGCACTACAGACAACAAACCTCGTATACCCTAACTTGCAACGTCATGCGTCAGTGCCATCTATCGCCCCAGTAACATTTTTTTATCTTGAATGAAAAGTAAATGAGGGCACATAAAAAATGACGAAATAGCAAGAAGAGCAAAATGTTTGCTCTTATAGCAAAAAAAAACAGACTGTGAAATAACCACTATGTTTACATTTCCATTACTTACCTAGCACAGAGGTAAGTTACAATACTGAGATGCTGAAGCATTTAGTCTGTGGTCAGCTCAGCGACACATCTCTTGTACTCTTACTAGTCTGTGCCTGTATGTAAGTCTGTGGTCAGCGAGCAGAGCGATCGAGTCCCTGTATTGTACGTCCATGGAATGCACAACCATGGAAAGTATAGCCAGTATTACAAACCATTGGTTTCAAATACTTGGTTTGTAATACTGGGCGTACATTCCCTACACGTGTTGACCTTGTACGGCCAGTTTTGTACAACCCTGGAATGTGTCAAGGGGCAAGAGCTGTGTTGCAATAGTATTTTACGCTATTAGTAAATTAATGTAGATGTAGTAAGTAGATTAGTTATTTATTTGAACCCAAGTTTGTTGGATAAAGTTCGGATAGCAATCCTCCTTGATTGCTATCTGAACTTTATCCTTTATAGGGTTTTTTTATCAACCCTAATATAGATTATTAGGGTAAATAAAAAACCCTAATAATCTAACCAATCCAAGACGGATTTGCTTAGGAAGGATTTCTCAGGCCAACATTAACTTATTGTTTACATTATTTATCAATGGCAACTCTTGGTTGAACATATTAGAACTTGCTCAGTGCAAACGAGGCTCGTTCTCGTCATGCGACTTATTCGCATCGATCAATGAGAGCTCACGGATATGACGAACTCTCGACCAATGAGCGTCGAGAATATTGGTTTGTTATCCGGGGTGTACATTCCAGGGGTGTGCAATACCGTTATGTGTTTAGTTTGTACGAAGCGTATTGTTCGACCATGGAAAGCACACCCAGATAATTCAAACCAAATGGTTGTGATACTGGCTGTACTTGCCAGGGGTGTGCATTCCATGGTTGTGCTTTGCAATACGGTCTCCCGAGCGATCGATTAATTTACAAAAAACACTGAAAGTAGATCTAAAAGCCAAAGTGAGCAATTTAATTTGTCCTAATAAATAAATCAGTGTGTGAACGGAAACATGTCACAAGGAAAGCAAAATAAGAAGTTCAAATGGGCTCTGGACTTCAACCAGAAGTGAGTGCTTTTATTCCAACGTATTGCTTGCTGTAAGTAACCAACTGAATTTATGTGCCTATTGTTTCCACTTGCTTCATTATTTACAGAAATAGAGCAAGTGATGTAGCGGCCCCGCCAGGTTACAACCAGTTCATCAGTTCTAACCACACTGAAACCTCAAAGGACATTGACTCAAACTTGCTGTTGATCAAAAAATTATGGGATGTAGCTCTTGGCCCTTTGAAGCAAGTGCCCATGAATTTATTCATCATGTACATGGCTGGAAACTCAATTTCTATCTTCCCAATAATGATGGTTGGAATGTTGATTGTTCGCCCTGTAAAGGCTCTGTTTACAACTCAAAGTACCTTCAAAATGGTTGATGGCACACAAGCTGTTGGTCAGAAGTTTGTCTATTTTATCGGTAACATAGTGAGTATATTACTAGCCTTGTATAAGTGTCAAAGTATGGGGCTGCTACCTACACACTCCAGTGACTGGTTAGCTTTTGAAGAACCACAAATTAGAGCTGAACATTTTGGTGGAGGGATGTCTTTGATGTAAGAGAAAAGCAGAAATGCTGTGTATTGCTAAATTTATTAAATTATATCATTGTATAGTACTAATAAAGTTATTTACAATATAAACTAGATGTTTGTTTCTATTAGTGATTACACTGATCCATCAATCTTTTTTGCCGCTTACATCCGACATCTTTGCTTCTACAAAAGCTTGTACCTTTTTAAATAATACCTTAGGATCTTCAACTTTGTCTATCTGTAAAAGAGTGAAATAAAATTAATAAATTTACTTCCAATAAATACATTTTATGTCATCACAATCCAAAAAGTATTCCTGGTTCAAAAATTTTTTGACAAAATTATATAACTAACCATTTCTTTTTACCCAATGCCTTGTCACATTCCTGCGTTGTTTTCTTACAAACGAGTTGTACCGCATTCTGCATCAAAAAATGAGGAAGTTATTAGTCACAGAAATGTGACATAGCAAAAGAGGCCATACATTTACATTAATAATCACAACAATAAATTGAACCAGGAATCAGATAAAAGAAAAGCCAATGTAATGAGTTAGGTATTCATGGTATAGAAACATGGATGACCATATATAATTAGTAATTAATGTTGAAATGGCCTCCTTTGCAAAACATTGTACATTGAGTAGGTATGTAGGTATTCACATTAGAAAAAACAAACCACTACTTAGTAAATGTAGTAATCTCTATTTTTGAATTCTGTATGAATGAATAGGCATACTGAGGAGCTTGCTAGCTAGTGATTTACTCTGTCTGTAGAATTAATAATAATAGGAATTTGTGAGATACACTATATACCCATTGTCCCCTATTAGTCCAGCCCATGTAGGTGACAATGGTAAAGGACCCAGTACAAAATGACTGGAGTTGATTGGGCAAAGTATTTAATAGTTTAAGTTTTGAGTCCTCATTATTAAGTATCAAATTTAATTTTTACTCTAATTTCTTTATGAAATAAAGAAATAATATTTATTAATGTAAATGAAATAGCAAATGTGATGTGAAGAACCAAAGTTTTCTGACTTACCTGATAATTTTGTGCTATGTAAACACCTGCATACAAACCGGTTCCAAATATGATCTGAAATCAATAAATTGAGATCTTTATGAGGAACTGTCGAAACACATTAAGGTGGCGATCCATAATTCCTGTAAAATTGGTATAAAGCTTGCATGAAAAAGTCAGGAAGTACCTATGTCAGTAATCTATTTTGATTGCTATGTACCTAGGTATTTTTCACTCAAGTAATTTTCTCTTTTTTGTAATTATATCTAAATGCACCACCTCACTCTCTGGAAGAAAGTGCTAATTAGCATTAAGTTCACCTATGTATACTTATTTTATCTTGTGCATTAAAGCATTTTCTATCTATGTCATAGAGGAGATATTTTACATAGGCTAAATGTTTATCTGCACTGCAAATGTGGCTTGCCATTTGTAAGCCCCTTGTATAACATTGTGCATAATACAGAGGCACTGTGCCTTTGATTGCTATTACCTTCCTACACAACAGAATATTTTGCCACCTCGACAAACATACATAGGTAGGTACCTATACAACTTTTTTAACACAGTGGTTTTTTAATGAAAAGGCTGCAATGCTCAGTATCTGGCACAAGGCACTTGCTTCAAATAAGGCAATTCTGAGCAATATCATCATCAAAATATCAATTGGCATCTTTAAACTTACACCGGTCTTTATAAGTGAAGTGAAACAACCCATTGTGACATGGCATGGATTTACTAGGATTTTATTTTTCACTCAAGTAATTTTCTCTTTTTTGTAATTATATCTAAATGCACCACCTCACTCTCTGGAAGAAAGTGCTAATTAGCATTAAGTTCACCTATGTATACTTATTTTATCTTGTGCATTAAAGCATTTTCTATCTATGTCATAGAGGAGATATTTTACATAGGCTAAATGTTTATCTGCACTGCAAATGTGGCTTGCCATTTGTAAGCCCCTTGTATAACATTGTGCATAATACAGAGGCACTGTGCCTTTGATTGCTATTACCTTCCTACACAACAGAATATTTTGCCACCTTGACAAACATACATAGGTAGGTACCTATAAAACTTTTTTAATACAGTGGTTTTTTAATGAAAAGGCTGCAATGCTCAGTATCTGGCACAAGGCACTTGCTTCAAATAAGGCAATTCTGAGCAATATCATCATCAAAATATCAATTGGCATCTTTAAACTTACACCGGTCTTTATAAGTGAAGTGAAACAACCCATTGTGACATGGCATGGATTTACTAGGATTTTTAAATTACATTTTTATATATTTCACACAATTTTACTGAAAATATTGTTTGGATTTATCGATTTGTCATTCTGACAGTATGACATTCTAATTTTGAATGATACAAATACTGATGGAAATTGATAAAATGATTTAACTTTATTCTAAAGAAGTTTTACTTTCAAATATTTTGTACCTATCTCAAGAGATTTTAACTTCATAAATTACTAGCGATAACTAGTGATAAATAGGTACATAACATGGTTATTTCTTCTATGGTGCCTACCTATAATCAAACAAGTCCTTTGACACCTTCGAGCACATAAAGTAAATAACACATAAAGTAAGAAATGTATATAAATGCAAAAAAAGATAAATAAATGATCATTGATTAACAAGTTCAAGCAAAAACAGCTTGATAACTTAAATTAGTGGGTACTCTTTGGTAAAAACATCATTAACTATGCACTGAATTTGTGCTAAATGTAACAAAAACATGAATATTATCTTACAGTGCACGATAATCCAGTAGATACTTAAACAATAACAGTAAAACTAGGGATAGTAGATCTTTTACTAAAATAAGTATTACTAGTTGGATAATATGTATGATTTCGTACATAAATAACCAAGCCAAGTTATGGTTGCCTTACATACCAGTCCTTTAATCATTTTTCCTATAGTGGCCAGCTTTCTGATTTAAGTGTTCAATACCGTCTAAGTGAGGCTTCCTCGGAAGTTTCACAAGACTTTGGTTTTTCGTCCTAAATCCAAATTTAGAAATCAACAATCAATCAGCTGTTGTTCTTGCATCGCTTTGCATGAATCACAGACTAGTTACAGATACGCATGGTGTACCATAGAGGCGTAGCATTACATTATCTTTGCCATAGAGGAAATAAAATAACCAGAGGTCTAGACATACCACTTACTGTGGCGTTAATGCCTGCGAAAAGATTGAATAGTATGGAATTACATTAGCTGTGAAAATGTCACGTGACTGCTGCCAAGTTTTTCCTTGACAAATTTGCGAGGTAAAGGTATTTTTTAAAAAAAATAAATAAATAAATAATGCTGGACATTTTCCACACATCATCATCTAGCCCCAAACTAAGCAGATCTTGTATTATGGGAACTAAATGACTGGTATATTAATTATATACTTTTTTTGTAAATACATACATATTATACATAGAAAACACCCAGACCCGAGACAAATATTTGTAGATCATAAAAACATTTGTCCCGCGGCGGGAATCGAACGCGCAACCTTCTGCGTCTCAGGCGGGCTTTCGTCCACTGCGCCACAGAGGTCGTCAAATTAACACTTGAGGCAGTCCCTATATTGTACGCTCATGGAATGTACAACAATGGAAAGCACACCCCTGGAAAGTACAGCCAGTATTACAAACGAATGGTTTAAAATACTGGGCGTATATTTCCTACACGTGTTGACCTTGTACATACGGCCAGTTTGTACAACCCTGGAAAACACAACCGTGGAATACGAACCGATTTCAAGCTCTGTTTTCATATGCGAGTGTTATCAAGGGGTAAGTGCTGTGTTGCCATAGTATTTTACGCTTAAGTAAATTAATGAAAGTAGATTAGTTATTGATGTCGGTTTTTTGCACATAAACTAACCGGTTGGTTTTATTTATTGTGAACCCAAGTTCGTTAAGTAAAGTTCGGATAGCAATCCTCCTTTTCTGAGTGGTAATACAAAAAACCTAATAACCTAACGGTTTTGCCTAGGAAGGATTTTTCAGGCCAATATTAATCTATTGTTTGCATGACTATCAATGGCAACTATTGATTATACATATTCGAACTTGCTCAGTGCAAAAGAGGCTCGTTCTCGTCGACTTGGTCGATTGGTCGATGCGACTACTTCGTATCGACCAATGAGAGCTCAAGGATATGACGAACTCTCGACCAATGATCGTCGAGAATATTGGTTCGTAATCCGGGGTGTACACACTAGGGGTGTGCAAAACCGTTATGTTTTTAGTTTGTATGGAGCGTATTGTAGAGAATATGAGTAAGGTGATAAACACCACTGTCCCATTCTTTCAAGTGCCTTCTATTCTATCGTCCTTAGGATATCTGGAACAAACCCCTTAAAAGCGAATGGACCGCCCGTTGTGTAGGTATATTTGTTGTATTTTTGGCATAATAAAGACTATCTACCGAATGCGACGCGAAATAAATTTTGTAATTAGGTCAGGTGTGCTAAAAACTGGCGGGCGCAAAGAGGAAATAGAGGTGAATAGTAAAAACTCTAAGTAGGTATTATTGTTATTCTTATTGTGTCAGAAACCCCTATTTTGATCCATTAAAAATAGCTTTTCAGAATTAAACAGTTGAAGTGGCGACGGGCAGGCCATGTAGCTCGCACAACCGACAACAGCTGGGAAATAAAGGTTTGGTGGTTTTAAACCACCACAAAACATTTTACACATATAAAAAATGATAGCCAAGCGGACTCTGACACCTTTGAGGCACGCAAAAGATCATGCTTGCTGTCGCTGCCTCTTTTTTTACGAGTGCATCCTGAATAAGACCCCCTGCAGCAGTAAGCTTCGCAAGTGGTAGGTACGTATGCTACCTACTATACGTATTACGTACCTACCTAAAATGGATACCATTACGTATAATAAGAGCGAAGAAGAAGCTTTGCTTATATATAAGTATAATAATTTCGTTATAATAATAGTACCTTGTACTATAATACCTAGGTACCTAATAGTACCTTGGTACTATTTAATATTCAACCCGGATGGGATTTAGAAAGCCATCGCACGAATTTAGATAAAAAAGCACAAGGGGTGGAAGGGGTGGACGTTCCCATTCTAACAGTAGGTACCATTCCCAAAGTTAGGAATTGAATATTTGTCGAGAAATTAATATTTAAAGTACTTACTGAAAAATAAAATGTACTATTGTAGTTTTGTAAGGCGCATGCTTAGAAATCATAGAAAGATGGTCACTACTAAAGCACGGAAATACTGCGTGTTTTTTTTTATTTGGATAATTTGTCTCCTGTATTTCGATTATAACAATGGACCTTCTACTAGTCCCTAGATCCTATTTAAATCTTAATTTCAGTTCCACACTGTTCAGTACTACACTATGGAACATAAAAACACAAGTACAAGCCAAGCGAGGCGTAGTATTGATATTGTTGGTAAGTCACATTAACTAATTTAACCCTATTTTTTCTTCATTATGGAAATTAAGGGTATATGCTTCATATAAAGTTTGCTCGCATTTGAATTTATCAGTTACCTACCTAAAACCTAAAAAAATTAAAAACCTTATTTCTCGGAAACTATTCAATTCCTAACTTTGATAGTGATACCGTTGGAATGGGGGATCCACCCCATCCACCCCCTATCCACTCACCCCCTTTTTATTTAAATTCGTGGGACGGCTTTCTTAACCCAACCGTCCTATGAACTCTGTTAGTCTGATACAGGTTACCTGTGGAAGGACGAGTCTGTCTTGAAAAGTCTGACCGTCCAGATGAAACAGATGCGCAGAATGGTCGACCGGTTGGTGATCAGACCCCTATTTCACGCTAATAATCAACAATTATTATAATAGTTCAAAATTGAAAGCGATGGACTGTTAGGGTACACTTTGACGTATACGCGACTTTATGACACCAAGCATGAAGTCTGTGATAAAAACACAATTTAGTCTACAAGCGGCGATTTGAATGGTTTGTTGTTGTAGGATAGTAATTAAGTAAGCATGATTTCCACCTGAAATCAGAGCTAATAAGTACGGCCATTGGACGTCTATGACCAAAAATAGTGCTAGACTAAGTATATGGCGGGGGTTCACAAAACAGTTGCTGTCCAACTTCCCGCAAACGAAGTAGCGTTTGGTATAAAAACAGTTTCAGGAGGCTGCTGAATGTCCTATTGTTTAATGCTTTTATTATTTACCGGTGTAAGTATAAGAGTATCACGCACCGAAATTCCGAATCCAGGTCGCTGAAGGCTTGGATTTGTGACTGCTGACGGTACAGTCAGCTTAAAAATAAATATCAACCTTTTTAGATAGTGCTTAGCTATTTAAGTGGGGATGTTGCATATAAAAACGCAAAGTTAAGCAGTTTAACAATAGTTTACTACTTTCTTATTAGGTAGGTACCTACGTCCTACCATATACCTACACATAAATCTCGGAATAATTTACTGAACTATGTACCCACGATATAACATAAGTATTTCATATTCTAGATAATTATCATAATTATTCTAGGTACCTCCATAGACTTCTAGGTACCTATCAGATTTATTTATATTATTCATAAATAAATCTCTAGTTCAGGTGTGGAACTATTCTTACCTACTTGATTAGAAACAGCAACTGCAGATTGTATCAGTATTGACGATACAATCTACAGTTTCGTCAAACAATGACAACATTTATAAAGAAGGTAATTTTTGAAATTCTTTACTTTCAAGTGTCAAAATCAAAAGGAATCTGATAACACTGTGTTGCAAGTTATTTTATAGGTTATTCAAAGATGTTTTCAAATTCGGCTTATCTGTCATGGCACCAGAAAGCACAAAATAATTAAGCGCGTGCTTTTCAATCAGCAAAAGGTGAATCGGCTTTTCTGATAGTTATACAGTATCGTTATACATCCTTAATCTAAACGCCGACCATCTGTATTTATTCGATTTCACTTAACTAGGTTAGAGGTACGAATACAAGTTAGGTACAATAATATACAAATTATCACAATTTAATACCTATAGTAATATTATACCTACCTCCTACAATTTCACGACTTACCTACACATCCAACTACCTACCTATACTTACATTCATAACTAACAAAAGTTACCTCGTCATTGGATAGACCCTTATTTTGTATACATAGTTTCGCTCACACTTAATATGCGTTTTAATCAATTCATTCTCAGGAAGGCTTTCGATTAAATTAGATAAAATAAATTATTCTTAACGAACCTATTCTACACTGCTTCTAAATAAATACTGAATTGAATCTTCGTGAAGAGCAATCATTAGCATAATAACACCACCTGACAGGATGCCCAACACTGCTAATAATAAGTTGATACTTTTCCCGTGATTGTTTTGGTTTAATTCCGGCACTAAATCGGCAAGAGCGATGTAGAAGAAGGTCCCAGCAGTCGCGGCGTATATCCACTGAGAAGCGGACTCGTGGTCTTCTGCGAGCCAGATGCCGCCGGCCATGCCCATGAAGCTGAGTATTGACGACAGGATATTGTAGTAGAGAGCCCGTTTTATACTCATCCCTGACCGCAGTAAAACGGCGAAGTCTCCAAGTTCGTGGGGTAGTTCGTGGCAGAACACCGCCAAGGCCGTCGCGAAACCAGTGACTGGATCTCCGCTGAACGCAGCACCTATCGCCAGGCCGTCGGTCAAATTATGCAGTCCATCGCCCACTATCACCATCAACGCTGTCGACGTAATGGGTCGCTCCACAGGAGGAGGTGGTGAGCCCGGCATCATCGCACCTAACTCTATCGGCTCTATCTGCTTTGCACTTTCGACTTTCATTTCTTCGACAGTTACTCCTGGCGCGGGATCGTGAGAGTGCGTATGGCCTCCGTTTAAGGTCTGCATGATTGCTTCAACTGTGTAGAATAAGAGGATGGTGAGAAAAGTGACGCTGCACTTCAGAACAACCTCCGTTTCCTCTTGCTGCTCCGGGCCGTGAGATTTGAGGGCGTGAGGTAAGAGGTGCAGTAAAGCATCGCCACACAAGGTGCCCACTGCAATAGCCACCAAGAAATGTAAGACTTGGCTGAATATCACTGATTTCAGCAGCGGGACTATTGCGACTCCGAGGAGGCCGGTTGCACTGATTACCAGAATACTCAAACTTGCATAGATCCAAACTGGAACGGAAATAAAGGAGACGTTAGCATAGTTTTTTGAGGAAAATATGCGAATTGGGTTTTCAAGCACTGGAAAAATTTCATCTAAAACTAAATTCAATTTACATTATATTTTCATGGGGCCACACTTGAACAGCAACCCATAAACAGCAAAGGAAAAACTATTCAATTAGGACCCAGCGGCATGAAGTAATTGGGGAAAAGTTCTAATCTCTTGAAAACTAAAAAATATGGGACCACATCATCCTCTTCAGGTCATAAAAAAAAGCGCCCAAGATGTGTCGAGACGTTAGGTGTCTCACGTGTGACCTTACGTGTCGTAAGTAAGCATAATAATTGCTGACCAATTATTATTTTGTGGGCAGTTCTTACATGAGATCTTAATCAGTGTCAGTACAAATACAACATACATTAGCAATAATAGAGAAACTCCTTTCCTCGGAACCTGTTAAAACAAGGTGTAGGTAAGTACTCGTAGTTGTTACTAAGACATACCCCCTTACCCAAATATCTTTCAGTTTTTTCGGCAGGTGCATCAGTCTTGAAGCAGGAGCGCTGCTCTAATTGATATACAAGAGCAGGACACATTTCCATAAATGTTTTAGGGTTGATCGTGATTACGCCGGGCTCATTCTCCATTCCATACAAATCCAGAATTTCTTTCGGAGAAAGGCATGCTTTTTGCAGTTTTGGCTCCTTACTCCCTGAAAATAATAGAACATCATTAATATTTTTTTTTAAACCATCTCATGTGAAAGAGAATAGGGAGCCTTGTATTGCTGATAAGTTTGAAACTTCAATTGGATTACTTATTAAAATTTGATAAGCTGGTGATTACAACTAGTAGATCAACAAAATCGTACACATAAGCCACCTTTTGATAGGTATTTTACAGGAAACTACAAGTACCTAGATATAGTTTGGCATGATTTCAAGAACATATCCTTGATTAATCAGCGGTCAGACAGACAAGTTGCCTCTCGAGAGAACCGTCATCCTTAATAGGATAATCACGAGATACGATGGGTATTCTTCAATTTATTTCGTCGTTATTATGAGTCTGCCGTATTATTGACCGGATCGTATCATTTTGGACTAACTGACTCCCAACTCCCAAGGTAGAGTAGAGAAGGGGCACTAGGTGAGTTCCTCTGGAGTCTAGACCTCACGTCCTCACGTTTAGTTTTCCTTTCACGCTAACGCAAATTTGTCAAGGAAAAACTTGGTGTTAGTCACGTTACATTTTAATAGCTAATGTCATTTCTATACAATTTAATATTTCCGCAGGCGTGAACGTCAACAGAAAATGGTATTTGTCTAGTCGCCGCCGCCCTCGAGAGGCTGACTTTGAGATATCCACGTGTGAAGGCACAACCGACACGTGAATTTATACAAATAATTACAAAGTTAGATAATTAGGTACCTATCTATGTGTCAATATCATTATGTACTTACTTACACATATATTTAACACCGATATCTAGTAAATACGAATTCAGAGTCATCATTACAGAATTTCTCTGTTATATTTCTTGTAAAAAGTTGCCAGGCTTTTTTACCCTAACAAGGCGTAGATAAGTATTCGAGGAGATTGCAAAAAATATCCAAGGATGTTTTCTATAATTGAAAGTCATGATTTATCTAAACGTTTGTTGATTCTTAGAATGAAAACCGTGAGTTATTCGAGCAGTGGTATTTTTTTTTTTGCTAAATTCAATGTTGGCTGATTCTAGGATTAAAGATGGCAGATAGCAAAACTTCCACTCAATCAAAATAAAGTAAAACTACACATTGGATAGGCTGGTACTAGGTACCCATCTATACCTACCTATAAATGCATTTTAATTAAGAACCTAATTTAAAAAAAAAACTTATTTTTTAGTTGCCCTGAATACTACTTTAATGTTGGTGTTTCAAATAGAACCATTAAAACAAGAAGTTTCGGGCGAAGCCGAAATATAAATATTCATTTGGTCTTATTTTATTACTACCTAGTAAGTACATAAAAAGGTATTGTTTAACAGGAGTCATTTCCTCCTTTCATTAGATTGGGTTGGTCAAAACATCAAGGTTAAGATAGGACCAGCTACTGAGACCGTGACAAATAATATTGCAGAGGCCGGTAAGTAAGGAGGTATCTTATCTACCTAGTTTAGTTATAGTGTGATATTTATTTCGACTGGAAATATACGAGTATCACGGGTTGTTTTTAGAGGTAATAAATCGATTGTCACCATTTGTCGCCATTTTTATCTGACAAAATGTTTTTGTAATTAGGTAGGGATAGTGGCTATACTAAGAACCACCTATAAAGCCTGCTTTAAAATAATTGTGCAGGCTTTTCTTTCTTTGTTTAAAAAAATACATAAATTTTAATGTAGGTATTATGTTTTTTTTTATCTCAATCATATCCTAGTCGACGAGATCAAAGACGAAAAGAAAAGTTTTATCTACTTATTAGTGCTACGAGATTTCGTAGCACTTCCAAACTAGGATTTTTTGTTCGCAACGACAGTTTGTTTCCGTGTTTGCGATAAAAGGTTGTAAGTTTGTTTGTTATCTTTTATCTTAAAAACGGTCTAACATATTGTAATGCGGTTTATAAATCGATATATATTTTCAAGGATGGTTCTTAGATAGTTTTATCGCCGAATGGCAGAATAGGGCGCTACAAACGATGATGGAAAACAGGTCGAGATTTGTATTAAAAGACCTTGAACTAAAAGAACTTCAAAATGAAACTAGAAACTTGAGACAGGGTTTTAATCATACTTAGAAGTAATCTAGGTACATATGTTATGAAACTTTATGATAAGTTGGCTACGGTTTTGTTAAGGGCCTTACTTTTAAATATTTTTAATCAGTTTACTAACTAAACACCGCTTTGTCCTTCTGATATGTGTCATTTCTCACATATCAGAAGGAGACAAAGCAGTTAATCGACTGTCAAACAATCTGCATCAATAAGTATGTAAGGCAATTCATGTTTGTTTGTAATAAAGTAATGTTCTATTATGTACATAAGTAATATTATGTTATTTATTTATTGATATGAATAGAATGATAATAATAAAGATGTTAAAGTTTTAAAGTAAAAAAAAAATTGTTAGAAAATAGAAGAGTGTAAGATTCGAATAACTACTTAACTGAAAAAAGTGATAAAATTTTGTAAAGTTAGGTGTTAACATAATTTTTTTATAACGGCATCCCTTAGTGAAGTACTTGTTGTTTGTTGTACTTATAATAATGGCAACCGGCTTTTTCTTTTCAACTGTAATGGCGTCTCGCTGTGATTAAATATCCAAAAGAAATGACTAATCTGAGTGTTTCTGTCACCTGAAAACCCTATTAAAAAGTATGTAGTATATTTCAGCTCGAACAAGCGATTCTTAGGTGTTCGAAAGTAGAATTACTTACGAGGAGGCAGAGATCGTCTATGGCGATGCTGAGGGTCGTGAAGCTGTCTGAAAGATCCGTTGATCCGATGGAGGGTGATGTCGTGGGGTGAATTGAACATTCGCCCCCCAACCGCCCCCAGGCCCAAGTTGCCCAAAAGGTGCTCGAAGCCCTGAAAGAACAAGAAATTTGAGCTTCTGAATTGTTAGCGGGCAACATCGTACGGGAAAACGCTTTTACTCGATTGCAGAAACAGTTTTTCATGCGTATCTTTAGTATGGATTACCTTGAGTAGATAGGTATTATAAAAGCGTAGTCCAACTGCTCGATGGACTTTAATGAATCATGATATTGTTAATTATTGAAACACAAAAATGAACGAAGTTTATGGAAATATAAGAAACCGGACAAATGTGAGTCGTACTCGCCCACCGAGGCTTCGAGGATACCTAGGTATAAATATATATATGTATAAATGTATATAAATATATTTTAAATATATTATAAATAGTTCAGGTATCGAGTCTCGCAGGTTTTTCCGAGCTTTTCCCGAAATTCAGTTTCCAAAACCACGTGTAATTGTAATTGTACAAATGTATAATTTTCAGATTTTTCCCTGTACTTGTAGTATAAGACGATATATACTTTCCAAATTTCATAGTTATAGATCAACGGAAAGTGCCCTATAAATTTTGATTCCCTTGAGACTGTCGAAATACACGTTTTTGCGGCATAAACGGCCGTATCTTTTTTTTTTGTTAACTTAGGTTTTTTCACAGCTTTATAGGACCTGAGTATATAGTTTTAATTTCAACTCGATATCTCCACGCTTTCCCGAGATAAAGGGTCTTGACAGACAGACAGACGGACAACAAAGTGATCCTACGAGGGTTCCGTTTTTTCCTTTTGAGGTACGGAAACCTAAAAAGCAGATAAGTTTGCTAGCTTCATAAATTAATTAACTTGTTTGCTGCGTTTGTCCAGCCAGCAGAGTTTTGATCACTTTTCTATGGAATAACTTTAAGTAGTAGTTTTAGTTAATACTAGCTTATATTTTTTGATAACATAATAGTATTAAGTACTTCCGGAATAATAACAAATTAGTTACAAACACGTAATGTGTTGTAACGATATCAGATAGCTTAAGTCGCAAAGTCAAGTTGAAGGATTTTGTAAATCGCATTATTTCGTATAAGATAAGCATCGATAAAACATGAATAAATAGGTATTTTATTTCATGCTGCCTACTCAGTGAATAAGATGTATTTAAATAACAAAACACAACATTGTAACGCTATTTTACTTCTGTAATAGCTTTACCTGGGCCTAGAGTCACTCGAGGTAGCCAATAAAAAAGCCAAGTCACTCACACTGCGACTCCCAGAAGGTGCCGTACTATCAAAAAAATATTTAAAAAAGGAGGGCTTTGTCGTGTAAATAAGGATTTCCCGATTTTTATATTCCATTGTCTATTGTAGTGCGCCAAATTTTTGGTAATAAAACCTAACTAAAAACCACCCTTAAAGTCATACAAAACCAATTACAATACAATGAATTTTGGAGATAAATGGTAACAGACAAATGAACAAGCAACCTTTTACCCCAAACCCTTTTACGGGCTCTTCGCATTGTGGGTAAAATCAAATTGAAATGCTTACAATAAAAAAAAAAGAATCTTTAACAGAATAAAAGTAGGTACGGTAATAATAAATAATAATGTAGTAATAATAATAATAATAATAATAATAAATATTAATAATAATAAACAATTTAAGAAAACGATGGTAGGTAACTGTAGTATAAGTTAGTTATTAAAACTGTGACGCAGTCACCAACGCCCACCTCATTGTAAACATGCATCCCATTATAAACATGTTAAACAGTGTTTACGCTAGACACATCAGAACGAGACAAATCAGTGTTTACTAACTGTTCAATAATCTTTATGAGTAAATCCCGTAGTCAATATTATGTTCCGATTCACAGTGTTACATAAAAACACTGCTACGTCACGGCCTACGCCACTTGACCCAGACGGGCCTCCTCGCTTCCATACAAAAGAGTCTAACGCGTGAATAGTGCTACGACTGCTACGAGATTTTATAGTTATTTTCTTTAGGAACTAAATTACTATACTTTTATTTACAGAAATAATGATACGACCTTTATCGTTCACATCAATTCCTGGCCATCCAAAGGTTGTCTGGAAGAGACCGTTAATAGCGATAAGATCGTCCATTTTACTCCTGCGATTAGCTTGCTGATTAGCTTGAAAACAGAGTAAATTACTCTGTTTTCATTTGCAATATATTATGTGGTGTACAATAAAATGTAAATTTATCTACATCTTAGGTATGTACCTAAATACAAAATATAGAAATGAAACAGTTCAGCAATCAAAATTGCAAACGATCTATAGATAGCTCAACCGATCCAGATCACTATCAGACGGAAGCGTCTCTAAAATGGCTGCATTGTCACCCTGAATGACCTGGGGTCTAGACAAATACCTCACGCTAACGCAAATTTGTCAAGGTAAAACTTGGCAGCTGTCACGTGACATTTCCACAGCTAATGTCATTTCCATACGATTCAATCTTAACGCAGACGTTAACGCCAACAGAAAGTGGTATTTGTCTAAACCCGCTGGTCTGACTGTTGTGGTACCACAGTACTCGTAGTTCCTGATACCCACAACACAGGGAATTCTAGTATGGGGTCAGGACTAATGTATGTGTCTTTTGGGTGTTTATTTATTTCTTAATGTTGTCACAAAGCATAATTAAATATCTATAAGTATGAATAATTACAAGATTTAAATCTGCGGCATGTATTCAATCTTGCAATACAGCGCCCCCTGGTAACGTGTGGCACTAAAACCTATTTACGTACTTTTCTTGAAGTCGTACGCAAAACTGCATAGCAGACGGTTTCGAAGTGACTACTGAGGTATCAAAGTCTATGTCGAAGTCAATAGGTTTTTATTAATTAAAATCACAAGGATCGTATAGAAACGTCACGAGTAATACGTACTTAGTGTACCTATAGTATTAGTATACTACAGTACCTACCATACATCCGAATTTCAATGTGCCAAATTGACCTTGGCAACGCATCAGCAACCCCATCGAGGTTACGAACCATGTCAGGTTTGTATCAAATGTGATTTAAAAATTCACAATTTAAAGACTGACACTTGGCTAGACGAGTTGATGGCGGTGGAGGAAATCCGATAGACCGAGTGGGGCCGAAGAAGGTCCGAAAAAATCCTGGTCGTCCGAAAGCGAGATGGGTTAACGACATCGTAACAACTCAGATAACATCTGGACGAGAGGTAGAGACAGCAGTTAGTGATTCCGAGCTGAAGTGATGATGATGATGACTGTATATAAGATATTCGCGCCGATCATTTATACTTTTTGTGTACCAAATCAAAATCAATACTTTGAATGACTATTATAGTACATATCGACTTTAAATAAAAAAAATGCCCAACATACACTAACATAGTCCTGACCCTACACTAGGATTCCCTATATCGTGTGTATCAGGAACTACGAGTACCGTGGTACCACAACATCTAGACTCTAATAAATAAATAAATAAACTTTATACTTTAAATATATTTATTCATTGTAACAAAAGGTTCGTTTAGAGTCGTTGACTTTTGAACTTATTGATTTTACACCTATTCCTTCGAAGCCTATAAGAAACTGGCATCAAGTAGTTCGGCTTAGTTTTTTTTTATGATCTTTCAGTCAGCTTTAGTGTGATATCAACAATGTATAATATTTACCTACCTACTTATTTTATTTAATAAACATGGATATTTACATTGTTTTATTATGATGTTTCATTCATTATTCTCACCCGTCAAAACAGTCAGGTTTATTTTATTTTGGTCATTCAAATGGTATACTTGAAACCTAGGAATATTGAATTGGTCGAGTCAATAACGTACGCTTATCTACGAACGAATCAATTACGAGTAATTACGTTCAGAAAAATATTTTGTTTTTTACCTATGAATCCATACCTACCCATAGCATAAAGTTTAAATTGACATGCTCACTCAGGAGATAGGATGAGATAGGATGAGAGTCTCACAATGGACCAAAATGATGATGATGAAGTGTAATTGAAAATGTAATTTTCATAGCTCATGAACCTACCTAATAATACTTAGTCAAGGTAGGTATGATTCGAAACATCTGCTGGTATGTTTATCTTTGCTGTGAAAGAACAATGCCTCAAAGCATAATTTTTCGCGTTTAATAGCGTAGAGACAAATAAAAGACACGTTTAGGTTAAGCCTTGGTGCCTATGAAGGTTGTCTGGGAGAGATCCTTCTGCCATGAGACCGTCTATATACTTCTGCGCGGGTAACACTTGAAGGATTTTGTTTTTGTTTGTTTTGTGTGTTTATTTGTATAAT
This sequence comes from Perizoma flavofasciatum, assembly GCA_958496245.1. NCBI lineage: Eukaryota > Metazoa > Arthropoda > Insecta > Lepidoptera > Geometridae > Perizoma > Perizoma flavofasciatum. The sequence continues at coordinate 10,156,198 of OY292421.1, forward strand.
AAATAAAGTGTTATCTATGTGCACGCACGTAGTGAAAAGGTGTATCTGTCTTAAGTACGCATGAAAAATCTGAGTCTAGCAGCATAATACAGGTGACTTATCTTACGTCCTTCGTTCAAAAAATGTTATTCATCAACGCTTAGCTGAATGAAGAGTACCCAATAAACCCCGTCGCGTTGTTGGTTCGATTCATGGCGACACAATTGGGTTGGAGGCGCTGAATCGAATTTTCGATCGATTTTTCATTAAATGTTTTTATTCAGTGACTTTATCTGCTGGACAAGGGTGTCTCCTATAAAGTATTTAGACGAGCGGTTCTAAGCCATTTTAGCATAAATAAAATCAAACGATTCAATTGTATGTTTTGTACGTAAACAAGATACCTATGAAGGCAGGTGGTTATACTTTCTGAATAGTTTCCAACATTTTACTTCAATAAACATTTTTATTTACTAGTTCGATAGATATCTCAGTATCGTTGGATAAACCTATCGTAAAGGTAGGTTTTTTACATTTTAGGTTCAATTAAATTATATGGATGGTAAGTACTTATTACACTCACACATTGAAAATATGCCACACATTCTTGCCCCGCGGGACTCGAATCTGCGACTTCCGCAATTACGGTCACAGCGGTCAAGCGCTTACTCCTGATGGCCATTTATCCATATAACTCATCGCCTTTTATTGTATCTAATGTTGCATAGGTACCTAATAGTAACTATTTGATTGATATTATGAAGTCAACTTTTATCAATAATACTAATACATCGTTCAGGCGTGCAGGTGATATAGTAATCGAATAAAACAAACTATTCAATGAGAGAACAATAAGATGGCTGTGTTATGAGAACAGCAAGTGAACAACATTCTAAAAGTAGCAGCGCTATTCAGTTCAAATTATAACATGCCAATATTGGGATCTAGTTGATAGATAAGCAGGTGTTTTCGATTTTACTGATAAGGAAACTACTTACTAAATTTCATAATTGTTCGAAGTTCGATGAACTTCCGTTTACGAAATAGGGAAAGGTGTTTTAGAAAATCTTAGTTTCCTGCTGCGACGCGAATAGTATAGGTTGGGAAAGTGAGGCAGTTATTATTAGTTACTTAAGTATTATAGAAGTGTTTTATATAGAGGGAACCAGAAAAACCTTGTATTTTGCTTTTACTTTTCCCTTTGTAGCGTGATTTTAATATATATTTAATAAATTGTGAATATCTACATCACAGAACCAAGACCAAATTATTATTGCTAAACTTCACACACTAATAAATTCTTTCAAATACATAATGTCGTTGAGTTTTTAGAAAGACAATAATACTCAGATAAGTATTTAACGTACATTGCCATTCATGAATTCAGTAACACATATTCGGGTGGATCACAGAGACAAGTGAAGGTAGAACTGACCTCGAATGTGATAACTCCTTTATCGCCGTATTTGTCAAATATCTTGCCAATGAAGTATTGTTCCGCGGCGGGTAACGTATTGTTGTCCAGGTCGAGGGGTCCCTGCCCCGGCAGCAGCGCGCGGGCGCTGGTGGTGCAGAGCGCCAGGACTACGACGGTACACGGCGTCCACATGGTAACGACTGAGCGACCTCCTCCGCTCGCGACACACCGACCGGTGCGCCCGCGTTGGCGGACTCACGCCACACTATCGCCCGATCTGCTTCGATTACCTCGTCCGTGATAATAATACAACGTTGCGCTGCGTTCACGCATCCACCGAGCTAACCTGCAATTATTTGTTTACTTTTACGAATTATCAATCGCGTATCACTTACGCTATGAGCGGGCGCCTGACTCGAGCCCAAGTATGCGTCTGAGCTGAGACTTTCACCAGACGATCGTCGAAGCCTCTGCGGCCGGTTCTTACACCGTTACCGATAATGAGGTGTTTTTGCAAAGTGACTAGAGAACCTTCGGTCTCTTACTTAAGTTGGTTCAGACCGCTTTGAACTTTCAAGGAAAGGTAGCTGATTGAAGGCTACCTATTGTTATCATTCAGCGTAGCTAAAACCTTTACTTAATAGTGGAACTCAAGCCTACTGATCTCATCAGTTTAAACGTGTGGTTAGAGTAGAGTCTTAAACTGAATTAATATCCAGTTTTTACGGCATAATTTAATATTTTAGTCGGTAGGTACCGATGTAGGTAACTTCACGAACTTATAGTGTTTACTTTATAAGTAAATATAGTTTTATTTACATAAGTAGGTATACACACATCTAAACAGGAGAGGGGTATTGAAATACTAGGTAGAGTCAACAAGTGTTATCGAAGGAGTCCTTGTAAGATTAAAATTCATTCAACTTTCATCATTTAAGTGTGGTCGCTTTCTATAGCGGGCCGCTTCACCACCTTAACGCAAAGACCGGTGTGGACAGTAAGGGTGCGTCTACGCCGGTCTTTTTAGGTTCTTTCTGAAGAAAACCAAGAACCCTTATAGTTGTATCATATCTGTCTGTTAGTCCATCCATTTGTCATACACCGATTTCTCCCTTAGTAATAAGCGTACTTAACGAAATGGAATTTAATCAAAGAACATAAATTCATCATCATCATCATCATCATCAGCCTATATTAGTCCACTGCTGGACATAGGCCTCCCCTTATAAGCGCCATAGCGCCCTGTCTTTAGCTTGCCGCATCCATCATCTGCCTGTAGTCTTTCGCAGATCGTCATCCCACCTGGCCGGAGGGCGTCCTACACTACGTTTGCCGAGTCGCGGTCTCCACTCAAGAACACGTTTACCCCAGCGGTTATCGGTTCTTCGCGAGATATGACCGGCCCACTGCCACTTCAGCTTGCTAATTCGTTGAGCTATGTCGATAACTTTGGTTCTCTGACGGATGTATTCGTTACGAATCCTATCCTTCAGAGAGACTCCGAGCATAGCTCTTTCCATAGCTCGCTGAGCGACTTTGAACTGGTGGACCAGCCCTATCGTGAGTGTCCACGTCTCAGCTCCGTGGGTCATGACAGGTAGGACGCACTGATTGAAAACTTTCGTTTTCAAGTATTGCGGTATGGATGACGAGAAGACTCCATGTAGTTTTCCAAACGCTGCCCTGCTTGTTGTATGTGCAAATTATTTCAAAGATAGCCTTCCTTGTTTATGTGCGTCTAGTGCGTAAAATATTAATGTGGTTTTCATTGTTTTTACGTATCAATAACAGTTTTCGGCTCATCTGATAGAGTCGATTTATAGTCAGTGCACGTGCAACTACCAGACATTAATTATTCACTACGGAAGGTACCATGTGGCTAGACATAGAAGTATGTATTGATTAGCAAAGAGCTAGTTTCATTAAGATTAGGATACGGTGTTGTTGTGAAATTTGCCGCGAGAAATCCTACTTATTATAATTATAAATGCGAAAATGTATATACCTTCCATATTTTTTTACAACAGACAGTAGGTATTTTTCTGTTTTCTGTACCAAGTAGTGTATTTTCGTTCTAAAAAATAAGTGTCAGAAGTTGTGTATTGTTTTACATAAGGTATATACCTACAAGACCCAGGTAAACAAGAATACAAAGTTTATAACAGCATACGTACCTACGCAAGACCGTGGCGCTTATGCGTTTGAAATGAAAAAGTTTCAAAAAGTTGTAAAAGCACTTTTTTCGCATTTACTTTTTAAATACCGAAACAAATTATCGGTTTTTATAATTTTTTCCCGACATTTTACTGCTTTGTCGTAAAAGAATTTTCTGGCAAAAACAGTACTTTTGCAAAATTGTATTTCTAATTTGAAGTTAATTATATAGAATCTTATAAAAAAACCAGTTTATAGATATAATCACAAATACTTTATACCATTTAATCGACCATTTAAATGCATACTTACTCTACAGAGAAGAATTCATCCAAATATGATGCACCCCTTCCTATATCTTAGTTTACATTTTTTTTATAATGCTGGATATTTTTTCACACAGCATCATCTAGTACCAAACTAAGCTGAGCTTGTGTTATGGGAACTACATGACCGATATACTACTTTTTTTTTGTAAATACATAAATACTTTTAATATACATGGAAAACAAACACCCAGACCTGAGACAAATATATGCAGATCGTACAGACCCGCGACGGGAATCAAAACCGCAATCTTCTAGAAGCTGCGTCTCCGGTGGGCCGTCACCCACTGCGCCACAGGTCGTCAATTTGTACCCCTAATTACTTAAAATTAAGTAAATTATATTTTTATTTCTTTATTTTTTTAAGAAAAATTGGTTCCTATTTCATTCAGAGAATACAGAATAAGTTACTACTTGATTATTGTTTTTTTGTTTACGGTATTCGTGTTTACCGACTGCGCCCATTGCAAACATTCGAATACCTTTATTTATTTTTTAATGAAAACTGGTTCTTATTTCATTCAGAATATTTATCACTAGTTAATTGATTACTGTCTGTTTGTATGTTTACGGTATTCGTGTTTACCGACTGCGCCCATTGCAAACATTCCCAGCGTAGATACGGTAGTTATCTTAGGTAAAGTTAAATATTTTGATGTTGATTTTTATGTACTTACTTTACTTACTTTTATCAAAGTACCTTAGTAGAGTGTAAAAATAACTTCTAAATAGCTAAAATGTGGTCTGAAACTTGTTACCTATTAGATGTATTGTTTCTAAAAAATAAAGGTAATGTATCAGGATTTTAAAAAAATATGGCACATTATAATTGAACCTTCCATAGATTGTGCTCATGGCACAACCTATGGGAGGTTCAATTCTGTGATATACAGACAGGCGGACACCGCTAACTAATCTATAAAGGTTAGGTACTCATTTGACTGCGGATACATAAAAAACAGCTTTATTAATAACTAGCTGCACCCCGCGGTTTCACCCGCGTAAGTTTCGATTCCGTGGGAATAACGGCGATCTAATAAAATTTTAGAACACGAAAGATATATTCCCTCGCGGACTTTTTTGTAGGTAATAATGAGTAATTTAATCATGTATAGTACATCATTTTTATGCATCATCAATAGTTTTCTCAGCGCATGCCAAATAATAAATTTTATAGGCAAATGTTGCTACTTTGGGTTACATTATTGCAATTTTCTTAAGGATCTCTATTTTTTTAAAATAAATTATAACCTATGTTACTTCCTGATAATTTAGCTTTCATTTGGTGAAAAAATGGTTAAAATCGGTCCAGTAGTTTCGGAGCCTATTCGATACAAACAAACAAAAAAATATTTCCTCTTTATAATATTAGTATAGATATATATAAATCACGGTGTAATGTTGACCATTATTTATTTAACCGGATTAGAAGTAGGTGTTATTCTAGGAGTTTAAAATTTTATCACAAAACAACAATAATCCATTATAACTTTCATATATTTAATATAAGTAGGATATTAACTATCACCGACATAGCTCTTAGAATTAGCATGTTGAAGTGTCAATGGACAAGCCATACAGCTCGCCTACCTACAACCGCGGGGGAATAAAGTTTCTCAAATGGCACGAACCAGTCGATGACGAAATGTCAGAAGGCGTACCTATTAGGCATGACGACCTCTGTGGCGCAGTGGGCGAAAGTCCGCCTGAGACGCAGAAGGTTGAGGGTTCGATTCCTGCCGCGGCACAGATGTTTATATGATCTGCAAATATTTGTCTCGGGTCTGGATGTTTTCTATGTATTATAATATACAGTATGTATTTACAAAAAAAATATAAGTAGTATATCAATCATTTAGTTCCCATAACACAAGCTCTGCTTAGCTTAATGCTGTGTAAAAATTACCAGTATTATTTATTTATTTTTAGTAGTATTAGTTAAGTATAAAATACAATCAATTAAAACATCCACAAGACATTACATAAACAATAAACAAGTTTTTTATGGGCCGGCGCCGTATCTGTATTGACAATGCAATTACCCCAGTCTTCACTCCCACAGTCCACAACAGTAGCGAGCCTACATTACATACGTTTGATAATCCTACTAAGATTATAAACGCGAAAGTTTGCGAGGATGGATGTTTGTTACTCATTCACGCAAAAACTACTAAACGGATTTTAATTAAACTTTTCAGTAATATAGCTTAATACATCAGGCTACTTTTTATTCGGGTACCACGCGGGCGAAGCCGTGAACAGAAGCTAGTTAATTATAATTACCGAACAAATACCTATGTAAGTAGGTACATATTAATCAAACAAATCATAAATAGATAGATAGATAAACTCTTTATTGTGCATAACACCATTTTATAGTACAAAGCATAAAAAACATAATAAAAGAACAAAAAACAAAAGAAATGCACTATGGGCGGTCTTACCGCTGAAATAAATTATTCCAGACAATGTTAGCAACAAAATTAATTGATAATTATTGTTACATGCTTGGTCCCGAAGAATCGGCCTCAGGTATACATACTCCGATTCCAATTACAGTCGTCTTATGTATATATAAAATCTTTGTAATTTTTCAAATTAGAACGCGTTGTTGTTCTATGATAGTAGGTTGAATTGAAAACAGCGGTAGTAAGTTCATATGACGATTTAAATTGATCCGTGCTTAAATTTAGAAGTTCAATGTAATGTCAAATCTAGTATCTTATCAATGGTAGAGATAACAAAGGGAATCTTTAAAGAAATGAAATATGAACTGAAATGAAATATTTTTTTTTTGTAAAAACTAGGTTACACAGGTGTTGCCATATTAATATGAGTCCTGCTAGTTTCTACCAGAGGGTGTATAAACATTCTAAAATGTAAAACTTGTAGAAAAAAAAAAATATTTTGAAACAATTGATTAACCAAACGCTGCTTTTTCTTCTTCTGATGACACATATTTCAAATTTGACACTACAAAACAAAACACTGTCTAGCTACACAACTGTTTAAAAATCTTTATAAAGACCCTTAGTTTGTTTACTCTTGAAGTCAACCAACGAGTAAAATCATAATTAAGTGGCAGGTATGCAATACTTACCTACTCATTAGGTTGGATGAGTCATCCGCCCAGAGTGACTGCTATGGATTTAAGTTAATTATGTTGAGTCGCGGTCCTCTATTTGTGTCCCACTTCAATTATAATTACGTTTAAACGTTTTATATTTTTGAATAAATTAAACCGTATGTAGAAGGTACGCATTTCTCTATTCTTGTCAATAACAAGATTATAGAAAGGTATGCTAAGGTGATTTGGGCATGTAGAACGGATGGACGAAAGGAGATTTACGAAACATTTACCTAAATAAGGCAAGCGTGATTGGGACACTAATTAGAAGGGTAAGACCCGGCGAACGCACTCTGACCAGATTGAAGACGTTCTGGAGAAAGTTCAGATCAAGAGTACCCTAAACCGGCGAGCATGCTTGAAGAATGTAATGAGAGTGAATGAAGCAAAAGAGCTACCTATGTCAGGAAAGTACCAAGTGAAAATCCGTTGTCTCTGCCTACCTCTGGAAAATAGTGCGTAAAAATTGCGTGAAATTATGTGTGTTTGTATGTATTAAACAAAACTTATGTTAAAGCGACAATGGCGGTTCAGATTTCATGCAGATTTTTCACATATTAATGGCCGTGGCTGTATGTGTTAAATGTAGGTATGTTGGTACCTATGAAGCGAAAACAGGAACTTCTAAAATTTGCTTACCACCATTTCCCACAAGTCGAGGAAACTCAAAAAAGTCGAACATCAGGAAATAGTTATTGAACTAAATAAAATAACTTGTTTGACAGCCAAATTTCGTACCTACTAAGTTGTCTGTTTCTGTATATTCCGTAACGGATAACAGTTACGAAATTCTGTCCAATTTTTCACGGTAGGCACACAATGAAACCAGAAATTATTTACTTGATTAAAAAAAGTAGTTTTAGCATCCGCACACGTACAGTGAGATCAACACGACAGAGTTATGCTCTACTGGTTTCGGTACAAAATACAGGCTGTCCCAGAAGATGTATGCTAATCCAAAGAGGATGATTATGCCTATGATTGTGAACAATAACGCCCTTTTTGGTGACAAGAGGCTTTGGACATCGGTTTATGTAGAAGGTATTAGATACCAGACAGCTAATTTATTGAACTTTTATCAAACATTTTACCTTATTTTTTTCCATTGAAAAAAGTCTTAATTTTCAAATGTTGTAAATTTTTTTAATTAAACTATGTACAAAATGTTCGTGATACACAATCGAATACATTATTTTGGTACATCCTGTAGATTGCAACAAAAACGGGCTTATTTGAATTCTATGAAAATATCGAGTAAAAACGAATTCAATAACCGCTCTATCCGAGTGCTCCAATTTATATAGTATTTCAACTAAACGTTCAGTTTGAGCAGCTGTATGGATACGGAAATAAAACACATAAAGGAAAAAAATATATAAGGCTGCAACGCCATTTTTCAACTGGCTCTATGTGGAACAATATCCCACGCAGTCTGTTAGTGATGCAGCGATTACATATCCATATATTATCCTGCCATTTTCGTACTATACATTATGCGACCAGAATTTAAGCATCTGTTCGGATTCCTAATAGTTTTATTAATAAAAAAAAATACTCACATTAATTTTTCATCAAAATACTAAGCTTGCTTTTAGCGATACTACTGGTACGTTGTTTATTTGTGAATTCCTGTTTTTGTATTTTACTTTGGTGTCATCAAAAGTTTATCTTTCTATCTTATTCTAATAATATGTAAACCGCAAACTGTAATATTACGAAATCTTTAGTCGTGAATGCCATGAACGGAACATGTGACAACTTTTGTTTTTCACGTTCAAGTCGTACATAAATTGACAAAGGATTGCAGCCAAGATTATGATTCTAATGAAACTGCCAACAAGTAGGAAATGATTGTGTATAATTAAAACAAAGTAAGGCAGTTGAAATAACTATTGTTTGTACTATTACAAATCCCACCGATGATGATAAAGACAGAATCAACAAGCTAGTACTTTGTTAAATCAACAACTGGGACGTTACGTCGGAGCTTCGGGTACAACTGAACAAATAAAGTCGTTATTAACGATGTTTTATTATGCCAAACTAACATTGTTATTTACAAATACGGTTGATATTAAAATAATGTATATTTATTATCCTAGAATGTATAGGAAACATAGTCAAATATAAAATAAAATCAGTTAACAGATCTGAATAATACATTTACATTGCGAAAGCAACTTTTAGAATTGCATAGAAGCTTCAGATCAAACAATAAGGTTAACCTATATCACTCGAATCCACGGTTACATTAACCGCGTTATCTTCAAATTAATACAAAGTAACGACAGTTTCAAAATGCATGAGAAAACTCTATTCAACAAATTGTTCCCAGTGTGGATGACACCTCAACCATCATACGTCCTTTGACTCTTCAGGGACACAGAGAAACATTTTGGAGCATATTATATTGAAGGAATTGCACGCGTTCCGAAGCCACATAGGTTTGTTCTCCCACATAATAAACACACCGTAGACTGGAATGCCTATTAGTATGAACACAATCCCAACTCCGACCTCCATAGGGTGTGTCAACGAGGAAAATATTACCAGTACTGTGCATATAACTAGGAATGAAACAGGTAGGAGTAAGCTGACTCGGATGGGCCGTTGTAGGTTGGGCCTGGTGTGTCGCATCCATAGCAGACCCGCCACCGAGCAGATTGTGAACAAAGCTTCCACAGATGTCACGTACACTATGAGAGACTCCACGCTGTTTGACAATAGCAGCAACAAGGTCACCAAACACTGCAACAAAACAAAACACAATTATAAGTTTAACGGGTCTTTATCGCGTTTACCTTTTTTATTATTTTCCCGACACGACGTTTCGACTGTATTATATCACGAGGTGACTCTGCAATACAGTCGAAACGTCGCGCCGAGAAAAATAATACGGGTTATTACGGGTTACGTGATATAATACAGGTCTTTATCGCGTTTACCTTTTTTATTATTTCCCCGACGCGACGTTTCGACTGTATTACAGAGTCACCTCGTGATATAATACAGTCGAAACGTCGCGTCGGTGAAATAATAAAAAAGGTAAACGCGATAAAGACCCGATAAACTTATAATTATGTTATCTAATCGCAAAAGATGGAAAAGTACTGAAAGAAAACACATTTTGTTTTGAAATGTATTTTAAAGCTACTTCGACTTGCTTAGGGGACCCAGATAAAAGTTACCGCGAACAGTACGACGCTTAGTTCTCACCACACACTAGTATTCCCTGTGTCGTGGGTATCACGAACTACGAGTACCGTGGTACCACAACATACTTGACCTGTGAAATGGCTAGTCGCTAAATAGAATGTTACTTTAACCGTCTTGGACTTTAGCAAAAGGAAGTTAGTATACTTAGTATCTTAAAACCTATGTTAGGTTTGTCTAGAGACTTTGTTCTCAACGTCCAGCAGTTTTAGATAATTTATGCTGTAAGTCAGTCGTGGATTTCTACGGGCTGATAAATAAGTAAAAAAATAATGCTGGACATTTTTCACACAGCATCATCTAGCCCCAAACTAAGCAGAGCTTGTATTATGGGAACTTCATGACCGATATACTACTTATATATATATATTTTTTTTGTAAATACATAGGTACATGTTAACAATATGATGAAGATTATGATGTGTTATCCATTGATTCCTTTCATCCGGTTTCTAACTAACACTCAAACATCCATTTTTTCGCATTTAGTATTGTAGGATAGGATACGAGTACGAAAATTGTGTGGTGGCAAAGTTGTTTTATTGAACTTTGCTATAACAATTTTGTTATAGAATTGCTACCTATGTTTTTATCGAGGTGGATTAAGATTTGCCAATGTGGACAGTGTCAAGACCTTTCGCAGTGGAATCGGTTCTTCGTAAAACAGAGGCCTTCTTTTCGATGATCATAATAATACCCGCAGTAGAATTTCCTGTGTCGTGGGTATCAGGAACTACGAGTACCGTGGTACGACAACGATCAGATCCGGAACAAATATCAGCAGAACATGCAAACATTTGTAAATAACAAACTGCAGGAATGGAACCCGCACCTCTTGGTCCGATCACATCTCAAAAGTGGATGGAGGTTGCCCAATATCGTTCGGCTTGGCATTCTAGAGATCGCTTCTAAGCCATAAGATCGACCTTTGTACTTTCTTAAGAATAATTTAACAATTTAACAATAAGATTCAGTTTATTCTGTTACTTGTTTCAGGTAAGGCCTATGTTGCAATTAATTTCTACAGGCTGTCTAAGATGATAGTTTATTTTCACATATTTATTTACTATATACTAGACGACCTCTGTGACGCAGTGGGCGAGGGCCAGCCTGAGACGCAGAAGGATCGATTCTCACCACGGAACAAATGTTTGTATCTGCAAATATTTGTCTCGGGTCTGGGTGTTTTCTATGTATAATAATATGTATGTATTTACAAAAAATATATTACTATATCAGTCATGTAGTTTCCATACTACAAGCTCGGCTGAGTTTTGAGGTAGATGATGCTGTGTGAAAATTTCCAGCATTATTATTATTTTCTCTTTTTTGTAATAACCTTTATCCAAATGCACTACCGCCTCACTCTTGATTAAACAAATATTAATCAAGCTGGAAGAAAATGCTAATTAGCATTAAGTTCGCCTATAACTTTTATATTGTGCAATAAAGCATTATCTATCTGTCAATTACCAACCATGAATATAAGCGAAGGCACCGGAGTCAGCCTCTTAACATCGATCAGCGATATCGCCAGCGGAAGGTGGCCATTCCTCGCGCCCACGAAGAAAAGCCTCGACGACGTATATATGGCTCCATTAAGCGAGCCGAAAGTGCAAAGCGCGACGAACAAAGGCATGATCCACGCCATCATTCCGAGAATCTTCTCACTGAATGTGACCGCGACCGCTTCTGACGAGTGGATCGCGTCGTTGGTGAGAACGGCGAAGTATGCGACGTTCGTCAGCAGGTAAACGAGCGTGACCACCGGCATTGATATGCAGATGGCTCGAGGCAGGTTCCTGAAATAGAAAGGTTGCATTAAAAACACACAAGTAGGAATTGGGTTGGTCGTTTAAATTTTTTTTTTCAATGGTTTTTCTATGTTTATTAAGTATGTATTTACAAAAAAAAGTATATAAGTAGTATATCAGTCATGTAGTTCCCATAATACAAGCTCTGCTTAGTTTGGGGCTAGATGATACTGTGTGAAAAATGTCCAGCATTATTTATTATTATTATTAAATTTTGGTTCTAGTTAAAAACTGTACGCATGAAAAATCATTTGAAAATGAAACACGAAACGTCAGCAAATCGACAAATATTCATATTTTTATGGCTCCCATTTCTCTGCATAGTTAGTCAAAAGTTAAAAAGACAAGTTACTTTTCATAAAATTTGAAAACTATTGCAGCGCTTCCCGGTCCTTGAAGCCATATAAACGATTAAAAAGCTCGCATTACAATCCGTTTCGGAGAAAAATGGTATAAGATAACAATGATGTGTTTGTACACACGAAACACTGACAAACTACCTCTTGCCTCAAAACATATATACCGGCTCCTTGCGGTAAAAATGCATGCTGACATTGTTATGAACATTCCAATTATACATCTTATTTCTTGGAATGATGTGATGAGATGACTGGATAAAATATTTGTCAATCTTTTGCGATCAATGGAATGCATTTTTAGAAATAAATCATTAAGTACCTACAATTATGTTATACTAGCTTCTGCCCACGGCTTCGCCCGCGTGGTATCTGGATAAGGAGTAGCCTATGTGCTATTCTGATGTATAAGCTATATTATTGTAAGTTTTATCAAAGATTTCCGCTTATTAGATTTTGCGTGAAAGAGTAATAAACATCAATCCTCACAAACTTTTACATTTATAATAGTAGTAGGATATTGTTCTGCACTCAAGTAACATACTTACAATCTGCACGCCACATTTTGTTTCTTTGTTTTAATACTCGAGTCTTATTTCACTTAAAGATACTTATATGTATTATACCTATCATATACCACCATTCTTAAACAATCACCGTCTTATTTTTTATTGGTGTCGGCTGTAGGTAGTAAAAAACCTCGAGAATGTCTCGAGAACGATTTTGATGAAGTTTAATTCCTAAGCTACATCAAGGAATGATGAGTAAAAATATTTAACAGTTTTAGGTAATCCGACTTATAGTCGGAAAGCTGTCATGAATCCATTGTGCGTGCAGCACATTATTAACTGATAAAACTTAATTTTCCGTGACGCGAATAAACAGCATATTTTTGTTAATATTGTGAATCTATGTAGATAACGCTGTGGGCGATATTGCTGCCTTAAGTTAAGATATAGATACCTATATTTAAGATTTTGATATTGTAGCTGTTTGTTACCCCTGAATAAAAAAATATTTCGATTTTTCAGGAAAAAAAACCGAGTTCAAATAACGGGAAGTTGATAAAAAGTCCAATTTCATATTCATCATCCATTTTTTCACCCTTATGGGTGAGAATTTTTTATAAAATATATCTCATATATATATCATATTCATTAAAAAAAAAAATTGGTTCACAATTGGCGAAGATATCACGGAATATATACAAAAAAGACGATATGACGCTTATGGTACAGTACCGTTTAGTTGTGAAATAAATATTTTTCTATCTATCCATCTACTCTTTGATTCGACTAGGTATGCTTGCTTCCAATAGGCATGCTGTAAATATAAAGTCTAACAATACAGACAAGCGTAGGTAGTTCTAACAATGTTAGAATCAACTCACTTGTAAGGATCCTTCAATTCCTCTGTAACAAAGTTTAAATAGTTCCATCCGGAGTATGAGAACAGTCCTGTGTAGAAAGCGATGGCGAGCTCTCCCGGGTCAGTTTTGGTTCCTTGCATCATATTCTGAAGGTTCTCCGTATGCCCGGAGAATAAGTACCAGAGGCTGGCGAAGAAAGTGATCAGCAGCGCTAATATCTTCGCAGCGGTGAAAGAGTCCTGCACGCGGGTCACCCATTTCACGTTGTAACAGTTTATCACTGTCAGGAAGCCTGAAATTGGAAAACCGAGGTTACTCGTGGAAATCTGATTAACTGCAATTCAGTGTAGATAAAACCTACCCAATCAAGGAACTTAATAGTAAAACGTGAGATGATAAACTTTAGATTGAATGAGTACTGAAATGAGAGCGTTAGTAACACGTTTAATCAGAGGTTAGATGGAATCGCTAATTGAAATGAAGAGTGGTTCTGCACGTGCTGATTAAAACCGGTAAAATGTAAACCGGCTATAGGCTAGAATTATAACAGGTGTCTTCCATAAAAAGACACGACAAACACTCTAGCGTTTGGCTTTTAAGTCTAGAGACTGAGCCACCCCTATGACCAAAGTACCTATCAGAGAACATAAAAATCCTATCGGCCAATGGGTTCTGTAGCACCACACAATATAAACACTAATTGTTTGGTAAATAAGAACACGTTAAACATACCCATACAAATACCCATACCCATACTTTGTGGGTCCCGATACAAATATGGGGACCCACAAAGAACGTTCCATTGGGTTTTCACTCGGATTTTTTCAAAGTAACTTTTTTAGTTATAAATAGAGGTCCTAGTAACACGCATTCTGTTTTGCTGAAAATTTCATCTGAACATAGTAAAAGGACAGTGACAAACAGACGGAAGAATTGCATTGGTTTAATATAATAGGGTCCAGTTGTCAACTTGGAACCTTTTGCGTACATAACCCACTAATAAAGATTATCAGGAAGAAGTCTGTTAGTAATTTTATTTTCATATTTTTCAACGTAATTTTTTCACAGACAGTTATTGGTTCAAAAGACACACAAGCGTGTTGTTTACTATGGAAAGCACAATACAACAACGATACCAAGGTGATATCGCAATTGTGAGGGTCAAAAATCAACGCAGACACGGACTGGACATTTAGCAAATAGGTCAACTCTAATAGGGGCTTCGAGTGGTAAGCAGAAATGCCCTTACGGTACGCAGCAATCCTACGTATAAGCAAGTGTGCGGCAGCTCAGTGCGATGCGGGAGGAAGCCGTCATTATCCTGTCAGGCACAATCAGTACCCACAGTAAAGTTGCTATAGAAGTAGCTGAATAACTGAAGTGTTCAAATACACCTACGCAGTCGAAATTACTACAAATTAGCACAAAAACAAATATAGCATCAAAGGTTACTGGGCGAGTCCAAAGTACCTCTTTCATACCTACGCAAAATGGTACTTTGTCATCCTCAGCCGACCTATGCCTATGCCTGAAGGCCTTCCCCAGAGTGCCAAGACGAACGGTCTTGATCCTTCTGCATCCACCGACTGACATTGAAAAGTTGACAGAGTCTGAACTAATGTACAACTATATATAATGGCTTTGAGATATTTATCCCCAGACACAACGACCTGAAAATATATAGAACACTCAACTGAAGATAAAGAAGTGTATTTTTCTGTTTTTTGGCAATAAAGAGGTCTAAAATTACGTTTGACGATCTCGTTGGCCAGCTGCGACGCAAGACGTGCAGGTTCGATTCCCGGTGCGGGACAAATGTTTGCATATTCTGCAGATATTTGTTTGGTCTGGGTGTGTGGTGCCACGGTACTCGTAGTTCTTAATACCCACGATACAGGGAATCCTAGTGTTAAGTCAGGACTATGTAAGAGTCTGTTGTTAGTTTTTTTTATACACTTTGGTTGTGCAGGTACAAATGGCTATTTCTAGTGCGTAAGGTATTTAGGCAGCTGAGTTGTATTGCTCACCTACTTCTGCTGGTTACTGATGGTTGTAAAGACGTGAACTGCCATAAGAATTTAATATCTATCGGATAATTTATTGTGAAACGAAAGTTGACGACTTCGTTAGTAGATTCTAATATATTCTATTTTGATAGGTATTTTTCAAGCTGTGAGATAGATTTGATAGGACATAGATAGATTTTGGTTCTCAAAAATCATGACTTTCAAGTTTTTCTACAGAAATACAAACCATCACTGGAATGGGATAACAAATTAAAAATCATACTAAATACCTTTTAGATATGGGAACTACCCCCGGTCGTACCCGATAACAAACCTAGTGGTAGGATGAAGTTAAATTTTGGGAAACTGAATTTATGAAAATTGCGAAAAGAAGAGGTGATAGAACGCCAGCCTGATGTACGCCAGCAGAAATATTGCACCATGATTCTTTCCATTCTTTCTTTCTTTCCAGAAAGTAGGGAATACTCCAATGGAGATAGAGGAATTAAGGATATGGCGTATTATTGGGATTATTTGGTCCAGGATAGGTACTATCATATTTCGACTTATACAATCACTAGCATTAGATGAAATAGATGTAATGCTCTTCTTAACATCACAATCAGTGAATTGACTAAAATTGAAGGACGAATAGTCAGGAATTGGAGTAGAGGAGAGATTTTGCAAAGTTTGAGATTTTGTGTCTATATCAATATTGGTAGAAGAGGTAAAGTGCTGATTTAAAGAATTTAGATCAATGTTTAGAGGAATTTTATCTTGCTGACGTGATTTCCCAATTCCTAGTGACCGGATAAATTTCCAAACCTTAGCAGGATCGGAATCTTCAACAGAGTTATGTATAAACGGCGTTGTGCTTTATTATACTTCTAACTTCTATTTTTACCCATATTCACAATAAATGATTTTTATTTGATTTGACTAAAAATAATGCACGTCTTTACTAAACTAACGCAAAAACTTGATGGCTAAAAATACCTAAACACAAAATTTAAGTTAAGTCGAATAAATCTCGACGTCTTAGAATAAGCGACAAATTTCTATAAGAAGCCTTAAGCTTTGTCCAGACTAAGTATATAGACGGCCAAAAATCCACTAGGCAAGTAATATTCATAACAAAAATAGCCAGGACTCTTAGCAATGCCCATAATTAACAGAAAAAAGGAATAAAATAGTGATGTGACCGCCCCGAGTTCTGGGAACCAATTTAATTTTAAATTGCAAAAGAAAGAAGCACTCGTCGAGTGAGTTATTTATGAATTTACAGTCTTCAACGATTTCTTTACAGAAATAACCGGTTAGAAACATGGGGTAATCACAAAGGGCCCTTTATACACACACTGGGAATTTAATGTTGATAAATGTTCTAAAAAATGTTCGCAGGTTTTGGCCATACCTAACTAATGGAACGAAGTCTAATTCTCGAAACTAAAAAAATACAAACAGTCAATAACTTGGTACGTACCCAAGTTGGTACCTACATAGTTCCAAGCCTGTATATATAGTAGGTATGTAGGTACTATGTAAGTACCAACTTGTGTACGTACCAAGTTATCCCGACTCCCAAGAGGGTTTATTCTACCACGAAAGTGAACAACTTTTCTCGAAAGAAAATCAAATAGTAACCAACAATATACAACACTACTTATATGGATTTTATACTACTAATATGGATTTTATAGCCAGGAGAGAAAGATAGAGAGAGAGAGAGAGAGAGAGAGAAAGAGAGAGAGAGAGAGAAAGAGAGAGAGAGAGAGAGAGAGAGAGAGAGAGAGAGAGAGAGAGAGAGAGAGAGAGAGAGAGAGAGAGAGAGAGAGAGAGAGAGAGAGAGAGAGAGAGAGAGAGAGAGAGAGAGAGAGAGAGAGAGAGAGAGAGAGAGGAGAGAGAGAGAGAGAGAGAGAGAGAGAGAGAGGGAGAGAGAGAGAGTAAACATCACGAGACCATGGTAATAAATTTGCAATTTTTATGCTTGTGAAATAGGCCCCATATCAAGCCCTATCTACAGCAAGCCTTGTTTATTGGAGCTTGCTGAAGTCAACAAGAAATAAAATGGAGCGCTCCAAACTGTGTTTCCTAAACGGGCATGTTGCTATAAGTAGACAAGCTATTTATGGGATATTCGAGATGAAGAAATGCATATTATTGATGACCCATCCAAGATCATCTACCTCATTTTAATATCAAACTTCAACAAGCCTCTGTACACGGCTATCCCCGCGCGCTACCCTTTTATAAAGATAGCCAATGTGTTATTCTAACAAACTTATAATTTCCTAGTTCCGAATTGCATCCATCGGAATCGAAATCGAAAGCGGTTCGGCCGTTCCGGATATTATAAGCAACAAACATTCAAACATCCACACTTTCGCATTTATAATATTAGTAGGATCGTTTAACCGACCCTACTCACTGAAAATCAACGACAACGAAGAGATCTGCAAGGAACCTATGTAACTTTTGACGAAGTTATAGAGAAAGGATGAGGAAGACGAAGATGGTATTAAAACGGAACGCAAGAAGTCGCGGGCGTTTCACTAGACAATCTTCAAATGACGGAGAAAGAACGATTAAAATTTTCGTTTTTACTAGGCCAGTGGCAGGAACGCTCTTCAAATTATTGAAGATCAAAATCTAGTCTCAACATACATCATCCATCGCACAGCTCATCATCTACACAGCAACTTTCTACTTGGTATTGGAAATTCAAAGAAAACTCTACAAAATTCTAAGAATTTCAAACGCTGTTGGCTGCTTGGATCGCTTGCAGTAGAGTGCGTTGTATGGTTGCATGTTACAGTAAACAGTTTTTCATTGTCAATTTGTGTCAAGTTTTTTTTGTATAACAAAAAAACTAGCGGGCTATTATAGGTGAACAATGTGTTATATAATTTAAGATGCAAATAAAAATGTTTACGTACAAAGTATCTTCAACAATTATAAACAATAGTTTGTAAAAAAGTCCTTACTTTAGTATCACAGCGCGGATACTTACAAATATCACAAGGATTAATAGACTCGGGTTTTTTCATGAACCTGCTCCCTCACTCATTTCCTAATTTGACACGTTCATGTGGTACAAATTTGTGCATCTACCAACTTCGCAGGTAAATGCGAAAGTATAGATGTGTGTTACTGGAACTCGAAACGGCTGAACCGATTTGTATGGAAAGAATAGATGTAGATCATGGCCTGGAATAACACATACCTAGGTTACTTTTATTTGACGACCTCTGTGGGGCTGAATAATATGTATTTATTTACAAAAAAAAGTATATAAGTAGTATTTCAGTCATGTAGGTAGTTCCCATAATACAAGCTCTGCTTAGTTTGAGGCTAGATGATGCTGTGTGAAAAATGACAAGCATTATATTTATTATTATTTAAGATCGTCGCTACTAAAGCCAGGGATGGAAGTATCCTTATTTTACAATGAAAAGTTGTTGATCCATAGGCGAACTGGCCGAAGGGTCAAAGGTATAGGCTCGTTGGAATGCTTCGGGGTGGGCGCAGGCGCACATAGTTGATATGATACACTAACGAGCCAAACTGTCTACATTCGACTATTCGAGTATTTTATACCGCAGTCTTTGATATTTTTCTTTTACTCGCTAGCGCGTTGAGATCACAGTTGCCAGAAGGTTTCTTTTGTAAACTTGTAGGTAATTTTTAACTACATTACTTTAAAGTTACACAACTCAAAATAATACTTTCAGGTGATTTTTTTGGATTCTTTGTTTTTTTTATATTCTTACTTGATTGCAATCGAATTGTATATTTTTTGCAATGTTGGCAAAAATATAAAAGAAAAAGTTTTTTAGAAAAAGTAATATCCTGAAATGCAACCTAAACTGGAAAACACCATTTTTTTCTGTAAGTTAATACAATATACTTATACTAGCTTCTGCTTCGCCCGCGTGGTGCCCGGATAAAAAGTAGCGCCTATGTGTTATTCTGATGTATAAGCTATATTACTGTAAAGTTTCATCAAAATCCGTTTAGTAGTTAAATAATTCCCTTAGAGGTACATTGAAGAGTACTTACATGTGATAATAGCAGCGATAAGGCTGACGGCCGCATCGGGCGGCGTGCAAGTCGGCCACAGCGGTTTGAGGATGTTCTGGGCAAAGGTGAGCGCAGTAATTGCATTTCCCGTTGGGACCAGAATGAACAGCGCTACCCACAAGTATAGGAACGAAGGTAGAGAACCAAATGCTTCTCCTAAATAAGCATAGTCACCACCAGACTTCGGTATCATTGTACCTGGAATGGAAAATATTGTTTAGCGGTTGAACCAGGCAGTATACAAATCATAAATCATTCAGAAGCAAAGGACAAGCTACTAAAATATACTTTTGTAGATCACTTAGCCAACTTAAACGTATCCTTTCTACGAGTGAAATAGTGCTATAAAATTATAAACGAAATAAAAACTGTTTATCCTAAGGCAAAAATATCTCATAATTACAAAGGCAGTCATAATAATGAATTATTCCACTTTACCCCATCAAGGCGCCCCACTGATGGGGCAAAGTGGAATGCCTTAAATTTGCAGTGTAATCTGCTAAAATTTTGGTGGATCCTGCTCCACTACGGTTGGCACCTCATATTATATGAGAGTAGGTAGTATAAAACATAAAAGAAATAAATGTGTTAAAAATAAAATATTAATTCCATTGAATAAAACAAGGAATTATTATAAATAACACACCCATAGACAACACAGTAACATGCATAGGTACATGGACGGTTTGTGACCGGGGCAGTAGCGCCCCGCACAAGTTACGGAGTTGTAGGTATGCAAGCTCATCCAGAGCCCCATAACCGCCAGTATGCTTAGAATGGTGTGTTGGGACTGCCACCAAGCGTTCCAACAATGACGCACAACGCTTTCTCATGAGGGCGTGAAAGCCGACAGTATGCGTCTCACAGAACATTCCACACTGTAGGAAGGCGGCAACCCCATCGGCACTCTAACACTGTGCTTTTTTCAGAAATTATCGTTGCGCTCATTTAATTCTAAAGCATGTTTGCTTGTACGGCAAAAATACAGAATTGCTGTGTTCTGTGTAAACTTGAAGAGCTTCACAGTTCAAATGATTATAAATGCCTTATTCATACCTAAAAAAAATTAAACAGTTGTTTGGCTAAAGTGTTTAAATTATATCAGAAAGTGACAAAGCAGTGTTTAGTTAATCAACTGTTTAAAAATCTTTGTAAGCCCTTTAAGATGTAAAGGTGCTAATGATCACTTTGAGTAAATAAATGCTGTAATAAAACATTTAATTGTGAAAGCTATGCCTATTGAAACTCATCTTGTTTATTTTGTCAATTAATTATGATTTTAGGTTTCGCATGCAAGAAAGCTTCATCTTTTTTGAATTAAATTGTCTACTACCTAGTTCTTTCTCCCAGTCTTTTATTGAAGAATGATATATTTACCAAGCTATGTAACAAAATAAGACTTCGTCTCTTGAATTGACGTCATCGCATAATTTTGGTGACCCTTTATCTTTTCCTGGTTTGCAACAAAGATATTTCATTTTCCCGACCCCGTTTCCTGAATTGTACCGTATCTACCTATAATTATGAATGAGTAACTTATACAACTACGGTTCTTACATAATTAGCTTTGATAACGTAGTTTTTTTTTTTTTTAGCTTATTTTTAAACTGGCGTAAACAGAGGTCACATTAAATAGGCAGGCACTTAAGTAAACATATAATTAGTGTTATCATTATCACTTTGGCATGTGTTAATGAGCTCGTTTATCTGGTCCATATCGAAAACTAATCAATATGGCATTAGCAATCCTAATATTAGCATGTCATAAATGTATTAAGCTTCCGTAATATGAACTCGTAAAGTAGGTTACTGATACGAAGCGATACAGAAAATAATTTCACTTCATCCATTGCAAGGTAGGGGAGAAGGAGGCCCCTTTGAACATTTTTTTACATCCATGTCTGTAAAATCTAAATTAGTTATTTTTGCTGTTATAGTTGTATATGTTGTATATTATTTGGCCACCAAAATCAATTAAAATAATACTCAATATCTCAATGATGTAGTGGTCTTAGTGTATTGATAAACTTAAACAAAAAATACTAATTTGCTTAAAATAATTTTAAATTAATCAAGCATTCTTAAATGTTAAAAAAACATTATGCGATACTTGGAACAGTAAGAGAGAAACCATGTTTAATATTAGCGTTTATTTAAAGCGTTTAATTTTCGCATTAAAACGTAAACTCGTCTGTTCTAAGGTGTCCCTGTTCAACGGAGACTCCTTCTCCCCTACAGTTTATGGTTAGATAAGAATTTATAAGATGTAGAACTAGTACTCTACGATGGTATTTCTAAAATTTCTTCATTTACGACTGGTAGAGCGAAACCAAAACAAAACAAGTTTCAAGGCATAGGCACATACTAATATAAGCTACGAATAGCTTAAGATTTGTATGATGCCATAAATGCTTTAAATGTAGAAGAATAAGGCAGGTAGAGTAAGAAATAGGTAGGTACTCAAGTAAAAAATACTTCGTCATGCAAAATATAAGATTTCACAGTTTTACAGCTACCTACAGTCCATACAAACTCACGGATTTTAACCTTGAGAATTACTTATATAGGTGTAATACTGGATACACAATTTGTAATAGCTACATACCTAACTAATTTATAAAAGGCAGGTACCTACTATTAGAAATAATTTAAAAATATTATTGGAATCCTGTTCCACTTCTGTTTCACGCCACTAGTAACCGATTAACAGCTATGAATGTTATCTTAGTAAATAAATTTGCATAATGACTATAAACAACTGCATTTATAGATAACATAGCGCCTGCCTAGTAACAATACCTATGTACATAGGTATATATAGGTAGGTACCTAAGCTCCTGATAAAATTCTACGTCCTTTTTA
Source organism: Perizoma flavofasciatum (assembly GCA_958496245.1). Lineage (NCBI taxonomy): Eukaryota > Metazoa > Arthropoda > Insecta > Lepidoptera > Geometridae > Perizoma > Perizoma flavofasciatum. The sequence goes on from OY292421.1 coordinate 10,178,901, forward strand.
GACCCCTAAATCTCGTATAATAAGACAGCTGTTGAGTTGCTTTTACACTGCAGCCAGTCAAAGTGAGTCGAGTCAAGTTTTTGTTCAATTAGATTTAAAAGTTCATACCTAGCTATGTCCCGAAGATGGGGAAGGATGGGACTTTTCTTCGTTACTGGCTATGGGAAACGCGGAATTTATCAATTGTATGATTTCCGAATGGCGACAGTCCGACTGGATGAATTGTGAAAGCATTAACCGTACTGAACACTCACCCAGTTCCGCATAGCAGAGGGCCCCCACCATGGAGAGGATTCCCGAGAGGACCCAAACTATGAGCGCCATCCCTTTCGAGCCGGCATACTTGAGGGCATACCGTGGTGATACGAAGATACCCGATCCCACGATCACGCCCACGATGATCGCCACCCCATTCAGTAAACTCAGCTCTTTCTTCAAGCGCACTCCTCCACTCGACTCCGCATCGCTTGACTCGACTTCAGCACCAACGTCCATCGCCTTTGGCGGTAAACCACCAACGTCTGACACTTTTGCCATTTTTAAAGTCTTACTAAGATTACACTTAGTCAAATAACAATAGATTAAAAAGATACACCGGTTTCAACAACTACTCATGATTGACGGTAAGGCTTCGCTGCCGAAAATGTGAGGCACATCATGCAAACATTGCATCACTCTGCGTCGCAAGCTGCGGCGGGAAACATCACCACGTGTTTCAGCACACACCATGAATTCGCCATGGAACTGATAAAAAACGGCCTAGCGGTTTACCACCTCACGCAACTGATAACAGGAACTATTAATAAATAATGCCCACTACCGTTTCTGTCATATTGGACTACCGCTGTAGGTTAACGTTCAACACCTTGGAAGTCAAACAGGATGAGATAGCACCAGTTTTTCACACAATAGGTCGATGTAATTATTATTTTAAAAGCGAAGTTAGGCGGTTACATGTATAGGTAATTGTAGTAATTTCCGTCAATGTGTTCGAAGTTCCGCTCGCGATCGTAGTTTTGGCGCGGTGCGGCTGTGCACACGTTCGACGGGGTCGGCGGCGCGGCGCCTACTTTACCATTCAGTTGACTACTGCTTTGAGTGCTTTGCAATTTAACCACGCTGGTCGAGCAGGCCGATTGTCTACCGCCACACGGATGACTCAAAAATAAAACAGCATGGGTGTAAAACCGTGTCGAACGACTGGCTGCCTTCGTACTCACAAATAGAGCAGTATTTTAAACAGAGCGCCCAGCTCATGTAAATTCACTGCCAAGTTCGAACAACTGGTTTTTAACGTCACTATCGCCATGCTGAGCAAGCCACGTGGGTATTTGGCCAGATGTTTTTAGGTTTTCTAGTATGTGATAAAATTATCTGAGAGGTGACGTCATAACTCGCAACACGTTGACTGTCTGCCGACTTTAGGATGAATGGTGCCTCCTCAAAGGCAGGATATGAACGATTCAGATACCTATAGCGTCTTCATTGTGCAAGGGTCATTGACAGTCATCGTACAATTTTAAATTGTACCTACCAATATGGGTACAAAACTTCAAGCTTCTTATGTATTGCTATACAATTTAGATCATTAACACTATGGAAAATCCGGCCCGATGGGGCCGAAAATCGTGTGACAACGGGAAGATCTTTTTGTCTCCCGGCAGGGTAAAACCATTGAATTACGCAAACCTAATAACATAAGTAGTAACCTACTCATTAGAGGAAAACATGAAGCATTGAAATGTATAACATAATTATAACTAGGTAATTGTAAAATTAATAAAACACTGGTAACACTAATAATGGTAAATAAATGAAATCAATTTATACTATGTATTAAATATTTTATTAAATATACAACTAACATTTACACAAATTATACTAAATTCCATTACTTGTATAAAATATATTATGTACCTGCCTAAAGTTTACGTTCATACAATATCAATACCTACATTTTATAAGGTATATAGCATTCACATTGTTTCCAAGGGCCTTGATAAATATCTACTCATTTTGTAAGCCAGTTTGTGTCTCAATAAAATTAATAAGTACATTTCTGGATGGTCCCAGAAAACAGGTTTGTGATAATAAATATAAACTACAATTTTAACAAATGCACATCCAATGTGTTGCTCTTACTTGACTGAAACTTTGGATGGAATAACGCATCAGCTATTTTTTATTCTTAAGGTTAGTTTCAGAGAAAAACGAATTTATATATTAAAGCGTTTACCCGCGACACTAGGAGTAGGTATAAGTGTTTGGGGGTAAGAGAGTAACCTGTTACCATTTTTACCAAAACGGCTTCACCGATTGTAATGTGGTTTTTTGCCGTAGTTTTGCTTGTATGCATCGTTCTTAGATATGAATTATCGCCACACAATAGTTAAATCTTTACAAGCAAAGCACTTAGTGTCTTATAAGACATTTTAAACTTGAAACTATCCTGATAAAATTGAAAAGTCACTGACCTATGCCATTATAACTGTGTCATTAATCATTGTCATTGTTTACTTCGTAGACGAACACTCTCGCCGAATTATCATCAGACGTCGTAAGTATCAGATTCTTTTCTTCGTTGTAACATAGATCTAGTATCGCCGACTCGTGGCCGGTAAGCGTTAGTTTTCTTTCCCCAGTCCTGTTCTCATACACTCGCAGCGAACCGTCGAGGCAGCCGGTGACTAAATGATTCTTGATCCATATCATTTTGGTAACACCGGACTCTTCTTCTGCTTTCACACACTGGTGTCGGACCATCTGTCTTGCTGTGTCCCATATGCTCACGGCACCAGTTAGTGTTCCTGTATTAGAACGATTATTTTTAAGTTTTGCAAACCTAAAACAGTTCAAGACCTTGTTGATTCAATTTTTATTTGGTTTTAAAAGTGTTAAAATCCACACTTAAGGACAATATTTTATGATAAATCCGACGTTGAATTTGGGATATTATAACTTGTGGATTAAGATTTTTAATCACAGTCAACAGATTAATAATTATTCCATGAAATCACATGGATCGACATTTTTTGTTTTTGTTATATACTTTTTTTAAGAATTGAGTAATTCTTTACCTAAAGCTAGGTATCCTGAAGGTTCCCGCGAGAAGGCCACAGCCTCCAATTCATTCTCGGCTTGTAGTTGCCCAACAACCTTGCCATTGTTAGGAGTTGATAGTACCACTTTGCCTGTTGAAAGATACAACAATAGGGTAGAGATTATGGAGATTTTAAACTGCTTAATACCTGATTAAAAAGCTAGCCTATGAGTTATTCTAGGCTTACAAACTATACCTAATTTCATCGAAATCCGTAAGAACAAGCATCCAAACTTTCACATTTATAAAATACTAGCTACGCCCGCGTGGTACCCGGCTAAAAAGTTGCCTATGTGTTCTGACGTATAAGCTATATTACTATAAAGTTTCATTAAAATCCGTTCAGTGATTTTTGCGTATAAGAGTAACAAACATCCATCTTCACAAACTTTCGCGTTTATAATATTAGAAGGAAGTAGGATGAAAAAAAATTTATTAAAGAAAACATTGGGACTCCTACCTGCAGCTTTGCCATATCGGCAACGCATTGCCGTTTTTTCTATAGTTCGTAATGAGGCTGACGACGAAAATCTTAGGTAGGTACTTACTACTACTTTGGCTAAGTTTTGATAGCTCCACCTACATTTATTTTGTAAACCTTCTAGCTCTGTCTAATTTGATTTAATTTAAGCAATAAAACAATAGCAATCAAAATCTAAGAACCATCCTTAAAGTGGCAAAAAACCACATTTAAATTGGATAACCTATTTCACAGATAAATGGTAACAGACATGTAACAGACAAAGAAACAAACAACCTCTTATAGCATACACACATACGGGAACCTTATGTAGCGGGTACTATACTATACACTAACTTGGAGACAAAATAATGAAATTACCATCCAAGGACATGCTAGCAACTAAATTGTTGTCTGGCTGGATGTCGATATTTGTGACTCGTTGTCCATGGACATTTGCAGGAACTTGGCTGATGAGAGAGGATGACTTCAAATCCCATATCTTTACTGCTCCATCATTGTAGCCCGCAGCTAGCCGCCTACCATCAGGAAATAGCTGTAATTAATTCACCTTAAGTTGCAACTGAGAGTCCCTATAAGAACAAACAGAGATGACAATATAGATAAAAAAAAATGCTGGACAGTTTCACACTGCATCATCTCCCAAACAAAGCAGAGCTTGTATTATGGGAACTACATGACTGATAAACTACTTATATATTTTTTTATTGTAACTACATACATATTTATACATAGAAAACACCCAGACTTCGAGACAAATATTTGCAGATCAAACAAACATTTGTCCCATGGCAGGAATTAAACCCATAACCTACTGCAGCTCAGACGGGCCTGCGCCCAATGCACCACAGAGGTCATCTGTGGTCAGTATACATACAGTTGGAATGACAATATGGGATAAGATGAGTTGTTGTGTACAGCAACTGAGAAATGGAATATTTTGTAAAATATTCCATTTCTCAGTAGGTTTCAACTAGGTTTTAAGGTATTATTATTCATTAGCTATGTATTCAGTAGCTGATAAGTGGCTAACTGGTAATTTTGCTTGAGTACTAGCTCATTCCACTACTATTTTTAATTTAATAAGGATAAGCAATGATTAATCTTGAAAAAAGATAAAACTTCTGATACTTATAGCATAATATTTCATGATAGGAAGAAACTTGCACTAATCATACTCACTTTTCCACAATCCACTATAACATTGTGCCCTTTTAAAACTTTTGTCTCTCCCGAAGGTATTTTGAAAACATAAATATCTCCAGAATCAACTCCAAACATGAGCACTCTTGCACCAAAATGCCAAGCACCCCATGACAAATCCTCGGTCTCATACTCAAAGGCTACAGTCCAAGGTTGGTCTTGACTAGTTGTGTTCACCTCCCATACTTTTATTAACCCAGCCATATCCGCTGTAGCTACATACATCCCATCAAAGCTAAATCCAACAAATATGACAGAATCTTTGTGGCCCATGCAATCCATTACTATGTTGCCCGTCTCTACAGACCACACATAAGCTTTATCGTCTTCGCCACCCGTGACGGCCAGTAAGCCTTTAGGGTGGAGGTCGCAACAGAAAGTAGAGCCGACGTGTTTTCGAAAAACCATTGAGGAATGGTCCTCTGGAGGCTCCATTTCGGTATCTTCATCTTGTTCTTCCAACATGCTTTCCAAATCCTCCAGTTGGACTTCTTCAACTTCTTCGAAGTACATTTCATCGTCCATGGCTTCGATTTCGTCGCCGTTCACTGAAGACGGTGGAGTCTCTTGGTTTGTGTCACGCATCTCTGCAACAATAATTGAGGTTTCGATTGATTTAGCAGATTTACGAGAGGTTCTACTTGCCACTCAATAGCACTAGCTCAATATTGCGTAGGTACTTATCTACAGAGGAAAGATAAATTGCTAACCTCTAATTTTCTTTTAATGTTTTTGTAGTGTTTTGTGTGTTGGCTAGGTTTAGTTCCTTTCTCGGTGTCGAACTTACTCACAAATTCACAGAAACCTAGCACTGAAATTCAATTAATAACATCTCAATAGCCAAAATAAGACAAATGCAATAACCATCCATCCCACATTTTCAGTTTCGTATATTTAGTAGAGGTGAGTAATAAATAACGTCACGATGAAAAAATCACAGTGATCTGAAGTCAAATAGTATCACTGTGATTTGTCGAAAAGGAACAACGTTACGTATGTCGTTCATTCGTGCTCCAATCGCGCATCGTTCCAAGATATATTATCGTTCCTTCCTACTGACTGCTCTAATGACGCGCGACTAGCGGTAACTTCGGTTAGTTTCGCGCTTCCTCGGCGCCTGTTCCTGTTTATTTCACTATAACTCTCTTTATAGAGTTAGAGGGTAAGTAGGTACCTGTTTTCTAGAAATGGCAGATGAGAACAATCTAAATCAACTTTTACGTTATACACTCATTATCGTATTTGATATTAGTTGGGATAAGGGACTTGAAGGTATGTGTATTTTATATTAATATTTAGGTATTTACCTATTTAATTACTTTAAAAAAATAAAAATAAACATAAGTAGATATTTGAATAAGTACATAAATAATAGTTATATAGAAATAGTTAACTACATACGGCTTATATTATAATGTTTGTGAAACAGTGCCAATATTCAATTTATGCAACTCAGTCCTGAGCCTGTGAGCCTGGTATTTCGGATCATTTAAAACAATTTTAGACATCTCGTTTCTCGTGACCTGAGTGATTTTTCTGGTATTTCGGAACATTTAAAACAATTTTAGACATCTCGTTTCTCGTGACCTGAGTGATCGACGTGACAAAGCAACGTTGATTTTTCACTGTGACTTTTTTGGAACTGGAACGACAGTCACGTTGATACGAAAATAACGCTTTTCCCCACCTCTAATCACAGTGATCTGAAGTCAGATAGTATCACTGTGATTTGTCGAACAGGAACAACGTTACGTATGTCGTTCCTTCGTGCTCCAATCGCGCGGTAACTTCGGTTAGTTTCGCGCTTCCTCGGCGCCTGTTCGTGTTTATTTCACTCTCTTTATAGAGTTAGAGGGTAAGTAGGTACCTGTTTTCTTAATTGGAATTGGAATTGGAATTGGAATTGGAATTGGAATTGTAATTGTAATTGTAATTGGAATTGGAATTGGAATTGGAATTGGAATTGGAATTGTAATTGGAATTGGAATTGGAATTGGAATTGGAATTGGAATTGGAATTGGAATTGGAATTGTAATTGGAATTGGAATTGGAATTGTAATTGGAATTGGAATTGGAATTGGAATTGGAATTGGAATTGGAATTGGAATTGGAATTGGAATTGGAATTGGAATTGGAATTGGAATTGGAATTGGAATTGGAATTGGAATTGGAATTGGAATTGGAATTGGAATTGGAATTGGAATTGGAATTGGAATTGGAATTGGAATTGGAATTGGAATTGGAATTGGAATTGGAATTGGAATTGGAATTGGAATTGGAATTGGAATTGGAATTGGAATTGGAATTGGAATTGGAATTGGAATTAAATAATCTATTAAAAAAAAATCATCTTTATGATCCTCTACCTACCTATCAAAAATACTTGAAGGTATGTGTATTTTATATTAATATTTAGGTATTTACCTATTTAATTACTTTAAAAAAATAAAAATAAACATAAGTAGATATTTTAATAAGGAGATAAAAAATAGTTATACAGAAATAGTTACTACATACGGCTTATATTATACTGTTTGTGAAACAGTGCCAATATTCAATTTGTGCAACTCAGTCCTGAGCTTGTGAGCCTGGTATTTCGGATCATTTAAAACTTATACACATACACATCTCGTAAATTATACACATCTCGTTTCTCGTGACCTGAGTGATCGACGTGACAAAGACACGTTGATTTTTCACTGTGACTTTTTTGGAACTGGAACGACAGTCACGGTGATACGAAAATAACGCTTTTCCGCAACTCTAATATTTAGGGTTCCTTAGCACCCTTTCCGAAGCCTCGAACCCTTGATTCGGAATTTCGGAGTTTGACAATAACAAGTGGGTTATTTGTGTTAGACTCCGAATCGAAAAGCCTTTCTTCACACTTAAAACCAATAAAGAATATTCCTGGATTCGTGGTGAATCCCTCCCTTCGTTACAGTCCTGTATTTGTACGTGTACTTTACTATGTTGCCTGAAATAAATTAATTATTATTATAATTAGATATTCAACCAACTTAAAAAATGGAACGAATCAATTCGTCAGTTATTTTTAACCGACTTGAAAAAAGGAGGTTCTAAATTCGGATGTTTGTTAACAAACAAATAACAAATAATATATTTATCAAAATACCTACTAAAAACTGTTTACACAATTGTTACGCAAAGCTAACCTATGAAGATCGCTGCGCTTGCACCGACCTCAATAAACATGCAGCTAACTAGAATGCCGCATCAGCGGGAACGTGGCCGGCTGACGTCAATCACACGCTTCGTGGGAATTATGTAGTTTTATGTTCACATTCTTTGTTCAAACTTCGAACGAGTTTCAAGTGAAATAATTAATTGTAATTTTGATATTTTTTTGAATTAAATTTAGATTAAAATAAAAAGCATTTTTTAAAAGAAACCCTTGAGAGCGGCCTACGTATTTGGCGCAGTCTCACGGATACTTTTACTTCTTAAAAGTAAAAAGAACCTACTAGTGCTGTTCTCCAGGAGTGAATCCAGAAATCGATTCCACAAAGGTACCAGACCACGAGAAATGCTGTAAGTCTTTGAATCTTTCAAATCCTTACTTATTCCTTATTCTAATCCTTTCTTTTGTGTATTTTATGTGTATCTTTTGTGTGTTAGTTTAAACAGCCAAGATTTTTCATCCAAGAGAATCGCGGATTATTAGGTTAGGCAGTAGCAGTAGATTTTCTAGTAATAGGCTTAGTGTTATAGACGAGAATAGAAATTTAGAGGAAGCCATGTCTCACGAACCCAACCCAATGGATACAATCTACAAGTCCCTTAGACTCGTGCCGGATTTTGATGGCAATCCGCATATTCTCACAAGATTTATTAATCTTTGTGATCAACTTGTCCTATCTCATTTTAAGACAGAGCCGGGTAATGAACTTACGAATCTTGCCCTTATAAATGGAATTTTAAATAAAGTATCGGGGTCCGCGGCTAGGTTGATTAATTCAAGTGGGATATCTGATAATTGGCAGGGTATTAGGAACGCGTTAATTAATAATTTCGCAGACCATCGTGACGAGACCGCTCTTTATAGTGATCTATCCTTAGAGACCCAAGGGTCAAGTACTCCGCAGGAATTTTACGAACGGTGCCAAAATTTATTTAGCACCATAATGACGTATGTCTCACTTCATGAGTCAGTCCCAACCACTGTAGAAGCAAAACGCGCGCTGTACCAAAAATTGACCCTTCAGGCGTACTTACGAGGTCTCAAAGACCCTCTAGGATCCAGGATACGCTGTATGCGCCCTGAGTCCATGGAGAAGGCCCTGGAATTTGTCCAGGAAGAGCTAAACACGCTATACATGCAGGAACGTAGTGGTGGTGCACCCAATAGAAAGGAATGGCAGCAGCCAATTTCAAACATGCCTAAATTTAATCTGCCCCTCAACAACTTTGCCCCAAGACAGACTAACGGACTTGGAATTGGACCAATGAAACCAATCTTTAACATGCCTGGTCCATCAAGGCAGAATCCTTCTTACCAAGGCTGGAGGCCTAACCCCACGCCTCAATTCCAACCACTGCAGGGTCCTTCTCGCACACAGCAAATGTTCCGCGCCCCTCCACAGAATTATAATCCCCAAAATAACGCATTTAGGATGCCTTTTAGACCACAGCAATCATTTAATTTTGGCAATAAAAATTTCGGCAATGCTCCGCTTCCGCGACCTACTCCCATGAGTGGTGTTAGCCACTTTGTCGAGAAGAGGTTACCCCCTACGGGACACGACTGGCGAAAACACGGGAATCCACCCCCTAGTAATTACTTTAAGACACGAGAAGTAAATTTCAACGAGTTTGACGGATACGATAATTATTATACTGAGGACTATGACTATCCCGAATACTATCAGGACTATTACGATTCATACGAACCTGATCATTACAACTATCATCAGTACTCTTACCCCGAGCCACCAGTAGTAGAGGAAGTAAGCCAGACTCATGATGAAAATTTTCAGCAGGATTCGAAATCAGAAAAGCCAAAATAGAGGTCAACTTGCATATACAAAGGCAACTAGGCTACGTTCAGACCACAAATCCACCTCTGAAATTTCTTATCGATACAGGAGCTAATCAGTCCTTTATCAGCCCTAATGCCGTAGGAAAATATTTCAGGCACATTCCTTTGAATTATGACCCTTTCGAAGTGACAAATGTGCATGCGACCAGTAAAAATGACTATTCAATAACGTTGCCTTCTTTCCCGGAATTTAATGACCCACATGACATGACCTTATATGTTTATAAATTCCATAATTATTTCGACGGACTTATAGGCTTTGACTTACTTGACTTATGGGACTCTAACATCGATCTGAAAAATAAATTACTAGTAACTCGTAATACGCAGATCCCCATTCAAATGTACGATTCCAGAAACGTCAATTTATATGAGGAAATTATTCCAGCAAATTCTTCGAAGGTAGTTAGATTGCCCGTGAACTCACAAGACGGCGAAGTTTTTGTAGAGAACCAGACGATTTGTAACTGCCTTATTTCAGACTGTATAACGACGGTCCAAAGCAATCGAGGCTGGGTAGAAATCACTAATCCAACATCTAATGATGTAATTTTTTCTATGGATCGTCCTGTTAAAGCTGAAATATTTAATATCGAATGTGACAGTACTAAAGTTTTATCAGACCGCGCGAAAGATGTTTTATCGCGTCTCCGAACCGATCATCTTAATCAAGAAGAACTTGCGAATTTACGGCGCTTATGTGCTAATTACGCGGATGTGTTTTATCTTGAGGGTGAACCACTTACATTCACCAACCAGATCAAACATAAAATTAGGACCACTGACGAAATTCCAGTACATACTAAGAGTTATCGCTATCCTTACGTTCACAGACAAGAGGTCAGAGAGCAGATAACTAAGATGCTCGATCAAAATATAATAAGACCTTCAGAGTCTGCATGGAGCTCTCCTATTTGGATTGTACCCAAAAAGGCTGATGCTTCCGGCAAAGTTAAGTGGCGTCTTGTCGTGGATTTTAGAAAAGTTAACGAGAAAACGATTGATGATAAATATCCAATTCCTAATATAACAGACGTACTAGACAAACTAGGTAAATGCCAATATTTCACTACTCTTGATTTGGCCAGTGGATTTTACCAAGTAGAGATGGATCCCTCGGATGTTCATAAAACAGCTTTTAATGTAGAAAATGGGCACTATGAATTTTTAAGGATGCCTATGGGCCTTAAGAACTCTCCATCAACCTTCCAACGAGTGATGGACAATGTCCTGAGAGGTCTCCAGAATGAAATCTGCCTAGTTTATCTTGATGACATCATTATTTTCAGTACCTCCCTTCAGGAGCACATTGTTAACTTAGACAAAGTCTTTAACAGATTAAGAGAGTCAAACTTCAAAATTCAAATGGACAAATCCGAATTTTTGAAGCTGGAAACGGAGTTTCTTGGGCATATAATATGCAAAGAGGGTGTTAAACCTAACCCTAACAAAATTAAAGCCATAGAAAACTATCCCATCCCAAAGACTCCTACTGAAATCAAACGTTTTCTCGGGTTGCTCGGATATTACAGGAAATTTATTCCAGATTTTGCACGTATTACCAAACCACTAACTCAATGCTTGAAAAAAGGATCTAAGATCAAACTAGATCAAAAGTACACCAACTGTTTCGAACATTGTAAGACATTATTAACCAACGACCCGATCTTGCAATACCCAGATTTCACACGAAGTTTCATCTTAACAACTGATGCCTCGAATGTAGCTATCGGTGCCGTTTTATCTCAAGGTACCAAAAGTTCAAACAAACCGATCGCGTACGCATCACGAACTCTTAATTCTAGTGAACTAAATTATAGTACTATCGAGAAAGAGCTTCTAGCTATTGTTTGGGCAACTAAGTACTTCCGACCGTACCTCTATGGTCGAAAATTCCTAATCCTTACAGATCATAGGCCCTTGCAATGGGTAGTAAATCTTAAAGACCCTAGCTCACGACTTACAAGATGGCGTTTGAAACTTAGCGAGTATGACTATAGAGTCGAACACATTGATGGCAAAGGCAATACAAATGCTGATGCCCTGTCGCGCATCGAGCTTAACAATGAAGAGCTTATGTCGATCGTTGTTAATCCATCCGAAACTGACCACGCGTTAGATGAATCTAGAACTATAACAGCTACAGAAACTGCGGCTGGTTCAAGAACCGCCACTGTTCACACGAACAACGAAAATCCCATCTTGGAGGTCCCAATCTCAGATGACCCTTTGAACAGATTCACGAAACAGTTAATCCTTAACGTAGTAGGTGATATTAAAGGAAAGCCGGTAGTCACCAAGCCCTTTGAGACGCATACGCAAATATCAGTCCAAATATCTGAATCCAATATTGAGGAAGATGTTATAAACGCAATTAAAGAGTACGTCCATCCTAAAATAAAAACCGGACTATTAATAAACCCATATTTAGCTATGTATACCATCATACCTACGATTCAGAAAACGTTTAAGAATTCCGCTATGAATTTAACTTTAACTAAGACGGAATTAGAGAACGTTAAGGAGTACTTAAGACAACAAGAAATTATTAACAAATACCACGATGGTAAGACCAATCATCGCGGCATCAATGAGTGCTATTTAGCGTTATCTCATAAGTATTACTGGCCTAAAATGAGGGAGCAAATCACTAAGTTTATAAATGAATGCACAATCTGTGGTCAAGCAAAATATGATCGCAGCCCGATAAAGCAACAGTTCAAGATAGTTCCACCCGCTAGTAAGCCTCTTGAATTGGTCCATTTAGATCTTTTGACAATTCAAAGTGAGAAATTCTTAACTATCGTAGATGCATTCTCTAAATATGCACAGGCCTATTATCTGAGAGATGGCACAGCTGTTAGTGTAGTGCAAGCCTTATTGAACTTTTGCACTCATCATGGACTACCCATCACCATTGTGACCGACAACGGAACCGAATTTACTAATCAGCTTGTTGCGGAATTTGTTAGGATGCATAAGATCCAGCATCACAGAGTTGCTCCTCATACGCCAAATGAGAACGGCATAGTTGAGAGATTTCACTCGACAATACTTGAACATCTCCGTATTCTTAAATTAAGTCAGAAATCTGAATCTGTAATCAATTTAATGCCCTACGCCCTATTGGCTTACAATAGTAGTATTCACAGTTTTACCAAGTGCAAGCCGATAGAGGTAATCACAGGACACTATGATCCTCGCGATCCTTTTGACGTAGACCTTTCAGCTCATTTACTCCAACAATACATGACTAATCATAAAGACAAGATGACCAAAGCCTACAACGCGATTCATGACATGTGTAGTACGACTCGCAAAGACCTCACAGATAACCGAAACAGGGAACGGGAACCGGAGGCTGAATATTCTCCCGAACAACAGATTTTCGTGAAAAATCCGTTCGCTTCCAGACAGAAATTAGCCCCTCGTTACACTCATGACATCGTAATGGCAGACCTCCCTATTCATATTTATACTAAGAAAAAGCGAGGTCCTGTTGCCAAGTCTAGGCTAAAGCGTCTCCCTAAAAGCGCCCGATTGTTACAGGACGCTCCTGATTATTCACCTGCTCCTGGCACCAGCCCTAATGCAGGAGATAAGACTTGAAAGTCTCGATGATGGACCTGGTATTTTACCTTTCAAGTTAGGTTCAGCTAAAATCGTTTCGCACTACCATTCCTTTCTGCAATACGTGGACCTTCAAAAATTAAGAAATAAAATTAATTCAATCGATAATCAGATAGACAATATTAGCCCTCAGCTACATAATAAAACTAACTCCTTATTCGAGCCTCATATACTCTATCTTAAAAGTAAACTTGTGAGTGTTTTAGATCAGTTACAGACCTTTGAGATAAATCGTGTAAAAAGAGGACTCGTAGATGGTCTCGGATCAGTAGTTAAAAGTATTACAGGGAACCTTGATTATACAGACGCATTGCACTATAATCAAGCTATCAAAACTTTAGAGAATAACGAAAATAAATTGGTAACCGAATTTAACAATCACGTTAGTTTAGCTCAAAATTGGAGTTCGCAATATTCAAAGATTTTAGACAGTATTGTAGATAATCAGAATAAAATCCAGATTTTAGTAAATAAAGTTGAACAGGCTGAAGCTTCCAGGGACTATGACCTAGTTAAGTATGCACACCTAGCTCAAGTCCTTATTGTCCTTACAGATAACGTAGATTCTATATCTCAGGAACTACTTAAAGTACAGAATGTCCTTGCTTTTATCAAAGCTTCCGCTATGCATCATTCGGTCTTAAATTTGTATGCAATTCGCGATATTATTCGTAAATTGAACGTACTATATGGCAGTCAGAAAGTGGTAGATTTAGATATTAGAGAATATTTCGATATAATTAGATTAGGCTCTTATTATGTAGGTAACGAAATAGTTATAGTTTATAAATTCCCGATCGTGCTCTCAGCCACTTATGATATGTATAAATTATCTATCATTCCTAATAAAAACCATGAGATCCTTACTCCTCCTTTCCCATACCTAGCTATCCATGAGAAAGATTTCAATTACATAGAGGCTGAATGCCCGAAGACCAGTAAATGGTACCTTTGTGAGGAAAAAAGGAGCCTGCAGAGCCGATCATCAGATGACTGTATCCAGCATCTCATCTCTACACAACAGCGAAGCAAGATGTGCAGCCCTACCACCGTTACTTTAGAAAAACCAGCTTACGAAGAACTCGACGAGAAACACTACAGCATCAGTTTCCCAATCGCTACGAAAGTTCATCTCTCCTGTGGTCAAGATCTTTACAAGACACTTCAAGGAAGTTTCCTTGCTATAATTCCTCAAAAATGCTATCTTGAAACGCCGAAATTTACGATCTCTAACACCAACCTACCAAAATACGACTTCGCAACATCATCTTCAGCTCCAGCATTCAAACTGAACTCGATCAACTTGGACCATCTTCATGGCACCAACAAGAAAATCTCACTACAGTCGCCGCTGCATTTAGAAAAGTACATCGACCACAGTCTATACCATACTACAATCCCTATGTACGTGGTTATAGCCTTCAGTGCATGTGCACTCGTTATTGGCCTGCTATTCAGAAAATATCGATCGAAGCTAATAAAACATTCTCACAAAGTTTCTGAAGAAAGCCAAGCTGAACTACAAGGAGTTTATGCCCTTCCAACTACCAAAAGGGTTTATCTCAATCAACCCCCAGCTCAATTTACGACAAGCTTCAATACTCGCTGTTCTTCGGGTGGAGGTGTTACGCAAAGCTAACCTATGAAGATCGCTGCGCTTGCACCGACCTCAATAAACATGCAGCTAACTAGAATGCCGCATCAGCGGGAACGTGGCCGGCTGACGTCAATCACACGCTTCGTGGGAATTATGTAGTTTTATGTTCACATTCTTTGTTCAAACTTCGAACGAGTTTCAAGTGAAATAATTAATTGTAATTTTGATATTTTTTTGAATTAAATTTAGATTAAAATAAAAAGCATTTTTTAAAAGAAACCCTTGAGAGCGGCCTACGTATTTCAATACAATGAATCCCGCACTAGGGCTAGCCTGTATCGCGGGAATCCGATCAAAGCTTACCAAGTGTGTTTTTAGAATATCAAGACTTGATAAAAAAAAAAAAAAACCAGGCAAATAGATTAAAAACAATAATCAAGTGTTTATGTTACAAATGTGCCTTGCACAACTGAAGGTTAAGGTTCTTTGCCCAACAAAGAACATTGATTTTAAGTTTGTTACCTCAGAACTCCGTATTTATAAACCTATTTTTAAAAACTGCATGTACTCACGACTAGCCAAAACATTTTTTGCTATTGTTTTTTGACATTTAATATCTTTAAAATATGTTTTAATGTGTGTTACGTGATATCTTCGCCAAATATTGTAAACCTATTTTAATTATTTTATTTAATGGGCAATGGTGGGTCATGGTCCCTTATACATTTTAAGAAAAAGGGTGAAAAATTGGGTGTTAATTTCATATTGGACTTTTTATCAACTTCCCGTTATTTGAAGTCGGTTTTTATATTTTCCTGAAAAAAAAAATATACTTGTCCGTCTGTTTTTTGACATCTAATGTCATAAAGTTTATGGACGTCTACGTACTACGGAACCTTGGTGCTGTGCTGTGTAACAACATGACCAAAACATCTAATTTTTACGCAACGACCAACCTCGTTCACAATCGTAAAACGTCAATGTCAATCTCACTTGTCGAACTTGTCGAATTAAAATAAGGGTTCGGTCAAACTGATGTGGTGGTAGCGTTGCCATAAGGTTACTTTTAGATAATTTATAACTAGGTCTCTACGTTGGTTACTTTTAGGTTACACAAAAGTTTATTTCAAGGTGATTTTATAAATTCATTGAACATTTTTTTTATTTCTTACATGAATCCAAGGTGAAACGGAACTTGTAACGATCTTTAAAAGTATAAAAGAAAAAGTTGTATAAAATAATAATGTCGTAAAATGCAAATAAGAATGAAAATCACTACTATACAGGGAGTAAAAGACAACTACCGAAAACTTGGGGGTTGCAATCGGACCATGATTCTGAAAATATGCAGGTAGGTAGTTTTTTTTCTAGTTATATACACATAGTACAATATAAGAACATATCTACCTAATTATCTCATTTATAAAAGCAAAAAACAAATAAAATAAACAAAACGGCAATGTGCAACAAACAAGTTCCACCCGTCTGATCTCGCCCGTAGATCAAAGATCGCGCGGTCGTGTCACGCGACTTATAAACGCCTATTAACATAAATACCTACTTACTACTTATGTTGCTTGTACCAATCTACCAACGTTAGGTAAGATTAACTACTAACAATAGTAAGCCAGAAGTATCTTCCAGCACGATGGAGCACCACCAGTACGATGGATTTTTTCTATGGGGTCATGTCAAGGAAAGAGTCGGGAGTGCGATACGGCTGAAGAAATGCAAAACCTCACATCAGTATTCTCAGAGCTTAATGCGAGAAGTGCCGAGGATCCTACATTCCTGGATCGCGTTCATCGGTCTACAGTCAGGCGAGCTCAGCTGTGCCAAGAACGAGGAGGAGCTGAGTTTGAACCATTTCTGGTTCGACTGAGGCTACAGCGGAATTAGGTAAGTACCTACCAAATATCAACTTAGTACTTATGTTAGAAGGTACTTGCGAACTTACCTACATGAATGCGTACATTGCTGGCTGTCAAAATAAATAAAAATCTTGAAACGCGCAAGCCCACCGGAGCAGCAAACACCACCCCGGCGGCCCTCCCATGGTGCTCCTCCACAAGCCCACCATGCTGCCCCATCGACTGTGCCCAATGCGGCTCATAGGTACTCGCGGAGAGGCCCCTCCGGTCACCGGTCAGTCCATTAGTTGCTCGACAATAAGATCCCACGTATGAAAAGTTATTATCGGGCTTTAACGAGGCGCACCGTCCCATAGGCTTCCGTTCACTCCGGATCCTCTTATCCATAAGCAACTAGAGCCTACAGGCACACGAGAAGGTTGACTGACATGGCACCCAGTGAGGAAAAGCCTACTCCAATCAATGCAAACGCCCTCTTCACATGCTTGCGTTTGCGGATGGTTAGGCTAACATGTAGATCAGCATTAGGGCAACCACACTGGCTGTTTAACTTTATGAGATTCTATCTGGCTGAGCCACAGATTAAAAAATTATACTTCGGGCCATGGCTGTGCATAAGTCAAAGAACCATCAGAAAATAAAAGCAAGTGAGGTTATGTTCATGTTTTGAACTTTTTTCGTTTGGAAATTGAGATTATTTGTGAGCTATTTCGGAGGTTGGAACTGCGAATGGAATGAACTGCACAAAACTAAAAAGTAAAACCGTGACTGACCCATTCTTTACGTTTCAAATACACAGATTACATTTACGAAACGATGGCATCAATTAACAAAGGTAGACATCCAGTTACATTTTCGTATGCGTTGGTTTTGTGCGTGTATAGTTTCACCGACAAAATGTCATTTCATAACACTTCCTACCTGTTATTTTCAGCTTTATTGCAGCCTCAAACTGCTTTCACAATTGCCAAACGATTCCGTGGTAAAATCAACATCCAAAGACCAAGGGCGCCTCACTTTGAAAGGCAACTTCTTATAGATTTAGCGAAACCTATGTATGGTCCACCAAAATGGACACTACCTGACATAGTGCTTTGCGAAAAAGACAAAACATCAAAAGGGAAAGAAATTGATAATCCCTTTGAGAGAATACTTGCTAGAGAATGCCTCAATTGGTTCAATACCTCAAAGATGGTGGTATTTCTTCATTTGAATTCCATAAGCATGGAGGAGAAAACACCAATATTTGCTACATTATCAAAGAATAAAATGCATTTGCGGTGTTATGGTAAAAAAATTGTTAGCATGGCTACTAAAGGGACTCGGTATGAAGCTGTCAACCACTTGTTCACCTCTCATCAGAATATCATATTTGGCCAGCCAGAGAATGCAGGAAAATTGTTCAAGATATTGAAGAAAACACCTCAGCTGGTTGTAATGGGTAAATTTTCAATTACATTAAACTGTCAACCTCAATTACATGCAATGAATGGAATTAGTGAAACTAATGTCAGTCTGCGCTATGTTTGACGAAAACCGCAAGCCATAATAGCATCGGGCGTTTTTTTCAACTATGTGCCAATAAGACATGTGCCTTTGTTTAACCTTCGAACCCCTGTGATTCAACATTTCTTGCTGTTTTGTAATAAAAAAACATGTGATGTGATCCTCAGATCTATACTCAGTACCCATATACATGATAATACTAAGTAGGGGATAGTCAGAGGCAAGTCCAAACATCATATGGTGTTTGGATGACCTCTGTGGTGCAGTGGAAGAAGGCCTGCATGTGATGCAGAAGGTTGTGGGTATGATTCCCACTGCGAGACAAATGGTTGTATGATCTGAAAGGGGCTAAATGATGCTGTGTGAAAACATGTATTATTATATGTAATGTTATGCATAGTAGTTAATTAAATATGATCATAACAAAAAAAATACCTACTAGCCACTCAATTATAAATCAAATATGAGCTCTTGTGACAAAAACATGAAACCACTGATATTTAATCCCAAGAATGTGTTTCACTTTCAGCTGGCATCATCCAAGATAGACTCATGTCCAAAAACGAGCTAGTAGAGTACAGCCAATTGCCCAGCTTGGAGGCTGCAAGGAGTCAACTATGTGCAGTCCTCGACAGTGCAGGATCCAGCATCGTCAGCCAGCTGAACCAAAGTCAACAGATCCTTGTGTCTCATCTTGACAAACATGTTGAATTGCAGAGCAAACCCATAGATGAAAGCAAAGATAGTTAAAATTGTAGTAGTTGATTTAGGTGTAATTTAGTATACTATGTTATGATGAAGACTGGGTTTTTGTCTACCGACCCTAATTTATGTACATTTGTGGTGTCACTCATTCTTTAAAGTTCACCATGCTTAACAACTTGAGTTCTTTAGGGCTACCATACAGCTCTAAAAAAAATGTGACAAGTGTTAAAATAAGTAACAATCACACACAAACAGTAGGTAGTAGTAGTGGTAGTAGATTCAGTACATGTCTTAGAAGTTCCTTTGTACACATTCTGAACATTGCTTGCTGTTCATTGTTATCTGCTTTGTAGTGAATTACTTTATCTTTCGATTAAGTAGAGCAGTTATCTAGTTGTAAAATAGGTTATATCCACAGAAGTATTTAATAATTCTGGGTATTTGAAATTTATTTACAAATCAATTTGCATGGCTCGTAACTAGATTTAAAAGCATGACTTCAAATATGTTTTTATTATAAACACAATCTTTGGCAGGACTTATACAAAACTTACAATCTAAATCCAAAAGAGATCAAAATTATGTTAACTACATTCAATAATGGGTTATCATAATATTTTTTTGTAATAATACTTGAGCAAACATTAGGATAAAATTATACACGATCTTAATCTTAAAATGTTAACATAACTAAATAACAGTAAGGTATGTGGTAAGGTGCTCAATAAGAGGGATTTTTTGAACTGTTTGATAGAGTTCAAATTTTTTCCTGGCAGGGCTTTACGTCCTTAATACAAGTTAAGGCGTCGCTGTGAGGCGGTTTGTCGCAGATGCTAGAGCCGTTAGGGCAACCGCGGCCTCTACTTCGTCTCTATCGTGTCGGGTCATGTTAATAGTATAACGCTGGACCTTACTCTCCAATCTTCGTTTCTTCTCATCCGCCCACCATGAGTAGTTGTTCTCACTCGGCTGAAATCTCGCCGCGCTCTCCAGCCATTTGCTCAGAAGCATTGGCCCAGAAATGTGCTTAGAATCCTCTTTTGCATTGTTTATCTCCATGTAAGAGTTATTGTTCTCACACGCATCTCTCATAGATGAATCCGATTCATCCTGTTTGTAATCTCTCTCTGGACTGTCTGTGAAAGCTTCATCGTTCTCCAAGTTTTCGTGCTCTGAGGAGTTGGGTTCGGGTTCACTCCAAATGCTATCTTCGGAGCAGATGCTGAATTGCTCGACGTTCCCCTGTGCGCGATCATTGTACGTGCGAATGAGGTGGCCCCAGGTCTGCTGACTGCGTTCTACGCTAACGTTCTTCAACTTTCGTCGCCAATTTGCAAACCAATTGCATATCTGTAGGAAAAAAAGCTTTCAATACAATGTAGAAGTCAAACGTTACAGTAGTCGACACACCATAAAAAAATGATTCTTATGGTAAAGGGGAAACAAACATCGTGTTGTGTTGCCAGGTAGGTACTGCTGTTTTAAATCATGTTAGATGAAACTACAATAAACAAAACACTGTAGTCAAGAAAGCGGAGACAAAAATAGTGCCTATTTATGTACAAATAGCAATATCTGGCATCATTCCAATTAGGTTGGTAGTAGGCAAAAACATGATACCTACCTATCTCCTAGAACATTTGAAAAACATTGATGTTCTCAAGGGTCTAAAACATAAAACTTACTTGAACGTAAGTGAGACCAGTCTCCCGCGACAAACATTTTTTCTCTTCCCGATTCGGGTATGGGTTCTCTCTTCGTCGTACTAACCAGTCTTTCAGGTATCGTTTTATTTCTGGCGTGAATAGCCTCTTCTGTGGGCGTTGTCCTGCCACCAAACTCCTCCTGAAAACATGAAAAACATAGTAGTTAATGACTTCAGCCGCTTTACAGCTATTGAGAGTTAGATCGGAACAAATATAATGTGCTGCATCTATTGTGATGAGCCTTAGTATTATTACTTTTCCTAAGCGCGAGTGACGCACAAAGAATATATCATTTCATAAAGACTGAAAGAAATGAGTCATGTCATTAGTACGAACCGAGTGTAGCGCCTGTTTCTGATCGGTCTAGATGATTTTCCATTGTCTTCTTCAGTCACTGAACTATCCATGTTGTCAGCACTCGATTTCTGAATTAGTGTCATCGGAGCTCGTTCGACTTGTGTTAAACTTAGAATGCGTGTAATCCTTCAAAGGAGAGCTGTTGAAGGGCGTCAGCACGTGCAAGGGCTCTACGGCTCGCGACACGACTCGTGTCTCGCGACGCTGCCGTTGCGGGGGATGCTTACCGATCTATTAAAAAAATAAGGACATGATGACACAAATAGATTGACTTTCGAAAACAACACACTAACTACTACGATCAGTTGCATAGGTAACACATTGTTCGATCTGCGGTACTGCGTTGATGTAACCGAAACATGACGGTCACATTCCTGAGTTCACTTTTAGATGTTAGTTGCCGTTGGACATGTATAACTGCTAAAATCTGTGAAAAGGTGGTTGTTAATTCTAAAATAGGGATCGTTCTATATGTAGGTGCATTGTTCTAGGGGTTTATATTCAGTAATTAACATTAGGAACAAAAAACATGCTGGCTATTACGTGTGCTGTCGAGGGCCAATGTTCCTGTTTTCGTGTGTTAATAGACAGAGCGGTGTATTAGATTATTTTTTGGATCAAATACGTACTGTTTGTTGAAGTGGACAAGTAAAACAAGTGATTATAATACAGAATAGGGCGATTTGAATATGGTGTGATTTTCGCACGTACCTGAGTGCGGGAAAGCTCGGGCACTGCGTGAAAATGGCGTCGGATGAGTGCGACGGTAGCGCCGCGGCGCGGGCGCATCGCTGCTGCAAATTCGTGTTATTTTCAGGATGTCTCCCGCGACGTCTTCAAAAACATGACATTAGGTAAATATACTTCAATTTGTTTTTATTTACGCTATGTTGGTACAATTATGTTGCAGATTTGGTTTACATTATTCCGACACAAGCTTTTTACATGATTGTTATGCTCTACCAGTGTCTCAGGGTTCTACCATTATAACGTTGTAGCTCATGAAATATACGAGTTTAAGCTAGTCATCCCCACGATTGATGATCCCCATGACGGGCATCCTCATAATAATATCTATATGCGGTACCATACAGGAAATAACCACTACGTTTAATCGGTACGTAAATCCGTGAAGATAGCAAGTAGGGAGTAGTCAGCGACATGCCCAAACATTGGCATATTATGCCCTCGTTTTGCAGGAAGTTAACATTCCACGGGAAAAGTTGCAAGCTCATCGCCGCTTATTGGAACACTGACCGATGGCACATGCCTTTGAGTTTTTGGATATAGGTCGTCGGAGATACTCTTACTTCGATTTATTATTCATTTTTGACATTGTGAACGCTCTAAGAACTTCACATAACTCATCAGTAATATTTATTTTCACAATAACCTGCAGAAGCTATTTTATTTCATTATTGTCATGTTTTTCAGAAGAACTAAGGCCATTAACGGACTTTGAAGATGAAGAATGAAGTTAAATTTGAATAATTTTCCAGCTAGCTAGAAAATGTTTAATTACTTCGAAAGATAAGGGTAAGCAAAATCTCTGTTATCAACTGACTTCTAGCTATATGCTACTCTAGACATCTTATCAGATTCACCGTCTCAGTAGGCCAAAGTGATCATTCATGTAGGTACCTATTTTATCTCATGAAACAATTTTTAATTTTGTGAGATCTATCAAGCTCTTAGGTACTTTGCAACCTTAAATTATGTGGCTCAGATTCAGCAGTGACGTTAAGAGTAAGGTGACTGGTTTTCACTCCGGAATTGCACCATAGTAAATATTGTTTAGTCATCACATTGTTGTCAATTATCAAAGCAGCAGTCATGCAAATTTGTGTCAGCAACAAGGGTTGCATAAGTAAGTTATGCTAGCTACTCAGTCTGTTATGGGTGTGGAACTACCCAGCTTTCAGCCTAACTCAAAAGTCGACGAGGTTCAAAAAATAAAAACAAAACACTCGAAGAACCTCCATGTCCGAAAACACCTGTAAGTTTGAAGCTTATGCAATATTTAGGGGGAAAAACCACTACGTTTAATGCAATAAGTCAATCAATGCCAATGACTGTCACCAAAAGGTGAAACGTGAAGCTAGCTCCTCAAAAATCTACCTAGTTCCCATTTCCAACCGATTTATTCACCAGTATAACTGTAAATGAGTTATTAGGTAAAGTTTACGACTTCCTCAAACAGTTGACCCGGCTGTTAAAATTTGCCGCGAACACCAAGTTTTGCGAATGATTTCGCCATCCTTGTCTGGATGTGTTCGAGGGCGTATTAGACGTCCCTTTCTCTGTATTTACGAGTGATTGAGCCGCGCGCTCACCGTACGGGCTCCCTTCGTCACCGTCATATACGCCGTGGCGGTTGCTTCGAGCGCGCGGCTAAGTGCTCTAACAAATCGCGTTGCGAGATCGCCACGCCTGAACTCAGTATTAAAAAGCTATATTCCAGTTTCCCCAACCAAAAAATGCTAACAGACAAGTAGGTAACTCAGTCGTGTGAGATAGGCCGTGGCGGAGAATCCGTTTTGATTTGCGCGCTTTTGGCTGAGATCGTGCGTTTTGCCCACGTGCGTTAGTTTACCGGTGTGAGCGATTGATTTTTTTACGGAATGGGCGATGAATCTCATGCCAGCGATGGCAAAGTAGTGTTGAAACGGAAAATAACATTGTTCAATGGTGTCGGCATTATTATTGGGACTATTATAGGATCCGGAATTTTTATATCGCCGACTGGAGTATTCCTGTACACCGGGTAAGTTAGCTCGAATTTCCCGCCTGTTCTACTCTACATTTTTGAGTAATCGCCGTGTTTTGAGTCCCATATTAAATTTTGACGCTTCCGATAAAATTGTTAAATATTAGACCTATATTTTTGTAAATATATATTGAGTAGGGATATCTATTTGTTTTCTAAAGCGATAACCTACACCTAAGGGTAATCCCAATATTTATTAATTGATTATAATTAGCTAAGTATTTACATGCGTCAAATTTTAATTGGGTTAGTGAATAATTGATACATTTTTCCACGGAATCGATATTAACAAAGCCGCCATTTAGTTGTGTATTAATTTATGTTTAATAATTATTTATATAATCTTACATTTTTTCAACTACAAATAAATTTAACTGTGTTAATTTTCGACTCATCTGGAATTTGCACGTTAAAATTCCACTAGGTAGGTATAATCGTCTATACTATACGTCTATATACCTACCTATTCGAGAATCACATTAAAATATTATGTAGGTACTTAAAATAACGCTTCATTAAATGCAGATGATTAAATAAATGATTTCGTATCAGAGCATTGATACCTACCGAAGCATTATTCAAGGTCGTTATAATCGGTGTTACTTTCAGTTTCATGTTGCAGGCTCGGTCAGGCCACTAATTGTTTTTTCGCATAGAGACCATCCAATATCCGATTGTTAACTTAACCTAGGGTAGGTTAAGTTAACAATCGGATAAGAATATGCACTGCTGATACCAATCAAAGTAGATATCGCATAGAATGTCATATTTTTTAAAGATATGGCAGCATCGCCGCTTTTCTCACTTTGTCCTTCATAGTTATAAAAACATTTTCATAAAATGTTAGACAGGTAAACTTTTATGATTTCAATACATTCTTCTGTCACCATTAACCTTAGAAGATACACACAGATTGATGGAAAATTAGGAAAAAGATAATGACTCTACCTCCTCACCATAACAGATACCTACACGGATGATTTTATTGTACTTTATCATTACATTACCCAATAAATGTTAACTACGTAGTACCTAATTTAAGTAACTAGGTACCTTATTAACTTTAGATCATGAAAGGAAAAGGTGGGCAGAACTCGAACTAGTGCGCTATCATTTAATAATGCCCTGAAATAAGTAGTAATAAAAATATAATTTTGAAAATATAACCCGCAGTCCATTTTCTTCGCAGTCCCTAACGGTATTAACCCTTTGAACCACAGTTGAACTTTAATGATAAACGAAAACCGTCTAAATTTAATTGATATAAAACATTTTATTGATAATTTGTCACATTATACGTCATATGATTGTTTTGTACATATGATAATGGATATCGAGATAAGATTAATGATCATCAAAGAGCAAGGCGGAAAGAACCAGAAGTTACGCGAAATACCTATGATGTAAATACCTATTGATTGTGTGATATAAATGATAATGAGCGTAGTAAGGTATTATTTAGATCTTAGTACACTACATTCTACCTAGGTATTTACTTTTTAACCGATTTTTTTTGTGTCGTGTATGTTTGTTATCTGTTATCTTCGCCAGTTGTTAACCGATTTTGATGAGTATTTTGTTGTTGTTTGGAGAAAGATCCCAAGGTGGTCCCATAAAAGTTTTACTCCTGAGGGATAGCTTTTTTTCCTGGTAGGTATTAGCTGATCAGCTGAAACCAGCGCTCCGGCATGGCAACATATAGTAGCACATGCTGAGCTGAAGGCCAGTTCATCACCACAGAGTAGCCTTCTTTATTTTATTTTCTATGTTACTTCTCATTTTATGTTTATAATAGTTATAATAGTAAATTTTATTATTATTATAATTAGAATAACTGTATATCATAATATGTTTTTGAAAAAACCCACTCCCTGGTGGAATAGTAATAATAATAATGCTGGACATTTTCACACAGCATCATCTAGCCCCAAAGTAAATAGAGCTTGTGTTATGGGAACTACATGACTGATATACTACTTAAATACATTTTTTTTATAAATACATACATAATTATTATACATAGAAAACACCCAGACCCGAGACAAATATAAAAAAATAATATAGGGTAAAAAAGTAATGATGAAATTGTATAACAATTATTGGACTTTTTATACATTTTAAGTCGGTTTTTTGACATTTAATATCTTATAAATTATTTACTTTACTTTAGGTTCTTATACCTACTCAGTAACCTACGTAGATTCGTTTCGTTTGGATACCCAGTAGGAAGCAGGAGGTAGTCAGAGGTTATATTTTCCTCTGTTCTTGTTACTGACACCTGTTGCTTTAGACATGAAGATAATAATACCAGCTATTGATAAGTAAGTAATAAACTTGTTGCCATTCTGAAAAGGAGTCGGACGGTGAACGTACTAGGTACGCTCGACTTGTCAACAGGGCCAAGGCTGTTTCGTGTAGGTCTACTTTGGCCTCAAGTAAAGTTAAGTATCAGAATTTTCCAAATAAGTATATCTTGATTCCGGTTTAATTGTCTTGTGAATAATAATGACTCTCTAATAGTAAATGTTTGCTATAAATGCGTTACAAATCAACTTTAGTAAATTTTCACTTTTTTACATTAGATTTCCTACATTTTATACCTAGCTCCTGTATAATCAGGTTTATGATATCAATTAGTGTTGGCTCTTAAATACGATACGTTTTATACCGATGTGGGCGTTATATACCTATGTTTTTGTAGGTTTATATACCTAAGCTTCGGTGTTTTTGCAAAAAATATTAATCCAATCGTAAGTACCTACCGTAAGTAGTTGGGATTCTATATTGTCCAAATTTCCATTGGTAGCAGCAAAATTCAATCACTTTGTAATCAGTCACAATTGACAAAAATGATCTCAATGTTTTATTAATAAATATTTACAGTGGAACTAGTAGGCCTTGACAATGAACCTCATTCAGATACTAGAACAATGTTTTTGTAGAATGTTATTTAATGCAATCTTAATGGGTTTTTGGGGGCTTTTAAAAATCTATGCATTTCCAAATTGTACTTGAACCGGACCTATGGTATGGCACTTGCAGTTTGAGTATAATTTGGAATTGCATAAACTCCCTCAATTTCTTGTTTTCGAAGATAGGTATTAGATTTATCAAGATTCGCATCTTGGTAGGTATGTCTTTTATCGTATCGTAGCGCATAAATTTTATCGAAGGTTCTTTACCTACATGTTATATTATGTATTTATTGTGTAGGGTACCTAACTGCTTTTATTATCATAGAATATACCTTCGTTTGACCACAACTGCCCTACACTAGTACCCTTGATCACCCACATCTGTAACCTAAGTCTAACTACCGGGAAATTCCCAAATGTATTTAAAACCTCCATTATTACCCCAGTACACAAGGGTGGGAAAGGAGACAGTGTCAATAACTACAGACCAATTTCTGTTCTCACTGCACTCTCAAAAGTCTTGGAAAAAATTATTAACAAAAGACTCATTTCCTACCTAGAAAGATACAATATCTTATCCTCGAACCAATTTGGATTTCGAGCAGCTAGGTCTACTGAGAGTGCAGTGACCGGCCTAATTGATCTAATTGCAACCAACATAGATAAAAAGAAAAAAGTTGTAGGTATATTCCTTGATCTAGCGAAGGCATTTGACACTGTCTCCATATCAATCCTTATTAAAAAGCTGGAACTTATTGGAGTTCGAGATAGCTCTCTTAGTCTTATGTCAGATTACCTAACAATGAGGACTCAGAAAACTAAAATTTGTAACTTCATTAGTGGTGAAGAGTCTATGAGTTATGGAGTTCCTCAAGGTAGCGTCTTGGGTCCTACCCTTTTCCTGGTGTACGTTAATGACCTGTGTGATCTTAAGTTGAGGAACGGAAGAATATTCTCATATGCAGATGATACAGCGATTATCTTTGAAGGTAACACCTGGGAGGAGGCTAGGACTTATGCTGAAGACGGCCTTAAAATTGTAATACAATGGTTGCAATGTAATCTGCTGTCTCTAAATATTGATAAAACTAAATTTATGGCGTTCAGAAACATACGATCACAAAACCCTGATATCATGATTAAGGCACATTTCAACTGTTCAGTTAGCAATTGTAACTGCCGAACCCTAGAGAGAGTCGATAACATCAAATACCTGGGTCTTATTATCGATGATAAAATAAATTGGAAAAAACATATTGAAATACTAGCCAAACGGGTTCGTAAATTAATATATATCTTTAAGTATCTGAGGGAAGTTGCTGACCGTAAGCTATTGATGAGTGTATACGATGCCCTATGCAAGTCAATTCTAACATATTGTAACGTCACTTGGGGCGGTGCCTGTAGCACATACTTATTGAAACTAGAGCGTGCACAACGCGCTGTCTTAAAAGTGGCAACGTTCAAGCCATACAGGTTTCCCACCGCCTGTTTATATACTGAATGCGAGGTTCTTACTGTAAGACAATTATATATTTTTAATGTTATACTTTCACAACATGCAAAAGTGGAACCAAGGAAGAATATTTCAATCGACAGACGAAGAAAGGATAAAATCGTAATGACCCCAAAATGTAACACTACATCTGCCCAACACCAGCAGATCTTTCTTGGACCTTTTCTGTATAATAAAGCTAATAAATATATCAGGGACTTAGTAACTTCTAATAAGAGCGAATGCAGAAAGTTACTGAGGAAGTGGTTGATGGTATTGAACTATGATGAGACAGAGGAATTGTTAAAAATAATACAATGAAATACACACACACACACACACACACCCACACACACACACACACACACACATACACACACACATACACACATACACACACACACACACACACACACACACACACACACACACACACACACACACACACACCCACCCCAATGCACATGTGCAATCCTTCAGTATCAATGTATGTCATGAAAATTATAATAAGTAATTCGCTTAAGTTATTCGCCTATATTTGCATGAATATAAGGTTACAATAATTTTATATAATCCGTTATGTAATTAGATTGAGAATGTTGTTTTATCGTAGGTACTACTTAATATTGAATTGTTATAATATGCTACGAAATTATGATTGTCTCTTGAAGGATAGCAGGAGCTACAACACAAGTCATACTGACTTAGTGTGGCTCCTGTCTGAACTATACATCTATACAATAAGCAATCAGCATGTAATATTATTTAAATTATTAATGTAGGTATGTACCTATTGCTTGAAATGAAAAAAATAAATAAATAAATATATAAAAAATATAACAATGTCTCCATGATAAATTATTGTGGAGCAGGTAATGCAGTCCAGAATGTATTTTTCAGGAAAGACAGAACGATGGCTGTGTGTTCTTTATATTGTTCTACTTACCTTTCCACTCGTTATTATATAAGTTTCGAGCCTATGTTGTATTCGTGTACTTGCTTATTTCACACGCGGTTATCTAGATACCTGATAAAGTTCTTCCGGTTGTTAGATAATCTTGACAGCTGAGTATCTATTATGCCTTCTGTTTAATATTAATTAAAATTTTTGATTCATGTTTTCGGTCAATCTTCGTTTGTAAAATGTACTTGATGTGTATTAAGATATATAATTATACTTATATATCATGAGATAAGTACCGTAGTAATTTTGACAGACTTTTTGTTCCATTGATGTTTCAACATTGTATGTCGTTTGTTTCAGATCAGTTGCGGCTTCCCTCATAATATGGCTGCTCTCCGGTCTTTTGTCCACACTGGGTGCCCTATGCTACGCCGAGCTAGGCACCTCCATAACCAGGTCTGGCGGTGATTACGCGTATATTTACACGGCATTCGGATCTCTGCCTGCGTTTCTGAGGCTGTGGATTGCGCTTCTTATCATCAGGCCGACCACGCAGGCTATCGTGGCGCTAACCTTCGGACACTACGTGGTGAAACCCTTCTTCCCGGAGTGCGACCCGCCCCAAGATGCCGTCAAACTATTAGCAGCTGTTTGTTTGTGTGAGTAAAGCTATTATTCAGCAGAAAAAACAAGAATTTAGAAACGTAACGTCCGTTTCCATACGTGTATCAGTTAGAAGATTACTAGAACAGGACACTTAGCATATAAATAAGAGATACAAAGTGTTGAGGCTTTGCGTTGACTTATATAGGTGACGAACGTCCAACGAACTATCTCATATTTCGGTCTCACTATCGATCGGGCCAATTGTTAACAAGTAATAGCAACCTAATGGAATTGTTTACAAGGCGCTGGGAATGCTTTCGATCTCTTCACGACAGTAGTGATGGTAACAATGTGTTGTTTAGTCCAACAATCACCAGCTTCCTATATTGTGAAAGTATTGTCCATAAGGGAAGTAGGAGTAAGATTGAAATCTCCAGTTCTTGATGCTTTTTGAACTCACCCTATCTCAAACAGAGCACGTGCTTCTGGAAACATTTTTGTTATGATATAGTGTGTATACAGATATTTAATCTAAACCTTATCCTCAAATTTTATACGTTACCAATTGCACAAGACCACAGATCTAATAATACTAGACAAAACTAAGATATGATAGATTTCTGTGAAGAAAATTCAGTAACATACATAATTTATAAGCGTAATTTATTCGATCGATTCCCATAGAAAAAAAAACAACGTTGCCTTGGTGCTATCACCAGGAAAGCAATCACAGTTTGTAGCAGATTGATCGAAATTTGGAATGCATCCATAGGCTCTGCATAGGCCTCTAGCATGCCCTTCTTTTGACAACCTCTGTGGCGCAGTGGGCGAAGGCCCGCCTGAGGCGCAGAAGGTTGCGGGTTCGATACCCGCTGCGGGCCAAATGTTTGTATCTGCAAATATTTGTCTCGAGATCTGGGTGTTTTCTATGTATAATATGTATGTATTTACAAAAAAAAATATATAAGTATCAGTCATGTAGTTCCCATAACATAAGCTCTGCTTACTTTGAGGCTAGATGATGCTCTGTGAAAAATGTCCAACATTATTTTTTTAATTATTTTTAATCCTGGGCCATTGAGTTTTTGCCTTCCTAACAATATCTACCAACCACCTGGCTACATTTCACCGTTACTGCGCTTATTGCTGCGTTCTACTTCTGGACAAAGTATAAACTTGTTTCCCTTTCTCGAATTTATTTACTAAGCATAGGTACCTACTCTCTCTTAGTTATCACTTTCATATTTGGGTACTAAGTATCTACAGTTCTACCTACATTGCTTCCATTTCTTTTCCTGCAGTTTTATGTCATATCTTCAGATAACTGAAGACTTTTACTCCCAAAAGACAATAAGGTAAGTCTGCTATAAATAATAAGTCTGAATTGGAAATGTACCTATCTACCTTCTTCAAATTTATTCATTCAAAATTATATTTCGAGGAACAAGATTTTACGAAAGGTTACACTGTTCTCAATTAAAATCCTATCCTATCCTACTTTGTGAGGACGGATGTTTGTTACTCATTCACGCAAAAACTACTGAACGGATTTTAATAAAACTTTACAGTAATAAAGTTTGTACATCAGAATAACATATAGGCTACTTTTTATCCGGGTACCACGCGGGCGAAGCTGTGGGCAGAAGCTAGTAAGTTATAAATATAAGCGATGTTGGGTACTCTTTGGTTAAATCATTTGCTAATTTCAAAAAGTTCTTAGAAAATCAAACGAAATTTAACGGAACAAAAAAATTGGTTGCAAATGTAGCGTAGATATTTAGCACATAACGGGAACCTGTATCAACAGTTTAATAGTTTACTTCTTAAGTAGATACTAGGTAATAACTTTATTAATTTTATTAATTTTACTAAAATGGGTTGTTTGTTCAACATTTTAGTCATCCACATAACACCTACCACAACACCCGCACCTCTTGCGACACAAGAAGGGCGGGTTCGATTCCCGCTGCGGAAAAATATTTGTAGTTTCTGCTTGTTCCGGGTCTGGGTGTTGTAGTACCACGGTACTCGTAGTTCCTTATACCCACGACACAGGGAATTCTAGTGTGGGGTCAGGGCTATGTATGTGTCTTTTGGTTGTTTATATTTGTCAATATTTTCTACAATTGATGTAGGTTTACATAATTATTGCTTGAAAACGATTGCCATTCGATTTAGCTTTATTTGTGGGATTAGCTTCTATATCTCTGATTGCACTGCATCTTGGGTCTTAAGAGGAAACTTCCAATTAACGTAATTACAGTTGACAGAGGAAACTACTCGCTGAAAATGAATGCGGCGGCGCCGGCTTTACTACAAGTGGGTAGTAGGTTACTGACTTGCGTCATGGTGTGGGTAACTAGAATCAGAACTTTCCCAGAGTATTAAATGTCGAATGCCCAGCCACATATATTATAATACCAGCAATAAGTATATTTTTCCGTTCATGTTGAATGATGATTTTAAGCTTATAATTAACATTACCACTGGACGACAAAACCATGTAAATGCACTATAATTTACTCAAATAGTTTCTAAAATCATAATTATGGTGGTTGGATAGATTCAGGATGGTGATCATTTATTTTCTTGGTTGCGATGGCCGGAACACGTATAAGCTTTTGCCTCAAGTGAAATTTAATGCCTTATGTTTGGTTATCCGATACCATTTGTATCTCAAACGATATTCGATTCAAATGCGGTTTTTTGCAATCGATTTGTATGACTTCATGGATAGGTTTTATTGTCATGAGTCATTAGGGGCTGCAATAGGCGAAGAAAAACAAGTGGGGAGTTTTAAATTTTTGCAAAAATTTACTTGCCTATGGGAGTTGTCTAGATTATTTACGTGCATATGGGCGTTGTTTAGGGTATTGCGCTGAGGACTAATTAATTGAGACAAGTCATATACTTGCTGCAGATTACGTTAAGGTAGGTGTTATGTTGATGACTAAAATGTTGAACAAACAACCTATTTAAATAATGGGATTTACCATTTCCCGTACCGGTAATAAAATCGTTCATCATCATCATTGGCTGCGTGTAACCATTTGCTGGGCATGGGCCTTCCTTAAACGCCACTTCAGTAGGTTGTCGGCTTTAAGCATCCAGGTCTTCCCATGTTCCCCCACCCTTTCAAGTTTTCAAGGAAATTTCCAAAAAAAACTTTTCTTAGCACATGCTTACGTTATTAAATAAACCTATGTTCCAAATTATAGTTTTCTAGACTTAGTAGTTTTGGCTGTGCATTGATAGATCAGTAAGTCAGTCAAAACTATTTTATAAGGATATACTTCCTGTGCCACGGCCGCCCTCGGCCCCTGACAGACTCATCGCCCGCCGGCCCGTGCCGCCCCAACCCAAGTGTATCTTTCGGCCACCACTCGGTCAGGCCCTTTGTTGTAATGAATGAATGAATGAACGAAAACACTTTATTGTACACCATAAGAAAATAAAAATAACAAAACTAAAAAACAAAACTCAAAGTATAATGGGCGGTCTTATCGCTTCTAAGCGATAAGACCGCCCATTGTACAACCTTTGGATGGAGAGGACTTAATGAGATTGTAATAATGGCTGGGGGTGTACTAATGTAAAGCATTAGTAATTTGGAAAATGTTTTATTGTTGTGTTGTAGATTACTGTCCGTCGACGGTCTCACGTTTTCTATAAAAAGTGAAAAACAATTGGCAGCAATTGGTAATTAAAATAACTGTTTCCAGCAACTATCAATATTCTACTTTACAAATATTATTTACTTAATCTGTGATTCTAATTATCTTCATTCATCATTCATCATTCTTTGTGCTAACGACTACACTAATGAAGTTGTGCTCAATACTGTCCGTGACTCGGCTCGCATAAAATCGATGTACCTATTTAGTTATTATAGAGGTTTTCTAGAGCCTTTCTTGATAAATACTCAAGGTAGTGGAATCGCCAAAATCCGTCCCATGCATTTCAGGTACTTATAATACGTTGCCACACAACAAGTAATTTTTATAAAATAACGTTATTTTGATCACTCGTACATCTTTCATACTTCTATACTAATAATAAAGGTTATGGTTATAATGAGGATAGGCTATTTAACATCACCCTTAGGAGCCCAGCAAAAAAGTAATAGCACGGGCGGGCGATGCGACGCGACGCGATGGGCCGGCGGCGACGGGCCCTGACCGACCCAGGTCAGGGGCCGAGGGTGGCCGTGACGCAGCTAGTCTATACTTATATTTTTTTTTTGTCCTGACTGATTGATTGACTGATATATCAACGCTCAGCCCAAACTACTAAGTCTAGAAAGCTGTAATTTGGTATATAGGTTATTTTACAACGCAAGCGTGTGCTAAGAAAAGTTTTTTGAGGGGTTGAGGGGGTGTAGGGTTGAACTTTACATGAAAATTTGAATTACAGCTACTGAGCATAAATAAATAGTAATGTGTTTCAGGGGTTTTGTATGTTAACGTTTTAACGGAGGTGAGGGGGATGGGGTTGAAAGTTTTATTGGTCGAATTGAGAACCTCCTCCTTTTTTGAAGTCGGTTAAAAAGGGTTTTCTTCTTCGCAGGTATCCTGACTGCGGTGAACTGCATCAGCGTGCGATGGACGATGCGGATACAGGACGTGTTTACCTCTTCCAAACTTTTCGCGTTGGTCGTCATCATCATCTCTGGTATCGCCTACATTGGCATTGGTAAGTTGGTCCAATTGTATTACCTAAGTTGGTACGTAAGGTAGTGTATATATTTTGGCTGAACGTTCCGAGAAGCCAAATTAATGTGCGTTACCTTTTGTAAGCGGCGGGGACGAACCCCTGACCTTCCGCTTGGGACGAGGGTGCTGTAATGTAACCACTCAGCCACGAGATGCGGTCATAGTCTGGTTGAAATTCTAAAGCTACATACAGACGGCGGCGCTTCGAGTCGAAACATAATAAAATCTTGGTATCTCCCAAAAATGTGGGTTAAAACAAAAAAAAAACATTCGTATTATTGAATAGTCTTATAAAATACTATCTGTATCCAGCGGTTTTGCACGTTTAAAAAAATCTCATACTCCCATACATAGTATGTATGGGAGTATGAGATTTTTTTTCACCCCCATTTCTCCCTCTTAAAATGTGAAAATCCGAAAAAACTCTGACACAAATGATTATTTATTAATGATAAGTACCTACAATTCCATTTTCAAGTTCCTACTTTAAAAAAAAAAACGATACTACCATACAAACTTTAACCCTTCATTTCCCACCCTTTAAATGTCAAAATCCAAAATCCCTGAATCACGTCACTATAGCTACATTTCCAATTTTCAAGTTCCTACCTTAAAAAAAACGATTAAATATAATATCCTACTACTATTATAAACGCGAAAGTTTGTGAGGATGGATGTTTGTTATTAACGTTGATGTTTGTTACTTCTAGCGTTCAATAGTTTTCACGCAAAAACTATTGAACGCTATTGAAATTTCCCCCCCCTTAAAATGTCAAAATCAAAAAATCCTGAAACACTTTAATATTTTTTTATGCTCAGTAGCTGTAATTCAAATATTCATATTTCTAACTTCAAAGAAAGTGGACTAACTTCCCTTCAAATAGAAATTTTCAAAAATCCTTTCTTAGCACATGCTTACGTTGTAAAATAAACCGTTGTATTCTAATTTCAGGTTTCTAGGCTTAGTAGAATAATATAATAATAGACAATAGAGTTTTGGCTGTGCGTAAGTAGATCAGTCAGTCAGTCAGGACAAACAATTTGATAACTATAGATAACCAAGTCTAGAAAACAGGCAAGAAACACGGAGTTTATTCGTTTGATGGTTCATGATTCAGCAGCTCTATTAATGTTGGTAGAGCATACGAAAAGAAACAACGAATTCGTTCCATCTTGGAAAATTATAGGCCGTTAGAATGAAAGAACTTCATTTTAAGTATCTGTCACTCAATCACAACTGCATAATAATACGTAATGTACCAAGAATGTATAGTCTACCAAGAATGTATAGTCTGTACAAATTATATTGCTTGCTTCGTTTTATTTCAAAAGTTACGATAAATTTATTATACTTCTAAGGTAATAAATTTCTGCTATGACGTTACGTGGTGGTCTTTACCGGCAGTTTATTTTTAAACGAATTAAAAAAGGAGGATCTCTATTCCGGCAGTTTTTTTTTTTTGCTAAATTTATATTGTTTTTCTGCTTTTGTTCGGCTGAGCACCAAGACAACAGATTCGTTGGCGAAAGAGGAGACTAAAATATGTCTGAAGAAAATGACAGGAATGATTAACCGACTTAAAAAAAGAGGTTCACATTCGGCCGTATATTTTTTGTTTTCTCTTTCGTTGACAAAATCGCTGTCGCAGGATAGCACCACCTGTTGCTATACTATTATTTTCGATTACTCGAGTTAGTTTTAAGCTAGGTAGAGATAAAATTTAAAGCTTTACCTAGTTGCGCGTATTTATAGGACATGAGTACCTTATCATAATAACTGATAATAGCGCCATACATTGTTCGATACGACAAACAAGATGATAAACGATTGAACGGATAATTTATTAGTAGTTAAGTTGATGTAGCAATCTCAACTCAAAGGCCCTTTGTAACTGTTCTGAATGGAGGCTCCGTCTCTATTCCAGTCTACAGTTAAGTACCTAGATTAGATACATACTTATTATTAGGTATGTTTTTAATAGTAGTGATGGGTGCAAAAGTTGATGAAAACTGATAGAGCCCCTGCATCCTAGCGTAAAGTTGATGACATGCTTGGATGTTTGTTGAAAATAATCTACGTAGCTGGACCGATTTGGATGAAATTAGGTCACGAACTACGTGACCTAGAAAAACATATAAGTACGTTACTTTTATCCGGGTACCATGCGGGCAAAAACCGTGAGCAGAATATATGATTGTACTTAGATATATCTTGACGGTACATACTGCAATTCATAGACTGATTCATAAACATACAGTTAATATTACGATATAGCAGAAATTTAAACCGATGTTCACAGATTCACTGAAACAGATAAAAACTAACACATTCTCCAAAATACTCAAAACGTCCTATGAATCTGTTACTAGCGATGGAAAAGAATTCACCACACTCGGTTGAGGGTCTTTCCACACCTAACCGGCCAAGCAAGTGGGATAGGCCACTGTTGCGATATTTCAAATCAAATGTTAATCGATTCTCCATGAATATTGTATGACATGGAATTTGCATTCCTGTGCACTTGTGATAGGTCTTATAATGTAGGTTGCCACAGAGGCATAACCAGGATGTAGTAGGGGTGTGCCCTCCTCGGTTCATGTTTACAAAGTCGTAACTCATTTCGACGGAAAAGCAAAATTTTTGCGGCTTGATTCGCTCGCCCGTAAAGTCTTCCTGTTTGACTGCTCTTGGTTCTTGTGAATATACGGACTTTCGACTTGCTTTGCTCTCGATTCTTTTGCCTCTACCCCTCTCCCTAGACGATCTCCAAGTCTCCCTAGGCGATCAACAACTCTAATGAACGGACTTCGCCCAATGGGTCGATAGAGTTGTGCACTTCTAATAATTTATTTATTTGCACGTCTGAAACCCCAATAAGTGAAAGGGGTTAGCCCTGAGATTTCCTCGCTAAAACTGCGTCGTTTCTTAGCGGCTGTCATTGCTGCGAGCTATATGGCTTGCCTATACCATCGGGTGAAAGTTAGTAAAAATAGTAATTAAGATAGTATATAGCATGCCCATTGACACTTTTACATGCTAATTCTGAGAGCTATGTCGGTACTTTAGTTCTTCTTCGGATTTTGAACGCGTAGTAAAAGTCCGAGCATTGCTATTAAAATTCTTTTTCAGGTCACACGGAAAATTTCCAGAATGCGTTCGAAGGTGACTACAGTGCGGGTGGAATCGCGCTTGCTTTCTACTCAGGTCTCTTTGCCTTCGGGGGATGGAATTACCTCAACTTTGTGACTGAAGAGCTACAGGACCCTTATAAGTAAGTTACTAACACTGATACTGGTGGTTTTGTGATTAAAGTGACCTTGATTTCCTATCCTCGATCGATCTAACGTCAGAGCCAAGCATGCTAAATAAGTAAAAAAAAATAAAAATAAAATGAAAATCAATAAAATGAGGTACATAAGAAGGTACTTACAGACTTTTTACCGGAAAAAATTAAAAATAAAAACCACAAAAACCAAAGGCGGTCTGTTTAATAGATACTATCAAAAATGAAAGACGATTTACTGATTTATACTATCTGGATTTCTTGTAAGTATTAAATCTCTCTATCTTGCATTTGACATCAAAGTAATAAAAATACAAATAATTTTA
The DNA here is from genome assembly GCA_958496245.1 of Perizoma flavofasciatum. NCBI lineage: Eukaryota > Metazoa > Arthropoda > Insecta > Lepidoptera > Geometridae > Perizoma > Perizoma flavofasciatum. Next base: position 10,217,125 of record OY292421.1, read on the forward strand.
TTTCTGAAAACACTATAAACTGTTGTAACAGGTCACTATAAAATGAAAGAGGTCTCTGCAGAAGTCAGCAGAAATAATAAAAATCTTTGAAAAGTGATAATAGTAAGTCAAAAAGCAGAGCAAAGTTGATACTAGCATTTTTATTAAAGAGCATGTTCTATTCTAAGTTCTCACAGTGCTTTATAAGCATCGTTGTCTATGAGCACGTCCGTCATGCCCTGTATTACTCTGACAAAAAGCTTATACTTCTTTCGTAGGTAAGCAATTTGCAGTGTAACGATTACGCCATTCGTAGCTCAGATAACACACAGTAGGCATTTCAATGTTTTTTTTTCCTGAGCCTAAACGCAATGTGGGTAATAATTGCGTCATTTTAGGTACCTACATTAAGTTCATTGTCCACTATAGCGTCTACATTAAAATGTTTTTTAGATATTTTACACGTCTAACTAAACCCGAAGGCGGCGACAGCGATCGTCTGTAGGCGCAGATGAAGTCGTTGTGACTGTTAATTCATCAGTGGCTAAGCGATACAACTTTCTATGGAATCGAGAGTTTGCAGCTGCATTAGCGCTGCTGCCCCGTCGTTTACGGTCTGCAGTGGTGTTCTAAATAATAACTTAAAAGTTTGAGTCCGTGACCGGCGACAAGCAGCAGTGACAGGCCACGGCCACAGCAATTAGTAACACTACTGGTTCCTATACATTTTATTTGAATTTGTATCAAGATACATAAACTTCTTGTCGCCGGTGATGGACTCAAGCATTTAGTGTAAACTTACACTTCGTGGTATTTGGTATCATGGAACTAGCATGCAGCTGCGCTGCTGCTCCGTACAGAATCCGTACTGAAGCGGGTTAATAGAAGTTTCAACCAAGTGTGCCTAGCGAGTGTAAAATGCATAACTTGTCTAGTGGACAAATTCTTTATCGTTCTTGCCAATATTAACGTTGAGATACAATTTGGTTTTCAAATACTGCGATTCGGTAATGGAATCAAATGTAGTAGACATTTCGATTCCATTACCGAATCGCACACAATCAATCGGTAATGGAATCGAATCGCACACAATATACTTTCAAATCCTCAGAAGTGGTTCCCACGAGGGTATTGCAAACAGTCCTTTAGCACTTACTGAGTAGAGGCTTTTGTTTGATAAAAGCTCTGAAAAGTCGGAACAAAAGAAGTCTAATGAACGAGGTTTGTCGATAGGTTCTTATTTATTCAATGGTTTACCCTCCAGAGGCAATTTGTAGTCGAAGCGAAGCTTTATTACTAGCTTGATTATATTATCGTCTCCTTGCAGATAATAATTTTATTCCACGATGTAATAAATAAATAATGCTGGACATTTTCACACAGCATCATCTAGCCCAAAAGTTAGCAGAGCTTGTGTTATGGGAACTTCATGACTGATATAGTACTTATATACTACATACTTTTTTTGTAAATACATGCATATCATACATAGAAAACACCTAGACCTGAGAATAATATTTGCAGATCATTCAAACATTTTTCCCACGGCGGGAATCAAACCTGCAACCTTCTGCGGCCTTCGCCCACTGCACCACAGAGGTTGTCAATGATTATTGGATGTTTATCCGTCTTATATAGGACACCCATGTGCTATACACTATCTATTTGATACTCTCAGTAAATCTAAACGCTACTACTCTCTCTCTATTACATGAATTATTCAAGGCACTTTATTTCGCGCCAACTCGACCGAGATCAGGAAGATGTGATATAGACGACATAGACGTAGATGAAGGTAGAGTAGTTACTTTACTGTCAGAAGTGGCTGAGCCACCCGCATCTTGATACCTCCACGCGACCCTGACAAAAAGGGTCTTGACAGATAGATAGACGGACAACGAAGTGATCCTATAAGGGTTCCGAACTCTAAAAACTACTGAAAAATCAAAGTTTCACAAAAACATGGATGAGTTTTGGCGTGATTTCAATTTCCAACCTACGCATTTCGTCGCTCATAATATTTGATCATGATCACAGTTTCTTACGTGTTTTACTGTCTTTCAGGAATTAATACTTTTTGAGTAAATAATCAAACTTCGATATACTATATAGATAGTATTTAGATGGATAGTCGCATTAGACCAGCTTGGCTTGAATACCTTGCTTATACCTCAGGGGACTGATGACTTTGATTACCCTTGCTTGTGGTAACTGTGCCCCTAGGGGCTCTGAACCAGAGGTACAGATAAAATAGTTAGGTATAGATTCGTTTTGTTCTGAAAATCTGGAATGTTAATGTCAATTTGTCGTAACGTTTTGCTAAAGGTACCTAAGCAATATAACATTACATGCTTAGCTCGATGTATTTGCCTTTATTTTTATTGTCGTTCTGAGACGGTGTAAAGAAATTGTGTTTATTAATGTAAACATTTTATAATAAATAAATTACTCGGTGCACAACAAAGCCATTTGAGTATAATAAAATAAATAAAGTTTTATAACCTACATATACTTCCATTATATTTCAGAACATCTCCTTGTTAAATTTAGTATGCATACCCTTGACACAGGATAGCCCTAATGTGGAATTCATTGTAATTTTGGATGATCTGATGACCTATAACTCAATAACGAATACTTTTTAATTATAATAAGTTATTTATAATAATAAACAAATTATTTATTTCCGTGAATGCGGTAGCACAAAGTTATTTATTATATTTTATGGAGTTAATATTCCCAAATATCTGGGATGCAGCGGGAGTTTCGTTCATAATTATATTATGACTTTGGTATTCTTGCAGCGAAAGCGTGTAATCCATATATTTTTGAATTTATTGCGATTGCCGTATCATTTATGCTCATGTCACGTTTCGCTATTTCAGGAATCTGCCCCGCGCGATATGGATTGCTATGCCCATGGTGACGACTATCTACGTGCTCGCGAACTTGGCCTATTTCGCCGTCGTCTCCAAGATAGAGATGATTGCTAATCCCGCGGTGGCAGCAGTAAGTATCTTATCTGGTTTTAGATATTATTACAACACTAGGTATACCACTCCCTTACTATTCTCTTCCTGACATTTCGTTGTCCGTTTAGAGGTTCTTCCTCATGAGCACAGTCCGCAACCTCACTCGACGGTCGTGAAGCGGGAACTGGTTCAATTCTATGACTTTCTTATCTGACTCAATGAAGATACTATACTCAAAAATACTGAAGGTGAACCGATTCATATAAAATAAGATTTTTCCAAGGCCTCGTATCTAATTATGACTCTTCCAAAAAAAATAGATAAAATATATGAGAGCTCGATAAAAATGGATGGCCATGATTTTATAACAAACCTATAGAAAGACATGATCGATCGATGACATTATGAAGGTTGCGGGAAGTTCGTTGTGGCACTTTTCTAGAGGAGGCTTTTGTACAGCATTGAATTCTAAGGATGATGATGTGATGATTATTTTGTTAATTCGTAAAGTTTGTCAGTTTCACATAGTTTAAAATCACGCGGACTCGTTAATTAAAAAAAAAAACACGCTCACTGCTATATTCCCCATTATGGACACCCGCAGATACCTACATACTTAGAGCTTAGATCGTTATTTAGAAGATACAATATTTTAACGAAGATTTTGTTTGTAGGAAGGTACTTTTGTAATGTTACTAAGCATGGATGAGATGTTTAGAAATAAATTATGAATCACGCACGTGGCACCTGTATCCTATCTGCAGGGATAATAGAGCAAATGTTACCTTGTTGCTAGGTAAGTTATCTATTCCTTAGACCCATTGCGCTCTGTAGACATTCAATAGTATAATAATGAGGACGTTCTATATTTATTACTCAGGTTTTATATTTTTCTTTTTCACCACTATTGTGTACGTAAATTGTTGCAGTAAATATCCGTTAATGTACTACAGAATCGGCCATGAACCTAAATAGTGAACAAAGAGTTTAATAAAGTTGTTCATATCACTAATTGATTTATGTTTAAGTTGGAGACAGATAGATAAATCATATATAAATACGCTTCCATTTAAATTAAAATTTTACCCAGTTTTGCTATGGTTCGACGAAGATCTTAGTCTTGGCAAAACACCGATTGGATTTAGTATAATAACATTTTATCATTGATGCAAGGTAAGGTTTAACGTTAGAAAGTTATAGGCATAATCTTTAATTAAAATATCGTAAGTAGGAAATATAATTGTTACTTAAGACAGTTTTTCAGTTTGTTTGAAACTGTACGAAAAGATATCAAGTATGTAGGTAGTTAGAGACAGAAAGTAAAACAGATATAAAAAAAAACCTACGAATTTTGTTTCGTCATGCGCATAATATACAGAATTTTATTACCTTTGTTAGTACATGAAAAAATAATAATAATAATTAAATTTAATCATTTTTTCACACAATGTCATCTAGCCACAAACTAAGCATAGCTTGTATTATGATACCTTTTTTTTGTAAATACATACATATTATACATAGAAAATATCCAGACCCGAGACAAATATTTGCAGATCATATAAACATTTGTCCCGCGGCGGGAATCGAATCCGCAACCTTCTGCGTCTCAGGTAGGACTTCGCCCACTGCGCCACAGAGGTCTAATTTACATTATGAGTGATTAACTTTTTAAGACCAAACAATATTACTCGTAACTGTTCCTTACTAATATAATAATCAATAAAACATTGACCTTTTAGATTATTAATCAAAACAACTAAGATAGGTACCTACTACAGTACAAATTGTCTAAATGGAATTCGTTATCATTAACATTATCAGTATCACTGACCCGTTTTGTAATGCTAATACCTACCTATTATAGGTAATTTTATTTCGAGATAAACCCTGATGTGACCATTGAAATCGGTAGGTTCAGAAGTGGAAGTTTCCTGAAGTTTATCACATGAATTGTGACTCGAAATCAAATTGATGTTTTTGTTATGGCCGAAGTTATTTTTGACGAGCCCAGGGAAGGTTTGGTTTTGAAGGTTAGCCAAGAAGTTTCCCCTTTTCAAATTTTCGACTAATAACCATTTTGTTGGGTGTTATTGGGGAGCTGGCAGCCCAGCTGCCATTTTTATTTTTTAGAATTTTTTTCGTGCGAAATTCATAAATATTAGCATCATCTAGTCCACTGTTGGACATAGGTTTGACAAGGAGTGACAAGACGTGCAATCTTGGGCTACCTCCATCCTTTCCGCAACCGTAATATCAAGTAATATTTGCTAACTATGAAGCTAAAATAAATACATGTAGGTATTTGAATACTAAAGAAAACAGAAGTACATGAAGCATGAAGAACTTTGTACCTATTGAAATTAGGTACAAGTTCATCAAAGTCAATAGGTGGCAATAGGCAGTTAAAGTCGGCTTTTATAAATTGAAATCAAAAGGATTAAAAAAAATATTAACTTATGAACTAATAAATAAACACCCAACAGTCTCATACTTAGTCTAGATAGGATTCCCTGTATTGTAGGTATCCGGAACTACAAGTACCACAATACCTAGGCCCGGAATAAATATCTGCAGGAATTCAATCCGCACCTCGTGTTGGCCGCAGCTTTAGTGTGGTGGCACAAATATATCTATTTAAAATGTCATGGTTCATCGGGTACATACACTGCGTCGTCGGGTTAATGGGCATACCAGCATTTTATTTATTGAAATATCCATAATTCAGGTATTCGGCGACCGTCTCTTCGGCTCATGGAGTTGGGTGATACCAGTGTTTGTGGCTCTCTCCACATTCGGCGGTGTGAACGGAGTGCTGTTCACGTCGGCGAGGTTGTTCGCGACGGGCGCGCAAGAGGGACACATGCCAGCTTTCTTCTCGCTCTTTCATATCGAGAAGCAGACTCCTATACCTTCTCTTATTTTTACGGTAAGTTACAACATACTTCAGCATCAACAGACGTTCTCTATCCCTCCTTATTATAATAAATTTACCATATCAACAACAGCCTGTAGACGTCCATTGCTAGGACTCCCCCAAAGTTTCATGAAGAACGATCGTGGTCCACCTTTGAAGTGTCATCGGTCCATCGATCGGGTCGACATTCAAGAACCTTTCTTCCCTGGCGGTTGTCCTTCGACTTACAACCGCCGCCGGCAACGAGTTACATTCAAATGCTGTTGAAAGTTGATGAAAGTAGAAACCACTTGAGTACGGAAAGATTGGACGGCGAATGAGCGTAGAGAGCCAGTCGGAAAGGGTTATTAAATGTAGGTGCCGGGATGAATTTAAAATAATATGCTGATGTTTTAAAATTGAAAAATGAATTTGATTGAAAATTATTTATTTGCAGCTAAAAGAAAAACAACAGTTTACAATAAAAGGACCACCATCAAGCTATATAACGAAACATATAAGGCAAAGTTAAATATAGAGAACTTTTTATAATTTGAAGTATTCAATGGATATACTTCCTAAATATTATTATAACTATTAGGTAGGTTAAATAAGTAGGTACTATTTTTAGTTTGTAGAGTAATTGTGTGATTGTGAAACGTCATTGTTGATTGTATGTGAGCAGATTCTTCCGATAACTAGAATGTATATTTATTTCCAGTGTTTGGTCTCACTCCTAATGCTGACGACAAGCAACGTGTTCGATCTCATCAACTACTTCTCACAAACGCTCTGGTTGTCCGTCGGAGCGTCAGTTGTAGGCATGCTGTGGCTGCGACGGACCAAGCCGGATATACCGCGCCCCATCAAGGTCAACCTCATCATACCCTACGTATTTCTCATAGCCATCGGCTGTTTAGTCGTCATACCGGCTATCAGGAAACCGAAGGATACCGCTATAGGAGTCGCTATCCTCCTATCAGGGATACCGGTCTACTATGCGTGCGTCAAATGGCAAAAACCGAAATGCTATGACGCATGCTCCGGGAGCATTTTAAGGTTCCTACAAAAAATATGTTCGTGCGTGTACGTCGAATCGCTCGAGAAAATGTCGAATTGAACGACTTTCTGGTCGGATTGGACGAAATTGACTTCCACTTACGTGGATGATGAAATTGATGCATCGAATCAGTTGTTAAGGACCAATATACGCTTGTTGTGAATAGAACGCTTATTTAAATTGTTTTGTTACCGTCCTGATTTAAAATGTGATTGAATATTCATTAGCGGAGTTGAGTTACTGATTTTAATTACCACTGTGTTGGCTAGCTATATTTTTAACGAGCCGGCTGCGACGTAAGAGGTGCGGGTTCGATTCCCGTTGCGAGACAAATATTTGCGTGATCTGAAAATATTTTCTGGATATTGTGGTATCATGGTACTCGTAGTTTCTGATGTTGGGTGTTATTTATTATAGGTACCTACTATAACTCAAACAACGACATACACATATACAAAAATATATCTATATATGTGCAATAATGCGTTGTAATTGGTTGTATAATCGTGAATCACCGTGATATTGTTACCAATTCAGTATTCACAAAATTCAGTTGTTTGCGTTCTAGTTATTTATTTTTTCACAAGAGACAATATTTTGTAAGTAGTTAATGATTATTACATACTTTTCAAATATTCTCGAAATATTATGACTTTGCTCTCTGTTAATTGGTAGATAGATATGCATTTAGATTATAAGTATGTAGATTACTTATATGGGTCAAACATTCCTACAAAGCATTGTTTAAAAATGTATTTACTTAATGATGTTTTCAGCTATTTACTTACTTATTTATACTATATTGTACATGATTTTTAACGATTTTACATTTATATACCACTGTACAATATAACTTAAGGAGTACTTTGATTTTCGTTGGCAAAGAAAATGACTGATGAGCTTAAGTATTTATATTTTATGATGCAGCTGTCCAAACGAAATCAAAGCCTATGTAAGCGACCAGATTATATAATATTATATTCTTATTATATAATAACATTGTACCTAATATAGTTTGAAATATAACCGTTTTACTCGAAATTAAAGCATTATCTATTCGATTTAAATACTTAGTTTTATTTTGATAAAATCGTTTGTTTCGGTAGGTATCATTAAGGTACGGTAAAAATAAATTAATATAGAGAAACAAATGGTATGGTTACTTACATAAAAACTAAAAACTGCCTAAACTTGTAACCGTCAAAAAACGTCAATATTTTGAAACGTCAGTTATACAAACTGCTCTAGTTTGTTTATCATCAAATAAAATAATGCAATTTTTAAAGATTTTATCAACAAATTCATTTTCTACAGTGCGCAGGTTCTCGAACGTTTCGCCGCTTTACGCGGCCAAATGGTTTCCAGACACGGAGTTCGTGCAACAGTTCAATGGCTCCGTCATGTATCCTAACGAAACCACCAATAAATACTACAAAATATTCTACAACTCTAAACTAAGCCCTGTTGAGAGAAAGATCAGGAATATGTGGCTCAACTTCGGGCCGCAACACCCCGCCGCGCACGGCGTCCTGCGCCTCATACTGGAACTAGACGGAGAAAACGTCGTCAGAGCGGATCCACACATCGGCTTCCTGCACCGAGCCACAGAGAAACTAATGGAATACAAACATTACAACCAGAGCCTGCCCTACATGGACCGCCTTGACTACGTCTCTACGATCTCCAACGAAATCGGTTTCTCTCTAGCCGTCGAAAAGCTCCTCAACATAGAAGCACCGCCCAGAGCCAAAGCCATCCGCGTCCTTTGCAACGAGCTTTGCCGCATAGCGAACCATCTCCTCAATGTATCCGGGACCATTCTAGATGCCGGAGGTATCACGCCTTTCTTTTGGATGTGCGAGGAGCGTGAGAAGATCTACGAGCTGTTTGAAAGGTTGTGTGGTGCTCGAGTACACTGCGCGTACGTGCGGCCCGGCGGCGTCTCCCAGGACATACCTATCGGGTTCATGGATGACGTCCACGAGCTGTGCATGAAGCTTGGGGAGCGTTTTGATGAGACCGAGGATGTCGCTACAGGAAATAGACTGTACTACGCCCGGACAGCCGGGATAGGAGCAGTCAGTGCACATGACGCTATCAGCATGGGGTTCACGGGCCCTATGCTACGATGTACGGGAGTCAAGTGGGATCTGCGCGTTTCGCATCCCCACGACGGCTATGACCTTTACGACTTCGACGTGGTTATAGGAACTTTTGGGGACAGCTACGATAGACATCTCCTGAGATTTGAGGAGATGCGTCAGTCATTGAGAATTATAAATCAAGTTATCGATACGATGCCCGAGGGAGAAGTCAAGACTGACGATTCGAAAATATGTCTACCTTCACGGAAGGAGATGAAAACTTCAATGGAGTCGCTCATTCATCATTTCAAGCTCTGCACCGAGGGGTATCCCGTGCCGCCGGGGGCGACGTACACGGCTATAGAGGCGCCGAAAGGCGAGCTGGGACTGTACATGGTGGCCGACGGCACGTCCAAGCCGTATCGCGTCTTTATCAGACCATCTTCATATACTCACCTCATGGGAGTCTCTGTTATGGGCCCAAAATTGATGCTGGCTGATATAGCAGTTCTCATTGCTACAATAGATATTGTATTCGGTGACATCGATCGTTGACGCTCTGTAAGCGTTACTTATTCTTTAGGGACCTATTTATACTTTTACATATTGAAATAAATAATTAGATACGCACCTACCTATCTTAAGCCTGGCTATTTTGCAAATTCTAATTAAGTACCTATCTACTACACTGATACAGTTTTTAATCCTTTTCATGTCTTTCTCATTAATCTAAAAGGCAGTATCTAAAATCCCAGGGGGAACATGATAGTAAACCACCTGAGTTAAAGGTGCATAAAAAATAAAAAACGCAGTGTCGGCGCCTGTATCATAATAAATATCATATTTGTTGAAATCACAGGCTACTAGTTGAGGATGGGTAAAATATGCTAACGCATGTTGAAATGATTAGTCTCTCAAAATATCGAAAGTTTTTACTCAACGTTTAATCACGTCTTAAAGAACTTTAAGTAAATTACATTGCTTAAAGTAGGCTGGCTTAAAGCAACATTTCTTTCAGACTCTTGAGGCGTAGCGTTACATTCTCTTTGATTTTGAGTAGGTCGGTAGTGTTTCAGTATTTGGCCGTGAATCTAGTTAAAATAAAGAACTAACTTTTTGTTGCATCGCCGTCGTATGTTTGCGTTTGCCATAACAAAGTTAGGATGTTATTGCAAGTTTTATAACCACATCAATTTTGGTCTCTTTCAACTTTTTCACTCAATTAATTGTATCTATCCTCTGTCTACACCATTATTACATTCTCATTAATCGTCTATCAAACAATACCTAAACTTGTGAGAGAGTGAGAGGTAACTTGGAGTGATTCACAATCCACTTTCTACTGCTAGGCTAGAGTAATTGTTGTTCTGTGGCTAGGCCTCCCTAGTGCCTACCTACTAGAAGTAGGTCATACTAGGTAAATCGTGAGCATAGCTAGCCTTTATAAGTACCTACCTACCTGTTACAATTCATTTGGTAGAAAATATCGTTAGATATTTATTGTATTATATATTATAGTATATTATATCTAGTAGGTAGATATAATTATTTATAACGCAGTACCTACTTATGCCAGTGTTACTGGTAACGCGTACCTTTTTGAAAAGTAGGTATCAAAGTTTGCCACTGCATGATAGGTAATGAAATCGATAAAAATAAAATAATTAAGTAAGTAATTTCCTTCCCATTAAACATTTGCATAAAACATTCTGCAAATTTTTATAATACGTACCTACTTACTTACAAAAACGTCTTCGTCTTTTGTTTTGACCAAAGGCGGGCACACTACGTCTGTCAGTCTAAAGTATATGTTCTAGGGTGTTCTAGGTTTATTTCTGAGAAATTTACGCAAGAAATACCTATTACATTACTGATAATATAGGCAGTAGTAGAGCTCCTTGTGAAGAGGTCATCCAGGGAAGGGTCATTCCCACTCAATGTAAATATTTTCCCTCTAAATCCCACGAAATACCTAGTTTAATAACAATTTAGCTACCTACTTATTTTGTTTCAATCAATCCCACGGTACATAATACAATACCATGTATGGAATTTATAATTTGGAGAACAATAGATTTGGCATTGGTGGGAATGATCCCCGGGGAAGTACTACCGCCATACTTATTTCTGCCGCCAAACAGTAATGCTCCCATTGCTGTGTGCTGTGTGAAATTACAGGCATTATGAGACTTCGCCCGTTATGTAATAGGGTCGGCAACGTGCGAGTGATACCTCTGGCACTGCCTCTGGTATACCTAGCAAGTGTCCATAGGTTACGGTAACCGCTTACCAACAGGCCGTACCTACGCTTGTTTGCCACTTTAGATGTATAAAAAAACAAAAAAATATATATTTTGTGATACGATTGACTGACTACATAATTTCAATTCACTAGTTATTACATATTGGTATTGTTTTAAAAATATATCTCGCACCTACCTAGGGCTGCATCAAAAATCTTTAATCTGTGGGGCTGCCATCTGGCAACCCGAACGCAGATGTTCGGGTGGGCGATCACACTAACTCATGGCTATCGAGATGGCAATCAATTTCGTCACTAGTTCCTTATTTTAATGGCCCATCCATCCAAAAAACGGAACGTCCAATATGAGACCAATTTTGTTCATTCGCATTGTCCATCTATGGCTCATTCAGCTTACAAATTAGCGTGATACGATTCGTCTCATCCGATGATACCAGCCATGGGAAATTAGTGTGATCGCCCCGCTGGCCGGCATTCGTCGGGATTCTCCCGACATTTCATATGATGTCCCGACCCCCGATGACCCCCGACAAAATACAAAATCTCCCGATTAACTAATTATGCACAAATAATGTTTAGTTTTTTGTTGGCTATTGGTTTTAAAATAAAAAAATATTTACTCATAAATCACCGTTTAGTATCTGCAACTACATAGTTATCTGTTGTAAGTACTATGATATTGTTCTTGATTGATTCTGTATTAGATACAGTAGCTAAACTAAATTTAAACTGTCGCTCTCTTTTACTTATAGTGCAAGCAAGAAAGAGCTACAATTTTAGTGCTGTCAAATTAGTCAGATTTAAGTTTTCCATACCTACAAATTTAGTCGTGATTTCAAAACATGCTGACTATAAACACGAAGAAAAGCGGGCACGTAAATTCTTGCCATTTCTTTCTTGCGTACGCTATCAGTAAAAGAGAGCGATAGTTTAAATTTAGTTTAATTAGTGTACTACAGAATCGAGGCCTATGGCCTACTATATATAATACTATACTAGGTATATACCTCACCTCTACTTCTAGCTATTTCTTTGGGAGACCGTATTGTCCAATTTCTTGAGTCCCTATATTGTACGTCCATGGAATGCACAACCATGGAAAGTACACCCCTGGAAAGAACAGCCAGTATTACAAACCATTCGTTTCAAATACATACTTGCTTTGTAATACTGGGCGTACATTCCTGGGCGTGCATTCTCTACACGTGTTGAACTTGTACGGCCAGTTTTGTACAACCCTGGAAAGCACAGTTGTGGTATACGAACCAATTTCATGCTCTGTTTTCATATGCGTGTGCTATCAAGAGGCAAGTGCTGTGTTGCCATAGTATTTTATGCTATTAGTAAATTAATATCAGTAGATGAGTTATTTATTTAGATTTTTACAGACAAACTAACCGGTTGATTAAATTTATTTTGAACCCAAGTTTGTTGGGTAAAGTTCGCATAGCAATCCTCATTTTCTGGGTGGTAATTAAAAAAAAACCTCATAACCTAACCTATCCAAGATGGGTTTGCCTAGGAAGGATTTTTCAGGCCAATATTTACTTATTGTTTGCATTACTTATCAATGCCAACTCTTGGTTGAACATTATTAGAACTTGCTCAGTGCAAACAAGGCCCGTCCTCGTCATGCGACTACTTCGCATCGACCAATGAGAGCTCAAGGATATTGATGAATTCTCGACCAATGAGCGTCGAGAATATTGGTTCGTAATACGGGGCGTACATTCCAGGGGTTTGCAATACCGTCATGTGTTTAGTTTGTACGGAGCGTATTGTACGACCATGGAAAGCACACCCAGATAATTCAAACCGAATGGTAACAACCATACTGGCTGTACTTTCCAGGGGTGTGTTTTCCATGATTGTGCTTTCCGTGGACGTAAAATAGTACGGTCTCCCCCTTGATAGCACTCGCACATGAAAACAGAGCATGTAAGTGGTTCTTATTCTAGGGTTGTACAATACTGGCCGTACAAGGTCAACACGTGTAGGGTATGCACAACCAGGAAATTACGTAGTCAGTAATTGAAACAAATATAATATGGTTTATAATACTGGCTGTACTTTCCAGGGTTGTGTATTCCATGGACGTACAATACAGAGACATTTTTTTTCTGTGTCATTGTGATAGGTATAGTTGGCGTTGATTTGTGTTGTTGTGTATTTTACAGCAAAATATTGTTATTATCCTTGTGAGATTTATTTCATTTTAGTGTACCTAATACATATTTACATAATAAATTGTGATTGTTTAGGAACTAAACTTCTAAATTGATTTAAAAAACTTAGATTTGTAACTGGAAAACTCTGGGTTCTTCAATCATGCTAAAATTAGAAATAGTATCCTCTAGAATAATAGATGGGTTTGAAAACGAGAAAAAGTTTGTTGCATACATGGTGCAAGTCAGACAAGACTCCACAGAGAACAAGGTATTTGATTCGGATCCAGCTAATGTGGAGAGGCGCTACACCCACTTTTTGGACCTTTACAATGGTTTGAAGAAGGAACAGTCTGTAATGCAAAATATAAATTTCCCCAGAAAGGTAAGTCACATCTCGAAATAGTGGTTAAGGGTTTGGTTCAAAACAATATTTTTCAAGGGAAGTAACATGACTACTCATTTTCGATCCTCACTGAAAATAAAAGTAAACAGTGTCAGTCTACCTACTCTATCAATTGAGGAGTTCCTTTGTCCACCTTCTCTCATTATGCATCATGATCATCATTCTCATCATTCTCATTATCAGCTCACTTTGACCATATTATAATTTCATTGTTCATGAGTCATGCTAATGCTAACAAAGAAGCTAAGCAACCAATTCTTGTGAACAATAGTGTCCTAGTTTCTGTTTCTCATTATCACTAACCTACCTTAAATTCAATTAGCATCATGTTGTTATCATTACTTTGCAAATGTCTTTGAATTTTAAGTACTTATGGTCATTTTAACTTGGCTATCCTGAAATTAGCTGAGATATTGTGAAATTTACTTGTTATCACTGTATGAGGTAGAAAATTGTCTACCAAGATGTAGCAGAACTCCTTATGAAAGAGCTCCTTAGGGGAAGTACTACCACAGACCTATTTCTGCAACCGAGCAGTAATGCTTGCATTGCTGTGTTCTGATTTGAAGGTTGCTACTTGCTATTTATCGAACTACTTACCATCTAGATGAGATGTGTAGATTTTGATAAAATCATAATGACCTAGCAGATTACTTACAGAAATTAAACATGAAGTATGTAGGCGTGTTCATCCAAATCCCTAATGTTGTATTAAGTAATACAGAGTAATTTTTCCAGTTGCCTGTCAAAAAGCTTGTCTGAAAACAACATTCTTTCATGTGCCCCTTAAAAAACTCAATTTTTGACTGATAAAAATTACCAAACCAACTATTAAAGAGTTTTTTTAATGAAAACATTGTCCTAACTTAACTTTCTTTAATATAAATATGTACCTCAATTTTGTGCAACATCTCTTCCATGTCTGTTTGCCATTTGCTATTTGACCTCCCTCACCCTCAGCCTTTTTCAATCCTTCCAGCTAGATTCACATTCCTTCCTCCAGTGCATGTGCTGCCTGCCTCTGTTTCGAGGTATCATGCAGTGTTTTGCTCCATTTGTTCAGGCCTTTCATTGTATGACCAGTCCAGCTCCACAATTTGACATTAGTATTTACTCAGTGAGTTACTGATTTTGTAACTCTCTTCTCTTTTTTTACAGATAGTAGTGGGTAACTTCGATCCAAGTTTAATATCAGCCAGATGTGCAGCTTTTGAGTCATTGCTGAGCTATGTAGTGAGTGAGTCACGGCTGCGGGATGCACCAGCCACAAGGGCGTTCTTCCATGACCCTGAGTTGAATGAGGCTAAGAGGCTTATCAGCGAGGGCAAGTTTGATCAGGCACTTTCCGTGATGGAGACTAGTTTTAAACTACTTAATAAGGTAATTCTATTCTTTTAAAATACCTGGGGCCTAATTCTAATTCTAATTCTAAGTGGGGGAACCAAGGTCTGCACTGACGTCCCGCATTGGGGTGTATTGTGCATTATCCCCCTTCTAACCTGACCCCAACCAGCCCAACTCCTTGAAGTAACGGAGAAGGACTCTGGGTTGATGACAGCAGTGTTCCAGTGTCCCTGATCTCTTGTCAGTTAGTGATGACGGATCGCATGAGTTCATAAGCTCTTGCAGTCCCGTTTTCGACCTGACTTCATTTGTGGCGGTGCAGTGTATTACCACATGCTCCACAGTCTCTTCAACCTGGAGGCAACCTCGACAGAGTCCACTATCCGTGGCCCCTGTCTTAAGGAGATGGTGATTCAGATCACAGTGTCCCGTGATGATGCCCACCATCATCCTCAGGTCGTCGCGTTTCATTTTTAGTAAGGTGTTCGTTATTTTACGATTTTTTGTCGGTAGCAACGTTTTTGTATGTTTGCAGTCCGGTCGTTGATCCCATATTTTCTGGTGCTCCTTTTCGGAGTTAAGTTTCAGCCTGTTTTTTATTTCTGCCGTTGTAGGGCTAGATAGGCTGATATCGTCTGGGGTTGGAGTAAGTTTGGCTCCTTCCTTCGCCAAGGAGTCGGCTTTATCGTTATCTGGACAGTTGCCGTGTCCTCTTGTCCATCTTATTGTTACCGTGTGTTTTTCAGCTAATTTTTGGAGCGCATTGTGGCACTCTACTACGGATTTCGATCTGGTGTCAGGTCTGCCGAGTGCGTTGATGAGTGATGCGCTGTCTGTTGTAAAGATTAGCTGTGTAGGTGGGTTTTCACTTGATATGGTTTCAGTGGATGGTAATATTTCTGTGGCTGCCAGGAGGAGTCCTATGGTTTCCGCCTGGAATGCCGTGGTTGTTTTGTTTAGGGCTTGTGCTCTTGATAGTCCAGTCTCGGGGCAGTAGAAGCCACAGCCTGCCCCTGTATTGTTTTTGGCACCATCTGTGTAGATGTGAAGGGCAGAGGGTGTTAGAGGGTCCTTACCCTTCGTTACCTCTTGTGTAGCAATTTGGTATCTCTTGTTAGTTAGATATGTTGTAGCTATTCTATCTGTACCTCTGGTGGCTTCTGGGATAATGGTTATAGCCTTGTCCAGTATTTTGCAATGATTTGTTGTATTGACATTGCCTTTCCATTGATTTGTGGATTTTATTCTCAGAGCTGCTGCCATAGCTTCCTGTTGTATGTGTACATGAAGTGGTATCAGCCCTAATATTATGTCTAGTGCTGCTGATGGAGTAGATTTTGCACATCCACTGATGAGCGAACATGCCATTCTTTGAATCTGCTGCAGTTTGTTTACTGCCGTAATTAAGTTGGTTCGTGGCCACCATACCACGGCGCCATATGTTAGCACTGGTCGGACCATGACAGTGTACATCCATAGGCAGAGTTTGGGTTTTAAGCCCCAGTCCTTGCCGACCGCGCGGGTGCACTGCCATAGTACGTTTGTTGCTTTAGTAGTGGCGTGGTCGAGCTGTTTACTCCAGTTGAGTTTGCTGTCCAGCCATATGCCTAGGTACTTGACCTCTTTGCTGAAAGCTAGTTCCTTACCACAAAGAGAAGGCAGTACTAGTTTCGGCAATTTTAGCTTGCGAGTGAATAGCACGAGTTCTGTTTTGTTGGGGTTGACAGATAGACTGTGCTTGAGGCACCAGGCTTCCACGATTCGGAGTGCTTTCTGCATCTTCTCACATAGCGTGGATTCAAAGAGCCCCGATATCATGATTGCTAGGTCGTCAGCGTATGCGATGGTCAGTATACCGTCTTTGTTAAGTGTGTCCAGAAGTTCATTAGCTACAAGCACCCATAGGAGGGGGGATAGTACTCCTCCCTGTGGGCAGCCTTTGGTAACCCTACATCGCGTGACTTCTGAACTATCTGTGAGGGCTGATCTGTTTGCGAGCATTTGTGTTATCCAAGTATTAAGGTTTTCATTGACGCCTTGGTTCCTTAGGCCTTTTTCAATGCTAGAAAAGGTCGTTTTATCAAAAGCTCCTTCTATGTCTATGAATGTGACCAGACAGGATTGTTTGCTCTCTAGTGCACTTTCAATCTTATGAACAACATGATGTAGAGCTGTCTCAGTTGATTTGCCTGATTGATAGGCGTGCTGATTTTTGTTAACCGGATTTGCGACTAGTGGCCCGCTACGAATGTGCCTGTCACATAGTCTTTCTAAGGTTTTTAGTAGGAAGGAGCTCAGACTGATAGGTCTGAACGACTTTGGTTGCGTGTAGTCAGATTTGCCAGGTTTTGGAAGAAATACTACTTTTACTTCCCTCCATGAGTGAGGGATATATTTCCAGGCAATGCAGCTCCTGTAGATGGCTGTTAGAGTTGCCTCTATTTTGGAGAGATTCCATTGCAGAAGGGCTGGAAAGATTCCGTCGGTGCCGGCAGCTTTGTAGGGCTGAAAGGTTCTTACTGCCCATACCAGAGCTTCCTCCGTTACTATAGATTCGGCCAGTTCCCAGTCTGCTTTTTGGGGAGTATGATCATCGTGCGTCTTCCAGTTTGTATTTTCACTCATTGTGCAATCAGGAAAATGCGTTTTCAGCAAGAGCTCAAATTGTTCTTGTTCAGATGCCGTATAAGATCCATCCGGTTTTTTGAGAGAACCCAGTTTGATCTTTGTGTCTTTTGAAAGTATTTTGCTCAGGCGAGCCGTTTCACTCTGTGATGCAATAGAGCTGCTGTATCTCTTCCAAGAGTTGTTACGGCTGCGTCCTATTTCATGTTTGAGGTTCTGTCTCGCTACTTTGTAGTCTCTCCAGTCTTCATCATTGTTGGTGTTCATCGCTCTGTTAAAGTGGTGTCGCACCTTCTTTCTGAGTTTGGTGAGGTCATTGTTCCACCATTTGTCTTTACGATGTGCGATCTTATTGCTTTCTGTTTTGAGTGGACAGGACCTTTCAAAGCTGGTCATTACGTTACTGACCAATGATGTGAGTTCCTTTTCTATTTCCAAAGGCGTAAGTTTTGCTGTGGGTTCAGTCCTCGGCAGCGCATCTAAAGCCTTGTTTAAAAGTTCCGCAAAGATATTTGTGTCCGTTTTCTTTGGGTTACGATATGTGCGGGGTTTGATCTCACCTGTCTCCAGGTTGAATCTGATTCGCCTGTGATCTGCACATGATGCCTCATTGGTGGCAACGTGCCAGTTGTTGATGTGTTCTGCAATAGTTTCGGTGGCTATTGTAATGTCTACTATGGTCCGGGCCCAGGATGTTACAAACGTTGGTTCCGAGCCTCTGTTTAGAATGCTGAGGTTGTATCTCAGGATAAAGTCCAATAGATCTTTTCCTCTGTCGTTAGTATTTGGACACCCCCACACAGTGCTGTGAGCGTTGGCGTCGCAACCTACGATACAGTCGGTTTTGTGTGTATTACAGTAGAGGATTAGCTCCTCAAGTTCCTGAGGTGGTGTATCGATTCCACCGTCCATGTATACGGAGGCTATGAGGATAGTATTAAGCTTACCTTCTAGTCCGGTTTCAATTTTCACCACAGTGAGGTCATCCGTACACAGATGAGTTACCAGTGATGCTTTGAGCGCGTTCGGTACGTAAATAAGCGTTCTTGTTTTATTTTGAACTGGTGGAGTAAAGACATTACCTCTGAGGGCATTGAAACCTACCCTTCCTCGGACGATGTACGGCTCCTGGACCAGTGCTATAGTGTTGGGTTCTTCTTCGAGGGTTCTTCGCAGGGCGGCAAACCCAGTGATACTGTGCTGGATGTTGGCTTGGATGATGTTTATTTTACTACTCATATCTGACCTGTCTGTTTTTCCAGTCCCAGAATGGGTTGGAGTGTTTGTATTTTGGATGTTGATTCGAGAACCCTTAGAGAGCATTATGACATGAGGGGTGGGGGGGGAAGGATTGTTTGGGGGGGTGTGGGATAGTCGTTACCGACTGCCCTACTGTTGTGAGTGGGAGCTCCCTGGGGAGGCGATAGACCGTTCTACCTCCATGAGGGGCGCTGGCGAGAAAAGATTAAGGCATGAAATGCCCCCAGCAATTTCCCCACCAGCGTCACCCAGTAGCAGTTCTATCTCGTCCTGAGAGAGCTCCCCTCCGCCTATACCGAGGTCGTTCTCCGTAGCACCTGACGAAGACTCCGCTCCAGGTTCGCCGCTGCTTGCGCAGGGTGTCTCCGGGGCGGGCGCCACGACAGGTACTTTAACGTCTCCTACTCTCGGTTTCCTAATCAGAACAAAGACTGTCGCCATTTTGTACGTCAGTCTGTACTTCGTTTTTTTGAGTGCCTCGATCTCCTCCAACGGGATTCCAAAAACCATGACATTATTTGTCGTTTGTTCGTCTTTTTGGATCCGGTGGGCGAAGATCGGCCATGTTTCTATATGGAGGTGGTCGTTGTAGAACGATAAGAAGTCTCTAATCGACTCCCCATCGCCCTCATAGTCTGGAACGACCACAACTCCTTTGTGATACCGGGGCAGCTCGTGTTCCTGTACTACCCTGTAACCACCGGAACCCGACCAGAGGCCTGGAAGATCTTTGACGACGGAAGCCAGCCAGGATAGGGAAAATTCATCCTTGGCTTCTACCCTCAAGCCTCCGTGGGCCAGCCTGGGCATCGACGTGAAGCCCGGCTTGGCGCACCCTCGATTTCGGCGATTCTCAAGGTAGTACTCTACCGTATGCTGCTCCAGCCTATTCCTGAGCATCGTGGCGCGGAGGTCATCCATGTGTATGCCGGATCTGTCAGTAATCACCACCCTTAGATGGGACTTCGCAACCGCGGCATACGACATGTTTGTCTCCGCGCCATTGACCTCTTGCTCCTTGTGCTCTGCTCTCATTGTGGCGCACACAGCTACGGAGCCGCCTTCCAGGCGCACCTTCTTTTCCACTGCCGCGGTTGAAGGCGACACTAGGTCCGAGCTCCTTTGCCGTTTGGCACTACGAGAGCAATCACTGTCTGCCGATACACAAGATGTCGGGTTGGTATCCGGGTTGCTGTCCAGCTCTTTGCCCTTTCGGCCTTTTCCTGTGCCCTTTCCTTTTGCAGGTCGGGGCTCTGTAAAGGTCTCCAGACTTCGGATGCTTGACTGCTGCCCTCCTACCTCCCGTGACATCATTGATTTGTGGGTTTCTGGTGTGCTGCCAGTATTTGGATTTGTCGACCGAAGCCGCCCAGCCTCCTGCAGTGATAGGCCAGTCTGTCCTTCCTTGCCCAGTCCCAGCAAATGGGTGTCGGGCTCCAGAGTGATTTGGCTTGCCGCCGCTGGAGGAGGGGGCCTCACCTCGACTGTTGTGGGGCGCGACATGATTACACCGACCGCCGGCGCCAAGTCCGACACGCCAGGTGGGTACAAGGTGCCCTCCAGTTGTCGCCTCTTGAGCTCGTTCACCAAAGTGGCGTTGAGCTTACGGCGTTCTCTCCTTAATTGTTTGCGGCGATCTGCGCCGCTCTTGTAGACCTTACCTGTTGACAGGGTACCTGTCGGCGCGGAAGGCACCTCGGTGCCCTGCCCTTTACCAACATCCTGCACAGCACCGCCGATGTTCACCGCCGCCGCCATGCTGTTCGTTGCCGTTTGCGCCGTTGCCTCGATCTTCGCCGCGTTCTTCTTCTTCCTCTTCGGCTTCCTCTTCTGCACTGGTCCGGTCAGGTCCTGCACCGAGGAGGATGAGGCGGTAGGCACCACGTCTGCCCTGGTCCCAGTAGCAGCTGCAGGAGGCGGGGCCTGGGGTACCACCCCGCCGCCGCCTTCGGTAGCCAACTTGACACTCATTGGCCCGGAAACCGATGAGCGCCGGGCGCCGGCCGGGTCGCATGGCATCGTAATTTCGTACACTTTGCTTTCCATTATATATAAACTGAGTAATGAGGGGTTTTGTTATTATTTTCTGGAACAGAAAAGAAGGTTAGCGGGGCACAGTAGTTGTCGTCGATGCCGTCGCCCACTTGGCATCGCCCCATCTTTTTGGTGAAGCGGGGAAGGTGGAGGCGGGATAAGAGGGTGCCTTCACCCCCATCACCATGGTTCTGGGCCACCGGAGGGAAAAAGGAGAGGAGGGGAAAAAGGGGGGGGGGCTGCGGCGCTCGGCGTGTGATGCTGAGAGCCGCAGAAGTGAGGATAACAGTCCACCATATCATTACATCTTGATTGGTGAACCGTATCCGTGCAAAGTTCGTCTGGTGGTTTTGGTTACGTCTATTTCCGAGTGAATTAGACCAATAACAGGGAGGCAACCACGTGAAGGTTTCCCCACCAGGCTTGCCTTAGGGATCAGCGACTGTTGCGCTACATACTCCTAAGACCATTCGCGCCCTACCCGTCTTGAAGAGACGAGTAGGGAAGGCCTGTATCTATGCTAAGCAAGCGGCTGACTAAGGGAAGCTGAGAAAGCAGAAACGGCAAGCTAGGCAAAGCAACTATTAAAACATAGACACAAACCCCTCCCTACATAGACACAAACCCCTCCCTGGGGCCTAAGTCATCAAGTCTTAGAGCACTTTTGAAATATCTTGTACCGTCTGTGACTGTAAATGACATTAAACATTTTTGAGCCAGGTTTTTTAAGTATAAAGTTTAAACTATTTCACTTAAACTGGTATTATTTAGAGGTTGAATCATGCTTGAGTTGTCAGAATTTGTGTTTTTATAGACTGAAGTCCCTTTAATTGATTTATTGCCCTGACACTATTGGTATGCATGATTAATTGCTGTGTAGGCTAGATAGCACTATCAAACTTTATGGGAAAAAACATAATTATTTGTGGTTGCAATTTAAATGTGACTTACTTTAATTTTAGTATGAGCAGGATAGAAGATAAGTGGCTAGTAATTCCCCTTACCAATCCATCTTTTGGATTACAGTCAGTCATGTTTTTTTTTGGCTGAATCCTCGTTTTATCATTCCAGGTATACACTGACCGTTCGCGAGTAGTCCTGAGTGCTCTGTGCCGCATCGTAGCATGCGCCGGCGCCAGTGAGGGCGCGTTGGCCGGTCCTGTGGAGCGCTGGGCTCAACTTGCCTTGAAGCGGTATGAGGCTGTCAGTGACTCGGATCTCTTACTCATATACATTCCTCTGCTGCATACTTGCATTTCTATATGGTGAGTTTAAACCAAGGAACAACAATACTCAATAGAAGGATCAACGGGCCCAATTCTCGTAATGAAGAATTAAGAATAAAACATCCTCGTCTTGATATAATATTGCGTCAGTCTATTGTCGATCCACTATTCATCTCAATTTTGAAGTTTTTCCAAGAAATAATTATTTTTTAATCTTTTGAGTAGAATTCCGGTTTTGATGTTTAGGACTTCAGTTTGGCTATTGTTATTAATACGCGAATTGCTTCAAAATAAAGAGTCAATTGTGAGACAATGTGTGGATCACATATTGTTTTAGTGGCAAAGTAATTTTTTTAGGCTGAAGTTTTGAAGTATGTCGTTTTTATTTTTATAAAAGTTTACCCACAATAAATAGGTACGAAAATAATGAGAGTATGAAAATAATGATGCAGCTTGATGATACAAAACATTGATCGTGTTTGTTTTCTAATACAATCTAAGGTATTTGCAGTGTTAGTCATATTATGATGTCAAATGCTTGACCTCTATTCAGCAATCGCAATCGCTAAACCAGATTACAGCTTAATTCATGCGTAAAACATTCTACGTGATGATTATAAGTTTGCTGATGTAGGTACATAGATAAGTCAATTGTACGAGACTACATTGAATCTCCACTCTTTTAGAAGTACCTTGTAGGTATGTCTACACTACTTAAATACTGGACGATCACAGCTGCAAACCGAGATTTCACAGCTGTGGGATATTGCTAAATATTATTAATCTTACTCATGAAGATAATTTCAAACATTTTATCGTTTTTCTAAATTCCGTTATATAGGTACATATAATATATAGGACTGTGTAGAAAAACAATGAGCGAATGAACTTGATAAATGGTTGATGCTCTCTTACGCATTAATTTGTAAAATAAATAAAATATTATTCCCATTCCCGACTAACGTAGTAAACTCTTTGTAAATCTATAAAAGTAGGATAGTAAAAATATGTTTGAGACTTGGTACAGAAAATTATATCTGGATTATTATTTATAATGTAATAATGTGACTACATTTTGATGATTTTAATTTTATGAAAATATTTTTAGAAAATATAAAACGTGTCAGGTTTTGCGATTCAGAACGTTCTAGAAACTTTAGTTTACGAACGATGTTTTATCTTGTTTCAGGGAAACCCTAGGCCGCGACAAGACAAAACTAGTTGAAGAATTGAATGATCTCCGCAAACGAGGGATGAATGTAGACTCCGTGCCTACCCTGATGGAAGCAATAGACTGCTTGAGTATCTAACGAATCCACTGCAAACTGCTCGAGAGCTTACGATTTGCATGCCTCATATTATCTGACTAGAATACTGCGCTAGCGATGGCGTTTCAACGCAGCTATGTGGAGTAGCCACGAGTACAGCCACGGTCATGTTTTGTGGACCGCCATATTTAACTAAACAACCTAAGTAACCTATTAATGTATTTGCCATTGATCGAGAATAGAGTCAGGGGCCTCGTAGGTATGTGTAAAATACTGTACCTATAGATATAAGTATATAAGTAAAATATTGCCGTATTTATCACTCGGCTTAAGATAAGCATAAAATAATATTATGAATTGTATTTTTGTGTCTATTGATACTAAACAAGTCTTAAGGCTTTTGCTGTTAAATGGGCTCTGTGGCTCGACTTTATTTCGTGGTCATTATTGCTGAAAATCTCTTCGAATCTATGAAATACTTAAAAAATGCTTGTAATGTACTGAATTTATGATATAATCAATTTTTAAAAAATCGAATTCTTTTAAGCTTTTATAATATATGAAAATCAGAATCTTTATCAATCTAAGCTAAGCATTATGCGCAAATGCTTTTGCTTTAAAAAAAAAAAAAAAAAACTCATATTGGTTTAAACAATCTCACTAGTGTTAAATATGTTATTTTTAGATGTTTATCATAGTAGCAAGTAATCGATGTTTATCTCATTAGTTCCTAAGTTAAATGCTTTAACGAAATCTCATTATAATTGAATCGAGCAACGTATATTTGTTTGTTTGTACAGGATGGCTGGTAGCACTGATAAGTCCTTCTAGCACTACATTGTAAGAAAGGAATAAAAAAAACTGGTAAGGTCATCTTTACTCACGATGTACAAACGCGCGTTTGCTGTAAGAGCTTGCCGAGTTTGCTTGATCAGTTAAAACAATTGTATCTCTTGAAACCGAATGGTTCGTAATATTCAAATGGCAACTAAATTGCATGGTCTGTTATATACGATGTCTTCGATCTTGAGACCAATCGTACCATATAAGGGGGGCCTTTAGTAAGCTTGTATTGGCCAACCTTGTCGAGGTATTTAAGCTGTCCTAAGATATTTGCAACAACCGGGACCAACATCTTAACGTGCCGTCCAAAGCATGAAGAACATGCTTGCAAACCTACTCCTGTAAAACGAAAATCTGTCTGATGAACGAACAAATAATACTAAGAGTCCGTAACAAGTCCCGTAGACGCAGCTCTGATGTCTATGCCATATTTTTATTTTTAATATTATTTTCAATTAGCTGATATTTAGTTCCTCAAATAGCCGCAGGACTTGTTTCGAGGAATGGACTCTATTTAGTTTCTGAATAAATAAGAGTGACTCGTGTAGGCTTGCGCAGTTACAACATCTGTAACAACTTGCTTAGAAGATGCGAATTTTCAGTATAATGAGAAGAGCATCGTTCATTGAGCAATGAAATAATTTTAAAACAAAGTTACGAGTCTCAATAAAAATCATGAGGTATCTTCTGCGTCACCAACTGGTTACCTATTGGGGGTTGAAGATTGAAGCTATATTATGTTTCCTTTTCTGACGCAAAAACGTAGCCTAAGACTAAATCCACATCATATGATATAAAAGTCAAAATTTTAATTCTGTCTTTATTCCCCAGAGGGGTAATCAATTGGTTCAACTCTAGCTAATAAGTAAAATTAAGCTTGTAAATTTTCTCATAATAGTTTGTGATAAAGGTTCCAAAGGAAAAAAATCTGTATATAATTGTGCAAAGAAGGTTTATTCTAAAGTTTTTTAGTATTTTATGATTCGTTTGTCTAGTCGTATTTACAAAAATATTGTTTGTTATCCGTTTTTGATGGATACATACGAATTCTTGCGATTATTTTCAAGGTAAAAATAAAACTTTCTTCACTTACATCAGTATGTATGCCAGTGCACAGGGCTTATAGTAAAAAAAAAGGTAAACTCGATAAGGACTATAAAACGTATACTTACAGATTTATTAATTTGTTGATTAATGCCGATATGTATGTATTCTATTTTCTTATTTTTTGATTTAGGATATAATTATACAGGGTGTGAAAAGACCCATCACCAAGCCGAAATCTTCGCATGCTATTAATTTCTACGAATCTCATATACTGTTCATCTTAACGAGTAACATTGCGGGAAAAATAATTGATGGGAAATGTCTTTTAATTTTAGGCATTAAAAAATACTGTTTTTTGTAGCGCGCTATGTAATGCACCCTGACCGCGCGTTTGTGTGCGTGTTCCACACGCACGAGTCAAAGCCGTAGTGTGCGTTTGAGTTTGATATTCATTGCATTTCTGCAACTTAAAATGCGTAATTTGTTAAGAAAATTCAAAAATTTTGATAAGTAATGTTTGTTCCAAAAAACAACAAACATTACCAAAATCCAGAAATTTTAATAACACTTGGAATTCATTTCAGTAATAAACTCAAAAAAACAAAATTAATCTTTGACCTTCAATATCTCCAGAACCAGAGGATTCCCAGGTATAGTCTAGTAGAAAAAAATATAACCCAATAATGTATAGAATATGTGGCTTTCGGCTTGGTGATGGGTCTTTTTACACCTCCTTTTTACTCGTTTAAGTAAATAACGGGTAAATTACACCCAACATTAACATAGGTACATAGTCCTGAACCCACACTAGGATTCCCTGTGCCGATTTAGGACATGCGACGGGAAATCACAAAGATTATAATAAAACATATATGTATGTTCCTACTTTACATAATATAGAACTTCTAAGCGTATAATCTTCCACATCATCCATGCTTTTTTGCCTTTCTTTTCTTTTCCGCTTGGCACTACTAGTAGAGTGAAGGAAAATTTTACTCTCCCGTGCCACTACTGGTAGTGCTACGGGTAAAAGTACATTTCCAGTGACACTACACTGTTGCCAGTAGTTTCACTGTATTTTTAGTGTATTATTTCCCATGGCACGAGTGGGCTATCTATAAAGGCTATTAAATCTCTAAATTAGTTATTTATGCCATTTTGTTGCAGATAAACTAACCGATTGGTTTTGTTTATTTTTTTGGGTAAAGTTCGGATAGCAATCCTCTTTTTCTGAGTGGTTATAAAAAAAAACCTAATAACCTAACCTATCCATGATGGATTTGCCTAGAAAGAATTTTTCTAGCCAACATTAACTTAATTTTTGGAACAAATAAATATTTTGTTTATCTTGCTTTGATATATTTAGTATTAGCGGTGCCATTGGTAATGAGGTAATCCACGGGAGATTTTATAATATGCGTTTAATCAACCAATAAGAATAGTAGTGGCATGGGAAAATAAAATTTCCCTTCACTCTACTAGTAGTGCCAAGCGGTAGTGCCTAAGAAAAGAAAGTATTTTGTGTGAAATTTGGTAAATTAGCTTTTAAGCTTATTTTAATAACGATAAATGTATTCAAATCAATTATTAAGCCTATTTAAATTTAACGAATATTGATAATTATGATATTCTATGGTAAACTAAGGTGACTGATATTTTATACATTTGTAGCCTAATTAGAAAGTGAAATAAAATCAAAGCATTGTATATCTATGAGTATTTTAGTTTCCCCTTAAAACATATACTATAAAACTAGGGTTTATTTAGTAAATAGATTCCAGAACCTTTTACCTACCGACCTTCTAATAAGTTTTTGTTTCGTGTAGCGCCCACTATCTAATCAAAAATGTATCTGATGTGATCCTTCTCGTCATAAAACGGCGATCAATTTCATAAATTGATTGGGGATTCACCAAAACAATTTACCCTTCATAAAGGTAGGTAAATTAATTCGGATTCAATTATCCAATGTAATGGAGGTACCTAACTACCCTACACGATTCTTTGCCATAATGATATTGGTGGTTAAAGCTGAGCATATGGCTAATGTTTTCATACAATTTGTATAATTAGATTGAGTTGATGGAAGGAATATTTGTACGTAGAATCTTTGATAATGCGCTACCAGGAAAAGGCTGAAAGACCGATTTAGTTTGTTATTATTAAAAGGAATCAAATATATGAATGAAAATACTTGTTTGTACCTACACCACAAGAAAATTACAAAAAAACAATAACTTTACAAAACAAAGTAAAATGGGCGGTCTTATCGCTTCATCGTCATCATCCACAGCCCGACTTTACCCAGCAGTATAGGCCTCTGTTAGTCTGTGCCATCCACCACGATCGCTAGTCTAACCGTGGAATTCATAGTCAAGTTATGTGCTTCTCTAGGGAACGATTCAGGTGCTGTGTGGCGAATTCAATCTCTGCATTAGCATAGACAAAACAAACCCCCACTTTTGACTGAAGTTAGCGGCTGCATGCTGAAGGCCCCAATTCCGTCCTTTAAACAGACACTACCCTACTTTAAAGTTTTGTTTGTTGGTGTAGTTTCTTATAAGTTGTAAATTAGTGTATTTGTTTGAAAAATGGATTGGAAAATGACCTTACGACTTGAAGCCGATAAAATAGCTGCTGAAGCTCTACAAGATGCGGATAGTTCCAGTGCCCAAGATATACCTACATCGATATTATAAAGTGATTCGTGATCATCATAACCCCACTGAATTCTACAGTGATACTTAATTTCGCTTTATTTATCCGTAATTTCACTAAAATTCCGCACAAAAACTTTGTTTGTAATGCCGGGTTTAGACTGGTGAATAGAGCTGTGCCATCCGTATTTTTAATGGTTACGAGTAACGGGTACAACGCCTGACTCGAAGTTTTAAGTAGTTTTTTTTACAAATAACGAAAAAAATACGCGACGCGACTCGATGCGATGCTTCATGCTAGTGCTTGATTGTACCTCTATCAAAAGTAACAAGTAATGTGTACGAAACAACTTGAGATTCTCTAGTGATTGTTTATGAAAGACAAAAAATATTTATTCAACATTCAGCCTCTAGGCGGATGCTGAATGATAGATAATGGATGACGTTTTACCTCCCGACTAAAATTCCAGCGTAAACCATCCACGGCCCGCGACGTTGGTTATGTATGTGGTCATTTCGCTGCCAAACGTCCAACGTGACTGTTACCACTCCTCGGCCACCATTCTGTTGTGGTCCTCCTCCACCTGTTATCACCACGTCTTGCTATATGTTATGCCCAACTCCATTTCAGTTCCATAATCCTAAAGCCGATATGTTTGACTTTGTATGTCGACATTTAGAAGTTCTCGACATTCAGTCTGTAAGTTTGATCCCGAGCATGACACGCTTCATGGCTCTCTGCGCCACCGCCTCAATCTGTACTTACACAGCCTTTTTAGCGTCCAATCGCTTAGGAGTCCTTATCGCTTAAAAGTGAAAAAACTCTAATCACACAAATTGACCATAGAAATCGAAATTTTCTTAGACATGGGGTCTTCGAAAACAGCTTAGGTGTAAAAATAGTAACAAATAATAATAGTACCAAAAGTAATTAGTAAATGATAAAAACTTCCAACTCTAGAAATTGGCGGCACAACATAGAGCCAAAAAATACGCTACGAATTGAGAACCTTTTTTTGAAGGTTAAAATTTAGCATAGCTGCGATAGAAAAAGAGCAAAGCAAGCCAAGCAGTCCCCCAAGGGACTGTTCATTCACTAGTTTGAAGCACTGTACTGGATCAAGAACCTACCAAGTAGGTTAGGTACCTAGGTACAAACTATCGTGTCGTGTCACGATGTCTCAGCGGTAACCTTAAGGGATGGAGTCACGCGAAGCCGCAACCCTCAAATCACCTAATTGATTCGTGTGGCTCGTCTCCAGTTGGAAGTGCTGCCGTTTCCAGGAGTCCTCAGGGAGTCTTCACCTTTCCTTGTTAATTCCGTGAGGTTTGCTTGCACGCGATCTGTGATTTTTCAATTTGTGTTCATTCAATTACATGATTGCAAATAGAGCTATTACTCAGTTGTTAGGTAGTATCCACGTTAGGTACCCAACCTACATAGGTGAAGAGTAGTATAGTATGTAATTTTATATGAACGCTTCCTAGAAGTCTAGATAATCATGAGCAAAATAATAACAGAGGCCCAACCACAAAATGAATCGCATAGTAGGCAGGTATCAACTTAGTTCGCCTATGTTGTTGATATGATATGATTATGCTCATAATTTCGTAAATGTATTTATTTCATATTTTTTAAAGTGGGTTCTACGAATACTTTTTAAATCTAATTTAGCTATTTAGAACTATTATATCTATTTTTATTTGCTATTTATTGCATTGCTCTATATCCCTTTTGTAAAATTTAAGGTATACCTACCTAAACTAACTCGAATAATTCTTGGAAAAAATACCTAGGTACTTGTTAAGTAGGTATTCTATTTCTTGGTATAGTGAGTTGGTAGAGACTGCACTATGAGTATGATGAATGGAATAATTAATAAAAAAAATAATGTACCTAAATCGATAAGGTAGGTACCATCATTTTCATTTCACTTTTTGTTTTTATTTCATTTTAATTCCAAGGAAGACATTTTTGTCTAAAGAAGGAAAATATTGTTGAGGTAGCAAACCTATCTAAAAACAAAATCTGGTCGTTTCCCTATCGTCCACGTAAGGAAGTAATACGTTGGGGAGTCCTTTAAGAAGCAACTTTGTTTTAAGCGCGCCCTGTAACCGCCATAAATCAGCCGTTCAGAATTTACGAGGGACCTGCGCAAATCGGTTTATATTTTCGATAAATAAAATTGGCGCGGGTTTTGCGAGGTAAGCAGAGGCCGTTAGGAGCGCGTCGCCGCCGCGCCCGCTGACTGCCACCAGCTGCCGCGCGCACATAAACCCGACTACCCTCGCGTTTTCTTGCTGACAATTTTTTCCTGCCCCGGTCATTACGCAGCTGGGTTCCGAGACAAAACGGCGAATCGTTTAAGCCCTCTCCGGAGACCGTCCAATTTTATTGTGTATACCAACCTTCCTTGTCGAAATTGATATGCCACACGAGCGACGCGTCGTCGACTTGCTACATGTGACGGGCACTGTTCCCTGTGCCTACCTTCACATTCCCTATCTAATACGTATTCGCTATCTTGCGAATTTCGGGCAGCAAAACCTACAAATGGCCTTTCATGCTTTTCATGTAAATTATTTATTTAGAAATGCGCATCATAGTTATCATTATTTTTTTTGTGCTGAGTGTTACCGGAAGTTGTACTTAGTACTTTTTCTCTTTGGGCACATGTCCCAACAATTTCCTTTATCTATGCTTTTTCACTTTTATGTCAAACTGAAGTGAAATTTCTTCTTGCAAAACGATGCAATGTTCTCAAAATCAAATATTTCTGTAAAGTGATGTCTGGTCGTGAATGCGATGCAACCGTGGTGGTAGGCGCGCTCATTGTGTTCGCTCTACCGCTCACTCTTCTGATTCCCGGCTTCTCTGTGTGGGATGTGGTCCCCAAGGTCCGTGTCACTCGGTTCCACATCGTCAGCCTGGCCATCACCTGGCCGCAGCTTAATGCTGGGGTCATATCCCTACTGGTGATTTTCTTCTGCTTTTACCTGGAGATCAGGAAAAGAAAGTAAGATAATATTGTTTATTGTGTGCTCTTTTATATCTCAGTAACTTGATGTGGGCTGCTATACCCAGAAGTTCTCAACATCCATAATATTTTTTGACTTGGGGCTGGTTGGGAATTTAGTTCGGATCACTCAAAAAAAGAAAAGCAGAACTTATGAGATTTTTATGATTAGTAAAAAAACATGACGTTGATTTTTAACCACCTGCTCAATACAATTGCTTGTTGTATTAGCCCTCTAACTTTATGTACACTAACAGCTGTGTAGGTACCTACCTACAAAGGCCAAATCTTTACAGACTTGACGATATGGTCGAAAACGTGCTAACGGTTAGTCAAGCGACAGACGCGAACATGCAAGTAGAAAAAGAAAGGCAAGCGGCTGCTGTCAAGGCTTGCGTGGAACTCCTGGATGCCTCAGCCGATCACTACGAGCACCTAGTGCTGCTGAGAGACGAGCTTCGGAAACGCGAGAAGGTGAAGAAACAGCATCCTCCTGCTATCGAACTTAGTGCTTCTGATCTTTAGAAACTTACAAGTGAGCTTCGAGAATGGTA
The DNA here is from genome assembly GCA_958496245.1 of Perizoma flavofasciatum. Lineage (NCBI taxonomy): Eukaryota > Metazoa > Arthropoda > Insecta > Lepidoptera > Geometridae > Perizoma > Perizoma flavofasciatum. The sequence continues at coordinate 10,248,825 of OY292421.1, forward strand.
TGTTTGAATTTCCTATTTAGATCGATTATATTTTGTGTAAATTAAACTTGTCTTTGCAAATCTAAGCTTTGATATTCCGCGCTAAATCTAACTGAAATTTCAAATGGAATTGAATAGCTGATATAATAAGTCACGCTAAGGTTTTTTCTCTCCAAACGAATTGTTTCAATAAAGGTACCGAACCGGGGCGAGGGAACAAACAAGGTAGTCAAGTGAAGCACCAGGAAACTATCCAATTTTTATTCACCAGTCTGGATCGCCAGTATTCATTAGAGCAAGAGTTTTGTCCCACGGGACGCTGCCGACGCGAAAAAACCAATCTGGAAGCAGCAATCATGGCAAATGACCTAATTAGACGGCACTGTACTGCAAGATTTTTCACCTCCAATTTAGTTACTTTGCAGTTCCCGATGAGAATTGTCTTTTTATATTCGCTGAATTGCTTCCATAAACTGTATCTGAAGGTTAGACTTTATGAAAGTAAGGAGAACTTGCTGCCTGTTGTCGGTAGCTTATTGCGTAGCTTAGAATGTTAGAACTGTTGAAAACCTAATAGCTCCAAAATTATAAGCCTATTTCATTTTAATGCATCTTTATCTACCTGTGCCTTGTATTTACACACTCTGGTGATGCATCTTACAACGGCATCAATGATCCTCATCTATTTATAGAACTCACTTTTCGCCATTTTATAACTACCTACTTTCCCGCTTACTCTTGCTCTTATGCAATATTATTATATCGATGGAAGTGAATACGGTAGATACTAATAGCTGGTAGGTATTTTTTATCTACATACCCTTGCTTCTTCTCATAGATGTGAAAAATTGCTGTACCAATTCATTCTTCGCACATGACTGTAAAAGTCTTCAGAAGTTTGATTGAATTACTTTCCTTTAACAAATCGCAATGTATTCTAGTTTACGGCATACGAAGCCTGCTTTACGATGGCTGCGGTCGTTAATTCGCGACTAAATAAACTTGGGTGTCTTTGGGCAAGTTTGTTATGTCCCCAATTCTTTGAAATGCTAGACGATTAGGGCGAAACGTTTTTAACAAATTGCATTCAACGTCATTGAAACATTAGCAAATCAAAGACGTATTTTAAATTCCGTTGCACATTACGTAGCAAATTCAGGTAAGATTACTCAAATAAATAAATAAATAATGCTGAACATTTCTCACACAGCATCATTTAGCCTCAAACTTAGCAGAGCTTGTATTATGGGAACTACATGACTGATATAATACTACTTATACGTATCCTTTTTTGTAAATACACACTTAATATACATAGAAAACACCCAGACCCGAGACAAACAGTAGCTGATCATACAAACATTTGTCCCGCAGCGGGAATCGAACTCGCAACCTTCTGCGTCACGAGCGGGCCTTGCGCCAACTGCGCCACCAGAGGTCGTCTTATACCTTTTTTAATACCTCTTGATTCTACAAGCAAACGTATCGCCCGAATGTAAATACCAATCGGTAGCGATTTACAATTCGCAGCGGTGTCAGGCAATCCACTCTCGGAGACATTTGTCTCAAATCTCGAACACAGCTTTCTCTATTTTCATTAGATGGATCCTCCGGGAGCGGATCAGTCGCTCGCAAAAATAAATAAAACTGTTATTGAGATAAGCATCTGCGCAGCGCGGCTTTCCGCTAAGTCCCGCTGTGTCGCGCTGAGGAATGTACCGAGATATGTCCGGATTACTGCGCGCCGCAGCTCCCTGTGGTTTCCTTCACATCCGCTGCTTTTCTTCGCCGTTTTGCAGCTGAAACCACTATATGCGTAAAATCTTGAAACAGTTTACTAAGCACTAGACTTAAATGCTTCTGTTTAGTGAAAACTATCGGTTTTATGTTGTTTCCTACTCGGAAAATAAATGACTAGCCGCTGCCTACGCTTCACCCGCGTGGTACCCGGATAAAAAGTAGCCTATGTTTATTTTAGCTATAATACTGTAAAGATTCATCGAAAGCCGTTCAGTAGTTTTTGCGTGAAAGAGAAACAAACATCCATCCTCACAAACTTTTGCGTTTATAATAGTAGTAGGATTCGTTTAATAGTGTTATCTAAAACTACTTATATATTGGTTTTACCTTTCTCGAATTGAAAAGGAAATTATCGGGTTTATTTTTGACAGATTTCAATTTAATATACATTCCAGAGTCTGACTCAGTTAGGGTTTCCGTTTAGAATACGAGTCTAAGAGACGAGGATGTAATATTGGCTTTCCAAAAGCAGTTAAAAAATATTTATTTTTATGGTGTAAAATAATATTCTAGCTTGAGTATAATATTCAAGGTACCATGCTACCCAGCCTTTAGGTAATGCTAATTAGCATTCAGTTTGCCTATGTACTTGTTTTATCTTGTGCAATAAATATTTTTCTATGTATCTATGGTACTCGTAATTTCTGATAACCACGAACCGGGAACGTCTTAGTGTGGGCTCAGAACTATGATGTAGGTGATGTGTATTTTACTATTTGTTGTTAAAAAACACCGGTTGTTAACTAGTGGAACGCCCCGTGACCACGACCATGCTGAGGTTTTTTCATAAAAACTTTATACTATCCCGCTCTACGGTTTCAATTTTGGAAAATCCTTTCTTAGTGCAACCTTAGTGAAACCTATCCTATTAATCCTAGTCCTACTACTATTATAAATGCGAAAGTTTGTGAGGATGGATGTTTGTTACTCTTTCACGCAAAGACTAATGCACGGATTTTAATGAAACTTCGCAGTAATATAGCTTATATATCAGAATAACACAGAGGCTGCTTTTTATCCGGGTACCACTCGGGCGAAGCTGTGGGCAGAAGTTAGTCCTTCATATTTAAGGACTTAAGTTTTAGGTTCTAGGCTGCTAGACCTGCTACTAGGCTGGCTAAGTCAATCAATTAGTATGGACTTGTTTTTTTTATACAACTAAATTGGTGAACAAACTAAGTTGTTCTTTTACGTGTTTAGATTGTATTATTCTTTCGTTCTTCACGTAAGCAGCGTAGACCTTGTCTCCGCACTTGGATTAGCTGAAGAGCCAGAAAATCGTCCACTACCACCTGCGCCACCTGTGCCCGGGATTAATTTCTCATCACACTCCGCCGTCTCGGGATATAATGAAACCTCCAAGAAAAATGCCACTAAGCCCAGGGATGTCCCTCTACTTGATTAATAAAGTCGGTACACTGCTGCCGTTTAGGCTTTACGATCGCTAGGTACATTCTAGAAATTGGATAAAAATTACTAAAACCCGTGACGTATTACAAAAAGAACTGATCCGTCGTAGACATCGTATCATTAACCAGTGGTGAATTTTATACAATAAAATGGATGGGTTTCTTTCAAAGGAATCTCGCCCCTGTGAACGAAAGTTTCAGTCAAATAAATATGTACTTAAGGGCTGAAATCTTACGGAACATGGAAAAAGCTAAAAATAGCGATACAGAAGGTATACACTGTATGTTATAAGCACTTAACAATGTTCGCGACACAGATGGCAATTTCACGGTTCACAACTCTTTGCCTTGTATCCCATATTGTTTTTTTATTACCACTTAAAACGTATCAAGCACTTTTTGCACGAGAAAACAAGACAGAATTACAAACTAACTACTCCTTTTGTACCTAATCACTGAGGACGTTGTATGATTCAGCTAAAATTATCAACACAACGTAAGCTTGAATTTTACAATGTTGGTTATAATTGAAAATTGTTTAACTTACGGAAGTACGGAAACAGTAATTGCATTAATTCACCAGTCCATTGTTTATATAGGACTTGCAGCTTTCTGCCGTTGGATAATAGCATTACATTAAATGACCGAAAAGAAAATAAATTTGATTTTAAACGGAGACTTTGCGACCACAAAGTCACGAATGACATGCTATAGTTTCGTCCCGGCCGCAAGATGGCCGCGAGCATCTGTCGGTTTGTCGCTCTTTCCGTACAAATAACCGTACTTTTAATACAATTACATAATATTTACTATGTCATTATTGGTGCGGTCGCCTTCACTTGAACACTTTCCTTGAAAACTTTTGTTTTTTCAAGGTGAGTCGCCGATTTTGTAATTTGTTGTTAGTTTTTATTCGATTCGTAGGTATAGTCACTTCTCTTCTAAGTTACCTACCAATTGTTTTTTGGAAACAACAATGCTACTTTGTCTATGAAGTTTATGGGCTCCAGCCATGGCTATATATATGGCCATGGCAGCTTATGGCTATAGTACTACATTCTATTAATACTTTTCTGGCTAATTTGGTATTCCAAATAGATACTTACCTACTTCATCAGTAGTAAAACTAATGATTATTTTATCTATGATACGGTTTGATAGGAATCTACCCTTTTAAAGTGTCCATGAACATTATGGCTCTTGTAACACCCGTTCTTTTCGTGTCGGTGTCATTAAGATGCACAAATCATTCAAATTCAATCTACTCGCTCATATAAAGATAGTAGAATATTCTTATCTACATAAATTCAAATTGTCTTCTATGTCTCCTTTAGTATTATTTATGTCAGTATTTATTGTATTAACATAAATTGGACATGAGTTATTTTATTGCCCGAATGCGTCCAGAATGCGCTGGACAAAGGTTATGATTGTAATTCAGATTGTCATAGCTCGTAAATGCAACGTTTGTTTATTTTATGTAAGTCCGTCGTACAGAGGGCAATATAAGGAATCAAAATTTTTACGACATCTAGGTAGCTATATTTTTAAATCCTTTTAGGGATAGCTTGTTCATAAAAATGTTGTCCACTTATGACCGCTCGGTGCTGCCATTAATCAATATCGTTCAATATGTAATGAATGTCCATCTGTCCCGCATGTCCCTATAATGTTATTTGCTATCTCCAATGATTCTAAAGTTTTTACAAATGTTACTTGAAGTAACAAAAAATCACTAAGATTTTTTTGGCCATTAAGTATGTTATTTTTAAAGTTTCATACTGATCCCATTAAAACAAACACCTATATATGTTCCTGATCCTAATGCAAATATAGAGGATCTCAAAAAAACTGTCATCCTACTAATATTATAAATGTCAATGTTTGAATGTTAAGATCTTTGGATGTTTTATGTTTGTTGCTACGGATCTTCGTAAGGGCGGAACCGTTTTGGATGAAATTTAGAACAGGTAGGTAAGGTATAAGTTCATGGCCTACAATAACATAAAGGCTACATTTTATTTGGGTACCACGTGAGCGAATCCATTGGCAAGGGCTAGTGATCTACATATATTACTATATAATAATGAGAAGACAATCATACATATCTCAATACAATAATTAGAAAAAACCTAGTTTTAAAATTTCAACCTAAATATCAAAATGCATACAATTTGGTTTTAAAATGTACGACTTATACCCAAACCTCTTGCAAAAAAGTCGTATCGCTTTGCTGTTAATCGACATAAAATTGTGTTGGGACCGTTCGATCATGCCTGTCCAAACAAAAATATGACGAGTGTTTGGATCCTGCTATTGAATCAGTGTAGTGTAATGTTCTGTGGGCGCCCAGAATGGTTGCAACCAGCGGGGGGTTTTGTCCCTACCTTAATTTAATAATCGCGTATCGGACAAAACGGTGAAACATGAATAGGAATCTTCCGTGGTTGGATAGATCCATTATTAGGGATGCGACTTATTAAAGTCTTCGTTGTGCATGATTTTACAGCTTAAAAACATGCGTTCGGTTAGAGTTGACTGGTACTTAGTACTACAGACTGTCAGAAGTTCTAGCAATATAGATAGTTTAACTGATGGAGTTATGTCACGTTTTTTACAATCCTTTGATTTTGGAGCATTTACTTAAAATACTCCAAAATCACGTTTAAAATTTGGGAGATTATTTCCACGCAGCTCCTGTTATGCGATTGAGTGGAAGTGTGAATCAACCGGCTCTGCTCAGACTCGATACGGATTGGTGTGGGTGGTTAGTCCTAACCTGTCATGTTTCGAAGACGATGTAATGCTTGGGTCACAGCGATCTGATCATAGAAATAGAAGGTAGGCAACGGATCCTCTAAGATATTACGGCTTATTTTTATCAGCTTTCAGTTCAGATAATTTTATTTAAACCGTAAAGACATTCCTTCTTTTGAAAAATATATTTAAAAAAAGTTTAAATATGTTATAAGAAGTTAAATTAAGTTGGTTTTCGTTCTACATTGTTTTGTATGTAAGACAAGACCTCTTATTAGGTATAACTAGATTGCTGTATAAGTGTGTAGAAAATTCTTTATTGTACATAAAAGTAGTACATAGACGAACTTAATGAACTGCGGCCGGTGTATTAGTACATGCTGCTTCTCAGGTTTTAAATAGCATCTGATTGATAAATAACTGCTAAAAGTTTTGTAGTAGGTAGGTACTTAGTAGGTTGTAGGTACCTTTAACAAGCCAAAGGGACAGCGCCCCTTCTCGTATATGGTTAAGTTACTTATCTGTTCTGTGAATAGTTAGTCCTAATGGGGCATTGTCAAGCGCTGGCGCCAAGGCACCGACCCGCGCCTTTCAGTAACATTACTGTAATGTCCTCCCACTCGGCCGCCTCCCGTTGACCTCCGATCCATTCATAAACATACAACTATACTGATAGTCCTGGTTATCTATTCACACTATTTAGCTATAATCGAATAATGAATCATGAAACCTATCGAGTCTTAACGTGCCGTACGATGTGTCATGGCGTGGATTTCTAACCATCCTGCTAATAAATAACATAAGTTAGCTGCGCATGTTGTGTTATTATTACCCAAATAATATTAAAAACCGGCTGCAACTTAAACCAACATACATAAAGTTGACCACATGCGACGAAACGAATGTCTATCATCCCCGAATGTCTCTATAGTAAAGTAGGTACCCTCATTTCATTTGATATGTTAACGATATGGCACCGAACACTCAGCAATAAGCCTTTTCATCTGTCAAGTCTTAACAGCCACGGAATTGGCTTATAATTTACGATTTTATCTCTCACGGCACCCCGCATAGGGGAAGCGGTCAACTCGGCGAAAAAATGCTGCAGCGTACTAGAGGGATAATGGTCACCGCTGACCGCCCGCCTGGTCACCACGCCCGCCCTGTTGTGACTTGCCAAAATAGAGCCATAATAATGAAAGATGACCCGCGTAAGTTGCGCGTAATTTAGTGCGATCTCGTAACGAGCGCCGGGGGCTGTTTTGTTACTGTTTGTACGGTGGGCGCTCCTTGTGTCGAGCGGTCGGGATCGGTTTCACTTTTGTTGGTCATTTAACGTCCGGTCCGTATTTATTGTCAACATTGGCAGTAGATTCCCTTGTCACTGTTAATAGAGGCGGGTACTCGATTATTGTGCTACTACACGGGATGATAAATGGGGCGTACAGATGAACCATCATGCATCGACGAGGTCGCTCTAAGCCAGCGCCGGAGATTGATGCAGCCGACTGGCCCACTCGCCTGACAAATTGTTGGTCCACCGGAGGCGTCGCAAGGCATCTTGCAATAAATAAGGATTACGCTCCTGACCACGCAGTCTTGCGGAGTGGACGCAGTAGAGCCTCCGTGATGCCTCTCGGAGCCTGCAAGACTCACGTCAAATGTCTCCAATGTTCGCATCGTTTGTCATTAGACAGCGTTGAGAAATTCCCTGCCACCGCTTATAAAGCAAAACGAATTCCTAAATCACAAAAGTGTTTCGCCCCCGGCTGTTTCCCAAGTTGCGAATTTGCGTTACTTCGACGCCAAAGTCTCAAATCACAAGTTAGATGGTATCAAGTTTGGCGCGGGATGCGCTAAGCCCTGTTTTAGGATCCGCACCGACGACGACGTCTCAATCGCAAGTGCGCCCGCGGCTTAGGAGCTCACCCGAAAGTCATCAAGCTCCGAAACGGGCTTCAAACCCCAATTCGTGTTATCCCTATTCTCTGACTCGCTGTATTTACAATCTGATTCTACCAAATCACGAGGCACGAGATAATGAAATTGACTTCTCCCTATGATTCTTTCAGTTATCCCAAGTGAATGGACTCTTTATTATAAAATTGTAATTGGCATGGTGGTTTGACTACTAAGAGCTTTGTTTTATTCAGTAATTATTAAGCATGTTACCGCTACGTATTCCTGTTCACCGTATATCACAATAGGATGATAGTGTTATCTCGTGAAATCTCCAATTAGGTACATGTACATGTAGTTTAGAAGATCGGATGCCGTTCCGGTCCGGATTAGCCGATGGCCAGTCTTCTCACGTCGCCCGGACGCGGGTTTCAATTAGTGTCCGGCCCGTCCCGGACAAATTACTATATTGGTTTATGATATGACCTCTATGAATATCTTTAGTATGCATCTTTGGGCTTGGACCATACTTTACCTAAATAAAGAAATGAAGTCAGTCGATGCCTAAATGAGGGGTGTGTTAGATGTTATAAAAACATGAAATTAAAGGGTTATTTACCGCGGACGAATATTATGAATACGTTACTTTTTTAATCGTGGATCTACATAATTTTTGAAGGGACTTCCTGTCCATCCGACAACTTGATTGATGTGCCTGCCTAGATTTATACAACGAAAAAGCAGCACGCCACACGTCCACAGAGCTTTTGCCGGACGAATGTGGCAGCCGTAATACCTTTGTTTCATTTTTAAATATGCCCCTTAATAATTAGCGTAATAAATTTTAAAATGATAATAATTCGAGGGCCATCTTGTGAAATGCTTTATGCCGCGCGTCGGGGGGAGCCGCGTGCCGCCGGCGACCGCATGTCAATCACTCTCCTGGATGTAGAACAATTCTTATTTTGAAAATAAAAATCCGTATTATTTTTATATTCCATCCTTCTCCGTCCAGTTGGTGGGGGGGTCGAGCGAAGGGAACGGCATCAGATCGGTCTTATGGTAACATCTGGGCGGTATAATAGACGCTTACGTAGGCTTCTTTTCGGGGATTCAGTGCGAGCTCGGTGGGATCGCTTTAACATGATTGATCTGTTTATTTTACATTTTAAAGTACCATTTTTACGGTTGCTTGTCAACTTAATAACAAAGTGTTTTATTTCGGGACACGTTAAGTTCAGTTTTATTGATAGGTTTCTTTTAACATTATTCATGATTATTAATTATTTTGGTGGATTTAAAATCTTCCAAAATTAATTATTTAGATTTGATCGGCATGTTCGCATAAGTTATCTAAGGTAGGTAAGAATTATTTCCATATCTGTGAAGATTCAAGTTTTTAATTGCTGATTTCCTACTGAGTCCCCACACCGCTTCATTGTCTTCAAGGGCTTCTAAATAAAAAACACTTTGTCGACGTTAACGTAGGCCTTAGGGCTTTAAAATACCAAGATTAACCCATTAAAAAAATAGGAGTACGTACCTACAACGAACGCAACATCATTGAATTAAAGTTTATAATAGCATTTGTAAGACCATGGTGCTTTCGAGATCCTCTCTGACAATAATCTAATAAAAACGCACTTTTTTCGAATCAAAACCGTTTTTTGTAAAAAAACAAAAGCTGACAAATAACTTTTCCCATCATTTAAGACGGGATGGTAACCAATTTTTTTTCTTTTATTGCAGATAGTTTATCCCATTAAGATTCAAACATAAACTCGCGCCTGTTTCCCGGAGGGGTAGGCAGAGACTACGGATTTCCATTTGCTACGATCCTGACATACCTCTTTTGCTTCATTCACTCTCATTACATTCTTCATACATGCTCGCCGGTTTTGGGTACTCTTGACCTGATATTTCTCCAGAACGTCTCCTATCTGGTCAGAGTACGTTCGCCGGGGTATACCCTTTCCAATTAACCCATTCACACTTCCCTTATATACATGTTTTGTCAATCTCCTTTCATCCGTCCTTTCTACATGCCCAAACCACCTTAGCATATCTTTCTCTATTCTTGTCACTACATCTTCTTTCACTCCACAACGCTCTCTTATCACACTGTTCCTCACCCTATCTCTCAACCACTACCACACTTCTCAAAGCTCTCATTTCAACTGCATTTATTCTAGATTCGTGTTTCTTCTGCCATACCCAACTTTCACTGCCATACATAAGTGTGGGTACTACCACTCCTCTATGTACAGATTCAAAATAAGAATCAAATCAGCTTGTTCATAAAATGGCAGTTACATCTCTCATTTTTTTTTTCGAATTATTTAAATATAATACACTATTATAAACTGAACGATGAACACCTCAATATAATAGTAAAGCTAACTAATAGTTTAGCTAAATTTTTTGTATTAACTTATATTTATAGAAAATAGCGAAACGCCAACTTGTTATATATGGTACCTACAGTGCGATATTATTTTTAGAATACCGAGTGAGTATTGAAACTTCTGTACATTTAATAATTTCCTATGTTTCCTTCTCTAACCATTACAAAGTGTTTGTTGTTAAATGTTATTTTATTACGTCACATGAGTTGATGTAAGATTACCCTTATTGGCCCACCCCATCTTAAGGGCTAAAAACTTTAAAGACGTCGTTGTCGTTTTAGAATAGAATGCATTTTTTTTTGCAGAAAACAACTTATCTTTAAGATTATTTGGAACTATTAGTTAAAAAGTGTATAAATCTTACAGTAAAATGACAAATAATAACAAATAATTTATTTTGAAAATGTATATTAATTATATAAATACCCAGCAGGCACATACATAATCCTGACTCCACACTAGGTTTCTCTGTCTCCTAGAATCAGGAACTACGTGTAACGTAGTACCACAACAACCAAACTAGAACAAATATCTTCAGAACATACAATCATTTGCCACGCAGCGGGAATGGAACCCTGAACTCTTGCGTCGCAGCCGGCTACCCGTCCGCCGCACCATTGAGGTCGTCATCGATTAATTGACTTTGCACAGGGAAGAAGTCATCCAAAGATGAAGGTGAAAGATTAGCTCATTTATGTGGCTTAATAATTAGGTGCTGGCTCCATAAAGCCTCAAGTAGGTGCTCCACTATATATTCCAAAGAGCTTCTGTGGTTGGTTCGCGTTCTGATTAATCCGTGGCTAAGTGTGTTTAGTAACTTTACCGCGGGCATACGGCTTTGATACCTTTTGTCGTTGTGTACTTACCTACTTCTGACATGCAGCTTACGGCTTAACGGCCTCAAAAGGCAGGTTAGTAAACAGAAAATAAGCAAGTTTAACGACGAAAACAAGAAACAGAAGAATCTTCTAAATCAAGTTGTTTTTGCAAAATTTAACTACGCTGACGTGATTCCCGTTATTTATTGCAGCGCTCCCTAGTGACCGAAATAATCTAAGAACCATCCTTAAAGCCATACAAAAGGGATTACAAAACACCGCATTTAAAAAGATTTAATAAAAAAATAGGAGATAAATGGTAATAGACAAACACTTACGTCAAACGCATATATACGGGCTCCCGACGTCGCTGCTAATAATAGTATATAATCTGAACCGTCAATTTAGCATATAATATTTATTTTGTTCCTTAATAACTGGAAGCGTTTAAGACCTGTTTTGTAAAGAGATCGTTAAATGATCTAAAGAGTAAAAAGTGAGTGCGCCTGCACATCCCGAACTTGTGCCGTCTTATCGGAAGCAATTACACCGTGTTCATTTTATTAATTTTCATAACTACCCTCGCGACATCAAAGCATGCCGCGACTTGCTCGCGACGCCCTTGAGCTAGGTTCAAGTTAGGAGAAAAAGCGATTACATTTATAAACTTCAGAGCTTTTGGAAAAAGCTTTTGGTAGAGCTCTTTTTCATCAAGAAGGAAGAAACATTATCACCTCAAGTTTTTGATTTAGTTCGCCTTTGTATCTATTTCTTTACTTACGGGTTCATTTTTTTGCAAAATAGAATAAAAGAAAAAATATACTCATAATGCAAATATTATTTACATCTAATTAGTATAATCAATATTAAGTATCTCAACATCAGTAGTAGGTAGTATAGTATCTTAATACATTTCAATAGAAAGAAAATAAAATTGTGTCTGTGATAAAACAATTTATAAAAAAAAAGTTGCTTCATACAACGTTTTTTTATAAATTATTTTATCACAGACACAATTTTATTTTTTCTAGATACCTGAAATGGTTATTCTAGATACCTGAAATGGTATCTAGAATAGCCTGAACTATTCCCTGGATTTTAACTCGTTGACTGTGTTAAAATAATGCAAAAAATACATTCCAGGATATTACATTTTAAAGCTGCTGTTTGTGACGTTGTATGAAGGTACCTGAAATGGTATCTAGAATAGCCTCAACTATTCCCTGGATTTTAACTCGTTGACTGTGTTAAAATAATGCAAAAAATACATCCCAGGATGGTACATATTAAAGCTGCTGTTTGTGACGAGCTTAAATAAGATTCATCTTATTTATACTTGCAGTTGAATGATTGGCAACACCTTTCCCTTAGACCAGCAACCACTGTTTACCGCGCTGAAACCCTTGAAGACGTTTTAACAACACTCTTGGCCTGGCACATATATCACTTTGATCTTCAGCGACGCTTAAAATATTCTGTATTCTGTCAGTCTCTCATAACTGTTTATCTTAAAAATACCCTCTCGTAACTGCAACCCAATTCTTGAACATATTTCGAATAAAATAAAAGATAGGATTGTGGGATACAATAAATCAGTATTCCAAAACAAAATTTGCATGCATCGCAAAAGGTGAACACTGAAACAGAGAGACTTATCTCGCCAAAACGATTCCCACATAAATAAAGCTCATCGGATATGAAACTGTATTTACATAAGAAATATATAAAAAGGCCTAAACGATAGGAGCGTAAGGGCGGTGTATCGTGCGATCAGAACCCTGCTCACGTCCACGGGAGCCGTCCTTTAATAACAATACGAAATATCAGTTCGTTCCTTCGATCGCAAATCTACGTCAATAACATATCCAATAGTAGCGCTCAATTCATTTCGACATAATCTAATATAGCGGTGCACGTTTCCCGCCTAAATCTCCAGCCACATGTCGCCAAGATGGCCGACCGGGCGAAACGCGAAACCAAAGAAAAAGGAGATCACGAATCGGTAATATCTTTCGAGTCCATAAAGTTAAACGTTTATTTGCAGCGATATTTTGTCCTTTTGCGTATATTGCTTTACTATGTAATCAGGATGGGACAAGCGGCTAAATCCACTAGATACTTCTGGATAACTGGCTTAGGTTATTGTCATCTTAATTTCTTATACTTGTTTCCTTGCAAAAATAATCATATTTCGTGGTAATAAGCCCTACCTACCAACATATTAAATACTCACGGACTACGGTAAGTACCTCAGTTAGTCTAATTTCTTCATAGAATTGTTTTGACAGGCTTTAAGGAACCGATTCGTTTCGGGTAACTTTGACTAGAAATCTAAACCTCTAATGGCTACATTTTCTTTAATCACCAGTAGGTACCTATTTAGCCATTACGTGGAAACACGTAATCTGAGGTGGAAATCTACGTAGTCGTAGACAATGTGCAGGAATTTGATCGACCCCAGTGGTCGTCAGCACAAACAAACGGAATTGCCGCAATTAGCCTGACTTTTCTAATGCATTGATTGATCAATCATCGACAACCGAAGGAACTGCTGGCATCGCCCGTCTAGGTTTCTGTTGAATGTGGACGTGTTTCATGGAAAGCCACACAGAAAAGAAATGAAACAGAAACGACAGGATGTCTGCGAAAAAATCTTATAATAATTTTCTTTCGAGTATTTTAGCTCTCTCCTGGTGGTCTGAAAGCTAATAAATCTTCAGTTTGTATAAAGTTGGTACAAATCGACATTTCAAGTATTTATTTTCTAAAAAGTTTACTTTATAATATTCTTTTTTAGATAAAAAATCGTTCCGAATATAGTAATTTCCCATATAAAAGCAAACTTTTAGGCACGATTATGCCGTATTATCGTCGAATATAATAATTTCCCATATACGATTATACAAACAAACTTATACGAGTAGGTACGATTATGCGAGTATTTTGCAACTAACTTCCGTGGCGTGTTGGGCTTCTAGCATTCTGATACTTATGAGTCCAAATGCTGTGCTAAACTGAAAATACTAATAGTTTCTGTTAAAAGGAGATAGGGGTGTAAATTTTAAAATTATGATGCCAACTATGAACCATTGATTCCTTTCCTTATTTTATCAACAATGAAGCTTTCATGGCACCGGTGAGTGATGTCTGTCGGCGAGATGTAAAGGCTGGCGGTCACGTCCAGGATTGCTATTGATTTCCATTTAATTCGGCGCGTGCTTCATCCGAGCTGCCGTCCGCCATCGCCGGCAAATTGCCGCTACCTTCGCCTCTGATTGAAGGGCTCTTTCGGACCATTGTGTTTTCATTTGATTTAGATACTCGGCCATACGTTTGAATTATTTAGGTATGTATAAGGAACGAGAATATATATATTTTTACCGACTTAAAAAAGGAGGATGTTCTTAACACGGCTGTTTGTTTTTTTAATTGTTTGTGTTTGTTACCTGAGGAATTGCTATTTTCCCTTAAAGCCTAAAAAAAGATCATCATCTTATGGAATCACGACTAGCCGAATCATATTTTTAATGGGTGGTTAATACTTTAAAAGTGGTCGCATATACAAGTTGAGATAAAACCCACTCCTAAGGGTAAAAAAAATTGAAGATGAAATTGTACATTGGACTTTTTATCAATTTCTTGCTATATGAAGTCTGTTTTTTGACATTTAATGTATTATAAATTATTATTGGTGATACCTGATTGTTATGATACGTTTTCTTGTTTATGTAAGAACTAGTTTCTACCCACGGCTTCGCCCGCGTGGAATCCGGGTAAAAAGTAGCTTATGTGTTATTCTGATGTATAAGCTATATTACCGTAAAGTTTCATCAAAATCCGTTTAGTAGTTTTTGCGTTTGCGTAACAAACATACATCCTCATAAACTTTTGCGTATATAATAGTAGTAGGATTAGTATTTTCATCATAACTTCGTGAGAGTGTCGTATCAAAGTCATTATTGCAACCCAAGAGAAATAAACTAATGAGTTAAGAATATTTATATCCACAGTTAATAGCTTTGATTATTTCTTATGTATCGAAGATAGCTGTTGTAGATACTATAAATAAATTGGTGGAAGGTAAACGAACTGAAGACACTAGTAGTCATTTCAGTAGTAATTGTGTTTACGTATATAATCTAAGCATTGTATTAGGTGTAATCGACTGTCCCCGGTCGAGACAATGGCGCGCGTGACTCCATCATCGTCTCCTCATCTCTGCGAACAACGCAGATTCTATAAAATCTTCCATAAACAATACTTTTCCATTACACGATCTGCGACATGATTGCCTACGTATTTTCCTGCTACCTAGAAAATGGCACAACAAGAAAATTGACCCGCAATTCCAAGTTTTAAGCCTTCACTTGATAGATCACTTTTTGATACCCTTTTTTCCATTTTTATTTTTGGCCAGTAATTTTACGAGAGATTACGCCTCCTAAAAATTAATTGATCGGATCTCGTTTCTTAGAGGAAACAGCGCGGAAGAGTTTTAATTAGCGGGAAAAAAGCACTACAAAACTTCCGACGTAAAAAACCGGGAGACAAGGGTGGGTGTAACGCGGAATAAAAATCTCCCACCGTAATGCGGGCAACATTTGTGTGAGGAAGACGCTCGGTAATGGAAGACAAATTTCAATATAATTTGCAATACATAAGCGTGTTACTTTAATAGCCCAGAACCACCCTTCAAATTAAACGGGGCTTAAGTTTTATTTTATTTTTTCCTCCTCGATTGGATCGCGTAGGCAAAGGGAGCCACGAGGAGAGTCGCACGGGGCGCCTCGAGAAAAAAAATATAATCCGAGCAAATTAATTGCTCCTACAGGCAATAGTGGCGCGGCCGCGATGCCGCCAAATCAAATTAAGGACGCGCTATAAAAACCAAATTAGTGCCCGCTTTAACTGTGAGAGGGTATTTAGTTACAAGACGTTAGTTTAAATCCCGCCGTTTTCATTAACAATAAATATCCCTGTGCAGCCGCGCGGAATCCTTATTGTTTTACTTTTTACACCCTTGTGTCCCGTGCGGTGTCCCAGCTCGGTCTCGGGATGTAGCAGACGACACCGCTCCTTCCACTAATTTGTTCTTTTTGTTTACTTACCGAGCGAAGGTAATAAAAATTTGTGTTGCGCGAATTGTAGGTATGGGCTTAAAATTTTATATAGCCCTCAGACTTGCCCCGAGTTTTGCATTTAATTGAGAAAAATTTAGGGTCGGCCAAGAGCTTCTGCGTGGACTCTTAAACTAATTGGATGGCTGTTATAACTTTTGTTTAAACGTTTACGCAATCGGCGCAGCGGTCTCAGCTCAGTAACTACTGGATAAAGCTGGATATTGGGAATGGCCTTTTTACCATGATTTAAAACTGGAATGTGTGCACACTGCGTGCATTCTTATAGACCGTTATTCGGAGCGGTTGGCCCATATTTTATGCTGATGCAGTTATCGTGAAGGGGTGAGTTTGATATATTTTTTCTGCGTGCCCTTAATTACAGGCGATACAGTAAATTAGAGGGCGGCGCTGGCGGTGATCTAAAACAATAAGCCTGCACCGTCATTAGCGTGGCCCGTTGCAGATTGCGGCTTGCACCTTCTTAATGTGACGACATTTATTTCCTTCACATTTAATTTAATCTTGTGGGTGTAAATCAAGAAAAGATCAAATATGATACTACCTCATTATTGCAGGTAAGTAATTGTAGAGTTACGGGTTTTCTTATGTAATCATACATAGAAAATAACACGTATAGTAGAAAGATCAAAAATGTTTTTCTATAAAATGATTATAAAAAATAGTTTTTTATAATCATTTCTTGTAAGCACAAAAAATCATTAAAATGAATTTTACACAATTTTTACAGGATAGATGATTATTTTTAATACAAATCCCTTCATAATTATCAACATTATGTTTTCTCCTAAATGATTAATTAAATGCTTTATTAGCCATTTCACTCAGGTAACACATCCGTAACAGATTCTAATAGATTTGAAGGGAAGTTGAGTGTTGTTATAGATAATTTGAATAATACGCATTAGAAATTTCAATTTATTTAAAATTCTGTAAATTTTTCACGGTTAATATTTTACAGAATTTTATCGAAATAACATTTTAAGAGATACTGCATAAACACAATTCCTACTATTAAATACATAAAAAAATCACAGGTGAGCTATCCTGAAATCGTTACGATTCGCGAATCGCAAACGATTAATAAATAATGCTGGACATTTTCATACAGCATCATCTAGCCCCGAAGTAAGCAGAGCTTGTGTTATGGGCACAATATGACTGAATAATAATAATAATGACTGATTAATAGATATTCAGCGTGATGTGAATAATAATAATAATGACTGATTAATAGATATTCAGCGTGATGCTAGCTGATTCAGATCACTAGTAGCCAGAAGGGTTCCCTAAATACTGGCTATATTGTTTCGCTATTTTTTTGAATAGGTACGTGTTTTGTTTGCCTACTAGCTAACGCGTGCGTTCAGATACTTTCAGTTCAGTTCAGTTCAGTGCGTTCAGGTTCAAAGAAAACTATACAGAGTTTGATGAAAAAACTTGTGTGTTATGTTCTTATATCAATTTCCTCGCCTCAACTTTGCATAATCTATCGAAATTTGAAACCTAAAAAGATAATAACCCACCGGTGTTAGGCAGTTTAATACATTATGTGGTTTAATCGGTGTTGTTTGCGTTACCTGTCATTACAAAGCCGAATATCGTAATTACATTATTAAAATTACCACTAGGATTGCAGGAAACGTGTTATTTAACGTTGGTCAGATACGATCTTATCGGACATATCCTAATGTTCGACGTGTGGATATTATCGCTACCTGCCGAAATCGACGGATATATTATTAAAATATCTAGGTTGGTATTATTGTGGATACCCGACATATGAACACAAGTCGAACTGATGTACAGGGTTGACAAATAACTCATTATTCACAGAATTAACGAAAAGACCATTCTGCTACCGAGCTAACATATGATCAATGCGAAACTTTCATGGCAAAGGATGTTATTTTCAATATAGTCTTTTGTCATTTATTGCCTTCTATTGGACATTATTAATTTATGATAGTTCATATCTAGATATTCCGATGCAACCCTGGTAGGTACCTATTAAGAAAGTATATTTTGTGCAGTGGCAAATTCACGACATTTTATTTGACTTTTAGAGTAAAATCACTCTGTATGTAGATAAATATCGTTATTATCGAGACAATGCGCCCGTTTGTGTATCACGATAATCTGTGGACTGCTCATTTCAATTCCGTGTTGTGTAAACGCCTTAATGGACGCTGGTAATGTGACACGCTTGACGATTTTACTCACAAATTGTACGAAACTCTATTACAATCTAATGATGGCCACCGTCTAATTGCAAGGTTATTACGTTTTGTTGTGCACGACGCTTAATGATAGCGCTGGTAATTATTGGGCGAGGCGAAACCCCGAAGATGTGTCGAATTGAATCGTTGGATATAATGACGGCGCGCGGATGCCGGATGCATATTAACCACGTATCAATGTATGAATACAGATTATTTTTAATTGTATCAGCTCTAGGCGTTTTAAACTGCGTTCGACTTTTTGCAACGGTTGAACTGCGATTTTATTCTCGGTAAAAGAGCTTATATGTACTGTTGTACAAGGAGTGTATCAGAAGGAGTGATACGGTTCAAAGACTGGTCTTCACATCTATGATACCTAAGAAATAATAACAAGTCACTTTGGGATATATGTTTGTATGTTCTGCCGATACTTAATTCAGGTCTGGCTGTAGAGGTATCATGGAACTTGTAGTTGCTGATACCCACGATACAGGGAATTTTAGTACGGGGTTAGAACTATGTATATGACTGTTAGGTGTTTAATTATTTAAGTATGACTGTGTAAGTGGTAGAACAGGTTTTTTGCTTACAAAAATGCTATGGTCCAAAAAAATTCTAAAGAATATTTAAAATGCATTAACTCCGTTAGTTTACACCACAATATAACGATCACTAGAAAAACCCTGATATACCAGCAGTGTCACGACTGTCATCAGGCGTCACCCGCCATGAAATATGGAAACGCATGTAATTCACCATATCGACAATCTCGACTGAGATCTGGAGCGACGAATAGATTTCGTGAATAATTTAACAGACAATGGGCTGACAAATTTTTATTCCATTATTTCGGTTGCATGATACCTGCGAGAAAGTTTGTTCAGTTGGTACTTCGATTTATGACGTAACAAAACTAATTCAGATGGTTTTGAAAGCCGGAATTATTTTGTTATTTTGGGCTTTTTTATCATTATTAAGGTAATACGGAAACAGGTAGGTACTTTGCTTATTTAATGCACAATTGTTAAAAACAACCTTTTTGTAGTCATTCTAAATGCGAAAAAGATAATAATAACCGAAGAGTACCGACGGCGTGTGGTCTGATAGACACTTCGAGCATTCGAAAAGTCTAGTTGCATATGTTAGTGTAGTAGTATCACCCCGTGCTTATTTTTGCCTCCAAATAGTCGCTCGGCAGCATTCCTGGAGAGGTTGTGTCGGCGCGTGCAAGTTTTGATTGTTGTAAGATCGCCAGTGGTCCGTTAGACCACTCGTTAGTTCATATGTAACTTTTATTGGATATGACTCATCTGCCCCTCTAAAGCGCAAGACTGCTTAAAAATGTGACACTAGCATGAAACATCTTCAATGCAGTACGCATGTAGGCAAAATTGTTTGTAATATTTTAACTAATTGATGCCTTACGGTTTTAGAGAAAACTGCTTACTATTTATATTTTCTTTGTGTTCATAGTTTACCTAGCTATTGATCTTTAAGAATAATTTGTTTCTAAGAAAAAAACCAATTGAATTAAAATATATTAATTATAAAGGTTTTATTGTTTATAATTAGTTATTTTTGTATGAACCTTTATATTTTGATTTATTTATACAATACAAGATGTATAAAAAATCAATTTTGTTTTAGAAAAATATGAAGAAAAAAGTTTGTTTTTGATAAAACTATAGTGGTCTAGCAGACGTCACGTCGTCGGTACTTATGTAACTAAAACGGCGCGTCGGTACTTAAAGGTACTGATAAACCTTTACCTACAAATTTTGCCAAAGAAAGTAAAACTTTACCTCGCAGAAAATCTTCAGCTTGTTAGTGACATTCACCGTATTTTTGCCGGATCGCCTTAGACCGGATTGATTTACGGGATGAAGTGAGATGCCGGACCGACCCGACCCGGCTTACAACTAACTAAGCCTTATAGGGGATTACGCAAAACACACGCCACACGATCTCGTGACGTGTGTAGAATTGGAAACAGGCGAGTTTAAGGGGAGTTTAAAGGGCTTTCTTTGAAAGTCATAAGTCTTTCTTGCAAAAGCTGTTTGCTTATTCCCACCAATCGACATTTGCCCGCCTCACATAGTGCGTCGTAGGTCGTCTATATATAGCCGACTAAAATTGATTAGTCAAAAAAGTTGCTTTACTGCTTGTCAGTACTGAACCTCTTTTAATGTTACTTTTACGCATCGCCAAATAAGTAATTTGGCCGGCAATTCAAGTTAATTTTGGGGGCCTCGACTGATTGGCCAGATTGAAATATTAATAAATCTCGCTTTTTTGTTAAAGTTATTACACCTATTAAGCGAGAAGTAAGAAGACACGTTCAGCCATTAAAGGAACTCTCAAGTACCAGCCAGGCAGCGGAGGCGAAGCGCGGGATATTATCGCACCGCTTGTTGCCCGCGTAAAATAATAATGGCCGAACTTCCGGTGCCTCAGGCGCGGAAAACTTAAGCGAAAAAGGAGGTGGTCGCCCGCGGCCGTCGCGCCAACTTTACCAACCGCTCAGATGTGACGTCACTTAATTTATTAACACATCCCTCCGTAAGAGAAAATCTTTTTACGACACTTTTCCACTTCTCACTCGACGTGCTACAATTTCGTAGACCCACCGTAGGCATTCCGTAGACCAGAGACGGGAATGCGTTAATTTGTAGTGAAAAAAAAAAAATGGTGAATAGAACCGATAAATATACTTTCATTTACCCGTATCATTTTCGATAAAATTTTCATTGTAAAAGAGTATGTTTGCAGCGAAATAAAGTTATCTCTAGTGATAAAAGTTTTAGAGACTTTTGTTTGAACATTTCCACAATATGAAAAAAAAACAAAATGATGCTCATCAAAATGAGTAAAAAAAATGATCAGTTTTTTAGTTAAACAGTATTTTATTTTCTAGTGTTGAATAATTTGAAATGATGCATGTCAGAAATATAAAAAAACAGCATTTAGATATTTCAAGGTATTTTTATAAGGCTTTTAATAGAGTGATTTCAGAAGTACCTCGTCAATAGGTTACCTAGGCAAGTTTGAAACTATCAATCCATGAAATATAAAGCGGCTGTTACAGAAAAACAATAATCGTAGCCGCACGCAGAGCACACGAATAAATACACCCCGACTATCCAATAAAACACGTGAATCGTTTACAATTAAAGCTTTAAATCGGCAATAGGTGTTGCCATAAATCGGGAGAGAAAACAATCAGCGGGCGCGCGTCGCCTGCAATTAGCGCTGCGTGGCTCGATAAATTTGCATTAATGCTTTCGAAAAATCCAGCAAGCAATAATTTCTACGTGCCATGTGTTGTATAGTTCAATAAGCCATGTATGCCATCCTTGCAGGGGCTATGGAATACTTCTATTTGCCGCATCCGCACCAAATCTGTACTCGCAATAGGTGTATGAAATGATACGATTGTTTTTTTCTGACAAATCCGCCCCCAAATTACACTAACAAAATGGCACTGGGAATCGATTCATTCTGACAGGCCTAGCAATGTCCAAAGCTACAAAAAGTTTTTTGTTCTAACAATTACTATTTTTAGGGTTCCGTAGTCAACAAGGAACCCTTATAATTTCGCCATGTCCGTCCGTCTGTATGTCTGTCCGCAGCTTAGCTCAGAGACTCTTAGTACTAAAAAGCTGTAATTCGGCATAGCATAAAAAATAATTAGGGTACGCCTACGCGTAAAGTAGGGATGATTTTTTTTGTTTATTCCATGGTGTAGTGTTGTTGGATAGGTCGTTTACAAATATTGCGGGTGTGTAAAAACCTTTTTTCGATTCAGGGTTCCGTTTGCGGAATATTAAGCCTTAAAGTGCTAATTTTTATTAGAGCCTAGTGTTCCCCTTCTGCCATCTAGACGGTTGTTTTTGGATATGTGAAAAAATCACGGCTGTAGTATATAATAACGAATGAAAACTATCACAGCTAAGTAGGCTTCACAAGTTAACAAGTAATGGTCGACCAACTTATAAAATGTTCTTGGACTTCTCCAAGAAAGGAAATTTCCGTACAAATTCCATTCAAAATGACTTAGATAAAGTCTTCGTCGTCAATTACAACTCACAATTGTGCGCAATTTTCATTGTCCGTGTTGAATACATTCATTTGAGAACCAATAGTAAGTGTTGAATTTACTTAATTAATTATATATTTTGAAGTTGAAACGGCTACCTGAGGCGCTGTAAAAGTGTACAGGCATATTTCAGCGGTGTCGAATTCACGCGGATCCCGCGTGATTTACGAAACGCGTCCCGCCTCGCTGCATTTTACACTTTTGCAGCTCTGCGCGCACCAATGACTATTAATTGATATCCGCTTCGACATGTTCCAGTGTTTACTTTTTTAGAATACATTTTAAATCGGATGAAAAATTTATCCATGAAAAGAACCGGAACAACATGAGGTTAAAATTTTCAGTAACCACGCCGTGTCAGTTACACACCTAACATTTTATTTGCTTGTGCAAATATGTAGTTGGAAACGTGTGCTGGATGAAATTGTGAAAAAAATATACCTACGACACTTACTACGCAAGCAACTTTTTATACAAAACGTGATTACTTTTTTTGCACAAAATTTATTGTGCAAATTTTTAGTATCTTCTTTTTGTTAGCTACCTTTCTAAGCAATTTTAATTATAGCAAGTTAACCAGAGAAAGCACCCACACAGTAAACTAATTAGAACGATAATAAAACGAACACACGTCGTTTGCTAATCATGTTGTTATGTAAAGTGGTGCGAGTATCTACGAGGTTTAGAAGCTAGGCGTGGGTGCTTTAATCAATTTAGCGCTAATAAACTAGCACCCTACTGAGTTAACGTCTCTTATAACTCTATAACATCGCCCAATTTAACTTTAACCTACACATGTTCTAAGTTGTCAGAGAAGTGCCGTGCTATGCGATTCACGCTTATAGTGAACTAGCTTCTGCCCACAGCTTCGCCCGCGTAGTACCCGGATAAAAAGTAGCCTAGATATGTGTTATTCTGATGTATAAGCTAAATTACTGTAAAGTTTCATCAAAATCCGTTCAGTAATTTTTGCGTGAAAGAGTAACAAACATCCATCCTCACAAACTTTCGCGTGTAGTAGGATGAATTAATTATTAAAAATACTTTGTACACAATAAAAAAACAAGAAAATTAACATAATCTTATCCTCATTAAAGTACATGAGCGGTCTTATCACTTAGAAGCGATCTTTGCAACGACATTACCACTTGTATTTGAACCGATAGCGTGAACTTTTTTTATGCCTTTTCAACATATTTAAACATTTTCACATTCAACTTGTTTCTGGACACCATGTAATGTAAGTAGGTTATTTTATTAATATAGCCTAGCCCACGCGGTACTTAGATAAAAAGAAGCCTCTGTGTTAAGGTCACGAACTAGTATATCTGTTCCAATATACATATAGTTCCAATTTCACTTTGAAACTATATGCACGCATCTTTCTAGCACACGCATAGTTGGCGCATTTATTCCACAAAGTTATAAGAAAATTAATTTCTAGTTCGACCGGGCTCCGTATCTCACTCAACATGTAGCAAGTAAATGTTTCGCAATATATAATTACCTCGACGTGTTTTTCATCGTCTATTGCAGCTCTCTTCTTGTGACCTTTGGCGATAAAACCTAAGAATTAAAATACAAATCGATTGTAAAAATTACAATCCGATAAGCTGTTTTGGACACAAATTGTAACAAACATATATCGCGTTTTGCGTTTGCCATAAGAAGTTGTTTGTTCCTGCCGTCTCTTTGTAATGAAAAAATACCGAATTCTGGCGTGCGCAATGAAAGTACCCATGTATGAACAGTGAGGTACGTCTATTGTAACATGAGTCTAACCCAAGGATTCATTTTGTAGAAAATTCTGAATGTACTATAATTTACAACAGATTTTTAGGTAAGAATTTTAAAAATTATATAAGCTAAAATATTACTCTAATCAATTAGCTTTGATTGTGGAGGAAATGATTCAGGAAACAAAACAATGAATCTAACGTAAAACTAGTGACGTTGATTTGAAAGCGATGCGAAGGAATTTCATTTGTTTTTAAAATAGCTTAACCTAATAGAATATTTATATAAAGACTTTGTTTTACATATTTGTGTTAATTTTATGCCACTTAACAGTTGGGCAGAAGCATGACAAGTCACGCAGGGCGTTATACGCGATACCTCTCTTTGTTTATAATCCAAAACAGTATGTGGGCTATTTACTTAAAAAACAATCGACTCTTTAAATAAATTAAAATAAATATCAAGCAGTAGGAGCCCTACTCAAAAAACATTAAAATTGAATCAATACTGATGCCTGTTTGCTAGTTTCTAACGCGTAGAAGGAAATATAATTTAATAAAATAGGAAAAACTGAGTTCGCTTATAATAAAGGATTTTCTTTCTGCCTACGGTAGTGCAGTTTAAAAGAAGCCAATCTTCCTCAGTCTGTCAAATGTGTAGATAAATAAGAAAATATTATGTTATTTACCAATTTATCTATCTACTGATCTACTATTCGTTCTACTATTGTTATGAATGATTTTATAAATGTTATGGTATTAATAATGTTTATTACATGCTATAAACTGAATAACAAGTGAGCTAACGCGTCAAGCAAAAAAAATTGTAGAAATATAGTTAAAATTTTATAGAGCCGACGCTATTCTAAATAACATCTCTATTATCAATAAAGTGTTTTATAAAAATGTTATAGTAGTTGATGGCTGAAACATGAATAGTGTATGGTCATAAGATGGAGGTACGTACTTGTATTGACTCTTCCGGAAGAGTATCGCCGCGGGGGCAGGCTCGACAACGCGCTTAATACATAAAAATATTCAATTTTATACCATTCCGTAGCGATAACATCTTCCTGTCGATTTGATATTTTCGGCGTTAAGGTAATATTATATGTTGTTTTGTGAATGGAGGCTGGAGCCATGCTGCGCGTGCACCTTCGAACATTGTAACTCAACACTTAATCATTTATACGGACATATTATGGTGTCGTCTGAAGAAACCTATCTACCATAGGGTCCTCACAATGAGGACCCGAGTGCTGTCAACCTCTGCTTGGAGTTATAACTAACTGATAATAAACAAGCATAATTCTAAACAATGTTATATTGAACATTTTATGCTTGAATCTTGACACATGAGTTCACCCGGGTAGTACCCGGATAAAATGTATGTGTTTTCTAAGTCACGATCTATAGCTGTCCTTTTTACCTTAATAAATCAGCTATTATGAAGATTTTTAGCAACAAACACCCAAAATCATTTGAATATTATGTTTTATATATACATATAGGTATAAAATATTACAAGGTTGTTCTTTTCCTGTTTTGTTTACTAAATAATAAAATACAAGGTTTTTTAATGATCTTATGTAATTTGTCAATGCTGTGTTCGCTTGTAATTGGTCTAGGTTATCAAAACTAACAAAATGGGAAAAGAACAACCTTTTAATAAACAAACAATGTGTAGATATATACCTAAGCTGCGTTCTGGCGTTCTTTTAAATATATACATACATTCAAATATCTAAACATTCAAACTTTTACAAACTATTATTATAGTTGACACCATGCCAAAACCACCTTGAAACTTATCTGTTCTGTGAGCGTATTAAGTATATTTTAAACATTTTAATGCTTACACTATAGATAACAGTTATAAAGTTGTCGACCAGTTAAATAATCATTAGCGATTCAGATGAGTGTATCGCTATTTTCAGTAGGTACTATGCCTTTAGACATATTTTCCTCCTAAAGTTTACACTGAAAAATATAACCTGTTAATTTTTTTTCGAGTTCAGCAGTGATGTTCAATTGGTTAACGTACCAAAATTATCGTTCCATAGTAGTACTTATTGGGGGCAACTCAGGTTTGCGTAGGCGACCCCTCAGGTCATGACTCTTTCCAGAGAATTGCATTAGAGCGCGACAACTGCGATAAAGAAAGTATAGAAGATAAAGAAAGAGAGTAATGAGACTAACAAACAAACAGGTACAGCATTAAAATCATCTATGGATCCTTAAATTTGTACAGAGAGTCTTTGGATGTAATTCAAAAGTTAAAATTCATTTATTCATTACAATCACAAAAATCATTTTGAATCGTAAATTTTTCGTCCTTCTGCTTGTTCCTCCCCGCGACCAAGCCAGGAAAGAAAGACATGATACAAGGCTGGCTATACTTTTAACATTCCTAACTAAATTTTTCCTTTAGTTGGAGCAACTTCAAGTATTATTATAAAAAACCTTAAAATAATAAAATAAAATATAATCTAAATAATCTGATTTTTTATAGTACGCCTTTTTATTGAGTTTTTGTTTAATTACGTTTTAACATTTTTTTAATTGATAATTTTGTATATATCTTGGGAGTTTGTTATAAAAGTTAGTAAATCGTTTAAAGCTTGCCCTTTAAACGATTTACTAACTTTATGCAGTCCATAAGTGGCAACAGTGAGTTTATCTTTATTTCTAGTATTAACATTGTGAAAATCAATATTCTTGTGCACATACATCAGATTTCGTAGATATATTGACAAGGGAATGTCATTATTTTTTATTTCTTTACATTTTAGTGAAGTGATTCTTTGGGGCCCATATTATAAATTGAACGAACAGCCTTCTTCTGCAGTTTGTTTGAAATGTGTACAACTCGCTTTGCAAGTTAGTCTCGGTAGTATATTATGGATTTATGAGTCGTCAGTTCCGCGTAGTTGGTAGTCAGCGACAAAATTAAAGGTTGTTTAGAAGAGATTGCTTATAAGCGATAAAACCGTCCATTTGACTTTCATGAGAATAATTATTTGTTTATTTTGTTATTTGTTTATGATGCACAATTGCAAATTTATGCAAATGCACAAATTTTCAATACATTAATCAAAAATTCAGAAACTGTTAATTTATTTTTATTGCTGACTGTACATTATGGTCTAACTTGAGCTGATGATGATCGCGTGAATGCAAATCCTGTGCATTTTAAACCTGTTCAGCAAATTATGAGATGATTGTATGTGAATGTGACATATTAGTGCTTGAATGCAACCAATTGTAACACAGTTGGAAAAATGGTTGGTAATAGGTACATTTTAACGTACCTTCCTACATTGTAGAGCATAAAGGACGTTGTATCACAACCTTATGCTTATGCTTACCTAACTATAACCGGTTTCGTAAAAATAATGGTTGATTCAGAATGATTTATTCCAAAAAATACTTGAATCTTGGTTATTAAGACTCAAATCGATGAGCAAAGATGGCAATATCAACAAACAGGTCATTCGTACAAAACACGGAGTGTAAATACGAAAGATGACACCAAGTTACGGGTGGAAGTACAAAAGGATCGTTAGTCAGCGGAGTGCTACCTACCAGCCACCAGCCCATAACGCAGTTCATTATTTATTATGAACAGTTTAGCAGTCAGTGGCCGGCTCAGATCCCGACTTATGGCCGCGTGAATATGCGTGGGTATTATTTGGAACCTTGTTAAGCGCTGAGGATATTATAAAAATGATTCCTTTATCCGTGCTGTGACACTCGCTGGAAATTGGTCGTTTTATTTATGGCCATCATAAAAAAGGATTCGAAACTAACCGTGCAAGTTGGAATTTCATTCATAAGAAGGCAGAGGCGTTTGGGTCTTTATGGATGGATGTTTTCATTAATTTAAACTCGGATCCGGTGAATGCCACCGAGGTGTCGGGTGTCGTGTGACAGCGGACACAGATCTTCAGATATCTCGTGTTGCGACTACTGTTCATCTGTAGCAGAGCTATCTTATCGCGGAGGATGGCGTGGCATCATTAAAAACGGACTTTGAAAGTTAATAAGTCCATGTCGATCACACCTTTATCGCAGCCTTGATAAAGATTGCCTGTCTCTGATATAAAGAAGGGCAAGTCGTGATTATGCGATGTTATGGATATTTACATATTAAATGAGCATTTCTGAAGAGTTAAGAGCCTGACTTAATTTATTGTTGCAATCAATGGTAAATAATTCTTAGACATCTGAGAAGAGCAATCATAAGTCACCGCCGGAGTAATTCGGTGATGGCAACGTAGGTGCGCAACAGGAGTCTTAACTCCTCTCTCGAAGCCATACGCAGTGCGCCAGCGCATCATCAGATAAGCGACAAAGACTCGATACGCGCTCTAAATAATCTCAAGAGGACATTAGTTACCGAGCAACCGTCCGACACCGACAGTTTGCCTAATCCACTCAAAACATTCAAAGACATTTGTCGGCCCGCTCCGGGGATCGAATGATCGATAGCGCGACTCTCCACAAAACGATAGATAAAAGCCGATAAGTCAGAAGAAATATGACGCGAACAAAATCGGGAGATGTACGTAATAAGATAAAAGTCAAACAATGATTCGACCGCGGATTCGCCGCGGCATAATTTATGTGACAACGCGTGATGGACGAGCGGCGACTTTCGGTAAACTATTTACATACGGTGGCGCGGTGGCACGCTGTCGGATTGGGTTCTGCTTGTGACAGAGGGTGGGGCTTAGTACCGAAAACAAATGTCACTGTTATTTATTAGGTTACGGGACTATTAAGCCTAAGACGGGAATTATGGAACGGATTGCCGAAAAGTTACAGAAGCAATCATTCCAGAAGTCCAAGCAGTCGAAACTTTTGTTCGCATGCAAAAAACTTTGCCAGGGTAGATGAAAGCATCTCATGACAGTTGGAGCCCCAAGTCCCGCGATATCCAGTCTATAATTGAATCAAAAGTGTCTGTCTCACCGGGGCGACACCGCGGTCGGCAATTCCCTTAACACGTCGACTTGGATTGTTTCAGCCAGCTAACTTCAAAGAAGACACTAACTTTTGAAAACTATCATGATTGCATTTTTAGTTCAAGAAATGTGAGGTCAATATTCTAAGTCGTTTGGGTTTAATTCGTTTTGAACTTCTTGTTTCCTAGATCAAAAAGAAACATTGATGAAAATGAAATGCTGATTCAGTACAGGATTCTCAGGAGTGAAGTTATTGTATAAGTTGTTTTGTTTGTTAGGGAAATTGTTTTTATCTGATACAAGGGTATTCTGAGGAAAAAAAGCAATTCCAAGTGACGGCAGTGACATCTGTATATTTGACTGCTTTTGAGGCACAGTCTGTCGGCGTGTCGGGACATAAATTGCTTTGGTGGGTAAAGAGGACGGGTCGGAGGTGAAAACGTTAGTCGACAATCCCCGCGGAGACAGCAAGGCAGCCCCGGTTTTTATCTGAGCTCCTCGCACTCGGCGCGCTCGCTCGACCGTGTAATTGGATGAGAACGGCGCGATCCCAATAGCGCGCCCTTATCTGTTCGCGGCAAATCCTCTCCCCGCCACCCCCGCACCTACGACACTCCGGCAATAAGTTTTTAGTGAGTAATTCAAGATAACCCCTTGATGTTGTTCATTTTCACACTTCCTTTCGCGAGAACAGCTCTTTATTGCGTAATATGTAACTGTCTCGTAGCGACGACCGTTCCGAGGGCTCGTAGAGAAACTTCGCCCCTTTTATGATGTTAATGCGATCGCCTCCGACCCTCGCTATCTATGTAATGATAATAGCTTTTTCCGAAATTATTGTTTGATGTTGTCGCTTGACATAATTTCAAAGTTTCGTGAATTGGATTTGAAGTTTTTAACATTTACAGCTAATCATTTTAATGATGATGTCGTGTGGGTTAAAATTAAATTTAATGATAGGATAAAACCTTACAATATTAATGTAACCACCTAGAATCCTATTAATGAAAGGTCGCGAGTAATTTGAGCCCAGAAACAGCGTGACTGGGTTGTTTATGATACATGTACTTGAACTTTTATGTAGCATCTAGGTAACTAATATCAGCCATTTTAAAAGCAAACACTTTGACTAGTGAAACGTCTTTTGGGAAACGTGAATAAGTAAAAACTTAAAAATACCCACTTAATAAAAAGCTAGGAGCAAGCAGCAAAAAAACATGCATTTTGGACCGAAATAATCAGTGTATTTTGGTCACAAATAATAAATTCATCCCTAAAATGACAAACAATGCTCTACTATCTTGGACAGCAAAAGTAAAAAGCATGTAACGTATCTGTAGCATTCGCGAACATTCTGTAGCATTATGTAGAATCCTCTTTTTATTTGAGGAGGGACAAGCAGGAGGCTGCAAATTGTCATCGTTTTAGTCGGTATCAGATCGGCACTGGAAATTATCTGAACATGGAAGATAAATAAGTAAAAGAGGCATGACAAATAAACAATCATAATATCATTTCAATCTGTTAGGTTGGCAACGGTCAAAGCACTCGAGTCTTTCCAGCCTAGAAAGGTGTATAGGTATAAGATATTTTGTGGTGACCACTGCCACTTTATTTTTCCATTCCGTATTTGTACTGAATGTTACCACTCCATCGGCTATCTTTGACTTTGCAGTATCAACAGATTGTTTCTGTAAGCTACGAGTAAGTACATACTCTAAACAATTTTAAATGCAATAAAATTGCTTTAAGATTTGTAGAAAAGTACCTAATCATCGGCTATAAACCCGAGCAAATATTGCTGAGAAGCGCTGCGATCATTTCGGCCTAAAAATGTATAATCAAGAATTAGCCAACCTTACAAAAAATATCACAGATGGTAGATACGCCGGTTACTAGATACTTAAGACTTTTGAATGTTCTATGGAGATTTTTTCATGACGTTTAATAGTTCATAGTCAAGCACAGGCTGACTTTACCAGTATACAAACTGTTTACTTTGCTAATATGTTTGTGTTTATCTTTGGAGCGTGTCGCAAGCGGGCACCGGCGGGAGTTACCCGGAGCTGGGAGGCTGCGAACTGTCGTCATATTCCATTGCTATCTGATCGGCTCCCGAGGGTGGCGCTATCTGCCTAACCGCTTTGCTACTGTAACTAGGACATGTTTTACGGTGTTCTGCTGTACCTTCCAATGTTTTCAGTAATTTTAGAAGTTATGTGTTATTTATTATTTAAGGTTGGTTCATAAATTTTACTAGAAAAATAAGTGAAATTCCCAGAAAAATAAATCAATTTTCGTTTAAATCGATGAAGTCACTCGAACACCTGACTCTAATGCTCAAAAAATATTTCAATTTCATAAGCGTGTTTAAATTACGTAAAAGGCAATTTAGAGGTTCGTAGAACAATTTCGTCAGATCAAAACATGATCGTGGTTCATGTTCGGAGGATCAATACACGGGAGTCGCTGAGCTCACGTCGCCAGCTCTCATTTAGGGTTCCGCAAAAAACTTTTTTTATTGTGTTCATTATTTCGAGTGAAATTGCGAGAGCATTAAGTTGAGTATAGGGTGGGACGCGACGGGCCTATTACCGGCCGCCTTGTAATCAGACCTCACCAAGCCGGTCCGCGCTCAATTCCAAACACACATATTAATTTGTTAGCAAATTCTTCTGGTCTTCAGATTGTACTGTACACCAACAATTTTTGTTGAATATAGAGATGTGCTATGCCTATCAACCATCTTATTTATTTGGAGGTTTTTTACTAGATTTTTAAGAAAAATCTAGTGTGAACCAACGTCAATACCTAATTTTGTAATTTCACTAAAGATGTGACGAACTTTATTATTATAGTTCCATTGTTGAGCAGCGGCAGAGGAGCGAAGCGACGAGGCCGAGGCTCAGACAGCGCGGCCCGTGGCTACACATCATAAACGTTCCATCGGCTCGAGAGCCCTATAATTTCCTCCCTAATTTACCCATTTTGAACCTGTGATCCAAATTAGGATTTGCATAAAATTGCTAATGTCAGATAACGCAATATCCGACGTGTCAAAATTGGCGTCTACCTTTTTAATTTTTTTTTGGACTGTATTATCGCCGACATCGTCCTAAATTGGCTTTGAGTGGGTAATTTGGCCTAAACATTCGTTTGAGCAGAAGCTAAAAAGTTAATGGGGATTATATCGGTATCAAGTTTTAGATCGGTTAGCTAGCAAGCTAAGAATTCAGGGTTTTAGTTTTGTTAAAAGTTCGCCACTGAAGCGATTAGTCTAGACAAAATATGAAGCTTGCCGTAAAAACTTAACGCCGTCATCAAAATGCAAAGGTTATAAATTGCTCACTGTAGTCAATTAACGCTCATATTTCCTTGCTTTATGGGTGGCAGTAATTGCTCTAACACTTTATTATAGCTAAAATAATAATTTAAAGTGAGTGAGAGAACTCGGCCGGTGGCGTGTCGTCGAGGCCTGTAATCTGGTGCCGGCCCCCAATCACGCATTTCTCACCCGAGAGCGTTGAAAAAATAATATCTTCTCAGGTTCGTCTATAATTTGCCGAATGCCGCCGCCCAATCCACGCCACACGTAGCCAATGTTGCCATGGAGCTTTGCCACGTTGTGGTTAGAACTAGCAACATTTTAAGAATCATTTTTAAAAACCAACTCAAAGACAAAGTAAACTACATAGGTCATATTATGAATTCGAAGTTGTGTTATTTGTTTGATCTCTGTAACTGCAAAACCAAATAATATGAAATTTAGAACAGGTACTTATAGTTCATGGCCTAGTTAGGCTATGTATATGGGACTATTTACATGCAAACATAAATTAGTTATTTTGAAGTCTAGCCACATTCACCTTTATACAATTTAGTCACAATTAACATTTTACTAGCAGGCAATACAAAGCGGAGGATTGGAACGTTTTGACTGCGCGTGCACAGATAGATCACGGACCACAAAACCACACACAAAATGACAAAAGAATCATTTTCTATGCTTTTGTTATTTAGACAAGATGGAAGCATAACTCGAGCTATTCACTCTTATTACTCTTAAATATTCGGTGTAAGAACTTGGCTTCTTTCGCCTTGGCGATAGAATAGTAAGTGAAATAAAAAAGAGCAAGAAAATGTTTTGTGTGTAGAATTTTGCTGATACATAAACATTAAAAATTTAGCGTAGTTTTATATCATAACTGTGCGTTTGCACCAATAAACATTAAAAATTGAAAATGTTTCGAAACTTGTCTTTGAACATATAACTTATTTTGTTAGGTTAACATTTGCAGTATATGAAAACTGGTAAATTGTTAATTCTAGAGGGATTTCAGGATTTGCTGTTGGTTGTATTTGCACTGACTAAAAACATGTTTTTTGAACTTGTTATGAATATTGTTTTAGTGAGTTCGTAAAATAAATCTTTCATTAAGTCGCTAGATTTGTTTACCTACTCTGACTGATGAGTTTGCAGTCACAAAACTTCAGCATGTTGGGCTGAAATGTCAAACAAGTTTCACTTCAACAAGTTGTGTGCCACTGCAAATACGGTTCGATGGAAACAAACACGCTCATGACTGTAATCCCTAAGCTGGAGATCCATATGCAGAACTCAGATCTGTGAAAATATCCAGAAGGGGTAGCCAGAAACACGTTCAAACATTATTTGGCACATGCCCACATTTTGCATAGTAGTTAGTATTCCACGGGATAGGTTGCAAGCTCATCGCCACGTTTTGGAACACTAATTCACAAGTCTAAATTTTTTTTTTTAATTATATCGACAGAAAGCGGAGTTTGCAACAGGTTTTTTTATGAGATGTTTCGCAACCAGTGCAAACTTACAGTTAGGTACACCGTGTTTGGTCTTTTCCTATCTGTTGGATGGATGTTTCAAATCTAAAACAACCTGTCAATGCAAAATACTACTCAAAAACAATGCAAAGGTTACGCGGGGTATATTAGAAATAGGGATAGACTTTCAATAACGCGAGATATCGTGAAACTGAATTGTTACGAAAGAATACAAAACCAAATTTTAAGATTTTTTTTTTCTATTTTTTGTTACCAGATAAAATAAATACGATTTTGTGGAAATTAAGCGCGAACTTAACATGCTTTGTTAAAGTTTTGACTCTTGTTGACGTTTGAGTGACGGTTACTTTCAATATAAATAAGCGTACTGACAACTGACAGAAATATGAAATAAACAGGGTTTCACTTGAAAAAATTGGGACATTCTAAAGCGGGATGGGCCGTATCAGCATCTTGTGCAATTACGCATTTTTCTCAAAAATGCGTGGAAATCATTATATAACTTTGGAAAAAAGAAAACGCGAAGTATCGTATTTACGAACGCAGCATCAGTTTTGAATTTGGAATAAATAAATGCACCGGCAATAATAATAAATAATAAATAAATAAATAACTTTTTCTTTGTTTGCCTCATTTGAATTTGGATCTCTTTCATTGAGCACCAAGTTCTCAAATATCTTTACATACATAAATAAAAATTAGTTCCGAATGTTTGGAAAGTGATATAGATATTGACTGCACTTCCCCAGATCTAAGGTCGGAAGCCAAATAAGCAATGGAAAATCTTCTTCCAGCAAAATTATTAGAAAAATACGTAAAAGAATCTTATATAATAAACCTTATATCCTTGCATTTTTTTGAGAAAAGCACTATTAATGCCTCGTCGGAAATGGCAATTGCCTGTCTCGTATCATTGAAGTCTTCGCCTGCGGCTCGGCCTTTTTACTTATACCTACTCGACCTGCGATTGTCTATTTCGCGGCCACTGCAATAATGTACTATTCATCTATCTATTTGTACCACTAAGATACGCAGTTATATAATATCATACAATGCGATGTTTTTGATTTTCACACATACTAACTTACAATGTTATATGAATATTATAGTGTAGTTTTGTTGGTTTATTTTTTCCGACATTTAAGTGGAAGAAATATACCAAACGTCGTCATCGTTTTGGGGTTGAAGCCAATTTACTGTCAAAACAGTTTATTTTAAACTAACGACACGCCCCGGCTTCGTACAAGGTCATAAAAAAGCGAATTTTCCGGTTCCAAAAAAAAACTTTTATACAAACCTTGTCCTGGCAAGAACCTGGCAAGTTCAATGTCCGATTCAAATTAATTAGTATTTTACTGCTACATTAATACCCTTGATGATACAACTAATCATTTGAATAATAATACGAATGTAACCAACTTTTGTTTATACCGGCGATCTATTTAATTTTAGAACACAAAAGCTACTATGATAGTTAGATATATGCCCTCGCGGACTTTTTTTAGGTAATAATGAGTATTTTAATCATGTAGTACATAATTTTTATATATCATCAATAGTTTTCTCAGCGCACGCTGATTTTGCCTATAAAATTCATTCAATAATGAATTTTATAGGCAAAATCTTGCTACTTTGGGTTACATTATTGCAATTTTCTTAAGGATTTCTATTTTTTGAAGATAAATTATAGCCTATGTTACTTCCTGATAATTTAGCTTTCATTTGGTGAAAAAATGGTTAAAATCGGTCCAGTAGTTTCGAAGACTATTCGATACAAACAAACAGACAAAAAAATCTTTACTCTTTATAATATTAGTATAGATTTAAATAACCATTTAGCTACGGCAGCTAGGTATTGATAAACAAGTAGCATGTACCGCAGACATAAATCGCTTGACTCAAACGAAACAAATAAAACAAAAGCTACACGTTTCGAATCGTAACAGCAAAACACTGAAAAATCACGACAGGAGATCTCTAACAGAAAGTTGAACCAGTATTTCAGGCAGACTGTCACGTGGCCCCACAGCTCGCGATGTCAAGAAACATGAACGATTGCTATTTGAACGCCTCTCTTGCATCCCGACGCAACTCACCCGGACAACGTTCATTCAAGCAAGACAACTTAAGTGTTACCAGATCTGTGCCACTCTAATCGACATTCAAAATCAAATTCGGTTTTATTTCACTGCAACCAAAATACTATTGGGATTACTCGAATATGAGCTTCCAAAATTATGTTATCTGTTGACGTTGTTCCTCTATTTTGCCAAATGGAATGGAGCCATAATGAAGAAGTGAAGTAAATGGAGCTGTCACGAACCCATAGTTTCAATGTCGCATGAAATATTCTTCACTAGTCACTGTTCACGGCTTCGCCCACGTGGTATCGGATGAGTAGTAGCCTATGTGTTATTTTAGGCCACGAACTATATATGTACCTGAGATACAGTTTCAGAACTAGTTTAGGACATTCCCTGTACAGTCAATGGAACAGTCAATATAGTGGATGAAATCGTTACACAGTTCCCAGTTGATGAAATAGTAAAATGCTTTTAGGCTAAGGTTAGATTAGTTCAGGCTAGTTAAAAATAAATAGCTGACTGGATTTTATTAGTAATAGAGATTTTTGTCAAGACCGCCGGTTTTAGTACTATCCAATATGTTACCACATTTTTTGTGCTTTTCCACATTATGTCCTCAATAAGAGGAATATTTTTTTTTATTTATACCTATTTCGAATTTTATCCAAATCGGTTCAGCCGTAACGGAGATTATAAGCAACAAACATCCAAATTGCATTCATATTATAAGTAAAGCATCTGTTTTTACTTATATCATCGACTAATGACAGTAAAACTTATTTTTCTATTTACGCTTGAAAAATCGATGTAAATCTCTTTGTGAAAAACGCAGATTTTGTTAGAGCGATGGATCACGTTTTTTTGGCATAAGACCACCGACAGACGGTGGCTGGCAGCAGGTGGTTGATCGACACTCGATAAATGGGATTGACAGCTGGAGTGTCAGAAATGCTTGTGCAAGAGTAGCTGCCAGAGCGCATCAGAGCAATGATCTGCTTCTCTGTGGCTCTGTGGTTTCGCTTTCCGAGTGTTTTATTATTTGGGTATATACATACATAGTATATAGGTTATTTTAAATTAGAGTTGGCGCTAGGAGTTCCAAAGAACCGTTATTGTCCGTTTAATTTTATTTCATCAGGCATATTGGTCAACCAATATGCCTGATGAGAAAAGTCTCATCAGTTGTTTTTATGCTGAACGTAAAACTTCGACGCCGCGGCACAGTTTTCTCGGTAGTCAAAAAAATTGCCCCTTCTCTCGCAAAGAGTAACCCTAGAGTTTCAGCAGTAGTTAGATAATCATATCAATGAAACGGACAATAATTTTAACAAATAAATACCTACTGATCTATTGTCTATACATTATGAGTTGACTGTAAACATCATCCCTACAACGCTGCGGTGGCCATATCACTAGCATAATGTCCTATTGTGTGTATGTCGCGTCACTCGTGACGGATTACGGCCTGTTTATCCTCTTATTATACGTGTGGCTTTTGTACCATAACGTTTGGCTTGCCGACATTGTTGTCGTTGGATAAGGGTAATACCATTATCCAAGGGGATTGAAGTTCTAAACTTTAAAGCGTGGAAAATTATTTACCTCTAATGAAACAAGTGAGCAAAAAGTTCTCAAATTGTAATAACAAGAAATAAGTACCGACAAAAACATCGTGATCAACTTTAAATTTGATTCGTAAGTCTCATAATACTTAAACCTAAAGGCTGTCGAAGGTTCATGTTAATGTAAAATAGGCCATGACACGGGAATGATGAACAAATCTCCGGCTCTGCCGCTGCACATAATTAAACGAAGTCACGTATCATTTAGGTGCAGATTAAGGGTGTACTCCAATGACCCTTGCGATTAATAGTTCAAGTCGGAAGTGGTCTGCGCGTCGCGACGCAAAGCCGCCAGTAATTGCGGCTTCGGCGCTAGCCCCGGCAATCCCAACTTATCCCCGAGGATGTTTGTTAGTGACGCCCACAGAGAGCTTTCAAAACAATCGCCTAACAGAGAAACGCTAATAATGTAGATTTACTTGAGATCCTCAGATTTTACGCTCTAATGATTTGAGACGTAAAGACAAACAACTGATAAATTACAGAGTGAGCTAACTAACCGAATACCGTGAGAGGTTTCTTTCAGCGCAGTGCCGCCGCCCGCGTCGCGCGCCAGTCATCCAGGCATCTCGGCGGCGAACACAAATTACAAACAAAAAGCTAGGAGCGTCCTAATCTGACATCGCATCAAGTCCGATCATCGCTGATCATGATTTACGAACGCGCTGTACGGTGATAGGTGATCTACTCTATAACAATTGATTCTCGTTTGTTGAACTTAGGCGAGTTCCCCTTCTCTCGATCTACTTATTGATAGTTGTTTATAAATGCGAGCAAAAATATTCGAGCACTTGAGATTACACGCGTAACACGATTTCGATTGATATTTCTCATCGCGGAACGAGCTAGCTCTACAATAGGTCACGGCTTACAAATACCGAGCCTAATACAATGTGATTTATGAGTTTGCTTTGAATTATTCGTATTTGGCAGAAAGGTTATTGTTCTTAATGTATTGTTGTTACATAATTTGTGTATGACTAAACTAGAACTTCATTCTTACAGAAAAGAAGTTACGAAAGTGAGAAGTCGAAATATCGATCGATCACAACACGATTTGTTGGTCGGTCCTCCGAGTTGGTTGGTATGTTGCCCACGTCAGCTCACCTGTCCGATTAGCATCACCTCCTTTATGCGGGTCATCCACTGACGGCATCACGGCATACCACAAATTGAAATCTGTTTCGTTATGCCGCGTCAAAGAAACTAGCTGACGTGGAGTAATACCACTGGATTGGATGGTGACTAATAGAGTCGAGCTCTCACCATTTTAAAGTAGCTCTTTAGTACAGTACACAACAAACAAGAACGCAGCAGTCTGTCTTTCTAATTGCTATTAAAACAATTATTTTATTATCTTTTACTGATTAGAAAAAAAAACATAGGTTGAGTCATGAAATCACAGATCAACGATCGTCATAAAATGACGACGTAATCCTAGTTGACATTACAATTCTATGGCTCATCAGGCATTTCGTCGCTTATTTCCATACAAAAACCCTCTAGCGTATATATTATTAGGTTGCGTGCCAGTAAAACCAATCAACATGATGCTCGGCACTCAACGATATCAAAACACCATTACCGTGCAATATTAGCTACGTATCGACGGTTAATTGATTACAAAAACAATATTGTTACAGAGCTTCCTGTCTTGCATAAATTAATCCAAATTAAAAGCGGAGATCCAAACGTAACTGCTGGCCCTAGAGACTCCATTACAGGCAATAAAATGCCTATTATTATCGAGGGCCGAAAAGCTGATGCACGCGATGCAATTACTTGATTGGCGGTGTTCTGGCTTCGGCTGAGACGAGATTGATGGTGTACGTAATTAGAAAACACTTCAGAGTGTGTCTTCATCGGCGTAATCTTAATTGTGGGCAGCACTTACCCCGCCGAGTCAAACAACACGTGCCTCTGACTCTGCTACGCGAGTTACTGCTATTGATTTCAGTTAATTGATGCATATCGAATTGTATCAAGACAAAGATACAGACGTGGATCTTGCTTGTGGATCTCGTAGGTATGGATACCTGGCACAGCTTACTACAAAATGAGAGAATACTGTGTTTGTATTAATTATTGTATTCATAAATCTGTTAGCTTGATTCTCCGTTGGCTTTAAAGTTCAGCATACCAGTTTAGCAGGAAATATTTTTTCAGGAATATTTGAGGATTGATAGACATAACAACTGATACAAAATTGAAATAAAACAAT
Organism: Perizoma flavofasciatum; assembly: GCA_958496245.1. Lineage (NCBI taxonomy): Eukaryota > Metazoa > Arthropoda > Insecta > Lepidoptera > Geometridae > Perizoma > Perizoma flavofasciatum. The sequence continues at coordinate 10,288,799 of OY292421.1, forward strand.
ATACAGAATATTCAATGTACTAGCGTTCTTATCGCCATATGTCATCTTTTCCAGACAAACTTAGTTTTGATTAGATTAAAACGATGTGAACGATTGAAGGCAACTTCTCTACCTCTTTATACATATATTATCTCACGCTTGATTATTTTAGTAAATTATAAACGACTTTACCACGTAAATGCTTCACTAAATTCTCCTGCTGACGTTTGTTAATATTAGATCAGTGATAGTAGGCACCTAACGTGTTTCGATAAATCTGCTCGTTTCTATTTTGAATTCTAGTTTTCCTTGTTCAGCTTTCCGTCAAGTACTTTCTTAGCTGCTTTGCAAATGATACAAACCATCAGTCGGAGAGTGCGGTACGATAGTGGCCGACACCTCGCAGATTTATGGCTGCTGGGCAGATATCGCGGTTATTTCCGGACAATATTGATATTTACAGCGAACTCCGGGGCTATTAACTCCCAACGCGCTGAAGTACTTCAGAAAGTGATACTGAGTCATGCAACATTGACGTTATCATACCTATCCAAGCACGCAGGAATTCCCAAAGTTTCCCCGCGTTCGTTCCAGACGATTGTTCCAAGAAGTCAGCGGCTTTTTACTATTTACCGCAGCTTAACTTAAATGTTCTGCATTTGGAGCCACTTTGCAGGCGTAGCGATTTTCTTTGGCGGTTGCATAAGTTGGGATGGGGAGACATTGCTGATCCGCCGTGCGCCTCGCCGCCTGAGACAGTCCAGCGTGCGGGGTCTGCCCCGCAAGTAATCAACCTATTAATAAGGAGCTCAACTCTAATACGGCCAATTAAAACGGCGACTCTCGTCTTGAGACGCCCGCAGTTTTTGGGCTCATTCCAGCCGGATTAGGATTGCTTCGGCGCACTTACAGCGTATTTACTGCGCCGGCCTCGATACGCGGGATGTTCGCTTATCTCGGTATCATGTGAATTTTATGGAAATGCGCTGTATTAATATTCAATTGTCGATAACATTCATCGCTCGTAATTTTAGCCGGAGGCGAGTATTATGTATGGACCGTGACTGCGTTGACAGGGCGGGAGGAGGGCGGTCGGCGGCGTCTTTGTCGGCGTGTTTCTTTGATCGGTGCGCGGGCGCCGGTAGCGAGGAGCTCGAGTGCCAGTTTACGACCACCGACGCGTTTTACTGCCAGTCTGCAGCTTCAATCAATAAGCGCAAATGGCCATTAGCCAACCTACGCAAGGGCTTAGCTGCGACTAAATTATCTACGCCTAGTTTCAGTTCCTTTGATTTTGGCATATGCATGATTTATCGCCTAAAAACTAATTGAAGCCATGACCATGTAAATTGAAAATTTAACGGTACAGTATTCATGTGCTTAGAGCTACGAGAATCTAATTTCGATAGAAGTTTGTTGAGGCTTGAATTTGTAGCTACATCGATTGGTTTTGTTGGATATGCCTACTTGTACTAATACTATTCAATTTTCTTAGGAATTGATATGTAAGTAATAAATAGCCACCACTTCGCAATCGTAATTCTCAACATAGATGATTACCTATGTTGTGTTGTAGTGGATTCACTAGGTAAGTAATATCACTACATGATACAAAAATTAAGACTTGTCACTATTACCTATGTCTTAGGGTCGGCAACGCGTATAAAAGCGCTGTATTGACACAGATAAATTACCAGAACCTAACCTTTAACCTTTATCAGAACCTCAGCTATACTAAATCTATACTATACTAATAAGTATCATAGCACAATGTTGTATGGTCGTTTCAACTAAGTAAAATCAAGGAGTTATAATTGATTTAAAACAGTTACGTTCCCACTGCTAAATACATTACGCAATTCTCGCAAGCAATGCATTTAGCAGTGGCTGAGCGGGGCGGTAGTGCTGGCGAGCATGGCCTAATACAATACTAAGCAAAGAAATACCGTTGTATAAAAAACGATTCAAGAATTCTGACGGGAGGGTTTCATAGTTATGAAACTTCCGGGTATAAAAACATACTCATAACCATCTATACTCGTCAGCCCTATATCAAATAAATGCACTTATGATTAAGACTGTTATTCCTCCAAAAAATAAAAGGGCACAACGTCAATCCCAAATAGTTCATTTGGCTAGTGCCATTGTGTTCCAACTAAATTTAAGCAAAATGTTGTTACTGTCTATTACTATTCTGTCTATTCTTGAAGTCATGCAAACCGATTGCAAAAAACAGCAATTCATTCTGTTTTCCGATTTCACCGTTCGGCCGTTTGAAGATAAATGGTAATAACACACTAACATACCTACAAACAACCGAACAAACAAACAACCTCTTACAGCAAAATAATATACGGGCTCCTTAAGTTACGGATAAAAAAAATGCAAAATGAGGCGCAGTAATAGTAAAATACTTCATGTGGGCCAAAGCGTCAAATCCCTAATTCGCCAACCAACCTTGTTTGCTGAACCTAGACCGCAGGTTTCTCTAAAGAGTCAGCCCCACTATGTCGCTAGCAATGTAACTGTACCCATCAAAGCATACCGTTTACGAAACTACCGCTGATCTTCAAGCTCGCAGCAAAAACTTCACATCATCAACACCATCCTGGACGAAATGTATTTAGTTTCCACATCTTGGATTGTGTTATACACTAGCTTACCATGCTGCAGAAAGTCTTAAATTATGGAAATTAATATTAAATGGACTAAAAACAAACACACTCACGACTATATTATTAATGGACAAGCACTCAGTCCGTAGATCTTAGAGGATACCATCAATAGCACTGAGGATTCAAAATGTTTGCATGTCCTGCAAATATTTGTGTATTATCAGTTCTTTGTGTATTTTTTATACAATTAAAGTGGTCGCCAACATACGACCCACCTGTTACCGCGGTTACGGTACGCGGTAAGCGGTTACCGTAAACTATGGACGCTTGTATCACCGGAGGAGACATACCTACTCGTAACAGTGTAAAACATCTCATGTGCTTGTAATTTCACCTGCCCCCATACTCTTCAAACCGGAGAACAGCAATGCGAGCATTACTGCTTGGCGATTTGGTCTGAGTGTAGTTGTACCCGTAGTTCCTGATCCCCACATCTGGGATCAGCACTATTCTATGTAACTATTGGTTGTTTATTTATCTTCCAATTAAAAAAGTATACAAAAATGTTAATGTAAGTAGTGTTTCATATAAATTAATGAGAGTTGCATTCTTGGTTCCGTTCTGCACGAGAGTGGTACGGTAATAAAATGATATCGTTACAGGTTATGCACTGTAATAGGCGATACCGATCGGACCTCAACCGAATTTGCAAAAAACGCGGCTTCGACACCCATTCAACGTAAATTTGTACAGACAGCAAAAACATCAGGTCAGATGTTTTTGATCATCCATCATGACTATTTTTTAGACAAGATTGATTTTGATAATCGATTTTTTATTATCATATTTGTAGAAAAAATTAAGCTTTTTAAAATTAAGCTACAGAATTGAGACGGTCCATGTATGACTGTTATAATTTTATAGGAGACTAGGTAGTTAGATGATGAATCGGAATCACGAAATGAAGCATTTTTTTAATGTACAGGGATGCAAAAGTATTGGCATTATATAAATAACTTATATTACTGATATAAAAAATTATTTAGTAAGCAAAAAATGACAAATACATAAAAAATAAGCATGGACCGCTTTACTTCCCAAGAACGTGAAATATTTGTGTCAATGTTTTTGCGGAATAATTCATCAGTAAATTTTGTCGACGATTTCCTCTCCATCCGGCACCGGTTGGTCACATAATTTGACGCTTTGCCACACAACTCGAAAAAACAGGCTCAACACCGAATATACCTGAGTTTAGCAGACCAAGAGCAGGCGACACTATGGGCACAAATGTACATCTGCTCTGGAAATGGTGGCCCATTTAAGAGACATCTCTTCAGATCCTTCCAGAGTTTTCTAATTTAGGACTAAAATAGGACTTTTGCCCCACCCTGTATGACTTTTAACATACTTTTGTAACAGCCTGCAACGTCTTATGTGCCGGTGCATACGATATCACAGCTATATTTGATTAAAAACAAGCTTCTCTTCCTGTCTCCCGCATAATACCATAAATATGTATATTGCGTTCTATTTATTCCAATAATCAAATTTATTTCAGCCCTAACGACGTTTAGTTGGTGTCTACGGTTGATCGTTTGATTTTTGTTTTAAATTATTCATGCTAATTACAATGAGAAGCATCTTATTGTTTTGTCAACTGTATGAGCGCGGCAGAACAAAGAGGTTACAGGTGCTTAAATTGCGTTCAAACATAATCGAACGGCGCGCATTATTTTGCTTCATGATAAAACACTCTCATTTCTCAGACGCAAAAAATACTTTAATAATATAAAATATACAAAGTAAGCAGTAGGTAAGTGTGTACTTTCTAGGTGCAATTTTAAAGATCAATGATTCTGCCAATTATTGATCGAGACTTATAGAATATTGTGTCAGACTACCTACTTTCATCTCTTTCAATCCCAACTTTGACGTTTTTATAAAGAAAAAATAAGATTTGTCAATTGTTTTTAGGTTGAATATCGATTTTGATTTGAAATGCTTTCATCCGCAGATTTGAAATAACTAGGCATTTTACAGTAAGGGGTGTCGAATAATAAACATAAAAAAAAACAACCACAAACCCCGGAGGAAAACTAGTCGATGAATCTGACTGCGTATCTACTTATATTTTTACTGGCATTGCTTTATTTTAGCTTTCGTCTTATTGTGTGAAAAACTAACGTAGTCGTTGGTCAATTCGAACGATATAAACAAGTATCCCCAGAGTATGAGGAACATGATAATAATGATGGATGATATTATCCCTCCGGTGACGGGGAAAGGAATATTATACTGGAAAATAATAATTCAAGGTATAAAGGTATTATTGTGCCCCAGTCAACAATTTCACCTTAAAGAAATACAAGGGCTTATTAACAGCTATATGAGTTGAACCAGCCAAGATATCAAGTGTCTGGCGCCGGTTTTTAAAAGAAGCCGGTAGCATTGTGAAGTGTTCTTCAGAAGGCGCCGAGTACATCACCCTGATGCAACGAAACGAGTGTGACTCGTGTACCAGAAATAGATGGAAAAACTGCATATGGCTCGTTTTATCACAGCTTATCTACAGTGAGTACTGAGCCTAATGGAGCTTTTTGTAACGGTACTCTCTGCCTGGTAAGGTGCTAAATGAAGCTAGGTTCACTGTATTCACGCACAGCAGTGCGTGCAGGGAACAATTGTGCCATCCACCATGATCCTGCACTATTCTAAACGAGCCACGGCCCATTGGTAATATGGTACTACTTAACTTTTGGAATTATCAAGATTATGAACATAATTTTCACTACAAATGGGATTAAGTGAGTTGTAAAACTCACAAATTACATTATATATAAAATTGATCGTGGTAAATATCTCGTTTTGAATATTATAATATCGTACTACATTTCTATAACTATTCAGTCGTTCATTCACGACTGAAAATATGTATATACATATGTATACTAACATAATATTACTTTTACGGCTAAGAATGCTATTTTTTTACGGGTGCTCGTGATCTGCCAAAATGTAATGACAAAATTTATTTATTGATTTAAAATTTTCTTTAAAATCTGTTAACTTTATAAAAAAGTATTCGAGATATATTTATCAGCTAACAATGTTTCTATTTATATTCTCAAGTATTCAAACGACATTATTAATACATCTGGTGGGATACATCTCTCTTCACCCGAACGGTTGGTGATCACATTGTCACCAATTAACAGGGGGCAAAAAATTAGACCACCCTGTAGGAAACACCTTGGTTAATGTGCCAGTTGACAGACCCAGATATGGCGGTGTAAAAAAATATTTTGCGAAACCGCAGGGGGCGCTACAGTGTCCAAACATGGACCTCCGTCGATGACCACGTGGCAAGGTTTTTTTGACATTTGACATTATATTCACTATTGATCTATTATTTTGGAAATTACGTATCATCACCATTTCCTAAAAAATGGAGCAAATGTGAAGGACCAAATGAGAATTGGGCCAACCGTGATTTCGTTTTCTTTGATGATCTCCATTTGAAATATACACTTTTTTATCAACATAAAATTAATTTATGATTAAGATTTGCTACACAACAAAAAAATATTGAGATAATTTCCAGTTCAATATCATAAAGGAGTAAAATGGAAAATACAAAAAAGTCAAATTTCTTTGAGTTTAAGAAAGTTAACGTAAATATACCTAGCGAGATAATAATACCCCTTTACTTACAGTGAATTTATCAAAAAATATTAAACGTTGCTATTCAATTTCATTGACTAGATTCTGATTGATTGCTACAAGTATAATGACTGCAGTGTAAGCTTGGATATAAACGTGCAAAGTATCACACAAAAACTACCATAATGCACTCTAACAGTCCTTGAACTCAAAAGGTGAAAAAATTTTCAAAAGTCATTGTACCAGACCACACCGCGAGGAAACCACAAATGTAGCTATCATTGTGGCTAACCAACGTTTAGTTTACTAGTAAACGCCTACAATAATTCACTTTAGAATAAGGCTCCACTGAAAACGTCTTAATAGTGTCGCGAGTGAGTTGCGAGCGAGTTCCTGATGAATGGCGCAGTGGGAGATAACGAGCAATGTATGACTGGGCAAATGTCGGCCATTGCAAGGACTGGGAGTAGTCCTTTGTGAAATAGGTTATGTGTAATTTATGACCTCGTGCGAAGTCGAGAGTGGAACTGTAGTGATTGACATCCTGATGGTGCAGAACAAGCATCTAGCCACTGTAAATGTTAGATAGTGCACACGCATTGAAATAAAAATTCAAATGTAATTCTAACGATATTTGCTCAGGAGGATGTCCTAGCAATATCACTGAATAAAACGAACAAACCTCCTATGTAACTAAAATGGAGCGCATCGCAAAACCATTAATCTTGATCTTCCAAGTAGGTACTTTGGCAGGAACGTACATTGTAAGAAATAATTTTAAAATTAAATTAATCTGATAAATCGGGCAAATCAATCTTTTTAACAATACATACTAGCATCAACTTACCCACAGTTGTCAAAACACAACAGCAAGAGTGCGCAAGGGTGTTCCCTTTTGTCAACTATTTCTCTTCCTATTTAATTTAACGTAAACTTAATACAAAATACAACAATCTGCTAGGAGGCTTGAATAAGTCAATTAAACATCTGGAGAGTCCTGCTGCGCTGTTTTGCCAGATGAAGATGTTTACCCAAACCTCAAGTGAAAGTCAATGTCGATATAATAGATGGGACTCAATCTTGGAAGTGACAATATGGAACGGTTACGCAACACGAAATGAGCGTTATTACTCAAACCACAAGGTTTCCTTATCGTGACAAGCATAACACTGTGTAATGACCACGAACTATTCATTCGTGGATTTATTTGCTCGGAGAAATAACAAAATGAGACGGAATGTACGTCGTGTGGAGTGAAGGCAGCGGTCGACCGGGCTAGATATGTCTTCGTCACAATTTACATAAATGATATATGTGATCCGCCTAATGCCGTGCTCTGGTCATTTATTAAGTGGTTACGAGGCTGCAGCGGTCGAGTTGAGGCGCATAGCGCGCGTGCCGCGCGCGTTCGCTGACAGCGTCCTCTGCCAGACCACACTGGAGCCCACGAACCGACCTAGTCGAGAATGCAATGCCCACTTTCAGGTCAACCTTGTTGACGTATGTACGTAATTAAATGGACATAGATTGTCGTTCGAGATAAGACGCAAAACTCGTTAAAAAAAGCAAAAAAACATTCTTCATATCCAACTGTCATTATCAAGTAGAGCATCTCGCAATTTTTTGCGAAATAAATTATCCAAGTTCAACAGAACTATTCGTGACCGTCCACGTGTGATGCGCACACGCCCTGCGGCGGCCGGTGGTCGAGCGCGGGTGGTCTGCGCGCTGTGCCTGCTGCCTGCAGGACGGAGCCGTCAGCTTCACACGTCTATGAGCACCACATTTCTACAGCAATTCCTTTACCACACAAATACATCTTACCCACCGCAACCGAAAGTCCGAATTCCTTAAAACGATTCCACATAAATACAACCTTCGAGGTGCTCATTACAAATGATCGTAGATCTACCGAAAGCAAAGATTTGGATATAATAACAGATGGGTGTTAATTGCTATCATGAGGCGTCAATAATTGTTTTTTTTAGCTACTAATGGCAATTGAAGTTCCGGGTTATGAAAGTTTTTGTAGGGTGTAATCAAGTCGTAATCAGCGGTTTGGCTAGAGCGTGTGAGCTACTCTCGCTCGCTGGAAATTATAACTTTGGAGAATCCCCTCCGTAGGTTTCATGTCGAGAGTGCCGTATGAAGACATTAGAGAGATCTTTATGATCGCTTGCGTGTGGCTCACTGTGTAATTCATGGCGCAATCACAGTTCCCGTGTCTCCGCAATTTATGACTAAACATACGATCGAATCATATTTGTTACGTCAAATATTATATATATTAAATATTAATAAAGGTCTGTATCGAAATGGTATCATCGAACTCACCCGAGGTACTCGTACCTTATCAACTCGTTAAGATACAGAAGTAATCAATTTAAAACAACTTTTCTTGGATAACAATTTGTAACGCCTTACGAATACCATAAATCACAGAGGTGCATCTTGTTTCATAGAAACGGGGCATCGCCGAAATATTTGGAATCTCTTCTGTCAACCCGTGGATGAGTTTTTGCCTGTGATAGTTTTTGTGCATTTCAGCTACCGCTGGTGCTAATGAGAAGACCTAATGACTTGTATTTTGGCAGAAAAACAGATTTATATTTAATAAAATAAACAGAACTAAATAGTTTAAAACTAACTATAAAATCATTAGTAAAGGAGTTAGCGCGGTTGTTTAAATATATTTTAGTGTTAGACTAACTCATAATTATCATAATTTATCTCACTAAAGGCAAGAAAGATATTTCAAATACCAGAAAATAGCGAGTATTTTGCATTGTGAAAAAGCAATCAACGTAGCAGAATTGACAAACAAGAAAAACATCTTGTAAATATTTTTTATCATAGCGAGCGCGGAATCCAACAGATCCTATCGCAAACCCCACTTTTTTCCATCGGCCATATTTTTGTCAATTTTTCATCTGACGTATCCCATTTCCTATTCAGAAAAACAGAACAGATCTAGAGTTGGAAAACAAGGGAATGGGAAAAAAGAGCGTCTCGTTCGAAACGACAGATAATCGTGTTAGCCAGCCGCACGGCGAATAACTGATGCGAGCCGGTGCACCAGCCCAATGAGATTGCGGTGTTTTTTCCGCCGACGCTCCGAGGAGACAAACAAGGGATGCAAATTCGTGTTGACACCACGATCCATCTTGTTCGCCTCTCCGGAGACCGGCTCCCGAATAAATAGCGCTGTGATTGAGACATCCCGGCGCTTTATTTGTTCGTAATACGATTTCAGGATGTTTTTCTTGCACGAGAATATAAGATTTTTCTTTAGCAGTAAATAAGCGAAAGGTCAGCGAGTAGAGGATACCGGCAGTTTAGCTTGGCTTAATCTTGAAAACAAAACTGGCTGTGTATCGTAAAATGGGGGCGCGACACCGGGTGCCGGCGAGCTGGCCCGGCTGCCGGGGGGACAGTGCAAACTGTGACCTTACTGGCATGAAGAACGACTTTCTGCCTCGCTGCACAATGCGGAGTAACCGAAACTACAATATGTAAATGTATCGTTCTGGAAGTTTGTAGGTCCCTACTTATTCAACTGTTAACAATGCATTTACGTAGGTATCTATAGTCTGAAATATACTGAAATATTCACAAGTTAGCAAGTTTGATTTGACTGAATAAATACATACTTGTGAAATCATGATATAAAAAAGATTCCAATAAATACGGTATCAATACATTCGAGGGCTGTCGCTACAGTATTAGGTTCATGTTTTTTTTAATAATCAATATAACGAATAAACTTTGGTGTATATTAACATAGAATGCGGCAAGATGACACTCGGAAAAGTACAAACCAATTTTTCATTTTTTTTTCTTTTGTTCTTAGAAAGTTTAGTTCTCTGGAAACATTGCATTTTTTTGAGTTCTGTTAATAACATACGATTTAACTTTTGGAACTCGTTCATTTTCATTTCATTTATTTTATTGCTTTCATGTAGATATTTACAGACATAGGTCTTAATAACACATTTCTGTTGGTTAATAGAGTAGATATAACTCCAAATCTTTATTGACAAATAAATATGCAGAAATTTAAATAAAACACCTTTTTTATTATCTAACAAACGCAGAAACATAAAAAAGTAGTCTTTTTATACATCTAGATGTTTTTTTAGAACACAAGTTTCTAATTATAAAAAATGGCAGGTATCCTGAGGGTCCTATCCCATTTCATACTACATCTTGTACCTACCTATAACAAGTTGTAGAGTCAAAAATGTATATGATACCTACCTATGCCCAATTGCCCATCACCTATTCCCAATAGCCTATCTCAACCATAACAATTTTAGTAGAGCATAGATACTTTTCTCTAAGGCGTAGGTGATCCTTAGGTAGCAGGCCTTCCAAGATGGTACCCATTATTAGTTTTATCCCCGAATACACTTTCCCTTTAACCCTTTTGATGTTCTTGACGAAAATATTTTCCCAAAAATAATTCTCGTGGCTTTCGTGTGTAGTGGCAACATAAGTGTAGAGAATAGATCATCCGCCGGTGGATTGGGCGTTGGGCGCGCCACTGTCCGATAAATATATTGTTTCGCGCAAAGCCAGCGCAGATAAAGCAAGCTCGCGCTTCGCTGTGCCTCACTGCCTCCCTGTTTGGTCCGTTTGTAAGCAATTAAAGCACATAATTATACCGACGCTCTAGTTCTTGACGAAAATTTTCGGAAACATCGCCGAAATTACCTCTTGCAGGTAGGTTAGGTATTGAGCTGAAGCCAAAAATAAGCAAAAATTGCTTAATAAATTTGGTTTAGTTTGTGGCAGTAGGAAAAACATATGATAAGAATCTTGTAGCTTCTAAAACACGATTTTGCTGGCGGGCCAACGCCCGCCAGCAAAATCGTGTTTTAGAAGCTACAAGATACTAATACAGTATCGGCTCGCCAACGCGAGCCGATACTGTATTAGTATCCATACCGAAGCGAAATAGCAGGACCCAGTTATCAGCCACCGCTAGAGTGTTTACTTTGAAGGTAATGGTTTTTGAATTCATACGTTACGTTTTTCAAGTAAGTAAATACAGTAACTTTAAGAATTAGAGTATACCTACAGGTACTTCATTCAATGAATACGTACCTATGTGGTGTTTTGAAATTGTGCAAGTTGATTTCCACTTCACTCATCATGAGTATTATAAAAACACTAGCTTCTGCCCACGGCTTTGCATCCGTCGTACTCGTATAAAAAGTAGCCTATGTGTTTTTTTGATGTATAGCTATATTACTGTAAAGTTTAATCAAAATCCATTCATTCGTTTTTGCGTGAAAGAGTAACAAACATCTATCCTCACAAACTTTCACTTTTATAATAATAGGATAATATTATAAATTGGCTTTAGGTAAACCTCAAGCCAAATTATTATAAATCAGCAAAAACCGCAAACACTCGCACCATTCGCTATCTCTCCACTTGGAATACTGTCAGCCAAAACGCGGAGAGCTTGGCGTTTGCACATTATGACTATGTGGAAGCAACGGTAACGGTATATCATTCTTATTATCATTTCAAACATTTCGTGGCTAAAAATTCAACTGTTTGTTTCCTTTTGTATATAAATGGATTTGTCGAGTTTTCTCCCGTCTACTTTCTGGAATTTATTTCGACATTTGACGTTGTAAAATATTATGCTTCTTTTATTTGGTAACTTTTTCAAAATCAAAATGGTGATAGACGGTAGGCCATTAAATTACGAAGTCAAAACATTTTTTTATTGCTTGGTCTATATACAAAGCTAACAAATATCTAAGTCTGCAATAATCTCACATATATTCACCGCAAATACATTTTCCATTTTAAGTGAGCTTCGGGACTTCAGCTGGATCTATAAAAGAAAGGGGACAAATAAACAGAGCGGCAGAAACCAATACGATTTAGCGAGTCCCCCGGGAGCGCGTCCGCTGTCCGCCCGCCGTATTGTCACGCCAACTGAGAAGATATGTGGACTTGCATATCTACTCTAGTTCTTAGTACTTGCTCAACTATGCTACCCTCAACAATACGATTTATTTACAGTAGGTTTGTGTAATTTCAGGATTACGACTGTACTTTACTTTTCTTCTGCTATCGTTTCCGTCTCACGTAAGCGATGCCACGGACGGTGCTCATGAGGAAGGACCTTCAAACGGCTAGGGAAAACGTCAACAGAAGAACAGTAAAATACGTGGAATAGTCTTAATGGTCTGTTGTATCCTTAACTGTTGTATCCTTAATCGAAAGCTGATTATCTCAAACAAAACTAACACAAAAATCTATGCGTAGTTGTTTTATAAATTTGTGTAACTTGCTCCATATTAGTTATTGTGAGAATTGTGGATGTCAGTCTCTTTTTATCCTTTATATATTTACATAGCTCTTGATCGTGCATCATCTCTTGATTCTTGGTGGACAAAGAGGTCAAAGCTCTGCAACTCGTATTTTTCAATCTGTTTGTTTCATCAAAGTAATTAAAAGTCACATTTTAATCTTTTGTTGCCACAATATTACGATTATTGCAATTAACAGCTCGCAACCATCCTAAATCCATTACCTACAAGCATACCATTGAAGAGCTCTTAATCACAGAAAAAGAAGTAGTCTTATACGTATCACATTAATTAAGTTCGGACCGTCCTAATTTATTCATGTGACGTGGAGGCACCTTCGTTGCGACACTTGCGACATTTTGTCGTGTCGCAGGTCGCAGCTTGCCACGTCAAGCAGCGGTCGCGCTACATGCCCAAAACGACTCTCCTGTGGAATAGAACAGGGTATATGACTGGTAGATAATAACAGCGGAATAAACGCGCCGGTATGTCACCAAATATTAGTGACATACCGCCGTATGTCACCAATTATCGCTGTTATCATATACCCTATTCTATTCCACAGGAGAGTCACTAATAATACTACGAAAAATAAACTTGAAAAAGATGCCCGCGTTGTGAATTTTCATAAGGGAGACAGTCGGATTCTAAATAATAAAACATTTTGTTTTTTGTGTTTTACAATCAAATCAAATGGAGAGTCAAGAAGAGAATCTAATTTCATAAGGATTTTAATTATCGGCAGTAACTGGTATTAATTAAAAAATACCTAAAATCTAATAAACGTTAAAAAAGGGCATTATCTCTATTCCTGTGCAGTTCAGAGAAGCATCCCGTGGGTGGGTGCCACGATGCAAAAAGAGCTCTGCGAAGAAGACGGATCGGTAACTCACCGCCGAGGTACTGGTCATTGTTTGCTTATTTTTGCGATGTTTTTTACAGAAAACTGAGAAGCTGTTTGTATAAAGTTTCTTGTTAGCTTACTTCTATTAGAAATAGTTTCATGACTTCGAAATTATGATGCATTTTCATCAGTTTTCAATATAATTGTACTTACCCACGTTTAACATAAAAATTAATCCGCAATGGTGAATGCTCCGAGGAACTATTTAAACTTATTTCTTAATCGAGATTTTATCATCGCACCTCGCGACATCAAAATAGAGCTCATACACATATGATTGATACGTGACTCTTTTGTACTAGTTGTCTTACAAGATCTTTTCTTCAGCTCATTCCACAGTATACATTAGGGGTACATGTAAACTGCAGAATGAGCTGCCTTCTGAGGTGTTTTGGCTGAATTAAAATATGACCCGTTAAAAAAATATGTAAAAAGAGTTCTTCAGAGCAGGCAACACTTCAGCTATTCCATAGTAATATAATATCTGAAAAATACAAAATTATTTATAAAAAAAAACTGAGTACGAACAATCCTACTAATATTATAAACGCGAAAGTTTGTGAGGATAGATGTTTGTTACTCTTCACGCAAAAACTACCTACTGAACGCATTATGATGAAACTTTACAGTTATATAGCTTACACATCAGAATAGCACATAGGATACTTTTTATCTGGGTACCATACGGGAGAAACCGTGGGCAGAAATCTAGTATTTATATAATCCTAATACTATTATAAGCGCAAAAGTTTGTGAGGATGGATGTTTGTTACTTTTTCATGTAAAAACTACTGAACGGGTTTTAATAAAACTTTACAGTTATATAGCTTACACATCAGAATAACACATAAGCTATTTTTTATCCGGGCACTACGCGGGCGAAGCCGTGGGTAGAAGCTAGTATCAAATAAATAAGAAGTCCAAAAATAATGTTACACAGAGACTGTATACTATGGGTTATTGGACAGCTAAATTCAGACCACGAACTAATAGTTCAAGATGCATGATCTCCGACACTAATATTCCGTACATATCGTGCCGCGTGTGGATATTACACACGTATTGATTTATATTATTATACATGCACCGTGATTTAACTGTTTCAATATCACTGTGGTGCTAAAAATTTATTGTGAGAGCGGGGTGTTTTGAACATGACATGTGTTGCAAGATCATAGAATCAATGACTGATATCTACGTACATGCAAACTTTCAGTGGAAGAATTTAGAATAGGAGTGTTTGGAAAATAAAAAAAAACAATGCCATAGATGTGTGTTTATGTTTCCTTACAATTTTTTTACGATAAATCTAGGTATACTATTTTTATTGTTTCTAGTCATAAAACTTCAAGAACGCCTCTAACGATTTTTTGCGAACAAGGTTTTGCGAAAAAACGATCTAGCTGGAAAAATCTCACATCCGGGATAATGCATACCTAAGTATGAAAGGAAATTCTTGGAAGAATTGAGGTAGATACTGACCTACGTAATAGGAACAAAAAACCTATGATTTTCATAAGAGAAATTTGCACGTATGCATTATTTCAAGTTAAATCGAAGTACAGATACCAGGGCTTCCGCTTAACAGAAGTTAAGCAGGAGCTCTGAATTTGCACAATTTTACCTGAAAGCATTTTATTTCGTAAATTTGCCTTTAAATAACTTTGAGCTCAAGTAGGAACATAGTGTGTTTACTTAAACAAATGCAAATCAGTAATAATCTAGATTATATAGAGCATCGTAAGATTTGCCGGTAAAATGGTTGGAAAGTTTTGATAGTTTCGTATATATTTGGAATTGATTAAATAATATGTACAGGAGCTCCAATATTTTCCATTACCTACTACTATGAAATTATTGGCAAAATGCAAGAACAGGTTTATAGAGCTCAAGACAGGAATAAAGCAACCTAAAATTGCAATGCACCAATAGGTAAATAAATAAATAAATAATGCTGGACGTTTTCACACAGCATCATCTAGCCCCAAACTAAGAAGAGCTTGTATTATGGGAACTACATGACTGATATACTACTTATATACATTTTTTTTGTAAATACATACATAATATACATAGAAAACACCCAGACCTGAGACAAATATTTGCAGATACAAACATTTGTCCCGTGGCGGGAATTGAACCCGCAACCTTCTGCGTCCCAGGCGGACCTTCGCCCACTGCGCCACAGAGGTACTCATGTCTTACTATGTTACGAGTACATCTATCTGATTACATGTTGATTTTTAAATGAAGTATCAAGAACTTTTATTCAAATCCCCCCAGTATTTGCTCAATACAATTTTCATTTTCGTAAAATGCTATGAGACTATTTAGCCCTATACTTTAGGTTCTACAAGTAGTCGGTCAGCTGCCAGCTCGGCCTAGACCACGTGGATGATGGTTAGTCAGAGATGTTGACCATGCCAGTTCACGAGCAAAGCTCGTGCTTCTACTAGTTAGTATTGTTTTTTTAGAGGCACCTAAATACTGCCGAATACTGATAAAATATTCTATGTACAATTTATCATATTTTATTTATTATAAAGTATAAAGAATAAGGTTAACCTACCCATAAAACTTAAGACGATTATACGGCGAATAGACGAAGGGCTAAATTAAATATTTTGTTTTATAGACGACATTTTTATGCGTGTAAATTTGAAATTTTAATGTACTGTGTACTATTACTATTTACTATTCATATTGGTGCCTACACCAACATGAATGATACAATTCACGATAGTTTTTGAAATAAAATTGATAACAACAATCTAACAACGCATAAAACAAACTACCTAAGTATTTTGCATATAACATTTTTCTAGTGTTTGTAGGTAGGTACTTTTTGAAATTCATATCGGATAAAGGTGTGTTATTGTTACCTAAAGTAACTCAGCATATTTTACATAGGGGCTTGCATTTTACCAAACTGTCAAAACATAAAAAATATAATTCAAGCAACCTTTAAAAAAATATAAATATTTTTGCTGTCGAGCCGAAAAAAGAGTTTCATCAAAAACATCGTTTTTATAAAGTTTTAAGTTCTCGATGGGCTTTGAAAGTTGGCATCATCAAACTAAGAGTCTTGCGGAAGAAAATTTGGGCTAAGGAAAAATTACTACAAGTATACCTTGTACTCGGACAATACTTAGCAAAGAATTGCCTCACACCCACACCAAGTCAAGTTGCATTTAATGCATCGTCAATTCCAACTCGGAATTCTACTCTATCCTACTACAAGATAAGGTTGAAGTTGGTTGCTGCGATCTGTGTCCCGCCTACTTGGGGCGTCGTCCCCCCTCCGTCGTCGGTCGGTCGCGTCGCAGTGAGTGCGTTCACACGAGTTTCTACTTTTAAATTTTAATCAGAACTCGCCCGTTGATTTCGAAAAAAGTGAACGAGTTCTGTGACGGCTGAAAGGCTTCAAAGTACCTATGAGCTCAAAATTTGTTTCAAAAGTTTTTCTACTGTAAACATTTTCGGGCATTCTTCTAATTTCTGCTTTTTTGTATAAAACTTTTTTTTTTGTAAGTCCGTGTTTACACTCGAAAATTATCAGAAAAGATTTTGTAGCAGATATTAATAAAGTTACGAGTTTAAAAAAAAATGTAATTTAACTGACGCAGTACAATACCTTACTACATAAAATAAGATTAGCTATTACACCTACCAGCAAATCACCTTGAGCAAATCGATAATGTGCATGGCAAATAAAAAGTAAAACAAAATAATTATAACGATTGGTCACAATTCGCGCTAGAGGCCATTTGAGCGCCTATTACCGGCTTATCGGCGATAAGGTTTACAGCGAAGCGACATGGTTAGTTTGAGCGCGCCACTTTATAAATTATTATAATTTCAGATGGAGGCAAGTCGTTGAAGTTTAATTTTCCGCAAATTTGATCTCGCGCTATAAACGTGTGGAACTCAATTGGCTTTTCAGTAGTTAACTGTGGCTTAGTTGAGTGGCAAGTGAGGTATGTTACTTAGGTCTGGACATATTACATGAACTTATCTATTGTTCCTGTATTAGGTTAGTGGAACAACTTTATTTCAAATCACAATTAAATTTATTTTACAAACAGTTATTCTCAATTTAGTTAGACAGACTTTAATTTGATTAAATTATTGTGATTTAATTTAATGCCGTACCCATTACATTTGACTTTAAAAATACCATAATATTGTATACCATAATACGGATTATTTTTTAAAGTTTGAGAGATAACTATGCTTTATTTTATGCGTGTCTCCGAATTCTCTAAGAATTTTTAAAATGGTTGGTAATTCATATTCATATATTTAAATACCTGTTAAGATACCCACCACGCTATTAGCACATGATCAAACCGCAAATTTCTCAAGCAGGTTTAGCTGCTATTATAGCCCTATCGAAGGCGGTTTCCTCTCCTCTCAAACTGCATAAATAGTGATGCGAACCGTCGGCGCAGCGTATAATACGAATAAATACTCCGATACTATCGGTACAACGTTTAACGAGAGAGCCTTTTCCGCGCCGTGGTGAGCTGTTTAGCGAATTTCAATAGTTATCGCGTGGAGAAAAACTCTTGTCGAGAGGGACGGTACGCGCGGAGAAGCCGGCGCGAGCGGGACGGACTTAATAAGAAAGAAGTAATAAAAAAGTGATCGTGTGTGCGTGGTCGGAGTGTGGTGGCATAGGGCGGCGATGCAGGCCCCTCCCTGCGGCGTCCGCCTCGCTTGCCGTCGCCTCAGTCGAGTCGACATCGCGCCGCGCCGCACCGGTCCGCTCCCCGTGATAACGCGCAGCGTAAAAAGTTTCTACAACAATCGAAACTTACCAACAGTGTCGCACCCCAAATCCTCAAAACGATCCCAGACACAGTTCCGATCTGTTGTCTTTTGACGGATTAGTTTCGTTGTGTTTGGCTATTCGATACTTAACTGTGATCGTTTTACATAAATTCCAAAAACTTTAGTCTAATTTATCTATTTACCAGCATTATTGAATTCTGTTTACAAAAAGCAAATATATAGAACTCAACAAGTGTTTCCACCAGCGAAAACTTTCCATCTCGACGTTGCATAGAACATGTTCTGTCAGTTCGATGGGATGTTCAGACGGTGACGTGCGGTCAGCTGGCAGCCTGGGGTCGGGACCTATCAACTTGATGCTGCTTCAGGGTGAGGGTCGGGAGCGGCAAGGGTCCGCGATGGACGAGGAATGCTCGGCGCGGCCTTGCGCCACCGACTTCTCCATTGCCGCCATCATGGCCAGGGACCGCCAAGAGAGGCGAGAGAGGCGGAGGCATAGAGACCCTAGAGAAGACACCTTGACACCATTAGGTATGATTTTTTTCTTTAGTTGTATGAAGATTGTATGTGAGGGTAAGTTTGGTAATATAGGTGGATGGAGAAATAATAATAAATTCTTATACTTAATCAGAATGAATGAATGAACATAAGTGTTAACAGTAACCAACAAATTTATAATAACAATTATTTTTGTTAGCAATCATACACAAATCCTAATATAACAATTATAATAAATGACAAAGTTTGGATGTTTAGATGTTTTTTTGACGGATGAATCGAATTGAACGAAGTTTGGAAATAATATTGTTCATAGTTTAGAATAACATATATAAAGGCTACTTTTTTATCTTAGTATGCGTGCAAAGCCATGGGCAGAAACTAGTAAGATATACAATAATTGCTGATATCGATTTCTTCCAGGCAGGATTCTTGAAATGCACGGCATAAAAGTGATTCAGAGAAAATATTTTCTTTAATTCGAATACTTTCATACATAAAAATAGATGACATATTGTCACCTATTTTTTAATTTATTTATATATTTTATTCGGAAAACCAACAGTTATAACACAATGTCCTTAACAATACTTAATAAGATACAGGTAGCCAATAATAGCCACCAGATTAGGATCATAAAATGTGAACAAAGTCAAAGTCAAAGTCAAAGTCAATAGGTTTTTATTCATTGAAATCACAAGGATCATATAGAAACGTCAACTTAAAAACTACGTGAATTTAAAATTTGACCAAGCATTGAAGAATCAGGCAACAAACACTAAGCTTTTCCCTACACGTACCTACGACATAGACAGCTCAACCAATAATTACTCAAGATAAACTTAAGGTACTGAAGTATTAAACTAAAAACAAAAATGAAACATTTTACCTACGCACGAAAAAGTTGTGATAGGCACCGCCTCACCTTGGTGATACTCATATGAAACATAGGTCAAAGTCCAACAACTTACTGAAATCATTAACAGTCCTAATCGCCCGCAACATATACAAATGTTTCCTATAGTTCGTTGAGGCTCGAGGCATACTTAGAGGAGGGTTGAACCTGAGGGTCCTCTGAGAAACATTTAAATGTACTTTGCTAAGAAGGTCTGGATAATTGATATCATCATAAATATTTTTTTAAATATATAAATAATCAGTAATCTCACGTCGATTCCTAAGCGGTAAAAAATGGAATTGTTTACAGAGATTAAGGTAATTATTGGAATCATAGAGAATCTTAATCTAAAGCTACACTATGCTTTAGATTAAGATTCAAGAACCTCAAGAACCGCATTTGGATACTCTCAATCCGATCGATGAATGTGACATAGTTTGGTTAATGCATAAAGTGCTCCAAATTTTTGAAGAATTAAGGTGAAGAATGACGTGGTTAATAAAGGAGTGAGTACTGAGATGACGGCTGATATAGGAGAGTGGAAGAAGAAAACACGTAATGTGGGATAAGGACAAGAAAATGATGATGATGAAAGTGCTCCAAATTTTATTCATTTTTAATATGATTTATTTGGTAAAAACAAATAAACACGCTCACGCCTAAAATCCTCATCGGCATATCTGATTATGGACATCGTCATATCTAAACTCAGAGGTACACACATCCGTGAGGATACCAAGTAGGTAGGGTAGTCAGAGGCACGTGCAAATGCAAACCCATGGCCGCGTTTTATAAAACGTTCTACTGTTTTTTTATAGAACATCCATCGGTTGCTAGAAAGATAAGATAAGCTACTAAGTGATAAGACCATCCGTTGTACTTTCAAGATTTAGTTGTTTATTGTTGTTTTCTCATAGTATTTGTCAATAGTACTTTTAGTCATTTCATTTATCTGGTAAAGTTAGTATTTAATTATTTGCCAGATATCTTTGTCGTCTTTACGGCAAAGATATCTACTACTACTTTTAGTATCGTTTTATTTGCATCATATATATTTGATTTTTATTTAGGGATGTATTTTTAAAAACTTTATTTAACTTATGAAACCGTTCGTATATTTGTAGTATATAGGGTGCCCAAAAATTATTTGCCTTAACATAAGCCTGTCTCATGAACTGAAGTATTTAGATTTTTTTAAAGCATTAGTTCGACTACTTCATTAGTAATTTCAAAATAAGTGGATTTTAAGTGAACCTTAGGAATTAACCAGATTTTGTGTAATAGAAATAATAATTACTCCAAAACTATTCCAGATCTTAAAACATACCTTACATGGGATGTGTTTATACATCTAGGGCTATTTTCCATTGATTTTCCACTTGAAATTACTTTTAAGAACATAGTAAGTATGTGTTGTTAAACACTTGCGAGGAGATTTTGAATCAGATCTTCGAATTTCGTGTAAAAAATTGTAGATGGAGTTACCTACACTATTAGGCCAATTCAACTTTACAATAAAGAAAAACTTGCTGTAGGTATTTGTAGTTTCACAGTTATTCATATTTGCAGTAACTTCATCAGCACAGCGCAATATTGATGTATGCAGTAACTAACGGCTAAAGCGCAACTTTTATACATGTTTTAAAATCACAATTTAAGATCATATTTATAAAATGTAAAAGCCACTGAATCGTCTATTACATCATCTATGACAGCACCCTCTAGTTAACGTGACATCCATACGTGTGGCAATAAAACTTTAAAAAATATTTCTTGAAGTCATGAAAATCTATTAATCACAAAAAACTGCATAACAATCGGACAAGCCATGAACTTTTTACCCCACGTATAACAGCGCCCTTTAGTGATCTGTGGCATTAAAACCTGTCTAAAAACTTTTCTTGGAAACGAACAACTCCCAAACGCATATATGGGCTTCTTGCGAAGCGAGTAAATAAATATTACACGAAAAAAGTTCATTTACTTCAGCTTCACACTCGTAAAAGACTTTATTAAAGGAAGAAAAATTAGTTTTTACTCCCTAGGGTGAAATAGGGATTTGAGTTTCAAATATGGATTAATGTATGAAAGCCATAGAGGATTTATTCGAAAACGCGTAATATGTAAGCCTCGCATCCATAGTGGCTAAAAAACAACTAAAAATGAAATAAATTAATACTACATTTCATGCCTGACTGATGATATTGATGAGACACTTTTGTTACTTCATTTCAACCCCACTAAAGATAAAACTGATGGAACACTTTTGTTACATTATTTCAATCCCTAAGAATAATACTTATGGATCGCTTTCGTTTCTTTATTTCAACCCCAACTGATAGTACTGACGATTGGACAATTTCGTTACTTCATTTTAACCTTTACAGAAAAATTCGTGGACGCCACCGCTTCTGCATCAGGGTCACCCTCACCACCGCTAGCTGAATATGAGAGGGATTCACCAGTCGACGTGTCCTCCACCTCTGAGGCTGGTTCAGCGAGTGGTGTGGCGTGCGGCTCGAGGGCCGTGTCTCCTCCTCCCCGGAACCCCCAGCTTGCAGAAAGGTGGTCCAGCGAAGAGATGAGACACATACAGTGCCACTTGGAGACCAAAGAACTCTGGGACAAGTTCAATGAACTGGGCACTGAGATGATCATTACGAAGACGGGAAGGTGAGTGCGAAAACTATTTAGGTCAATATAGTTTACTTGATTTCATGGGCATTTTTATGTGTATTTTTATTGAAAGACAAGATAAAAGTAGAGCTATATCTATATCTTTTGTGCAAACATGGAAATGTAGGAAAACCAATTTACTAAAAACTAGTGCAGTAGTACAACGATACGGTGCTCTAGTTGGCATGCTATTGCTTGACTTGATGAGCAGTATCTTAATAACACCACCATGCCCACTGAAATAAAAGTAGGTAGATGATCAATGAATTTATTGAATGCCGTTTTGATCCTTATAGTGAACATGGATAAGATTATTAGGGTTTTAAAGTGTAATATCAACATCGGCTAGGATCAAAGACCTGCTTAGTACCCGGGTGCAGCAACCACTCAGCCACGGGGTCCGGCGGATTTGATCCCCGCCAATTAGTAATATTTTTACATAGTTATTGTTAATAATTATGGTTCAGCATTTCCATTCATAACCATACATATTTTCTTGATCTTTCCTGATTCCTTAAGGTCAGTCGTTGTTGCATTCGCTAATAAGGCTTTAATTTGCAAAATCAACGCGGTAGGTAAGTAGGTAAGCAATTGAATCAATTGTTAGTTTAACGAGATCAAGGCAATTTCGACGGCGCGTTTCAGAAGCGATAAGGTAGGTGGCACACAGTGTGCGGCGGCGCGAGGCATGTCGGTCGCGGCGCGATGTCGAACAATGGCCAATCGGCCACCGACGTTGACTGCTACTCGGTTGCAAATCGCTAGCATCATCACAGCTTACACCACCTTAAGCGCTGAATTTTATGTCACTGTCACTCCATGCAAAAATACGCACCATGCGATGGATACGAGGTATGAAACCCAAAAACCAAATAAATGCCTTTTAAAAAAGCCACTATCACATTCTAAATTAAAATGTTGTTTTTAACAGATTTTATTTATATTATTATTAGAGTAAAAAACTGTTAGTCTGTGTGCCAACTTAACATTTTTATTAAACAAACAAGACATTTGGCATCGTGACCATCATACCTAAAACAGCGGAATTATTAGGGTTTTTATCAAAAACAGCTGATTTTGAAAATTCATAGTAAAGTTTTCACCAAATATGTGTAGAATAGCTCATTATGGGATGGTTACATATTCCAGGGCACCCTGTACCGATACTGATAATAAGTTCAGATAGTTCAGGTTTGTTGTTGAAAGAAAGTGGCTTAATCACTCTTATGACTCCATGTCTTTTCTAAAACAAATATTCGAGCCATAATAACATATTGAAACTGGAGAAAGTATACACATGTTTACACGTTGTTTTTTAATTTAAATGTTTTCTGTCTGTCTGTCTGTCTGAACCTTAATCACGGATCGGGATCGGGATCGGGATCGGGATCGGGATCGGGATCGGGATCGGGATCGGGATCGGGATCGGGATCGGGATCGGGATCGGGATCGGGATCGGGATCGGGATCGGGATCGGGATCGGGATCGGGATCGGGATCGGGATCGGGATCGGGATCGGGATCGGGATCGGGATCGGGATCGGGATCGGGATCGGGATCGGGATCGGGATCGGGATCGGGATCGGGATCGGGATCGGGATCGGGATCGGGATCGGGATCGGGATCGGGATCGGGATCGGGATCGGGTTCAGTTTCTAATAATATCAGACTAAAATTATGGTTAAAAATATATCGAATGAGTTTTCAACCTTCTTTTTTATTAGTAACCTACTGGTGAAAGAGCATTGAGTTTTTTACATTCGTTTTTTTATTCGCAAAATATTAGATCGTTTATTAAGTAGTTTTACGTTGAAACATCAACATTTATCGCTTATCGAAAGCAGCATACTCGTAAATCCACGCTGGACAGCTCACTGGTCGTGACAAATTCACAGGCTCCATAATAATTCCTGTCGAATTAAATTCTTGCTCCTGTAGCCCTACTAGTCAAAGCCTATTTTTACACAACGGGGAATAAAGTGGACCATTGTTATAGCACTGCGTTAATTAGTGTGGTCCAGATGCAATTTTTTTTATGCTAAATACTTCTTTTTGATATTACTGTAAACAAAGAACAATGCAAGTTTTTCAAGGACTATAACGCTGTATTAATGCCTTATTTATTTCTTATCATGTTCGTAAGTTAACGACACCTTGAGCATTCAGTTTTTCTACCACGCACCATAAAATACGACACTAAGAAATATATTCCGGCTGCATTTATTTTCGAAGTTAGTTGTTCAGAACAATTCTCATGCATGAACTAGTGACGAAATAAACAGAACTGAATGAATTAAAAACAAGGTTTATCTCTAAATCGCCAGATTCATTTAAAACGATCATGCTTTTTGTTATCAATGAGTTTAGCTGTGGAAATGTAAGAACAATAAAAGGTTTAGTACGATAGCAACCGCTACAGAGAGATTTGGGAAGTCGCAATGGGAGACAATTTGCCACACGCCGTCACGCGAGCTTATCCGAGTCAGCCCCGTCGATTAGCATAAATCTCGCCAACTAACCGTCACAAATCAACAGCGCAAGGGACGCGTATCGGCCAGCAAGCAGCGGCTATAGATAAACAAACTGACGATGCGTCGCGCGACATTCGCGTGTTCCCGCGACGAAGCGCGACGAATCGCGACCGTCGCCCGCCCGCATAAATCAGCATTATCTCGCGAGATAGCCGCCTGGACCCACCCCGCCATATCACGCTACTCCCGTGTCGTTCGAAAAAATTAATGACTCGGAAAAACGATTCGCTTATGAGGGATCTTTCACTATAATTGAATTGCCCCGCAGAGATCAGCCGAATTGTCGGGTAATATCACAATTTTCGACGAAAATGAACGCTAAATCAAATGCGACTGCGAATTCTATTCAATATTTTTATTGAAAAGCAGAGATGGTACTTTGAATGTCACACTGCACTACTTGTACTCATTCCTAGTCTAGTCAAGCTTTTTCATCATAGATGGTGAAGCTTATATGCGAATCCCATTATGAAACTGTGTTAAACCGATGAGCGTACAGACGATTAATAAATTTGTATTAAACCACACTCCCTCTAACTAATCTCATAAACTCGCTGATTTAAAACCGTAACGCGTACAAATGAAGACGAAAGAAAAATAGACGATATTAAACCTGAGCACATTAGCTCCATCGCTTGCATTCACCCTCTGAAGATTATCAAAACAGAAATGCCGTGATAGAATAATCCATCGTGTGTTACTGTAAATGATATTGCAATGGAGACGCCTGTATGCAGAAGGATTTCAAAAGAAGAGTTACCTTTTAAAAAATATATTTTTTAATTAAAAACGGCTGAAGATGATGGGTCAAACTCAGTCGAGCACTACGTGTTCAAAACAGTGAAGGCAAGCCCTGGAACCAAAAATTCAAAAGTGATATTATTAGGCCATTAGTTAGTGTTCCAATAGGCGTTAATTGGTTCGCAACCTGTCACTGGTAGGTATGCAAACATTTTGCATAACGTGGGCCAAACCTGATGTTTGGTTGGATATAAATTTGTATATCTACTGAGTATTGTTCTGAGGATGTCCGTCATGGAATGTGATGATTATGTATGTTTTTGGTAAATCGAAAATCTGCAGCAAAAGTGTAACATTGAACGGATTAAAGTTGGGCGAAGCCGGGTGCAAAAGCTAGTGTAATATCTGTCCGCCATGCGCCAGCCCCAGTACAATAACAGCACACTTGCCATGCTAATCGCGGCAAGTTTCATTTTAAAACTCTTTGTTTGCGCAGCGGGTTTTTAGTTTATTCAGTGGGGTCCGATGAGAGCCATGTCACTTCAAATAAGCTTCCAATAATATATGAACTTTATCACGCTGAGTTTAGATTCAAAATAGGTCGAGAAATTTAAGTTCTGACATCTTTGGTTAGATCAAATTTTCTTGTGCGTATTTCTCGAAAGTTATTTTCTCTTGATCGGACAGCAGATGTTAACGAAGTTTAGTTACTTCGAGACAGCCTCTGTTTTTCAATCAAAATGGGTACAATAGACCGTCAGTTTATGTAGTCCGATTTCGTTATATTCCCGATGTTAGTCGGGAGCAGCATATATTTTTACTAGGTAGGTACAGATGGATTTTAGTCACGTCGTAATGTAACTTATTCTCGTCTGTGGTGCTAATCACTTCTGTACTATTAATAATTCCTCTGCAACTGGGGCGATATTTCATCCACCGTGCAAATATTTTGATGTTTGTCGGCTTTAGTATGACAGCTATTATTTGAACCATCTGATGCCGTTGTTTATATTTGCTATGACAATGATAAACTTTGGCAAATTAGTGTGGCTGTTTTTATTAGCAGCTCTTTGAATAAAGGTCATCAAAATAATTATTATTGTTGTAGTTTTATGGGAGTATTTGTTTCGTAATTTTCTCAAATTTCAATGTTGATTTTATATTGCCCACGAATTAATTTGATAGAATTATATATATGAAAACGTAGCGTGACTCACTGACTGACAATCAACGCACATCCCAAATCTTAATCCCGAGTCTTTGACTCGAAATAAAAGAGCTGAAAGTAGAGTAGGTATGTTCGTTTTAAAGCATATTTTCCGAAACTCTACTTCTGGAGGGTGCAACGGGTCCCGTTACATATAAACTTAAGTTTATATGCATTCCACTAGTAGTTCATGCATACAACAACCTAAAAGACATCACGAAAAGTTGCTTACGTAAATATATTTTAAAAAATGCTGCAGGATGGTTATAATATAGTGCGCACTTATTGTAAAAGCTTATCCATCATATAATAGTTTCATCATACAGTAAGTAATCTATCTTCGACGTCAGCGTCGTCGGTCAGCCAGGGCGTGTTGAAGATGTTTTCGTCGGCTCCACAGCCAAACAATTTAATCGCCTAGACTTGGCAAACTGGTCCTTTGATTTACTTCTTAACAGCACCTTGCGCTTGTAAATTACTTTCTTTGACGTGTCATGTGGCGTTTATTTATGAGGATTGCTTCAAACTTCTTTGTTCTACGCGGCTGAAAACGAAAAATTAATGTTTTCAGTACAGAATTTCAGAGAAACGGACGTTTCTAGTTTCTTTATTTTACGTAGATCATTCGAGGTGACTTCTTTTGGGGAGGCCTGATGATTGTAGAGTTAATTTAATTAAATTATAATGCTTTTCAGAAAGATTGAGTTTTGTAAAATAATTTGTTTTAAAAAAATACCGATTTTCCGTTTCTGAAACGCGACGTTTCACTTGACACAAACATGTACCAACATTGTTTTGCAAATCGAATGACAATAAAGTTGTCATGTTATGGTCATGTTCATTTAAATGTTTTCTGCCTATAAGCTCATAATTTATAAGGTTTCAGTAACAGCAAAAGCCACATCGTTCGTGTTGGCGTGTTCGGTGTCCAGGTAGATAGTGCACTGGGCGCACCGCGCTTACACGAGCACGGAGCAGCCCGCCATTTGTCGCACTCGCGCGATAATTGTTGATATACGATCGCGATCCAGCACTGTAATTGTCAACGCTTAATCTTCTAATTGACTCGCATTTACCAATGCCAGAGTGTCGGCGCCACCAGGGACCAATAGTTCGTGCGCGAAAAATTTGATCTAAAAATTCAAACATAACTCGGCCATAAAACGATTCGATCGTGCGGATTCGAAAAGCAATTCGCAACGCCAATTTCAAGAACAGTAAAAAGTGCGATTCACAAGTGCAACTTGAAGCGGCGTTTAAGAGCGAACCGAGGCAAAGGCAGTGCCCACCGGGGCCGAGAAAACAATTTGGACTTTTATCGCGGCAAGGTGGTAGCGGCAGGGCGGGTGGCGCGTTTCCTCTGATTTATGCTCCACATTAGACGAGCGCGAGGTGGCCAACGCGCAAACTGCACACGAACCGCGACACCCATTCACACTCACTCACCTATTCCCTGCCCCAACGATCCTGCAAAAACTTCTTTCAACTTTCAAGTCATAGGATAGATAAAATCGAAGTTCATTCGTTCGCTCTTCGTGTCGTTCGCAAGTGGCCAACTCTGGTGTCGAAAGATTTTATGGCCGCACGAATGTCTCCAACGTGGCTTAACGGCTATGATAGCCGGACCGACATCTGAAACACGAAATCACTTGGTTCTAAACGCCACTTCAGGTCAATCATCCAAATTATGACTTGGCAGAAAGTTGCTAAACTAGCTTATTTATAAAAAAACGATTAGGCAAGCTGCGCGGCTTGCGCATACTTATTTTTATTGATATTTTATCCAGTAATCGGAAAACCAAAATTGAAGGCGGTGGCTTCTAAACATTTTAATTTCTAAGTACCTAGTAGATTAGCCCTTAATTGGACAGCCCAAAGTTGTATTAACTTTGGGTTACAATTTTGTTGGCATTAAAATAAACTTTAAAAAGCTGAATTAATGAAACCTTAATACAGCTTAAACTTCACCAACTGATGCTGTGGATATTTCAGCGTCATTCGAATTCAAAAGCTAATTTCGCTAAAACCTTAAATGAATCGAGTTGGTCGGAGCTCGCACATTATTTAACTTGCTCCAAGTTTAAATTGAAAACGCCACTGAACTCTTTGCAGAAGCGGAGTCAAATTTTGAACTTTGCCGCTGAATTGTAAATTTCTTTATAAATATCTTATTAAGCTTAAATTCAGTTGGTGTCACGCTGCCGACACTAATTTTATTCGTGAAAGACGGCGTCGGGTGGCTGCAGGCAGGGGTGTCGGTGAAAATGTATGCAAACGAGGAAACGCGATATTTGACGTAGCTGAAAACGACAAAAAAATTAGTACGCTTGGCTGTGCGACAGACGCGACGTTGACGCCGCGTCGCCGCTCGCACTGCGCCACAAGTAGGTACTCTTCACATCGCAGATTCACTTTACTTTGTGTCTGATTAGAGGCTTAGCTGCTGTCACTCGATGCATTGTTTCCTGTCACTCGATAAAATGAAACGCTTACTTTTTGCTGTACCTACCTATTCACTTTCTAATGGTTCTAAGAAATTAACCCTTTCGGAAAACCGACAGCTGACTGTTTTTGAATCATTTTTTTAATTAAACCTGTAATTATCTAGAACCTACTTATATTAATCGAATATTAATAACGAAATGGATTTGTTTTCAATGTTGACGGAAAATTTATGGTTTTGTTTTTCATTTTATATCCATGGTCATAACTAATTCCAGCTCATAACATAGATACCCCTTTTAGTATAGGTTACGTATAAGTATGTGAAATAAACACATGCAGTGTATTAAGATACAGTGTATAATATGTGAGATTCATGTGAATGTTCCCTTAGCGAGTGTATCGTGGATATTCTGCCCCCGCAGCTCGTTGCCGGCAATATGCCGCGGGGCAAGGGTGCGGGGGGCTCGAGAAAACGTGTAAACTAATTATGTACATTTTCGTAGCCACTTATTTACATAACCACGGGCTAAGCCCCGCTTTCACCGTGAATATTTCATTCGTAATCTTTATTTTGAAGGTTTAATATGACAGCTGTTGTTTTGTTTTGAGGAAACTTTTAATTTTTGTCGTTTTCTTGGTTGCTACCACCCTTTGTGTGCGAGTTAGGGCGACGCCTCCCGTAATGATAGGTGATTGTCGAACTTTTTTATGTGGATAAACGTTTGAGAAATTTTGTGCGATGAGAAGAGACCTGTAAATCTGGTTCTTGCATATTAAAGAAAGAATATCCAAGATAATGAATAAGTAGTTTATGAAAGCCTTTGACTTTTAATAAAAACATCTTGTTGAAAATTTTATTAAAACAAGGAAGCTAATATATTAGGTATCTTTTATAAACGTATGTCGTAAACAGTTAAATGACAATAATATGTATGGATATTCTCCTTTTTATGATTGGTAAATGTATTTCACCGAAACTTCATTTTTGGTAATTAATTAATTTTTAATTGACCAAGAAACAAAAGATTTATTTAAGCCCGCATGTAAAATAAACTTATTATAGACACTTGCCTATGGTTTTGAATACAAGCCCAAGTATATGTATTTAAAACCATAGGCGTTACTGACTATATTACTATCTATAACATATTTAATCGTTCGAGTAATATTTTCAAGTTCATAGAACCGTATTTTACAGGACACATTTAGACTTTTCACCTGCGTTGTGTCGCTTGTTATTTGTCGGGCTAAAAGTTGCTTAATAACTATTTTGTCTGTATTGATAACAAGGTAGGATTCTATTAAAAGGTTCTTAGAAGAAAGCATCAACCTATCTAAGTATTGTTTAACCGAATCGATTTCAGCAACGTTAATGTGCCGGTTGTTGTGGAGCATACAGGAAGCCGATAAGTAAAACTATTAGTAGGTAATGAGCTAGCGCGACGTTTCGCGCGTATTTATAGTATTTTATAACGCGCCTTCGCGAGAACTAATTTATGGAAGTAAGTACGCGGAAAATGTTTATGTAGGTACTTCAGACCTCCCTCCGTTGTTGACATCCGGTGCCGTCCCCCTATGTGCCTATGCTCATATAACTCTCGGGTGGAAAATTATGTGATACATACCGGCGTACTAAACCGCAGGCATCAAGAATACCTTTCTATAATATGTAAAGGGTGATTGTTGCAACATTGTCCAAAGTTATTTTCTTAGGAATTACTTGGTACTCCTAAACAATATAACATCGTGACTCGGATGGGTCATAAACGTCTTTTATTACTCAGTTTCTTTTAAATCACGTTATTTGAATCAACCTGTATAGTTGCTACACAACACAAAACTCGTAGGTTCGTATTACTACGAGTATAAAAGCAGTTATTGCTAATGGCAGGCTTTGCCCATCTTTACTGCATCTAATGCAGGAACAGTTTTCCGTAATGACTAACTTATTTGAAAATTACATGTTAGCATGTTACCTATGTTATGTTTCACGATGTTAGAAATGTTAAATAGTATATTCATGGTGAATTCTGGTTGATATCCAGAGCATTTTAATATAATTATAATTACCTACATACATATATCGCTGCTATAGAGGGAGAATTTGATAGCTAACAGTTCTTGCGAAAGTGTTTTCTTGCGTTTTCATACATTATAAAATAGGAGGCATATTTTGGTCTAACCCACGTTTCGATGTATTTCTAAAATCAATTTAGAAATACATCGTGAAAATAATATCTTAACCGTTTGTAAAAAAAACAGCCTTTGAACGTTTTTTGTACCAGTGTTTGTAACATTTAGGAACGTAGGTACTAACTCTCGCAGCAAGAATGCCTCCATAAACTTATATTATCTAAACGCACCATATCATTGAATTACTGTTTGTGTTAGTTACCCTAACTAGTTAAACTCTATCCCGAGATACAGGTCACGACATTATCAACATGGCTCCATCGCAGCGATTACAAACTGAGACGAGCTCCACCCCCGTTGACATGTAGCGTTTTAACAGTCAGTACGTGTGCTTCCACCCCCACCTTCAACCCCCCCACCTCCTAGAACTGACGACATTAGCAGCCGCAGACATAGGGCACGTTTCTGGCAGACGTTGACATACGTGGCTAAGCTATATTTTCTAGTTTCATTTTGGTGCTCTAAGAAATTCTGATGTTTATTCTAGAAATTTTCTGTTGGAGCGTTTAAAATTCGGGCTTCTGACATACAACATGCAACTGAACTCATCTAAGAATTACCTTGGGGCAAGTATTTGCAGAGTAATCGATTTCTCTGAAATTTCTTTCAAGTTTCTTTAATGCATAAAATACTTGTCAGATGGTTTCAGTCACAGATGAGTTCAGTTTAGGATGTAAAATACTTTATTTTTAGATAGAACTAATGTTCATTTGAACTGAAAACTTAAATTCGTTTGAAACAAATGAAAATTACTCATTTATTTATTTCATAGATTACGAGAGAGCCAAAGAAATTACTATAAGCTTGTAAAATAAGAAACAACAACAATAAAGGCAAAATAAGAAACAAATTTCCTAAAATTCTAAAATTTTAAGTGATTCATTTTATTCCGCAGCGATGGCAAATAATTTAACGGAACGAATGATCGAAGAAAAACATATAAACTTTTCGTGAACCTCTTATATTCGTTGTCTATAAAATCTTAACAATGTTTAAAAATGACGGTAAAAAATACCTATGTAAACTTTATATTACAGGTTCTTACTAAAGTACTCATACTACATACTTACATTAATGACTTTGGGTAGACAAGGAACGAGGGAGCTGCAAGGCACAAGGCGACAGTTTTCGCAATATTGTCGGCAAACTTCCCAATTTCCGTGTCGACTTGCGAAACTCCTCACAGCGTTTTGCTAGCGAATTCAGGTGTAGCATGCACATACCTTCCTATAGCAGTACTCAGTAGATATATGTACTCACTATATAGGTAGATATCTACGTGACTCCGCACTGTGGGTTTTGTGGGAATTAACGCCAGATTTGCAAGGAATAGCTCGGGTAGGTTTACGTGCTATAAAATATGTGCTGCTGAATTTATACGCTTTGCGAAAAGCCTGAATTCTTGGAAATACTGACGTTGGGTTCATCCATCTTCCTTACATTTCTAGAATTCAACGTTTGTCTGTCATTTTATCCGTCTGTGAAAAAGGTACTTCAACTTTACAACATGATTTATGAATGAATTTGGGTGTCTTTTAAGTATGTTCAATAATGATATGAGGTAGGTATGTAATCTACAAAACTTTTTGTAAGCAGTATTTCAAAAATCTTGGCTTGTTGTAAATAAAAGAAATCATTAATTTGATTGAATACTTACTAGTAATCGTTCGCCACGAACTGAGATCTCACGAAGTACTGTTTTAATCCGATTAGCGAAAGGAGGGTTATGATATGACCGCTAACGGTCGCATGTATTTTTAACCATAAGGTTAATATTATCTCAATGCGATTCAGAACAGAGAACTTTTTACTACCGTTATCTAGTTTTGTTTTTTTATTAAACAATTAAACTAATTTACTTATCAATCAAAGTTAAAAAAGCCTAAAAATTTCACATTTTCTCGCTTTTTTTCTTAAGGCTTTTTTAATATTCGAACTTAACAATTATATTTGTATTACCCTGCTAGTAAGTTTAATGAAAATTGAATAAACGATTCAGCAGTTATCGTTGGACAAACAAACATTCATACATATACACATACCCCGGATTGTCCAAGTTAGAAATATTTGATCATTTCGCTCGCTTGATCAATAAGCGCCAGAAACAGGATATTTGCCAGTCTCACAAGGATTCTAACGACCAAAATAAACTACAAATAAAATAACAGTGTTCTGCAATGTGACACCATTAACAGACTAAAAAGCAGAACAATAGAACGAAACGAGGTGCCGGAATTTCGCGGCGGCTGGCGCGGTCCGCCTACTATGTCTGTCCTCAACTAAATTATACATACCTACTACTTGCTGCCTTTTTATCTTATAATTATATACTTATGTGTCTTCCGTTGCCACTTTATAACAAGAGTAAATATCTAGTTAGTATGCTCGAATTTATAAAAAAATACGTGAAATGCAAGTAAGACTAGTATCTGCGTTCCGATAGATCATCAATCACTCAAGGCCTTGTTTCAGGATTTTTCACTAGTTCAAAGACACTTTTTTTGCAATGATAATAGTTATTAAAGCGGGAGTTTTCAGCTTTAACAAAGAACGTTGAAGTCATTCGGATTAGTTTCGTCAAAAATATGGTCTCCATTGCAATTGCATTGAAATGTATTGTTTAGTAATAATGCGTTTCCTGTGCGGAAAGCGCAAACCTACATAAAAGCAGGTAGGCCTAGTGTGTCATTACTGGGCTACGCAATTAAAATGAAACGCATAAGTAATATTTGTTTAAATTCACTAATTACGTTGCTAATAAATACTTACATGCCATATGCTGCGCACTAATGACGGCACTGCACAAATGTTTTATTTGCTACGAGCGTCGCTTGTCGTCTACCTTATAATTTTCTGTTTGTGTGAACACGGCTTTAGGCAAGAAAAAACATGTACCAAACCCAGTAAAATGACTTTGATGTGTCTTGGTATTATATTTTCTTTCATAATTTCCAATAGGTATGAGTATTTTTCAATTTTTAGGTACCTACCTAACCAAGCCGATATCTAGTTATTGGTAAGGTGTTTTCATTTGAATATTTTTTGTGCATGAACAAGTGGCCCGTGACTTAACGTCTCATCTCGTCTCGCCCATCTCGCCACAACGTCTAGCGAACGAGATATTAATCAATAGGTTTGACAAAATCGTGCAAGTGTCGAAAATTTGACGCAGTGTAACCCAGACCTCCCAGGGCGAGCAATATATCACTCGCTCAGCCGCCCAGCTCCGCCCAACTGCTCATTAGATACCTCTAATTCACATCAATCTCTTAAACCCTCCCAAATGTGTAGGAATTGTATTTCTTTTCTGAATACTTTCTCAAAAATGCATTACATTTACCTAATATATTTTCAAAAGTTATATTAATTGATATAGTAAGGTAGCTGTTTTTTGTTATCTCAAATTAGGTAGGTGCCTACCTACTGGATTCTTCTTATTCTTATTCTTATTCTTTATTGTACACACAAATAAATAATTACAAAAAGGCAGAATTAAATTACATGCATTCTTCATGAGTTGATGTAATTAATCAGCTAATGAGTCTATCCGAAATGATGTCTCCATCATATAATATACCTACCGTCCTTCAGTAAGTAATCAGAGTTGACGTTGGATCATTTGTCATCGCGTCAGTCACCCGTCAGCGCGATGATACGCCCTTCCCGTAATCACATCTGAAGATGATACGAATATTAGATATTATGAATAAAAAATAACACTAATACCTCACAGAATTCGTGTACAACCAATTCATTTGTACCTTGACCATACTAATTAACACTCATACCTCACAGAATTCGTGTACAACCAATTCATTTGTACCTTGACCATACTAATTTATAATAATAATAATAATGTTTTATTTATTCCAAAGAAGTTTACAAACTGTTTTTAGTAACAAATACTTAACCTACGTCACAGATATTATAAATTTATAATACTCTAAGTACTAGTAATTTTTACCTTTGTTGTAATTCTAAAAGTTATGGTTAAATTCATTGTGAACTGGTAGCTGATTTAGATTAGCCCTACACACTCCGAACTAGTTTTTAACTGTATCTCGGAGGGTAGTATTCGTCCTCCTCGCGCGGTTCTATTATTTCGTTTTAAATTATTTATTATATTGGTCCCTTGTATACTATCGCTAAGTAAGCCTACGAAAAAACACAGTTACCAACGCGACTTGGGGTTATTGCATTACTTCAATGCGATAAACAAAAAAACTTCAAAATAATTATCACTTTTAAACGTTGAATTTTACATAACTTTTGTTAGAGATCTTAAGTTCGATACTTATGTACGTTTGATGTATTAATTGATGTATAATCGACCTAACGTATAATTGTATTATTAATATATTTTTTGGAAGTTTATTGTAAAACTATAAACCCGCGCTTCACATGATTAGTCATCATTAAAAACACAACGAATAAAGGATTACGTTAAAAAGATATCCCTTTTTTTGTCTTCATAATTAATGTGACATGATGTATGTGACTGTGCATTACAGTTAGGCGTGATAGATGTTTCAGGAGGTTCGGTTTAAGATTTCAAAGCATCAGATGCATGACGGAGTCGTGACGGTGACGAGTCGTGACCATGGCGAGATCGGCACGTAGTTCATACGACACCGATAAGCTGTCAAAAGATGAGCACCGTATCTGCGGCATTAGCTATTCTTAGGATGGATCCATTGATTGACAGCATCGAATGGTAGAGCTCACAGAAGCAGACTAAAACGCTCTCTGTATGGACTAACCGAATATCTTAAGCTCATCACCGCACTGATTGTTCCACCATAAGTCACCGTACCTCAACCAGCCTCCTAATTTCACTAAGAACATGGCAATGGGTCGACGAACGACGGACGTTCAAAACTTCTTGAACTAGAAAAGGTGGCACTTTTCACTTTTTTGGGTAACGATACCCAAAAAAGTGAAAAGTGCCACCTTTTCTAGTCTGACCAATAGCGATTTTGCTAATTTAATTAGGAAGACCCCTTGACCCAAAGCAGGGTAACCAGGATGGAACTGGTGACACGACGTTTTAAAAACTCACCGCAATTACACAATTGGAAAAAATTGCGTATCTTTTCGGATCTTTGTTATTGAATGTTTTAAATAGAACTGAAAAGACACGCGTCTTTCCAATATACCAGCACTGTTGTCGAACGTATAATCATGGGTAGTAAATATTTCTTTGCTATATATAAAGGTACCTTAGTTGGCAATAACAACATTAAAGTCTCAATTAGCAATGCGGTAGGTATTTTGATACTTCATTCTAGCTCCTGTTGATCATGTTAAGATTGCAAGGCGCTCATTATCCGTTATGAAATATTCATTGACCACCGACATGGATTGTTGTCACTGGAATTATCCGGCAGAAATCACTCAGGGCAGTAAGGCTCACTATTAGCGCTAATTTGCTGTAAACGGTGCCGAGAGCGCTGGGAACATGTTTATGCAAAACTATTCAAGTAAGGTAATTCGAAGCTAAGACAGGTAGGTTTCTACGTTATGTTTAAACAATTGAA
Source organism: Perizoma flavofasciatum (assembly GCA_958496245.1). Lineage (NCBI taxonomy): Eukaryota > Metazoa > Arthropoda > Insecta > Lepidoptera > Geometridae > Perizoma > Perizoma flavofasciatum. The sequence continues at coordinate 10,325,811 of OY292421.1, forward strand.
ATCTTTTGGATATTATAAATGTCAAACTTAGGATGTTTGGATATTTGTTGCTAATAATTTCGGTGTCGGCTGGACCGATTTGAATTAAATTTGAATTAAATCCGAAAACCATACGATGTTATATTTTAAATGTTTTTTTTTTTTGCAAAAAAATGATGGCATAGTATTAAACTCTTATAAAAAATACCATAAGAATAACTAAGGTTTATTAGTGAAATCTAGTTTACAATAAAGTATTCAATAATTCATTCTAGTGGTGTACCACTAGAATTTTATTGTAAACTCAATTAAAAAAATATTCATATCTAATAAACGTTTGATTTTTAGACTATTCTCTGTATCTATGCTTCTATCTGTGTGACACAAGATTCAATGTCATTGGAATACATTCCAATAAAGAAATAACGACCTGTGTGGCAACGATAACACAGCTCTTAGTTTCATTTTATAAGCCCTGTGTTATATATGTATATATTGATATAAAGCTCAATTTTTGATAAAGCTAGTAAATAACTAATGGGTTAATTACATTGTAGTATTTATTTTATATAATTTCTTGAACAAGAAAATTCGCATCTTTTTAAGGCATTAAGATTGTTCATATTGTAAAAACGGGAATTTTCACGTACTGAAAATATCACACACGTCATTTCACTCACGTACGCCGAAGTGCACGGCGCGACGCGGAAGGAGAAAGTCACAACCACTCACCCTGATGAAGACTCTCGGAATGAGTCGAAACTTAGTCGGTACCTTCACCGATAGTGCAGTACGTGAAAATTCCCGTTTTTAGAATATGAATAGTCAAGTTCACGATAGTTTTTGGCATTAAGATTGGTCACTTTTTATAAACTTTAAGCCTTTCTTGAGACATGATCTTGACGAACCGATATTAACAGATAGAAAACAAAGAAATCTTATAAAGAGTCTAATGTACTTTTTGAGTTACGGGAATCTGATCTTAATAGAAATACTGCAGAACATGTAAAGATTTGTATTGATTGCATAAATCAAATATTTTATGCTAAGAAGAAACCTAAAATAAAAAAGATTAATTGAATTAAAGCCATCACTCCTCTCTATCATCAAAACACAGAAAGTATCATGAAGAGTGCGCTAATGAGCGGCTCAGTAGAATCGCAATCTCGCGCCATCTGTCTCTAATCAACGAATCGAGTTAATTAAATCGCGTTGGCAATATGGCGGCGGGTGTTATTGCTATTAATAAAGCGCTCCTGTATAATTAGACGGTGGCTTGTGCGGATTGGTTACCTAAAGGCACAGCTTAGGAATAAGATAAGCTGGTTAACTTCACTGACACATGCACTTACATATGAAAATATTCCATAATTGAATATTAACTTACAACTTAGATTGAAAGGTTTCATTCTAAGTAGGTACCAGAACGTAATTGCAAAAATTAAAATCTCAAATGTACTGTTTTGATTTAGTGGGCTGTAATTCGACTTTTGATCCCAATCCGGGTCTGGCTTTCGAATCCGGACGCGTACCATTAGATGTTTCAGATCTGAGGTTGTATGGACATAATGACATAATGGTATGAGGATTACATTCGTGACTGTTTGGAATGTTTTAGAAATGAAACTTATAAGTGCCGTTTGCCTCAGCCTGAGTCGTCATATTAACTCTAGGTTAACTTACTGCGCAATCGACGAGGTAGATCGTAACCCAGAATAAGATGCTATTCCTGCGTCGCGCAAGTGGGCCAAAGCAAAGGCCTCTTCTAGTTTAGACGAAAGTAGCCTTGCTAAAGACACAGCGTCAAATTATTGACGACCTCTATGGCGCAGTGAGCGAAGGCCCGCCTGAGACGTTGCGGGTTTGATTCCCGCCGGGGACAAACGTTTGTATGATCTGCAAGTATCTGTCTCGCAACTGGGTGTTTTCTATGTATAATATGTATGTATTTATAAATATATATATTAAGTAGTATATAAGTCATGTAGTTCCCGTAATACAAGCTCTGCTTAGTTTGGGGCTAGATGATGTTGTATGAAAAATGTTCAGCATTATTTATTTATCGTTTGCAACGGTCTTTATATAGCTAGCTGTTTCATCTGTTTTCTTTGTATATACCTAATTGTACATAGCTGTATAAATAAATGTATTGTTTTGATTTATTTATTATTTAAGTAGCCCCAGTTCTCTTGGTTAATGCTTTACATTATATGAAGTGAACCGGATATTTTAAAATATGCTGTTTCTTCAGACGTACTCTAATCACGACGTGATAACATTGCGCTAATGGCATGCATAGCTATTGCTTAATTAGGTACATCTAAAGCTATCGTGGATATCGTAATTTAATAAACATTACTTCCAATTAAAATAAATTTCTGAGCTTATTAAATATCTCATGTGAAGCAACCATTCATTAAAAATGTAATTTTATCTGTATTATTTCAGAAAGGGGAATTTGCTCTTGGTAAAACAAAATCTTACAGGCAACATTTTTTTAAATTATATTTAAACTTATCTAACATAGATAGCATTTTTATAACAATGCTAAACACTTTTATTGAAGACTTGACGTTCAATTCAATACCTAATAGTAAATGACATATAATTTATGATTCGCCCAGTTCTTATGGTTCGAATGAAAGATAAACAAGGCTATTTAACAATTTAAAGAGCGGCTGTTTTTACTGACCTTTCAATTCTATGACCAACAGGTAATAAAACTGAAATTGAAAAAAATAAATGTTAATGGCATATATTTTGTAAAGAAGTTTCTATGCTATGCCTTACAGTTACTATGAACCTACAAAAAATGGAAATATTTCCCAGGTACAAAAAGTGGAAAACTGTGTGCCGATAATGTCACACAGTTAGGTCTGATGATACTGAAATAGCAAACTTAAAGGAATAAAAGAATGATGTGTAAGGGCGCATGGCCGGCGAAGTTTCAATAGTCCGTGCAGTAGATTCATCAAATGAGACGTTGAGGAAAACAATGATTGACGAGTTCGCACCTCGCCTCATGCCTTTCTAATTAAGACGCCATGCATCCGCGCACTGATGCAACTCTTCGCGCTCGTTTAACTCACAATCTCACTAATTTTACCCATGCTTCGTCTTCGCTCTACGTGATTATCACATTAGAATTGAAAACATTAACTCACTGCACAATACTCATTCGGCAGCTTGAACGCGGAATTCCTGCAATGCATCATTCCTGATGCGCCGAGAGAATGTAATTTCTAATATTAATAATATAATGGTATACAAACCTTTCATTCAAGCGTACAGCTTCGGATGGCAGTAATTTATGAGTAACGTCTTAATTTCAGCCATAGATACTCATTTTAACAATGTCATAACAATAAAGTCACGCTGTAAACGGCTGGCCCTTATTTCTGTCTTCGGTATCTGCTCATTAAAGCGACTCATGTGCGCGCGATGTCCTTTTGCTTTTACAAGGTTTTCCGCTAACTTTTGGGTGGTAGAATGATGGACGATGTCGGTGGCCATATATCATTGCGGTAATATATCGCAGTGCGGCGAGTGTCGCCATTAACGCACGCGTGCAATTGCCCTTGCTTGAAGCCGTTCCGAGCACCAAAGCTTCGTAAAGCTATAAGAAGCTTCTCACAAATCGACGCGCGCAACCACAGCTAAACGTATATAAATCTTATTAATGTCATTCTCGTTTACGTTTTCTCTCGATCTTGTAAAATCATTAGAAACAACGTTTCCCTAACGTGTCACACTGTTATTGTTGAGCTCTTACTTATTGATTGGGATTGAAGTGTGAAATTATGTTAGAGAAATCGCTCCAATCAAAATCGTATTGTAAAACATAATATGTCTTCACAGTCTTGTATTGCTACTTGGGTGGTCGGCGATCATCTTCTCCGAATGTTAGTGTGATAGTTCGCGGGTCAGAAGCCGTAAGCCACATTCCATTTCCTCGTTACGCAAGCTCCGATGGCAAATTGTCAAGCCTCATCTCCCGGCATCTCTGCCCTGCCGCGGGCCACGATGAAAAAGTGAGAGGCTGATAGGCGCAGCGGTATCTCAGCTTACAGTAAAAGATTTGTTGTTTCCGTTCTCGCCGCCTCAATGACTACCATTTTATGTCGATTAGAAGATAGTGTTTCACGCGGCCGCTACCGACACCAGTTTTTGTGACACTCAAGTCTGCCCACAACGAGTTTATTATCGTCAATCTTTTCTGGCAGTGTTTTTTGTTGCTCTTTCGTTGTTCTGGCTGTAAAAGATTTTAATGATTTTATAAAATCCTACTGAGTATGTGCAGCCCTCGTTTATAAATTGAAAATGACAACAGGAAACCGCATCGACATACATGACTGTAATGGGAGCTATTATGTCGACCAACCACAAGCAATTTCACTCACTGAACAAAAACATACACCTTTACAAAAATGTCTCCCCATTTATCTTCCTCGAACGGTAGACATTAAAGAATGTCTCCGTTAAGAGGGGAAGGAGAACGACAGTTTAGACTCAAAATCGTATGAAACTATCTACGATGTAGCTTTATGTGTTCTTGACGACCATTATAAGAGAAGAATCGACTTTCAACTCAAGAGTTTTTTTACGCTTTAAGCACAATTTTATTATTTTTATTCTATATACAGTCATTGCTGAAGATGCATTCGAAAGAGGGGAGCCCAAATAATAGATATGCCCTCGTGGTGAGATTAAATTGAGAGTATTATTTATTGAGCTTTGTTAAATAATTCCGAAAAATACTTTCAGTTGGCATTAGTAATAATGCCAACTGAAAGTATTACAGCAGTAATGTAAAACAAGTTTTTACGCGCGACGTAAAAATTTGACGTAAGACAATACGCGTTTGCCGTTAGATTATGTTTGTTTGTATGTTTATCTGTTACCAATTATTTTCAAAACGGTTTATTCGATAGACACCTATGCGATTTCTTGCAATTGGTTTGTGTATGCAGAAAATAATTTGATGTAAGTTTAGGCCATAAATTATTTTTCTGGAACTTATTGGACGTGAGCGTTAAAAAGTAGAGCCAGTAAAATCTAAGAATAAATATACATTTAAGTGGACACATAGCATTGCAATTCTTCATAATAATTGCTTGCGTTAATTTGTTATCCGATAGGTAACTCTTGCCGTCCCTAATAAGCAAATGTGCATTTGGGTCGCTCTCAGCGTGGAAAAATTTTAGCTCAAGCAAGTAATTGTCGAATAATTGCGTTAATGTGAATATATACGCTTTAACACAACAATGGAACGTGGAAGTCGATAATACAGAAATGTGTATTGTAATATTATTTACGTTTCACGCATAATAATAGCGCAATTAGCAAAAGGACTTCTCTGCATTGAAAAAAGAGATGTAATAGTATTTTTATATCGATTGCATCCATCAATCCAGCATGCCCTCAACTTATCAATGCTCTCTGAGCCAAATTTCACTTTTCTAGAGCCTGCAGCTGAAAACGAACTACGCACATCATGGTTTTGTTTTTCGGCAGACGCATGTTTCCGACGGTGCGCGTGTCGTTCGCGGGATGCCGCGCGGAGGCGCGCTACGCCGTGCTGCTGGACGTAGTGCCAGTGGACGGCAAGCGGTACCGCTACGCGTACCACCGCTCCTCCTGGCTGGTGGCCGGCAAGGCGGACCCGCCCGCGCCCGCGCGTCTTTACCCGCATCCCGACTCACCCTTCTCCGGCGACCAGCTACGCAAGCAGGTCGTCTCCTTCGAGAAGGTCAAGCTCACCAACAACGAGATGGACAAAAACGGACAGGTTAGTTTAAGCTTTTCTTTTTTGGTTTTAATCGCAATGCTTTGGTTTCGTTCGTTCGTATGAACCAACTCTTGTATTAAGTCCATCCAAAGGCCTTTGATATATGTAGCTAGCCGGGATTGACAGCCTCACGGCGTGTGTTAAGTCACGGCGACTTAACGTGCCCTCACGGAAGCATTCAGTTCTAAATACCACTACCACTCATCCAAATCGTTACCAGGTGGTAACCTTTCTAGTTACTTCTAACCTGGCAAAAAGTTACTTATCTGTTAAGAACGACTCTAAAATATACGCCCCAAAGATACAGAGCGTGATCGCTACTAAAACTCATATTTTCATAGAATTTTTAAAACTTTCGCGATCTTAACAATAATAATAATAATAATGCTGGACATTTTCACACAGCATCATCTAGCCCCAAACTAAGCAGAGCTTGTATTATGGGAACAAAATGACTGATATGCTACTTATATGCATTATAACTTATAAGTTTTATATGGATCTGTATCGCTTTTACTATGTTTATTATTTTCCCGACATTTCGACCGTTGCAACAGACGTGCGGGGCGATCACACTTTCCCATGGCTGGTATCATCGGATTGAAATTGATTGCCATCTCGATATCCATGAGTTAGTGTGATCGCTCCGGTGGTCTCGGGTTAACGTAATATTTTTATTTTCATAAATCTGTCAGAGCAAAATAATATTGCAATACATGTACAATATTGTAATTGTTATCACAGTTGGTACTGAACTCGATGCACAAGTACCAGCCACGCATCCATCTGGTGCTCCGGCGAGAAGGAGCCGTCAACGCGCCCATCACCGATCTCGACCAGGAAGAATTCAAGACGTTTATCTTCCCCGAGTGCGTCTTCACCGCCGTGACAGCTTACCAAAACCAACTCGTGAGTAGATCTCTGGCACCATGGTTAACGCCTACTTGTTTATTTGCCATCAAAAATCGTCTTGTTTCTATCATTTGATTTCTAAAATAGATCAGAGAGACGAGCGTTCCAAATCGCATAGCGTTGTCGGGTGACTATCGACGATGGCTATTTCAGTGGCACTAATTGCATCACGCTGAAAGGTATGTCCACTCTGAACAAAGGGAGGTGGCACATCATTTTTGTGTATCAGGCGGCCACACGCGGGCGTAGCCGACGACGGATGGACAGCGCTTCTGATGCGCGCTCGACACTGACGATTAAAGTTTTCACCCGACCTTAATTTAAAGCCCTAGCTATTATCCAACTCGATCGTGTCTACCATATCACTTTTACCGTTCTGACATTCCGATTTACGTGTAATTAAACAAAATTTATTTAACATCTATTGAAAATTAAGTTATCAATAACATGTTTAACCCTTCACATAAGAATTTTTGAGTTACGTGGTATAGTCGTTTAGTTCCTTCTAGGTACTTATATTATCAATACGGTAGTTTTTTTCTAGGAATATTCACAACGCCCAACGGTTGAAAAATCGGTTCGAATAAAATTAAAAATCGGTTTATATAGCAACCTTTAATATCACAGAGGCTACTTTTTATCCAGTAACGACGCGGGTGAAGCTGAGGGCCGAAGTACCTAGTCCTATATAAATAACACTACTCATATAGTTATAGCAATCAGAGACACTTTACATTTAAGTGGCTCTGATTGCTATAACAATCGAAGTCTTCTAAAAAAATTAAGGCATGTACAACATTGTACAACTCTCTCTCTCTCTTTCTCTTTCTCTCTTTTATTGCTTAGCTGCCATTACAAAGGTGTCATTGTTTCACTAGTAATAGAGCTTCTTTTGAAAGAGCTCGTCCAGAGTCCTACTATCTACCTATTTCTGCCACCAAGCAGTAATGCTCGCATTGCTGTATTTCGGTTTGAAGGCTATTGGTGCCGGTGAACTTTTCATCCACTATGTCTTAGGATCGGCAACGCGCGATTGATACCTCTAGTGTTGCAACCATCCATAGGTTACTAACCGCTTACCAACAGGTGAACCGTGGTTGTCACTTTAGTTTATAAAAAAATCTACGTAAATCGCTGCCCGCTCCGCTCGCGTCCCCGCTGGCTGCATGCCCTCGTCGCATGTGTCGCCACGCGCAATTAATTCCCTGTCACAAAAGCGTTTGGGTGTCTCCATACTCCACATTTTGCTCCTTTTGCCTCTCCTAGTAAAATAATTAGGACGTTTTGAGGTTCATAAAGGAAGTTACTTTATATCGACAACGCGGAACATAAATCTCCATTCGTTCGTTAATTAGTTGTTTCGGATTTCAGTTTAGTGGTAACATTAGATGTTTCAGTTACATACATCCCATATTGAATGCATTGACTTAGAGATGTTATTTCGGGATATATGAATTGGAGGTAAGAGACCGATACAGAAACGATGGACTCACATGAAGTCTTGTTTCCATCAACCGATTCTAAAGCTATCTTACTACTACATAAAAGTCTCACACAAAGAGGCTAAACTAGTAAAGGTCATGATTTACAGAGATAGCTATCAACAGCCTAGGCTATATCTATACTCTATCTTTACTGTGGGTTCGGCTCGAAACGACTCCCCAGGGTCGAGGATTATTGATTTCCATTGATTCTAACGCGCTTCTAGATTTACGGCTTCCACCTAGCGACATCGCAGGCCATTACTAGTCTAGGTATCGTTATGTTCGTCCTATTGATTTATAGTTATGAGTGCACTTGCCGGAGCGGCCGTTACTATTTTTCTTGTATAAATCTTGATTTTTTTCTGCTACGTGTGTAGATATTCCAATAATTTATTACTAACTCATCGAAAACGACATTCTTTGATTGGAAACTTTACGTTGTTAAAAGTATAAAAAGTGGTTCGAACTCCTGCGCGCTGTCGTAAGCGCAACTTGCTTCGATTTGGTTGACGTCACACCTCTGACAGCTACAACATTTCTCGAACGCCGGAGATAGTGTCACTGATAACCCAATCCTTTACAACAATAAAAATACACTTAGCATGTTTGCACCTGCACCGTGCAAGTCAAACAAGATCGATATGTCTATGCCTGCATATCTTAAAGCTGCCCATTTAGACACCGCGATAAAAATCTATAATCCCACTTTGAATATCATGAAATTTAAAATTTATCATGCCTTAGGAAAAAAGTGTCACAATTTTTAGTCGTCCACGACATTTGTTAAATCGATTCAAAATGAAACATCATTATTGGTGCTTTATCATACTGGAACGTTGATATGAAACAAGATAAAACATTCGGTATAAAAAATATGAATAGTGTTTTTTGTGTATCGCGGTGTGAGACGGAGCGTCGCCGGCGCGCGCGCCGCGGGGCGGTTTCCCGGGAAAGCAGAGCCCTGCTTCAATATTTTACATTTTTACACCCACCACACTATTGTCACGATGCTCGTTTTCTGTAGAATCCTTTGTCTGGAATTCGACTCGCTGCGAGGAGGCGACAATGTTTGTTAACGTTTACGCATCCTCAATGCACACAAAGCGGTTTTTATCAGCCGATGACTTGTGAATTTGTTATGATCGATTGGCCTGTCAATGTTTCTTTGAGTAAGAACTTGCAAATAAGCAACCTGCCATATTTATTTGAAAAGAAAATTTAGAGTTTGACCTGAAACTTGGTTTTTTTTTTAAATCTCTATGATCTAAAATGTAAAATCTTTTTATATGGTTTTGCCAACAAAAGTCATCAAATGTTTATTTTATTTTGTGCGGGTTATCCGTCAAATATCGTCTTTACCTAAAATTACAAATACCTTCGTATAGACTACAAGTGTCAGACACTACAAAACAGTAAAATAAACTGATAACAGAAATCGGTGTCAGTATTCGTGTTGGTCATGCTCCATCTTACTAATACGCAACTTGAGGAGATAATCACGGAAATAACTGCGTCTGCTTGACGCACGTAGACGCAAACTCTCTCAATAGACACTTAATTGAAATTTATATCTCATTTCTCAGTATCAACAATCAATATTTTAAAATCTTCGAAGCTCTGAGCGTCCACAAACGAGTTTCTACGAGAGTATAATCGAACAATATAATGAAGGCAAACACAATTTCAATAACAAAGGGGAGCCATGACAAATAAACATATTTCACGGGCCAAAATGGCTGCGGTCAGGTGTCATGAGTTCCTCCCGCGCACCTCCGGCCAGCTCCGCCAGCTTCCTTTACTTCTTTTATAATCGATTCATTCTTTACAATGCAGGCCTTTTATGTTTCTTTGTCGACTTACAACGCGTTTAACTAACGATCATTTTGTCATTTTGAATCTCTTATGAATTGATCAGTATAATACAAATTTACTACTAGCACTTTTTTTTCCACGGCTTATCTCGTGCATAAGACTCGTACATAATTTTCCGCAATGATACACAAAAAATCTCTTGAAGATCTTTATTATCAAGTTTGCCTCTGCATTATTTTTTAATGTACAGAATTTTCTATCCATGTTAATTATAACTTGGGTATCAGATTCTTAATTCAAATTTTAATTGATAAGCAGTAAGCAAACATACAAAAGAAAATAGAAACTGTTTTTTTAAACCTATCATATTCTAAGTAGTATAACATTATATTGCATTATAATGTTTATAAATTGACCTTATGACCTATAAAGGTGCCTTGAACTACATTAAGTATGGATAGGTTATTCAAAAAGTAGCCAAGTTATTAGTTATTATTCAATAAATAACAATACATAAGTCAAAAATACAAGGAGTCAATGTACTTGTCTAAAGAGTGGATTTAAAAAATTTAAAAAATTAAATGGAATATAATTTTTGTATCTCCATCCCGTTCCCTCTCGAGGTTTACCGCTGGGGTATTAGTAGTTCGATCTCGGTCGCTCGTGCCATCGATCACTCGAAGTGTGACGTCACGCAGAGCCGTCGTGTGCGGCCGCCTGGATTTATTGCGTCTGCGCACCGCGTTTCTACAGAAAAACTAAGTATTTGTAATTAATTTTATACTGCCACAAAATCATAGAAAATATCTTCATCTTTTTCAATCAATAAAATTTAGAAATAAAGTGAAGTAAAAACTTTTGTAACCCTTTTCAAACCTTTTTAAATAAGTTTTGATTTATGTCAGCTGTCTTTGCACCGATTTTTTATTTAAATTTTGACAATTTAAAGCATCGTCGAAGGTTAGTGAATCAAAATATTTCTAGAGAAAATTAAAATGTGGCAAATTGCATATTCCTTGATATTCAAAGTATATAGCAGAAATATTGGACACGAATGTAAAATTGATCTCATACTTACCGCTGGCCCCATTAAGGATCTTCTCAGCAGACTCGACAGGGATACGTTATCAGATCTTCCTTCTCTACAAAATTAAATAAATACCGAAATGAAAAGTAAGACCCTTCCCCATCGCAAATCTACAGAGAGTGGAAATGTGGATGTGCAGAATGCTTATCAAGTTAATAACAGAAGTCGCAGACGATTTGTACAATCTCCATACAATAAATTTCATCTTGTCGGTGGGAACGATCAGGGAAAGTTTACATCTTGTCGACATTTTGGATGAAGACGAAGGTTTAGGTACGAATGAATAAAAAAATGGTGATTTAAAAAGATACCGTGTCGTTCATTCTACGCAATTTTGTTAAGATTCATCTAATCCGAGAGAAGTAGCGCCTATAATAGCATATTTCGATTTCAAGAAGGTCAGAATTAAGCTCTTTCGTCCGATTTTTATGGATGTTATGTAGGAATATGCGCTAAACAAGTTTTACGGAACGGCAATTTGCTTGAAACCCGCGATACATTTCTGGGAATATTATCACACTTGGGCCGGTTATGATTGTCGATGCCCACATGCAGTGTTCATTATTTCAGAGTGTTTACGAATTATTGTCAATAAAGCATCGGTTTTCTCGAAAACGTCGTAACTATTAGCAGCTGTGGGTCGTTTCGTGTATGCTGAGTAAACTTTTGACTGTAAGACTGTAGTCTAGCCGCAACCCGTGACCGTTTAAAGTATAATTTCTCTTAAAAAAAAAAGTAAAAGACAATTTAGCCCTTTATAATCTAATAAAGATATCTGTTTCTTTTCTAAACTGTGTAACAGAAAAGGCTTAATACAAAATCTTGTAAGGTAGCTAGGTGACCGCTTGTCTTTCTAAAGAGTTTTTTAAAAGAAACCAAATGAAAATAAGTCTTATACTTAAACTGTAAATTATTTATTTATAAGCTTATACTAGCTGCGCCCCGCGGTTTCACCCGCGTAAATTTCGATTCCTCGGGAATATCGGGATAAAAAGTAACAGTAAAGTATTATACTGCTACATAAATACCCTTGATGATAAAACTATTGATTTGAATAAGAATTGATACTACGATACGAATGTAACCTACATTTGTTTCTATCGGCGATCTAATTAAATTTTAGAATACTAAAGCTGCTATTGTGACTTAATTATGATAGTTAGATATATTCCTTCCAGGGCTTTTTTGTAGGTAATAATGAGTACTTTAATCATTTTTATGTATTATCAATAGTTTTCTCAGCGCACGCCAAATAATGAATTTTATAGGCAAAATTTTGCTACTTTGGGTTACATTATTGAAATTTTCTTAAGAATCTCTATTTTTTTGAAAATAAATTATAGCCTATGTTACTTCCTGATAATTTAGCTTTCGATTGGTGAAAAAACGGTTAAAATCGGTTCATTAGTTTCGTAGCCTATTCGTTACAAACAACAAACAAACAAAATTCTTTCCTCTTTTTAGTGCTCATCAAATAACTTACGACTGAGTTTATGTCTTCGACACAAAATGATAAGTTAAAGACTTTTGCACGTTTGTGCCAATCCTCTTAGATTTCTTGTAAATAAATAGGTACCTGCATGGTACTGGCTAGGAATTCAGTGCACTTAGATTTTTTTGTAACATGCAGGTGAATAATATTTCTAAGAATCATCAGATATTTAATATTATTACTTAGTAGATGTATAATTAACAGGCACTGCTTGATGGCGTTGAAAAATACAACGTACAAAGACTTCAGAGGCTTATTAGAAAAAAAACTGTTCACAAGATTCGGATTGATTAGATTGTCTATTATTAGTATTTTTGTCAATAAATTAAACAACAGGAATCAATGGCTTAACACAGTTATTGGTATAGTAAGCTTAGGTAGTAGCAGCGCGCAGCGGTGAGACGTCGTTCGTCGGCGTACTGCATCAATCAGTAAGATGTAGCAAAAGGAGCGCGGGCGCACGTTAACGTGACATTTATTTATTCCCTCGATGTTCCTGTCGTGTCCCGCTCGACGCGTCACTGCTCATTTACACAGGTTACATGACAAGTGGTTTAGCTTTTTGTGCGTCCATTGATTTATTAAGCTTTAGAAATTGTTAACTCCGAGCTGGTTTGCAATTTTGAGCGAGGATAAATTTAAATACGCTGCTGTTTCCATTTTCTCATTAGCTCAATGTCCCTGGATGAGCGACAGCTCTATGAATGACAATTACTTTTAAATTGAAAGTGCTATGTGCAACATTACTTTTAAATGCATTTTCGAATATTATCCATAGTCTCATTAGTTCTTACAATAAGAATATTTAAATATCAGCCGCCAGATTATGAAGTATTTTACTGCTCTCTGTCAAGTTGTTATGAAGAAAACATTGTAAATTTTCTACTAAAAACCAATACATCACAGCAATAATTAGGAAGAGCACCGCAGCAGCTTGCGGCGGCGGCGCGACTCTCGTCTGCTCATATCCTTGACGCCTTTTTGTGACTTTTTTTGTTTCCCGCTCGGGAATAATGTCATTATGGCGCCTTTAATGTTGTCAGTGAGCGGCAGCCGCCGCCCAAGGCGAATGTTTGTTGATACTTAAATTAGGTTGTTTTGACACGCCTCGTTCAAATGTTTGTACTAAATCTAATAAACATCAGAAGTTGGAGAACTTCTTGTTTGTTATTGCTGGCGATATTTTAGGTAGCTCCTTAATTGATTGACTTATTGTCTGGTGGTATCATTTGCGTGCTAGGTGTTTCTACAGCGACAGTGAAGCATAAATTATGTGTGTATTATATTATATTGTCAGCTACTACTCCCATTGTAGGCGCACTCATTACTCCGCGGATGAGGCGCAGGCGCGACGAGCGAGCTCCCATTGTAGTCAATGGCGCACGCCAGGTGGGTGTGCAAGCGTAAGTAGCTGCCCATGACGTGCCTGTGACCCCCGGCCTCACGCCAAGCCCCCGTTTCAAGGGGCGCGGTACCGATATCTTCTCAAGGAACTCTTTCCTACCCATTCTGTGTCGTGCTAGCACACGTGACTTTAAAAATGTTATTCATGGCTAGCCCACATGCATTTATTAGTTCTCTATCGATGACTGTAGATACACCTACTGCGATGACGGCTGATAGAGCAGAGTGCAAGAAGAAAGCGTGTTGTACCGACTCCATGTAATAGAAGACGAGGGCAAGAAGACGATGGTTGTCTATTTATCCCAACACTGCCCATAGCGGGTTTTCACAGCCATTTAAGAATTGAGTAGTAGTTCGCCCCGCGACAATATCTGCCAAAAAGTTTTTTTATTCATACAAACATCATCATCCTTCTGGAGTCCATCTCTAAAAGAAACAAAGACTCAAAAATTCAACTCTTTCGGACTTATCATTTGAACTGTGCTTTTTTACACCTAACAATAGTCCAAATCATCCAGACCTGGAACAAATATCTGCAGAATATGCAAACAATTGTCCTGCAGCGAGAATCGAACACGCACCTCTAGCACCTCAGCCGTCTACTCGTCCGCCGTGCCACCGAGGTCGTCATGAGCGTTGATTTTCAGTCAGTCAGTCAGTGTGTCAAGCAACGATTTTATAAATATAGATAATGCTTAACAGGCTCTGAAAAATATTCTTTGTTTACCTCGCTGATGCTGTTTAGCTATTTTAGAAATCATAAGTCTTGAAAGTTACATGTTTCTCATGAGATTACTCACCGCGAAATTGAAAACTTGTCACAGTCGCTCAATAATTTCTTATTTTTATCATCCTGCTTTGATGCGTGACAATGTTAGCCGAGTATTTAGTAGATTAAAGTGCTCCACATAAACTTCTAGGTAGTTACTTCAAACAAAAAATAAATCTTCAATGGAGATGTTAATTGTTGCAGGAGAGGAATGTTAGACAATAATGAAGCATACGTTTCGTTTGTGTGATGAATTCGACTGCGTCTATTTTAATATCACAGATGTTACAGTTTATCATAGCATTATTGAGCTCAGCTGTATTGAGTTCATCGTTCTAAAATTGCTGGGGTAGTGCGAAGTTGTTAGAACAATGCAATTAGACGAGGTGTAGGTGTGGGCCGGTGTACCTATGACTCGTGCATCGAGAGCGGCTCAGTCGCCAGATAATTACCACCGCCAACTGGACACGTTGAAAGATTGACACTTCGCGTTCCCGATGACTTGTTTATTGCGATCCATTTAAACATTTTTTCTCACCTCGTCTCGCCATAAAAATGCAAAAGGCGTCCTAAAATTAGCTACAATATTGGTTTAATTCAATATTAGGAGAGGTGCTATTAATGACGGCTGGTTTCTCGAAGTATCGTAAATATTGTTCACAAATTGTGTGGAGGCGCAGCGGGTCGCGACTCAGCGAGGGGGCGATTTTTCATCAACACTGCCTCTGCTCTGCCAAACACATTTTTTAACACCTCGTCCTTCTCTTAAATCAAACATTTACTTTATGGGTACATCAGCTTGGTTTAACGATTTCCTTAGTAACAATTTGCGCGATTTATGGACTTATGTACCGGCCTTACGACCTTTGCCACATTATACGGAATCATATTTATTTTTGTAGAGAGTTTGTTTTTGTGTTTCTCACATGCACATGCAAACCTAATTATTCCTATCATATAATATAATCTTCTTTACTGTTATAGATTATAAATGAATTAGAAAAAATATGAAGCATGATTGCTACTCTACCGTAATAATAACATGACACTAAATTAATTTATAATGAATTAAATAAGTGCATTGAAAAAAGAGAAAACATACCAGACTAGTTTTTCACTTACAGGCTACAATTAATATCGCGGTGCAGTGGTCACTAGAGTCAGGGAATTATAATAATACTAAAATGATCAACCGATGTGAGGCGTCATCAATAATGTAACCTTATTAGTTGGTGTGTGGAACTCTACGGGAGGCTGCAAGGGAACATCTTTAATACCTACCTACTGAGAGGTACCGATGTAGTATTGAACAGTAGGTATTTAATGTTGAAAATCTCTTGATTTTTGATAATTTGTATCCTACATTAGATTGATCAAAATAAAGATTTTATAGCATAGTTTCTAGATCGAAACACTCAAGTGTATAGCTCTACCATTATACTTACTTTTACTTCAACTTAGTACCTGAAAACCTCGACAAAGTCTTGAAATATCTGTATGGTATATCGATGGTAATAACGTAAGTCTTCTATTGTTTCAGATAACGAAGCTGAAAATCGACAGTAATCCATTCGCAAAGGGGTTTCGTGACTCTTCACGTCTCACTGAATTCGAGAGGTAACTGTCATAATGTTATTTGTTGATTCAGGCAATTTATGTTCTATTATTTTGCTCTTGTCCTTGATTTGTTTACGATTCATCTTTTGCTATTGTAAACTCTTCTGGTTATTGTGATGGCTAATCTAAAAGAGTTGCTAATTGGTTTTGTGGTCATGCTCAGAAAAACAAATACGATGAATGAATGAGGTCGATTGATTTCTACCTTCTTATCCGCAATTATGTCTCTATCTTTATAATAGTTGGCAATTTGAATTCTCTTAAACACAGACAAGCGCCAACGTTTGTGCATCCATATATTTTATTACCCAGCTAAACTTGTCCCTCAACATATTTGGAACTCTTTTTATTTGCATTTAATTTTACTTACATTGATTTATTTACTTACTTAGCTCTTTTTTTTGTTTCTTGAGATTCTATGTCACGGGGGAGCAAGACAGAACATCATACTTCCCCGATGAAAGGCGCCTCGGTGCCGTCTATCATAGGTAGATACTTTTCACGCTTTCTCATCATGCTTATTAAAAACACATTGCAGCTGCTCAAAGAGGAATCTTTTTATTTTCAGGGAAACAATGGAATCTATGCTAGCAGAGCAGCATTACTTGCGGTCGCCGCTGAGGCCGTTCGATCTAGATCAGCATAATAACAATCTTACGTTGGAAGAGAAGGCGATATTGGCGGCTCGGTCGCAGTTGTTCCTCCGGGCCGCATATCCGCTGTACGGGGTACCGGCGGCGGCGTTGTGGGGGCAGTGGGCGTGCCTGGCGCCGCAGTTGCTGGCGCAGCAGCATCTCGCATCGGGCTCGGGGCTGCAGCTGCCGCGGCCTGTGTACGCGGGCACGCCGGGCTCGGCACAAGGCACCGGCGGATCTTTCCCGGCGATGGCTCACCATCGCTTCTCGCCGTACCCCGCTCGGCGCGCCTCACCCGGATCTTCGCCCGACTCACTGCGTGCTGCCAGCCCGCACCCGTTGCAACACCCGCTGCCGCCGCACACGCCGCACACACCGCATCCACCGCATAGCCCCACTTAGTGCATGTTATGAGCGCACAGCCAAGATCTCTTTTTTGTTTCCTAATGTACTCAGAATTATGAAAGTTATGAAAAATACAAAGTGTGTTAGGCTGTAGAAAATGTTGAATTCGGTACTGCTTATACTCGTAGTGAGTTATGGTATGAAGATGAGAGTGGTAAAATGGACGAAATATAAGAACATGAAATGAGAACGTGATGATGTTGGCAAATGTTATATTGTATAAATGTAAATAGTTATATTAATTTAATAAATGTGTAATTATTGTTATTATGTTCCTAATAGTTTGTCTCGTAGAAATGGTTTCCTCTAAACTCATGTTATAAATCTAGAGAAGTTAGATGTAAAAGTTGAAATTTTTATTGCAATTTTTTTGTAATGTTTCGAATATTCACTATGTAGATCTGGAAATATTTCGACTTAGGCTAATATTTAACAAATTTAATAAAATGTAAAAAAATACATTGATGAAATTTTAAATGTGCAATACAACAAAATAATCTTAAAGAAATAGTTGATTATAATTATTACGTTATGCTTAATTGAATATAGGGTGTCCTGAAATATGTTTGCCTATTATCCCAAAAGGTTTAATTCCGCTCATCAAAGTGAACAATTTTTATCTGGGAAAATAATGAGAAATTGTTTGTAGCACCAGCTGGATTTAGGACTTTGTACCTGTCCCAAGTCTGATGTTAAACTATCAAGATATTTGACATCGGGTTAAGCGCAAATAGCATTGTATTTATTGTATTTTTACGGAAAACAACTTTTTTAAACAACCTTTTCTATTCTATGATAAAAAGAGCAAATTTGTTGTTAAAACTTGTAGAACAAAGTTTAGATTATGTTTCAAATAATCCGTTTTCCTAGGTAAACATGGTCTAGTACACCCTGTATAGTAGAACCTTAGCTATCTATGTAACTGGTAAATTCTACATTTGGATGCACATAGGCATAATATTGTTCATAGTTACTGTAGTTAAATTATAATTATCACAAATAATATATTGCTAAAGAATACAAAAATTAAATGTTTGTTAAGATATTACTTTATTTATTTATTTTCCAATCTATTCCTCCATCTTTAGTATTATCTCATTGGTCAAATGAAGGTCTAGTTCAAATAATGAAGGTTTTCAACTGAATTTTAAAGGATATTCATCTCGTAAAAATATTTTTTCGAGAACTACCCATGTACTTTTCAAATCAAATAATGTTTCCCAAGAAAATATTGAAACTGGACAAACCTAATCAGCTCAAACTGAAAACATTTACCGACAATTCGACTGCTTCATATCGAAATACAACAAGACGAGGACCTATTTATATAGAAAACCAAAAGAGTTAAAACAAAGAAAGACGGTTATCACCATCACCGGTTATGAACACCCAATAGACATATTATATAGTCCTGAGCCCATACTAGGATTCCCTGTATCGTGAGTTTCAGCAATTACGAGTACCGTGGCATCACAATACCCAGACCCAGAACAAATACCTGTTGAACATGCAAAAATTTGTCCCGAAGCGGGAATCGAAACCGCACCTCTTGCGTCACAGCTGGCTGCTTGTCCGCCGAGACATCGAGGTCGTTATGACATAATAATCAACAGCTTGTTGATTATTATGTAATAACGCTAGTGCATATGCCTCCCCCAAAGAGTGCTATAATCAACGATCTTGGACTACCTCCATCCATCAACTATCCGCAACCTTCAATATGAGAAATTCATTGCCATCGAAATAACTTACTACCGATCATAGCCTAATAAATATCAGAACGCTAGAGGTAAATTATGCAAAACATATCCTTTCAATTTTTACGAGACTAATTTCGTGGTGCAGACTACTTCACAGTAGGTACACAGCTTTGTTGTTATGTAGTTTCGCTAGATGGCAGTAGGTGTCTCGTAGCTATCTCGTAGCAGTACGTATCCGTTGTTGAATAAAACAGAGCATTTACCTTTATTTTACAACTTTTCTATGATAAATTAAAATGTTTTTGCTTTTTGCTTACAACTTTTATGCACTTCTCCGAGGAAGTGTAAGAAAAAAAATAAGAGAAAAACCCAATATTATCAAAAATTATTAATCAATTATTTTTCTATCAACAAAGCCAAACTGTGGCAGATTGCGAAATAGTAACAAATTAGTGCGACACGATGGGCAATTATGCAAAGCGCCTATAAAGTTATCTTTAGGAAAACAAAGCGTCACCCTCGCCAATATTCAATTAAAACGAAGCTGCGTTGTGCAAGAGATTCGAGTCACATAGTCCTAAGTCCTCGTACACACTAGTTTTGTTACCATGGTAATATTTTACAACCAATGCGTGGTAGCGAACACCACATTTATATTATTGTACATATTCACTACGCAATAGAACCAAAACAAGTATTACTGTTCAGGGGAAAACATTCGTAGTGCGTACTTAGACGAAGGGTCTTGTGACATGGAATTAGCTCGGCGCGTGGCCACATTACTGGGACAAATTTCACGTCCCCCGGGAACCACCAGAGGGCGCGGGATGCAACGCTAATCTAATCTGGATTGTAGCTAATAAATGTTGTACCAGTGACATGGCCCGCAAGAATTTATTGCTTGTAAAACTGTTTCCAATCGCAGATACTGGAGGGATGATTCCATGACGCACCATTTTGATAAGGTCTGATTGAATTTAACGTATGACTGAATATTTCATTTGATTTTAGTGGCGGTGGTAATGTTCTTGTGATAATTAAATTTGCTTGATGATGGGGGGCAATTTTTTCACATTTATAGCAAAGAGAGCAAATCGCTGCACTGAAATAATACATAAAGACAAGTACTGTCTTACTGCGAAAGTGATAAACTACTTTACCAAAAGTAAATTAGTCGGATAGGTATCAGAAATAGTATCGATCTGACACTCTACTTGATTATGTTTACCTACAACGGGCTCTAAACCAGGCCCCTAAGATGTGTATATTTTCATCATAAAGAGTGTCATGTTACTTTTGCATAATAACTCTTAGCCATTGCTGGTCGGTAAAAATCATGATTTTAAATTAAATTAAACCTGTTTGTCAACATAATCACGTTTCATTTTTAAATGCTTACCGCGATAGGTAGAAACAAAGCTCTACGGTGGATTATCGGTCGCTCCTTGGCCGAGTGGGCACGTAATGCCGTGTTATTGGCCACTCGGCTCATAATCCCCTTTTAATGCGGGCCCGAGTCGCGGACGTGCTCGGAATTTCTATAGTGTCTAAATCCCACCTTCTTCTGTTCGAGAACATTTGCACTCTTTGCTGACGACGCTCAGACGTCGGAAAGTAGGTATTACCATTCCAGGGTAAGACGTAACGCAGGTATAGCTATAAGAAAAGTTAAAAAAGTTGAGAAACTCTGTTAACAAACCTTGTTTTTTGTCGAGAAGGGCATATGATACTATTATCATACAAGTATACAGTGTTCTACGCATATGAAGGTCAAGTGCTTTAAATATTGAAGTTAGGAAGTTTATTTTGCTAAACTGCATTCTGATTCTCTTAAGTACTCAGACAAGCGTCTGAGTCGGGACTAGAACCAACCCAATACAAAATGGTCATTTTTATGGGTACATATTGAAACGGTCAATCAAATGGATCAATTCTCTCTGACAAACATTTTATCTTAAATAAAAGTTTCTTGGTTATTTGTTATTTGAAATGTTAACCCACGCTTGAAATGTTAAACCCTATGTTTTTATAATTAATAATTTCATAGTTCCCTGTTGAGGACGGAATAATTTTGGATTCATGAGTACTTTTAAATATCATGAAGAAGGTGGTGTGGGGTATTTCTTCAAGTACGAGAACATCTGATAACTTAGCCAGCCTCTGACTAGAAAACGCTGGACATTTTTAGTTTTACATCTTCGCTATCACGGCTTGGTAAGAAAGAGTTGTCATATTTTTCCATAAAATATTTCATCAATTCAGATTTTTTTTTTCAAGTAACAAATTACAAAAAATAACCCTTACTACTTACCAGAGACATAGATTAAAACTCACGTTTACGAAAGGTTTAATACAGCATGTTAGCAAGAGCACTTTATGCTGCTTAGGTAAAGAGGGCGGGGTAAGCTGATAGGGAGAGCCAGTTGGTGCTAATGTCACCAACCCACACATCTCCATATTTCAGTAAAACTGCAAACGTAACGGGGTAATAAATTCACGTTTATTGCCGCAAATATGATGTAGTTACCTCGGCAGTCGGTACCGGAACAAATCGTGGGGCCGACGTTTACACGAAATGCTGAACGTGCCTTGTGAAATATTCATGCAAACGTGTGCGTTACACTGAAACAATGCTAAAGTCGTACACGTTAGCATTGTTTCAGTTTCGTAGCTAGCTATAGACGCTGTAAGGTAGCAGCCAGCACCTAATGTATGTAGGGAGGTATCTGCTCTTGAGAAAGTCTTTAAACTCTCGTTAGACGTACCAAACATAACTCCGAAGCTATGGAATTCCAAAAAGTTGTTAAAAGCGGAGTTATATTTTTCTTCGCACGTGAGGATGTAGAGTTTATTTCGTTTTCGTTATGGCAGCTGCCTCCTGTTCTATATACACGTTTGCTAAGGTGGGCACATTATCGAAACGGTGCGCTAATGTAATAAACGTTTTTATTTATAGCTTAATATTATTCATCGGAGCGCGTCGTTTATACGACGATATTGACAACGGGAAATGGTCCAACGTTACTCACAGTTTTTATTTGAAAGCCATTAATTTTGATGGCCTTTAAAATTGCATCCCTTTTTCGAAGGTTTTTCGAGACTCAAAAAACCGTCAAAACATTTTCATCATTATCATTTTTTTTCCTTAAATTTATTTAAAATATTAGAAAGTACTAAAACTAGGCAGGTACTAATATAACTTTACAAAGCTCAGCGCACTTTGGCAAGCCGATAAAGTTATTCGTTCAATAACGCGAATGATCTGACTTTTCCCATTTTTCTTTTACGAATGGCAGTCCCTCCCTTCCCCACACTACCTTCCATCGACCTCCCCTTGCGGTGCAAAGTTGATCGCATTAGCGTGTTATCGGCGGCAGTGGCGTGAAGAAGGCACCCACCTGATCCTGTATTACACCTTCCCAAACGACACATCCAATTACGCTCCAACCAAATTTCCGCCAACACATCGCTGGTTTCGTTATCGCCCTTCAAGTTTCAGCAAGACCAAACTTTGCAACGTACGCTAAATGGAAAAGCGTCGGCTTGGGTACGAGTCTTTAATAGGTGTAACAGATAGTATCTATAAGCGTTGAGATGTGGGGATAGGTGGGAAGCGCGAACGTGTTTTGCAAGCCAGCCGAGGAAATAAGGTGTCCCCAATTTTACTTTGTCGACCGCCACTGATAGCAGATAATGTAGTGTTACGAGGGAACTTTGCAAATGGAACCTTTTTTTTACCTAACCGTGTTTTATACTACCTGCCTACGTACCGTTTAATTTACCGTACCGACTTTGAGTTATATATTGAATTATTGAAGATAAATAATAATAATTGTAGTAGGATTTTACGATGTTTACGCAATAAGTGTAACGAATGTGTGCGTACCTACATACGAAACACAAATCACAAAAAAAAGGTATGTATGGATCGTGTGATAAAAATAAAAAATAAATTTGTATTATGTGATTATTTCCACTCAAATAATAGCGCTGTTACACGAGTCAACCCTGGTCATAAAAGACGCGATTCTCTTTCTTTGGATGGCATTGAAAGAGTCAACGTGAGCCTCTGCGTACATCATGGAAGTGCAACAATAGCGCTTCAGGCCCATCTGGTATCTGAAGATGTTATTGTAGGCCAATCTGATACCATCGTGTGAGTTTTTGGTGTACTAAGGCCAGAGTTGACATGTGTAAAACGACTGGCAGAAAGATCGGAAGAGTGTAATCCTCACGTTTTTACATTTATATACACGACATTTATGTCGACTGCTACTACTGGTAACTGCATAAGATAATCGTATAGTTAACATTACTACTTCTACTCACAAACAGTTGAATAGAGCGTGCCTATCATTCATTGATTGCTTTTTCCTCTAGCTACAACGGCACATAGACTCCAGCAAAGCTTCTCCAATAAATCAGCCATTGATACCGCGAATATTTCACACGCGTATCGTAATGCATTTCTAATCAAATCCGTGCGGTCATAGGTAGTTACAGTCGCACACGCAAGTGTTGGTGTGGGGGCAGAGGTCCCGCGGGCGCGAGCCCATTGACAGGTTATTGATACAAATAGTCGCCCCCCCCCTACCCCGCTACCCAGCACCCCACTCCCCACACGCCCCGACAACACCAATAAAACCTGATTGATATTGTGTAAGTGCGCCCGGAAAATGTGGGAACTCGATTGATGTTACAGACAAATTCGATTTGAGGAAAATTGAAAAGAATGATTGCGGCAAACAAAATTACACCGTGTCAGAAGAGAGTAAAGTCGGTTTTCGTTCCAGTAAGGATAAAGTCTGAGCCGTTCCAGTGTCAAAGTTTGTGTATTGATAGTTAGTTGTGGAGGCGTGAATAGAGTAGTTGGCCAATGAAGTTACGCGTACTGCTTTCTATTATTGGAAGCCACTAACTTTCATACGAATTACCTACCTATATGTAGATAATTGTATAATTCATGTTTCCTCATTACTTTCGATATCAACTACATAAGTACTATTTACTATTATACTGTAAACAAACAATATAAATTATGATGAGGTTTTTATACTTGATCATTTTAAGGATTGACTTTAAGAAGTCAACGAATTCTAAACAGGTAGGTACCTCACTTATATTCGTGGGCGTCAATTTGACAACGAGACACTTGGTTCTTATATCTTGTATCAGTATCTTGCATGATAGCAATGAAAAGTAGTCATGCAAATATCTTGACAAGACAGTGACCCCCAAATTATGTGTAGGTGGCAATTAACAGGCGATAGGCGGTACCAGAAGCGGATAAATTGACAACTACTTACTTATATCATTGACAAGTTTTGGAAATGAGCACGTTTGTACGTCTATAGATATGTCCAATTTTGACAACCTCTGCGTAATTTAACTGGTAGCCATTACAAGGTAATCTACAGGAGATTACCTGCAAGCTATTATCGATAAGAAATATTTTCACGACTGTACTTTTCAGCAAAGCCTAGAAATAAAAGAAGATCGAGGTAAAGGTACACTATAAATAAACATTTTATAGTGTGTGTAAAAAAATGTATATTGAGATTTTTTAAGCACAGACTACGCAAAGTGAAGTCATGGCACTAAACTTTTCACGGAGAATGATCTTCAATAGAAAAAGTTTTCCTTTTAGCAATTCAAGAAGACAACAAGTTATAATCCGATCAGAACTAATAATTGGCGTTGGCAGGGCAGACAAAGTCTTAAAATCATAAATGATCGAATAAACTTCAAAACTATTTTCAGAGATCTATTCAATGATAGCCCATACAAGTGTGGGTGCGATTAAAAATAAACATATCCAAATTAGGTACATGCATTAAGCAGTAAGAAAAAAACTCTTACATTATATTAAAAAGTTACAACACTTTAAAACACTAAATACTTATTTGTACCACAGGATACGGTTTTAAGGCTCAGCAAGCTTGTAAAGTTAAAAATAAATAAAGTTACTGATATAATTTTGATAATGTTTTTCAAGTTTACATTATTTTACATACATAATGTAAATGTTTACATTATTTTCGGATTTTCATTTTGAGATTTTATAACCAAGTCTGCATCTAACATTTTACCTTGCTTTAAAAGCAAGAAATCTAGGTGTGAAATCCTCCCATACCCCCAAACAGACAGACGAACATAACAAAACTATGAGGGTTATGTTTTCACAATTTGACTTCGGAACCCTAATAAGCGAAGTAGTAATCGCGTCTCTCGACTGCGGTCGATTGACAACTTATATTGGTAAAATCTCACAATTCCACCACCCCTTTATAAGTGCCATATTATTCAATGTAATAGAGACAAGCCAATAATTCTGCTTACTAACATTTCGTAGGGAGCTTTATAGAATTTATGTTATTCCAATCAGTACTTTAACTATACTTACCTACTCTAGGCCTCTTGTGTGTTAACGGGTGTGAATGGCTACCCCATTGTGGGAAAATACCTATTAAATATTTATAAGTGCTACGATGTGCAGTGGGTATTTGTTGCTTATCCGAACGTAATGTTTTTCGTAATATCACAGCCGTAATGTGATGTGCTGATATTGATGACCTTTGAATGACTTTTGGTGTTTTTTTAAAGATAAGTACGACGGCGGCGCGACGTTACCTTTAGATTAAAGATTAAACTTTCAATAAGCATGATAGTAATTTAAATATTATTTTCAAAATTTACTTTTGTATAATATATACTTCCGAAAAATAAACAAAATATTCCTCTACGAGTAAAAATTCTATCTTCAATTTAAACCCCGAAGGTTATCCAGTTGGTGTCGTTGACTGTACTAACTTAATTAATTAATAAACTATAATAATATTATCAATACGTTCAAATCATTTAATAGGTATTATTTATACATGTATGTGCTGATGATGTGTTTACTGGTTTATACACTCGAGTAGTTAAGAGGTCATGCAATCATTCTTATAACTATTTATTGTATACAGAAATTTTACAGAAATGAAGATACATGTGAAAAGGCGAGCTTAACGTTGATAAAAGTTTGCTTCCAGTAAACCATAAAATAATTACGAATTCTCATAGAATGAAACCCAGTTTGTACACCTCGCGGTGGTGTTACCATAAGATATATTACTTTAAGGGAATGTAGTTCTTTTTACAAAACTGATCAGTTAATGGCAGTTTTGTCAAGTTTTTATTGAAAAACTAGCTTCTCCCCACGGCTTCGCCTGCGTGGTATCGGGATAAAAAGTAGCTATCTATAATATTCTAAAGTTTAATTAAAATTCGTTCAGTAGTTTTTGCGTGAAACAGTAACAAACATCCATCCTCACAAACTTTCACGTTTATAATATTAAAATAGACTAGGATAGGAAGTAGGATGACTTTATAAGAAGCTTTAGCTTTTTTGACGTTAGTGCAGACAAGCTTTAATTAGTTAAAGTGTGTGAAATAAATGACAACAAATAAAAACTATCCCATGTGGGCAACGCTGTCCATACCTGGAATAGTAAAGTATTAGATGGTTCATACTTGACTCTTATAGGTTATAAAAGAGCTGTGTTAACACTATAAAACATCAGTTGAAAGCCCTCTTATAACAATCACTGTTACAATTAAAGCAAGTAGGAACCCAATACTGGCGCAGAATAAATCAATTACTGGCACCCGCGCGACAATTACACTTGTAAACTTGTTCTGTGGTGATTTACCCTCCAATACACCCACACATGCACAAACAAGCACTTTCGTACGCGCACAATGCCATGCACACACAAACGCACACTACCCACATTGACCCCTGACGTTTTCGTAATGAGTACAATGTCGCTGTCTGTTTCAAACTTCGCTTACAAGCTTATGATACCCCAATCAGAGAACCCTCTGATTTAAACTAACCTCATCCTACGCTAGTATTAAATCAAAATATACTCTAAGCTCGGCAGATACAGCACGTTTCTGAAAAGAAATTAAGTTAAAGCTGCTGCTAGTGCTTTTCACAAATATATCAATGATAACTGATGTCATAAACGTTATTGTTTAAAGTAGTTTGGCACACTACTTGGTATAAGCGAGAAGGAGTTAAGATATATTCAAATGGACGTATATAGGTACAACATGTGATGAACCTTTTGGTATCTAATGGTTTTACACTAAGGTGCAACATAGCTTGCATAATGTGTAGGGCCGAAAAAAAAATTGAGAACGCCTTTCTTTAGCCATCAATGAAGTCATTAAAAAGTCAACTAGCTGATGCCAATTGAATGGATGAGTGGAAACCGAATCAAATGGGTTCACCATCTGCGCCAACTCACTCGCCCCTAGTGAGTGACGAGTCAATTAAAGAACATTCAACCAACGGCATTTCTCGATCTCTGTCTGATCTTTATAGGTTTTCGAAACATTTGTTTTTCAAATTAATTTTTCACTGATGATTTTTTCATGCAAGCGTTTGTGCGTGCCCCGTTCGAAAAAAACATTTCGAGTTACATTGCGACATTGAATTCTAAATTCAAGGATCGAAAATTTTATGATCGATATCGATAGTTTGATCTCAGAAGGCAGGAACGATTGTCATTGACTTTTGATCTAAGTTGGAAAACCAAAAAGTGACCGAAACCGCACATGGAACTTGTTGTATACCTACTCATTGCATGCAATATGACGTCCAACCTCACTCAAACAATGTAACTTCAAATTGCAAAGTAGGTACCTACTGAAAATGAATAATGATCAAACAAACACTATTTTCTAGTGACTGCAACAAAAACTGTTGGTCAGCCTATCGGTATATGAGATTGACGAGGCATCGCCAGCACTCGTAAAACTCGATCTGATGGAATGCCAGCGAATCGCGTTTGAATAATAGCACTTTATTTTATAGCGACAGAACGTTAGCTGGAATCGCTCTACATGACACTAGTACGATCGATAGTTGAATAAAAAGTTGTATTGAAGAATTTCTGATGATATTCCTAAACTGCGTAAAACAATAGCGGTGACCATCAAATATTGGACTTTTTTGACCAAAATTATCTAGAACCTGAAAGAAATCTGTTGTAGTAAGAACATCTAAGCTCTAGAAGCTGAGAGAGGCCTCTGCCTGGAAGGTCTTCTCTAAGCAAATCAGTAGTGTATAATAATTAAGTCGTGGAACGAGGGAGGGTGCGCATGATGAGCGTAATTTGCTTGTGGAGCATCTAGGGAAAAGGATGGAGTGGAAAGGGTTGGTCGATTTTAGTATCAATGTATTTGTAGATTATTAGCCTGAGGTAATTTATTTTTATCGATGTTTTTATTAAATTTTTAGTGATTTTAATTATAGTTAGTTATAATTAATATATTGTTCGATACACGTAAGAAATTTTCTATTATCAAAGAGCCCTTTTTAGAACAATTTAATCACAAACCGCTGTGAAACATACATTCAACTCTTTATGGTGTCTTCAGGTTGTAAAAGGGGTGTGGTGTAGTCTTTAATGAATTCACGCAACTTACTTATCTAAAGGACGTTGCAGAAACAAAAACTAATTACTTTTATAAATGAAACGAATGTCATTGGTATAATTGGAGTTGCAATGAATAATTGGGTGCTAGCGTGTGATGATAAATTCAATACAAATATAACATTTTTATTACCGTTGCTCGATGGAAATTAAGCGATAAATAACGAACTGCAAACTTACAATTCTGAACGGTGAATTAATGAATGAATGAACACCTTAAATATTACCAGCAAAATAAAAAGAAATGAAAAAGTAGGTACAATGTTACCTTAGGATTGAAAGATCAACGAAAAAGTAAAGGATGGCGATGCACAGTTTGTAAAGTGATTCACAGAAAGTAGCATTTTGATGATATAAAAAATAAAGATGAATCATCTAGCTATCTAAAGACCGTTGCAAACGATCTATAGACGAAAGCGTTCCCAAAATCCTGGATTCAATGCCACGCTGAATGGCAATGCTAATGCGATGACCCACATTACAGCCAGGGTTCTGGTCACGCGTCGCGACCAGTCATCCCGAAATTATTTTGAATACGCTAAGGGGGTTTCCGACGGACCCAGAGTCTCAACCCCAAAAGGCTCAAAAAAGTAAACTCTGCGACTTCCACATATGCTCATTGTATTTTTATTAAATCAATCCTATCCTACTATCCTACTAATATAATAAATGCGAAAGTCTCTGTGTGTTTGAATGTTTGTTACCACGTATCTCCGTAACTACTAAACCGATTTTGATGAAATTTGGAATGTAAATAGTTTAGGATCTGGACACAGATAACACATAGGCTAATCGAATTGTCGAAAATCGACCCCTAAGGGGGCTAAATAGAGCGGTAAAGTTTCTATGAAAAATAAATTGTTTGATTCGCTCAAAACTCTGTACAAATAAACTTTAAAGTAAATAAGATACTTTTATTAACATATCACGCGGGTGAAGCCGCGGGCAACAACTAGTAAGTAATATTGTTATCATCTAAATTTTATATTGTGTTTAACTGTAAAAATAATACCTACCTCTGCAACGCCCTGACAGGGCCGATGTACCTACCAACCTACTTGGAGCTACACTAGATCTAATCTTAATCATTGTATGTAGGACAAATAATTTAATTATATAATTAAATTATTTGTCCTACATACAATGATTAAGATTAGATCTAGTATTATGGTACCTATATAGGTACCATAATACAAAATTAGACAGTATAACCTGTCAAAAGATGCTAGATAGTGCTGTTTTTTTTAAGCTACAAGTTACCATAAATGGATTACCTTCATGTCCCCCAAACTAAACAAATATAAACAGACATTCATCTGATAATTTCATGGAACGTGAAAATATTGAAACATGTAAAATGTTCACGACTTTATTACCCATGATAAACACTCTCAGATCCATACTCAGTACCTACGCCAAATTAATATAAACATTATATTAATTTGGCATAAACATTGAATAATCTAGATAACTATATAAAATTGACACGTGACATACTGACTGACTGACAATCAACACACAGACTAAACCGTAAGTCCTAGATACCTGAAATTTAAACGGTGTGTTTTTATTGTGTTTATGTAGGTGCAAAATTCCAAAATGTGGTGGTATTTCCAATATGGGGAGAGCAGGAAGAAAAAGTGTGTAAGGAAAAAAGTCGAAGCGGGCGAAGACACGGGGCGATCCACTAGTTTAAGTAACATAATGTGAATCAATCAAAAATCTTTTAAATTTAATTTACTTCTGACAAACAGTTCTGTGTGATTTGTCACAGATTTTAATCGCGGCTTCGTTTATAGGATTTGTTATGGTTATGATGGATGGTAGCCGCATCACCTCAGGGAGACGAGACGGGTATTAGGCATACCTGCTGATCGTTGGCCCGATTACTTTCGGCAAGGATAGGTAGGTATCTATAGTTGTTGATGGAATGAAATAAAAAGCCTAGTCGGGCTTTCATTCCATCAATAAACTATAAATCGACCTCGACCAATTTGCGCGACTCAGGACTAGCATTTTATTTCTAGGTTTCAATGGCACTCTGAGTTAACTTGCTAAACCTCCAGTCACTCTGGAGAGTTAGCAATTAGTTTTAATTAGAACTAACAGTCTAAAATGTGCTTCATCACTATTGGAATGACGAAAGATATTTATAAAAAAAAATACATAACATTAACATTATAAATTTTATAACAATCGTTACTCTAACTAAGTACTACACATACAAATCAATAAATAAACAAAATCCATTGTATTATATTTAGTGGGCTATATTTTATATTAATCGTCAACTAATCGATATAAATCCTACTACTATTATAAACGCGAAAGTTTGTGAGGATGGATGTTTGTTACTTTTTCACGTAAAAACTACTGAACGGATTGTGATGAAACTTTACAGTAATATAGCTTATACATCAGAATAATACATAGGCTACTTTTTATATGGGTACCACGCGGGAGAAGTCGTGGGCAAAGGCTAGTCGGCTGTAACACAAAAATGGTACGTGTTTTTTTTATTAAAGTAAGATCTTTCAATGACCTTATAAATTTGATGTGCAGATCTATCAGTGTTTTGTAGGCAGGCCGTCAATGTTTTTGGCTTCCTCTAGAAAAAAACGTTCATCGACTTACCATCACCCGGGTCAGTTACCTAGAGACACAATAACACGAGAAAATCGCAAAGAAAGAAATTATTCGAATTTTGAATGATTTACTAGAGTTGAATAAATGGCTTGGTATACATGTACCACTTGTATCATTTGGTATACCCTGTTATTGACAGTTTTCAATTCAAGACAGACAGTATTCGTGTCGTGTATATTGTCGTGGGACCACGGTCAATTAGTACCTACGTATATTAATTTTGTCTGGTTCGGTTTTATGAAGTACTAGCTTCTGCCCGCGGCTTCGCCCACGTGGTATGTTGATAAAAATAGCGTATGACCATCTCCAGGCTAAAACTATAACAATATCAAAGTTCATCACAAACGGCCAGCGGTTTAGCCGTGAAACATATAGGTAAAAATATCTCCAATATAATTTTACTACTTATCGTTATATTATGGGCAAATCACAATCGCAGACTGTGTTATTCTGATGATGTATAAGTTATATTACTATAAAGTTTCATCAATTTTGATGAAACTTTATAGTAATATATACGTTCAGTAGTTTTTGCGTGAGAAAGTAACAAACGTGCATCCATCCATCCTCAAAAACTTTAGTGTTTATTATAGAAAGGTAACCTTTGACTGCGCGATTGATCTTTCATACAGATCCTAAAAGTTTTGATAGAACGGTTGTAGAATTTATTGTATTGATCGAACAGACAATAGTTACTACAACTCTGTCGTTTTCTCTAAGGTTTATTTTTACCATGTTGTGTGTGAATTGAACCAGGGAAAAAAATCAAGACTAACTTTACGATCTTAGTAATATTGCACACTCCAATAGGGTAATTTTGAAAAATAAAAAAAAATATGTATATTGTATTCATTATTAACGTTAAAGTTATTTTTACCAACTTTTGAGTGAATCGAAACCAGGGATTTTTTTCCTTACTTCAGAACTCTTTCGCTCACCCCTTAGACATAGTTTTGAAAAAATAAAATCAAACTAGAATAAAAAAAAACATAAAAACATTCCATATAGACTTTACCACCCTGCTTAACCCCCTTAGGGGTTGATTTTTGAAAATTAGATTAGCCTATGTGTTATCAAAATCAGTTTAGTGGTTACGGAGATACGTGGTAACAATCATTCAAAAATCATAAATTTTCATATTTATAATATTAGTAGGTTATTTTGGGTTTTGAGATGAGAGCGATACCTTTCGGCAAAGGTGCGATGTCACCGCCTCCCGATGTTATCGAACGATTGACAAGTCATTACAGATTGTACTAATGACGATTTCGGGAACTTGTGGATTATATTTTGAAGATGGATCGATATCCTTCAAAAAAGCTGCGTCATAATCTGACAGATAGTTAAGCCTTAGTGATGGCCAAGTGTGCGCGGTTTCAACTTTACGTCAAAGAAAAAACAGACGTCGCGTCGATACATATTCACATTTTTTTTGACAAAACACCTTTTGGATTCTGTTCTGCTTTCTGATTGTTACTGGTTCTGGATTTTCAACGAAATATTATATTTTTTGGATTTAATGATTGGCTATTAAAACAAATAGAGGGTTAATCTACCAACTATTAAGTATTCCTATGGATAGAAGATAGTCTAAAGACAGTCATGTTTTGTATTGATACTATTGCTTTTGGTATCGTTGCTATATTATATGAAAATGAGAGCTTTCCTAGCTACCTTCGCGTGTTTTTTACAAAAGATATTCAAAGTATCAGTATTTATATATTGTTAAGTAAGTGCCTATCTAAAAGCCCCGAGGTATTATTTCCAATCGGCTAAATCAGGCTGTATTTATCGCGGAAACCTTTAGCAATGGCGCATCCTTCTTATAATCACGATGATCTCCAGATATCCTTTCTGCTTTGTCGGGTACCGCAATGAATTCTATAGGCAACATTAAAGAACATTTTATAATTTTAGAGAGTGCGAATTGGTCCTAAAGAAAATTACATAAGTGACATTTGCATACGACTGAAATATTTTATGAAAATGTCACATCCTGAATAATACCAACTCAGTTCTACCGAATTAAAAAAGCTTTGCAAGCATATTTGATGCATGTCGAATGAGATATAAATACGTACATTGACGCTCCGAGACAAATAATGTTTGCATGAAATATTTTCTATGGGTCTGGGTATATTGTGGTACTCTAGTGTAGTTCCTGCTACCCGCCGACGTCACAAGGAATCCTAGGCAGGGGTCAGAATTCAGAATAATGACTAAATGGTCAGCGAACATATGACTGTCAAGTGTTATTTTTAGTTATATATCACCGTTCATTAATTCTTACGAAAAAAACCATCCCTCTAAGCGCATACCTATTTGCTTATACGCACGTTGTGTAGAACAGTTAAGTTTCATGAACCATTAAAAAGAACTGCCATCAAAGTAGTCCCCAATCGAAGGTGTCCTGTTATTAGGATCGCGCCACATCAAAGCCGGCTAATAAATGACTGTCTCCCGGATGCGACTATTAAACTATCACATTATTCATTACTTTATTGCTGATTCCCCTCTCACCTATCAATTGAGAATAATTACTAGTGCTCGATTAACCTCTAAAGTCTGAAACAAAAACATTTTCATAATTTAAACTGGGTTGAGTAATAATAGTATCCCAAAAAACTGAAGACACCTACGGTACCTATAGCTTATGACCTAGTAGATCCTATAAGTAATAATAAAATAACTTTTTTGTGACAAAATTGAGAACCACAAAGATTAACCTTTTTTCCGTTTTGTTCTTTTCTTATGTCAACGATCACATTTTAAAGCGCACCACGTAGGATTTTTACAGGTTACCAATGCTTGAAACCCCCCTAATACTAGCTTCTATAGTATAATTAGAGAAGCAGTATAATTTTATCCACACGTTTTACAACCGGAATGCATATTTTCATAGCATGCTTCGTAAATGTAATTAGGTGATTTTAAAAACTTGCAATATCTTCCTGCGTATTTAACAACAATGTTGTAGAGTTGTATAAATTACGATATAATATTTTTGATAAGGCGATTCGCATGAGAAAATGATAGTTACAGGCCAGGACCTCCAACAAAAAAGGAGAAGGAATGTACATTTTGTATTGTAGTGTTAAATATGTGGGTGGAGATGTGACAAATTAAAAATAGTGGCTTTATTGTTCATAAAAGGTTACAAAAATATTCCTGGTGGCTAGACAAATACCTCACGCTTACTTTTCCTTTCACGCTAACGAAAATTTGTCAAGGTAAAACTTGGCAGCTGTCACGTGACAGTTCCACAGCTAATGTCATAACCCATACAATTCAATCTTTCCGTAGGCGTTAACGTCAACAGAAATTATTTGTAGTATTTGTCTAGACCCCAGGTAGGCAAATATTTACAGTCAGTACTGAAACTTTTTCGTGTAAAAACTTTCTAGGTATTATTATCAAGAGTGATAAAAAGTATCAGCAGTAAAATTGCAAATGTTTTGCTGCATCGATAGTTAGCAAGTTAACAAGAGAATACCATAGATAATAGGTACCACAAGTTATAATTCCAAGAACGGTCACGAAAATGTCAGAAGGAACATCAAATTGTAATAAGTTAAAACCGTTGCCCATACCTACAGTCATTCATATTGTAAAAACGGGAATTTTCACGTACCTACTGCACTATCGGTGAACACACTTACAGTCAATTGCTAAAGTCAGAAGACTGGACATTGGCTTTTAAGATAAAGAATATAAGGTATCCATTCCAAAAAAGATGTAGGTATAACGTCTTTGGTACAACTCTTAACGTTAGTTTTCAAGTTATAGAGTTCTTTGAATTGAAGAGCACATATAACCCTCTTCGTCTTTAAATTACATATTAATTTCACATACAGAGAAACAAAATATTATGCACGATGCAAACAGATTTTGGCAATCGCCGCGGTAACGAAATAAATCCCATGTCCTTGCATCGGCATCGCATCGAGGCGTGGAGCAAGCGATGCTATCAACCACATTAGCGGCCGCCGCCAGCCTCTATCAGCCACATCGTATTGCCTACGTCACTACAAGAACCTGCAATCACCAACCATAACACCGGCATGTAGAACTCAAGTTTGAGTAATTAGTTTAAATGGGATTCCATTTTTTTCATTCCATATATATATTTTTTTCATTAGTAGGTGTTTTCTATTCGAGATGTTAATCGCTGCAGTAATTTACGTGATTCAGCTGTTTTTGATGATGATAGCTGAATTGTCGATCGTCAATGTCTATCTCATGATAGCTATTCGGGGAATGTTTCGATCAGACTTGTTGGTGCCTAATGCATTTACTATTGAGTGTGTCTGATAAGATCATATTCCAAGAAGATCAGTGTTTTGTTTGAAATTATAAATGCAAAAGTAGGTACGGATGGATGTTTAGATTGCTACCAATAAACTTTGTAATTTTATGATAACGTCAATAAAGCATGGCAAAAAATGAGAAAAGACTTACATTTAGTAGTTTGCAGGTTCGATTCCCGCGGGCGAGATAAATGTTTGAATGATCTGTCAACACTTGTCTCGGATTTGGTGTTTTCTATGTATACCTAATATATATGTATTTACAAAAAAACTATTATTACCTGATGGAATCACGACTAGCTTTTCGTAGGAGATTTTCTTATGTTTTTATTCGAAAGAGTAAGCAAAGTTATTTAAATATCTGATGATAGAGTACCTGAAGGATAGACACCGTAAACTTGGGATAGCAAGCGTATCGCGAATATCGCGATTTAATTATTATCAACCGGCTTCAAAATAAAGTTTCTCAATTCATCTGTATGTTTTTTTGTGTGTATGCTACGCTATATCTTCACCAATAAAATTGTGAACCGATTTTAATGGTTCTTTTTTATTTACCTTAAGTGTGGTCCCATGTACATTTTATGAACAAAAAATACACTCCTAAGCGTGTAAAAATGGGTGATGATGCACATTGGACTGTTTATTAATTACCGTTATTTAAAGTCGGTTTTTTGACATTCAATGTCTTTTAAATTATTTTAATTCAACTGTACCGAAAGAGTGTTATGAAGGTTTGTGGAGATTCGTAGTCTAATCTTTCAAACATGATATTTTGGGTCATTCCCACTCAATGTAAATAGTTTTCCCTCTCCATCCCACGAAATAGTTTAGTAATAATTTAAGTACTTATATTGTTTCAATCAATACCACGCTACAGAATACAATATCAGCTCTACCGGGCTAGGCCAAGCAAAAGTACAGCCAACAACAACATCGTAGTAAAGATCGGCAAGATGTTATTTGTTGCAAGTTGTAGTGTTAGAGTCGAGATGGTTGCTAACTTATTTTTATTACGCAGAGGTTACAAAACAAGGAGGATATATTAGGTTTTTGAATTCTGAATGAATGCCTTAATACATAAATATTTTTTACCTACCTAGTATAAAAAAAAATAGCGGCATTTAATATACATTTTATTAAAAGATAATTGGACTAAGTCCAATCAACTCCCCTATTAGGTATGTATCTGAAAGTTACTAGGTGACAAACGGTTGCAAGTCAAACCACAGACGGTCATATTGATAGTAACTTTGTGAACGTGAAAATCATTTGACTTATCAAACGTTCGTCACTAAGTAACTTTGAGATACATTATATCGCGGAGGCAGAACTAAAAAAATAATAATGAATAGATATAGAGCAAAAAGGTTACACGAAGCTTTACAGACACACCTTGGTAGTTACTATATTTACTACAACAAAATATTCGAAGGACCTCTGTACTCTGTTTTGTGTTTATTGTATTTAGTAGGTAATTTTTATTCACGGTCAATTGAGACGTGAGCAACGGTCGCTAGCTGTTAGTTATTCGCAGCTAGTAGGTAAACTAAGTAAGTAGCTATTGTGGATAGGTATATTTTCATAATGAGCCGTAGTTACAAGTCGCGAGCAAGCGTGTTAATTGCTTACGATCAGCGGCCGAAACATCTGCACTGCTCGATTGCACTCATCGCTTACGCAGCTGAGTATTAGCAGCTTGGTCACTTAGCCAAGTTTTTTTCACTCTTGTTTATTTTATGGATTATTGCACAAAACAATGTACAAAGAGAGGACTTAATGCTATACAGCATTTTTTACCAGTCGTCCTTAGCAGTTGAAAACAAAGGTTGGTGTGGTAAACTTCATTACTAACTATAAGAAACAATATAGAAATATAAATGTTTTTACTAATATATATCTAATATTAATTATAAAGCTTTAAGAAACGAGTCTGTCTAGTTGGTGTCTGAACGTCAGTAGGTATACCTTCTAATGCCCAAGATATAAGTTAAACTTTAATAAATTAAGAGTGTCGCAAAATAGTCAACTTATATAATGAGACCTACAAATAATAATGATGATGTTTTTTGTAAAAGTACTGATGAATAAGTAATGGCCTTCTCAAGGCCCATTGACATGAAGATAGTTTCTCGTCTCGAAGATATGAATATAAAAGCAATATTATGTGATTGATAGCTGATTAATTTAAACATGATCGCTAGAAATTGGCGTACGATAAATAATATAATAATATAATATAAACGTAAAAAATCCGTGTACTTTGACCATACCATTTATGATCGGTACTTTTTAATTGTAATAAAACGAACATAGTAATTGTAATATAGGTAATTGTCACATAATTTATATATGTACTTGCATCTGTTCTATGCGACCACGCTTCTCGTGATAAAATAGTTATAGAGAGTGTTGTGCAAAATGTTTGATTTGAAGAGGTATTTTAAGAAAAACCAATTCATCACAAAGAAAAATAAAAACAGAAAATAAGCACGTGGAACTTTGCCAGAACCAAACCAGCTGTTCACTTTTCACTGTATATCCTACTTATCATGCAACGCACGTTTTTATAACAATGTATTGTAGGTAATATGTTGCGGAAACCGCAAGACAATTACCGATAATCGCCTGTGAAGGTATTTAAGACTGACTTCTACAATTATGAAATAAAACATCGCGTGCAGCTGAATATACAGTATGCTGAATTCAGAATTCAAGTTATCGAAGCAAATGCGTAACCATATCATAATAAAAGATTCAGACAAAATGTTTAAAGATCGATCATAGTTTAAAAACCCTGTAATTAAAAATATAAGTCCAATGTAACGCATATTGAAAATTGATGCAGGTCCTCAATTTACGATGCACTTCCTTCCTACATGATATCATTGCAGCGAGATCGATATCACCAGTGCAAGTAACGTCAAATAGCAAGAATTTATGATTCGCATAGCTTACACGTTGCGCAGGCAGTCGTGACTGGGTGCGGGTGGCGGGGGTTTGTCGGCGAGAACAAAGAGCGGCAGTTCAAACGTGCCGCCGCTAATAAGCAATAAACAAGGGGGCGGAGTCCGAGGGCGCACCTGAAGGATCACCTCGCGTTGCATCGCACCAGAGCGTCGTGGTCCAGCACGTAGCTCTGACGGGTAAGAGCGTGAGCGCGCGCGCAGAGGTCAACTTATGCCTCTGTTTCTTTTATTAGAAACATTGCCTTACTCAAGAAGACATCACACTCATCCATCACAATGTACCATGAGTAAGGGCATGGTGAAACTGACGCTGGTGGTGGTGCAGTGGCAATCAAAGGGTGGTGAAGTAGTCATAATTTCCACCGCTATCGCGTCAGTTTGGCCAGACCTTATAAGAGCCAAGCCACACAGTGCACAGCGCCACAACGCACAAAAGGTGTAAGGAATATAATAATACTAGCCTCTGCCCACGGCTTCGCCCGCGTGGTACCCAAATATAGAGTAGCCCATGTGTTATTCTCATGTATAAGCTATATTACTGTAAAGGTTCATCAAAATCCGTTCAGTAGTTTTTGCGTGAAAGAGTAACAAACATCCATCCTCATAAACTCTCGCGTTTATAATATTATAGTAGGATTCAATTTTTATATGGCAAATCAATGCATGCAATGCAAACTCACTGGGTCGCCAACGTTTGGCTTCCAGAACTAGAATAGTGGGGTTGAACAATTTGTTTGAACAAAAATGTCGCAAAAATCCATCAAACTGAAATTAATACTAGGTACTTTTTATTCAAGTTCCTATGTTTTATTTAAGCTTTTCTAAGAAATCTACTAGGTAGGTACTAGGCCCAGCAGCTGCAGGGTAGTCAGTCAATCTACCTGATTATATAACAAATACTAACTTTTTGTCATTGCATCATTCGATATTATACTTTTGAAGGGAGACCGTATTGTACGTCCATGCAAAGCACAGCCATGGAATGCACACCCCTGGAAAGTACAGCCAGTATTACAAACCATTTGGTTTGAATTATCTGGGTGTGCTTTCCATGGTCGTACAATACGCTCCGTACAAACTAAACACATGACGGTATTGCACACCCCTGGAATGTACACCCCGGATTACAAACCAATATTCTCGACGCTCATTGGTCGCGAGTTCGTCATATCCGTGAGCTCTCATTGGTCGATGCGAATAAGTCGTATGACGAGAACGAGCCTCGTTTACACTGAGCAAGTTTTAATATGTTCAACTAAGAGTTGCTATTGATAAATAATGTAAACAATA
Source organism: Perizoma flavofasciatum (assembly GCA_958496245.1). NCBI lineage: Eukaryota > Metazoa > Arthropoda > Insecta > Lepidoptera > Geometridae > Perizoma > Perizoma flavofasciatum. The sequence goes on from OY292421.1 coordinate 10,365,595, forward strand.
AGTTAATGTTGGCCTGAGAAATCCTTCCTAAGCAAATCCGTCTTGGATTGGTTAGGTTATTAGGTTTTTTTTTCAAACCACTCAGAAAAGGAGGATTGCTATCCGAACTTTATCCAACAAACTTGGGTTTAAATAAATAAAACCAACCGGTTAGTTCATCTGCAAAAACCCGACATAAATAAGTAATCCATTTACTACATCTACATTAATTTACAAATAGCGTAAAATACTATGGCAACACAGCACTTGCCCCTTGATAGCACTCGCACATGAAAACAGAGCATGAAATTGGTTCGTATTCCATGGCTGTACATTCCAGGGTTGTACAAAACTGGCCCTACAAAGTCAACACGTGTAGGGAATGCACGCCCAGGAATGTACGCCCAGTATTACAAACCAAGTATTTGACACCAATGGTTTGTAATACTGGCTGTACTTTCCAGGGGTGTACTTTCCATGGTTGTGCATTACATGGACGTACAATACAGGGACTCCTTTTGAAAACAAAAACTTGATCAAGTCATAAGAGCCCATCGAAGCGTTGCTCTGTAACTTGTAATTAATAAGTAATAAAATGGTCTGTGAATCCGTGAAAGGCATCGGATGTTCTGCTACACCGTCATTGAGCAGATAATAAAAAGTTCACATGCAACAATTTATTTCGCTAATAAAACTACAAAGTAAGGCATCGATTGTGGCTTTGATAGCAAACTGAATGTATCATCACAAAGATCACCGACCATAAAATAAAGCGTTAGAAATTATACGATTTCTAAAAAAGTATAGCTGCGACCGTTACGAAGATTGTTAGCAACAAACATACAAACTTTCGTTTATAATATTTTAATTTTATTTTATTTATTTGTAGGACTAGCCTCTGCCCACGGCTTTGCCTGCGTTGTACCAAGATCAAAAAAGGAGCCTATGTGTTATGCCAGGTCACCAACTATACTTGGCTCTAAATTTCATGCATATTAGCTCAGTCGTTACGAAGATTGTTATTAGGTCTATTCTAGATAAGTAAACAACGGTTTAGTTCTGTTTACAGCCAAGCGCTAATTAAACGCAAGATGCTGTGTTAATCTAACAATTAAATGTAGCATTAGTATTAAAAATATTGTTCAACTTAATTACAAATGTCTGTTTTTGAAAAACTGCAAATTTCGCACTGCTAACTGATTGCGAAGTCTACGTAAATTAGGGCACGACGTTTCAGAAATGCGTTGTCTATAGTGGTTAGTCTGTCTCCTGTCGATCACGCTGCCGCTAGCGACAGCTCCTCTCTACACTGGCCTCGCCACACCCTGCCGATAATCATGCTACTTTGCACCAACTACCTTGTCACTCACTGCCTTAGCCGTGGAATTACTAATCCACACCTATCAACAATAAAACGATACTACAAAATAGCCAACGGGCTCAGATTAACGTTAGAATTTCTAGTTGCTGATTTTTTAGGCCCGCAATTCCACATCAATCCCACTGACATCTATCGCCAAACAAAGCAATTGTTGGGAACTCCGTGACGGAGTAATTCGTCGTTTCCCTCGCTGGACGCGACGATTAGCCCACCTCTATTTACTTGTCTATCCGATGGGCTGAAGCTGGCAGCTGACGCCGGACGCGTCCGACAGACGAACACCGTTACAGCATTGACTTAGAAAAACGTTTGCTACGGGCACCGAGTCCCGTCTGTTGTTCTAGTCCAAATGTTTGACTCGAAAATCCAGATCCTTCCTCGATTGATTGGAACGATTGACAGCGACTTTTGTAATGGCAACAAACTGTCTCACCTGATTTCTGCTTGTCTCTTGAGGCCCGTTCCCCTCTTCATTATCTCGTCATTTGGACCGATAGGTTTGGGCGAGTCACGTTTATGCGTTCGTTTGTATCTGTTTGTAAAATGATTATTGCTCCCACCAGAGCAGCACATACCTACGGCTGATCGCAATCTACAGGGCATGGCAAGGTACTCTCACATGAGCTCAGACGTCTATCGACCTTAATCATTGCTAAATAATCTGCCGCCAGAGGATCAATATCTACCGTCCTTCTCTCGACAAATGAGTGCAAATTAATGCCAATAATTCTGAATGTACTGTTCTTAGCTGAATGTACTGATGTAGAAATCAGGTTCTGAGCGTACCTGATTTTAAAATTCAATGTGTAGATACTTTGCTAGCACTCTCTTCACTAAATTCGTGACCTTTCTTCGAGCGAAACTTTTTCTTGAAACTAATCAACGCCAAGCTATTATGGGATCAGCCTGGCCGTACAGACGTCAATATATCTCGATTCTGCCGAGCGAGGAGTCCCTGAGAATTTAGCCCCGACAATGCCACAATAGTCCATAATTGTGAAATGTGTTGTGATTTCGCTGAGATATGCAATTTTTCTTCGGCGGCGAACAATGCTGGATGGTAATGAAAGGAGTCAATCAGTCGGTGTCTGGAGAACCCCGCGCTAATTTATGCAGGCGGCGCACAGGCAAACTCGTTCTGACATAAATGTCCGGACAAAGGCCGGCAGAGGGTCGGAACTACAACAGCGTCAAAGATTCCACATTTAGGTAAGTACCCACTAATGGGTAATTTTAAGTACTGTTTTTCTCACGAGGGAATTGCCAATGTACCTACTTGATTAATAAGGTTTGTATATATTATGGTCCTTTCTCGAAGGTACATGTTTACCTAAGCCGTAGAATACCACCATCCTCTTTTAAAAAGTATTAAAAATCCATCCTCAGTTGATAAAATCTATAAGGAAAAAATCCGTGGTGGAACTAGTCACCGAAATAACTCTTAGAATTGATGATAGGTTGAAGTGGCGAAGGGCAAGCCATTATAGCTCGTTGTACTGACAAACGCTGGTGAAGATATAGGTTCTCAAAAAACGACCACGAACAGATGACGCAGTGTACTGCGAAGGCCCGATACACTGATGACTTCATAAAGGTTGCGGGAAGTCGGTGGATGGAGGTGGCCCTTGGGCCCATGAGTCATATCAAACAAACAAGGTCGTTAGGGGATGCCTTTATCCAGCAGTAGTTTGTAGAACAGGATGTTGATTATGATGTTGATCATATGGTTGCCTGAAATAGATCGTTTGTAGCGATAATGTCGCAAATTATACAATTTGTTTATTTGACTAAAACTATAATATATAATGCTGGATATCATCACACAGCATCATCTAGCCACAAACTTAGCAGAGCTTGTATTTAGGGAACTATATGACTTAAATACTTTTTTATTTTGTATATACATACATATTTTACATAGAAAACACCCAGACTCGAGAAAAATATTTGCATATACAAACATTTGTCCCGCAGCGTATCCTACTTATCGTACTAATATTATAAACACAAAAGTTTGTGAGGATGGATGTTTGTTACTCTTTCACGCAAAAAACTACTAAACGGTTTTGATGAAACTACAGTAATATAGCTTATACATCAGAATAACACATAAGCTACTTTTTATCCGGGTACTACACGGGCGAAGCCGTGGGCAGAAGCTGGTTTGTTTATATGAAAGGTATGTTTTTATACTTACCTAATTACCTTTATAGCTTACAAAAAGTTTAGTAGTACATTTTAATATATTTTTTATCTATCTTTCTATCAAAGGAAACTCTATAAAATATGATGTTTGGAAAACAGATAATACTGGAAGATGGTAGAATAGGTAGGTCATATTGATATGAGCACTTATATCATCCACGCACGTATCATACGTACGCGCTTATTATACCCTAGCACATTAAGAATTTATAGCGAAAAGCGTGTTATTTTCTAGCATTATACGCACAATTTGCGAAGCTGTCGCAAGGGCCAGCTATAATTTGCCGATAGCAGAATATCCATCAATGCACGCCTGGGGAAGCGGCTCTTTCAATTTGTATGCCGCTACATTGGTTCTCGGCAATTATACGAGACGGACGGACGGAAGGCCGATCATCGCCGCTATATACGCGCTTAATAATACCTAATGACACTTAATATAGACGGAAAATAAAAGTTATATTAGCGTGAACGGTAACGGAGCGTTTAAAAAAGAGTAGGCAGCCATGAACGTTTAAAAATACTTTCAATTTATTCTGGTCACTATTATAACTTCAGTGCCGTGTTATTTTGATCCGCAAGATGTAAGTTCCACAAGAGGTTGTTTGTTTATCTGTTTGTCTCAAAAACTGACTAAATAAATAGCATCATCATCGTTTGATGCCCTTGACAAGTTGGATAACTAGTCATCAATAATTAAATACTATTATATTTTTTGAGGCATTCGTAAACGGGCTAGTTTTGTGGGATTTTTTTATGCGAAGGCTAGGTGGCTATATAGAATTGTAACAAGAAATTGCCACAACCCCGTGAAATCTAGACCCTTTACGAGCGCCGTTAGAGATCTTTGACTAATTTATAACTTTTTGTGTGTCTTTAGTACGAATTATATTTATGGCCATCCACTGTTAGTTCCGTGAATATCCGACAGAGTGAATTTTCTTCTTTCATCTCGTGCATAGTAGCACAATCAGACAAGGTGGAATCATAAAAAAAACAACAATTCATTTCATTTTAGTTTATTACACTTAGGGATCAACCCTGATATGTGTCTACTATCCACATTACTCACATTCACAAAGACTTTATTCATATAGATTTTTGAAATGTATTATACAAAATATCTCAGAATACAACCTCGACGGGACGCGAACCGTCAGTTCTCGCTTAACAAACAAGTTTGTCTATGATAATTTAAGTTGAAAAGGCAAAAAGTTCAAAATCATAAGAATAATTTATTCACAGTATAAAATGAAAATTTCACTAAGACATGAGCATATTGGTATCTTTTACATGTATGATTATAGTAAATAAAATCAAACGGAATATGACCACAAAATACTCATTGCAGAAATATTATGAATTTCTAACCACACTACGCAGAAATTGCCATCCAATGAATATCTAATTGCAGCGAAAATATAAGTGACATCGCTCGGGAAGGAGGGCCCATATCTAATTTGATAAGCAATTATACTGACATCCCCCAAACTGAATACTGAATAGCTATCATTGATGAGGGACCAATTTTGTAGCGATACAATAAAAAATGTGTTTATAATTTCCTGTGGTTACATTATTTCTTTGTTATTGTTTCTGACCTCAGTTTTATTTGAAAAGTAGGTAATATGTATCCCTCTATCCTATGATACTAAATAAAAAACAATCCAAAGTATAAACATTTTTTCTACAGATAATGAGGATAACTGTTAATGCATTGCTGGTGTGGATGTATTAAATAAATAAATAATACTAATTGCTGAACAAGATTCTGCGAGGCAGAATCTTGTTCAGCAATTAGTATAGCAATTAGCCGGGAATCGGCTTACAATATGATTAATACAACACACGTTATAAAGTTTTCATCCGAAAACCCGCCAGGGAAGCTTGGTGTGGTATCTGGTTGAAAATATTCGTAATAGAGATTGTTAAAGGGGTTATTTGTACAACCAACAGCAAACAGGAGGCAAATCAACAAACATGTCAGTGCTCAAATTAAGTTTGTGTAGGATTCATTTTAAAAGAGAGCTTTTGATTTTACAATCTTAGTTACTTGCGCCTATATAACAGTTACATGCTAAACACTTTTTTAGTATTTAATTATTATATTCTTACAGTGACCCAAAATACATAGCCCTTAAATTTAGATTATCGTCCATCAACGGTTGAAAATCGGAGAAAATATCTACTGTAACAACCTAAGATCTGTTTGGTTATTTTATGTTTTACTTTCTAGAGGTAATACTAAAATAGCTGATAATTAATTTTGACCGAAATTATATTCAGAATGTCGTACAACTAAGGCCTACAAAGGTATAATTAGAAACTAGAAAAAAAATAGAATTTGAGAATGTGAGTAATTTGCTTATTGGATTCTTCTCTAATACAATATTTTCAAGATATCTTATTAATAAACATCTATGTGACCCACTATTTACAGTGCTTACCCTACAAAAATAATTTACTCAACCACTATACAATACAATATACAGCGTTACCTTAGATTAAGCTAATATAACAATAAATATTCATACAGAAAAAAATAGTATATATTATTCACACAAATACGAGTACTTTAATTTAAGTAACTCTACTTACAAGTAAAAATAGATCACTGTTTTGGAATAAGTAGCTTTACACAACAATGATTTATATTGTTAAGATAATAAAACTGGTGGTAAATTGTCTGAGTTAGAATATGCGGTACTATCGTGATAACTGTTATATGTATTTGATACTCACTCGCTAACTTAGCAGGTTACTTTAACCCTATCCTTTTCTAATACTAAACAAACGATAGAGGCAGACCACTTTTAGCACGCTGCTGAAGTTAGTTAGTGATTATAAATAAGACGGACTCTCTTGTTTAAGGAATTTGAAAGTTATTATCATATTCCAACAAAAAGAAGACTTGGATAATCATTTTGAACGCTTACAGTTATTACAATAGCCCCGCTGGTCACAAGTTGTCATGTATGGATCATAAATTTAAAACCGACAAGCTGGTCTGTAAACGATAATAACGAAGTTATTTTATTTATTTATTCTATTGCCGTTTTGCAGAAATCACTTCACTGTAAGTAATTTGAGGTTTTAAATGACCTCATGGAATGTTTTTGATTCTCGTATTTTTTTATTCAGCTTCAAGGCTCACGTAGATATAAATATATTCGAGCGGTATACCATCAGGAGCACCGGGCACTGTTTTATTAATGTCTGTGAGAATATGTGAATTCAGGATGAAATATGCGGGAAAATTTAATCTCTCTTATTTTCCCAAACACCGTTCGTATTTATCTCTATCTAGGGGAGCCTTCAATCTTAGTCCTGATTACTTTTGAAGCCAGAGTGTAACAAAAAATCTTTGGTTAGTTTAAAAAAGAATAAAGAAAATATACAACACCTATGACATATTTTCCTAACTGTGCAGGTAACTTTATCTTACATTACTCGAGAAAATCTTACATTCGGGTAGGAACCATGAAATTACAACTATCGGATACTTTATCTATTACATACAAATATCTAAGGTACTATTTGAAATTCACTCGTGAATATACATTTAGGAACACGAAACTCTTCGATCGAATTTAGTCCACATACGTCACAGCACTACTCTTAGGTTCTAATGGAATGTGTCTCACAGCGGGTGTCTGGGGGAAGGCGCGTGCTCGTTCCTCGGCGGGCCGTGCGTTGGAGGAGGATATGGGCAGTAGCGAATCGGGTTGTGTGGCTTCTGCATCCAGAGGTCGGGTGGTAGGGAGAGAGGCTGAGGCCAGGAGGGCCACGGCCGGCCGCCCAGCGCCAGCAACTGTAATGCAGGCGGCGTGCGTGCCCACGCGGCTCGCTTCTCCGCCTCTTCGTCTGCGCCGCCCGCATACAGCCGCAACGGAGAGCGGAGCAGCTGCTGTTCCATCAACATCAGCTCCATTGGATCTCTGCGGATAATAGAAATAGGCTTTGGAATTATTCATAACATAGATCAGAGTTTTAGCAAGCTAAATTAGCGAGCAGAAGTGGATGATGGGTGCTATCTAAGTAGATACCAAAGTCACCGGTATAGATCTCAGAATAAACAAGTTGAAATGGTAATGAGCAGGTCATATCTCGCAAAAGACAGGCAGTACATTCGAGAAACCTACTTCTGGCATAACCGTATTCTGATTTCGCCACTTGCCTTGAAAAATCTAAAAATACTCAACAACGGGCAAATAATAAAGCACCGTCTCCGATATACTCCAAATCAAAAAATATATTATAAAATCTTAAATAACAACCATCATGTAATTTATTTGTTGCAAAAAAAGTTCGTAGATCAAAGCGTAGAAGGAAACGCATTGATGTCTTTTGTATGAGCTTCATTGTTTGAGCAAAGTGCTTTGACGAAAGTGCCCGACTACCAAAGTGTATTCTACGAAAGTGAGCGTTAGCCTGTCGGTTGGATTTCACCAGTCCGTAGTCTATAAAACTGTTCGGGGAACACCAGCCACCGGCCTCGGGACATAGCAATACTCAAACAGTTATTATTAGGCGTGCTTAGTGATATAGGAAACTCTATTCGAAAGCATTTAACTAAAATTATGTTTGTTCAACTAAAACGAAATTAATATGCACTACTGAGTTGATTTGATAAACAATGATACTGATTCTATTTTGCATTGATATTTAAACCAGGGCTGACCCAATATCCTTGAAAATTAAACTACTCGAATTTCATCATAATATCTTGGTACATTTATAGGTATAAAAAAGGTGAATCTGCTGTAGAGCATATCGGCGTCGATTGTTTCGGCGAAGCGGGTTTACGAGTGTTCCCGCAGTTAACGAGGCGGAGTGCTCGCGGGTTTATGGCGTCATGTGCTGTGGCGCTCGCTGCTCTTTATCGGTTCCAGGAGGCTGTGGGACCGCCGCACGCTTCCCGTAACTAGCTATTTTCACCTCTCTTAGAAACTATCGACTGCTTGCCGTGCAGTAATGCATCTTACACGCCTGCTCGATAGAATTCTGCGGTAACTCGTTCCACTTACGCACAGGGCTAGGAAGAGTTATAGAAATGTTTATGTTTCAATTTACGTGTTTATCTCTGTTTAGAGTGCCAACATGTACAACGATAATACTTAACTGTAAACTTAAGCAAGCTTTAGAATAAATCACACTACAACGATACATTTCTCGCTATCTCTTCAGTATACTTGAGATACTGCAATAGCGTTTCAAAATCTGATAGTGGCAAACGAGCGTGACGCGACCGCAAAGAGGTCTCCAATCACTCGAAGCCTCAAATTGGCGTGACATCACGGGATGCCGTGTCGAATGTAATCTATCACCGACCGCGGCCCCGGAGGCGCCGGTTAAACCCGAGAATTAAAACAGGTAGTTGCCCACACACGCTAGCTATAGCCTTTTCTTTGTAAAATCTCTCATTTTTGATAGAACCGTATAATCAAAGGTGTTATTGTATTCGTTACAAAAAGGACACCTGACATTATTTATCGTTGAAGGCCTGATATTATTAATCTTCAATGACGTTTTTTTTTCTAACAGCATATTACGTGTAGTATTTCTATTTCAAAGTGAATACAAAAATAAATAATTGCGGCTAGAACCTACTGTCCACAATTTGTAGGCATAATTAGAGATCGTTTTTAAGGTGTGAAAGTAACATCGAATTGTTATTTCGTTTCGGGTGCTGTTGGGGCGTTAATGGCGTATTTATTATGATCTCGGTATCAGAAGTAATAGCCGACACTTTCCGACGGCAAATTACAGGGCGGCAGTTCTCAGAGCTCGCCGATAGGAACGCAACGGGCACGCTCGCCTTATCGATATCGCGGCCACAGAGCCTTATCGATACGAGTAAGCCCGCGAATATATGACGTAAGTATCTGATACCTTTTGAAATAATCTTTCCTTTCTTGGTTGGTTCTGTGCATTGTTTATGCATGCCGGACATGCACGCTTATGTCGGAATGAGTTATTGTAGTAAAACTTGCGAGAAGAAATCGATAAAGTGAAATGTGAAAATATCAACTAAAGATGATACGAGTAAGTGAGAGTAGTGTGAAATAAAGCCCGCGGTAAGAACTGTTGTCATTAAAGTTTTTTCTAGCTCGTAAGTGAATCGCTCGCAATTAACGTAGAGGTGCGTCCGAGCATAAATATAACTCGCCGGCTAAATATTCAGCTCTGATTGAGCGAGGGGCGTATCTTATTAATTAATGGATGAAAAGCCGCCTCAGCCAACACGCCAAATAACTTCGCCGCCCGATTCTCACACAATGGCAATTTATCACACTTATTGTCTGACGATTTCGGACGTCAGCGAAGGAAGTCATTAAGGTCGAGCACCGCCGCCCGTTAGGTGGTTATCGGCATTTAAATTCGCTTAGGACGATGTGTATACAGAACTCCAAACAAAACTCATTCTTATCATGGGCCGCAATCGCAAAGTACAGGTGAATAAGGGTAGGTACTCAAAAGCTCTTACAGCATCTCAGTTCTCATCAAATCAACATTTATGACAGACAATACTTAGAGAAATGATTCGCAGTGAGATCTTATCGATACTCCTACGCGTTGAACTTAATTACTTGAACCAGCAATGAGTTGTCAGTTGCTTAAGCACAGTAGCAGCAGCGATACCAGCTGACACCTATCATATTGAGTGAGACGTCGAAGTGAATAATTTTAGTATAATTTATTACAAGTAGGCCGTAGGTACTTATTTATTACATAAATAGTTATAAATTGCGCCATAGCAAATTTAAACTATTACAGTATTCTATTTTTTATTCATATTCTGCAAATGTTTGCATATTGTTCTGGGTATTGTGGTACTATGGTACTCTTAGTTCCTGATACCAACCATCATAGTGTGGAGTGTGGAGTCAGGACTATGTTTGTAATGATATCGTGGGGGTTTCGTAGTACATTGAGTCATAAATTGAGTGGATGCCCAGTAGCCACAGCGCTCTATTAAGCATTGACTAAGACACGGCGCGGCGGCGCGCAAACAGAGGCGGGCGCGGTAGAAGCGCGGTAATTGCATCGATAACATCTTCAATTAGCCGTCAATCACAAGCAGTGAACTATCATCGCGCCTCCGCCGAAGCTGTATCAATTAATCCAAATCGGTAGCGGAGTGCGCGCATTCGATTATTAATAGGTTCAATAATACTGTCGATCATGCCATCAACCCACCTCGGAGTAGTGCATGACTTGTGCAACGATTAACTCATAATTGTGGCTCCCGAGTTACCACTTAGAGCTTTCTACAATGTTGCAATTGCATGGGAGCCAGTAGAGCAATGCAGCTTATTTAGTTATGATTAAAAAACTAAGTTTCATACACGCGGCACCATTGTTAGATCGACATTATACATTAATTGAAAAACGATTTATCGCTGTATTGCTTCCACGTAACGCTGTGCAGCTCGATAACATCTTATAAATTCGGATCGGTAATTGTTTATGCATAGGCAATTCTGCATATCGGCGAGAGCACCTGAGTCTCTCTCAGGTTGTTCCACGCCGCCTCCGGTGAACCGGTCCACCGTCCGCGTGTGTGCAGTGCATACCTGCGCATCATACCGACGCGACGGTGGATGGTGAGATAATAGAAATGCGCTTTAATTTGTCGTTTAGGGGCATAATGAGGCCGGGCCCTGTGATTAGGCCGCGCCGCCGCGCCGCCGGCCACCGCTGACGTGCGCTGTTTCCACATGCCGCTCCCCGCCTCTTCACAACCATGCATCCTCGAATGTGTTAACACGAAACCTCTGAATGGTGTTGAGTAACGGCGGTTTCATTGCAAGATTATTTTATAGAGAACGGAATTTCCTACTCGTAATCTCACTAGATCACTTAAATTAGGGATATCTCATATTTCATACCAATTTAATGAATTCATGTCATATTCAGATGTCTTAGCCTACCAATTAGAGATTCTAAAGATCTTTATCCGAACCCGTCTTGAAATAAAGGAATAAGGTAATATTTGCAGGTAGGTATTGCATTTTATTTCAAATCATCTCTACAGCTTTTACTACGAACGAACACGTATCACTTTTTTTTTAATGAAACTTCCTTTAGGGTCAACTGATATTGAGTTTTAAAAATATTATTAACTTTTAATAGATATTTGCGATTGAGGATTCTAAGGTAGTGGTCAGGTCACGGCTCATGGGAACACCCGCCCGCAGCCTCAGGCGGATTCTCGCCTCGCAACAACGCCACGTAATGATCAGAAAATACTGTTTGTATCTAAGATAAAATTTTATAATGAAGATTATGCACAAATTCATAAAATCTTGACCAATAGATAACTTTTCAATAAATATTGCGATACTTCATATTAGTAAATAGTTATTGATGTTCTAGATCACAGAGTTAATTTACCCATAGTATCACCGCGACTTATTCAAATAGATTCGTTTTTCTCAACTATATTGATGATGATTTTACGTTAACCAATGACTCTAAACCAAGTACCTACATAGTTTAATCTTATGGCACCTAACTGTTACTGGGAGATAATTCATAAATCTTAATTTTGAGGCAGATATCCATAAAACATAATAGTGGTTTTATAGACGACATCAGCTAATTGGTGCCAAGCATGACATCATGTGTCTTAACGCTGGCATTTGTTTTCATTAAACCTTATTTATTCACTAAAATGATGGTTCTCGCACCATTATGGCCCGAATTCATAGTCAAATAGGGACTCCCCTAGGAGTCTATTCAGGCGCTATGTGAAAATTCAAGCGCGAATTTAACCTTTATGCACCCAGCCATAAGGCGAATGCCGAATGATGGATTTTGGGGGACTGTTCAACCCCTGACTATGAATTCAGGCTTATAAGCGTCAACGTTTATGTTAGTCTAAACTTTAACGACTATGGCATTTAGTTTAGGTCTGCTTAAATATACCTACTTAAAACGCGTGGGCTGAGAGAAACAAGAAAACTTAGGTAGATTTATAACTACAATTCTACATACATTTTGAATTCGACAGTTGATACCACAATATTTGTTAGGTCTATAATTATCGGCGTTCGATTAAGCAGATTTGGTGGATAACAACAGGGCTCCTCAAATCAGAGTTTTCGATCAGCGGTTTAAGAGGTATCAGTGCAATCAGCGAGGAGGCGCGTTTTTAATATTCGAGTTCGTGTAAAGCCGGCGCGCAAATTGCAGGGCAGCCGACCTAATGCCTTTCAACTGTTGCTAATAACCTGTCAATTTATCAAAATCGCCCCGAGCGCCGCTCCACGATAGGGACCACTTTGGGGAATATAAACTAAAATGTGGGATTCGCGTTCGTCATTGATCTCAGATCAGTTTTACCTTGAGGCTAGCTTAAAAATAGCCAGTTTTGAAAGGTCCATCCTTTCGTATTTTACGAATGTAATATAAAGGCAATATTCAATAAAAAAAGTAGACAAATAAAATAAAGCTTCAATCTAGTTACCATTCGATCTCATAAAGATAAAGATTGTAATTCATACTGAAAAAAAATATTATCTGGAAAAACGTCAAAATTCAGTTGTACAGCTGAGGTAAAGTTGAATTATATTGATACTAGCTTCTGCCCACGGCTTCGCCCGCGTGGTACCCGGATAAAAATTAGTCTATATGTGTTATTCTTATGTATAAGCTTCTAGCTTCTGCCCCCGGCTTCGCCCACGTGGTACCCGGATAAAAAGTATGTATAAGCTATATTACTGTAAAGTTTCATCAAAATCCGTTCTGTAGTGTTTGCGTAAATAAGTAACAAACATCCATCCTCACAAACTTTCGCGTTTATAATAGTAGTAGGATTATGCTGAAAAATAATTATCTGCATAAATTTGGGTTCAAAGGTTTTAGAATGATCTAAAAACCAACCAACCATTCCTAGTCGTCATCGCAATTAGTGGCGCACTGCTAAAATTACCTTCTTACAAAATGGTTCTTACCTATCAAAGTCTGTGAGTCTCGACGAGTCCCGGAAGCCCTTAGCGAAAGGATTGGAGTCAATTTTGAGCTTCGTGATGAGCTGGTTCTGGTAGGCAGTGACCGCCGTGAACACGGTCTCGGGGAAGACGAAGGTCCGGTGTTGTTCTCGCGTTAGGTCCGTGATGGGGCCGCCTCCTTCCCGCACCTTGACAAGGTGGATCCGCGGCTGGTATCGATGCATTGAATTCAAGACGATCTGCCGAAGAAAAGATGAACAGTTGTGAGCAACAGAAGTCTACTTACTTGTAAAACAAACCATCGCTCTAAGTATTAAACCAACAATCGTAACATGGGATCCGATTTGTTAGAATTTGTATTTGATTAAATATTTTGTTTAGACATAGTTTTTTTTCAATTGGAAGGTACAAACTGTACAATGATGCCTATGCTATTTGTAACGAAACCCCAGTTCAACCAACTTAATAAAGGCTTATTAGGTATTCTTAAAATAAAGAAATACTAAACAAAAGTTAAATAGAAAAAATCATAAATTTCCCCAAAAACTTAAAAGAAAATAGGTACATATCTACTTTTAAACACTACATTTGGTACTACTACCAAAACAGAATTTTATCGTCACAAATAAATTCCTCATCGTGGTTAGTTTATTAATTAATGAACGTGTTCCATTGTACAATATTGTGGAGAGGCTCGTCGGTGATTTCTCATAATGTAACATTGTAGGTATATTAATTAATTGGTGAACAGAGAGGTCGGACAGCGGGCGGGCGATGTGACGACCCGATAAGCCGACTCGCCGGCAAATTGTTCCCAACTTTACGGCCCTGATGAGATAATTAAACTCTGTAAATTAATTAATATGACCAGCTAGTTATTTTTATTACATATTCGTGTTAATTGTGAACGCAAAAGCACCGACATCTAGACAGAGGTAAGTAACCGACTATCCTGCCTGCTTTATTTTTATTTCCTTCATGGCTCAGCGCGTATACTTCACAGCACGTTAAACTTTAATACTATTCATGGAAATTGACTATTGTTATGAATATTTTTGGAGTGTCCAAGTTCCTAACTGAGCGCTAATAAAGTCATTTGAGATTACTTACTCTTAATTCCGTTTAATGTACGTATAACATCAGTTTATATCGTGCTGACTGGCTATTTGCATATTTAATGAGTGTAGATATTTTTTTACTGGTGACTTGTTAAGGTCTCTGGACTGGATGAATTATTTCGTATTCACAAAATGAGGCGAGAATAAAATGAATTATATTGCCGACAAACTTATGTCTTATTTATAAACGTGGCTTTTGTCAAGGCAATGACTTCGTTGCCCAAGATTCGAAAATAAATTTCTCATCTCATTTCTGCACTAACTATGTATGAATTAAAATATTATACTGTACACCTTATTAAATACACAAAATAAACAATGACATATTAAAATAAAAGGTACAATGCGTGGTCTTATCGCTTAAGCAATCCTCATAAGTAATCGCTTAAGCGATGGATTTTAGGATAACTTAAAAGTGGACCTAAAATCCAACCTTCTTATTCATAATCACTCGCTGACTTAGCAGGTCACTAATTCTAATCCTGTCCTTTTCTAACACTAAACAATGGATAGAAAGAAAGAAAGAAAATACATTTATTAACCACAAACACAACACAACAGGTGACAAAATACAAAAAATAAATACAAACACAGAAAGTTTCATTAAAATACTAAAAAAAAAAAAAAAAAAATATATGTGTTGTGTGGGGTCAAAAGGTCCCTATCTCAGCATTATGCTGCTAAGAAAGGTGCAGCGCTGATTTTCAGACAGGGCCATCGATCGTGATGTCACGAACAACGGGGAGCAAACGTAAATAGGAAGGAATAAGTAGATAGATAATAGATAAAATACGTATTATGTACAATAGATAAATATATTATAAATGTAATATTATTATTTAAATATAAATAAGTGGGAAGTTCTGAAAGAAATTAGGAATTTATTTGTCTGTGGTCTGTGCAATGCGAATCCAGTGGCCATTAGATTTTAAATTATATACAGGCTACAGGGCGCAGTCTGGTTAGAGACAGAAAACTTTTAAAAGTTGCTAACACGCTGGCTGCTAAAGTTCACAAAAATCTTGAGAATGGCAAAGATTTTGAGAGTGGCCGGGATAATGAGTACTTTATGATTTGTAAATTTAGTAGAAGCCTAGGTAGGTAGGTCTAATGCGTGGAATATTTAAATAACAGTCCTATAGTACCTGTCTACATTACGTACCTAAGAGTGTAAGTCTAGGTATAAATCTATTAAATAATCTGTGTGGTGTCTGTACAAATCCCAAGGTTAGGAGAATGTGTGAGTAGAATGGGCGTGGTGGGAGTCATTAGCGTGCCTCTAATTTCCACACCTGCGCTCTAATGAATTATCGCCTCCGCCCGCCGAATGAACCATACATTATAGAAATTGTATTTTAGATTCATCTTAGAGCCATTCTACTTTATTTAACTTAATGCCTTCGAGTGTAGGTGCATACCTACATACTGTAAATAAACATCTAATCTACCTTATAGATAGGTACACACATACAATGAACGCACTGAAATTAGGAAGGGTTTGTTTTTTATGTATAAGTAGTTTGCACTCAACGAAAATCAACCCCTAGAGGGTTCAACGGAAAGATTAAGTTTGTTGGTAGTTAGAAAAACTCCACGAGGGCAAACTCGCATATGAAACTTTAACTAAGTACACCAATTTTATGATAGGTTACCATCTAATTCAAATAAAAAGTGCTCATATCCCTTCCAACTGAATTTGGTGTTTCGATTTAAGATATTACACGAAGAGTACCAAATTTATCATAGAGATGAAATTGAGCTTTTCTGAAAAAACCCTACTAATCACCACCATTTAAATCTGTGTATTTTTTAGTTAGAACGATACTTCATTCTCATATATAAAATTGAAGAAAGAGCTGCCGATTCGAAAACATTATGATAATGATTAAGAGACGATGGTATCACGTAGCATGTAGGCGACGACACGGATCGCTCTGAACAGATAAGGCTCAACCCACCGAAGCCCCCCACGTATCAACAGCCAAGCGATATTAATCTTTAATATCTGGGTAGTAAGATAACATGTGCCTTGACAGCGCAAGAGGCAGATAGGTGTAATTGGTGTGGGAGGCGGTGGGAGGATCGTGGGGAGGAGCGGAACATGGCGGCTAGTGGGGGCCAGATGGCGGCGGGTCGTCACCCGACTAACATGTTTATGCGTCTAACTCAAGTGAATTATTTATAAAATCATAAAGGCAAACCAGAAACAAAAACGGATTATTAACTATGGCTTATGGATACTTTTATTTTTTCTTATTTCATATTTTTTTGACAAACAAAAAACACTCATACTCATAAATTGATATTTTTTTTAAACGTTTCAAAATGCAATTCTATCTATATAAACGATTGCCGATTACAGGCAAAAATGCTGACAATGAAAATGATTTTTTAGGACACATTAAAATTTATGGCAACTATGTTGACTAGTTTTATTATGTTTGTAACATACCAGCTGGGATAAATTGTGAGAAAGCTAACAACGGCTTCCAGTATAAATAGCTACCTACATTATATCCGGAGCAAAAAATATTTGAAATAGAGATGGAGTATGTCGGATGGGCGAGTTGCCGATAAGCGGTGCGTCGATATTTCGATTAGCGCGCGAGCTGTCGGATTACGGCGGATTTTCGCCTCGACACCAGCGCGTCCGACAAATTGGCCCATTTGAAGGTACCTTCCATTGCAACGAGCGATGGAATCCCGGCATCACCGCACAATGACCTATCTCTAAAACAAAAGTCTATTTATAAATAGACGCTCTAGCTGATGCTTTTAGCTGATGGCAATAGCAATAACTAGATTTATCAATGTACCCCTAAGTAATAGAAGTAGCTGTCAATGACTTGCCTTGCGCTGTTTTGTGTTATTCAAGGTTTAGATCTACATTTATTTCTAAAACAAATTCAGCCGTTAAGAAGATTATCGGAAACAAACATCAATTTTTACACATTTT
Source organism: Perizoma flavofasciatum (assembly GCA_958496245.1). NCBI lineage: Eukaryota > Metazoa > Arthropoda > Insecta > Lepidoptera > Geometridae > Perizoma > Perizoma flavofasciatum. Next base: position 10,383,190 of record OY292421.1, read on the forward strand.
TAATACCTCACTCATATCAGTAGGAAATAGGGTAGGATTTATTAATAATAGCGATGCTGAAATGGGTATACCATTTGATTCTTTTTCAAAATTAGTAGGTACAGTTTTACCACCATTTTTTCACAATCCAAGTACATAATTAATGCAAGTTTTATGCGGGTCTTTATTACATTTACCTTTTTTACCAATTATGGTTACTGATCGCGTAAGTTAGAAAAATACTAATCCAAGTGCAGATCGACCGTTATTGTTTAGATGACACTAAAATTACCCCTTTGTGACGTCATGAAAGTGAGGGAACAATTTGCTTTCAGAATATCATTTATACCTTGTGTTCATTATTTTATCTTATAAAACTACAGTCCCCAGCACCATTTAATTACGCTATCAAAACTATAAAATTAATACATTATAATTGATTTTTCGTTCAGCCAAGTATTGTCAGTGTCTAAATTACTTCACTTCACAAACTCGTTTTTGAGACTCAATGCAGTGCCCAAGTATCCTATTCAATTGTTACAGTTTTGGCATGAAAATATTATCAAAAATTATAAAATAAAAAAAGCAAAAGATGAATAAAAAGTGCCAATTTCTGTAAAATAAAACGTGAAATCATTATTTTGTAACTAGCTCCGTTAGTTTATCCAGCGTAGTATCTATTCAAAATATGATATTGTTCTGTCCAGTATCATGGTAAATTAATGATTTTTTATTAAAAACAAACAGCACGTGTTCATTGAATATGAGATGTCAACAGATTGGATCGAAGTGGCTGCGTGGGCGAGCGAGTACTGTCAGCCACTGCATTCCATTTACTTTTTATTCATAAATAAACATTAAAATTGCGAAAAAAACAATAAACAGTCTATTAACTGTCTAAGTCTTTTGCTATTAAACGAATATGTAAATAATTACATATTCAGTTATTAACTGTAAAATTAAGAAAAAAAACAAGACAACAGATTTTTAAACTTTTCTAACAAACTAGATTAAAAAAATTGAATAGAGACCGAGCTAGGGTATAAAATACCTAATAGTCACTCTGTAACTTCGTATAAACACTTTTGAAAGGGACTGTACCGCAGTGTCATCAAGGGTCAACAGCGGTAGTAAGCGATGAGAAACGATCCAATAAAGAAGCGGATTTCTTTGCATTTGCATCCGTAAGCTTCCTTGTGGACAATCCCTTTTATTGTCCTAATAAAATTCATAAATACACAAATAAAATTCAATAATAGTTTTTGGTTCATAAATTTAAACACATATCACGCTTAGGTTGTGTTGGAAAAATAAAAGCATTACTAAGTTTTCAGTTACCTTACAGATTTATTTTTGAAGAGGAACTCCGTACAACCTTTTTAAAATACATTAAGAAGCATTCTAATATTTCCGATCGCTAAATTGTCTACAGAAAACGAATGCTACCTTTAAAACAAGATCTAATAATAATAAATCAACCACAACCCAATATAACATAGCTGTGGAGATAGAGATAACATTTAAAAATCAAACTATTACATATAAAATGCTAATATCAAAGTTTTATACCATAATCAATTTAATCTTTATTGGCTGAAGCGTCTCGCTTCTCGAGTTCACAAATTCATACAAAACATTAAAATAACTCAGAGGTACGTAAACGTTCATCATAACATTGGTGGCAATAAAATATATACAAATAAAATACTCGATCGTAAAGAGGCTGACATCGGGAATCGAATGGATCGTGGTAAATCGTCATTTAACTAGAAAGGCGTACCTACGTCGCTCGCCGTCACCCGGGGAGTCACGATAAACGTCACCTCAGAATGTAAAAAGTATAAAAAGAATGATTAAAAAACGAACACCGATTGAAATGAAGTGAGACGAAGAAACAGAAAAACAAATACGACTACAAATTGAAGTGAGAAATGTTATGTCGCTGCGGACGCCCCCCGCGAGGTTTGACCGCTCTTAAAAACACTCGAGTATTGCACTTGGTAATTTGATAAATACACCGAGTCCTATCATTGGCATCATGTATCACGATTCGAGAGGAACATAACTCTGTCAAATGAGAGTTCTCCCTCGCAGTGGCGCTGAACGTACTTACCTACCTATACTTATTTGCATACAATGACTTAGAACCTGTCCCAAATGACAGCATTCTAACAGAGCAGCTAAAACTGACATTGTACTAATAAACATTGTGTCAAGAATTCATTATAAACAAGCTTTTATCATAATAATAATAATTTAACATGCAAATAATTAAAAAAAATTAAAACAATCAACGAAAAAGTATCTGTTTACATGTTTATTATTTTGACTAAATACTTAACATAATTATGCAATACTTACATACTTAAATACGATTACATCCATGATTTTTAAGAAGCAATACACAGGTATTACTCTAACTCAACTATTTCAGGTACCTATTGAATACTCAAATAAATCATACAAAAAATACCGATCATAGGTAAACCTTTTCTCAAGGATTACCACAATCCTTGTTATTTCTTTTTTTCATTAAAAAACTCACATGGCATTATGTTTCTTTCTTTTCATTCTAATGGTTTGAGCAATATTAAAATGTTATGATTGTAAAACAGATCACTTGGACAAATTGGTACAAATCGTTAGATATTTTCTGTTTTCGTATGAAATCTGATATATAATTAAACTATACTAAATTTACTTAATAAATTAAACTATCGCTAAAAATTATAACACTGACAAGTTATAGAGCCTTCCTAGATGTCAACAAATACCTAACAGACCATCGAGTGATATTGATACGTCCCATAGAGCGATATCAGATTTCAAATGGTGGTGATTACGTTGTCAGAGGCACGCAGGCTATTTGACGGATATCACTGATTGTGACTGATAGATTTATTCGTACGAGTATCAACAATACTCGGTGCTTATTTAAATAAATACAGACACTTTTACACGTAACCTGGTTTTACTGCAGGCTAGCTTCTGCCCAGGCCTTCGCTCGGCTGGTACCCAGATACTACCTCAAATATCGATAATTTTAGTTCACGAACTATATAACTTTTCCATATTTCAATCAAATTGCTTTAGTCGTTATGAACATTTTAGCAACAAACATCCATACATCTATCTTTTTTGAATGAGGATTTTTCACACAATACAGCTTGCTAATTATAGGTAAGTAAGTGTTTAATCATAAAAAAGGAGTATGAACTAGTAGCCAAGTCAAACAAATGTGCCCCAATAATTCAGATTGAGCATAACTCGAACTCACATCTTCTGCTGTTGGAGTTTTATGTGAATGTTATTGCCGGGGCGTACTCTCTGAAGCAAAGAATTTCTCAGTTGTGCCACTATGCCACTTCGTTTCACTTATCTGAATAGTGACCTGACGGACGAATAGTGACGCTTATTCTAGCGGATCTATTAAGAACGACTAGGCAAACCACGCTAAGGGATAACAATAATAGTTCATAGTTTGTGCATTTCAACAATCTAGGGATACTGGTTATTTTAAAGAATTTTTATTGCCTACTAAGAATTTTGTAAATTTAGTGACATTCAGCGTGTGTTGAGTGTGTTATGTTAGCAGGGTCGAAGAGAACCATTATTACCGTTGTAAGGGTAAACCGAGGAACGCGCGCACCTCTCCGCGGGAGACCCGCCAACGACGAATAACTTATTAATTTATATTACACTTAAACCATATTCACTACCAACTCCAGTCACCTGTCTAGCTTGTTTGTTTTATAATCACCTAATTTTAAAATACGTTAACGATGTGAAAATATCATTAGTAATTAAAAAGGCAAATGTTCGTCGAGACTGATGATTGTCGTTGTTCATTATGACGGGCGCTGGGCAGGCCCAGCACTGCGGCGCGCTGAGCGTTTTATTACATTTTATTGGCTTCTAAACATTCTTCATCCAGACGCCATTATAATTCAATGGAGATTATTTAATTGAATGTTTTCGTGGATATGCAATACCTACGTTTCTAGGCTTGTACATGGATAATCCTGACAATTATAATCTCATCTAGTTTGAAGAAATATGGTGCTAACTGTCAGCAATGTCCTCAGCATAAACATGACGAGAAAAAGTGAATAGTAAACGAGGTAAATACCCCTGTGCACATATCTTAAGTGCATTATAATTGCTCTGCTTACTTGAGTGAGTCGGGCATTGCATAAAATAAATACGATGATGGCGCTTCTAACGACATAATTCGCAGTGTAATAAATGGAATAAATGGCAGTGATTACGAGGAATCGTAGCGGGTGTGTGGGCCCCGCCGCCGAGTGCGGACAGCCATATCTAAACTTAAATATTTTGTGTATGAAACATATTATTATAATCAATATTTTGTTTTCATCAGCTACTGCAATTACCGTCGTAATTTCAACCAGTGTTTCCCACTCGAACGCTCGACTCTACAATTTTTTACCAGTGATGATATTAGACAGAGACCCACCCATATGTATATACTTTTTGGGAGGGTATTGAGCCTTAACCAATGCAACTTGATGCAGATAGATGAAGTATTTAAATCAAGTTTTTGCTAATTCGTATTTATTTCCAGCTAACCTTTGAGTTGATACGTGATGATACATGGGACGGAAGTCGTTTGTATGAGATTTCAAATAAGACAAAAAGTATAAGTAATAAGTAACAACAAATACATACATACTAAATACATATATTGTAGAAGTTACAAGAAGAAAATTATATCAATTACAATTACATATACTATCAAAATCCTAAATTTTGCCTATTTTGTAAAGATATAATGCATGTAAAGTTTTAATTATTCAGATGAATCTATAACTTTATTTCAGTTACGTATTTCAAATGTCGCCTGTCCAAGAGTACTTTTACAAATTACCTGTAAGGAACACAGTGTTGACCTAATAAATTTACTGATATCAATACCTTGCATCTACTGTGAGCACAGAAATTATAGTTTCATTATTTGAGTAAACTACGAAAACGCTGTTCATTAATCATTTTACTGTTCGTGATTACCATTTGCTAGACCTGGAGAAGGAGTTCAATTTGTTGTATGGAAGTTGTATGGATCAATTTGCATATATACATAATTACACACTTTTCTATAAATGACATCTAAACTAAATAATAATAATAATAATAGTCCAGGGCGCGCTTGTGGCGAGCGCTCGGTGCGTGGCGACACCGCGAAGCCCCATTACTCCCTGGGGTCGACAGAGACCCCTGACCCTCGGTTTGCCTTAGCCGGCCGGTCGGAGGTGGAGGCGCAAGAGTGGTACCTATGCTCCAAGGTTGGAAGTGTTAAAGGCATAAAGCAGGGAGTAGCATTTAGTGAAACTGCAGCACACCTTTCGACACCCTTTAGCCGTTCACACCAACGTTGCCTCTACGCTGCCTATCGTTGGCGGCACTTATGGGTTTTAGTGGACGACAAGTCATCACCTACCTATGATTTGATTTGAATTTGAGTCCGAATTGTCAGGTGCCGTTTCATCCTACATAGCCCAGCAACCATTCCGTAAGCATATACTCCTGCAATAGCCCAATTTATCACCCAATATTTCCAATAGTTTCATCAGTCGCCATCCATAAAATAACGTTTTGTATAATTCATAATATATTTATTGCGAAACACAGGTAATGGGATGATAGGTATATGTTATAATAATATCCACTGTATTTTACCATTATGGTGTACAATAAAATAAAATTAGCACATTATATATTGTTTTGTACAAAAAGGTTTCTTAGTGTTAGCTTCGGTCCCATTTATGCCTATAAAGGCTCCAGGCCTATAAACCTAAGATTTTAAATGAATAAAGAGGAATAATAATAATTAGTACTGGGCATTTTTCACACAGCATCGTCTAGCCCAAAACTCCCCAATCAAACCCGCAACCTCCTGCGTCTCAGGGGGGCATTCGCATAACGCGCCACAAGGGTCGTCTAAAATTAATTTTGGATTGTTATTTGTTGTGAGCATTAATTATTTTTAGGTTAAACAGGAAAACTCTTCCGAAAACATATCTCATAATCTTAGATAGTCAATTCCACAAAACTTTAAAATATCATTCATTGAATTTATAAGAATCAAGCAACAAATTCAGTTTGGTCTATTTTACGATCCTTCATTCAGCTTTTGACACCACATGTCAATTGAACTCGAATCATTAAACTTCTTTCCACTTGGTACCTTAAGAGCAGAATACCACAGTTTGTACATTATGTAATAATAAATAGCTAAAACGTACTGGGCTGATGATTAATTCGTCGGATTCATGGATTTTTTGTAGTATAATTAGGCGTGAGTCTGAAGCGACACGCGCAATGTGCCGACTTGCGTGGTTGATATTTATGAAGGAATATTACCGATTACCTACTAAGTTCCGTTTTCGATAATATATTGCTCATTATGAGTTTAACTTGTACAATTTATGTCAGATTTTTTAATACAAATGGAGATTTATCAAAACCATGGCCTGTTACTCTTTCTCTGTGACCATGATTACCATCATGCGTCAGTATTTAGTGTACGGAAAGCCAATTAGGTGCGTTTTTGGTTAGAGCTGTGCCCATCCATCACCGCGGGCCCGCCCTCGTCCGTTCCATTCCGTTGCCTTACCTCAACAAATTTTCTCCTCAAAACATTTCTAGTTTTAAACAATGTATTTAGAATTTCTGAGTATTTTTATCGCTATCTCGGGTATGCACCACATCGCTTTGTAAATAAAATCAATCTTAAAGTTCAAATGTTAGCATTGTCATCAGTGGAAATCAATTGTACCGTGCGATAGCATCATGCCCTTCATAACTGTCATATTCTACTTGACTAGTCCAAGCCGAGTAAACATAATGGTCATTCGTGAAAGGCCTTTACTGGTTATAAGTACGTAGACGTTGGTATCGACGTGTAGAGCTCTGAGTAGCGTGGTCGGCTGAACTAGTGACATTTGCTTGGGTGCGACGCTAACACCTGCAGCCTGCAGCGTGGAGGCAAGTAGCTGCCGGCTGCCGCGACACGGCCGCGACATGTGCGACTAATTTGTTGCCGGCGACTCATTATACTCTCGCCGACGACGCCTGAGGTGTTGCCGACACCGGCAATTTTATCCGTAATTCTATAAATTGCCACACGCACAAGGAAGTGGTGCATAATACGAGTCCCACGTGACACGACCTCATCTCAAAGGAAGTGTCAGAATTTAAATGGAGTTAGTAAGATGTAAATAAACTCTGACAGATTGCAAAGTTTTATTTACTGTTTGCAACATTTTCGTTACAATGGTAATATTTTTGATTTTCATTGTAGAATTTATTTGAATCGTTTGGAAGACATAGTTAAGACATGAGACTTTTCTATGTTCTTTTAGCAGACTTGCAGTGTTTGGGCTTATTTTATTTATTTCGTAATTCCGATTAGTAATTTTATAAAAGCTTGTAATTAAATACATTGGTACTTTTAACAATAAACCTATTTATAAACCTCGATTTGCAATGGAGCACGCACCGGCCGGCCCACGAGCGCCGCGTTAGTAACATGCTGGGCCATTAGGGCATTTCTAGAGCAGAACAGAGTTGATCGACCGGACGCTATGAAATATAGCTTCGAAGTGGATTGATTAGGATAACAAGCTGCTTGGCGATTTTCTATGACAGGTAAACCACGTACTCGTAATTAGAACCTTTTGCAATAGACACTCGGTCTGTTTCATTACCTACCTATATACTTTGGGAAATAGAGGTACATAACGAGGTATAACGAATAATAGTATGTGTCTTAGAGCAACCAGAAAAGAAAACGTACATTTATAATTATGTATAAATTAAGATGTGTGTATAATTTATGTTGTTATGTGTAAAATTATATTTGTTAAATATAGGAAGCTACAATTAACCTTGTTTATGTTTTTTAGTATCACAACTAACCTGTCCGTTCTTGTCCATCTCGTTGTTGGTGAGTTTAACCTTCTCGAAGGAGACGACCTGCTTGCGCAGCTGGTCGCCGGAGAAGGGTGAGTCGGGATGCGGGTAGAGGCGCGCGGGCGCGGGCGGGTCCGCCTTGCCGGCCACCAGCCAGGAGGAGCGGTGGTACGCATAGCGGTACCGCTTGCCGTCCACTGGCACTACGTCCAGCAGCACGGCGTAGCGCGCCTCCGCGCGGCATCCCGCGAACGACACGCGCACCGTCGGAAACATGCGTCTGCCGAACAATATAAAAAACCTCATTGAAATTACAATTGTCCATGATCCCGGCTAATTTCGCGAGATAAAAGTTCTGAAACAGTTTAAATAATCGAAAAATCCCAAATAGTTATTGCGACTAAAACAGCATAAAACGCAACTTTTAACTATAATTCTGGAGGTCTTCGAACGGACCTCACTGCGCTAATGACCTCATAAGAACCAACCGAAACTAAATTAGACATTACGAATACAAAAACCTTATAATCCCCGAAAGTGTTTTACGAGACCAAACACATGCTCGCAATAAAAAAAGATGATTAATGCATCTTAACAAAAACTGCCAGAGATCCGGCCATACACGGTGACTTGTATAATTACAGGGTGAAACGCGAACTAGGAAATCAAACAAATATGATGTATACGATTTTAATGCACCCCTAAATGGGTCGAAGCGCTTCCTGCCAGCGAATACCGATAACATCTCGCTATCGTTTATTTATGAGGCAGGCTTTCTTATTATCATTTTTTGTTTCCTTAAACGGCATTTTTGTAATTTTTGAAGTCCAAACAAGTAATGAAGTCAGTAAAATTAGATAACCAACATTTAGAATATAAAAATTTGTTAAATTGTTAACAATAACCATAAAATGATCTGACAGATCTATGAGGAACGTTACAAGGTGATATCGTACACCTTATATCAACGAGACCCAAATAATAATTATGGCTAGTCATAAAACAGGAGTGTAAGATAGGATTACCTGGCCATAAAGTATACGAAACACGATGTCAAAGTCATCCTAAGAAAATTTTAATGCCTCATAACAAATAGAGGAAATCTATGAAATCGGAGGCTGGACCCTCAACGATAAAGCCCGGAGTATTGAAGGCCTCCGTCGAGAGTTAAGCACATGCTATAAATAAATCGTATTGAAGTGTGTCTTGAATGGTTCCGTATCGGTTGCGCGGGATCTCTCGTCGAGTTCGACAATATGTCGCTGTCACCTGCATTTATGAGTGTGCCATTAGAGCGAGAGCCACGCGATGTCGCAGCCAGCGAGCCACCCAGCGCGAGACGTAATGAGCAACATCCATCATGGATAACAATCGATCGTGATCACGTCTTACGTCACTTAGCACCATTGCCATTTTCATTGCTAATTGAATTACCTACCTAAGCTTAGATTAAAATAAATAAGAGGTAATACGAGTTAAGCTTGACATTGACGAGTGTATTCAATGTAAGCTATTCAAACGCGTATCATAACGTTTCAGAAAACTTCTTAAACGGGCAAACAGTGAATTTTGCTTGTAATAAAGTTGGTAGAGCCGGCCGACGGGAGATCGGTCGGGCGCATTTACATAATTCATTAATAAACGTCGCTTGGCGATGCCTTCGGATAAGCTTAACAAATACTGAGTGGTATGAACGTATCTTAATGACAAGTGCTTGAACTTTCATAACAATAATCGTAGGTAGTTTAACTTTAACTATTAACTCATCAATATCAGAAAACGTTCCGATTAAAATACCTACGTTTAAATAGCCAAGTCCCTAGCAATCAAATTAATGTTGGCGACAATAAGGCAAGGTCATAACTAAATGTAAGCATAGTTTTCTTTTATTGTCTTTCAACTGCCTGCGGTGAGAAACCACTAAAACGACAGAGAGAGCAAGAAAAGAGCCCAATTTGACTTGAACGAGTGCACCAATTACGGATAACCGCATCCGGCGTAAGGCGCGAAAATCACCCTCCTTCGAAGGTTTTCTTGTTATTATTGTATGCTTGAAAATAACTATGTAAATACAAAAACGCAGTTACTTTTACTCTGACATGAAACAAAGTACCTAGTTGACGAGTAGATAGACTATTTTTTGCTCAGAAATTGCATGAAAAATTTCTATAAATATTAGCCTCAACCCACGGCTTCGCCCGCGTGGTACCCGGATAAAAGTAGCCTATGTGTTATTCTGATGTATAAGCTACGTTTGTTTCATCAAAATCCGTTTAGAAATTTTTGCGTGAAAAAGTAACAAACATCCATCCTCACAAACTTTCGCGTTTATAATAGTAGTAGGATAATCCTCTTATGAAGTGTTCTGTAAAGTTTCTACAATGAATAAGATTATGAACACGGATATCCTATCAACCAAATATTTAAGAAGGCTTTGTATTTCTAATATCAAACAAATATTTTGGCAATGATTTTATAGTTAGACAACTTGAGGGCAGTTAAATTTACTCATAATAATATGAGAGATCACGGAGTCTCCGCGATCATTTATGAATGTCATTTTCAATCAGTTGAGCTATCAATATCTGTAGACACTGAACTGAGATATTTAGTGTTATGCAAGGCATAAGCATTGAAACGCCAGTTAATATTTTATGACCTCCTAACAGTTACTAAGTCGTAAGTATTGTTGCGTAGAAACATAAATGTATGTTTATGAGAATAGAAACATGACTGGTTTTCATGAAATGTCATCCAGTTATAGACAAGGTCTACACGCAATAGGTCATCAGCACGAAGGTACCTATTTGAAGGAACATGTTCGGTTTTACAAAATGACGGTCAAAATAACGTTTTTTTATTTTTTTACTTTAAAACCCCCGATCTGGTGGAAAAGCCCCATCATTGATTGCAGCGCACTTGCAACCCAAGTCATAGGGAGTACTTGGGGCGATAATCTATATTTAAAGCCATCCTTGAAAACATCAAATCGATTGCGAAAAACCACATTACAATATGATAAGCCGTAAACAAACAAATAACCTGTTATTATGTAGCAAAAAGAAAAAAAGCAGTGTTTAGTTAATCAACTGTGAAATAATATTTATAAGTAGGGCCCTTTAATAATGTTAATGTATTTAATATTTTAGGTGGTATGTAGGTAGTGGTAGTGTCGTCGGTGGTAGTGTCATGACATGACTCAGGACGGCGCGTGTGAAGTGTCAGTTGACTGTCACTCTCGCGTCTCGTTATGTCGCCACGCGGCACCACATCACTCCACTGTTAATCTCGCTATTCAAAACACAATATCAAATTACCGCAGAGGCCTTAGCTCGTGTGAAAATTCAGCGATAAAAACAGAAATTCGAACATCTAACAGGTAAGACAAATCGGCAGAGTACAAAAGCACTGTGTTTAGCCACCGAATAGCACGTGGAGCCTGCCGCCGCCGCCGCCGCCGCCACGCTAACTGTCATCTGTCAGACATTCATTTTAATTTCTTTGTAAATTAAACAAATTGACACTTGACATGTTTTGTCGTCTCTCGGGTAATCGTGCAAAGTGGTTTCGTTTTATTACTTCTGTAGAATGATGGATCTTCAAGTCGGAGTTCCCTTGTCACAGTTGTCAAATTACGCATTATTTTTTGTCTTCTAACTCTTTGGTAAAAAAAGTATTTTGCCATGGTAAATGGTACATGTATATCGTTATAATTATAGATAATTATATTGTTATAATTTGTAGATACGGATTAGTTGCAGTTCGTGCGTCGTCATTATGGAGTAAACAACCCAGTAAGTTGCAGTACGTGCTATGCGGCGAAAAAATTCCTAAACCTTTTGTTGCATTTCGTACGTCTAATAAATTTATAATTATGTACAACTAAGTTTTTACCATAGAGCAGCAAAACTTTTAGAACTCTCATTATAATTATTAGAGGTACCTATCATAAATCACACAGACAAATAGGCGGACGGGGCGTAGGCTTAGTAATAGTGCCCAAACTCGGACGTTGTGGACGGAACCAGGTAGTTCTGATCCAATCCAAAACCGTCACTAATAAATAAGAAGCTTCCATCACTTATTCCTGAAAAGTCAAACTTATCATAACATTTGACTTAAGCACACAGTACCGACATTTAATTTTACTTTGTGCAAGAAAAAGAATGGAGACATAAATACTGTGAAAAGTGACGTTTTGTTAACGAGTTCATGAGTCCACCGCAACGCAATGCGTACGAAGCGGTGTAAAGAAGCAGCGCTGCGGGGCGCCAAGCAGCCCCACGCCGGAAACACTACATGGAAACGCTTTGCTAATTAAAATTTCTTCTGTGGGTTTGAGTAAAAGTTGTAGGTATGCAAGAAATGCTTAATGCTTTTCAATGAACAAAATTCAAAGCGTGAAATTCCTAAACCGAAATTGTAAATCACTTCACGCTGAGTTTCTTTGTTCACACTGTCTTGTGATAAGTAATAGCTACTCGCCAGCGATTATAAAATATTGAGGTTTTCATAATATTTCTGAAGACAGTTTTCTTTCCTATCAGTCATTCTCCGGTTGTAAACATTGTCGAAATTTTGGTCCCCAAACCACACATAAACCAAACATTTAACTGAATTTGAGTTTCTTATAACAGAATAAAACGTTATGCTATTATTCAGAACATAACTGAACATTTAACGACCTCTGTGGCGCAGTGGACGAAAGCCCACCTGAGAAGCACAAGGTTGCGGTTTTGATTCCCGCCGCGGGACAAATGTTTGTATGATCTGGAAATATTTGCCTCGGGTCTGGGTGTTTTATAAGTATAATATGTTTGTATTTACAAAAAAAAATATATCTGTAGTATATCAGTCATGTAGTTCTCATTATACAAGCTCTGCTTAGTTTGGGGCTAGATGATGCTGTGTGAAAAATTACCAGCATTATATCATAAGAATAATAAAAAATTGGTAGGTACCTACACCTACCAATGGTAACAGAATACACGATTAGTCTCATTAAAATAAGTCATTCTGTCTATTATAATAAATTCATCAGGAGGCAATTATGGATCATTTAATATTAACAAGGTGCCCTTTAAAGATTATCTTTGGAATCTATGTGAGGTCAGTTTACGACTTTTCCGGCGGAACCACCAACTTGCCATAAAGTTTAACTACCCACAATCGTTGATATGCAACATTCGCCCTCGTAAACAGCAGTAGCCCGCTCAAAATTCAGTCAGTAGAGCTGTTACTTGAATGACCCTGAATGCTTTTATGGGGCTATAATAGTTGAAATAGACGTTGTATTTCATAAGGTTATATCGATTAAAGCTCTTGAACATTTTAATTACATTTGTGTTGTTGGCACCTTCTGAGTTAAGCAGAATTCTAAGGTTGCACTACAAATTCAAATTATTTTTATCAACTGACTCCAAAAAGTGAGGAGGTACTCAAGTTGCCTGTATGTTTTTTTGTGTGTATAATGTTACGTGATATCTTCACCAATTGATCAATCGATTTAAAAAAATCTTTTTTAATAGGTAGAGTATTACTTTAACGGTGGTTTCATATGAATTTTATGACAAATTCTACCTAGGGTGCAAAAATGGGGGATGAAATTGCATATTGCACTTTTTATCAACTTCCCGGTAATTTAAGTCGGTTTTTATTTTTTAAAATTTTAATTTTTGTCATTTAACTAAATGTAATACATTTGAATATTATAAAATGAGAAGCATAGGATGCATTCTAGCAATCATCGAGACATACTCAACGACGCTTCTGTATGTTCTGACGGCGACGAGCGACGGCATGTCAGAACATCTATTTAGGTATCACTAGAACGTGATAGGTCAGTTTATTACTGCAAGCTATTCGTGACTTAGTGCAACTAATCATAATTGGAAATTGAATAGAAATCAAATAATTAGCAATCAACATTAGTAGAAGTTTCCTGTTTGAATGTAAGAAATCTATAGCATTTTTTCTTTTGCAAATATGAAACTTTCTTTTTCCAATACGTGTTTCATGTTGAAACCATTAATTTATTGTATGTAGATAGATAGATACAGATAGATACCACTTTATTGTACACTACATATGTTGCTTACAAAATCAAACAGAGCAAATTACAAGCTAATCACGTTAATTCCTGTCCATCCAAAGGTTGTCTGGGAGAGATCGCTATAAGCGATAAGATCACCCATTGTACTCCCGCGATAAGCTTGTAATTTGTTCTATTTGAAGTTGTAAGCAATATATTATGTGGTGTACACTAAAGAGTTATCTATCTATCCTTTTTTTCATCTCCTAACGTTCCAAATTCCTGTTCATATTTTGAGGATCGGCTGTTCTCATTATTATCAACAAAGATAATAACAGATCAAGCAACCAAGAAATTTAAGAACGTCACATCAGCCGAGATTGCCTCGTAATAAACTGTTTTACACACTCCTAATAGCTTAATTTCGCTAATGACCGCCACGATTCGTCCCTTTGCTATCTGTACTTTGTCTAATTATATTTTATAATTATTATCTGCTTAAACATTTACGGGGAATAATTATGAAACTTGTGTCGTACCGCCAGACTTCTATTTCAATATTTAATTAACCGGTTCTTTATTAAAAACACATTTAACTTTAGTCTACATCACTGCAGGTTTTGAAAATTGTTAACTTACAGAACTGAATAGTTATTGAATATGATTTTATAACATCGTTTATTTCTCAATCGATGGATTTTAATATGTTACACAACTTATAGTTGTAAACTTCTGTGTTGGATTCGTGTATAGTTTTATAACATTATTTTATTCGATTCATATTTATAAACTGTTAATCTGTTTAGGTTTTCAACGTCGCAGCCCATAAAAGCTTCAAGATCCGTGTTGGATTCTAAAACCATAATTCCGAAGCAATGTCAGGCCACAAATTTTTACGATGTTTCTATGATGAGTGTTCGCTTGAAAGATTTTTACTGCCTTAGTAATTAGTGCTTAGCGTAAAAACTTTACGAATTCCTTATAGTTTGTAAGCGATAATAAGTTAGTAGACATATTATACTAAATTAGAATGTCCTGTTTTACGCCTTTAGCACCTTGTTACCATTTACTATAAGTTGTTCTTTGTTTATTACGATTTCGTTATTGACGTTTTTTTTACATTTAATGAAATGAAACAGTGTTGTGTTAAACCAATTTATTTGGACTGCTAATGAGTTGATGAATTATATAAAAACCAGTTCTGTAAAGGCGATCATAGCTAATCGAATCACTGTCCCAAACTGCTTGCAAGTATCCTTAAAAAAATATCACAGTCATTATGAACGAACTTATCATAATAAGAGCCGTGTTGGTCTAGTAGACGGTCGGTACCTCGCCTTCTGATGTGGAGGTCGTAGACTCAATCAAACCTGGTCGTGCACTAATGGATTTTTAACACAAGCCCAAAACGGTGAAGAGAAACATCGTGAGGTCCAAAAATTCTAAGTCATGTGCTATCTATCGGTTAGTGTACCAATAAGAGGCGATAGGCTTGCAAATCGCGGCCATGTGCTAATATAATATTTTGATCTCTGACTGCCCCCTGCTTGGTATCCTTAATTATCTACACAATGAATATGTATCCGAGGATGTACATCATAAGGAATACAGTCGTGAGCGTTTTAGCGTTTTAGAGTTCCCGTCTTACGACCGTCAAGCGTGGTCCCAGGCGGTGCTCATGAGGAAGGACTTCTAAGCGGTTAACGAGACGTCAGCAGGATAATAGTAAAGTAAGTGGTTTAGTCGTTATAATATCTTTAAATTATACCAAACCACGCTAATTTCAATGTTACAATAACTCTCTATAAATACGCATTTAGTTGTACATTCTCTGAAACTCAATAAACCGTGCGACGACTTTAAGCCCAAAGAAGCGTAACGCAGCTGTTGGGTTGACTCGTTTTTTTTTACCAGACACTTGCATTATCCTGGCCCCACACTAGGATTCCCTGTCGTAGGTATCAGGAACTACGAGTACGAAATATATTATACATATATTAAATTCTCTGATCTGATCTGGATCAGTTGAGCTATCTATGGATCGTTCGCAACGATCTTTAGATAGCTAGCTGTTTCAACTTTGTTTTTGTATATACCTTGTACATAATTGCGAAAAAACTTAATATCGATATAAGATTGACGACCTTGTTTGCGCGGCGAGTGAGAGTGGCGCTACGCAAGAGATGCAGATTCGATTCTGTTGCTGGACAGATGTTTGTATATTTTATAGATATTTGTTCCAGGTGTTGTGGTACCACGGTACTCGTAGTTCCTGATACGCACAACACCGACTTCTTGCGTAGGGTCTGCAAAAAACCGCATTACAATCCGATAAGCCGTTTCGGACATAAATTATAACAGACAAACAACCTTTTTAAGGCATTAATAAGGCATTTTAATGAATGTTAATCGTCATTCTAGCGATACCTCAATAAGAAAAACAATTCTTATAAAATCATAATACAAAGAGTCGTTAAAAAATTCGTTAGCACTATTTGTGAGTAAAAGATTTCAACGCGCTCATTCACGACACTAAAAATATATTAAACTGACGATGGATGGCAGAAATTCTTTTGTACGTGTTGTCCGACTTTTATTTTTGAACATCATTTATTTCACTGTTCTGTTCAAAATAAGTTGGCAATTACGCTGCTTTTTATGAAGGTTTTAAGTAGGTTTGGCTCTTTTTCACCATATCTTTACCTGAATAGGTCATTGACCTAACGCAGGGTGACCAAGAAAGAACAGGTGGTACAACAAAAAAACGAACCCAATAATTAAAGCTGAATGAATGCGCTGTATTAAAACAACCGAATTATAATAAAAAGAAAACTGCTTTCAAACGTGAATATTACAACCCTTTTCCGCCAATTATGAGCATAAAAGCAGTGTTTTGAATGCGAGTGTGGGCACGTTCCCATGTGCTCGGGTTAGATTGATATCTCCACTTAGCCCGAGTCAGCTGCTGATATAATTAGCGATCAGGCTCGCCAGCCGCCAAGAATTTATCTTACACTTCTTACATATCAACGGCATGCTCTTACTTTAGTTAATAATTGAAATAGTGAAAAATTGCGACCACATACGGCGAACTTTAATGTCATTGCTTCGGGCGCTAGTAATTCAGACTGTGTTTACTTTTGTAATAGCTAAGGGAAAAGCTAGCTTACTCCATTCAATCGTCCCATTTCTTTCGAGTTACAAAATGGTTCATGATTCCAACGTGTGTCATTTATTGTATTTTATCAATAAACACAACAAAATAAATTTTGTCAAGCCTACTTTTTCAATCCTTAAATGAATAACCGGTTTGTCTTTACGCTAAACCTATCGGCGAGCCTTGTTGCAGTCGATGTAAAATCGCAGCAGTAAAGTAACGAGTGAACTAGCTGTTTTTTAAAAGTATTATCATAACATATGCTGTGCTCACTATATACATGTAATAAACATGCGTCTTTAAAACAAACTACAAATGTTATGTTGTTGAATTCTGCTTGAATGCGGATAATTTGCTTTGGTGTGGAAGTGAGAGAATCACTAAGCATCACTAAGAACACTTCACTTCATTCTGACAAGCGATCATTCTATCCTACTAATATTATAAACGCGAAAGTTTGTGAGGATGGATGTTTGTTACTCTTTCACGCAAAAACTACTGAACGAATTTTGATGAAACTTAACAGTAATGTAGCTTATACATGACAATAACACATAGGCTACTTTTTATCCGGGTATCATGCGGGCGAAACCATGAGTAGAAGCTACTAATTAATATACAAGCTATATTTCTTAATTTGCTAGAAGCGGAGATGTGTAAAAAAATTAGGTACCTATTAAATCACACCAAGATGACAACGTACTAGGGAGCCATAGTCTATGGTATGAATACATCAAATCGTGTGTGAATGATAGCGATCAGTGCAAGTTGAGCGTCAGGGCATCAAATTCATGAGACGAAGAGGCCACGGTCGTTAGTGTAGCGCCATTACCGGTGATGAATGACCATAGCCCGGCCCTGGCTCTATATCCGACAAATTTCATTTAGACGAAATGTCCGATGATATTTCTTCAATAATAGAAATATTTTTTATCGCTGGTGATGTTAACGTTCACATATATAGGTATTTTCACTAGCTTCTACCTCCCTTCTGTAATCAGATAAAAGTGGCAAAATTTTGCTACATTGGGTTACATTATTGCAATTTTCTTAAAGTTCTCTATTTTTTGAAAATAAATTATAGCTTTCGCTTATTAAAAGCTATATTAAGCTAATTATAGCTTAATATAGCTTTTAATTATAGCTTATAATTTTAGCTTTCTATTGGTGAAAAAATGATTAAAATCGGCCCAGTAGTTCCGGAGCCTATTTGGTACAAACAAACAAACAAAAGATCTTTCCTCTTTATAATATTATTAATATATTTGTATAGATATGTATTAGTAAAGAAAAGAAAGAAAGAAAGAAAATATTTATTTACTACGACATATATACGAGTATATATATATATATATATACAACAAATTTTGGAAGTTAGGATGGTGGGATAATTTGTGGGAATACATAATAATAATAATTTATGTTTGGACAGCCTACTTATAAGTACACTACTTAGTAGTACCTACCTATAACGAAACAGAAATGCCCCACGCACCTTACTGCCTAATCCATCTACCTAGACAGTTTTATGTCGCACCAAAAAGGTATCAGCTCAGCATAATGCTAGGTAGGTGGCTACCTACTTAGCGCTGGTATTCTGCTAATCCTGCGCTCTTAGTATAGACAAACATTCGCATTTAAAAAAATTGGTAGGGTATATTAATGAAATAAATATAACAGAAAGAATTAAAGAAGATATATTTAATAACTCAACTTCCGTTTGGTGGTGATCAAAAATATTGGCAGAATTGCCATGCTGAAACACAAGCTAATGCGTTTACCCAGGTCAAAGCTAGCTCTCGGATCACACATTGCCTACACGAGTTTTGTATACGCGACGGGCCCCGATTCCAAGGAAAGGTCTTTACCCCAAAAGGCTCCAAGAAGTTCTGTTGATACTTCTATATTTGCGCCATGAATTCTTGGCCGGAACTAAGAATATGATCCTACTAATACTATAAACGTGAAAGTTTGTGAGGATGGATGTTTGTTACTCTTTCACGCAAAAACTATTGAACAGATTTTTATGATACTTTACATTAATCTTGGTTTACACATCAGAATAACACATAGGCTACTTATCCAGGTACCACGTGGGCGAAGCCGTGAGCAGTAGCTAGTGTTGATATAAAAAACAGACTTCCACACTTACTTATGTTATTTTGCTCACTAGGGGTGGCAGTCTCTCAAATAAAAAACAAAAGTAAAATAGCCCACAAAAGATATTTCAGCTAGTCGTGATTTCATAAGACGATGATATTTTTTTTTAGTTTTATGAAAAAAAGATATTATTTAGGAATAAAACTTTTATAGAGTTGTCGTATAGAGAATTATACCTCTTCATCAAAATCGGTTAAAATAGGCGAAGATATCAAGACAAAAACATTATTATTACGGTATAATATTAAAAAAAATAAGGAAGACCTTCTTCCTTTTTTTGGTAGTCAGTTAAAATACGCTCGATATATGTTACCAAATAACAAAATATGTCAAAAGATATTTTATGTGCAAGCAAAACTCGCCACTACAGTAAGCATCTCGCAACATTATAGGTACTGCTATGTCGTTGGTGACGCTCTACAATTTACATATTACCGTGACTACAGCATATGCATATATAACATAAAATTATGTTATAATGAACACAAATAACATTTAGAGGTTGGTCGCGAATAAACTGCTTTAATTGCAACTTCGTTCGCGCAGTTTGCGCTACTAGTCGAATCAACACCTCGCCTCTAAATTGAAGCATAAACAAGAAGTCGTAAGCGCGAACTCAAGTTTTATTTTCTCAGTTTTTGAATTATAAAGGAGCTCAACCATACCGCAAAATATATTATGTTAGGATGGTAGAGAGTAGACGAGACAGGTAGGTATGTATGTGTATGACGGGGTGGTACGAGCGGGTGGTAAATGCAGTCGGTCGGGGCGCTAACGTGCGCGGGGTGTGCGCGGGTCGCGGGAATCGGGGTGCTAGGGAGCAGACGTCGTCGAGGAGCGTTCGGAGCCTGCGATCGATGAAGCGCGGACACGCCTCGCGCACCACCGCAACCCGTAACCTACGCTCAACGTTGATTCACTCGACGATACTTCTTCATCTGCCATAACTCGACTGCGCCTCGATTTTAAACGCACGCTCTGAGACCTTTCTCGATATAGCCTACGTACCAAAACGAATCAAAGCACTTTGATATGCATAAGAGCTGTCAAGATATCTTCTAAATGCGATGAGCGTATTAAACGACTGTATTGTGAGGAGCTGTCACTGCAGCCGGTCCGTTTGCCCAAAGCTCTTCCTTTGTCGATATTATCACGCCTCACGGACTAGGACTAGGAAGCCACTCGCTTCTCTTTGATCCAAAACGATACGAACAAAACAACTATATCTGTCATCTGTAGATTGACGATATTTTATTATTCCCTTGAACTAATTGTAAAAAGCAACTTATTTAGATTTGATAGATTATAATGATTTGGGTTCTTGAACTTGCTCGTATATTTTCAGTTTGTTAAATAATTCCATATGTTTTGAAGCAACATGGCGTTATAGAAGCCTATATTACATTTTATTGTGAATAAAACGAAAAACTTGTTTTCTTTATCGTGGTTTGGTTTTTATGCAACTCGGACACAGGTTCAAAAAAAAAAGATCTATACAAACTTATCGCATCTTCTCATCTCAAATCATGTCAAAACGGTTAGCTAAGCGCGGGATCAGGGCGACGAGTACAAAACGGTTGACGTGTCTCAAGCGACCGCCACGGTAGAGATATTTTCAAACATCGCAAAACGAAAAATGTAACTAAATCCGTTTGAATAAGGTCTAAGCGTATTCTGGTGCCTTCACTGAGATCATGGTTGTTATTACGAGTTTAAATTCCAAACGACGATAACGCTAGTCGCGTTCAGTGACATGTTACTTGTAAATGCCTCTAGGTATCTAATTTATTCCAATAAATGGTTTTCAATTCATAAATAAAGAAAAATTAAAGAAAATACATTTATCGATAATCAATCATATATTCATCGTAAGCCGAACTCAACGAATAATATGTTTATGATCCAGTATTGCTAAAGAATCTTTTTGTACTAGGCACATTAATAGGCTAAAGAAATAAAGTTAGAGGTAATGAGGCGTTCCTTATTAAAACTACTATTGGGTCTGTAACTATTTTTCAATCCAGTCAGTGATCAATGGAAAACTTCAACATCTACATTACCTATTTTGAATATTACTATTCAATTCTGGCTAGCAATAGGGTGGCTTTGGACGAGAACCGTCATGCGCCAGCCGCGCTACTTTGTTTAATATAATTGTATAATACATACCAGGGAGCTATAGTTATAGGTAGCCACCAAAGGATAGCGCGCTTTGGGTCGGCAGACCCCACGTTTGTCGTGTTTATTTACCAAATGTGAGGCGCGTGCGGTCTGTCTTGCATATTATGCATGCTACCTAGTAAGTAAGGTACGATATAAGTAGGTATACCTAGTTTTATAAAATTAAAGGACATCGCCTGATTTGCCACAAATCGTCGTCAGTCACGCCATACCGAGATATAAAAACTTATCAAACATCTTATTATAGGCAATTAAGCTTATAGTGCTGTTTAATTAGTTGCAAGCTTCCCCCAGCTTGATTTGAATTGCAACTGGATAAAATATAGCCTATTGATGTGGTAATCTATTAAACTAATCATCAAAATTTGTTTAGTCATACACGTTTATCGGAAACAATCATATTATACCTACTTCCAAATTGTCATGTCACAAAATTTAATGAAACTAAAATACAAGTTACATACTAACATTCCAAGGCATTGTAAAACGATGTTCATTGACTATTAATAGCTGTTTTGGCTCTGGCCTTATCGAAGAGCTAATAAGTGGAATTACAATGTTTGTGGCGGTTATTAGGCTACTAAACGTGATTAGTATCGAGATAATGTCAGGATATGCTCTAAGTTGTATAGTTTGATGAGACAGGCTGCACCTGTAAGTCAGATGGACGAGCTCATTCGTCGGTACACTCGGAATGGTAATGAACAGCGGCTTCGGGCGGACCCTCGGTCGACGCCTGCGTAACCCGACTCTGCACCTGTCCCGATATGAAATAATTTTTATTTACGAAGCCCTCCAGAGATTATGAATATTTCGATGTGCTATCGCTTCACAACGGACTGAAAATTATATTACAAGCTATAGCGTAAGTTACATCAATTCATAAAGCGATGAACTTTCCGTTTCACCGTGTGAGTTCGTATTCACCTTTTTAGTAGGTATCTTACCTACTCACTTCAAATTGCAAATTAAGAATTACATAGTACTACAAAACCTACTAATCCAATTTTTTTTTATTGTTTAAGTAGATTATGTCACTTAGTACACGACGCGTCGCAATCACTCACCCTGATGAAGACTCTCGGAATGAGTCGCAACTTAGTCGGTGCCTTCACCGATAATGCGGTACGTGAAAATTCCCGTTTTTGTAATATGATTAATTAAATTCACGATAGTTTTTGGAATAAAATGAATTCATAATATTCTAACTTTTTTCTGACTTTCACAGCTTAATACCAAGTGATATTTCTAGTCAATCAGCAATATCCATGGCTGTTTCGTTCAAAGAAACAAGAAGTCTTGCGAGCCGTGGGGCTATGTAGAATGCAAGGCAGCGGTCATCAATCATGCCCCGTCCCGCGGCGCCCCGTGACGAATGCCAACCCAAACACCATTGTGACCGACATGCCACCCACATGACGACCTGCTCGCGAATCCGGTGACATCACAGAACGGGTTCCGTAAACAAAGCAAAAGGAATAAAACAAGGGAATGCGAATGACAATCTACGTGGAGGAGCGTAGAGCTTTTGAAATGAAGTGGCACGGTTTCGATTACCACATTCCGATTAACTTGATGTTATCTTTTGTAACGATATCAGATTATTTTATTAGAATTCAAATACAGTTTATATATCACTAGCTGCTGCCCACAACTTCGCTCGCGTGTTACCCGGATAAAAAGTAGTCTATGTGCTATTCTGATGTATAAGCTATATTACTGTAAAGTTTCATCAAAATCCGTTCTGTAGTTTTTGCGTGAAAGAGGAACAAACATCCATCCTCACAAACTTTCGCGTTTATAATATTAGTAGAATGACATTGATTTATTTTAAAAATCTTTATTTTGTCCTAACAATTCGGACACGAGCGAAACGGAACCCTAAAATGTATGAAAAAGTGCATTGTAGATGTCCATTGACACGAGCTTTTCAACGACCACGACAATGCTATTGAGTATTGTTTCGTAATTAATGGTTTCAACTTTTCTAGAGGAAGTCCTTCCCAGAAAGCCTCCTGTAGCGAGTCAACATAAACTTAATGTACCTTAATGGCATATTTGATGTATAAGGTGTTTACCACACACGTGGTTCTGCAGTTGGTATTCAAGGAATTACATCAGAGTCTAAGCATAATATCTTGTTCCTGTTGAGTATTATAACCCCTTTTGCTGAAAACAGTACATGCACAAATGATTTCTAGCACGTAGCAAATCAATCGAAGCAATAGTTCACCTCGGGGAACGAGTCGGGTGCATGTGCAATTAATTGCCTTATCGTGAGTTTATTGATTTGGTAAGGCGATCGGTTTTAATTAACGCCATCGCTCATTTGCCGCTGATTGGATATGCATTCACCATATTAGCTCTGTGTTAGCTATAGCAGATGAACTATTGCTTTATTTGGAGTATGCTCACTTAAGAACATGATTGAACTCCCAAATATATATTTGGTCGCATAGACCAGAGGTAGTCAAACGGAGCTGTGTAAGACTAAGCTTACTTAGCTTATTTACTATTCATGCAAACATTGGCAATGGCAGGTAATGACCAGTAAAGCATTAAAGGACATTGAAGTCCCAAATTCCATGGTACCTACTTAAAAGACTGGACCAATTCAATTGGATCGATGTTTTCTGCTCTGCAGCTCTGCACAGTGTTGGCAAACGAATGAAGAAACATTTTAAGAACAGCAATTTTTAAAAATACTTTGTATTTTGAATTGTGTGACGATTACGCAAACCATCAGCAACAATATAGGAAGCCTGCAGCAACGCGATGTGTATAATTTTGTATCGTAAAAAGGGTAACAAAATACAAAAGTCGGTCGTTGAGCATATGTCGCAGGGCCTCTGCTATTACGGCTAATTGACAGTCCGCACACGCTCTGTGTTTACTACTATTTGTCACTTCCCCTCTCCTAATGATACATATTTTGCTTTTGTGTCTCTGAGGAAACTTAAATACAAGCAAATACTCTTTACATTTACGTCAGAAAATACCACATAAGCTAACATCAAATTAAAAGTTTTAATACTTGTACTTTTAATAATTAGATTGTTGTTTTATAAACGTAGGTAGCAATTCAGTCGGCTACAACAACCCTCAATAACAGCTAACCGCAAAACAAAGTTATCAATAATCATGATATCGTTAATCGCCGGAGGCGGATGGACGCCACCACTCGGGTCTCCGTATAAGTACAACAGACAGACTCATAATAAAGATATAATAATATTGCCGTCGGCGTGCTCTCCCGAGGGTGACGAATCGCTCGTCCGATTAACTCTTAAACGACAAATAGAGGAACTCTCTTCCCGCAACCCTCCAGTGAGGGGGTAAACTAAGCCACGACTTCCACTAATTATTCGGGGGAGCGGCTCCGCAAACATCGCCATCCTCTTCGCACTCTACGAGCTGATGCACATCTCCGCAAAAACTCTGAAAACCAAAATTTTCCCTTCTACCGACGGGCGGCCATATTTCTTCCCGCTCGCTCCCATTAAACACGCCGTAAACGCTTTCCTTTTTTCACGCCCTCGCTCTAATAGAAAGGCAAATTACGAGCTTACGGGCGCGGACGGGTGGCGATGTACGAAACCGCCGCCGCGGCTGAGCTATCGTGCATCCCGCTTCCGCCTGCCACTCGGTATATCTCCACACCACTCGGAAAACGGGGGAAAAACGTAAACTCTCACGTCATAATACAGTTTATACTTTCACCTCCAGAAAGAAAGCTACAATGTACACGTTTTGGAAAAAAGTGCCTTCCTGAAAACAGTCCACATTGCGATCACAACAAAATGCCGCTATAAGTATGTCACGATACTACCTCTACAATTATCGCTTCTCTTTAGCTTACGTCTCACTTGACTTGCTATTTGAAATATTCATAAACTGTTAATTAAAATATGTCGAACACTTTGTAGCTGTCAATCACATCTCAAGTTATGGATTCACTCGTGGTAACGTATAGTGGCGAATTCTATTTAATAAAGCTGCCCAAGACATGTCGCGACACACGAATATACTATATGTATATTAGGGGCTCGAAGTTTTTAATTTCATTCATCCTTATTTTATTTAAGAAATTGCTCTTGAATGCTACTTGTTAAACTTTGTTTCATAATTCTATGACTCAAGGTTAAAAAGTAAGATGGCGACCGACGCAACTTTAGTTACTTTGAAGCCTCTTATTTACTGGATGAGGTCTAAAAAGGAAAAAGTTGCTTTAAGAAACCTATGCAACGATACCACATGCCCCTCCGTGTGTTTTATAAGAAAAAAACATTCCATCTTCCGATGCGAAAAAAAATCTCTCATTATCGTTTTCAGGCTACGAAAACACGTTTAAATACCAAATTGGATGGACAGACAGACATGGCATGAAACTTTAAAGGGTTCCGTTTCGCCATTTGTCTTCGGAATCCTCAATCACCGAAAATAAAATTGAGGCCCATTTACACGGAGAGAGTCTCTTGTCTCAAAGGTGCGAGTATCGAAATAATATAAATATATAATAAATGAGGTCGGTTACGTGGCATAAAATAATCGAGAATAAAAATCGTGTGACATGCTAATACCGAAGTAACGACAGCGGTTATAAAATTTTCCCCATAATTGACAATCCCCAAGTGAGTTGTAATGTGGCAACAAAGCTGACGAGCGACTTGCGTGACGTCAACAATCCAACCAGAGTTCTTTGATAAATAACTTGTTTCAAAACATGGATAAGTGAACGACAGACGTAGCCATTACAAAGACGTCAGACTACTTAGACTTACCTAGGCCATATAACTCGCAGAACCGACAACCGCTGGAGAAAAAAGGTTCTCAATTACCCTACTCTATCCAAATTTTATCTTGGGATAGTTTCTAATCGATAAGACCACTCATTGTTTTTAAAATATTCTTACGGCAATAAAGTATTTTCATACATTCATTCATTCATACTCGAATGATGACTACGAACCGGACGACGCAGTGTAGGAAGGCCAAATATCTTTAAAGTAGGAAAGTCGATGGATGGAGGTGGCCCAAGATCGTTCGTCATGATTCGAACATTCGTTGTGAGGGTACGTCTTGCAGTGAAATTCTACAGGTGTGGATAATGAAGATAACGAACGTTCACTACAAACTTTTTTGTATTGTTATTAATTAGTATGAAAATTCTTACTAAGGTAAACATCTTAGTCAGAACTAATTAATTACAATACGAAAAAAAGTTCGCTGTACTCTTTCCTTTTTTCAACTTATAGATCCAATCAAATTA
Organism: Perizoma flavofasciatum; assembly: GCA_958496245.1. Classification (NCBI taxonomy): domain Eukaryota; kingdom Metazoa; phylum Arthropoda; class Insecta; order Lepidoptera; family Geometridae; genus Perizoma; species Perizoma flavofasciatum. The sequence continues at coordinate 10,409,899 of OY292421.1, forward strand.
TTTTCTAATATTGAAACAAGAGAAGGTATTTTGTACAACACTCATATTGTAAAATAGGAAATTTCACGTACACGTGATTTTTTTGTATACTAAGTTTCGACTCACTCCGTTTCGCAATACGAATGATCAAATTCACGATAGTTGGAACACATTAACCAGCTCTACATTGTATCCCCCACTAGTGATCACATGATCCTAAATTACGATCGAAACACTGTTGCTGACTGAAACTCCGCTCCGTAGTTCCGTAACGAGCACGTGCCGAATACACTTCTACGAATGCCAATCATTTTCGAGTTATACCCGTTCGTACAAATGCTAGTCATTTTCGAGTTATCGACTTAGCGCCAACGCGGAAATGGAAAATAATAACTTCATAGCTAGGCGGCGTAAACTACGGATATAATTTGGTCGCATTAGCCGTCATTTGTGCCTTAAATTGAAGTTATTTGATTCCTTTCCCGAAGTTTTTGTTATAAAGTTTATTGCCATTTGTATTACAACTAGTAGTTCGCCAAGAACTCAGATCTTGCGATGCAACATTTTTGTTAGATTACTGAAAGGGGGGTTAAGCCTGAGTTTAGCCGTCGCAATTTTTTTCCAACATAAGATAACATTGCCTCAGCGCGATTCAGCATAGGGAACTTTTTAACTACCGACATAGAGTTTTGTTTTTATGTATTAAAAATATAAACGATTTTACTTATTACTCAAAACTATAAAGCAACAACAACTTGAAAATTTGTTGCATTTCATTCAGAAGAAATTCGAAATAAATATAGTGCCATAAATTTTATCTTTTAATCAGTAATTCCCATAATGCAAACTCCTTGATTTTTCGTTAGGCCTCTAGATAGCCTACACGATTAAGCTCATAACCGTACTTAGTATATCGTCGGACAAACGAACATGCATACATCACTTAAACCCCCTTCAATCTTTCGTACAGTCCATTCCATCCAAAGTCTGTGAGGATGGAATGGAATGGTCTTATCGCTAATTAGCGATAAGACCGGCCACATTTTCATAGTTTGTAGTAGATACTTATTTAAGCTGAAATATAGTTTGGTGCGCAAAAAATAACCTATGTATTTTATATCTATCTACAAGATTTTCCAAGTAGACTAACTCGAATAACTAAGAAAAAAGCTAGGTAGTATTTTTCTATGCAAACTTGTACCAACAATAAATTAATATCAAAATCCTATAAACTGCCGTACTACTTATATATATTTTTTTGTAAATACATACATATTATACATAGAAAACACCCAGACCCGAGAAAAACATTTGTAGATCATACAAATATTTGTCCCGCGATGAGAATTGAACCCGCAACCTTCTGCGTCTCTGGTGGGCCTTCGCCCACTGCAAAACAATGAATTAATGCCACTGACGCGGTGGCGCATGGCGGTGACGGTGGCAATTCACTCGAACTTTGACAACATTTGTATTTTATCGCCACCGCGTTAGTTTGAATGAGCCCTAAGTATATACCTACTTATTTTGTACGAGTGTAAAACAATTATATTTTTTAAATTCATGAATCAAAACACTAAATCGTGATTCCTTATTTTATCATTATTCATTTGGAATTACAACTTCTAATTCTAACTATCCTAGTACATGTGTTGTGCATCCATTACTCCAAACCCATTCCAATCAACCCTTGTCCCTAGCTTCCGTGCCTCGTGTTCGATTTACCACGTATCTGTTACAAAAACTACTTAGTTCGCCCACCCAGAATCGAAAAAAATATAATTTATTTGTGCCAAGGGGTAGCTGTGAAAATTTAACGCGCTGCTTGAAAAAAGAGGCACCACATGACGATTATTGCTATCCTTTACTTTTCAGCGGAGTGTGAAAGTGATAGGTGAAACTTTTTTTTATGAAGAATTGGTTAGCCTGAAGGAGATTAAAAAAGTAACGGTACAACTGTTTTGCTCACAGCTTCCGCGTGTTTAGGTTTCCGCTAAAGTTTCTAGTTCACACAGCATTTGACAAAATTTTAAAATGATTGATGATTTGACTGCTATATTAAAGCTTTTGAAACTGTCATAGGTTCCAAATATAATTTTAAATGAAAAGTGATGTTTTGGAACACGTTTAAATCAAAATAACGTCTTGAGATTATCTTAATTCAGAATAGTTTTCGGAAGTGTCCTGACCTTGGTTGCGACGATGCTAACGAGGAATGACCTCCAATTAGTAAACACGAGAATAGCAAAGTAAGGCTTCTTATATTTCTCTTCAATGCTCTTCTTAGAGACAAAAACTTGTGACAATAATCAAGCAGGTAGGAAGTGAATAATCAAAAATTTAAATTTTGAGGTGGCATTCATATAAAAAGAAATGGCTAACGTAGTGCCACTGAGTGACACTTTTTGCCTGAAACAATCAAGAGTACCATACTCGGATAGCTTAATAGTCTCATTGTTGGTATAGTGACATGTTCAACAGACCACCAACTACGATACGTTGATCCAAAACGGTTTGAAGCGTCAAAGTCAAACAGACAAGTATTGATGTGACAAAGATCAAAAATTCCGGATCCAGAGGATAACGAGGTGTAGGTACATACTACGAGTATACTGGGTAAGTGAGTTCCGGGGTGCTAGTGGTAACGGTGAGTGAAGTCGCGGTAACGAGCGGGTCGAGGGTCGCGGTGCACAATGCCTCGTTTGGAGCATTGGAGGCACAATGCCGCCCCCTCGGCCCACTTCATTACGCGAGTATTGTAACAGGCAGCCACGCGCAGACCAAGACCTGCGACTTCTGTGACCCACCGCCTGCGCTGGTGGCCGACATTCCATGCGGCCCTTTGTTTCAAGTGCAAACATCCGTTACTATTTATCGACTTCAAGAAACGAAGAGGTTCTCAATTCCACCTCCGAATGTGAATTCTTCTCCAAAGAAATATCTCAGCCTTTTGTGAATTTACTCCGTTATTGGTTATTTTTATACGGATTTCACGGTTCATTTTTCGCTCATGTGTTTAAAAATCAAGTTAAATTAAAATCTCATTAAAAAAACGATTTGAAATGGTACAAAATCAAAATGTATGGAGTGCATGACGTGGGACGCTAGTTTACTTCGCATAGGACAGTTGGAAGCCGGATTTGAAATACATTTTTCGGCGCAGATAGTTATAATTCTTTTCCATTGCAAATAAGATTCAAATCAGCTTGTTCTTACAATCTCAGTAAATTCTCGTATTTTAGTTTTTTCGTTCGATTTCTATATTTATATTTATACATATTATATTTCTAAAAAGTCCTGTTAAAAAACGAAACGATTACCACTTCATATGATAGTGTAGCTAAGAGTTTAAAATAATATGCCACCAAATTATTGAGACACGCTAAATTTTTACAAAGAATATTTGGCGATATTATTTTGAAGATATCAAGCCAATATTGAAACTTCTGTTGATTTAACAATATGCTTTGACATCTCTAACCATAATATCGTGTTGGTTGTTTGCTTTATTACGTCACGCAAAGTGATGTAAGATTCATATTGTAAAAACGGGAATTTTCACATACTGCACTATCGGTGAAGGCACCGACTAATTTTCGACTCATTCCGAGAGTCTTCATCAGGGTGAGTGCTCGCGACTTCCTCCTTCCGCGTCGCGCCGTGCATAATTTTCAGCTAACTAAACTAAGTTCAAACACAATTAACCGTTACCTTCCTCATTGTTAAGATAAACAGCATTTTCAATAAAAGTTATTGCTAGTACTAATTTATAGAATTAAAGCTATCACTCATTATTAACCGATTTGTAAATCTTTCCATTAAACCATTATCTATTGAACCATCGAATATAAAGCTAATAATAGCGGAGATAATATCAAATTGAGTGGGTAGTGTGAGTAGAATGGCAAAGCGCGCGATTGAGTGGATCACAATAGGCGTAGGAGTAAAATCAACAAGGCAGCCGTACCGACGCGCGCCGGTCCGCGCCCGCGCGCTACTCACAATGCCAGCCTCACAATGGAGGGTTAATTGTGCGTCGAAAGCCCAGATACCGTATTGTTACCTACACCAAGAACAAGCCACTATCCTCACCTATCCAAGCCATAGCCAACATTGACGGCGCGAATAGGTGTGGTGTGCTCCTTAAGTGTAACGAGTGCGAGTCAGCTCCCGCACAATCAAACTTTCCAAATGCGACTAGGCTCGGCCTCGACACCTTTAATCGACGCGTAAAATTAACTCTACTAGGCGATTTGTGCGGTCAAACCTTACATTATAAGCATCTCCGATTGGACGTCAACGAGCCGTGAGATGAATGATGATTACTCTCTATGAGAATCCCGAAAACGGCTGATGTCCATGATTACGTAATCAATCTCCGTCGAGCTGCGCCCCGTCAGCCTTTCATCGAGCGCGAGCGCATCACTCTCCTCCGTATTCAATAGCTTTTACACCTTTTTTGTAATTATTTAACGTTGCTTATTATGTTTTAGGCGTTAATGGCTGTTAAATGACCACCCTCTTGATGGCTCATCCTACTCGAACTCATTTTCAAAAATATGCCCCGATCTTTGTGCTCAAATTGGCTTTTAAATTGCTCAGTTGTAAATTTTCTGAGGGTCTTTTTACGATGTCGGGCAGCGTCTGACGGATGAATGCGTGATATGACAGTACATTCGCGAGGCCTGCCTACCAGGCGAGGCTGGTACGTACAGTTGCGCAAACGCACGGTAGCTGGCTGACAGTCGTCGGCTGGCATCGCGAAATGCGTGGGTGCCACATTGTGCGCACATCTCATTTTCTCGCATTCATCTCACAATAACCAGTAGCTAATCCATTCAACATTAATCATTTAAGATTGCTATAAATGTTAGTATTTATCAGGTTCTACGGTAGCCATATTTAACGATCATAAATTAATATCTTGATAATTCTTGCATTGTCATTTTGAATGGAATTAATAATATGTATAAGCTATACCTACCATTTGTGATTCAGGTGAAGGTTAAAATAACGTTTATTTTTGACGATGTTTCAAATTATTCCGAACGTCCTATTTCTGCATGCCAATTAAGACAGCCTTTAACTTGGTATGATGAACATAATTGCGTTTTATTGCAGCACGTCAGCAGCTTGATCGAATTATCGGGCAATCGCACCGCGCTTCCCACTCTGTCTGCCCCAAAGTCAAGTGGCCGTCGCTAACGAATTTATGAAAAAACAATAGCTAAGAACGTCATACAGAGCTTCAATGATCGAAACATCGGGTAACGGTTTTTAAAAGGAACTCGAGTTCGAAGAATGTATGTAATGTGGTTCTTTTAGATACCGTTTCTTGACATTTCGATGATCAAAATTCTGTATGATTAGCGACTCGTTTCTGCTGTGACCACTTATCTAGAGACTTTGTCCGATGCCCGTGTGCACCTCAGTACACGAACTGCAATCATCACCAACTTACAATTAATACTGATAAGCTCGGTGCAACGGACGTTTGAATTAAATGATAATTTTGCACATTAAAAACAAAAGCTTACGGCTGGTTTTTCATTAGTCAGGTAACACAGGAAATATCTTATTCGCAAAATGAAATAATAAATAACAACTTAGGGCCTTACTCATAAACATTTTTAAACAGTTGATTTAATATACACTGGTTTTACTCTTTTTGATATGTATGGTGTGATTTTCAAATTCATCAGTAGTAAACGAATCATTGTTTAGCTAAACAACTGTTTAAAAATATTTAAGAGTAAGGCCGTTAGATGGTAAAACAGCTAACGGGATATTTACCATGATTTGTGAGCTTGGACGTTTGCCGATTTTTCAGCCGCATGTACTATAACCACAAGAGGAACTGTCTTTGCGGGTGGATGTTAGTGACAGACGAATCGATCTACCCTCTTTCTCATTTTTTTATTGCAAACGATACCAATACCACTAGTTTCACTGTCACATTCAAGTTATCTCTGTCCTGACACACAACACTAATGGTATCTGGAAACGTTCAAACTCACAAACCATGGTAAATATCCCATTTTTAGTAAAAAAAAATGTTCTTATCCATAATAGTATAAAAAAAAATTCAATAGTTTCAAAGTTGATTTTGATATTTATTATATTAAATGCCAGCAGGTAATCTTTAATTTTACCAAAGGTGTGTCAGGACGTGTCAAACTGAAATGTGTATTAATGCGAATAACACGTAGCCACGAAAATTTCAATTAACTTTAATGCACATTTCGCCCCCTTTCCCCACCATGCTCATGGTATGCACTCGATTTATTAATACCGATACGGATAAGCCGCGCTGTTCGCCTGACTTCGCACTTGTTTTATCGCTGCCGGTGCACTTTATACCCCGAAATATAATTATGATGACTACAAAATACATTAATATAACTTTGAAAGCATTTCGATCTCAATTTGATATGACTTTATAAATACTAACAGTAACAAAGAAAAACAATGTCTGATCCATTAAAAATTCTAACGCAACGATATGGTCACTTGCGTCAAAGTGATGTTCAGTGTTGTCAAAGTGGCGTGGAGTGTTGTTACTCCATAAAAATTGAGCAGTATTTTGGAAAAATCACGTTTCCATTCAATACAAGAGACAACTTAAATACATTATTTTTTTCATTTACATAAGTTCAAGTCAAGTAAGACTTTTGTTACAAAAAAGAGAAAGTTTGGACGGCTAAAGCGATTTGGATGAAATTCGGAACAGCAATAGTTCGCGACCTAAAATAACACAGGTTACTTTCTACCCGGGTACCACGAAGGCAAAGGCGTCGGCAGAAACCAGTTCTACATAAATAAAAAATAAAGCGTAAATCAATGTGAAATAGGAAAGCCCAAATCATAATTAAAAGAGTTTTGTTTGTTCTTTTAGAGGTCTTATTCGAATTTTACTCTTTTATTGCACCTACTGGCACCTGTTGGTAGCATTTCTCGTGTTAAAAAGGGTGCCTTCTACTCATAATGATAATCATTGCCTACAATAACTGTCAAAACGGCACTAAATATTGTTTGTAAATGCCATAACTTTTGTATTTTTTGTAACGGTCCACACCTTTGGAGTGAAGTCAACGGACAAAGAAGCGTATTGGAGCTGATCAAAGGGCCAGGTGCTAAAGGTTAACACGAGTTTTATATTATTGGTAATGTTTGTGCAGGTTTTTAATATTCAAACAAGCAATCATTTTGATCACTGACAAGCCGTTTCCAGATCGTTTTCTTCGACCTACAATTATTATGAAGCCAACTCAAAGACAAATCAACAATTTGCAACATTGGAAATAAACACCGGTAAGTATTCTAAGAATATTTAATTATGGTTGATTCTATGAATATTACAAAGCTTTTTTTCCGTTGAGTTAGATAAATTATCAAGGAATAAGTTACTTGTCTAATTTCCAAACTTTATTTAGTCATAAAAAACATTATGTTCCATTTACTCTTTAATTCTTTGTGCTGATCACGATACCCGACATTGACAGGTAATTGTGGAGGTATTAAAAACCGATAAAACCATTTATCCGGGACAGCCATCGCTCAAAATTACGGATATGGATAATTTACTCCGACGTGTCCCAGAATGGATATCCTCTGATATTAAATTATACCGTTAGTGTTAAGTATAAATGCACTTTTGGAGATAAGAACATTTTAAATTTTATGACTTTGATAGCAATAAAATAATAATAATAAAAAATTAATAATTCTAGGCATCGAAAAAGTATTTAAATAAATTAAACATATTTAGAAACTTAATGAGGACTAATTGTTTGATTCATTCTTGGTTATGATAAAGGTTTTTTACCATAAAAAATGATAAAAATAACACCAGAATAACGAGACGTCCCTACTTATTTATCGACGTTATTTGTTATGGATTCACTGCTGACTTATGACATCCATCAAGACAACCGCTTACCAATATCGCAATAACGTTGTTAAGTTAAAAACCTCTCATAAAAAGGCAAGGTTATGACTTAGCACTCAAATATTTCGGATGGTTTCATTGTCAAGAGGGTCCAACACATAAATCGCCTTCCAGTTAGGTCCTCTAACAAAGTTCACTCGGCAGTAAACGGTATGATTGTAAATCAAAATGAATGAATAAAAAAAACTGATGAGCTTGACATTTCCCGCGTAAGCCACGCAACTGCAGTAGTGTGTATCGAATATACTTTTAGGCGTATCGATGAAAATAATTCAATGTCTGTAAGTATATGTAAGTATAAATAAGATATTTCTTGTCTCTCGTCAATAAAAGACTTGTGTCTATTGCAATGATGAAGTAGTAATATTCCACCCAGAGTTATAAATACGCCTAGAGATAATTATGATGCCACTAGAAAGATATTATAGCGCAATATATATCAAAGGAATATATTGTGTTAAAATACCTAAATTGTCATAGAATATTAAATCGACAATATAGTGGGAAAAAAAATCCGTTTTGTATTAGTGTTCCAATACGACCTGTCACTTGGAATGCTAACTTTCTACGCTAAACGGGAGCATGTGCCAAATATACTTGAATTCGAAAATGGTTCTGAGTATAAGCGTCATGTCAGGTCTACGTACTGAGTATAAATTTAAGAACGCCCTGTCCATCATGCTGAGTACAACAGTCGTAAGCATGTTTTTATTTTTTTACTACTTGCTCTTTTTATGTAACATGGTTTATCCTGACCTAACATTCTTCTAGTTTGAATTGGATCCTACGATACTCAAAACCAGCTATTTAAACTAAGAATAAAAATGGCTCGTGCAAGATCATTCTCAAAATTATATATGGGCCATGTTTTAATTTGTAAGTAAATCTGATGTCCTTGTTTTCAAATTATGATAAAGTGCTGCAGTCGAAAATAAAATGTCCCTAAATAAATTAATAGATAAAACATTGTAAAGCAATTTAAAAACACGCTCCGACACCCTCCCTAGATCAAATTTGTCCCCGATATCCCGTTTTGATTAGACGGGTAGATTTATCTCTTGTTTAGACATCAAATGGTCCGATTACAAATTTTGATACTTTTGAAAAAAAGACAAAATGGTATGGTTTAAAGAATATTAATTGCTCACTTTGCTCCATTCTTTATAATTAAGTTCCGTCTTAGATTATTATTATTTTATTTACAACTACTATAAATTATTAGTTTGCTGCTTATTAGACATTTTATGGCTCAGTTATTTTTACAAAATTGCAAATACCTAACATTACTCTCGTTGAATGCGTGCATTGAGTTTTTCTTTTGGCTTAATGAGTAGCCATGTAAATACAGTATGCCAATAACTGTGAAAAAAAACGTTAAAAATACGCTTTTTCATAACTATTCTAAGAGATCTTATTAAGTATCAAAATAAGTCAATCTCATCATAAAAATACGCAACGGGTGTAACAATAGGAATCTTCCCCCGAGATTGAAACGCTTTGGACGAGTTCCGACTAGTGATTTAGACTAACTACAGTTATGTTGCAAGGGACCCACCCCTGCAGATAACATATGACACGGCCCTAATACGAAGATTATGCTCATTTCATGCCATCCATGCACTTGTTCCGGGGCGCAGTTTTATCGTAACTAGATATCCATCAAGTAAAACACCTACCACATCCTTTCAAACCTGTTCGGTATTAAAATAAAGTATTTTATCGCAACCTATAACTTTACTCAGGTAATAAATACTGCCGATATTGAATAAAAATATCGTCGTAAACAATATTATTATAGTAGGCTGTAAATAGCAAGATTTTCGATAACGACTGTGAGAATGAATCATTAAAATTAGGGAGACTCAACATCTAAAAATAAATGTATTTCCTACTTTTAAACTAAAAATGTAGGCTCACAAAAAAAGGTTCTAATCTTATTTTATCTTATTTTGGTAGAAAGTGAAAAAACAATTATTATTTCGTTGAAGAAAGAAAAATCTCAAGAGCTTTGTCGCTCTCTATGCATCGAGCTGAGAGTCCTTACTAAGGGGTGCCTCTCGTACACAATGCCAATTTTCCGCTCACCGCCACCGACTACGCAATTATTTAGATAAACCTCTCGGCGTGACTATAAAAACATCTTTCCCTCTCCTGACAGCGCTGTTTGTTGTCTTTGGGGCTTCGTGAATTTATAGCCCGACATTACACCGACGGTTGCGAAAAAATGTACTTTTAATTTATCTCGTTAAAGGGTTGAAGGACGGCCGGGTTCGCGAAGTAATTATTCCGAAATTGGCCACTTTAGCTGATGAATCCATTCCACGGACCCTCGTTGGGGTCGATCATGGAGTGAATTAATTTGTTTTTGAATCCGATCTCAGCGGAGTGAAAGATTACATTATGTTGATGAGCAACGCAGTTAATTAGAGCTTTATTTAATTTTCTTTAAGGCAACATTTTTACTAAGATAATGTTTAAATTATTTAACTTGTATCAACGCGTTTAGGTAGCAGACTTAAACAACATTTAAAGCAATAGTAATGCCAATAGTTACAAGTTAACCAAAAATATAAAAAAATCGTTGCTTGATATTTATATATTTTTTTTTGCCACAATATAAAAAATATTGTTTGTATTTTATCATTTTAATGCCATCCACGACCACGCTCAACAGTAGTAAGATCTTACGACGGTTTTCATGAGACCTTACGGTCAACACTGTCTTGACGAGCCCACTTGTTCCCCTGCTTTGTTTCCATTTCCCCATTTGGAGGTAAATGGAAACAAAAAGTTCGTTCTGGCTCTCTGTTAGGGACGGCGAACATAGACCTTTTTCGATTTTAAAAATGTTTCATCTGTCCCCCCGTCACTAAAATATCAAAATGTTTATTCTCATTTATCTCCCCATAAAAATAACATTTAGTGTAGCACAAAAAGCTGTATAAGGACGCGTTTGAATCTAATTTGCTTGAGAAGTTTGTTGTAAAAATGCAACTTCTTATTTCTATTACATTACATTTTATTTTAGGATTGGTTTAGTTTATTTGTCTTGTGCTGTCCCTGCTAACAACAAGATAAAGTTAAGAACCACTGCCTTAAGGAGGCAGAGCAGGGGTCATATAAGAATAATTCATTTGCGCGCATCCTTACACCCATATTCTTATAGGTGTATGATAATACTAAAATTAAATCATACCTCCCAGTCTTGGTGATGATCATTTCCGTGCCGAGGTCATGGAACTTGTCCCAGAGCTCCTTCGTCTCCAACTGACAGTCCACGGACAACAGCTCCTCGCAGTTGCAAGAAGTGGTCGGCGGCGGCGGTCGCGCTGGTGACGGCGTATCGCGTTCACCTAGATCTGTGACAATGATGATGGTGAGCACAGGAAGAACGATACAAATCTTTGGCAGGAACTTGAATTTGATTCTTCACATTGGCTCGCTGTGAGTCTTGGCATCAAATTAACGATTGGATTTTACAACTTTGTCAGTTGCAACTCGTAGGGATGGAAACGGCTTGTTTTTTCTTGAATGCAAATCTGAGAAGCACCCCTTGGACCCCTTACATCCCTTGGTGGATGTAACTCAGATTCCCGGAGCCTCAGGCTTCAAAACAATTTCAAACATAGAGTATGCCCATTTTACTGATTGCTGATGTTTTGTTATGTTCTTTTGTGTCGGATATAACAATAATATATCGAAAACCTGTTTAGACAAACCTAACAGGTTTAAAACACTTGACTAACTATTTTACTCAGTTTGTGTAATAAATAAATCTATCTTACTAAACTTTCATTTGTTTATTGCTATGAGAACGCACTCAATACAGTGTCATATAATTATGCCACTTCTAATCTATAGCAAATCTACGACTGTATCATAGATTTCTTCACGCACTATGTCAAAAACATTAACAAACTGTGGGAAAATTATAATGTTTCTTTATGAAATCTTGTTTATTATGTTAATAACAGTTTATAATCACAGATCAATTTACTTTTTGCAACACAATGGATGAAATAACGGGGGCTTGGCTGTCTTGGACAATGGTTTGGAATTAACACTTTAGTACCTAGCAGCTGATTGTGTTTGATGTTAAAACAATTGAATGGCAAATAAGATCTCTAATAAAACAGCAGTAAGTAGAAACAAGGGAGAAAAATTTACAAATGTTTAATTTATCTTTGCTTAGTTGTTTTTTTTAAGTGTTGATATTTTATAATCTTGGGAATTTATCTTGTTTAGGATTAATATAATTATGATAAAATAAAGGCAGAGGTTTTCTACCACCTTCAGAGTACTTTTCATATGTCCACATTTAATTCTTAATCAGGCACTTGCATACTAACCCTGCTTCTGAGTTAGTGTGCTACAGGAAATGACATAGTGATACTAGAAGACCGGGCTCAGTGGCTTGCGATGGGTGCCACATATCTCCATAGACTGCGATCGGTTGACGATGATTCTAATCTGAATAGGGTTAAACACCTGTGTACTGATGCAGGAGCGATGACTTTCTACCGCAAATGGCATGGGGATAGCCGAAGACTGAACTTAGTGGCTTGCGATGGGGAAAACGTACCTCCATAGACTGCCAAAGAGTTACCATGCTACTAACCTGAAGAGGGTGTAGGTGAGGGTATCGCGTGGTCTGAGGCATCTCGCTCGCCGTCCGAGCACTGTTCCACGTCAACTTCGACATCCTCTTCGGGTGCTGGAGACCGGCAACTAGAGCCAGGCGAGCTGAGTGACGCGGGGGAACTTTGTCTGGACACCGACCCTGAGGAACGGTATGATTAGAATCATTGTTTACACTACATACCAGATGCACTCATGCTAAAACAATAATAAAGGCATGATTCCACCAAAGTGTTGAAAATTTTTTTTTAACTAAACCTCTTCTCCAAACACATTCAAGGTGTCCCTGTAGGTAAATATTTTTAACGACTTTTAAATTTGACTTGTTGAAGAAAATTAAGGTGAAAATCCACTGTTTTCGACAAACTAAAATCAAGATAAGATACATAACCCGACATTATGATCAAACGTCTTGTTTGTTTAACACTATTGCCTTCGGACAGGTATAAAGTCCATAAAGTCGCTGATTTACGAGTTTACATGCAAACAATTCCAAATTATTTTACTGTAACATTTTTTTAGTTCGACTGTTTTCGAACTTTTAGTAATAATATACATATATTGGGACACCCTATATACCGACTCCTTACATCGTCGTGTCGTCTCGGTCGCTGGTGAAAAGCGTACAACCGGTCGTGATCCTTATAAACGGTGGGCCATTCCTATTTGTGGTTTACCCTTTCTTTTATCAAATTAAAGTTTCAAAGGTTTGCTGGAAGAAAACTCTAGTTAGATTTAAGCTCACCTTTGTACGTACATGTCCTTTTTTGTAAGTTTTGCTTCTGTATTCTCAAATTAACATAAAAGTGAGTGCAAACCACGTTAACTTATAAACGTGGAAGTTGTGTTTGTTTGCCTTCAACTTGTCACTCTAAATATAAGGCAGCACAGTACTTACTTACTACTCCTGTGTAGTGGCACTGTGCTGATGTGTATCACAAAACAACAACTGTGCAATTATTTTTTCTATTGCTCTCTAGCCATAGAAGAGATATAACAGCACTATTTTGATGCTTCTATCTATTAATAATATTGATATAATGATGGGCATTTTCACACAGCATCATCTAGCCCCAAAGTAAGCAGAGCTTGTGTTAGGGGAACTACATGACTGATATACTACTTATATATCCTTTTTTTTTTTAATACATACATAGTATGCATAGAAAATACCCAGACCCGAGACAAATATTTGCAGATCATACAAACATTAATCCTGCGGCGGGAACCCGCAACCTTCGGCGTCTCAAGCGGGCTTTCAACCACTGCGCCACAGAGGTCTAAAGAAAACACGCTCGTGACTTTAATTGCCACGTCAGACATCCTCATTAGTATGAGGATGTCCCATGATGAGGATAACAAGTAGGGGTAGTCAGAGTCACGTCCATACATTAATAGGCATATAGCAATCCCATTGCAACTGATTGGAACACTAACCAATGACACATGCCTTCGAATTTTTAGTTCGATGTTTTCCGTCACCGTTTAAAACACGTGTTATTGTGCATATATATTTTTCAAATTGAAAAATCCATTGGTGCACGACCCGGTTTGAACTAACAATCTTCGGATCGGAAGTTAGGGTACCGCATTACGCCAACACGGCTTCCGTTTTTTCCATCTGATATCCCACTACCTTATCCTATCCTACTAAAATTATAAACGTGAAAGTTTGTGAGGATGGATGTTTGTTACTCTTTCTTCGGATTTTAATGAAACTTTACAGTAATTTAGATCATACATCAGAATAACACATAGGCTACTTTTTATCCGGGTACCGCGCGGGCGAAGCCGTGGGCAGAAGCTAGTTACAGATATGTCACTCCGATACATTGTTAATATGTAACACACGTGCAAGATTGTGACAGCACTCCATTTGACTGGCAAAATGCTGAAGAACAAGATTATACATTATGTAGCTTGATAGAAACGATATACATTCAAATGTTTCAGCAAACATGCAGACAGCTATTTTTCGTGAAATATTAAATCTAGAGCCAGCATGATAAAGCTCACTTTTCTTTGAAAGCTGCTTTAGAGTGACAGAGGCCTGGCACAGCTATAAAACTCGTGTAAAATTATTATTAGTTGTAAGTTGCGTGTCCCAACGAGTGGCCGGGTGTCAAATGTGTTCGGTTCCACACAATTAATCTGAAATAACGAACTGACCCGTAACTCGATGCCTGCGCATGAGTCGACCACGCCAATTAGCATAAAACTCTTTCATGATTTGAGAAATGAGAGAGACTAAAGTTGAAGGATTCTTACGCGTACTGTGGTGTTCATTTTTCGTTTGAAATCCTAGACTTGGCGCAGTGGGCGCGGAGGCTCGCCTAAGACGCAAAAAGTTGCGGTTTCGATTCCCGCCGCGGGATAAATGTTTGTATCTGCAAATATTGGTCTTGGGGTCTGGGTGTTGTATTTACAAAAAAAGTATGTAAGTAGTATATCAGTCATGTAATTCCCATAACACAAGATCTGTTTACTTTGGGGCATTGTGATGCTGTGTGAAAATGTCCAGCATTATTATTATACTACCTAACCTAAAAATTAGATAAATTATCAGTTACTGCAGGTTACCTACAAGAAGATAGCTTTGTTTCTGAATGAATAGTTTTTCCTAAATTCAATTCAATTTACTATATTGCGATGTAATACATTACAAGAAAAACAACATTATGTTAGCTCAAATATAAGATAAAAAATACCTATTGAGTATCTAATCTAAATCATAAAAAATGACAGAAAATTTTATCTGCTTTGAGTATGAGAGAAATTTGAGTTTTTAAACGAAATTTTATAATTTATTTTAATTAAAAACGAGATATTTAACATGATTGTGAGTTTGAAGGTTTCCCAATATTTAAGCACGCAATTATATATTATTAAATAATTAAGCGGATAGGTAGTTTATCTAAAAAAATATATACATTACTGATAAATTTATAGATTATTATATTTTGTAAACTACACTGAAAACTTTAGTAAACAGAAAATGGTTTCTAACTTTTACTATTCAAATATATTGGCTTATTAAAAGACACATAGAATATATTTTTTATGTTATGCTTATGTCACAAGCCAATAAAATTTGAGTCAGCAAGAATTGAATTTAGATTAATGCGTTTGTTCTACTAGCCTCTGCTTCGCCCGTGTTGTACTCGAATTAAAAATGTTGATGATGTGTTATTCTATTTAAAATGTGTTAAAAATTGTAGCACACTTACCGCCAATCACTACAAATTGGGTTGACTGGTAGAAAATGCTTTAGCATTAAGTCCGCCTATTGTTCACTTTTAATAAATGTGCAATAAAGAGTTAATACATATATATAAATAAATATGTTCTAGTTCATTAACTATACCTGTTTCAAATTTCATTTATATCGGTTCAGCCGCTACGAACATATTTAGAAACAAACATCTGAGCATTCAAACTTTCACATTTATAATATTAGTGGGCCATACCTATCTAATGGAATTAAATGGAAAATTGAGATATCTAAAACAAAATCTAATAAACACGATATAACACGAGTTCCCCATTATGGACATATTCAGATATATACATACATCCATCATAGGCAAATCTAAACATAACATTCGGCACATGCCCGCGTTTTGCAAGTTACTTAGCATTCCACGTGATAGATTGGAAGCTCACCGCCGCTTATTGGAACACTAACTGATGTCACGTGTCTTTGAATTATAGATTCTAAGTCATGCCGATTTTCTTACGATGTTTTCCTTTACTGCTCTGAGAATATGCTAATGCGTACATAAATCAAGATACCTAAATTAATAAAACAAGTCAGTCAAAGGCACTATAAAGATTGTTACTCTGTCAATAATTCAAATAACTTTTACGCCTCCAGAGACAAGTGCCTCCAGGTAGGCAGTGTACGAAATTATCGACAACTAAATCTACACAGCTAAAATGGTATCAAAAAGATTTCACAAAGATTTTGTGATAACGGGATAGTCAATAAACTGAAATAAGATTTGGATGAAGCCTAACCTGTGCACAGCGTTATATTGAAATTGAAATTGAAATTTATTGTGATTTACAAACATTACAGTTACATGATTATTGTTTCTTGTCAATTAAAATGCCGCGCTTTCATAGTAAAGTGTGTAGGCCATTTATGAAAAAATCTACCCAGTAGGTATACCGAAACGTTATTAACTATAACGTCACTAGATATTCAAAGTGACAGAATAGTCATAAACTGTAAAGTTTTAGATTGGGCGTGACCTGTGGCTTAGATTGTTACCTTTTATAATAATTAAAAAATCCGTAGGCCATCAACAAAACAGCTGCACATTCCAAAAATACTAAAACTAACTACAACTGTCAATGAGAAGTCAGAATAAGAGGGTAGTCAATAATGATAAGATTTGTATTAGGCCTAACCTGTGTGAAGCGGGGAGCGCGCGGCGGGGCTGCGTCGCTCGACCGCACTCCTCGCCATGATGGCCGCGATCGAGAAGTCCGTAGCCCTCGTCTTGCCCTCTTCAGCCACCATCCTTTCTCCTCCCGGCCTCCAGCACTCCGCGCTTTCCACATCCATCAAACACCTCGCAGCGAGTACCCCTGTCAGGCTATAAACCATCTCACCGGTACCGTCCGAACCATTATTTACAAAAATTATCCGAGATATTTATTTGCATGGTTATAAAAATCGGTTTTATTTTGTGACACTATAATTATTGCACTTTTATTGTTATTATTTGTCAATAAATGGTTATGCGCGTGTTATCGGTACGTTTTTGAGTGAAGCGGGTGCGGCTCGGCGTCTGAGCACGGACTGACGCGCGGGAGCGGTGAGGCGAGCGGGCGGGGCGCCGGCGAGGCCGCCTCCCTAGCACGACCACTGGCTGCTCTACCGCTAGCTGCTGAGGTGCTACCCCCTCCCCAGGGGTTCCCCTACTACCCCCTTTGCTGCGCTTTTCAATAACAATAAAATTACTGATGCTATTCATTTCACCTTCAATAACAAACATTTAAGTTTTTTAAATAAATCTCATCTTGCTTGAATAAATATAAACGCAGTAAAGCTTTTTTCCACTACTCCTACGTCAGGTCATGTTCATGAATGTTCACAAAATATAAAAATATGACTTATAGTAAAACTGAATGAATCTAGTAATGGATTTTACCAATTTTGGAAAGCAATCGTGCGCGCATTCCTGTCCGCACCGCCCATTAATAACAGTAGATTAGAGGGAGACGACGTTAGTTTGATCTGCTCGTATACTTACTCAAATGCTCATGCATAAGGGTGCACTTTCTTTTCCCGTATAAATTACCTACAAGAATATCATACATGCCCCAAGCGCCTTGGTAAAGTCAAGTAAAAAAAATGATGACTATAATGAAAATGTATGACATCGGATGAACCGTAGCAAATTTAACAAATAAACAAATACACTCACGACTTTATGTACATCCTCAGATACATACTAAGTGCATAAATATTTGAGGAAACCAAATAGCGGGTAGTCAGAGGCATATCCAAACATTACATTTGGCACATGCCCGCGTTTTGTTAGTAGGTAGTTAGCATTCCACGTAACAGGTTCCAAGGCCATCTCCTTCTAATCTGTTATCCTACTACTATTATGAACGCGAAAGTTTGTGAGGATGAATGTTTGTTACTCTTTCACGCAAAACTAGGTACCCAACGGATTTTAAACTTTACAGTTATATAGCTTATACATCAGAATAACACAGGCTACTTTTTATCCTGGTGCCACGCGGGCGAAGCTAGTTATTAATATTTTGATATTACTTTTAAAATTGTTTAGAACTCATTTTCATACTAGGTAGGTATACCTACTAATATTTATAAATGTGCTAATATTTTTTGTAACGGCTAAAGGTATAACCTATACATGGTGTGTGTCTACGCCAAATAATTTACAACCTCAGTTTGTAAAATTCGTGGATAATCTTTGGTTTATATGGTTGTAGTGCCCAGCTGGGGGGCGCAAACATTCCAGAGTGTCTAGCTTCGCGCCCAAACACAACAGAGATTTAATAATATATTCAGCTTTAGTGTCTACGCCAAATAATTTACAACCTCAGTTTGTAAAAATCGTATATAATCTTTGGTTTAAATGGTTGTAGCGCCCAGCTGGGGACACAAAGATTCCAGAGCTTCTAGCTTTGCAACCAAACACAACTAATAATTAATTCAGCTTTAAGCAAAATTTGAAAACACAAAGCGGCCGTCAGTCTAGTCGTGGTATTCATGTAATAGTTATAAGCCGTGAATTATTACCTCCTTACGCGACCGTGTTACTGCAAAGCACTCTACCAAGCCCTACATAGGGGAACAAAACATGCATCTACCCTCCTTTACGCATAAGTACATAAAGTTCTCGAACACTCGCATTATTCGCGAAAATATGAAAAATACTGCGTACTTAAACGGCTATAACTCTCACGGTGAAGCATTAAGAGGCATTATGAGGCACTCAGATGTTTTTCAATTTGCCGGAATAGCGTCTGTGAAGCTCGTCTTTATAGCAATACCTAAGTTGAATATTGGCCGGGGTTGTGGCTGAATGTTTTCGTATGTTAGTGGGCTTTCTAAAAGTTTTATGGTATCGGCTTCTATATATAACAATCAAGCTTCTGCCCCTGGCTTCATTTACGCGATACTCAGATAAGAAGAAATACTTACCTATCGATGTTATTCAAGCTCGTAATTGATATTAGGTATTCAAAATTTCAACGCAATCGGTTCAGCCTTTATGAAGTTTTTTGTAACAACCACCCAAACATCTTAACATCTAAAAGTACTTATAGGTACTTTTTCATTTATAGTTATCAGTAGAAGCATTCGTATTTATAGTACCTATTAGTCCTATTGCTGTAGATAGGATATTTTTTTTTATAAACAAAACAACCAACTGGCATATTATGAATACTATTGTTTAATAGTTTCAATGTTATTACATAAATAAGTAAATAATGCTGGACATTTTCCACACAGCTAGCCCCAAACCACAGCCCAAACTAAGCAGAGCTTCTGTTATAGGGACTACGTGATTGATATAGATAGAGAGAAAATATTTTATTGCACACCAAATAACACATCAGCTTAGTTAAGTACTACAAACAACAATGTTGTAGCTTGTATTATAGGAACTTCATGACTGATATACTATTTATATACTTTTTTATGTAAATACATACATATTATACATAGAAAATACCTAGACCCGAGACAAATATTTGCAGATCATGCAAACATTTGTTCCGCGGTGGGAATCGAACTCGCAACCTTCTGCGTCTCATGCGGGCCTTCGCCCAGTGCTCCACAGAGATCGCCACAGAAGAGATAAGTAGTATATATGTACTAAGCAATACTAAAGGATATAAAACTTAGTAATTAATGACTCTCCGCCTTGGCGTAGTTATTTCAGAAAAGCTACGATGATTTTACAAAAGAAATGATTTTTTTTATATCGTTTCGCCCTTCTAAATTCTAATTTGTATTATAATATAATATACCTACTCATGTACCTACTTTATCCAAAAGCATTTGAGGTACGATGTAAACACGCCAAGCTAATCCTTCAAAAGCAGTCACAACTGGCTATGAAAGCCTTGTCGGAACTCATATTTCATTATTAAAATCGACGCAACTGACAAGCCAATAAAAATAGGAAATACTGGAAGAATGGACGTGCAGAGCCGAGTACAATACACGAGCCGTTTTGTGTGGGTACTGCGTAAAGTAAAACTGTGGCCACACGCTCTCGGCGCTCATTTTTTTCGTTTTAAAAATCGCCCGTCGCATGCTCATTGAGCCTTCGAAATGCCAACCAAATATTTGTTTAGAACTGAACCCACACATGGCTGCAAGGCCACACAGGAAGCCACATTAGCCACAGCCATATTGTGCAACATTAGAAAGTGTCACAAAGTTATTAGTTTTCGCATAAAAAAATAACTCAATCAACGAAACATCGGCCACACCGGCGTGAAATTACATGTTCAAGCGACGAGTGCTCTGAAATCGATTTGTTACTTTATTATAGAACGTCGTAGCTTTAACACGATAGAGACATATTTCAATAACTAATAATTACTTACTAGGTAGGTATACACCAAGAGGCTACTCATCCCCTAATAAACACACCTATAATTCGCTACTGTGTTTACATTGCGACTTAAAAATATCACTGTTCATAACGACAAACTGAAGTCATAAAATGCCATAAAAAATATTGCACACATCACACATTTTGAATATTTTAATAAATAAGTGAAAATAAAAAAATGTATGCGAGTTGAAGTAGATGAGGTACCCATGTATACAAACTGATGGCACTGATACAGAAAGTTTCACTTCAACTAAGGTCACATTAGACTGACGCATAAAAAGATACGCATTCGAGCGTTATTATGGCTTCTACCGTGTTGTACAAAATCTTAGGTTATGATAGCTCAGGGATGAGCGAAGTTGCGTAGGGATGCGTGGAAACCCAGCAGTGGATAGCTTCATTTTATTATAGCTTTCCTCTTCTTAGCTCTAGTCGAAAAGGGTTCAACGAAGCTGTATTTTGGTATAGTAAGCGATAATTGGAAGTGTTGTGAGCAAGGGATGTATGCATGTTTTTCAAGCTGCGCCCCGCTACCACACTAATCGCTTAGCCCCCTCGCGCAGCTAACCCACTCCACTACACCACTGAGATTTGGTACAAATGCACACATTATTTTATAGCTCACCTAAATTCAGTCTTTTCAATTGGCTACATCACACATCTCTGTAGTCTAATCAACGAAACATTTAAAAAATTCGGAAAATGACTCGTGTAGTATAGATATAGATCACTTATTTTATCGGTAGAGGAATTATTCCGAGGTAAGTACTCCATACAAAAAAATATCCTCGTTGATTTGACTACTTTAAAAAGCACCCAACTATACGATTAACGATTACAAAAACACAGTATTATTCGAAATAGTCGCTATGTTAGTGTGATAGAGCTTATTTTCCATCGAAGATTGATTTAAAGTGCCACAGGCCTAAGCGAGGTGAGGAGCAACAAATCGCGCGCATTTTAAATGACAAATGTAAGCTGCGCGCGCGCGGTGTCGGGTTGCGCCCACCCGCGTTCAGGATTAGTTTCAGCTTACTTCCCTACTCCCTACGCCCTGAGACACGGAAATAGTTTGCCCTCTGCCCCTACTCTCTTTCAATACCTACGAGAGCTGCAGCACCCCGTTTATTTTTAAAAGTAAGTATGCTACTATCTACAAAACTTGGAGAAAAAGAGGATAATTAATTGTCATGTTTGTATTGTTGTTCAAGTTTTTAGAACTTTTTTTAAATTTTACCTTTTGAGATGCTTTAGTTACTTCTTGTTTTGTTCTTGATAAGAGAAAGCATTTATTTTGCGTGTTCTTTGGTAAATAATGAGAGTACCTCTGCGATTAGCTATGCTATTGCCGCAGCAGTACGACATTGTATAAGGCATCGCAGCAAAGCCGCAGCTTGAAGCTCGCTGGGCCCTCTAGCCTCATGGGTGCACAATGCTCTCACCTCTCTCGCAGTAAACCTATTCACTAAACTCACTTGAGAGTAAATATTAAAACTTTTATCGAGGCTGGGTCATAAATCGGTGCGCAGACGCAAGTAATCCCCGCCCCCGCTGCGCCCGCGCCCCGCCGCTAGCTATAAACAGAAGTCAACGTGTTGGACTTATAAATCGTGTTCTTAACTATTGTATCTCACGCCACAATAATGAAGTTAGCTCGTTCAGGAAGAATTACGGGCACCACGTGGGTGGCCGTCGTAGTCGGAATAAATCCTCACAGATTATTGCATACAAATGCATTTAACAGATTTTTTTGTATACGTAAGGCGGTAGTTGAACGTTGACACACGAACCTCGCCAGGATCCCTGAAAAAACAAACCTCGGTCGCTGATGTTGAGTCATGATGCTGACTAAACTAAGAAATAAATTATTTACTCTGAAATTTCAAATTATCTGAAATGAAAAAGATCCTATAATTAATTATCTAACTATATCATTCCTATTTCGAACTGTATTTTGACTGTATCATTTATATTTCGCAGATAGGTAAGTCGTTGTAATATTATTTCTTATTTAAATACATAAAATTGCGTATTAAAAAGGATATACAAATATTATTGTAACCGGATAGCCATTTATTTAATTTTCTTAAAGAAAGAGAAAACCTTTTACTCTTTCTTGATGCGCCATTGCAAATCACCGTAAGCACACGACATGGCTCACCATGAGAACGATCGTGACGAATGCTCGCATTGAGCGTAAGCACCAAGCGTGGAGGCTTGTGAAAAGGCGTGCGTAATCGGCCCTATAAACAAACACTCTCGCCCAACACTAAAACTGATATATTTTACCAAACTTTTATTTCCGTTCGCTCTAACTTAAAATATATTACTTTTTCTTTAGCACCTTTTGTATCTTTTAGTGCGTTGTCCCAGCTTTTATGGGTGCAGACGGTTCGTAAATCATTGTAGTAGAAGTGGTGTACACTCATAAACAATGCAGTTCCCGACGGGAGGCTCTGGCGTAGGCCAAAAGTCCGCTGCAAGGATTAGATAAACTCACAGCATCAGCCGGACTAAATAGTTAAATAACCGGTAACTAAAAGTAGCTTAGATACAGTGAAAATACAGTGTAGGTAAAATTACTTCCTGTAAATCTTTTTTTGATTACTGTGTTCTTCTTCGTCTACCTGTAATCCTTCCAGACCCTACCATTTCTAGCTTTCTAGCACCGGTAGTCATACGAATCATTTTGTAGAGTTGTTAGTGCATGTGTATAGATAACTGATTTTATCTTGAAATGTGAAACTATACATAACATCCATACATGTTTTCCGGAGAGAAAACTGAGACCACGGATTTCGACTTGCATACCTCTTTAACTTCATAATTTTTTACACACTCTTTATATAAGCTCGTTGGTGTAGGGTACTCTTAACTTGGCCTTCCTTCCGCTTCCAACTATCCCGGTCACACTCGCCTTGCATATTTCTTTTGTTAATCTTCTTTCATCCAGCCTTTCTACGTGCTCAAACAATCTGAACATACCTTTCTCAACTCTCGTTACTACATTTTCATTTACTCCACACTAATCTCTTAACACGTCATGCATTCACCCATTTTGTACTCTTACTTACATCAACTTACATTTCTTTTTTCTCAATTTCATGCATAATCGTTACTCATTCACCGATGACGCATGTATTACCTGATCATCGGCGTAGAGAAGACATTAACTATATTTCAAATCTTTCAAACAGAAGTTCAGGAATAGATTAAATAGCCACGGTAACACCCTTTTGAATACCATTCAGTATCAGACCCGTTTATCATTACGCAAGCACTGGAACCTCAAAGATGGATTGTAGAGCTCGAACTAGGTTGCTGTCTACTTCATACATCGACAGTGCTAACCATAGCTTACTTTGGCATAGACCTTTTCCAAATTCACGAAATTGCAATAAACCTTTTGACCCTTGGTCAAAAATTTTCGGCTAACATCGCAATGCAAAGACCGTACATCACATCCGAAATCCCGCTTGTGCATTCCATATTTTCTTATGTTATTATATGAATTGTACTATGATGAGTGATGACCTTTTTTGTTTAAAGTTAATTACTCATCAAATAATAAAGTACA
The DNA here is from genome assembly GCA_958496245.1 of Perizoma flavofasciatum. Lineage (NCBI taxonomy): Eukaryota > Metazoa > Arthropoda > Insecta > Lepidoptera > Geometridae > Perizoma > Perizoma flavofasciatum. The sequence goes on from OY292421.1 coordinate 10,434,158, forward strand.
TTAATTGCAAATGTCCATTAACAGACAATTTAAACGTATTGACCTCCGATTTAGCAAAACATTCCATTAATTTCTTAACCGTAAGATAACCTTCATAAAATTGAATGTCCACTTTCATAAAACTCTTTAAATAATATCCAACTGGCACTAAATACTCATGCCAAGAGAGAGTAGCACCAACAACATTAAGCAATAAAAATCTTAATGTTATTTGAACAAAGAAACAATATTCACGTGGAATCTGACTGTGGACATTACATTATCGATAACCGTTAATCCGACGCGTCTCCGCCTGCGCTGTAAATTAAACTTTATATCACTTTTAATGACCACTTCGAATGGTGTTTTGATTGCGGCTGGCTGGAGGCGTCGACAACTCGACACGTTGATAAGGCGACAGTTAACGTGACACACAAAAAACGCAACATTTACGGCCAAAATAGCGTCTCGCGCTTTATACCGAAGTGTCATAGCCCATGGGCTCACGGCTCCACGGCTCACAGCCTCGAAACTCTCACCGAACACACTTTATGTGAATTCCTATACCGCAACACACTTCAATTTTATGAGGCTTTATAAGGCTCAAGTTGACGTTATGGGACATCGTTAATAATTTTTAACTATCTGTCTAATAGTTCTCTAACACTAAATCTTAATTTTATAACTTTTCAAGATCTGAAGTGTATTTAAAATATTCGTAGAAGCCATTTTACTCAGTAATGGATTTCCAAAGCAACAAAAAGTGTGAGAAGATGATACCGATGGGTTCTTTTTGTTTTTTCAGTATTTATCTATGCAATTTAATGATAGTATTTAAACAGCTAAACAAACCGTGAAACGAGGCCACAAAATGCGTAAAGACCATCGAACGATAACAAAAAGAAGCCATTAATCTCTTATTGTATGAGATCGCTGCACGTCCCGTTGTTTGCGGACTCGTCCCGATATACTAACACCACTCGTTTACAGTTCACATTGTCCTTTAACTGACTGGGTGTGATTCAACACAATGAGCAAATGGGGCGAAAATGTCTGAGTTTTAACTTGTATACAAATCAAAAAATAATTTCAATAGTATAATTAGAATCTCATAACAATACCTGAAGAGATAAAGTTTAATACGAGTAATTCTCGTCTAACAGGACTTTTTTTTATTTGCTTTTATTGGCTTTGGTATCACTGCGGCCGTCACAGGCCTATTGTGGTCGCCATTTTCTAACAGGACTTACCTACATAATATAATTTTTTAAACTAACATGACTCATAATAATGTTTACCCTGTACCTAGGGTAAAAAATATTACTTTTTATTTTCTTCGTTGCCACTGTTTCCATTGAAACTATAAGAACCGTCGGCAGTTCTTTAAATCATATTAACCCTGGGACCAATCGTTCATCAGCTAAAATGAAAAGAATTTTGTTCATTTGGATGTTCTCTCGACGATCCCACGAGCTTTGAACGGTCCCCCGAGCCCAGCGGCCGCTTTTCATGCTCTCCGATTGACAGCCCCTGATATGTGACGGCTATTGTCACATTGACATGTTGACACTGTCAGAACTTGACTTCTGTCCGGATACCGCGTGTAATCGTAAATACGGAAACATAACCCGAGTCCGTGAACTAGCACAATGTAACGGCAAATTAAATAATAGAATAATAAACTGAATTTTTGGATAGTGATACAGCTGCCGTATTGTCTGTTGTGTTGGTAGTTGTATTGAAGGATTTGTCGTCAGCGCTTAAAAAACTTTTTTGTATTATAGGTACCTATAAATATTTTAAAATCCATCATATATATTTTTTTTTATCTGTAGGTAATATTCGTAAGCAGGATACAAAAAAACCTTCCAATGATTTTGATGGAGAGCTTAGCAGGTAAAACCATTTTATTTCCGTTTTGTCTTACTTTACCTTGTTTTTACTTGTATTATAATATCTGTGCCTATATATAAGCCATAGTAGGTATAGCTAAAAAGTATATAAGTAGTATATCAGTCATGTAGTTCCCATAATACAAGTTCTGCTTAGTTTGGGGCTAGATGATGCTGTGTGAAAATGTCCAGCATTATTATTATTAGCTATCAGACATTGTACGTAGGCCCTCTAAGATTTTAGGTTTCTAACGTTGCGATGTTAGGCGAAACGAAGTCAAAACGAATAATATAGACGAAAAGCTAATTTACAAAAAAAATATTATGTAAACAGAAAATCAGAAACAACTAAATATTTTTAATTTTTTATATTATAATAGCAACTCAAGTCGAACGCTCTATTAAAATTAGTAATAGTTAGAACACTAACTTGTTTTTATCATGGGAAACGTATTTGTTGTGTTGATGTTTTTACACAATTCTATAGCATGTATTTTTTTACATTTTGATACATGTACTATTTCCCGGAACCTAAATAACCTCTTGCAAAAAAATCACTCATAAAAAAGAATAAAAAATATTTTTCTAAACATAAACTTGAGAAACGTTTTTTTTTATATTTGTATATTTTTTCAGGCAACTTCTTTGCATTTTATTGATTGATTAGGAAGGTGTAGAACCCAATGATCTTGAACAACTCAGTAGGGTAGATCAAAAGGCAGACCGGTACAAGCGGAGTTCAAGATATTTGAGTTCTACAGAACCAAAGAGCTAATTTTATTTGTATTTCCAACTTGTAATTACTATAAACATACGGCCAAGTATTGAAACGGTACTAAAATTTAAAGTAGATTGGAAAGGATTGGTGTTATATACAATCTTTTAGTATGCAATGTAGGTACATATATAAATATGGTGTGATGTAGGTACCTAGCTGTCATTTTCTAAACGTTGAGTAATAGGTGTACCTACTTCATTCACTGCTGTTATCTTCCCACTTAGTCAAAGTAAACTGATTATTTTCGAAACATCTTACTAAAGTGTAGGAGATTCGAGTGAGAGCTCTATCATACATAAGTATTCGTATTTTTATGTTATCACTAGTCAACTGCATTATAATAAATACAAAACAATAGCAACAAATCGGAATTTAAAAAGTGTCTAAAAAATAACAATTTCAAATAAAATGTGCGAGGACCCCCACGGTCACCTCCCGTGGTCATCCCACAACACCCCGAAGTGTCACCCGCCTCCAGCCGAGTTGTCCACCAGGCACTGACAAAGTGACAATTACTATTCACCTCTAATGTTGTTTAGGGAATATTCATTCCAAACAATTCGGCTTATTTATGACGGTGTTGTGCGCCCACAATAGGCGACACGTCTTAAATTCCTTTTAAACTGTTTCATTTCCGGGCATGGGAAGATAGAGCTTGTTTCTAAAGTTGTTGCTATCACACATACTCGAAAGTACCTAAATAACGAGATGGAAAACTTGTGTGTATACACAGAAAAAACTAACTTTTATACAGCCAGACAGAGACTAGTAATATGTTGATAGATTAATATAACTAACATTACCTAAAAATACGACATGGATAACAAAAATTCAATAAAATAATGTTTAATTTAAATACATTTATTTATACAAATATGTACAAGTAGCTATATACGAAAAATACAGATAAAACAGCTAGCTATCTAAAGACCGTTGCAAACGATCTAAAGATAACTATAATATGATTGTCTATAGCTATTATATATATTGCTCTCAAAAAGTTTCTCATTATTTTTGGAAACTATGTTTAGCAGGTTCCTAGATAGCTCCGAAATATTTATTCAGGCTACTGAAATACAGTAGCGTGAATATATATTTCGGTTATCTCCACAACATTGACCACATAAGCTCCATAACTTTTAATCAAACTGGGATTATGCGATTTAACTGCACCTTTACTGAAACATTGTTGTAATCCGTATCAAATCCATTTCAAATCACACAATTGCACGTCTGCCACGGCCCGCCCCTTCTATTAGCCTCACTTACTTTATCTGTTTGGATGTGCACCCCTCGTCTTTGTCCGCCACTAATCCGGCAGGGAAGTGGCTAAATATCTTGTGCAAATAAACATTTGGCTTGTTGTATTGTCAGGGGATGAGAGCGAGCTGAGCAAATCGGATTATGCGGCGTAAGGTAGCGATATTATAGCGCGTAATTAGATGGAGTAAAAGTAGGATTTATCGAGTGGAACGGGAGTGCATCGGATTGAGATAGGCATCGGTTAGTTCTGCGTATTTATTTTAACTGATGTTTTAGACCTGGATTACACAGTTGCCAACCCTAACTATCGAGTACTAGGATGGGTCATACATGAAGATAAGTAGAACAAAAAATATAGTATAATGTTTGCTTCCAGAGCCTAGCAAGAATTTTCTTCACACTTATCCATTTAGCCGATTGCGACTAAGTTTTATTTACGTTAATTTTGTTCTGAATCACGAATACCGGGATAAAGCCCGCCCTGGTACCCGATAGATAGGATTAACAACTATGAACTGGTGCTTTGGCTTGGTCCTAGAAAACGTACCATTGCAAAATATAATATTTAATACCACATTATTTGACAGACATTATCAGTCATTTTCATCATAAATCGTCAAGCATCGGTTAGTTGTTCCTATGTATATTAATCTCTGGCTTCACATACTAATGTGCTTAGAGGAACAATAAAAACCGCAGGCGGTATACTAAGCTGACGAAGCTATGCGTATTGACAAGTTGAGAAGTTGGTTTGTACTGTGATTTGCCTTACAGACTCTTGTATGAATAGGTTTAAAGACAACTTATAACTATTTGAACAAGACGACTGTCCAATATTATTACCACTACCGAAAACAAACAGTCTAAATGGTGTCTAACACTTCACGTGACTAAACAATGGTTCAGCATTATCATTGTGAGCCGGGAAGCTCGACGTTCATAGACAGGTCCCGCCCAGCACGCCACTCGATCTTCACACAATAAGCCAATATGTAAATACTGAGCGTGGATATCTTGGTTGTTACAAGTTGACCTCGGGTTACAATCACTTCGTAGCACTTTGAGCGCGTTTATGTCTTTTCTACTAGGATGTCAATTTTCGTGCTTTATAGCGTATCAGCTCGAATTACATAGTTCCAATACCGCATAGTATTTGCAAATATCAAGCAAGTTTAGGATCACGTCGAGGACAATGACGGTGCACATAGTTGGGAAGGCCGGGCGAGCGCATATTCATGAGAAGCGACGGCTGCGCGCCATCCCCAGCTCCCCATCGCATTTGAATAAATACAATTAACTTGTTTGTTTTACTCGCCCCGTTACGCCCGACGCGACCCCTGCCTTCCGCCGTGAGACATTCCTCAACGCAAAGTCATGCGGAGATGCGACCGCCTCAATAACACGAAACCTCATTTCATCCAAAGAGATCTCGTCGATGGTAGGCGGCGGCGAAATTGAAAACTATTTCGCGCAAGATGAATATTCAAATTGCAGCTAATGGTGATATTCAGCAGTGCTCGCTCAAAGGCGAGCGCTGGCCGCGGTGCGCTGCACTGTTATTATCTCAACACCATCGCGCTCTCATCTGATCCATTCCTTTTTTTTTCAGACGCGTCCGTCTTCTTTCCTCTTTCCCGACAGGAGTAGGAACCCAGCTCTTTCGTACTAAACTCGTCTCGAGGGCGTTCCGTCGGCGATTTATCATTTAACGTTGCCTACAGACATTATTTGAAACACATTAAAATCGCGGTTGTGGAAAATTTGTCGGCACCGAAATTAGTACTCCTCTCAGAGTGCATAATTTATCGCTTAAGCTGCATCCGGTGGAGGAGTTGCTGTCATTCTAATTAGAAATTCATTGACGTTGATGGGACAGAAAATTATCTGGTTCGAGAGAAGTTAACTTTTTTGAATAAGCTATCAATCAGCTGAGGCTTTTAAGGAAATATTCTTAAAGAAATTATTTTCAGAAGAAGGTTATTATTTTATGTTTTATCGTAAAAATCAAGACAGCAGTGGACTAATTACAAAAAACCGACCAATAACTCAGTTTGCTTGCATCAATTTAAGGTAATGAGCTCAACTAATTGGCTGAAATGAAGCAGATATATTTTCATGTTAACGCGCACGAATACTGAGTCTTGAGCACGTCTCGAGTTGGCTCGAGGAAGCTGTCACGCGCGGCGTGAACATGCGATGAATATGTATCGGCAGGCCATAGCGGCGTCTTGTAATTTGAGACTCGCCGGTAATTATTTACGTGAGAATGGTCCAGTCCCCCTCTCCTACCCGCCCTTGTCCGGAACGAATCGTTGATTGCGCGTGAGTCAAGATGCCGCCGCTAGATTGCAGCTCACGCTCTGCTGGTAGTGGCTGGCTTGGAACTAACAGACTGACTGGCTCGATGAAACTTGTACAGGTACTTGCTTTGACCACTTTCCAAGTATGAGTTACATGATACGAGTACGTGATAAATTGAGCGTTACAGATTACATGATGTTCTAAAATTTTCTTGGGGTCCGTGCCACATTATGTAAATATTAAACCACATTTAATAACTTGTCATTAAACCACTAAAAAGTCCAACCACTGTCACGGTAATAAAAAAAATATGGACAATTTCACACAGCATCAATTAGCCCCAAACTAAGCAGAGCTGGTATTATGGGAAATACATGTCTGATATACTACTACTATATTATTTATTTTAAACATATACATAGAAAACACCCAGACCCGAGACAAATATTTGCTTCTACAAACATTGTCCCGCGGCAATGGTTGGAACGTCATTGTCTAAAAGCGCCCATGTAGTACGAGTATGTTTTTTTTAGGAAAACAAAGTTTATGTCCTGGTTGGTTAGCAGGGATCACTAATATTGCCACTCGCAAGATACACGTGATATAGCATCAAGTATCATAACATAACTTTCATACCAGGATCGCCGAGGAAGGAATACATACATATTATACATAGAAAACAAATATTTGCAGATGCAAACATTTGTCCCGCGACGGGAATCAAACCCGCAACCTTCAGCATCTCAGGCGGACCTTCACCCACTGTACCACAGAGGTCGTCAAAACTCTACCGATGTTGAAATTATTAACCACTAGCTTCTGTTCACGACAGCCTATGTTATTTTGATGTATAAGCTATATTAATGTAAAGTTTCATTAAAATCCGTTCAGTAGTTAATGCGTGAAAGAGTTACAAACATCCAATTTCACTAACTTTCGCGTTTATAAAACTAGCTTCTGCCCACGGTTTCGCCCGTGTGGTACCCAGATAAAAAGTATCCTATGTGTTATTCTGATGTATAAACTATATTACTGTAAAGTTTCATAAACATCCGTTCAGTAGTTTTTGCGTGAAAGAGTAACAAACATCCATCCTCACTAACTTTCACGTTTATAATATTACTAGCTTCTTCCCACGGCTTCACCCGCGTGGTACCCGGATGAAAAGTAGCCTATGTGTTATTCCGATGTACGAGTATAAGCTATATTACTGTAAAGTTTCTTCACAATCCGTTTAGTAGTTTTTGCGTGCAAGAGGAACAAACATCCTCACAACTTTCGCGTTTATAATATTAGTAGGATAGGATAGGATTAGTAGGATTTTGTCAATAATAATGAATCCTGTCGTATTAACATGGCAATTGGGACAACAATATCAACTGAGCGTGCGAACCTCACAAGGATTCCGACAGTAGGTAACTTACTTTTTGGATCCTTGGGTAAAGTGATGACGGTTGTTTTGACTGGAACTGACACTTGCGTGCTACGTCTACCTCACTCTACCTACTCCAACCAAATTAAATCTGTGGACCGCGAATCATTGGCAGACTCTAACTGTTAGGTATTTTTCTGAATTTAAATCAACTGCACTGGAGAAACTATGGACGTAATCAAAATAAACGAAATTATAAATAAGGTCTACATTTTTTACGAAAAATAAAGTATTAGTATTAAGTATTAGCTCTATTATCGTCAAAACCGCCGCTATGTGTGAACATACCGAGGTATATGGGCATAAACATCATAATTTACATTTTTACCCGCTACGTAAGAAGCCCGTATTATGCGTTTTTCGTAAGAAGTTGTTTGTCTGTTACCATTTATCTCATAAACGGCATAAGTGTTTAGTTGCAATCGATTCGAATAATTTAAAGGATGGTGCTATATAAATAACCACAAGTCATTTGGGGCACTACAATTGTCAATAGAAATCAGGTCAGTGCGAAAAAAAATTGTTAAAATTTACTTGTCATTATTTCTTTAGACGGTGAATCCCTCAGTACGCGCGTCTGACTGAAGACACTTAGCCAATTTATTTTCGAAGTAAGTCTAGTTTCTTTTATGTAACGTAGAGTGTTCATCTGCCGTGACTAATTTTCACAAGTTTTTAAGTTTATAGTATTCAGAATAGGAGCAGAGAGTTAGTATGAAAGCTGACGCTGAATTGAAGCGCCATCTATAAATCATAACAGAAACTAACATTTTCTTAGTTTATTAATGGATTGTAATAAATAGCCATAATCATAAACGAATTCTCTAAATTCAATAACTAGACCACTCAGGGTTCCGCATGTTTGTTTAAACAACAAAATGTTAAATTGGCTGCTTTCAATAAGTGGTCTCGTCCAAGGCGCCCCGCTGCGGCCCCCTAAACACACACAGACCGCGGGGCGCCGCACCCTGCCACTAATAACACCGTCTTTTCTGTCATGCCTTATTTCATCCGTACATCTTGACTTTTTTTACCACATATTCGTTTTTGAACCTGCCCTCAAACAACAACAATAAAACAAGTCACTGATGATAGTAATCCTTCATCCTCATTGTCTTTTGGCAGTTTCTCGGAATAAAATATGTGGTGCTGTGGCGACCTGATATTCGAATGTCATGTTATAAATGGCGTCGTTTAAAATATTTTAATACTGGTGTATATCAGGGCGATATTAATTTGGTACGGTTGAGTGGAGCGGTCGCCTGCCACCGCTGGAATGTTAAATGACGGATTACCGGCCGCTGAGATGGAAAGATAACCGCTTGAGATCTTGTGGATTCTAATAATGCCCGTTGATATTCAATGCTACGTCATAAAAGTTGTCTAGGAACGATACTGGCCTCGATTCTGTAGTAAACTAACTAAACCAAATTTAAACTGTCGCTCTCTTTTACTGATAGTATACGCAAGAAAGAGATGACAAGAATTTTACTGCTGCGTGCTGCTGTCAAATCCGTTTACGTGCCGCTTTTCTTCGTGTTTATAGTCAGCATGTTTTGAAATAACGACTAAATTTGTACGGAAAACTTAAATCGGACTAATTTGACAGCATTAAGATCTCTTTCTTACTTGCACTATCAGTAAAAGAGAGCGACAGTTTAAATTCAGTTTAGTTAGTGTACTACAGAATCGAGGCTATTATATAGGTACCTTACCAAAAATTTGGTTAAATCAAGGTAACCAACTAAAACATAAAGGGATTGGCCACAGCGATGCAAGCCATTAATAAAACTTAAAAAAGCGGCTTCTTTTCATGCAAGTATTTTTTGTTTAAAAAGTTTTCTATCGTCTTATGTGAGTGTGTGTGTACATATGTAAGTAACTCTCTTTTCAACATTCTAACTCAAAGTTGATACATTTTCTATCGCTACAAGAAAGTACTAAGCAAACTAAATTGACTTAGCAACAGTTGCTATGGCGATTTGTTCGAAGTTTGAAGTTTCGCTGACAAAGCAAAGTCATTTTTGCCGTGGTGCAGTCACAAAAGTATTGAGATTTCGGGAAAATGGTGCAAATAACTGTAGACATGGTGCGTAAAAAAGCCGAGCACCATGAAAAGCAACTGGCACCACTTGAAGAAATTGCATTACATCAGGAGAATATCGAAAAAATTGAGTTCCTTCAAGACTGGTGTCCGAAACTCCAAATACTACTCATGCAGAGCAACCTCATCGCAAAAATTGAAAACCTCAACAAACTGAAGCACCTCACGTACCTCAACCTGGCTCTCAATAATATAGAAGTAATTGAAAACTTAGAACGTTGTGAATCTCTGCAAAAACTGGACCTAACTCTGAATTTCATTGGTGAAATTGTAAGCGTTGAAAGCCTTGTTGATAACTACAACTTAGAAAACCTTTACTTGACTGGTAATCCTTGCACTGATTTTGAAAATTATAGAGATTTTGTCATAGGAACCCTACCACAGCTCACATCCTTAGACGGTAACGATATTGAACGGTCTCACCGCATTAAAGCATTACAAAATCTCAAAATAATAAGGTCAGATATATTGTTTGAGCAGGAAAACTACAGATACCAGCGAATAAAGCAAAAATCCCGATTAGAAAAAGAAATCAGCGACAAATGGGAAAATGAATACAAGGACATGGATCCTGAAGAGAGAAACAAAAAGTTTTGGTCTGAAAAATGTGAACACGCTCCCGAAGTTCGCCACGAGATAGAAAAGATGAGACAACTCAAATTAAAAAGCTACGAGACTGAGGAAAAGAAGGAGAAAAAACGTCAATACAAGTTATTCGCTCCCGATGGCCGTCCGTTCAATATCAATCAGCCAAAAATAGAGTTTTTGTTCAATAATACGGACCCTTGTTGCTATACTCTCGATTTGGCCGTTTATAGACATTTGGATACGAGTTTGGTCAATGTTGATGTCCAGCCGAACTACGTGAGGGTAACTATCAAAGGAAAAATATTTCAACTCCATCTACCGGAGGAAGTCAATACTACGAACTCTACCGCTCAGCGATCCCAAACCACTGGCCGCTTAACGGTGACTATGCCAAAGATGAACCCCGTCATAAAAAAAACAATGACACCAACAGATCAAATGAAAATAAAAACTCAATTGTACATGGAGCATAAAGTGGAAGATTTTCACTCAGAACAGTCTAAAAGAGAATTCTTAGAAATTGGGTCATCAAAACATGCCCTTGATTTTACTCGAATAACAAAGCTGGAATCTAAGCCCGATTATATAGATCCAAGGATGAAACTTGGAGGGAAAAAGCCATCTCCTGATTTCGTTGATAACCCAGAAGTTCCTGATTTGATATAAATGCGCAGAATGGTGAGTTTAAATGAAACAAGTTTTTGTTTATTTTTGTACCTAGTTGAAAAGTACCGTAGACTGTATTATATAATTATATACACTAATACTTTTTATTTTAGTAAACTAGTGCAATTTACTAGGTGGTATTTACAGCTACGCACTTTAAGTATACGTAGCACCTTATCAATTTACATTGCATTGTAATTTGTAACAAAAATATTAAATAACACTGTGACTTATCTACGTTAACCTACATACTACATTATACTACACAAAATTAGCACGTAAATGCATTCAGATAATATATGAAAGCTGCACTGACGTGTTCAAAAATTACTTATCGCAGATTGTGTACTCTTAATAACCATGGAGCTTCAAATTAACAGTTAATTTGAAATTTGTTAATTTTTTGCGCTTTTATTCTTTTTGGAGGAATGTTCCACCGTTATTCTTTCTTTTACTAGCGCCAAACTTACTTCAACATTTTCCGAGTCAGAAAACATAACTTCTAGAACTTTTAAGCCATTTAACTAATTAAATCTGTCGTGTTTCATAAGTTTCAGGCGCCACTCCGTTAGTATCTGGCATTGAAACCATGAAAGACAGGAATCCATCTACATCACGAAGGTCTTTCGAGGAGAACTTGGCTGAGATCTGATGCCGGCCTGCCCAAGGAGGTGTCAACTGGAACTCAGCTTTGGCTAATGCACCAGGAGCAACATTCTGAAGCAAAAATCACTGTTAGTTTTTTTATATTTCATATGCAACTCTGCCTAGTTACTTCTAGTTTTTACTATCACTATGTAATGGCAAAATATTGTTTCAAAAGTACTAATATCAAATTTTATTTTGCTTATGTAAGTTTACTATGATTAGGTCACTCTAATTTATAAACCATGGTATTATTACGGTACGAAGTTTCGTAGCACTTTATAGCCATCAGCGCCCCCTATAGATTAGCCTATGAACTACGTATTTCGTTGTAAAGCTCAACCGGTTCGGTGCTATGACTTTACATCTCAAGCGTGTATTTTTATATATATCGTTGTAGATTAAACAGATGGCGCCAATAGTATTCACTTTGAGTTTGATAAATAAAGATTGCACGATACAAATAGTATAGGTACTTACTTCCTTCAGTTCAATTTTCAATTGCTTCTCCAAACCTGGTCCCTGAATATAGAACTTGGGATTCCTCAGCGGAATTGGCAGAGGATTTTCCAACTGTACATTAACGGTAAACTCTTGGTGAGATTTGGGTTTGTCGTCGATGGTGATCTTGATATCAGGGTTTCGGACTCTAAAGTCGTCTTGGGCGAAGTAATCAAAGCTTGTCTCCACGATGCTGGCTAGGCAAGCAATGTTGAAGGAGGCCTGCAAACAGTCAAATGAACTTTAGAAAGCAAACTTATCACTATATCCTACTAATATTATAAAGAATTGAAACATATTCATAACATTGAATATGTTTATTTGCTGGATATCATGTTTTAAAATTACCGGTTGTTACGGTTTTATTAGTTGTTTTTTTTTGTATAATCCTATAAATTCCGAGGTAAGTAATTTGTTAATAATAATATTCGCACCGAACCTATTTCAATTAAATTTGGAATAAAAATAGTTCGTAACCTAATAAAACAATTATTAGGTATAGATTTATTTTCACCCAGGTACAGCGCAGGCGAAGTTGTGGGCAGAAGCTATAGTATTCTATAATCAAAAACCGTATAAACATTAACTCTGTGTGCTTTTACTTTTCAACCGACTTAAAAAAGGAGGAGTTTCGCAATTCGTCTATATGTATGTTACGCGATATCTTCGCTAATTGTGAACCGATTTTAATGATTATTATTGAATGGTAATACTCCTAGGGTCCCATATACATTTTATGAAAAAATCACACTCCCCTATTAGTGGAATTTTCCATCCATTTCCATAAGGTGAAAAAATGGGGGATGAAATTTAATATTGGACGTTTTATCAACTTCCCGATAGGTATTTGAAGTCGTTTTTTATTATTTCCTGTTACAAAATGTCTTGTATGTGTATTGTATCGACAGACCATAAAAAGTCGAAGTTACCTGATCGACCAGCTTCTTGTAGTAATCGTCGAAAGACACCAGCATGTTGACACGCTCCTTGCCTTCCGGAGCCAGCTTGAGATCAAACTCAGAGCGCTTTACACCGTCGCCTGTAACACCGGTATACGTCACGGTATCGACGCGTAGCACGCCCTTCACATGATGCGGGTTGATGGAGGAACGGTTCTTCATATGGAGGACCTGAGAAATATGAAAAAATATAGTCTTATACAGCCGTATAGGCCTAGTGAGCGGTACCCTGGCTTCCGATCCGGATCATGGGTATCAAGATTTATGTTAACTCGTGCTCAAAAAAATGAAAGAAAAATCATGAGGAAAACAGTATGAGGAAACCAGTACCCTAGGACCAAAAAAATTTGGTGCCATCGATTAGTGTATATAACCGATAAACGGCGGTATGCTTGCTAACTGTCACATGGAATGCTAACTACTTGCAAAAACAAATGTAAAAAATTAAATTTCTCAATTGTAAAAAATCTTTAAAGATATATGTACGTTATACGCAATGAGTATGTATCTGAGGATGTCCATCCTTGAGAATACATTAGTGAGCGTTAATAAAATCGTTCCCATTATCTTGCAGTAAAAAAAAATATTCTATCGATTTCAAAAGAGGAGGTTCTCAATTCCAGTGCTAAGTATGTCTTAATTTTTTGTACACAATGCGCATCGATATTACTCCGTGATGTTTCGTCCTTGCTAGTTGTATTGTTTTTTCTTTTCTCAAATATGTAATTGTTCCAAAAACCTTAAAAAACATTTGAATTTGTGAATTATACTTTGTGTCAGTACTATAAACACGAACTAATTTTATTTACTAATTTTATCTTATTAGTCTTGTAGTTCCCATAACATAAGTTTTGCTTACTTTGGGCTAGATGATGTTATGTGAAATTTTCTAGCATTATTTATTTATCTCTAATCCTTTTTACATTAGGCACCAACCCGCTGTTTAAGTTTTCTGTCGTAGGTATTTGTTTTTAAAAACGCTCAACGGCATCACACCTTTTGCTTTTCGACAACAATCCGCAGTTTACTTACCACGTTAAAGTCTTGGCCTATTTTTATATTGTCCCTGAGTTCAAACTCAAAGAAAACATCATTGAATGCGTCATTCAAGTAATATCTTGCGAAAATGTTCTCTGACTTCCTCAGTGCCTTCTCCATGGTTTCTCTCTCCTGCGACGAGCGCTCTGGGTATTTGTATGTGTTTGTGATATCCTCTCGTTCCATCTGTCCAATAGCTTTCGTTGAAATTTTCTGTCCAATGGAAGTTGTATCACGTGCCAAAAGTTTCAAAGGCTGGATTTCTCCCGAGTATTTCCATAGAACCTAAAATTTATAAGATTGTAATTATAGCTAGCTACCTTTTCTGCCTAGGACAACTAACCACTGAACCTAACTAGCATCGTTATTGTCCGTCTGGAAGGTATCTAATCAAATCAACTTAATTTACGTATTTATCAGGTTACTTTAATACTTAATGTATAATAATGCATTTTTTATAACACAACGGTACATGCAAACTGTTGTTTTTCTTCTTACCTTGTCTGCATTGACTTGTGCGAAGACGTAAGCAGCGTCATAGGGTCGCTGTAGCTCCCCATCTCTGATAGCCCGTAATGAGGCTGGTCCACATCTATACATGTCTTCAGACGTTTCTTGGGGTGTGGCATCAATAGCCTGCCAGCCACCGTACTCGTTTCCCAAGTCTGGACGTTCCATCCACACCTGAAATGGCAAAATGAAGAATGTGATTAGATCGTCTTCTCAAGGTTGTTATGCGGAGAATTTGTAACCAAGTTTTTGAGGATAAGGGACGCTGGGAAAAGATTTTTCCAACATTTCAATTTTTATTATTTTCGCAACTGTACTATTATGGTCGTGCGACCCAACGTCACGCAAGAACATTTACTTTGAAGGAACAAACTCGTGCGCGAATCACCGGACGCATACAATGTGAAGGTTCTAACTAGAACGCTTTCAGCACTAAGCACACCAGTAGTCTTGTTTTTGCGCAATAAATAAATATAGGTAATCCTACTAATATTATAAATGTCAATGTTTGAATGTTTGTTGCTAATTATATCCGTAGCGTCCGTTCGTCGGATTTGAATGAAATTTGTAACAGGTATAGTTCGTGACTTAGAACAACACAAGCTATTTATGTATTTATTATTATTATTTATTTATCCTGGTATTACACGGGCCAAGCCGTACATCCAAACTTACAATCTTTACCTCTTTATAATATTAGTGTAGTGACTTAAATATAAAAGATTGGTCTGATTTACTTATATCTCCTGATGACTAATATTTATGTAGTAAATTATTTTCACGTATATCCAAACCAATACTCCCATACAAACTTTCACTCCCCCTGTCCTCCCCCTCCCCATTCATTTAATATGCAGGAAAACATGTCATTTATAAATCGATATAACAAAAGTTACATTTTATACTGATGTCATACCTAGGTATAATATTTTGTTTCATATCTTTTAAACCACTGAACCGATTTTAACAAAATTTTAATTTTTTCCTAAGTTGAAAGATATATAAACCGATAAAAAGAATTATTTCAATAATATCAGTAGTTTATGAGAAGTTCTTATATACTCATGAAATGTAGTGTACCTACTCGTTTAGAAGCCATAGTAGACTAATATTATGTAAATATGTATACAATTCCAACAAATATTACATGCATAATGTTCGAAATAACAACCTCCTTTTTTTAAGCCGTTTAAAAATTGCTTATGACTTATACGGTGTCATTGTAAAGGGCGGCAAATATTTTTTAGCCCGGAGCAGATAAATTGCTAGATAGCGCCCTGGCTACGAGTAGAAAAACAATGTGCACCAAGAGCTTCAAAATCAAATTGTCAAACAAATACACCTTGAAATTCGTTTTTTCTGCAGGTTCTCACCTCATTCCACACATGGTAGTTCCAGACTGAGTCCCTAGTGAACTCATCAAGTGTGTTGCCATCCTCGTCTTTGATGATATCAATAGTTAGACTCCCTTGGCTATCATGCGCCGCGTCGTAACCCGTTACAGGCCTGCAGGGAATTCCGAGTGCTCGGCAAACTAAAACACGTCAAGCAATATTGAGTCATTGGATTATAAATACAAATACATCAATACGTATTTCGGTAAGCCGATAACGTGTTCTTTATGGCACAAATTCCACTCACTCGTCGTCATAACACCAGCGTAGACCCAGCACTGTGCGTATTTGACTGGCTTCTTCTTCTCGTAATACTTCTGTAAAATGGCTAAAGAGCCGACCCATTTAAGAGGGTGAGTTCCTCCATCGTAATCGCTCAGTTGAGCACCCCAGTTACCGAACAAGACTCCATTGTCGTCTTGAACATTGACAGCAGCTGAGAGAGCACGGGATGTCCGAATGGGGTCACCTCTTGCTTTTCCTTTGACCTGGTTAAAACAAATAACCATCATTAACACATCGAATATTCTGATGCATTGCAATTTTAGTAACAGTGCATACTTTTCCAATCTCTCTGACGAGATAAATAGCGCAGTCAAGAATATCCTTCTCGTACTGTGCGTAGTTCCATGGGGTCGGCTTGATCCGGTTGTAGACACCTCTAAACATCAGTCCACCGTCTTCTTCCACGTACTCTTCGCGATGACTGTGTCCTAAACAGCCAACATTATTTGAAATTCAATGTCACTAAGTGTAATACTTACCAAAATTATTAGTGACTCTGCAAATATGTTTTATCGTACCTGGCATGTAAACACTGTCATTTAAACACCATGGATTGAAAAGAACATATATAGGTTGTGGGTGTGTGTAGCTCAAAGAACTGCCTCCAATCAATTTGGTATCGATATCAATCTTCCACGAAGTGACGATGCATGTGGCCG
Source organism: Perizoma flavofasciatum (assembly GCA_958496245.1). NCBI lineage: Eukaryota > Metazoa > Arthropoda > Insecta > Lepidoptera > Geometridae > Perizoma > Perizoma flavofasciatum. The sequence goes on from OY292421.1 coordinate 10,451,152, forward strand.
CCGCTGTTACCGCTACCATCAAGTGGGAGTCCATCTGACCTTCATAAGTTGCATTCCAAGCTCCCATAGTCTCAGATCCTTTTTCCAACAACGGTACCGCTGCTGATGTGTCATCAGACGGCCCACGCTTCTCCACATCTGGAAATAATTCATTCAATTATCTAGGCAGCTGATATAGATTGCTCCTAAATTAAACACGCAGAACGTGAGTAGATTACTATACATAATAACGTTACGGTCATCATACCTGCTGCGTAGAAAATGAAGGAAATAGCATCTTTGTTGGCGTCGTATGGTCTGTTGAGCAGAATATCCAATTTGAAAGACTGGCCACGTCTGACGACCAGACACCTGTCAACGCTTCTCGTCATGAGATTGAATTTACTCGTGTGATGGTTTTCGCCATTTGCTTCAATACAAAAATCGATACCTTGGACTGAGAGGACTCCTTGTCTTGTTCCATCAACTACATCTGGAAAAAAGTGATTTGGTTTCAGTTAAACTTTATTTTCTATTAAGTAGTTGTGGTTTCATAACTAATACCTATTAATTCTAATGCTCTTCATCGACAAAAAAACTTCACGCCTATGATTGGCGAGTTGCCAAAACGTCAATCATTGCATCCATACGGTTTCCGTTTAAAATTTAAATTGGTGAATAAACTCAATTTTTAAATTGTATAGATCTACACTACAGCATACCTACCTATATAAGTGATGTAGTTTACTAAAAGCACATAAATAAATAAATAAATAAATAAATAATGCTGGACATTTTCACACAGCATCATCTAGCCCCAAACTAAGCAGAGCTTGTATTATGGGAACTACATGACTGATATACTACTTTTATACCTTTTTTTTTAAATACATACATAATATACATAGTAAACATCCAGACTAAGACAAATATTTGCAGATACAAACATTTGTCCCGTGGCGGGAATTGAACCCGCAACCTTCTGCGTCCCAGGCGATGAATTAATAAAATTCACCTGAATGCACTAAGTATACTATTCGTAAATTTTAATCACTAGATGTATTGAGTATACTATATATACTTAAGTTGTTGAATATACCGTTTGTTTTATGTTTTTTCTGAGAACTTCTGCTATGAAAACATGAAAGTTTCAAACAAACCCTACATTTCAACATCCCAACAAGAAATACTCTTCTAAACACACCTGGCTGAAACGGCACTATAACGTATTTGTGCCGCCTTCCAAAATAATACCGCCACAAATTCTTCATGTATTCCATCTTATATATTTTTTTTTTTAACTTTAAAATCAGTTTCACACATTTAGAACTTCCTATATTCGTTCGATAGCAATTCGGTTCATAACTTGCTTATTGTTTAACCAAACGTCTGAGTCCGCGAATTCTCCGCAACAGACTGCTGGGTCTAGTGTGGGCTACTATAGCTACTACACTCCTGACCTAACCGGTGATGTCACGGAGTCAATAAGATTTAAAAAGCTATATCCAGTACCAAGAAGCAGAATTCATTTATTGCCAGATTACCAAGGCCAGTCAAACAATTAGTCATTTGACAAAATCATTCCCAATATGGGTAAGTGACGACCGAGCTCACTATACAAAATTGATCTAAATGATTTATCCTTCGCGAATTGTACCTCACTATGTGCAGATTGGTTATTGATTCAGTAAGTAGGTATTTCTTCGTAAATAAAATGTTTATGAAAAACTTGGATCTACTCGAGTTACCAGACAAATAAGTCAGGTAGAAACTTAATTCAACTACTGAACGGTTATTGGTGTGCCTTCAGAAATGTAACTACAGATAATTCTAAAAACTAAATGTGTTACTAAAAATTATCTTCGATGACAAATGAAATTATTGATTTCATTTGTCATCGAATCAACACTTACTACTAAGGTCAATTGATGTCACACATTCTTTATAACCATAATTAATTATTTTTTGAATACTACTACTCAGTAGTTAGACCTGTGGCCTAACCATGAAGTCTTATAGCGATTCAGTTCAGGCAAAGATGTCACTTTCCGCTTTGCGATTGAGGACGCTATGGCGTATTTAAAGCTTTGTCATTCGCAAAGCGGGATTTTACATCTTTGCCAGAATTGAATCGCAATAAGACTTGATGGTTAGGCCCCTGGTCACATTCAAGATTGTCACCGTTATGGGGATTATTCTGACTCTGGGATTTGTTTGGCCAACTATGGGGCATGAACTCCTACACTGTAAGTTTCATGTAAGTTTTCAATCGTTATCTAGAGTCGTTTTCGAAATCTTGTGCGGATAAACACACAAATATATGATTCTCATTGAAGGAATAAGGAGTTATGCATGTGACTTGTTATTTGTTAGTTTTTAGGCTCATTATAAGTGAACCATATTCTTTATGAGTATTTAATAAACTCCTATAACCAGACTTGAGTAACCAATAACTTAATGCCTGCTCTCCCAATTCTATCATCCTTCTTATTTGGTGTTAATTACGAATGTGGGTGAGTATTCTAGTATTTTATGATAAATCATGGCCAAAGGAATAAATTGTTTATTCCTACACACTCCACAATCGGAGATGCGTAGGTTTCTAGATTTGTTTAAGGCTATGCGTCTTGCAAAACATATAGGTAGTGTTTCCTTGTTTGATTTTACATTCATTAGCTGCATGATTGATATTTATCAGTACGGAATCTTCTCCAACCTAAATTTGTCTGGGGGAAAAGTTATTGTGCGAAATTATTTTTTCTTGATTGATGGAATTATTGTTCTCCATTTGTATTTATTGTATTGTTACATGAATAACTGGTATCGTAAACTATTTGGTAATAAAACATGTTTATTGATACGAGGAATTGTCAATAAGAGGCAGTAACTCAGGGGTGATACAGCTAGTTGCTTGATAGCCTTTTTATACCTACCTTAGTGGTGCACTATCGATTTCAAACTCGGGCAAGAGACACAATAAAAGCTTCTAGTTATGACCGGGAGTTCATAGTTGTCAACCCTATTAATCGATTACATGAACAACGTCATGCATGGGGTAAAAAAAGACAAAAAATACGGAAAAATAACGTATATTGCCAGGGCGCAACTTTTTTCTTGTCTCTACCTATCAAATCTAGCCGGCTGCGCCTGAGCAATCCAATATGTTGCGTTTGTATGTATCCACTTTCACCTCATACCACACCTCATGCATAACCTAATTCACCTAAGTTACGTTTTTTTTACGTTCTTTTTGTCCTCTTCCACCCCCTACCTCCACATCCCGTCCTGGTACTCGACTGTAAGGGTGACGACTATGAAATCCCGATCGAACACTTATTTCAACATCGCTCGATAAAAGGCGTTATTGAAATCGTGAAATAATACTTTTTGTATGTCTGCACACTCAGCAAAAACAACAATATACCTACTGATATACTCTGAAAGCTGTAAAAAAATTTGGTTGGAATAATGTTATTGTTTTGCTCATTTCACTCACAACTCTAGATATCTCTATCTGTAGCCTTTAATTGACATGGAGCTTTGCTATACCGACATCAAGATTTGTAGAACATTAAGATCCGGTCGTGTTTGCCTTGAAATGACTAAGGCACTGCGTCTAGGCAGTTTTTATCTCAAAACCTGCTTAGAGACATACCTACATTGTTTACATACAAGATCTCTTTATGTAGTTTCCGATGGTCACAAATATTTGCAATTTAAGGCCGCAAGATTTTAGATTCGTCTTGGTATGATTTTGCATTGTAAGTAGAGCCTAAATAAAAAATGTAGGTACCTAGAGGTACTCGTACGTAACTGTTTAAAGAAAATTTGTAGGCCGTTCTTTGAAAATCAGAAACGCTAAAGTTGATTTGACGTTGGTAAGTAATTAATATACCTAATACTAGTCATGGGTATTTTTTTTTAATAATTGTCTGCCACAATGTTTGACGAAACCGTGAGTTACAGTTATTAAATAACAAAACATACCAAATGTCATAAAGGTTTCTGCTAAGCCCATCAATTGCGATCATTAAAATATCAGCTTATTCCAACTGTAAAGATATGTACGGGAGACAACGGTAGTCAAGTTTGCACAGTTGTGTAAGTATACGTACTTCATTAATTTATCTACTTAGAAATAAGAAGGTAAGTTCTAACCCAATAAATGCATAAGTGTTCCTAAATTTGCTAGATGCTAACCAGTTCACAAACAGTAGCTCAGGTTGTGAAGCCTCTGATCTTCAAGGTGGTGTTTACGAAACAAACAATATTGAAAAACGGCCTCGGTACTGATATCAGAACCATCTGCTCTAACACCTTATATTTATAAACTACTTTAAAAAGAAGACGTTATTTTTTTAAACTAGACGTTTATTTTTCCGTTTATCTTTGCCAACATATTTTATTGTGACTTTGAAAATTTTATAGATGTAACTCTGCCTTAGAAAAAAATGCTTTGATCAAGAATAAATACTCGTATATTCTAAGGGATATTAATATTTCGTGGTTTAATTATTGACATTGTTATGAAATCAAATTATTCTTATTTGAAAGTTAGGTGTTTCTAAAATAACACCTAACTTTCAAATAAGATTTTGTATATTTTTCATAATTAATATACTTACTAAACTCTACCTACGGATTCACTTGCGTGGTACTCAGATAAAATACTATATTTTTTCTAGTTCACGAGCTATACGTTTTCCAAGTTTTATCCAAATCGGTCCTGCCGTTACGGAGTTTATTAAGCAATACACATCCGAACATCTAAACATCCAAACTTTGACATTTATAATATGTTTATGTAGGTTTGTAGAATATCTACAAAATTAACACAAAATATGACATCACTCTCTAATTTAAACAACCTTATCTGAGAAGCCTTGACCTACCGATGCCATTAGAATTGGGGATGTCCGAGCGTAGTGGTCGTGGTAGCTCCTTGAGGTCGTAGGAGTCAGCTCTGCGATTCCAACAAATGCACCGCGGCGGGCAGTAACCGACAAACTTGCTCTTCACTGCACCCATTGCTCAAAAACTCATCGACACTTGCGATCTTACGAACTACGAGAACTTAAATCTTGGAATGCGACCACTTTAATACGAATGATCACATAAAACGCGATTAGATCACTACACCGCTTCTGAATTCGCGCTAGATCGCCACAATGTAAACAATGCTTATTATTGATCACTACTCGATAGTTCTTCGGTGCGCAGACTTTTAATTTTAAATGTGTGTTAATCGACGCGTGCACTTTGTGCCGCGTGGAAACTTAATCTGCGCTGGACCGCATCATCGCTACCTTCATTCAATGAGTCGTGACGTGACCCTTATCACCAAACTCTTGATCGCTGCGAGTAATTATTTTAAAAGTAATTCTTGAATGAATAATTTACGTACACAATTCTTAAACTTTGCTATAAAAATGTTTGAGCAGATCGTAGATTCTTTCGTTTTGGAACCTAAGGCCTGATAAATAAAATAATCTTTTAAAATTTACGGTTGTTTATATTATTGAATACTTATTATGACACATTATTATTATCTGTATATATATTATATAAGGTGTGTATATATATATGTTATTTATGTAGGTATTTGTTATTAATATTATATTTTATCATAGGTTTACTCGTACACCGCTTTCTTTTGATTCCGTTTTATCCTGTCCATCCAAAGATTGTCTGGAAGAGATCGCTTATAGCGAGATAAGTTTATATATCTATCTATCTATTATATACGTAATCAACTAGGATTCTCTTCGTTTAAGTACCTAATTTACATTATTTTCCTTGTCCCAATTTTCCTGTGTGTTCACCGTTATAAGGAAAGTGTCAAATACTAACAATAAGTCAATTACGTAATAAAATTTCAAAAACATTTTGTTGATATAAATTCTCATCTGTCCTATCTTAAACCTCAAAGCTAAAAACTAAATGGGAATCATAGCATAGTTTGTGCATTTCACAAAAATTCGCCGCACCACGGCCTATAGCAATCATTTTGACTATATTTGTTAGTCGCCGGTGTCGTAGAGCTGTCAATAATTTCCGAAGCATTAACGTCTACCCTCTTAATCATAATAACTCACTAACTTTAGCTGGTTGATAACTCCAGCCCTGTCGTTTCAAATACTTAACAACGGATAGCAGTCAACTTTTACAAAGCTGATAAAGTCAAGGAGTGAGCCGATCTTTGTATAATTTATTTTAAGTAGAGTCAATAGATTTTTTTTTTTTTAGTTTTCCTATATCTTGTACGGTATAGGTCGATACATAATGCAACAAAAACTACTTATATATAATAAAGAGAACATGATACGCATATGCATTTAACCTCAATCCTAAATTTCGACCGGATTAAGTGTAAAGAGTACGGCCCCAGATTTTACCTACAATTAGAAAATCCTTCCTTTCTAATAAGTAAGAATCGTTTCCTTTCCAAGCGATGCACAAAATGTGTGGGCACTATGGTTTATCTTCAATATACTTACTGTAACAAGAATCCGATCGAGGAGGCCGTGATATCATCCCTAAATCATAAGTTGCTTTGCTACCAAAGCACGGTGCAGGGCACCAGTTTCCCAACTTGTTCTTCATAGCATCCATAGCTCAAGTTGAAAAGTCACAAATCACTGAACCGAAAACACAAAAATGAAAATTTTAAAACTGATTATTTTGATTATTATGTATACTTAGTCACTTTGTAAAACTTCTTATTGAGTTCAGAATTAAAATGAATTATTCCCTAGTGAATTTAATTAAATTTGTAAAGTAACGCGTGTTTCTATAACCACGATCTTGTTTAGTCTGCGATGGTCCACAAATTCACTACCTTTAATGGCTCGAATGACGAGCATACGTGACCTCTTATCAGTTCTCTCTTACTGTAAGCAAAACCGCTGGAGCTTTGTTAGTTAAATTAATAGGTAACGATGAATAATTCAGGCCATACATAATGAGTTATTATTTGACGTAACGTGAATGGAACTTGGAAAGAACAACCACAGAATATAGGTACCTATGTCACGTAGAATCATCACAACAGAATGTTGCCAAACGATGCATTACATACCATGCATCTGTCGTACCTTAGTAAATGGATTCCTACCTAAGGATGTGGACCCCTTAGCTATAAACCGAGGACTGGGGAAAGAAGAACTTAACAATTTCGGTGAGTACGATTAATTATACACCCAGTTTTGTTCAGTATTCAGTATTAGGTAGTAATAGTTCAAAGCGCATGATGCAAATTCACTTTTCAAAAAAAAACATAACACATTCTATGCATGGATAGAGGAGATTTAGACCACTAAATAATCAATAAGCATCAAGGCCAGGTACGTGTGTAAAATGTCACGTTACCGAGATATTAACGCGTTCCCTGTCCGTTGAACCACATATGGCTCAGGAAACATGCGCTTGGAAAACACCAATACGTTCCTGAGCCATATATGTGTCAGTGGACATATACAACTTCTAAAGGGAATAATTCCACCGAACGTACTAGGATTGTACCTACTGTTTTTGCATTGTGCATACTAAGAGTAAAGAAAAACGCCGGGACGTACGAAAAAATATTGTTAGCTATTTGAAAAAAAATACAAAATATTTCTGAACTGTTCCTAATTATGTTTGTTTTTGAAGCAGGCAAACAAATGTTTTTTTTGCATTGCAAACACTCAGTATCCACTCGTTTGATTTTTGCAGCAATTTTCCCAGCTTGTACCAATAAAATTATTGTCAAGAGGACAATGAAATTATTAGCTGAATTTTCGACAGAAAGTGTTGACCTATGATCGAACTAGAAGACGGTCTTGGACTCCTAGTCAATGTACTATTTGCACTCGCACCAGAGACTTTCTTTTGGGGTCATAATAGCTTGAAAGCTGATCAGATACATCTATGCCCTTCTTTCACTCATTGTAATAGAGCACGGCATTCGGCTTCAACATTGGCCGATACCCAGAAGACATTTGCATACTAGCGTCGTGACATGTAGAAAATATACTACGTACGTCATAACATCGTGATCGTAAGTTCATAAATGTTGAATAAGTGCTTCAATTATAATAATAAAGCATACATAATAAATAAATATTTATGAAAATCCATAAAAACTATAAAACCCTTGTGAACCTTCCCTGAACCACATGTGGCTCGTGAGCGTGCAGAAGCAAAAATGTCTTTCTACGCTCATGAGTCATATGTGTTTCAGGGAAGTAATACCTGCATCCGGTTTTTTTTTAATTTTTTTATGTTGCTTAGCGTTGGTCTATGACCATAAAAAAGACGATATTTTGCAAAAAGTCTTGAACTTCCGGGTCAATTTTGTATTTTTGTTTGGGACTGTGAACGTGTTAAAGGCACAGATGTTATAATAGGTAGGTACTATACTTTAAGGGAAAGGTGCCTATTAAAACTAAAACTTTGCCACTAGACGTTAGGTACTAAAATTAAACTGTTTGCGATCTTTGATTTCAAACTGAACAAACGCACATGTGGCAAACAGTTTAGTTTTAGTACCTAACGTCTAGTGGCAAAGTTTTAGTTTTGATAGGTGTGAATATATAAATGTCCCTGTCATCGGTATATCGAGAAAAAACTTCCCATTCTCTGTAAATACCTACTTACTTATTGCTTGGAACTAAGTCCAGTTTAGTTCAACTATTCATGTACCTACCTATGTGCATATTTTTGTCCATGTCCTCTAAGTAGGTATTATTGAGTACCGCAAGTTTGATAAAAAAACATACGACAGCAGAGTTGCCAGTCTGCAAAACTAGTAGGTTCCTTTGTTTTTTCCCGCTTTTTCTCATAAAGGTGCTTAGCCTAGGCACAGCTATATATATGCCTAGGTATGGGAAAAAACTTTCAGAAATTTCTGAAATTCAGAATGGTCACGTTGCAGTAAACTCATCGGGAATACCTAACAAGCTTATTTTTCCTTCACAAAATCTACTTTGTTAGGTATTCATCCTTGTTATTAGCAGAAAGGTACCTACCTACCTAACTACCAAACCGCGAGAAGAATATCGCCTCTGTTTGCTTTTATTAGTTAAGTCCATGTCAACAATAAACACTCGCAAAATAAAGTAACACGCGATTATGTTAATTTACTACGCGTGACATCATCACCCATGCTGGCGATCCGATGGATTATCATTCATGGCTGCCTTTACATAATCAACCACCTTATCTCCTCGTAACACTGATCAATATCGCATAATCAGCTTAAGTCTAACCGAAGGTCTGTAAAAAGAATGTGGTTAAGCCATGCATCGGATTCTTTTCCATTCGATGTAGGTATCGTGAACAATCTATTTTCCATTAATGAACAGTGCACCACACTTTCTGAGAAGAATAGCCTTATAGGTAGATAGGTAGGTACGTAAGCTGGCTTTGACCCACTAACACACTTTACTTTTTCGGTTCTGTAAGTATGGTTTACCCTGATGACGCATTTCTTTAATCCTGGAAGAAGCATGTTTTTTTTAGTTAAGTCTTATTGTACATTTATCGTAAACCTAGTACACTTGAAAAAGTAAATTATTGTGCTAATTGTAAAAGTAGACTTGTGATGCCACCAAACAATAATTTTACTAGAGATCTGTATCGTAGGTAGGTACCTACTTACATATAGAGGTAAAGTTTGATGTACCTATCTAGGTAGATAGGTACATCAAACTTTACCTCCTTTACATAGGTTATGTAGAAGGGTCATAAGAGGGTAGATTATCTCCGAAACTAGGTAGGTAGGTACCCATCTGATTTCAAAAAATATTTCATCAATCTTTAGAATCAGGATCAACGATGTTATTAAAGTAAGTAGACATAGACTGTATAGGTACCTATGTATTATCCCGAGTACAGATATTATAACACAAGTTAGCTAACACGCGGGCGAGACGCCGTGGGCAGCAGATAGCTAGTTGTAAATGAAAAGCCAACAGTTCGGTATTTTGAGTTATTTGGAATTTAATAAGGATTGTTACGTAAACAATCGTGTACTTAAATCTCGGACTACTGCACTAGTTGGTTGGTAGGTATATGTTATAGGTACGGTTATACGTTCCGTTTCTGTCGATGGCATGCGTGGCTATTTCTGCCTGTTAGTAACTAGGTATGGCCTGCCAAATAGGCACTTTGTTGTAAATAATCTTAATACTTACCTATCAGCAATGTGGATTATGAACTAAGCTATTGTTTGTCTATTTACCTACCTGTGATAGAAATAATAGCTTTTACATTACTTACCTACACCGCGTGTATAGCACCTACCTACATCTTATAACTTCTAAAGTGTGTATTAAATAGGGTACCACAGACAGGAGACAGATAGTTAACTTGGCTGGTTTAGGATATGTACCGATTTTTGTTGCACTAGCTGATACTTACCTACCTATTTTAATATAGGTACCAAGGTATCAAAAATAATATATTTTTGTAATGTCTCACCTGAACCCGTTACCCGAGGGTACTTGTGTTATAATATCTGTGAAGATATTATAACTTATAACACAAGTACCCGAGTTTTGAAGGGTTCTGTTATTCTGGTAAAGCAAGAGGTTTGTCTCATCATCCCTAAACTTCGTGGTAGTGGGTAGCCACTATCCACCACAAGCCACAGTGGTGTCCTGCCACGGTATGCCTTGAAAATTGTGCCAACAAAGTAGGTAAGTACCTACCTATCTACTGTACTGTACCTCTATAGGCGGTGATCTCGATAAATTACTGAGCTTTAAATTTACAACCTATACGAGTTAATGGTTTCTAGAAATAAACACAAATATCTTATCAAAATAATGTGAATCATTGTAGGCACTGACAAAACTGTAGGTACATACATAGGTACATACATACAGATTTGAACTCAGGACATCATTGGAACAAAAGGGAAAACCCGTAGTCCAGTTCTATAATCAAAAGGCTGAGGGTGCCTTTTGATTATAGAACTAACCAACACGATACAAACAAATAAAGAAATTAAAGAAGAACTGCAGTGTATGCATTTTATTTTTGAGATCCCAAAAACACACAAACACTGTGCAAATACATGTTTTTTATATATTTTGGTGTTTCCATTATACATAGTACTTATATATTGCATACTTATAGAGTATTGATTATATTGTGATATAAATAAAATTCATTAAAAAACCCTAAAATATGTAAATACTTATTTGAAAACATACATACTTTATAAATATAAAAATAACTTTAAAATTCAATACTTTAACCTAATCCCTATTTATACATCAGGGACGAATCAACACGCGTAATGGCACTTGAAGCATCGGTTTTTCTTAAGACAAAAGATACATTTACCTTATTGTAATCACACGGTGAGTAAAGTGAACTTTTAAACTTTTTTTTGGTTTTTTACGATATAGGTGCGGGTGATTCAAAACAATCCGTTTTCGAGCTGAGTCGTCGTATTATCACAATAAACACTAGAGTCAATGCTTTCATAGTCTTGTGACTAGAAAGAGTCGCGGCTTCAAGCGGTCGTTTTCACGATAATGACCTCCTCTTCTTGGTAGAGGTGTTGGTCAGGCGCGACGTAAGATACGAAGGAGCGGTCCATCTGGACGGCAGGAGGGGAGGCAGGGCCCGGCGAGACCGGCCGCGGGGGAGCGGGAGGCGAGGCACGGGCCCCGGGGGCTGGCTAGCCACGCACGCTCACCATGCAGCAGCCAAAGATCTCGTCCATCTGCCGCGAGGAGAAGGTCACGACAAGGCGACGCTCGCCGTGCCTGCGCGGCATGAACTTGTCCTGGTAGTTCACGAACTCACCTGGCTTCACGTCGCGGAAGCGAATCTGGAAACGTAAGAAAGGTATCTCACAACTATCCACGTATTTTAGTGCGCAGGCATACCACTCATGAATGAGTCTTACCTGTCGTGGCCTCTGAACTCCAGGACCTTCAAATGTGAAGTAGCAGTCAGTCAAGTGAACGTTCAATGGGTTCTGGAAGCTGAACGTAACGGCGCATTCTTGGCCGATGCAAGGCTGGCTTCGCACCTGGAAAAAACAACAATAGTTATATATTGACGTGATGGGGGTTTAAAGTTAGATGTCATGAAATGCGATGTTATACCTGAACTTGCATTCTTGGCTTGTGCAGTGGGAAGTCATCCTCGTCAGACCAGGCCTGGCGGGTTTGCTTCACGTAAGCCATAGCGTGAACCTTGACCATTGAGTGGTCCACTAGTTTGTCCATGTATTCTTGAGGAGTGACGTGGAGTTTAAGCACTTCACGCTGTCCAGCGCGTACTATGAACTCGCCCTGAGCTCTTCTCAGACGAGATGCAATGGCGCCGGTATAGTAGCTGGCAGAAGCCGTCAGCACGCACCAGATGGTACGATCTTCGTGTGATTTGTTCTAGAAATAAAATCATGAGTAAGGTGGACATCAAAACTCTAAATTGGATATTGAGAAATTGTTTAGTAATACCTGGATGTTCATGGTGCAGTCGAAAGGCTGGCCGTAAGGCACGATATCAATATCCATGAGATCGAAGAAAACGTCTTCGTAGTTTCTGTCGGGGTATTCGTAGTACTGCTGCAGGCGTTGATAGCCACGGCAGGACGCGATAACAGCAAGGCGCTCAGGAGACGAGCTGTCCACAGCCTTGTACTCGTGTGTGATCTCGAGCATATCACTTTCTCCTTCATCGTCATCGCGATTAGGGTTTTTGGTTAGAATCTTGCGTCCCACCCTAGAAACAGTATAGAACAATTTAAGGGGGTCCGCTTCATGTTTTACGAAATTTCAAAATTATATTTTCTTACTGGTATTGGTTGGAAGCCATCCTTATGAAGCCCCATTCAGAGTTTTCTTCCTCCTGGAAGTGACAAAGCTCAGCGTTGAGCTGGCAGTACATAAAAGGCGTGTCGTATTGGAAGCCGACTTCTCCACGGCGCACGGCCTCCACGCTAGCAGGTCCGCAGTGGTACACCGACTCTGCTTCCTCTTGAGGCGTAGCATCAATGATCTGCCATCCACCATATCCTATACCCCGGGATAAATACTGTTACTCCAGGTCCAATAGCCACAAAATATCAAAGAGTATAAAATACTACCTTGAGGCAAATCAGGTCGCTGCATCCAAACATCGTTCCACACGTGGAAGTTCCAGCAGGAATCGTAACAGTCCTCATCGGGACCATTAGGCACTTCGTTGCCGTCACGATCGAAGTATTTATCAACGGTGAAGGTTCTGTTTGTGTCATGAGCGGACACATAATTAGTCACAGATCGGCAAGGAATACCTATAATTAAACAACATTTTGTTTTGGCAACTGCATTTAAGGCAGAACTTAATTTGATATGCGTCATGGCAGAAAGGCCTTACCCAGAGCTCTGCAAATAGTGACCACTAAGCCAGAGTAGACCCAGCATTGTCCGTATTCAACTGGTCTACCGCCATCAGTGAGGTAACGTTCCAGAATAGCCACAGAACCGGTCCAAGCATGAGGCGCAACTCCATCCTTGTATTCTCCATCATAACGACCGACCATTATTCCGTCGTCATCATGGTTTGCGTTGATCTGTAAACGAAAATGAAATCATGCAATGATTTCATATAAATACACATGCAACAATATTTCGAATCGATCATTCTCGAAGAGTGACTTACCATAGCAGAAATGGCCCTGCATACGCGGATTGGATTGCCGCGCTCTGAATGCTCGAGGCCACTGCGTTCCAGCATGTACATGCATGCAGGCAGCACCACGTCATCAAACTGCCCATAAATCCATTTGCGACCCTTGGGCTGGCGCCAAGTTCCGCACCAAATCTTACCCTGTTCATTTTGGACGTATTCCTTCCTGAAGGACTCATTGTCCATGAACACGGAGTCCTCGCGACACCAAGGGTTGAATAACATGTAAATGTCTTCGTCGCATTTGTAATCGTGGCGGTTGTCGCGTTGACCGTAACGGTTGGTCTGGACCCAACAATTCCATACACCGACCGGGGCGGTTGCCGGAACGTGGACTTGGAATGTAATAGTGTTTCCGTCCTGTCGCTGTATGCTTATGTCCCAACGGTCCATATCATGAGCGAGAGCAGCAAGATTCTGCATAGATCCATGACGCGATCCGTGACGCGAACCATATCCTGCGCGTCCGAACGAGGAGTGTTGTGTTGTTCCACCGTAGCGGTCCAACATGGGCCTGTCCATCGGTCCGTGTGGGCTGAGGGGGCTGTGTTGTAGAGGTAACGGCTCATTGCTGAACGAACTGCGACGAACGCCATATGTAGTAGTCTCTCTCATCCCACTCATCGGGCCCATAGGTCCCATCGTACCCATGGTACCCATTTGACCCATATTTCCCATAGTGCCCATTGTTCCCATGGTACCCATGGTCCCAATGGTGCCCATAGATCCCATAGTTCCCATAGTAGTGCTGGTATCTTGCATGCGAGACATTCCCATGCCCATACCCATTCCCATCACATCACGAGAATGCTGGAACACGCCCTGCTGGTTGTTCCAGTTCACTGGCAATACCACCCTGGTTCCCTTGGTAACGCTAGGTTTAGGGCCTGCAATTTATAAAATAAAATGTGAAGTGTCTTAGATAAATCATTACCAACAACATTTAGAGCCCTTACCCAACAACATTTAGAGTAGGTACCTAATGTTCTGTGGTTTTAATACTCACCAAAGCAAAAAACGACGCGAATCATGTCCTGTTGCTTATCGTAAGTCCTATCGAATCGCACAGCAAAGAAGAAGTTCTGGCCTCTTCTCAACACAGGGTTTGGTAGAATGTTGTCGTTCACGAGATCATACTGCTCTGTGTGATGATCCTTGGAGTTATCCCGCGAATAGAACTCGGTGAGCTCCACTTTTAGAGGTTGCTGCGAATAGTAGCTCTGAGGAATCATTTCCAATGTGTCCTGACGACGCCTGCGCTCGTTTTGGTCTGCCATCTTGCAGATCAAATTGTGGGTGTATTGGGTGTTGGGGCTGTTCCTCATGGAGTGCTTCATACGATGCAGAGAGCCGGTGCTATGCGAGCGGCCGGGGCGGTGCTGAGCCGAAGGTCCGGCCCGCTGCATCGGCCAGCGACGAGTCTGCCCAGGGCGTTGGCAAAAGCTTGAGATGTTGTAATACGCCGACAGTCCCGGGACGTAATTGGAAGGCATCCCTCCGATCGTCATTTGCTGCTCCCTCATGCAGTTCAGGGTGCTCATCCCAGAAGTTATTCCTGTGATGCCGCCCAAGCCCATGCCAGTCATGCTGGAAGTCATACTGGAGGACATCCTGTCCATACTGGATCTGCGTACCATGGCCATGTTGGCGTTGAAGTTGTACTTTGCGATAGATAACCCAAAGCCCTATCTGAAGACTGCACTGTGCTCCGGGCTCACACCAGAGCGAGTGGTGCCGTTTGTTAGTTTTTAAGCCTTTTTATACGATTTACCTGAAGTAAGGGATCATTCACCGCTCAGGTTTCCAGGGCGCCGGACCTGCTCTTTTCTGGCACTCTTATTGTTTGTGTTCACTGGCTTGTGCACAAACCAGAACGCTTCTACAGCTAGTACTGTGGACGAAGACTATAACAACCAGGCGTGTTAATAAAACAATAGCTTTAAATTATTTTTAACCGACTTCAAAAAAGATGGAGGTTCTCAATTCAATCGTTTAATTTTGTTATCGTTTGTGTAACCGATTTTGATGATTCTTTTGTTGTTGTATAGAGAATGATACCGAGGTGATCCCTTAAAAGGTTTATACCTGAAGAATTCCTATTTTTCCCGTAAAACTTGAAAAATATCTTATATTATGGAATCACGACTAGACGAAAAAAATGTTGTATTCTAAATCCAATCCTAAGGGTGAAAAAATGGGTGATGAAATAGCATTATTTGACTTTTATCTATTTCCCACTATTATGAAATCGGTTTTTTGACATTTAATGTCCGGAAAATTATTGCATTATGTATTACGTAAATAACATTTAACATTTTTTAAATATAAAATGATGACAAGTGGATTGTTCCACTGCAGTTGCAAATTATTTTCAGGTAGACCACCGACTTCTGAATTATTGTGAGTAAACATTTTTATAGAGAAACTAACTATAGGTACTACATTTAGTTACCCATAGAGGAACTTACCACTAAACATTTATGTCAATTATTATTTAGTAGATAGGTACCTGTTATAGTAAGCATGGTCCTAATATTGATGAACTCGTTGGCGCAGCGGGCTGAGGTTCGGGTTCGGTTCCCGCTGCGGGACAAATGTTTCCATGTTTTGTAGATATTTGTTTTGGGTCTGGGTGTTGTGGTACCACTGTACTTGTAGTTACTGATATCTGATACACAAGGAACCCTAGTGTGGGGTGAGGATTATGAATGTGTCTATTGGGTGTATGTAGGTATTCATTTATTTAATACTTTCGTACAAACAATGTAGTGCTAGGAGGACTAAATGCTAAAGCATTCTCTTCTAGTCATCCTGTACCTACACTACACAATATATAACTAAATATCATATTAAAATAAACTTTAATAAAACACTTAAATATAAACCATTTTGTGCTAAAAAAACTGTGAATAAAAATATGCAAAACGCCTAGGTACCTACTTATGTTTTGCTTGCATACGTTTTGCAGTTGTAGGCATTTTACCACTGCCATTTCTATTGTTTCTAACATAAAGGTAGGTAACGGATACTGTTTCTGAGGGTCTACGCACTGCCTCCTATTGTACTTAATTTTTGCCTTCGCGAGTTAAGGTCGTGCTACACATGTCTGTCTTATTATCACAGCACTTTAGCAGACATTTTGCCAGAACATTCGAAGTAGGTACCTCCCAGCAAACCGGCATGCCATGTAATAGCATTCTGTGTCGAGTGCTACACCAGCTGATATGGCAGTTTCTAGAAAGCTTCGTGAAGTAAAATGCGTGTAGACCCTCCCACTTCCAACGGCTTGCGATTTCAATATAAATTGCGATCTTGGTATGCTAAGTAGGTACCTGAGCATAGGTACCTACAGCTATTATAAACTTCTTTATTCTTTATTATTTATTGTACACACAGATAAAACAGACAAACAACTTACATATAGGACATGTACAAAGGCGAGCTTAACCCTAAAAAGAGTTTTCTTCCAGCAAACCTTTGAGGATAGGGACAGCTGATAAATAGCGATAACAGCTGATAAACTTCACTACACTTACCAGTAAAAGTAGGTACCTACCAATCTGACATGATTTTGTCAGGGCTACCTTCAATCAAATATGTGTATCGCGGCCTTTGTGTTACTTGATTCGACACAAATAAGACAATAGTAGAGACTATTTTCTGTCACCTCTTTACGAGAAGGCTACGAGCCCTTTCTACCTACTTTTGAAAAGGGAATAGTTTTTGAATTTCGGTCATTAAATTCAAATATTCTGACAAGTTGTATTCCTATTTATTCCTGCAACGGGTTTGAGGCCAATACAGTTAAATTTTTGTCATACTTGAAGTGGAATCAATACAAAAGAACGTTATTATGAAAGACGTCAATTGAGCCGAGAAATGATCAGAGCCATGAAATGTTGGAAGTCGGCAACGTGCTGTGGCAATCGCTCTGGGCACGCAGAGTAACGTGCTTTAAGTCGATTTGGACATGACGTTACCGCATAGTTGACAGAGTGGCAGTGCGACATGGAGGAGCTCGCATCACCACACTCAGACAAGATTGTTACATACAAATTACTGCTCGACGAAATCGTACGATGACTGCGATGATGTTGGTTGCGAGGCTTCATAGCTCTTCAGGAAGTTAATAAGCGATCAAGCCATTTGCAAGCCATAAGAAATCATTTGCATGAAGTCAATCTCCGTTCCCGAAGGCCGCTACTTGTACCACCTTCGTCACATATGAAAACATTTTATTTAATCAATCTAAATAGTCATTTTTATAAAATTCCAATAGAGCAACAAAATATTTAAAAAAATACCTTTATCCATAGACACTTGATTTGTATCTATCATCAAATTATAATCAAAAAGACTAGGTTTTTCAATATATAGAATATGGCAGCCCTAAAATATTTTATTTTCTTGCAACACTGGTTGCATAGCAACACGCTGTTGTTGATCAATAAAAAGTACCTACAAAACGTCAAATTGACGAAACTGAGCCGCTGCTTGTAGAATCTAATTTGGCATTTGATCAAATATTACAGATTTTCTGTTAAATAAACTATCTACATCATCTATTTAAGAGTGGCAAAATTAATCTTTACAATATATTCAGCTGTAATGTTCAGATTCAATATAAAAGTTGTTTTCTATCTAAAGCAATGCTGTTTAGTTTGTTCACTACGGTGTTGAATATTATTTTACCTTTCGTAGTGGCCTACAGAAGTAGAGGAAGCGATCAAGCCATTTGCAAGCCATAAGAAATCATTTGCATGAAGTCAATCTCCGTTCCCGAAGGCCGCTACTTGTACCACCTTCGTCACATATGAAAACATTTTATTTAATCAATCTAAATAGTCATTTTTATAAAATTCCAATAGAGCAACAAAATATTTAAAAAAATACCTTTATCCATAGACACTTGATTTGTATCTATCATCAAATTATAATCAAAAAGACTAGGTTTTTCAATATATAGAATATGGCAGCCCTAAAATATTTTATTTTCTTGCAACACTGGTTGCATAGCAACACGCTGTTGTTGATCAATAAAAAGTACCTACGAAACGTCAAATTGACGAAACTGAGCCGCTGCTTGTAGAATCTAATTTGGCATTTGATCAAATATTACAGATTTTCTGTTAAATAAACTATCTACATCATCTATTTAAGAGTGGCAAAATGAATCTTTACAATATATTCAGCTGTAATGTTCAGATTCAATATAAAAGTTGTTTTCTATCTAAAGCAATGCTGTTTAGTTTGTTCACTACGGTGTTGAATATTATTTTACCTTTCGTAGTGGCCTACAGAAGTAGAGGTAAGAGCCGGACCAATATTTTATTGTCTCTAATATAAGTTTGATAAAAATGTAGCACCGCCACCGCCAATCAGAACAAATTGGGTTGGCTGGTAGAAAATGCTTTAGCATTAAGTTCGCCTATTGTTCAATTTCAAAAAATGTGCAATAATGCTTTATATTTTAATCACGGTAGGTATCATCTAGCCCCAAACCAAGCAGAGCTTGTGTTATGGAAACTACATGACTGATTTTATAGGTATTACATACCTTTATAACATATCATTCATATAATTTTATCTTAAAACAACTACCCTATTTTTTTGTAAATACATCCCTACATATTATACATAGAAAACATCCAGACCCGAGACACATTAGCTAATCATACAAACATTTCTGCAGCGGGAATGCGTATCAGGCGGGCCTTCGGCCACTGCGCCACAGAGGTCATAAAATAAAATACTTTACAATCGATTTCACAGTTACTTAGCTAGTAGTGCGTACTTAGACCTTAACTGTGTCAATCAAATAAGATTCCTTTAAAAAATAACACAAGTTCGATAGAATTTTTTCAGTCTATTCTAGTCTATTTTCAGGTTTTTGGTTGAGGTCCTACAATTTCTATGAACAGCCAAAAGTGCACTTCACGTATGAATATTTGCTGGTTGCCGAGACGGAGGATCCCAGCCAACCCATAGTTTGCGGTGAAGCGGCGTTCTTGGATGAAGACACGCTCAGCGGCGAAGAAAGCTGTCCAGAGTTTCAGGTTCAGTCATTTTATTAGGCTAACAAGCATATGGCCTATGAGAAGGTAAGAGGTTACCGTTTCCCATTGGTATTGATACCACCAAACACATTGCTGATCTATTGCCAGCCATAGAGACAAAATTGAAGAATTTCAGGTGCCTGTGATGTCACCGGAAATTGCAATGCGAGTATGTTTTATTTTAAAACAAAAATCCTGCTTCTATTATAAACGCGAAAGTTTGTGAGGATGGATGTTTGTTACTCTTTCACGCAAAAACTACTGAACGGATTTTGATGAAACTTTACAGTAATATAGTTTATACATCAAAATAACACATAGGCTACTTTTATCCGGGTACCACGCAGGCGAAACCGTGGGCAGAAGCTAGTAATTAATAAAACGAATATGTATGAAAAGGTGTAACCATCAGTCGGAGGTGTAAGAAAGACCTAGGTACTTCAGGCGAAAAACAGACGTAATGGCGCTACGCCGAATAAATCAAAAATTCCTGATACCCAAGATACAGGGAATCCTACATACCTAATTATCATCCTATTGGGGGCCATAATTATGCGACAGTTGGGTATTTAACTATGCCCTGCTTGGCTGCTTATTATTTTGAGAGTAATAGGGTTTGCAATTTAAAATGACAATGGGCAGGCTATACAGTTCGCAGACTCAGTTAGACCGGGGCATTAGTACTTACCTACTAATGATGATGGTTAAATTGACGCGGTGGCGGTGGCGTTGGTGATCACAGGGACAACGTTGTCGCGTGGTTGTCAAAGTTCGCGTCAATGCACTGATCGCCGTTACCGCACCAGTTTGCGCGGGCCCTTTACTTAACCCAAAATTACATCCATCCATCTCCATCCATCTTTCTAACGTGTGTATTGCAGGTCCAAGAATACGACACTAACAGAGATGGCATCAACGACGTACTAGAATTCAAGTTTCGCCTGATTGTGCCGGCTGAGCACACCATAGCTTCGCTTATTGTTATCTTAGCCCTGGATTATCAGTTGCAGGTATAATATTGAATTCCGTCAAAATCAAAGAACACTTTTCAGAGAAATTGTCACAGACGTAGTGCCTCACTATTCCTAGGATTGTTATGAAGAATAGATAGACATTTAAGTGGAGGGAAATGGCCATGCATCGTAAGGGTGGATGTATGCCGTCCATCGTAAGGACGGAGGTGGCTCACTCTTGGGGGGCCAATTGAAAAGCCATAATTATATCCATAAAAAGTTACTTAAAATCAAATGGATACAAGTGGGTATCTCCAAGTGTTTAGGAAATCATTCATGGTAGATGAGACCAGTTAACACGTAAGTAAACTTTTTAAATTTCACGCCGCTCTCGCTGACTGGTACCTATCTAGTTACTTCATGTAGGTAATTTAGGGTAGACTAGCATATGACTATATAGCTATCTACATGTGACGTCAAAGACTGAATGTTTCGCCATTTTATTATGATTTATTTAGTGATTTTTCTAATAATCGTAAAGTTTACATATACCGAGTCTGTCTCCGATTCCACGTAAACAATATGACAAATAAATGCGTTTCAACTTTTTGGGTTCAGCCAGCCACCTCATGGTTAATCCCCATGGCATTTATTCCATTCGTCACATCACGTACGCCAATCAAGGAAGGAACTTATTCGTTTTTACATACTAGAGATACTTAAACCTTAGCCTACATATCCAAGTATTTTATAGGATTGTTACTTATTTTTTAATTCATTTTTATATATATTTTCACTGCTAGTCATATGTCCAAATCCAGTCAATCTCGATAGTCTCGCTAATAGGTCATTTCTTACTTCACTTACATATTGGTCATTCTACTAAAATACACATTTGTATTCATTCAGACGTTCTAAAGTTTTGTAATTTTTACCCCGACACGCGCAGAAAAGGGTGTGAATAGTTTGAAGCCTTTGTGTATCAATATACCTATGTCTGCTGTGGCATCATACCGTCATAGCTCCTAGACGTAAAACAGTGTTGTTAATCGGTAGGTTTAGTTCTTATATAGGTTTTATAATTACATAACACTATCCATTGGAGATTATAGGAGGCGCTACAATGTACGTAAATAAAATAATCATAATAAGTAATAGTTTTTTTATGATTTTGCGAAAGTTTATCAGTTAGGTAGTATCGCTACACGTCAATAGGCGGCGCTGCAAAAAAGATGGAATAAACACCACTACACGTCATTATTTTGTAAAAAAAAATTACTTGACCTACATGCGAGATACTTATACTGTTTATATTTTTGTAGTCAGTCTGCCCACTCCACATGCAGTCATTTGGAATCGTGGGCAAAGAGTTTGCCGTCCCGCCCTCAAGCTACAAATACATCGGCGATCTCCAGCTCTATCAGACATCGCATTTGCCTTGTGTGTGGAATATTCTGGACAATAAATACAACACATCTTTATTTGGATACCTGAGCGATGACAACGTGAATATTGTAGACTCTGTGCTCGAAAAATACTATAAGAGAGATGGTAGGTACATACGTTTTTATCTATTCCTAATTTTAACGGTCTACTCTATCCCGACTGTTGCATAGGGAAGTATTCTATAATTTTTTTGACGACCTCATTGGCGTCGTGGGCGAATGCCCGCCTGAGGCGCAGAAGGTTGCGGGTTCGATTCCCACCGCGGCGGGATAAAATGTTTGTATGATCTACAAATATTTGTCTCGGGTCTGGGTACTTTCTATTTATTTCTTAAAAAAATGTATATAAGTAGTATTATCAGTCATGTAGTTCCCATAACAAAAGCTTTGCTTACTTTGGGGCTAGATGTTGATGTGTGAAAAAGGCCCAGCATTTTTTATTTTTATTTAATTGAACATTATGTGTGAGATTCAACTACATAGATACTCAATTCAAATCCGTTTTGAATACGTGCCTTAGTCCGTAGGTAATCAAAACGTATATCAACTACTAAGGTGGCGCTTGCTTAAATACAGTCCTTTAATTTGCGAAACGCTTGAGAGTGCCTATCATCACTGTGGTAATTTTAGGTAGGATCGTGTTTAGGTATTAGTCTTACTGTGATGTGTAACTCGTTTCGCAACAAGTATTATTATAAAATCATCAGGGGCTTTACCAAATAATATGAATGAACTTCCGTTTTGACGATGAAAAGAAGCTCTTACCTGACGGTAAGAGGCAGCGTACGTAAGAATCGCATTCGCTCGACCGTTTTTTGTCGACTTACGTTGCATAATTGGTCTCCACGAAAAGCCCTTTTATTTTAATAGGATAATATGCCTATGTCCACTCTGAACGTCCACTCTACATAATGGTGAAATAATATTTGAAATCGTATGAGTAGTTCTGTTTCAGAAATTACCTCTTACATCCAAAATTACAAACTTTACCTCTTTATAATAATATTGTAGATTAACTTACTAGATAAAAGTTTAAACCCTGGTGGGGATCGAATCCGCAACCTCACTCTTTGATACGAGGGTGTTGTAACCACTCAGCCACACTCCGATATATAAGTAAAACGTTACATTATTGAAGCCTGTTCGATGACTTATTTAAGGAGTTGATACATTTGGGATATTCTAGAATTTTGAGATATCCCGCGTAGGCATAGTTTAACCTAAAACCAAATCTACAATTTTCTACATAAAATCTACTTTGCAGTTACGACACAAACTAAAATGATTTACTCAAGAAACCAAAATGGCCACACCGGCACCATGGACATCAAAATAAACTTGCGACTGCCTGAATCCAATATCCGGTACACACCAAGTATGATGCAAGAGCTTAAATGGGCATGGCCGCAGTACCTTTCCCTGCTCTTCATTTTCTATTGGTTATTCGAAAGGATCAAGAGGTTTGTGTTCAATAACCGTTTGCTGATGGCATGGGAAGTGGTGCCGTGGAGGAAATAAATGGACTAAGAAATGCATTTAAACTCACTCATAATTTATCTAGTCAAAAGACAGTGCCAATTACTATTTAACTAAGTCTTAGATGTCGTAGAATAAGCTTAGATAAGAATCCAAATAAGTAGAAGTACCTTTAATGTAGACTAATGAATTAAGACTAAGACAAGAGAGGGATAAGATCAGTCTAGATACCTGAAGGTCTAGCCAACATCCATTCGTTTTATAGCTATTCTATTTTTATTGTCCATAAAATATGAAATTTATATAAGCTATTGCAATTTATTACAGACTAACCTTCTTATTCATAATCACTAACTAACTTTAGTAGCGTGATAAAAGTTGTCTGCCTCTATCTTTTGTTTAGTGTAAGAAAGAGCTAAAGTTAGCGTCCTGTTAAAGTTAGTGAGTGATTGATTATGACTGAGGGATTGTCTTTTAGACATACTGATAATTTGTGTGTACAATAAAATGTCGTGGTGTACTGCAATAGCTTATGTCAAATCCATACATTTTTTAATGAATGAATGAAAATACTTTAACGAACACCTTATGAAATAAACGATAACATATTAAAATTAAAGGTACATTAGGCGGCGCTTAAAAGCATCTTTTACAGACCTTTGAATGGCCTCCCCATTCAAAGGTCTGTAAAAGATGCTTCTATGTGATTTTGAGAAAGGCCAGGGGTGTACTTTATAATTGGTAAATTTTAGTAGAAAGATGAGTGCACCTAGTAGTTATTAAGGTAAGGTAATACCTACTATTAGCATTGACTATTATTTTATTAACTGCCTTAATTAATATTGTTTTTTGACGAAAGTAAAAACAGAATGGCTAAGAAGCGAATGGACTTTTGTTTAGGCCCCTCTTTTTGTGAAAAGTGATCAAGCTATTATTAGGTTTTTTTTTATTTGATGCAGTCTGATTTGACAGCCCTACAAACTCGCTTCTTCTTACAATTGGCTCAAGAGGACTGACAAACTGTACAGTTGCAGTACACATTCAAAATAAAAGATGATGAAAACAGTACCATCTTTTATTTAACAACAATAATAATTCTACTTATCTTAGGTATTGCACAGTTTTTGGTGATTACTGGGTAAGTGTCAGTGCAGGGAAAGCGCTTCCCGCTCCAGTCTTGGTGTCTAATTCTGCTCGATTGTCCTCAATGATGAAGGTTTTTCCTGTGTAGTCATCGAGTTGGACTAGCAGGTAACGGCATATGTAGTTACCGTATTCATTCTGAAAAAGTGATGCACTATTTAAATATTAAGCTAGAAAGCTATAAAGTTGGCTGCTCTACCTCGTGTGTTCATAAGTCTTGAGACACAGTAAAACTAAAATATTTTTGGAGCTAAGTTGAGTATTCATTTATTGGATATTAAAATTAAAACAACTGACATCTAGATCTGTATTTAAAAATAAATCATTCAAAATGGCCGCCTTTGCATTCAATGCAGGCCTTCAAACGCGTGCGCCATTCATCTATGGCGGCACGAATCTTTTCAATGGGAATCCGTTTCGATTCTTTAATAAGGGCTCGCTTGAGAGAATCCAGGTTTGGGTGAGACTTTCTGCATGCCCTCAGCTCCAATTCCGTCCATAAAGAATAATCCAAAGGATTCAAGTCAGGGCTTGACGAGGGCCAATCTTCGCTCCGAATGAAGCCTGGCAAATTGGCCTCCAGCCAACGTTGGGTAGTCTTAGCTTTATGGGAGGGAGCAGAGTCCTGTTGGAAAACCCAGTATTTTCCAGCGAATAGCGTATCATTTAATGGTTTAACCACCGCTTCCAATATGTCGGTTTGGTAATTTTGTGCCTTCACCTTGACGCCTTGCTGGCAAAAATGAAGCGAAGTGACCCCCTCGTAGGAAACACCCCACCAAACCATCACACTTGCTGGATGATGAGTGCGCTGGACATTGCGTACAGATGGCTGGACGTCCTTTGAACTTCTGGCGTAAACCTTATTGTTCTGCCGGTTAAACTTTTCTTCCACCGTGAAGATCTTTTCATCGGTAAACAGGATATTTTTTGGATCGTGTCTCTTCAATAGGTTCCGACATCGTTCCAGTCGCAATTTACGAAGACGCTCGTTTAAATAATGCACTTTCCTTCGACTGTAGGCCTTTAGTTTAAGATCATATTTAAGTATCCTGTTCACCGATATTCGCGAAATCTTGGTCTGCAGAGCTAATTTCTTTTGAGTCCGGCAAGGGTTGCGACGAATTCGCTCTCTGATTACTTTGATGTTGGCGGGCGTCCTTACAGACCGCGGGCGGCCACATCTTCCACGGTCTTCTAAAGAGCCGGTCTCCTTGTACCTCTTTATGGTATAATACACAAAGTTCCGACTACATCCCAAACTTTGGATTTCACTAAAAACTTGCATTGGTTTTTTTCCTGCTTGAAACAGTGAAATTACAGTCGCACGCAAATCTTTTGTTGGCGCCATTTTCACGGAGAATGAAACAAATATTCAAATGTATATTTTTTCTGATTCAAAACATTCGAAATTTAAAATTTTAAAAGTTTAAAAAAGGTTGCATGAATTACTTTCTTTTTAAATTAATTAAATAAGTTCGTCTCAAAACTTATGAACACACGAGGTATATTACAACAAAACTATATTACTATGTTTGTTTCGTAAAAAGGCTTTACAATGATAATTTGAGGAATGGAGGAATCAAAACCATATTGATTTTCTTTACACCAGTTATATGTCTAAGCCTGTAATATCTCCTATTGAGATTTGTAGACCTTTGTCTCACAACAAGCTCATGTCAACAATGAACAATTAATAAAATATAATGAAAGTGCATGTCATAGTGATTTAAATAATTTAATTAATTAAGAATATTTACTTTCTTTAGATTTGTATGATTGTATTCAAGGATGTTTCTTAGACAGGTTTTACCACCATAGGTCACTAGGGTTGCTGCAATTGATAAGTAATGGAAATACACATCAAAGTTTTAAAATTTTGTAATATTAATTGTTTCACAAAAAATGCTTTATAGAGGCAAAGTTGCCTTCAGCGGAATCAAGAACCCAAACCAGTTTTTTTTATTAGGTCAATCCTACTTATTGTGAAATATCTAGACATGGGGCATAAAACTATAGAGATCAGCCCGCAACTCAAATATTGCCACCATACAAAGAGCACCATGGTTTCTGAAGGCCTCTGAACAGCACTCTAAACTGGGTATCGACACTTTCAGCAAGGAAATAAAGCAATACTCTACCAAATACAAAGAATGCCTGAAGGCATACCAATTATTTGGCATCACAGCTAACCACCATTAGTTACCTAAAGAAGCTATGCAGACAACACATCGTGGAAGTTGACAGACATAATACCTGAAGAAAAGGAGAAATGATCACTGGACCACATCCCTTACATGCCTGATGACCCACACCAGATGAACATAGAGCAGAACTATGAAAGTTTGGATGTTTGTTGCTAATAATCTCTATAATTTTGACGACTTATGTGAAATCATGGGTAAAGGCTCACCTGAGATGCAGCAGGTTGGTTTGATTCCCATTGCAATGTAAATGTTTGTAAGATCTGCAAATGTTTCACTCCGGTCTATGTATAATAAGTATGTATTTACAAAAAAACATTTATGTAAGTAGTATATCAGTCATGTAGTTCCCATAACACAAGCTCTGCTTACTTTAGGGCTAAATGATGCGTGAAAATGGCATAACTAATTTAAATGAAATTTAAAACAGGTATGGTTTGTGACCTACAATAATTCACAGGCTACTTTCGGTGTGTAGGTAGCATGTGGACAAAGCTGTGGGCAGAAGCTAATACTAGATATTTACCTGTTTCATGTCTACTTCAACAACTCCTTTATTCCTAATGCCTTTGATGTAAAATCTCATTCTCATATGTTGGATGCCATCCCTCAGATAGATAGCATGGCTCACATGTGTCCGTCTTCTCCTGGTGGTCTCTTCACCATAGCCTTTAATTGGAGCACCTAATGCATCTTCTATCCTGGGGTCCTGGAATTAATGTATGTTAAGTGGAAAGTTTGTTACAAAAAGCAGAGATAAATTAAGTAAACAATAATCATTTAAACCAGTGGCAAGGTTATGCAAACAGAAACAATTGATTCACTCACATTTTTGCACTTTTCTAGAGCGTCAGAGTAGATGCTGTTGGGACTGTTGCTAGAGAACAGTTCTCTGAACACGTAGTAGAAAATAACACCGGTAACGCCTATGCCGGCCAGAATGACACCGGTGTATGAGACGGTTTTTGTAGTCTCTTTTATCTTCTCTCCCAAGGGTCTCACGTCTGTGGAAACATCTGTTCTCTCATGAGTTTTAGCTAGCCCACTTTCTTTCTGTGATGAATAGGAACGAGGAAGGCTAAATTTAGATGTTTGTATAATCGCAGGTACTATGCTGCTGGAGCGCAGCGCTGGCATCAGTTTCGTTAGGACCGTCATGTCTAGCACATTGAAATCTAGGTTTAACTATCTGAGATAATGCAGACGGAGTGATTTTCATAAGATGAACAATATTTTTGAAACACTTGTCTTGATGAAGCGAAAGATAACACTTACAGTAAATTGTAAATAATTATAACAAAATAAAAATGTACAGGAGAGGGCGACGAGGCCGTATTGTACGATAGGCACCGTACAGCCGTAGAAAGCACAGCCATTTATTCCAGGCCACCTATATGCTTGTTCTGCATTAACTGGTATAACTTAATGGGAAAAAAACACTACATTTAAAGTACGGGCCGTACAAGGTCGACACGTATAGGGAAATAATGCCACACAGCCTCTATTTTAAAGATATCATGATTAATAATATAAAAAATCCATCATGGTTTATCATGATTTTAAATACTGGCTCTGGCTGTACATGTTTAAGCCGTACTTTGTCAAGCCGTAAAATCCCAGATCGTGACCGTTGACCTTCGATCAACATTATGGTTTATCCAACCAACCAAACTCTTTCAGTTGTCAAAATCAGCTGATATGTTTTAGAACGAAATGTAGTTACCTAGAATACATCACATATCGCCCCCCACAGCACTCCGAGTTAACACGGTGTTTCTATCATTACTTCGGTAACGTTAATCTAACATTTTCTATGGCATTCGCAAAGTAGAGATGTTATAAACCTAGGGCCATAACCTCATAATCATGTTATTAAATATTACCTGTTATAAAATATTAGGGAACGGTTGTAATAGTGTTTATTTTCATACCTTCATGTGTATAAGTATTAGGCTTAGGACTGTCAACGATAACATTAACGTATATAAAAATTTATCACTATAAAAAAAATTAACAATAAGATTTCATTGTACTTATACAATGAAATCTTTTGTTAATTTTTTTTTCTATTAGGTATATCTTTTCACACTATTATATCATTTATTTATTTTAATCTATTTTGTTATATTTATATATAAACATCATTTGGTTTTTTATTAGTATCGTGCCTCGTGTTTGTTATTCAATCATGGACGTTTCTACAAAGCCGTCTCAGTCACTCGTCTAATCGCTTGTTTCGCAGGCCAGACCGACAGCACTTACGGACGAAAGATACCGAGCGGCAACGCTGCCCGTACCTATTATGCACGATGTGCGCAGCGATATGAATATTTTGATTGTTGATAAAGAACATAATACCGTATTTTCGTGTTACTGTTATGAATATATTTCCTACTGTTACAAGTATAATCTGTGGTAAGTACTTCGTAAATGTATGTATTACGTAAACCAGTGTCAGTCAACGTAGTGGTTATTTCTTCTAAGCTAGTATTTTCATAATTTTTTTAAAGCACTCTGTGGTCAGTATAATCAAACAAACTCTTGGCGTTGCCACTTTCGGCATTTGCCATTTTCTAGCGATGGTGCGGTTTAGGTAACTTAATTAAAACTTAACATTTTTTTTTTAATAAAAATTAGGGAAACATTACAAATATTTATAAATAAACGATACGGATATTAAAAGGATTAGGATAAGGATCAGCGGAGTTTATGAATATAATATATTACAGGTTAATATTATTAATGCATATGAAAGAAGCTAAGGAAATATATATATCAGGATCTAAGGAAGAAAGAAGGATATTAACATTAGTAGGAAGAGGAACATGAGAGGAAATGAGATCATGAAATAAAGAGGCATGATCATACAATTTGCAGGCAAAGATTATGTGATTAAGGTCACCCAATTCATCTCCGCAGGCACAATTTGGATCAGAAATAACTTTTATACGAGCAAGATGAGCTGGGGTACATGAGTGCCCCAAACGCATTCGGATTAAAACTGTAGTCGCACGTTTACTAAGTTTCATTTTAAAAAACCAAGGCTTTGTTGGAATAGATTTTTGTATGTATTTGTAATATTTGCCTTTATAACAACCAGAATCGTCCCAAGCTTTATCCCAAGAATTTTTGAGATAAACCTTGGGAAGAGCAAGAATATCATGGGAATAATTTTGATAAGGAAAGATGTCTCCACACTCCACAGCCTCGTTGGCCAATTTGTCAGCATAGGAGTTGCCTACAATACCGCAATGGCTAGGTATCCATGCAAAATGAACTACCAGGCCTCTGTTTTTACACTTTAAAAGTTTGTCTCTAGCTTCCGATATAAGAGGGTAATTTTTAGAACAAAATGGATACCTTGTTAGTGATTGTAATGAACTAAGTGAGTCACTAAATATAACAGTTTTTTTAAGATTCATAAGCAAAATATACTCGAGTCCTCTAGTGATTCCGAAACACTCACCAGTAAAGACAGAAGTCTCAGGAGGCAATTTAACTTTTTGAACTATGCCATACTGCTTATGAAATATTCCCACACCAACATTACCAGTTTGCAAATGTTTAGAGGCATCAGTATAGATTTGATGCCAACCATACCACCGCTCATAAATTATTAAATTAAAATAAATGTTAGCATGAGCGTCATTGCGATCAATATTCAAGTCAAAACAAACATTAGGAGGTAGTGTTAGAGCTTCATAATTGCAATGGAAAATGGACAGAAGAGGTGACTGATAAATTGGAGCTGAAAATGTTTTAGACTTGTGAAAACTATTTACTAAATGAGGGGTTGATTTATGGTTCCAATATGAAGAAGAATTAATTAGCTCTGAAAGATGTTTAATTTTAGGATGTAGCAGATGATTCGATAACTGTAATGTACGGAAGAAAAATCTACTAGATAAAAATTGACGCCTCAGATGCAAAGGGGGATCACCACACTCTACTTGTAGAGCATTAATAGGACTGGACTTCATTGCTCCCATAATTATACGCAAAGCGCGCGTTTGTATGGCGTCTAACTTTTTAAAATCCTCTACTCTTCCAGGTTCTAACAAGAAGGTACCATAATCTAAATTACTCCTGATTAATGCACTATAAACTAGTTTTAAGGAAAAGGGATGAGCACCCCACCAGACACCTGTTAGACATCTTAATAAATTAAGATATTTCTCACACTTTTCTACAACATAATCGCAGTGTGGACGACCATTAAGTTTACAATCTAATATGACGCCAAGAAATTTGGCATGACTTTTTAAAGGAATACCTCTAGTTATACCTTCATAAAGTATATTGATAGGAGGTATGTTTATTTTACGGGTAAATGGAACCACGACACTTTTTGATGGCGATAATTCCAACCCATGTTTATCCAACCACAATTTTAAAAAACTCAGAGCAAATGTTATTTTATGGGCTGCTGTTTCAATATAAACGCTACATGAATATAATAACAAATCATCAGCATACTGCAAAATACTAACAGTATCACTTACAGATGCTTCAAGATCATACGTATAGATGTTATAAAGAAGAGGACTCAAAACAGAACCCTGGGGCAAACCCTTCCACGCAACTCTTGAGAGATCCGTGGAGTTCAGGTAAATTATTCGGCCCACTAACATATTTTGAATAAAGTTTGTTAAGAAAGGTGGAATTTTTAAAAATCGTAATTTCTTTATAAGTATTTCGATTAATCATAATCATTATGATTATGATTAAAACATTATCGTATGCAGATTTTATATCTAAGAATGTCGCTACGATAGATTTATTTTCTGAAAAAGCTATACGTACGTCTGTAGTAAAAACACTTAAGCTGATTGAACTTCTACCTTCTACCTTCTAATTGAACTTCTACCTTTCCTAAACCCATATTGACTATTAGATAAAATATTCTGACTTTCAATAAACCACTCTATTCTATTTTTGACTAAATGTTCGGCGATTTTAATTATGACTGGGGATAGAGCTATGGGTCGATAGGACGTTGTATCATCTGGATTTTTAGAAGGTTTTATAAATGGCAACACAATTTGTGTTTTCCATGTTGTAGGAATATGACCTGTCAACATGACAGAATTGATAAGATCAAGTAAATATTGTAGGGCATTTTCACCTAAATGTGAATAAAATGAGTATGGAATGCCGTCTTTGCCTGGGGCC
Source organism: Perizoma flavofasciatum (assembly GCA_958496245.1). Lineage (NCBI taxonomy): Eukaryota > Metazoa > Arthropoda > Insecta > Lepidoptera > Geometridae > Perizoma > Perizoma flavofasciatum. Next base: position 10,483,254 of record OY292421.1, read on the forward strand.
GTATCATGAACGTTGGATAAAATACCTTTCAACTCATAGATAGAAAACGGAGCATCAAGCCCATAGGGACAACTAGAAATATGGACAGGAATAGGTGTAAAAAACTCCTTGGGTGGTGCAGTTGGTGGAGCCAGACGATCTAAGAAACTGTTTCTCAAAGAAAGTGGCATAGTTGAAAAAGTAGATGCAGTAACTCCAGTTCTATAACGTCTAATATTTCTCCACACTTCAGATGGTTTAGTGTTGGGAGAGATGGTTGAGCAGAAGTTCCTCCAACCTTGGAATTTCTTTTCTTTTAGTAGTTTTTTAGTCTTATTTATTATGTCAATCAACTTATCAAAATTACCTTCAGACATATCATTATTATAATTCAACTCTGCCTCTTTTCTTTGGGCAACAGCAACACTACACTCTGAGTCCCACCATGGTGGTGATGGTAATTTGCCAGATGCACAATTTTTCATAGGGAAGGTTAAATCAGCAGCATCTATTAAACTTTCAGTAAAACTATCTGCACAAATTGAAATACCTTGAGAAATATTAGGCAAAATGTTAATATTATTTTCAACTTTGATTTTATAATCGCTCCATTTATCATTAACTATTCTATATTTCATTCTAGGTGGAGCTCTTGGTATTTCAGTAACTGTAAAATGAGCAAACTTTAAAATTATAGGGAAATGATCACTACCATGTGTAGACAGCTGTGTTTCCCATAAAACTGAAGATGCTAAACTAGGAGAAACTATTGACAAGTCTACAGCACTAGCATTTTCTGAAGGTCTTGTTCTTCGTGTTTGTGTTCCATCATTAAGTATGTATAGGTTTCGCCTATCAATTATCTCCAAAAGATCTCTGCCATAGCTATTAGCTACCCCATGTCCTATGATGAGCATTAAAATCTCCCATGACCACACAGGGCTTAGGAATATGTGAAAGCAAGTCATCAATTTCAACAAAGATTTGAGAAGAAGGGTGAGGTATATAAATAGATACAAAGCAGACATTATTAATAATGCAGGCAACAGCATTAAAGTTATTATTATCATGGGAAGATAAAGAAAAAAGTGAAAAAGGAAAATATTTTTTAACAAGAAGAATGGCTCCTCCATAACCATCAGGTCTATCATCCCTGAGGCAGGAGTATCCATTCAATCTAAACACAGAGCCTGGCTTGAGCCAGGACTCTGTGATAGAAATAATAAAGGGGCTAAACTTATTGATTAAATATATAATTTCATTTTTTTTACCGACTACACTCCTGCAGTTCCATTGAACTGCGGATCTGGTGTGATCCATTGTGGTTGTGTAGTATACTAATTGTGTCAATTATTTTAGCAGCGTTGGACGGTTCTATGATTTTGGACTGTAATAGGGTATGTAAAAGGTTAATGACATCTGTAATGCTAAGTTCCCTATCCTTAGCACTCTCTGTCAGAGCGCAACCATTGGATAGGCTTGATGATGGTTCATTTATTAAATTTTGATGAGCTTTCCTATCATAACCTTTGGCTAATTTGGGGGCTACAGAACGAGGTTTTAAAAAGACTGTTTTGCGGTAGGAAGGTGTGTTATTGTTATACTTAATATTTTGGTAACTGTTATTTTCAGGTGGAACATTTTGATCTCCAGAAGTAGCCAAAACTTCTGCATATGAACAGGATAGAGGTGGATGAAGTCTAGAGGCTTTTGCATAAGAAATACTCTTCTCTGCCATTGAAAGTTTTATCTTTTGTTGCCTTGTATACTCGGGACATGACTTACTTGTGGCAAAGTGTATTCCTCCACATGAACAGCAGGAAATGCATTCTTCTTCAATACTACAAGTATCACCTGAATGCTCTCCACCACACTTAAAGCAGCGGGGCTTAGACCTACACTGCAACTTTGTATGTCCAAATCGACAGCAGTTGTAACATTGAATGGTCGGATAAGTATACAGTTGAACTAGCAGAGCAGTATAACACATATAAATACGGTTGGGTAACACTTGACCATCAAATGTTACAACCACAGTCTGAGTTGGTTTCCATACTGGAGCTCCATTAACAACTTCCTTGTAATTGATACGTCTAAGTTTCAAAATCTTACCACAACCAGGGGGGACCGTGGTACACTCCAGCATCTCCTCAGGAGAGAGGTCTGTAGGCACTCCACAAATAACACCCATGCGTGAAACATTGTAGGTTGGAATGAAAGCTTTAAGTTTGTTATTACCGAGACTATCATGGTCAAGGAAAGAGTTCGCATCTGCATGGTTTATAAAAGCAATGGAAACTCTGTTTCTTCCTATCCTTTTAACACTTCCATTAACAACATTGTAAATTGAATAACGCTTCAAAAATTTGCCAAAAATTATAGGGTGAAGTGTGGAGCCATCATTGGGTGTATCGGTAATACGTTGAACATGTACAATAAAAGGACCATTATCAGTGGAGTCATAAAGAGTTCTTGTGACTGGTGCTGGTGGTGACCCTTGGGCCTGTGGAGACGAATTGTGTGATGGAGCGGTGACGGGGCTCGAAGCACCGACCGAGTCTAAGGCAGGAATTGGAGGTTCAACGCTGGGTGGCGGACCAGTCATATTATCGTCCGAAATTGGGCTTTCATCACAATGACAACCTTTAGATTCATTAGAACCATGCCTCTTTTTCTTATTACAGTGCTTACACACTTTGTGTAAAAGACTTCTTTTGCGTTTTTTTGACACAGATGAGTCCGTATCTATAGCAGACTCATTGGATGGTACTAGTTTATCAAAACTATTGGACAATGTAACATAATAACCGACCGCAGGGACAGGGTCCCCGGGGTCGGGCGGCTCCTCCATCGGAAAAATCAGAAAAAACTTACCAGATACTTTTTTATATACACTAAACTACTATAAATACAGTGAAAAAAGAACTAAATACTAAATTACAACTCTACTGATCGCTTTTTAGTGAAAATTAAATTTTCTTTAGTTATGTGGAAAAAATCGCGCCTTCCCGGTTCGAAGTTTCCCGCCTTCTTTTTTCAATCATAAAATTATTGGGTACAAGTTTGTGATTTGAAGTTTCTAGAGATGTCGTAATGCAAAAATCGTATGAATATAAACCAATATCGTAAACTTTTATTGAGGAAAGAATCGATTTGGAGGATTTTTTGATTTCATACTATTTTTAGTCAATATACCTCGGTAACGTGATATTCTTCATAAAAAACGAACAACTATAATAAGTTATAACCTATATTCAACAATAATTAATAAACAATTATTTTTAGGAACAAACACATATAGGATTTAATTATTTTATATAAAATCAATATCTTTAGACGAATAGTCTGTCACTTGATTCGTCACCCAAATGAATTTACAAATCTATGACACAGTCTAATTCAACATCCCTTTCCCAGTCATGGGGAATGAGATTTTTTGTTTTGCCATGCCTAATATACCTTACCTTTTGCCTAATATAACTAGTTTTAATATAATTTTAACAACAATATAAAAATCAAATAGCGTATACAGTCATGTACATTTTATTGAATCGATTACGATACATTGTTCAATATTCGTTGTTTCAATCTCTAAGTTGAAACCGTCCCAATTCACGCAGCAAGATTTATTTCGTATTTTATTACCACAGACTTGTTAGAGATGATGTGCGTATACCCACCCACATATCGATTTTGATTGTGAATTTGTGGAAGTAAAGGGAAAAGGCAAGGCTGATCGCTTGATCGCTTTGGAAAATATTTTATTTGTGTAATCTAACTTGGCGTGAAAATGGTTTCAGTGTTTTAAAGTGTATGAACACAGGACTTAATCTTTTTAACTAGTAATTGGTCAAACAAAATTAAAAAGTTGGGCTGGTTCATTTCAACATAATGGATTGGATAATTTCTGACGAACTGGGCCTGACTGTGGGCCACCTGGTGGGCTGGGGAGCGGCCGGGGCTATGATCATTGGTGGCGTAGCACCATACATCCCACAGTATAGACAAATTCGGAGAACACAAGATGCTGAAGGGTTTTCTCTCTATGTTTGTTTGGCACTTCTCATTGCCAACACCTTGAGGATATTGTTCTGGTTTGTATCAGAAACAAGAAGTTGCTTGATCAATTATTTCTGATATTTTAATTGTATCTTTGATATTGCAGGTTCGGTAAACGCTATGAGATTCCATTGTTGATTCAGAGTATAGTTATGAATTTCACAATGTTTGTGATGATCCACCTTTGTGTGTCTGTTCGCAAAAAGAATCAAATTATTAGGACACGGGAGCGAATATTCACAGGTTGGTAATACTAGTACTAAAAAATTTTTGTACTAACATTTATTGCAAAATGCCTTAAGGCCCAGTCAAACGGAAAAGGTTGTCAAAGTTTCTGGTTTAAGAATGTATCCTCATAAAAAAATATATTTAACTTATATAAGAACTTATGACTAACATTATCTATGTAGATACTTAAATAATTGTATATATGAGTTTGCATTGATGTACTGTTCACCTCCACCACTGTGACCGCTTCAGTTTGAGCAGGCCTTAGAACAGCCATCCTATTCTTCTTTTTAGAAATGTATCAATTATATAACATCCTTTCTATTTATTTTGTAGTCAATAATTTAAACTTGCCTCAACAAGTTTGTTAGTATTTTTTACCGGCTGCATTTATTGATTCTATACAATACATTATGACTTTAACATTATTTTACAGTATAGTTTTATGATTATAATTAATTTTCTGCTATATTTTATTAATTTAATTTAAACTTTATTTTATGTTCTGTTTGGTGGTTGGTGTGAATGATCAAATTAGGTGCAATGTTCATGTTATATATACTGTTGTGTTGTGTGAACGGCTCAGCTCAGCCGGATGACACGGCACACTGGCTGGGGCAACGCAGTGGTGTATCACAAGGGGAGAAGCCCCATCGCTTCTATGGTGAGTGAATACCATCTCTATAAACCAATGCTGTGATTGTTGATTATGCTGTGATGATGATTGCATCATATTGAATGCCTATCTACTTCTCATTTGTTTTATTCTGTTTCAGCTGTGGATAACTCACGCTTGTCACTGTTTTTTTTATGTTATGTGAAGTGGGGATATTAAATATATTATTACTACAACATCTTTCATTGATTTGCCATTTTAAGTTTGCTTCATTGTGCATGTTTTCTAATACATGTTCGAAAGTAACTACTTGAAACTGGATGGATGTGTTGCCTATTATTATGTTACTAACTGGGTTCAATGCTCTAAATTATAACAAGATATTGATATCAATACCGCTGCCCTGAATGAAGTGTGACTGGGTCAAAATGTCAGTATTGCTTATCAAATTCATGTCATATTCTTTCCGCATGGATATTGTACTACAAAGTTGTAATTACGTAAATGTTATGTGATAGAAAATACTTTGCCAGAAAAGATAGTGTGCTTTGTTCATTAGAAAATAAAGCATTAAATATTTGATATAGCACCAGAAAATTACATCCCACCTTAAAATTGATTATAAAAGTAAACAATAAAAATTATATGTATTCATGCCTTACATGAATAAAAATATAATATTCTTAATAAAAGTATACATCTCTTGTAATAATTTAAATTAATTAATGTGCAGTTAAAATGTACCTTGATTTTATATTCCTGTAATACCTGAGTTAAAGTGTTGTTTACACTGCTTAAACATATTTACAATCGTCTACAATACTATATTAATTTGCATATTGCATTGTGAATAATGTAGATAAATCATATTATTATAATACTAAGGTAAATACTTAACAAACCTTATGCTGTCTTTTCAGATATGGAAAGAAAGTATTTCTGGGCGTGGACGGACTTCCAGAGTTATGTGGACTGTATGCTAGTATTCTCTGTACTTGGCTCGGCAGTCACTTACCTGATGATAGAGTTCACCCCATTTGTGGAGCTGATTGGCTTCCTCGCCGTGTTCACGGAGGCCATGCTTGGAGCCCCGCAGATAGCCAAGAATCACCAGAACAAGAGTACTGAAGGAATGAGGTCAATATTATTATAATATTATAACATATGAGTGATGAATATTCTTAGTTGTTGAAAAAAGAACAACTTAACGAAACTACAAAACTTAAAGTACAATGGGCGGTCTAATCGCTTAGAGGTGATCTCTTTCAGACAACCTTTAGATGGAGAGGATTAAACAAGATTGTAATAATGGTCAGGGATGTACTAGTACTTTATTAATGACTAGCTTCTGCAAACGGCTTCGCCCGCGTGGTACCCGGATAATAAAAGTAACCTATGTGTTATTCTGATGTACATTATTGAGCCCGATTCTCACTTAGTCGATTGGGTGAAAACAATATTTCGAAACAAAAAAAACATTTTGAGAATCGAACTTGCAATGACGAAAAACTAATCAAATCATATTTTTTCCCCCTTCAGCGTCAGTATGGTGATAATGTGGACATGCGGAGATGTTTTCAAGACTGCGTACTTCGTTGTAAGAGAAGCGCCCACTCAATTCTGGGTGTGTGGCAGCCTCCAAGTCTTTTTAGACATAGTTATCCTCCTTCAAGTAAGTAGAAACCTCATCAAAAACATCCTCCAATGTATTGTGCACTCGTTCCATTCGTGTTATCGTCGACCGCCTAAAGACTAACTATTGTTTTTCGTTGTGTAGCCTCATGCAGTGTAGATTAAGAACTGAACAAATACCCTTGGACACGTAACGTGTTTTCGAATTACACGAATTCATGGTGACCGTTTGCACTATTTTCTATTTATATGAAGTAAAACAAAAAATATTCATCAATCAAATAAAAGACATCATAGTCTTTAATATGATTTTATTCATAGCCTGTTTTAAAATTTTAAAATGGATCACATAAACGTTATCATAATTAACAGCTTACACATTTTAGAACAAAATCTAGGTAGTTTAAAAAATCTAAGATCTAAGTAGGAGCCGCTATAACATTTTTTTTTTAAATTCATATCTTCGATGAATACATAAAATATAAAACTATTTATGGCATAATAAAATCAGTTTCTATAAAATACAACCTGTTACAAATTGTGACAGTCAACGCACTTAGACATACCAGTAGAATCGGTTCTTGTCTGTTTAAGTTCTATGCCTTGCTATAAGAACTTCGTCATCGGGAGATGAATCTTGTATTGGCGATAGCCTTATGTCGTTTATTTCTTGTAACGACACGCTCAGGGTCGTTTATTTTGTTTCTAAGTCGGGCTGACACACCTTCAATGATATAATTCAAGTCACTGATGTCATCAATCTGGCACGTCTCTTTCATTCTCCCCGACTGACTCAGTCTCTTCTAACCATCTTATGATATTTTGGTTTAGATCAGACATTACGAAAGGACAAAAAAAAATATTTTAATAAAAATACGTAACTACCTAACATCAGACCATGTTGAGTGGTCGAGCCAACAGCGCATAATGACGGGAGAGTGGGTAAAGTACTCACAGATGCATGGCCCGCGAGATAACGGAATAATTCGGAGTACAAGAATCGCTCGAGTCACTGTGACGGATGCTAGATGGTTATGGATTAAATAACCTCTCGACGTTCGTTACATAAAGTATTGCAGCGCTCCCTTAAGTCTTGTGGTGATAAAACCTATTTAAGAACCTCCCTCGGAAGTCATACAAACGGTTGCAAAAGACCGCTGAACAGTCAGTTAAGCTGTATCTCAGATAAACAAACAACCTATACGGGCAAAAAAGCTTAGCAATCAATCAGTTTAGCAGTTTCGAAGATAAATGGTAACGTTTAACAGACCAACAAATATACTAACAACCTTATAGAGAGCATGGGCTCCTTACGTCGCGGGTAAAATATCATCCATCATCATCAGTAAGTTTTTATCATGAAAGTTGAGTATAATGTGAATATTGTCGTAGGTGTGGTTTTTCCGCCAAAATACCGCAGCGGCCCGGAGGTTGCGGCGAGGGGACTAGCATCGGTGCGAGAGCTCGGGCTTATAGCATTCAGCCTGCGCTCCCCGCGCCCGTGCCTATCGCACGCGATGCGCCAACTGCGCTCCTTGCGCCTTTTGCGCACCTTGCGTCTGTTGCGCCCTTTGCGTCAGACTCTATTGCACCTATTGCTCCTTATGCGGATTGTGCGTATGCCCCGGTAGCGAGTCTCGCGCTCGGCTCGGCCGCGCCCCTGGCGCACTCTGCGCCCACTGTGATGCTAAGCCCACTGCCTATCGTGCCCAGTGGGCGCAGTACACCCACCCTTGGGCCTTCCTCGTATCCTGCGCAATTCATTCGGTGCAACTCGTTTGCCTTCCCCGCTTTTTATGACCAAGAAGTACTTCTTTAAAATGGGTTGTGTTTGGAAATCGAAGAATTATATCCTGTAGTTAGGTACGTTTTTTCATAGGCGTTTATATTCCTCGATCCAAGGCATTTTTTCTTGGATTAAGAAATATTAGTGAATTATTATTGTTGTGAATGCTTGCAAACAAATCTACCTGCAAAAATTGTATTCTAAATGATTATTCGTGTTGAGTGGGACGGTGCTAGGACGAAAAGGAATTGTTTTTTTTTATGTATAATGACTACATTTTAAATAGTAGGTGAATTTAGATGAATTTTACTAGTCGATATTTTATGTGTTGTTAAACCTAGTTATTACTCCTAAGCTTTGGCTTCCATGGTAGTGGTTGTTGACAGTAGGGATAGATGATTTAAACGATTGCTCGTTATTACCTCGCTAGACCCAGACGTGTAATTCCAAATTACTAAAGGTAGGTAATTTATATCTTTTCAACGTAAATCTAGACTGATAACATATGAATCCTGTATTCGAGATAGCTCAGAGCATATCTTAAGACTGTATTTGTGCGTGAAATCAATGGCGCAACCTTCGAATGTAGTCGTCTTATTAACTAACGTTTGTGGTATCTGAATTTATAGTTCACACTAGCTGTTACCAACGGCTTTGCACGTGAACTCATGTTTAAAAAAAACTGTACTCCTGTACACATTTTCACCTCCATTTCCCCTTAAAATGTGAAAATCCAAAAACCATGAAACACGTCGTTGTTAATTTATGATGCTACAATTCAAGCCTGCCTTTAAAAAATACGATACTCTCATACAAACTTTCAATCCCCATTTCCTCCCTTTTAATGTCAAAATCTAAAAACCCTGAAACACGTTATTTATGTTCAGTAGCTGTAATAAACATATGTTCCCAATTACAGCTTTCTAGACTTTGTAGTTATGGCTGTGCGTTGATAGATCAGTCAGTCAGGACAAACGATTTTATGAGTATAGATTGAAGAGAAGATACCTATAATTATTGATATTGATATAGTAGACTTGTTATTTACGTATTTTAATAGTTTGACCGTTATTGCCAATTCTAGCCTAGACGTAATTGTGGTTGAGATATTATCAAGCACTTGACCTACGTACACACTACTTACGGTTTTTCCCGTTTTATCTATATCCCTATTATATTTATTAAAAAGTTGATATAAATTTTATGGTGGAGTACAATATGATTAGTCAATAGTCGTTAAGAACTACATTTATAAAAGTTTTTGAATGAAATGTGAAAACACAAAAATACTGAGCTCAGAGAAAATGCTATAGTTACTAGTAAAAGGGATCCGTCACCTCTATTTAATACCTAGTTCAAGTCATGAACTATTACATAAAGGTGCGGTTCCTATTTATTGTTCTTCGATTTGTATAAAAATATTACAAAAAATAGCAACTTCATGAATAGAGCTAAAACACTAATGTAGAGACGTACATTCCATTATACAGAACTATAAGAATAGGTAGGTACCAAAAAAGAAATAATCCAAATATAAAAAATCGCTTTAGTTATAGGTATGAATATTTTGATGTAAAACCTAGTTTCTCATCAGTGTAAGTGTACCAATCTGTTATGTAGGTACCTATGTATACTTAGATAGTATGACCGAAATATAAAGAAAAGCGAAGTTTGCCTTCAAAAAACAGATAGCTAACAACAAAGTTATGAATCGTTGATTGTTAGTAAAAGAGCCTAGGACAGAAATACTAGGTGTACAAACAGGTACATACACCGATTAATTATTATACAAGTATTACATTATATTTCCAGTTGTTAATATTGCATCAAATGTTTGTTTAATTCACCTTATGTACAAACTACTTTGTGTTAAGTACTAGTAGTAGTAGATCTAAGGTTTGTACTTGGTAGGTTATATCAATCAACCTATATACCTAGTTGATAGTTCGGTTTAAAAACATTGTCTTAGCTAGGAACTCTAGAATGTTTTAGGAAATGTTTAATAATAAATTTACGTAAATGTAGTTATTTTGGTAAATTAAATATCATAATAATGTGGATGTAAATAATTTACCGTGGTTCTCTTTTTAATCAGTGACAAGCGGCATTTTATAGTTCTTCAATTTAGCGAGCAAAAGAAATACTGACTGACGAAAATAATGCCTTCCTATTTTCCATGATATGACGTATAGTGCCATCTAATAAGTTTCAATAGAACTAGCCTATATGTCGTAAATTAAAAAAAGTCTAATAGGTGATAATTGTATTTAAAAAGCTTATCTTCTAAAATTCCACTTATCAAAAGCACTAAATTGAAAATCATGCACAATTCAATTTTGAACTGGAATTAGAATTCCTGCCTAGATTTCGATATCAATGTATAGAAAATAAAATAGTTAATATGTAAATATTATGAAATTGAGTATTAACGTTATGATGTTATAATAATGTAAACTGTATACATTCTAATAATCCAAGCTTCCGTATTATTGTATTCCTTACTTTAGTTATAATATATATCTATATATATTTTGGCAGACTTTGGGGTGAACAGTTTGTTTCAAGTCTTCCGATTACGATTATTTCCAACTTACTTAAATCTGTTATTATAGTTTCGCCACATTTGGTGTCTAGTCTAGATACAACAAGAAAATGAGAGACGTTACCTATACAAAACATGTGATAATACATATCATGCCATAATTATGATAAAATAATAATGTTGTGTGAAGTTGTGTTGAATTAAAATAGTCAATTTTAGATAAGTATGAAATATTTGATGACCTGTAGGAATATGTTGTGATTTTATGAGTTAACGATTTCTTAACGAAATAAAGGTATATTATTTGTTGTTGTGACATTTATTTAATGCATTGAATTTTGAGAGCACTTACCTATCTAAAGTGTTAGCATTAACCTCGGGGGTTATTATTTAAGAAAACTGTACCTACAACTTTTACATTATTATAAAGAAAACCAGTGTTTTTGTCGAACCATGACAGGGGTATAGGATTTCGTAGTTTTACCTCCATATCTCGAAATTCCTATGTTAAACAGTTTCTAAATTGCAAGATGTCACACAAGACAAATGGTTCACGCACGACTTTTTTGACAACTCTAATGGTATAAAAACACTTGTAGGTTTAAAAACAGTCATTTTATTTTTATTACCTACATATTATATGTTTCATGTTTAGTAATAGTCATACATAACGGATACTTCAGGACACATTACAAGAAATAGTCCCCAATTAAACAAAAGTAAAGTTGTCCCTACCCTAAAAAAACTACGACGCTGCTACAGTATGAGACGGACTGCAGACTGAACGATCGGCTCTATTGGATGCTTGTCGATATACGGAACCATAAAGAAGTTCAAGACTAGAGTGGAGTGACTTGGTCCCTTTAAATGAAAATCAAAAAAGTCCCCCTTATGCAGCCGAATAAGTACTCGGTACACTTGACATGGAAAGCTGTAGGTAATCATCATTACAGATCTTAGCGAGAGCAGTGAATATGAGCTTTATGTCGTGGGGCGTCGGGGTGGAATGGGGTTCCAGAGGCTGGATCGATGGATGCGAAAGCTGGCCGGCGCCTAGCTGAAGCGGGCGCCCTCTGCGGGGAGTTATAAGGATTTGGTGCTGGCAGTTTTCAGTTCGCGGGGCTCGCGGCAGCCGACCGGGCGTGTCTGCGCGTCGCCTCTGCAGCTGACTGTACCCACAAGCGAGGTAAGCAACTGAGTAAGCTACAAAAACATCACTTTACATAAAGGTTGATGACAACCAACTTTGTAATTCGGTGTTCGTGCTTAAAGACAATCGGTGTTTGTTGTCGTTATCTCTGTCTTTGTTTGATTCTGTAAACTTTGTGCGTTGCCTACTTATAAATCTACACGGTTCGGTATAAGCGATAACGAATTATAAACTATGCTTCAACTCGAAGCCGATTGATCGTTTCTAGAATATACAATCTGTACATTTAACTATTCCACGAAGAACACCCAGACAAAATATAGATAATTATTGTTTTACAATGAAGGGCATTCTAATCAATTTCCTGCTTTAAAACGTAGGCCATACTTATAAACATTATTAAACAGTTGATTTACTTAACACTGCTTTGCTTCACAAATTCAACAGAAGAAAACAAAACACTGTTTAACCAAACAACTGTTTAAAATGTATACCTAAGTTAAGCCCTAAGTATTCATATGCCTAAGTAAATTTCTTTTCAAATCATTTGAATTTCAAAGTTCACTACGAATAAAAAAAATGTATTCCAAAAGTAATGTAACCTACTCGTACCTAACCTACTTGCGTTCATTATAAAGTAAGTCTTTTCTTATTATTTGAATTAATAGTACTATTCCCAAAAATAGATCCCAAGTTCCAGATCACCAAACATAACACACCTAATGTATTCCCAAATTACGCACGCACCTAATACATATTTAGGTCATTTTGCGTAAATGCATCTTATGGAATTATTTTCCTAATATTTTTACGAAGTAGGTAAGTAAATACTTATCAAATATAAGTCAAATTAAACTTTACAAGTTATGAACAATTAACAACACACAGTTATTCTAGAATACTTAGGCCACAGATATCTTAGGTTAACCATTGTTTATGATGACAGATTCCTATGAAAACATGTGTTTTTGGACGCATATTTTATATATCTTGATTAGGACCTAACTACTCGTTTTTGTGTTTGAGAACTCGGGCCTAAGGTAAGTAAATTCCGGTTATAGTTTATGGGCTTATATTTTGTTCATAATCAGCAACGACTGTTCTTACACTTATAGGTAGTTATTCCTTTTAAGGTTTTTTGTCCGAGTTGACTCGTCAAGTTTGCTCGGATACTGTTTTATGAAAACATTCGATAGTCCATGAACTTTTTGAATAGGAGACCCGCTCCATATGAACACCTCATTCGCTTTGCTAGTGTAACAACATACTTTGATGTCGATGATGATGTTGACAGGATGCATAATGGAATTTTATGGAACTAACATATACCTACCCAGCTAAAGTTCCTTAGACTGTTCAGGGTTGAGATATAGATTATCGCATAGGTACAACACTTAAGTACAACCTTTATATACAATGCGTCATCTACCCACACATATCATTATCAGTTCACTCGAGGGAAATTCTGCAAATGTTAGCATTTGTTCAGTGGTAAATGCTAAATCTATATTTCCGATTAATTCATAATTCCTTTGTTGCATTTATCTATAAAAACAGCTGAAGGCAGGGCGCTATGGCGCTCATTAGGGGAGGCCTATGTCCAGCAGTGGACTAATATAGGCTGATGATGATGATGAATTATCTATGATAGTTTCTTCTTGTTTTTTTATCCAGTTTTATAAACCGCTTTTAGGTAATTAGAGACATGCCTGCCTACTAGCAAGTTGGTACTGTAAGCTTCACTTTAATCATATTATAAAAACGGATTTAAAAAAAAAAAAAAAAAAAATCTTTTATTTAGATACTTTATTAGTATTTTTTATTGTTTTTTGTTTAATCCAGTCTTAGATTACATTTTTGTTTCAGAAGAATAAACGAAACATATGTAAAAATTTTAATCATTAAGTTCTTCCTAAACTGATTCCTTTGTTATTATTTTAGTAAATAAGTATCATATCAGATTGTTTCCAGTATTTTTAAAAATATATATACATCATCCAAAATTGACAGTTTCAGCTGTATACACGTTTACCATTTGTTATCTGTGAAAACACATCTATATTCATCTGAGCTGTTTGTATGTGTCTGTAACCTGCGCTCCGCTGCCGCTGGCTCTGACGTCATTGCCGCGGGTGTTTTCTACCCCCAGGGTGGTTGTCGCCCCTTCCATCCCTACAGACTCGCTAAAGCGTTATCGGCGAGCGTTCTCTTCTAATTAATTTTCTGGTAAATTGCAGGCTCCATTCACGAAGTTTTATTGCTCAATGTGAACTTGCTGAAAGGTTAGTTAGCTCAACTTGATGGACTCTACCCTAACATTGATATAAGTTTCGTTAAATCTCACTCAACTCTTAGCCTTTGCATACACCTAAGTAAATACACATAAATTCATAATTGAAACCCTTTGATCTGTGTACCACGTCAGTAGGTATCTGTTCACATAAATACCTACCGTTGTACTATAATAGGTTTATCTTCGAATAATTTATAAGACATAAGTGTCAAAAAAACCGGCAAGTGCGAGTCTGACTCGCGCACCGAGGCTTCCGTACAAGCTTTTATGTTCCCCAAAATATGCATTACCTACCAAACATTGCTGTAACGAAAAGATAAGTCGGATTGAAAGAACTTTATAGTTGCTGAAATGTTCGTCCATACGTCGATACCTATATACGTCACGGTCAAATCTCCAACCTCCAACTGTAAATGTAAGTTTGTAATCATGAAATGATTACAAACTTACGTTATGTGCTTTAAAAAATAAGGACATAATAATGTGATATAATGACAACAAATAGTTATTTCAAGAATAACTTCCCAATTTTAATAGATGGTCCTAGAATCGCGTGATAAGATACATAACATTAATGCCTCCCTACCTATTAATGATAAGTAAGATATCAGAATAGGTTTTTAAATAGCCATAATTATTCAGATAGTCGAGCAAAATTATTGGAGCAGATGCACCATGTGTCATCCAGAAAATGAGTGAAGTTTGTTAAATGTTAAAGTTAAAGCGCTCTATATAATTATACAAAATCGGAGTTAACGATCTTGATTTTTTATCTACAAGGAATTACAAAATCCGAAAATGTTGGTACCTACGTACCTTCATGCGCATTCGGGTACCTGCCGAACTTGCTTTTTTGCAAGTTGTATTCAGGCATAGACAATCAAGCTGAGCTACAACGCTATGCTGTAGAAGGCTACAGAGTGTTGTCAGAAATCTTTGGTGCAACCCAATATTCTTTTATTACTTTTTGTTAATAAATAGTTTGTATATATCCATAATACAGGTGGACCACGGAAAGATGCCCCTGGTACAGCCAAGTGAACAATGTAGGTGAACCACGGGCGGAGACTGATCTCACGCGCAGTCGCTATGTAGTTGTCTATTGAGTGAAGGGAATAGCGGGAGTGTTGTGGGCCCATGATGCCTAGTGCAGCCATTTGTTTGAACCCTTTTTGAGTGCAGCGGAGTTTAAAATCTTTGGTGTGTGCCTGCATAGAGGAAGTCTGATGTCTCAGGCAATCTTCATTATTAACTACTTAGATATACGCGAAGAGAAAAGATTGTGTGGGGGAAGAAAAGGGGAGCACAAATTTCAGGGTGACCATGTACAATTACATCTAATAGCAGCTAAACTGTACCTATATTACGAGTATATTAAATATTTACCACCTTCGTGACTTCAGCTTCATCATAAGATCCAAATGCGTATCGTTTAAAGGAAACTACTTAGTAACCTGACTAAGAAAGTAAAAGATTTGTCCAACTGAATTGAGTAAGTTCATAGGATTGATCTATCTTTTTAGTCACTGTGCATCCATTCAAATTCAAAACTGTATGGGGACAGACACAGAAATTTCTTGAATGGAACTGAAATTGTAACGAATGCAAATTATGGGGGACCTGGCATTACTCATGAGAATTCTTTCGCGTGGAAAGTTGCGACCTTGACCGCCAGATTCCATCCAACTAAAATTACTCACATTGTTCAGGTTACTAGGCTAAATACTTATTTTATGTTTATGGTATAGAAAACCATAACAATTTAGTTGTAACAAAAAAACAAAGAAGAACCTATTAACAACACAATAATTACATGGTAGGTATGAAGTTGCCCACTTACAGGTTGATCAACTAAAATAATTATAGAATACAAACAAACGACAAAAAGCATTAGCCTACGCCTACAACAAGCTAGAGGACAGAAAAACCTTAGATAAGGTACTGTTACGTTTAACCCATTAACTTAAGGGATGTTGAAAGTAATTCGAGGTGAGGCTGAATTCTCTCATTGGTTTATTGGTCCATGGTTCTCTAATTAGGTTTCGCTGTTCGCTGTTTTGCTGTTCGTTGCCGCTCGGATAAATAACTCTCAAGAGCCGAGTGATGCTGAAAAATTGCTCGTTATAAGGTTAACATTATGGACTGATGAAATGTCTCACTAGATTTTATAGGATAACAACTCTACAGTCATCGTCAGATTATGCACGATCTTTGACCATTGTCAACGCGTGCAAAGAAATTACAAAAACGATAGGTACCTATGAAATTATTTATTTTAGTTTTTTTTGGGTTCCATATTTTTTTACTACCAGTCCATTGCTTGGGGACAAGCAACAAAAGGAATTTTCAACAGGGGTTGTACAAGTGCCTAATTTTTTTTTTATGGAAATTTGTCATCTAAGGTGAGATGAACACGACAAGTGGTTAATATCGTTGGATAAATGCTAACTTGGCACAAAGTAAGGTAGAGTCTAAAATAAGTTGACTATCTTTAAATTATTTATTAGTGAAAATAACAACAACAATATTAGATAACCTTTTTGCGCTCTGTTTTTTAAGATTTACTTGCTTTCTTACATAGATTTTAAACAGTTGTTAAGCTAAATAGTGTATTGTTTTCTTCTGTTGGATTTTAAATTACACATATCAGAAATGGCACATGTACATCTTTATAACTAAGTATAGAAAAGATTTTAAAGAAATGTTTTGTTATTTATTCCAATTCCGTAAAACCTCTACTTACTAGTCGTAAGGTTGGCTCATGATCAGAGAAGTTACTTTTTATAACTGTCGAGAATCGGTTCTGACGTCACCTAAGTACATACATCCTACGTAAAGAAACCCCAACTCGACTCATTCCCGATCCCTTTCACGATCGAACCCTCAGGGATTATAGTGGTGGTAATGGGGCTGAATAATATTACTGGCGTCTTGCCAATAACTTAGTAAGCTTGTCCTTATAAACGCTCTTTGTCGAATCTTCGGGACACTTCCAAGGACAACGCCGAATAATAATTTTAAAATTACTCATCTTTAAAAGGAGTGCAGGCTCTTGGTAATATGTAAGATATAGTTATATAAATATTACCTTATACTAGTCAACGAAACAGCAGTCATGCCTGTGACCATCACCTATTGATAAATTTCCACTTGTTTCAGAACGTGACGTAGAAAACAAGAGCAGTGATCCCGAACTCTGTGGGAGATAAAGTCAAGGTAGAGCAACAGGATCAACAAATTAACATCAAGTACAAAAGGATCTGGGGAAGTTCATTCACACCGAGGGCAGTGCGGTTGGCGGACGGCCGTGTGTGCTGGCTGATGCGACGAGCGACGCACCGGCGGCGGCTGTAGAACGCCTGCTACGTCCGCTGCCGCCGAGGTGCGATAACCGACCTCTTCTAGCCTGCCAAGCTAAGTTTCGATTTCATCGCGGCTCTCACTCCGTAGTCGCACGTGTATTGCAGCAGACGCGCCCCGCCCGGTCGCATCTCGGGCCTTCACCGTGTGAGACAAATCAGATATGCAACCGTTTTAAATCCAATCGAACTGGCAGCGCACTCCTCAAGTGATTCAGTTTTAAATTTTTGACAGGTTTTCTGTCATGTCGCCCTAAGGTACGACAGATTTGTAAATGTAAATATATAAAATAATTATTCGTGTGAAAGTGACAAGGAAAAGTTTAGTGCGTTAGCAATAAAACAGTGCAATATGACGTCGAGATCTAGAGAAAAGGTGGCGGCTGCTTTTAAAAAACTATTCCGATCTCCGGAGAAAATCGATAACGACGGTGCTGGGCCCAGCGGGTCCCCTGCGCGACGGGGTCTACTCAGACGACACAGGTACGAACCTTTAAAATACTTAGTACTTTAAGACAATTTTGTTAATCCTGCCGTCACGACTATAGGACTCTAGATAGATAGAAAGATAGTACCTATGTTGGTTGATCCCCAAAGTAGAATTCCCTTCTCAGTCTCGTGGACTGGTGGCGACCATGGATATCATATCTATTACTTTAAGAACTTGCATCTTTTGCGTTACTCCCGGGTTCTCGCCCATCTTACCACGTACGTAGGGCTTTTCTATACTTATTTCAACATAAACAACTATTAATATATTATATAAGGTACGACTAGATAACTATGATCTCTTAGAACGAGGCACGTAGGCACCATGTGAAGGAGCTGGGCGTGAGGCAATCTTACAAGTATATTCTGTCTGTGCTATAGATGCACAATGTTCAAGAAGCTAACAATGACGATTGATGACTGCGCCGGTCCAAGTCGGGTTATTGTAACAACATTCCATGTTTGATAATATGAAGTATCATTCAGTCACGTAATCAGATCAGTTCACCCTTAGTCATCGCAGATCTTCATTGATCTTCGTTAGTCTAGGGCGTGGCTTCAGATCCTTAGCTCAAGATTTGTAAAAGTAGCAAACTATTCCTGGAACCAGCTAAGCTACAGATCAACTTCAAATTACGAACATTGTATTGGTACTTTATTTTAAATGTTTTTATCAGGCAAACAAGTATAGAGATACTAAGTCGTTATCGTCGCCTATGGCATCTGCTACGCCAGGGACGTTGCTGCGTTGCCTGCCCTAAAGTCAGTTGAAAAGTTTCATGTATCATACTTAAACTCCCAAGTCGCGTTGGTTCAGCCCAGTTCCAAACGTCCAAATATCCACGCAAACTTTGACATCCATTTTATTCTAGGATAAACTTATGTGTCTGTCGGTTTCATATTAAAGGCTCTCCCATACATCTACGTGCGGTAAAATGACTGATTTTGCGATATATTGCGATAATATCGACCGTTATAACGCAGTTGTGTGGAATATACCTACAATCTTAATGAAGTATTAAGGTTGTTTAAACCTTATCAAAGCAGTGAACATTTTAACTGTCCTCCTAAATATTTATTTCGGTATTTGTTATACAGGAAATCATCGTAATAATGTACTATTACTAGCTTCCGCCCACGGCTTCGCCCGCGTGGTACCCGGATATAAAGTAGCTTGCACTATTCTGATGTATAGCTATATTTCTGTAGTTTCATCAAAATCCGTTCTGTAGTTTTTGCGTGAAAGAGTAACAAACATCCATCCTCACAAACTTTCGCGTTTACTATAGTAGTAGGATTGATATTAAATTATCACTTGTGTAACTATAACTTGTGCCTTCATAATGAAGATTAGTGATTAACGTATTACCTACCTACTTGCGAAAAGGTAGGCCACACGATACCATATTAAAATCCGTTTTTTAGTTCTCATGTTCCATAAACATAGTGAATCATAACATTAATAGTTAATTAAAGCAACGATAGTCTAGAAACAAGATCGTATTATCAATAGATAAGTAAATAAGTACTTTTTCAAAGGATTTTAAAGGAGTTAAGTAGAGTTCCGTTGTGTTGTGTTTAGTGGTGTGGTGGGATGAAGGAGAATCACAACATTTATCAACGGTTACACAGGAAAAAGACCTCCAATTCAAAGAACACAGTTTTTAAACGTCTACTTATATTAAGGCTGAGAACGCTTTAAATCACAATTACCTACATAGGTAGGTAATTAAATTATATATCTCATATGATGTTATTCTGGATTCCAGGGACCTAACCATCAAGTCTTATTGCGATTCAATTCAGGTAAAGATGTCAAATCCCGCTTTGCGAATGACAAAGCTTTAGCTACGCCATAGCGTCCTCAATCGCAAAACCAAAATGACATCTTTACCTAAACTGAATCGCTATAAGACTTCATGGCCCCTGTAGTCATTTGGATAATTTAGGTAGGTACATAATATATTTTTTGATGCATGTAGGTAAAATATTTATGACATAAACACGTAGAACCTTGAGGTTAATCAAAGTATAGTCAACCTTGATATTCTGGACTCAGTATCAAAAAGACTAGACGTCAAAAAATTTGACATTGACCTGGATAAGTAGTATCTTATTTACTTACCTTATTTCACTGTTAACTGGCGCATAGCGCTCTTTTTAAAAATAATTTGGCAAACTAATTGTATTGTAATACTTAATGCAAGTAGGCATATTTCTAATTCTAATATATTTATTTTCGCAGATTAACAGAGCTGCATTTAACTTTAGTCTCTAGTTTATATAAAAATCTAGAGCAAGATGCGCTACGTTCTAAAAATACTACCGATTGTAAAATTAAGTAACACCCAATATTAAGATCAAGGGCTGATTCTCTACACGCACGTCCGTCCAATTTAATTAGTTTAAGGCCAATAATACAGCTACTCGTAAATTGGTGAGTAGTGGTACCTAATGTAATGAATGATCTATGCTCAAATGCTAAACAAACTAGATAGGTACTGGTCAATGCCACTTGGCACGCAGGCTACGTTTATTTGATTATTTATAAAAAGTGTATCAAATTGGGCACTTACTAGAGTTTTAAATGACATCATTAGTATCATAATAGCAGTCCTTATCTGGCGATTAACTAATCTCTAACCATATAGAGTCATAACTAGCTTCCTTTATAATGAATGACTCCTTTGTGTGAATTTGTATACTTTATTCGACCACATGGCAATTTTATATATATGTCTTTCATAAAGACGTCAGTTAGCGCATTTCCTCATTGTCCCCACTTTCGTATTAAGCCTTGCAATATTGACGATGTGCTTACTATGCCATAATTACAAGGAAGCGAGAAACCGATTCTGCGTCATTTCTCGCCGGATAACACAAAGGCGTTGTTTACTCACATTGTAGATCATGAGCTCTAGAACGTTGCGAGGTGGCTGATTGTAAATGAGCGATGCGCAGTCTGCCAATGTTCCGCGGAATACCGCAAAGTATCAGAGCATCCTACGTGGAACAACAAAGGAGAGAGGAACGATTCTACCTACTCGGGCAAATCTTGTAGGTAACCGCGCGTCGTCGTGACCGTGAGTCGGTTGGTTACATTATTTCGATTGTCGTCTGTCAACCGTTTTTTCTTCGTTATAGTTTAGTACATATTTCCCATAAATATTATAAGGGTTAATTATTTGGCATAGGTAGACTGATATTTAAAACAAGTAGACTACTTTTTTTATACGGGTATCGGATAGAAGCTAGTATAATAAAACAAATTGAACCAAATGCTCGGATCATCGAAGTGGCTAGTATTCAAATTGAAGACCGTGACTGTACCTTCTTTTTACATTTATTTAATTTGCTATTAGTACAATAAAGAACCATATAGCTAATAATAATAATAAATAATTAAATAATGCTGGATATTTTTCACACCAGCATCACCTAGCCCCAAAGTAAGCCCCAGAGCTTGTATTATGGGAACTACATGACTGATGTACTACTTATATGTATAAGATATATATGTATGTATATAGCTAAGATCAGGTTTGTATTCACAAACCTCGGGCATGCAATGGACTAAAATAAAGGTGCTTTATTTAACCTGCACGATTAAAGTTAACGTGAGTACTACACTTGAATCTATATTTGGTTGGCAGTTGCATAATGTGCCGGACCATCGTGCGCGATGTCGGATGTAGGTATTATAATATCTGTGCCTATACAAACGCGAAATTAGGACACTATTGGGATGACTGGCAGAGAATGCATTAGCATTAAATACTCCTAGTATTGTTTGTGCGGAAGTATTAAATAGATAAATATAATAATTACCATGAATATAAACCCCTTGTAAACATTCGTAAAGTCCATTCCATCCAAAGGGTTGTCTGGTAGGGACCGTCGCGGGATAAGACCGCCCAGTGTACAACAATGTCAAAGTTTGTAGTAGGTACTTAGTAAAATTGATGTGTTATTTGGTGTGCAATAAAGTATTTTCTGTCTATCTATATACAACCTATGTATATATAAACTATGTATATACTATGTACCTAATAATTCGCATTAATAAATGCGAAAATATGGATGTTTGTATGTTTTTGCTAAATCTTTGTAAAGGCTGTAGCGATTTGCATGAAACTTGGAATCTCGCTAAGAACCATCTCGCAAACACCAGCTTTCATACAAAAGAACGAATCGACTTTGATGCGACTGACCCGGAGCTACGAGGCCACAGACAAACAAACACACTATGAGCTTAAACTTATACCTAGTAGGGGGTTAAAAATATACCACGCGGGCAAAGCCAGGGTCGTTCCAACAGAGTAACTTACCATAAAGTATTATTGCCCTCATTCCATGAATAGCCGATAGAATTAAAACTTCGCTCTGTAATTACATACGTAAGTACGTCTTCACAAGTCCTAAATTCAAATAATTTACAGTCAGATGGGTATTCAGTGCACCCTCAAAAGCATCACTATGGCAGTATGGCTGGAATCACCTACGTCAGTTCCGGTCCTTGCTCTTATTGGAAAGGAAACTACCTGCTAATTATTTTCTAGCTCGAAAGTTATAGTAATTCTAGTTCCAAGCAAGGAGCTATTTTTAAAGCCAGTTCACTTTCGCTAAACCCCTGGTTAGCCGTCTGCATTTGACCGTACAACTTTTAAGTAATTCATTTCCTTTTAAGTTAACTCTAGCTACGTGTATTTGGCGGTCTTTAAATCAGTATACTTAGTAACTATGCTATAATGGTAGGTAAGCTTGTAAAGAACATTGACAAGATGGTGTGTCGGGCGAGTAGCCAGCTGCGACGCAAGAGATGCTGGTTTTATTCCCGCTGCGGGATAAATGTATGCATGTTCTGCAGATATTTGATCCGGGCCTGGTTGTTGTGGTACCACGGTACTCGTAGTTCTTGATTCACGACAAAGAATTTTCTAGTGCGGGGTCAGAACTATGTAGTGTCAGTTAGGCGTTTATTTTTATTTATTTTGTTTAATTTTTGTTGGTAATCACCTAAGTCACATATCGATAAGCCTACTTCAGTACCCTATACAGTTCAGTATACTATATCAATACAAATTCGTAACTTGTAGGTAATATAATTTTTGCCTTAGAAGTGCATTTTGTTTCTGAATCATTATGACCCACTAGCCCTTCTGCACCCTGCTTTGGGTATAAGGCTTCCTCGTTAGGTATTCTTTTTTTTTGTTCGATGGAAACAGTATCGATGTATTAAATAAATAAATATAAATAGTACCTATGTACCTAGTACCTTATAAATAACATCGATAGGATGTAACCTTGGTTTTGCAATTCGCATGTTCATCTTATCGGCTCATCCTGCCCGGAACACTGCAATTTGCCAGCATCTTCCGGTTTTAAGAAGATTAACTATACCTACTGCTAGTACCTACACACGACTAGGTATTAAGATACATACAGAATTATTATTTTTTATATCAGAATATAAAAAATAATAATTCTGTTATACAGTTTACACCAAAATGCTAACAATCTTAAAGTAAGTAGTTAAGTTTAAATAATAATCTTAATGAATGAAATATTGTTGATGGGCTGTACTACAGCAGAAGTGGTAAGCAATCCCTAATAAATCCATTGATGATCCACTATCAACGATGGAATCCAAACCGCAGAGACCACAGCGCTACTGTTACGAATAAAAGTTAAAAAAATACTTGTAACCTTTCTTTGCCCTCTAAGAAATGGCGCTTGGCACCTAGCTTTCTTTATACCGAAACAAATAAATATAAACGAGCCTATAAAGAATCCAGCATAGGTTTAGACAAAGAAGGTACCCGTTAAAGTTAGCGTTACACAAACGCGAAAAGTAAAACAAGAGGACGTCAAGTTGCGTAGACGTATGCACGTATTTTAAGTTTTACTTTTTTGTTGAACACATTTATGTTTTATTTTTCTTTTTTATTTCTAAATAGTTTTAATAGTTATAATTCCAGATCTGCACTCAATCCAGTTACAATGCATGCTCAAGTTAGCGAACTCGGTTGAACTTTCATCTATAGGCCCAAATTGATATCGGATTATCGAATCCAGCCCCGGTTCGAGGTCACGGCCATGCAGGCTGTTACGACAACGGGAGCTTTCGTGCTCTCACACGTTGCCAAATAGTAACAATATGTCTAACGAAACATCGATAATTCGACACCCTGTCCTAATCCAAATCACTGCTGAAAACCTGTCGTTTTACATTTACATGTTACCTGCTTAATTTGCTTATTTTTTATTTTATTTTTTTGTGGAATAGTTGTAGAACCGTCAATATGAATCGGACACTATCGTAATTGGACCGATATTTATAAACAACTATCGTAGTTTTGTAGGCTCTACAAAATGTTCTACATCAAATCGAAAAAATAGAATAAATACATTTACATAACTTAGTCTATCTTATCGTATCTAATTTGTATATACAAAGTCTTCGTAATTATGACATGTCATGCATTAGATATATGTACCATAGAACACCAGCCGATGAATCTCCCGAAAGTCAATGACTGTTGGCGACACTACGCCTAGTTGGTTGGTTCCTTAAACCTGGGCCCTAGTTGAAGGAAACTCAGCAGAGTACGCAGAACATTTTATATAATCATTTTAAGAATTATATACAAACAAATCAAATGAGAAAACACTTTATAAAACTATGATACTGGAAATTGGTTATTGCAAAATTTTCATCTCTAGTGACACTGAAAATTTTCCGTCAATTGTTTTATATCTGACATGAGGTTACACTATGTCTGAGCTTTACCTCTTTGCTCCAACACTCCTCCTTAATCTCATGTCCTTTCGCACACCTTTCATACTCCTCAAACACAAACACCCATACCATTCACACACCACTCAAACTTCCCTCTCGGAAGTGGTTTTGTTAAACCATCCGCTACCATGCATGCCGTCTCTTTATACTTCAGTATCACTTGATTATTTACAACTGCCTCACGCACAAAATGATACCTAACATCTACATGCTTAGTACGTTGGTGGTGTACAGGGTTCTTAGACATAGCAATGGCAGACTGACTATCAGAGTAGATGGTCATGGCTTCATCCGATTTGTAGGCCTGTCCATCAGTTACTTCTGCTATGAACCTTCGCAGAAATATTGCTTCTCTTACAGCTTCTGATAATGCCACATATTCAGCCTCTGCTGTACTAAGAGCTATAGTTCTCTGTTTCTTGCTCTCCCAGCTAATTGAGCCACCTTGAAATATGAAGACAGAACCAGAGTATGATCTCCTATCAAACTCTCCAGCATGATCTGCATCAGCATATCCTTCAACAGGTTTATTTTGTCCTTTAAAATATTTAAGACCATGACTCTTAGTCCCCTTTAAGTATCGCAGTACTCGTTTGGCTGCAATCCAATGTGACTGATCATAACAACTGTTGAACTGACTCAAACTGTTCACTGAATGTGCAATGTCTGGACGTGTGCACACAGCAATATACATAAGCGAACCTATCAATGCTCTGTAAGGTAGATCTTCTCTTGACTTATGCTCTGGTGGAGGCTTCTCTAGCCTTTGTCCAGTAACTGCTGGTGTTGAAACTGTCTTCGCATCTTCCATGCCAAATTCTTTGAGCAGTTTCTCTATATATTTTTCTTGATTAAGGCTGATGCTATCAGAATCATGTTTTATTTGAATACCTAACATCAACTCTGCCTTGCCAAGATCTTTCATTTCAAACTTTGACATAAGCTCTTTCTTCACTAGCTTTATTTCTGTTATATCGTTCCAAAATAACAGAATGTCATCTACATATACAGCAAGAATTATTATTTTCTTCTCTTTAATTCTCGTGTAGATACAGGATTCATTTACTGATTTCCTAAAGTTGAGCTTCCTTAGTTCCTCATCTAATTTCTTATTCCAACTTCTAGGAGCCTGCTTCAATCCATATAATGATTTGTTTAGAAGACACACATAGTTTTCTTTCCCTTTCTGTTCAAACCCATCCGGTTGTTTCATATAAACTACCTCATCCAAGTTTCCATTTAGAAATGCAGTTTTTACATCCATTTGGTCTATTTGGAGTCCCATGTTAGCTGCTATAGCTATTAAAGTTCTTAGAGAACTGTGTCTTACCACTGGTGCGAAAGTTTCAGTATAGTCAATGCCTCTCCTTTGACTGTACCCTCTTGCTACCAGGCGAGCCTTGTACCTATTTCCCCCCACCTCTTCTTTGATTCTAAATATCCATTTAGAATCAACGACGTGGAAAGGGCGCGCTGGTGGCTTGACCAAAGTCCAGGTATTGTTTTTCCTCAGAGCGTCTAACTCCTCCTCAATAGCTTTTCTGTCTTACCACTGGTGCGAAAGTTTCAGTATAGTCAATGCCTCTCCTTTGACTGTACCCTCTTGCTACCAGGCGAGCCTTGTACCTATTTCCCCCCACCTCTTCTTTGATTCTAAATATCCATTTAGAATCAACGACGTGGAAAGGGCGCGCTGGTGGCTTGACCAAAGTCCAGGTATTGTTTTTCCTCAGAGCGTCTAACTCCTCCTCAATAGCTTTTCTCCACTCCTCTTTGTCCTTGCTTGATAAAGCTTCAGTCACTGTTTGTGGAAAATCACTTTCAATCGCCTGATATGTGACGTGATCCGGAAATTCTTTAGCTTTTCTCTCTCTTAATGGATATCTTCTCTCTCTAGGAAGTTCTGGCTGCAATAGCTCTTCATTTCTATCATCAAGTGCCATTTCCCATTCATCACAACTCTCTATTTCATTGTTATCAGACTCTTCATTCTCTTGTAAGAGATGCATGGTCCCCATATTCCTTACAGTCTCGTTATGTTCTTGAAGTTCTTCTTCTTCTTCAATTTCCATTTGCAACTCATTTATAATTTCAATTCCACTCACGTTTTGCGTTTTTTCTATTTCCATGTTTGTTTGTTGTACTGGTAGATCTTCGTGTTCAAAAATAAGAGGAATCTCGTTATTTCTTGTTTCTGAACTTTCCTTGTTTGAGTGAAACTGGTTTTCAAAGAAAACAACATCTCTTGCTTTGTGTACCATCTTGGTTTCTGGATCAAACAAACGATAAGCTTTAGAGTCTTCACAATATCCAATATGTAGCAACTCTTTGCTCTTTGAATCCCACTTGGTGCGTTTTTGTTTCGGAATATGCATAAAAGCTCTACACCCGAAGACTCTTATAAACTTCAAATTTTGTTTCCTCCCAGTCCAAGCTTCTTCAGGCGTTTTGTTTCTAACAGCTTTTGTTGGAGATCTGTTCTTCAAATAAACAGCTGTATTTACAGCTTCCGCCCAAAGTTTATTGCTTAATCCAGCTTCTTGGATCATGCACCTTGCTTTTTCTACAATCGTTCTGTTTGCCCGTTCCGCTACACCATTCTGCTCAGGTGTATATTCCACGGTCAACGGATGTTTGATTCCAAACTTCTTCATGAAATCATTCATCCGATTATTCACATATTCTTTGCCATTATCTGACCGTAAAGTTTTTAATTTCTGTCCAGTCTGTAATTCCGCAAAATTCTTGAACTCTTCAAGTTTGCTAAAAACTTCATTCTTACATTTAAGAAAATACACGAAGGTTTTACGTGTATAATCGCCTATAAACGTAACAAAATATTTTAATCCGCCAAATGACTCCTCAGCCATTGGACCACAGACGTCTGTATGTACAAGCTCAAGTACACCGCCTGCTCTGCTAGCTGTACTGCTTTTCTTGAAAGGCTGTCTGGTTTGCTTACCTTTCAGACAAGCAACACAATCTAATACTAAGAGATCATTTGAAAAACTTACCCCTGTTGTCAAACTATCTCGTAATAGTTTAAGGTTACGTACTCCAAGATGAGCCATTCTCTTGTGCCACAGTTCCTTCTCTGCACTGATAGCAGTTGCCAACGCTGTGTGCTTCAAACTCTGTTTTAATTTGTACACACCATTTACCTCTACTCCTGTTAATAAAGGTTCACTGGTTATTTTACAATCACTACTCTTTACAATGTTAAAACCTCCATTAAAGAATACTACATTACGATCTTTCTTAGTGATAGCACTAACGCTAAGTAAGTTTGAAGCTAATCCTGGAACATACATAGCATCAATCGTAACATTCGGTTCTGTACATACCACTTTACCACTTGCAATACCTTGCAGTCTATCTCCATTTGCACATGCTACAGTCACTCCCCTGTCATACTTTTTCAGATCATGCAACCATTCACGCCTTGATGTCATATGATTTGAAGCGCCAGAGTCAACTATCCAAGAATCTTCTGAAGTCGAAGTCGAAGTCGCCATCGCCAAAGCCACTGAAGCTTCATTGGTCTTCTTCTTCCTATTATCTGGACAATCCCTCGCCTTATGAGGTCCATCGCAAATAAAACATTTCAACTTCTTTTGTTGTTTTTGTGTATAAGAATTCTTTTTCTTTGATAGCAGAGCGTGATTATTTGCACTCGTAGCTGCATATGTATCCTCCATTTGGTAAGGTTTGTTTTAACGTAGTCTGTTGTAATTTTGTTGTTAGAATTTTCAATAGCCAGTCTCATTGCTTGAAAATTCTCGGTTAATCCTTGAAGCATCAGCGCAGCTAGCAACTCATCGTCGATTTCTTTTCCTAAATCGCCCAATTTTTGCGAAGTTGTCATTATTGCCGTTATATAGTCTCTTATTGTTGAAAACTGTTCAAGTTTCAGACTTACTAATTTTGACAACAATCTGCATCTATTATTCAGACCTTTATCTTCGTATGCTTTCTCTAAAGCTAACCAAGCCTCTTTGGCTGTTTTCACTTTTCTTACATGAATAAGGCACTCTGGTTTTACCATCAAGCATATTTTAGCTCTTGCTTTTTGGTCTCTCTTTTTGCCTACTTCATCTACAGGCGTAGTTTGTGTATACTCCCATAAATCATCATGTATCAAGTACAACTCCATTACAAATTTCCAAGAGCTGTAGTTAGTAGCACCCTCAAGTTTTTCAATTGATGCTAAACTCAAAGTATCATATTTACTCACAGTGCTCGTAGCACTTTTTTCTCCGTTTTCGTTCATTTTATTCGTTGTTATGCTGCGGCCCTTAACCTTTGTTGGCGACACTACGCCTAGTTGGTTGGTTCCTTAAACCTGGGCCCTAGTTGAAGGAAACTCAGCAGAGTACGCAGAACATTTTATATAATCATTTTAAGAATTATATACAAACAAATCAAATGAGAAAACACTTTATAAAACTATGATACTGGAAATTGGTTATTGCAAAATTTTCATCTCTAGTGACACTGAAAATTTTCCGTCAATTGTTTTATATCTGACATGAGGTTACACTATGTCTGAGCTTTACCTCTTTGCTCCAACAATGACCGACCCTCCACGGACTTGTGAAACTTGCGAAGGATGTGCCCGGAGAGTTTATCAACTATGTAATACATGTGTGCCTTCGCACATTACATTACATACACCCGCTTGGATTTTAAACAAATCCAAGGTATTTTTTGTACATTTACCTCCGTTTATACATTTGCCAGTCGCCACATGCAATTAACCACATGCTTTAGGCCAAAAGCTCACGCTATTTTAGAAGAACTTTGAATCCTATATGTTCCACTTTTAGATGAATAGTAGGTACTAAAGTACGTTTAGTTGAGGTGTACCTAAGTATTCTTACGAAGTCTCTTGTTCATAATCCCTCCGTAACTTTATCGGCTCGATGCATGAAAAGCATGCTCGCCTTTGTTAAATGTTAGAAAATGACAGGGCTAAAGTAATCGAGCCGATAAAGTTACTGAGTGGTTATGATTAAGAGGGTTAGTGTCTGGCTTTTAGGATGTGTTTTGTTCAAATTTCACTTTAACGCTAAATTAAGCTTTCGAAAACTGTCATGTAAATTTCAAGGTAACATAAGATATCCCATATGATCTCAACCACAGATATTATTTATAATACTATACATCTCAACCTACTTCATAATTTATACCGAAGTCAATTCCTAAAACACTATTTAGCATGAACATACTTTAGCATGCTCTACCTGCCAGTACCAAAACATTTCTGTGCGTAAATACTTTCAATAGGTAGGGTATACCTATGTACCGAAGTGCTATCTGATGAGGACATTTATAAATTTTAGTTATAACTTATCCAATGAGTCAGTCCAAAGTACGTAAATATATCCGCCGTGGGAAATGTTGACTGCATTCCGCAAAATGAAACCACTTTGAGAATACCTCACCTTAGGCATGCAATATGTAATGCAGGTAGGTAGAAGCCACAATAAGAAATCTATACATTTATGTAAATACAACTACTGTTTTCTTTGTTCTTTGTTTGCTGTAAACATTTGGCAAATTGTGCGGGGCTTCAAGTATTCACGATGCTTATTCTGGTGATTATAGTTGTTTCATCTGAGTATTCAAAATGTAAAATGCTTTATTGGATGACATGAATTCCGAAATTATTCGTAACTTTCGATTACTCTTTCTCTATGAAGCTCTGTGCAAACGTAGGTACCTAAGTACCTATCTTGTTCTAGTCAATTTTTTGTGTTTACTTACTTACTTACTGATCAATGATCATACTTGATTATGAACAGGTACAAGATTTTGAAACTACAGAATAAAAACTATAGTTGTAAGAGATCATTTTAATAATGGATAATTTAGACTGTTTTAGAGTTCCGAATCCAACTGGTGAAAACAGACCCCCTAGAGTTTCGTCATGTTTGTCTGTCCGTCCGTGCGTCACACCTCGATTTCTCGCTTAGTTTATAGTGAATCGATATAGAATTTTGGTATGCAGAGGAGTTTTTCAATGGTAGGAATTATGAAGCAACTTAGGGGCCCTAACTCTGGACACGTTTTGGGCTCTTTATTTGTCGATTTGATGACGTTTCTTTGTAGCTAATTCAGAACTCTTTATCATGAGCGAGCACCGTACGCGACCGCGTTCGACGGTAGACCGACGTAAATTAGCTAAGAAATTTCAGCAAATCGACTTCAGAACCCTTGTGGTAGGTAATTAGCAGTACTTATTTTAAATTTAAAAATAATAGGTTCTAAGGTATTGGCATTTCACGAAATACTAGCACCCCTCTGGATATTACGTTGATGAATGTTATAGGTAGATGGTACGGTGCCGTTAGTAATCCACTTTACGTAGGCTAAGTACCTACCTATTTGAAAGTAGTTATGCTAATAAACTGTATGGACAGATATGTAGGTAGATCTTATAAAAAAATCAAAATACATGTTTTAAACAACAAGTTTAAAAGCCGTAGTATTACTTTGCCCATGAAAGTGAACAAATTCTCTGAAAAAGTTTAATTTATGATGAATACGTTAGTAAGGTTTTTGTTACAATTAAAAAAACAATAATTTTATATAAATCAGCTTATATCTTAGTAAGATTTTTTGTAACAATTGAAAAACAATAATTTTACATAAATCAGCTGCTTTTTACTTTGCGCCTGCCCCAAGCCTGATGTTAAACTAACATGATGTTTGACGGTTATTTTTTTACGACTGCGATAGTTTCTAAAGTTAGAACTTCAGTGTTAGCCACGATAATTATATAGTTTCAAAACTGATTTCCTCAGAGACGGCGTTAGTCCAGCTGAAGCGGCGGCCAGCCTGCCGGCGAGCCCCGCTGCCCCGTCTCTTATCAAGAAGAAGGCAGCCGGCGCCGGTGAGGTGAGGGAGCGCGCGGCCGCTGTGCGCACGCGCAGGCTCATGAAGGAACTGAAGGAAATACAGCGGATCCAGAAAAGCAGGCCTGAACCGGTTTTTACAGTGAGTCTACTTGAATCTGGTTATTTCTGAAAATCATCAAATTTTTAAGATCCAGAGTCGAAGGCTTGTAGACAGTGGGCTTACGGAACTACGGGTACCTACTACTGACTACGGATTTTACGTGGAATGGTTAAGCACTAACGTTGAACTTCGAAGTAAGGTAGATTCAAATGAAACTACATGTACATGAGAGTTAAAATGAATTTTATCTTAGCTCTTACGAAAATCTGCTAATCTGGTATCCTAACAGCTATGTAATAGTCCTAAAGGCTTGTAAATGGTAGGTATACTGTATTTATAAGACAAGTATTGTAAGTCCGTACCTTGTCCGTAGTGTGGAGTGTATCTACTTATCCACAGAATTAGCATTAGAATTCCATAGTTGCAATCAAGACGTTATATAATGGGTGAACCTAACAACGAGTATTTTATATTTGCTTTTTTCCTCAAGTTTGTTTTGGTTTATGTAAGCGATTGTAACATCAATTATATACTAACAGTAGGTACCTACGATTTCCAAATACGTATACCTATTACTTGTACTGAATTGTTACTTAATCGCTTTGTTTGCTTATTTATAGCATTTCAGCAAAAGTGTTGCAACTTTTCACACACAACAATGCAACTCACGACGATTGTTGTCGAGTTTTGTGACATTTTAATTGTGGGCTTTTAACTATTAAACTAGCTAACCTCTGTTTTATCGATTAAAACTGACTATGCTCGTTAGTAATCTACGCAAAAAAAACGTATCAACGGTAGTCGAACCCGCAACTTCGCAGTTTCGCTAGTTTGAAATCACACTGGCGATGATATCTTGGCTACTGCTTTCGGTGCTAAGCATTTGTAGTATATATCCGACTATCAGTATTCCGTTGTATATACCAAACGAGGGGTTTTTTTTAGAATTAAAAAAAAACCCCTCGTTTGGTATTGACATGTTTCTTTGGTCTAGTCTAGAGGCTTATGATACGAACCTACTAGAGATATGAATGTTAATAGTTCGGTACCAAATAAAGACCTAGCTTCTTAGGACCTTTTTTGAGGGGTTTGGTTGAAACGTGTCAATTTGTCTCTTCAGGTGGAGCTAGTGAACGATAACCTATACGAATGGCACGTCCGCCTTCACCAGATAGATCCGGAGAGCGATCTGGCGGGCGACCTGCGCGAGCTTCAAATCCCTAACATCCTACTGCACCTTGTTTTCCCAGAGAACTTTCCCTTCGCGCCTCCCTTCATGAGGGTCATAGAGCCTCGGATAGAGAAGGGCTTTGTTATGGAAGGTAAGTACCTACCTACCGATGATTACCCAACACCTGCGGCTTAACTTGATTGACCAACTGTTAAATAGGTATTAAACACTATTCAACATTTTATCACGACGGACGATTGGATAATGTAAGCTATAATCACATAGCGCCGTCTCTTCTTAAACTTTGAGTAGGTTGCGTTTCAGTATTAACCAAAAGTGAATCACTTTTCGTTTCTTAACATTTGTTCCGTTTCGTTTCAAAACAGACTCCTATTTAGAGTTCCGAGCGCTAAATATTAACCACGATAAATGGATCGACAAAATAGATCGTAGTTTTTTAAGATAGAACTACTTCTCCGAAATTGGTAGATGTCATAATAAATACCCAACAGTCACGTACATAGTCCTGACCCCATACTAGGATTCCCAGTGTCGTGGGTATAAGAAACTACGAGTATCATGGTATCACAACATTCAGGCCCGGAACCAATATTTGCAGAACATGCAAGCATTTCCATCCGGCCGCCGCGCCACTGATACCTAGGATACGCTGCTGAACACCAAAATTGATTAGCGGCAAATTTAACTGCCTACGTTTTAAGGCAATTAGCACCATGGCGTTTCCCAGCCATGATTTATATAGTCAGTGAATTATATTTTGCTTCTATTTCTTTCAAGGCCCGTCCAATCTGACGCGATGCCAGTAGCGATCTACATTGACAAGCACTTGACCTTCCATCGTTTTTTTTTTTGACATGCCATTCTTTGCTAACATACTTCGTTCTCTTTCCAGGAGGAGCAATATGCATGGAGCTGCTAACTCCTCGCGGCTGGGCGTCCGCGTACACAGTGGAGGCTGTAGTAATGCAGTTCGCAGCGTCAGTAGTCAAGGGTCAGGGGCGGGTGGCGCGCGCGCCTCCTCGGCCGGCTTGCGAGTTCTCCCGACGCCGCGCCGAAGAGGCCTTCCGCTCTGTCGTGAAGACACATGACAAATACGGCTGGGTCACGCCGGCTCTGTCCGACGGCTGAGCATGAGGTAACATGCCCATGCTCTACACTGTAGAGACTACAGCTTTGTTCGAACAAACGGAAGCTTATACGCGGTGGCACATACTACTAAAACTAAATGTGCACGTAAAACTAAACGTGCTCAGAATGGTGAAGGAAACATTGCGAGGAAACTGCCATTATATGCCCTAGATCCCGGCATAAGCGGGGCTGGGCTTGCAACCTGTCACGCGGAATACTGTATTATTAGTAAAATGTGGCATGTGTTAAGTGTAATGTTGGGCGTGCCTCCTACTTGGTATCCTCATATATCTACATAGTCAGTACAGATCTTAGGATTTCTATGAAAGGGATTATAATGTTTGTTTTTTATTTGCACATTAAAACGGACTTAACTCAAGAAAAAATTTGGTGGGTCTTGTTGATGAGCCGATCACATAACATAATCCATGAAAATATGGCTAGTGGACCGGACCGCTTTTCTACGAAGAGTAGCCAGCTGAGACGCAAGAGGTGCAAGTTCGAATCCCGCTGCAGGTTAAATTAGATCTACAAATATTTCAGTCCAGATATTAAGAACATAATATTGTACTCGACCCTATTGACCCGGGGATATTTGACTGTGGGCTGTTACTGAAAAATCAGTAACCTTGGATGGCCATATATGTGCCTAGTAAAGTTGCCTATAATCAATCTGATGTGCTGTTGCCAATATGTAAGTTAAGTATACCCTTGTACGCATTGAACGTCCGATGCGTAACTAGTAAGTAACATTGACCTAAATATAGATGCTCTGCAACATTGCCCCGACACGTATCACAACCGCACTATTCATCAATTTAGCCGATCGAGCGAGATGATCGCTCTTGAATGGCCTATATACATAATACAATACACACAATACGTCAACAAGCTCAAATCCTACGCCAAACGAATGTAGATGCACCCAAATAATACACATAATCCCATGAAGAATACCACAACATTTAAAAGGATAAAGAGGAGAGCCCCTCATGACCTCATTTAGTTCAAATAAAAATATATGGATTTGCCACTGGGTTCATTCCATCCATGTCAGTTTGTCAGTGAACAGTAAACCAATCTCTAGCTCAATACCCAGAAGGCAGATTGCAAGAAATATTGGAAACTTAAAAAAAAAACTTACACACCTTACCTTTACACACCACACTTAGTATACCTACTACCTAAACCTATATCGACTATGGTGAGGTAGGTAGATAACATTAACGTTTTATTTTCGTTTCTTTACAGGGCGAGCTCACACCTGTAATGCAGAATGGATCTCTTAGTTATTCTTTGTGAATAATTTTACTTGTAACTAGTGCAAATTTTAATTGCTGCCTGTGTAATTTAGTAATTAACCATTTACTTAGGTAAGGAGAGTGGATAGTCCATTATTTGTAATATTGTATTTACAGAATATTAAAACTTTACTTATTGATGTTGCTATGTGATTTTGTGACAATGAAATTGTGTATACTTAGTAGAAAAATGTATAGAAGCAACACAGTTTATGTCAGAAATAAAAATCCTGCAGTTTTATAAATGTTGTACGAGTGCAACCAGCATTTGTCCTGTATCAATTTTGTGTAATAATTTCTAACAAAAATTGCAAAGTTTGAAACCCATCTTTCTCCTCTGTAGATCTTTGTGCCAAAATGTTAATGCTCAATGTCATCTTTCTAAAGCTTAAACTTATCTCTATAAATTACATTTATATTTTTCTCTATTATTCTTAGAACCATTCTGATTAAAATCTTAAAAATATAAGAGAAAATGTTTCCGTCCCAATGTCATTTAATATTTTTTGATAATAGAGAGGACACATTTGTAGTAGGTACATTTATTTTGAAATTCCACCCAACATTTATTTGACCTTGTCATATTTAAAGTATTGTTTGTGTACCTATGTGATAATCAATACTTTATTGTTTAATTTTCAAATTATAATTATTAGAGTCTGCATGCTTCTGTGTATTGTAGTAATTTATAAAGTCAAATTATTACTACAATTACAAATTATTGAGTGGTTTAATGCTCAAGCAGTAGTTAGGATATAAATGTGAATTGTGAAATAAAAGGCTTGTGGTAATATTAAATTTTACAGTTTTAAATAAGGCAAATATAAAAAACTTGATGTTGTTAGTTTGTGTGATCAACCAAAGATGTTTTATTTTTTATGTGAATCCTTTCCGTGCAAATTAGGTATGTAAAGAGTAATTATTGATATTATTATGTGTACAACATTATTAGATGTAATAAATTACTTACCTGCTCAAATGACTGTTTTATTTTTGAACCTGCTTCACCAAGGTGGAGAACCTAGGTGGAGCATCCTAATATGGTAGTATACAGAATGTCCTATAATATCCTCTCGAAAAAAGTGATTCAGCTCAGTAATGAGTGAATTCCTCATGGACCAATCAGTATGCACAACAAGTTGGACATTAAACTCAACAAAAGAGATCTCAACCCCTTTATGTTATGAACCTTGTATTGTTTTTTTTTATTTGATATTGAATGATGTATGCTACATCAACTCATAGTACTCCAATACTTCAAGGTGTTGGGCTGGTTGAGTTCAGGTCCCTTACACATCAACTACTTTCTGCTGGTATTAAATTGTGGGTGATATGAAGTTTGTCCTAGATGTCTTTGCATTAAAATAAATTTAAGCAGCAATCCAGATCCTTATATAGGACTATTTGTGCAGATCTTGTTTTCCCCCATTATGAATTCATTACAAACTAGGCAATAGTAGCCTGGTCCAACAGCAGGTTATTTAACTTACCTGAATCCTGAATAAAAGCCCGTTTGGTTCACATAGAATCACTTTATACAAGAGTTGAAAATAAAATTAAGCATTATAAATATGATGAATATCACAAAACAGATCACTCCCCGCCTCTCAGGGCTAACACCAAATGCAATACAGAACCTCCTTGAACTTTATAGTCCTGTGCTGTTTTTTCATCATTCCTGAAACAAAAATAAAAGCCAGTAAGAACAAAGGAACAGTATGTAGATGTAGATATAATATACTTTATTGCATACCAAATAATACTTTGACTAAATAATTACTTATATTTTTTATGTTTTAGGAGCAATATTATTTTTGTTTCATTTTCAAAATATCATTTTTAACATTAAGGTTTTTATTCATGAAAACACAAGGATCATAACTTAAATACTATGTAAATTGGCAGTATGAACTCCATTCCTGCTGTGGAACAAATGTTTGCATGTTCTGTACATATCCATTCTGGATCTGAGTGTTGTGGTCCATTCCTGCTGTGGAACAAATGTTTGCATGTTCTGTACATATCCGTTCTGGATCTGAGTGTTGTGGTACCACAGTACTCGTAGTTCCTGATGCCCAAGACACAGGGAATCCTTTTGTGAGGTCAGGACTATACATGTCTCTGTTAGCTGTTTATTTATTATTTTATTGCTTTTAAATGGGGAGAAATGGGGTGAAGGTTTTACTAGGAGTATTGGTACTTTTTAAACATGACTCCATGCATGCAAAGCCTCTAGCAACAGCTAGTACCATCTTACTTATCATACTTATGTAGATTTTTTGGGTTATTCAGTAGGTAAATAATGTTCGGACTGACAAATCGTATTTACAAAATATATATTTTGCACAGAGCTATACCGAGACTCTTCAGTGATTTTACAGGTACTATTGTATGTAACACTTACATTTGTTTGCCCGAAAATATAAGACGCTGCTGTTGAGGAGGAATGCCTTCTTTTTCTTCAACCCTCTCTTTGATTCTTTCCACTTTATCTGTGGGTTCTATATCAATCTCAATTTCTTTGCCTGTAAGCGTCTGCAACATAAAAATTAAATGAAGAGGTTAAGATGAGTTTCGAAATACCTACTTTGCATTTATAAGTCAATAGACTTTACTTACTTACCTTGACCTTGATCAACATGATGGAATTACTTTGGTTTTTCTCGGTAAAAAGGTTACTTTTTATTGTTTTTTAGCATTTACACAGCAAAAATGGAGAAGAACATATGAATACAACTTTCAGTTCAGCCGACTGCGTAGAGCACAGATTAAAAACGTTTGCGCTTGTGGAGTCAAACAAAGTCATTAGGTGTATGTAGACGCAAAACATTTTTAATCTGTGTTATATATCTTGATTGCCATGTATAATGCGTTTCGTGAAATGAATATTTTGACTGTTAACATAATACAATAGATTGTCCACCTGTTATGATTTCCACAGATGACATACATTTTTTGCTCCTACATCTTCTCCTCATACTAGTGTTTTCTGATTTTATTAGTAAATTTGGAGACATTTTTGTGTACGTCTTTTTTTTTCTTTTTCTTTTTTTTAATTTACTCTTCTAGGGTAGGCTATAGTCGTATGACCATACTACCTCGTCTTCCGTAACTTTATTTTCATTCGTCCATTTATAGCACAACAATGGAAATCACACCCCTGGAAAGTACAGCCAATATTACAAACCATTTGGTTTGAATTATCTGGGTGTGATTTCCATGATCGTACAATACGCTCCGTACAAACTAAACACATGACGGTCTTGCATACCTCTGGAATGTATTACGAACCAATATCCTCGAGGCTCATTGGTCTAGAGTTCGTCATATCCTTGAGCCCTCATTGGTCAATATGAAGTAGTCGCATGACGAGGACGAACCTCGTTTGCGCTGAGCAAGTTCTAATATGTTCAACCAATGTACCTACCTATTATTTTGTATAATGTATTTTGACTTGATGCTTAATTAGGTATTAATTTCTTTTTATGACTGTTTAACTTAAGATTTATTATTTTGTTATTTATATTTGGATGTCTACTACTCACTTTAAAGTTCCCATTCTACATAATATGTCTGGTGCTTACCAATTAAAATAATCTACATCTTTGTGACCCATGTTTGCAAATAAATGATTTTAGAATATAATTTCGACTATACCACGTACTTTACTATTCTCCTGCTGACGTTTCGTTGACCGTTTATAGGTCCTTCCTCATGAGCACCGTCCACGACCACGCTCGACGGTCGTGAGACAGGAACTCAATAGTAAAGTACGTGGTATAGTCGTAATTATATTTTAAAATGAAACCAAACCACGACAATTTTAATTCTATAATAAATGATTTGATTTGATTTGATTTAAAAAGAGCTGCCATTGATATGTAATGCAAACAATACGTTGATGTTGGCCTGAAAAATCCTTCCTAGGCAAATCCGTCTTGGATAAGTTAGGTTATATTTTAATACCACTCAGAAAAAGAGGATTGCTATCCGGACTTTACCCAACATACTTGGGTTCTAAATAAATAAAACCAACCGGTTAGTTTATCTGCAAAAAACCGAGATAAATGACTAATCTACTTACATTAATTTACTAATAGCGTAAAATACTATGGCAACACAGCACTTACCCCTTGATAGCACTCGCACATGGAAACAGAGCATGAAATTGGTTCGTATTCCACGGGTGTACTTTCCATGGTTGTGCATTCCATGGACGTACAAAACAGGTACTCATTAAATTTTTGAAAATAAATACAAAACATAGTAAATAACAGGAGAAATCTTGTTGACGAAACGGAATTGAAATAAATTAGCCATTAGGCACTTTTTATTATTTATAACTTTCTTACATGGCGAACATAATAGCTATCTTTGATCGTTTGGAAAATATTACTCAAAAAGGTACTTGTGTATTTTTATCTTATTTGCCTACCTACTACCACTGAGCAAGTAATTGCTACGTTTTGATCCTGCAAGCTACTTACATATGATTTTTTTTATTTACTGATATTACACTATGCTTATGCTATTTTTCAACAATAAAATCTATAATTCCAGAAGGCCAGTCTGAGTTTGTACTTGCAGTAACAAATGACCTTGTAAAGAAAGATGATATAAACAAACCAAGTGAAGGAGATGCTGGCACCAACCAGCTGCTCCGGACATTTATATTCAAGATCATCAATGCAGTAGATGAGCTAGCATCAGAGTTACTAAACGATAGTTCCATACTCATCAGTGTCAAGAATCAAAAAACACTGAGAACATGCTTTCAGCTGGTTACATCTGCGGGAATCTCCAACTGCATGATTCCCGGCTTAGGGATATCATTGACAAAGAGGTGTTCAACTGCCAACATACTTCCAAAGATAACTTTCAAAGATGAAGAAAAATATGAACTTTTGGTAAACTGTACTAATTTCTTCACAAGATGCTACAAGGTTCCTGTGATTAAAAATATTATAGTCACTTTACACCTATCAGACTACCTTGCTGCCTTGATACAGCTCTCATTTGCCCCGCTAAAGGCACCAGGCACCTATAAACAGTTTGTCATGACCCAAGAAATGTATGACAAGCTTATCGAAGACAGAAAACAGTTTGTACTGGTTTACAAAGAATTAGTGGTCAATTGCTTTCAACCAACACTAATGAAAGAGCTGCTTGTTCTTCAGAGTGTCACCAAGCCCCCACCTCCAGTTTTTGCCAAAAGACTGATTGCTAAGGAATTGAGCCAAAGACTTCTAGCTCCAGGTGGATTGCTTAGTCTCATTCGATGTTTTATAGAAAGTTATGATATTGACACCGGACTTGAATGGCAGAAAATTGATATGTTATGTAGACTTGTATCATGCGCTGAACATGGAATATCAGAAAATGATTATCTGATTAACATATCTTCGCAGTTGGCAGAAATATTGACAATATCTAACACATATTACTTGACTTCGGCAGTAGCATGTGTAATTAGCCTCCATGAGAAGTATCCATACTCTCATCCAGTCTTAACAATCACAAATGATATTTTCCAATCTTTTGATTATGTTTACCTGAGGTTGAAAGCAAGTTTACCAGGAATAGTGATTCTATCACCTCTGGAAGTGAATCACAAAGTGGACATCCTCCATGCCTGCGTTGGCTCAGCAAAATTGCATTGGCCAATTGCTCTTTTATCACCAAATCTGTATGTTCTGTTTCTGATTGGTTCAAAATGTACTAAACATGAGAATCTTCAAGCCAAACTGTCAGATATCCTTCTGAAATGTCTTGAGAAGCTAAGTAATTATAGAGTTGCAGCTTTCATCAGCAAAGTCCTTTTTGAAAAGAACATTTGGAACTCCACTGGCATCTTAATCGAAGAATATGACTCTGGCATCGCTATCAAAACTGGATCTCCTGAAGATAAAAAGCCTGAAATTAATAAAGAGTTAGTTTATTTTCTAACTTTGTTTAAGAATGCAACTGAAATCAAATTTGCGAAATCTGTGTTTGAAGCTTCACTTGATATACTGGTCAAGCTCAATATACAAAGAAAGAACAGGCGGAATAAAGATCTGTTGACTGTTGAAGATGAACCCATATTGGATGATATTGATGAGCAGTATGCCACTATACTGCAGCTGCTATCAGAGATATCAGAGTCACCAAAGGTGGTCACCGCTCTAAAGAATGATCCTTATATTGTCATCAATTTCATTGAACATTTTCTTTTAAAAGGGAACACAGAATCTAATGATGATTGCACCTCAGTGGCATTAGTGTTACTGAACACAGTATTGTCCAACATCAATAAGAATGATGAAGTCGAAAAAAGATTTAGCACTCTATTTCCTGTATTGAAGAGAATGTCCAAAGATGAGTCCAGCTTCAACCATATTTTGTGCAAGGAAGCACTATCGTTACTGACATTACAGGGACCAGAACAGTCAGAGAGTGCTTGTGAAAAAGCCATTACTGATGTTTTCGATAATCTGTTGCCTGTGAGGGCGCATGGGATAATGGAGCTTACTAAGCTCATTGATGCCAAGGATCCAGAGACAATTTCCAAGAAACATTACTTATTTTGCTTATTCCAGGTTAGTTTATTTTTTTATCATCTGGTTTTTTTGACCTAATAGATTAAATAAGACCCCAATAATATTAAAAAAAACTAACAAACACGCTCACGACTGTATTCCCCATGATGGACATCCTCAGATACATACTCTTTGAGGATACCAGGTAGGGAGTAGTCTGAGGCACGTCAAAACATTACATTTGGTACATGCCCGCGTATTGCAAGTAGTTAGCATTCCACGTGACATGTTGCAAGCCCATCGCTGTTTACTGGAACACTTGGCACAGGCCTTCGATTTTTTGGTTCTAGGGTATGAGCATTCCACGTGACATGTTGCAAGCCCATCGCTGTTTACTGGAACACTTGGCACAGGCCTTCGATTTTTTGGTTCTAGGGTATGCCGGTTTCCCCACGATGTTTTCTTTCACCGTCTTGAGCATGTGTTATTGCGCACATAAATTTAAATAATA
Organism: Perizoma flavofasciatum; assembly: GCA_958496245.1. NCBI lineage: Eukaryota > Metazoa > Arthropoda > Insecta > Lepidoptera > Geometridae > Perizoma > Perizoma flavofasciatum. Next base: position 10,525,796 of record OY292421.1, read on the forward strand.
TATGTATCTAAAATACCTACTAAAGACAGTTCAATATGTGACTGGTTTTGTTGGGATTCAAAATATCATATTTGTAGAAAATGAAAATATTATTAAAAATGCAAGGAGTTATGAAGGATTCTGAATCATGGTCACATTTAAGTTTTCGGTAGTAGTGTTATTAATTATACCCTGTATGTAAGAAGTATCTACATAGTAGACAGAAGTATACCTACATACCTGTAGATTTTGACCAGATATTTATAATGCTAAAGAAATGTATTAGAATTTTAGTTAACATAGGAAATTGACAAAGCTGTAAGCCGCATTTTATTAAGAACGAAATTTTGACCGTCCCTTGACATTCTCCAGGTATCATTATTTGTAAGAACACAGAAATTATTTTAAATCCAATTCAGAGACCAATACGAACTATAACAGATGCAATAAAAATAAATTATTACTACCTTCCTCGGACCTTCAAACATTTGGTAAGAGTCCTTATTTTAGACTGATTAGAATTTACAATAAAATACCTGAAACTTTAAAAGCAGAAAAAATAGATAAACTGTTCATTGCTAAACTTAAAAATCTGTTGATAAAAAAATGCTATTACTCTGTTGAAGAGTTTATTGTAGACAAACTTTAAAATTTTCTCCTTCCGATGTTTCATGTGACTGACCTACCTATGCATCTACCTTCTATTATCTATTTCAGGAGCTGCTCAAAGACCCAGACTCATACATATACCTGTCAGCTATCAACGGCCTCGCGACCCTCTGCACTCATAGCACAGAAGATGTGCTTCATTTACTCTGCAAGGAGTACAAGCAAATATCTGAACAGACTGATGCAAATGCACAGAAAAAGGCAGCTGAGACGAGAATGAAGATAGGCGAGGTCATTGTCAAAGTTACTAAACGATTAGGTGGGTGTTAAATTCTCAAAGAAAGTATATCTCGCCTCCATAATAATATACATAGTTAATTAGATAACTCTTTGTTGCACTTACCAAAATTAAACTTTACATCAGAACTTATAAACTAGGTTGTGGTGATACAAAAGGCGGCCTATCGCTAAGAGCGATCCCTTCCAGGCAACCTTTGGATTGATTTGATGGAAGATGCGGGATCATCTTCAACAGCCTGTAGTGTCCACTGCTGGGCATAGGACTCCCCTGAACAGTGCCATGACGAACGATCTAGTGCCACCACCATCCACCGTCATCCCGCAACCATTGAGATCGTATCGGTCCATCAGTCAATCGGTCATTGTATATAAGTAGTATATCAGTCATGTAGAACCCATAGCGCAAGCTCTTACTTCGGGCCTAAATGATGTCAAAATGTCCAGCATTATTTATTTATTTATTTAACGGGTGGGGGACCTATACAACACTATGTTATGTGCATGAAAATAATAAATAAATACTACTATCAACATGGTTCATAACTACGATAGTTTCAAATGTTATACTCGCCCTAGGGAGCGAGTATGAACAGAAAACTGTTCATTTTTTTTTCCTAGTCTGGTGCTATCAGTGAAGATCTATTATTGGCTACTTGTATCTATTTAAGTATTGTTAAGGATATTGTGTTATAGCTGTTTGTTTTCCGAGTATAAATAAATGAATTATTACAGGTGAAATGGCGGTAGTTCACAAAACAGAGCTTCTGAACACGATGCTGAATGTTTGCCGGGACGCCGACCCCCTTATCCGGACATCCGCTCTGTCCAACTTGGCAGAAATAGCTCTGGTGCTCAATTATAAGATTGGCAAAATGTTCTATGAAGTAATTATTTTTTTCATTAATTTAATCATATAAGTACCTGTCGAATAATGTAAGTACCAGGGCGTCTAGACAAATACCACTTTCTGTTGACGTAAATCTTGTTAGCCTGTGGAAATGACATTAATTGGCTTGTGAAACCCAACTTTACTTGTCTAGACAAATACCACTTTCTGTTGCGTGAACGCCTGCGGAAAGATTGAATTGTATGGTAATGACATTAGCTGTGGAAATGTCACGTGACCTCTGCCAAGTTTTCCGTAATAATATCCTAAAATGATACCAAACCACGATAATTTCAATTCTATGAGAATATAACTTGTTTAACAGTGGATTTTTTGTTACAGCTTAGGTTTTGCATCATGGATATCATAAACACAGACGAGGCTGTGGAATGCCGCAGAGCCGCCGTCATGATCTTAGGCAGTTTCCTAAAGGGCTTAGGCAAGGACACCTTGTTGCAACTGAATTTAGAGCTATTCCAAATATACAAAAATCTCAAGGACATATACAGAGATGAAAACGAAGATTCCATAATAAGACTCCATGCTCAAGTTGCTTTGGAAGAACTCAACGAAATTGTGAAAGTGTCTTTATTCCCTGGAGTGATTATGGAGAAGCGAATCTTTGTACTGGATAAGCCTGAAGACGTTGTTTATAAATAAGTATACCCAAGTACGTGTTTTTATTTTTTATTCACTTTTCTACCATTATTATTTACTAGCTTCTGGCGTGGTACCCGGATAAAAAATAGCCTATGTGTTATTCTGACGTATAAGCTATATTACTGTCATATTTTCATCAAAATCCTTTCAGTAGTTTTTGCGTGAAAGAGCAAACAAACATCCATCATCACAAACTTTCGCGTTTATAATAGAAGTAGGATTTACTCTCAGATAATACAGACGAAAAAAACTTACATAATAAGACATTCACAGAGGCGGGGCAACTCTAACAAGTGTTTTCTTCCAGCAAATCTTTGAGGGCATTTCTATGCTATTCTATTTATTGCAATATACGCTGATATTTTATTTGAATCCAATTCGAGAATACTTAAATCTACTTTCACGTAATAATAATAAACACCCAATAGACACACAGGGATCCTAGTATGGGGTCAGTGTAGAGGGGACTATGTCACTCTAGGATTCCCTGTTTTGTGAGTATCAGGAACTACGAATACCGTGGTATCACCATTCCCTGACACGGAACAAATATCTGCAAAACATGCACTTTTGTCCCACAGCGGGAATGGAACCAGCAATTCTTGCGTCACATTTAGCTATGCTACCGAGGTCGTCATAAGTGCGGATAAAGTATTATTCTAAATGCCTTCATCAATTTTTGTATCTTTTCAAAGCCAATTTATTTAGGACATTAAACAGAGAAATCACATAAATTATCTAGTTTAAAATTTTGTGGTCTTGATTTTGCAAAGTAGACGAACTAATTTAATCTTTTAACTTTATAATGAAGTCATCATCATGAAAATCCTTTCATTTTTTTTTAATAATGCAATCGAATGTATCTTTAATGTTGGAAGCCCCCATCCTTTGGACCGATTTCATTGTTAAGGTTGCGGGAATTCTCAAATAATTAAATGAAAAAAAAAGTGTTAAACTCAACTTCTAATAAGCCACAGAGAGGAATAAACCTGGTTTCTTCTGTTGAATTTGAAATTACACGTACCAGAAAGAGACAAAGCAGTGTTTAGTTCCATCTTAAATTAAGTTCTCGTAACACTGTTTAATATAATGTTTTTAAGTAAAGCCATGCTTTAAAATGTGTTTTGCTTCATCTTGAATTAATCTCGCGTTACACTGTTTAATATAATAATATTTTTAAGTAAAGCCGTGCTTCAATATATGTTTTACTTCCATCGGTTTAGCCATTACAAAAGTACTTTGTATGCACACTTAAGAGATGAGTCAATTTAGTTGTTCTCGAGTATAGTTAGTCTTTATTATAGATTAAATTTTACATAGCTTGAAATGTTCAATCGTCCTAAGAAATGAATTGGGCTTTAATTATAATTATTTCTCATTTTTAAATGTGATAAAAAATAACAATAGCAAAGTAAAATTCTAATGTGCGCCTCCTAATTTAAGCTGCTTTCCAGTGATTGTCAAAATAAAAAATAAATGACACTCGTGAATAGCATACATAGATACTGATAAAAACATCTGATACACGCGCAAACTGGCGCGGTCACGGCAACGGTGGCTGTAGGTACATGGATGTGAACTTTGACAACCACTTGACAGCCTTTTCATTTTGGTTGCCACCGTTTCAGTTTGACCGGACCTTTTACATTCTAGCCCATTTAATCATGATCACTCCATAACTTTATCGGCTCGATAAGTGTCGTCCGGTCCTTTTCTATCATAGAACAAAAGATAGGCGAACATACTTTTATCGAATCAATAAAGTTATGAAAAAATTATGAATAAGAGAGTAAGCATCAATCTTGAAATAGATTCTACAACTAAACCCTATATAAAAATAATGATAATATAAATCTACTATATCGTATTCTATGGCAAACATAACACTAGTGTCGAAGGTGCAACTCTTGGTATTTGCCATTTGAATTTTGTCAATTAATTTACGATATAATATAATTTGCCATCAACAGCGGATTATTTACATTTAATTTGTAGACATTGATGTTTGATTATTAAAATTATCAGTTTCTATCCCTAATTATTATATCACAATGAAACTTAAATATAACATTATCAAAAATGTGCAGTAAAACACACTTCAAAAAAGCACACGTAAATTTCACACTAAAGACCTTACCTATAAATAATTAAGTATTTGTATCCCTTCAATGATTAATAGGTAGGGACGGCCTCATTGATTAATCTGTGGACCACCCTAGGTGAAAATTCATAAAAATATATTTTTCCCAGCACTGGGACGGAATAGATTTTAAAAATGGCATTGAGTGGTTCTTACATTACAGATCTCGACTACTTAAAAAATAATTCAGAGATACTCTTGATATCGCATTTACAAGCCAAAATGTAATGTGATTTCAGAGTTACAACACCTTATAATCACACTGCATAGATATTCTTTGTAAAGCCAAATTTCGAATGTCAGTAGTAACTATGAACTACGTTCATTGGATAGGTCACCGTAGGTCTAAATGGTCGAACCAACTCTGGTGCTACGATAGATCCAGACAATCAGGCTTCTGAAGTGTTGTCTCCCTCGCTCGGCTTCTTCACCATATCCTCATCCTTCTCTGACAAACTGATAGAGTAGACAGAGTAAACAGAACTCTGGTCTGAAAACCTGTCCCTATTCCGTCGGCTAAAAATCCCGCTCCGGTTCAGACTGGATATCGTTGAGATGGAAATGTTGTCTCTATCAGCTTGAGGGACCATCTTCCAAATGAGTAGCGCTACTCCTCCGAAAGCAGCTACGACCAGAAACATCACTAAGGTCACTTCGCCAAAGACACCTGAAAATAATTGAGAATGTTGCTGAACAAAATATAAACTAACACCATGCCATTTCAAAAAACCAACACTCAAATCATCAGTGTACTACTCGTTTATAAATACAAACATAGTACATTAATAAATAACAAGGCAAAACGAACAGACGAGAATGTTTCACAACGTTCGAGACGACGTTTTGCGAGGACTATGGGCGATGTGCGACTGATGATTGTATTGCAGTTCATTTCGGGCTTGTAATGTGAAAATCAGAGTGATTCGAAAGCGATTAGTGAAATTATTAGTGTTTTTATTCCGCCGATGTCTAATACAGTGCTATTTTGAGTAAAGTCAATATCATACCACAAACCTGAAATTAGAATTTTGCGCGCGACTTCAGTGTAAATAAAAACAAGATTTTCCTAAGTTTGTAAAAGACAAAAGATTTCTAAATCGCCTGGCTAGTTGAGTACGATGAATGTACTCACTTTGTCGAACCTCCTCCTTTCTCGCCTCCAACCTCGCTGGCTGCAGTTCATTATAGTCCATATCATCGTTGTAAGGTTCAACGGAACCAAGATGTGGTTTCGTGTGTAGAAGTACGTCGCCGGGATGAGCCTTGGGTAGGTTGATCCCAGCGCGAACTGTGAGGGTCTCAGGCTTGTATGTGCAAAGTACTAAGAATCTGAAAAAAATTTTGTCATTAAGTCGTCAACTCGGGCTAAAAACTTCTTCCTCGGGCTAAAACTTCTACTCAGGCTAAAAAAAGTCCTCTTTTGTAGGACTTGAGGAATTGCAAAAATCATAATATTTTCGTTTTCCAACTGCCTAAAAATGTTTTGATCTATTCCAGTTTAGTAAAAGATATTTTTTATTTTGGAAAGAGTTTGAGTAATTTTAATATAATTAACCCGTCTGATTTCAACAAAAGTTACTACGTTAGAAGTTAATATTTGAGCAAAATTTTAAAACAGCTTTTTTAAGCAGCAGGCTAAGGAAAGAGCTTTGCTTGGAGTTTCAACACGTTATCGTAGAAGAACGAAAGCTATCGTAGATACTCTTAATATCTCTCAGAATTAGGAAAGGTGAAGTGCCAATGGGCAGATAGCCCGCTGGGGAAGAAAAGTTCTCGAATGGCGACCACAAATGGTCCACGCTGTGTAGGAAGACCCTCACAATGACATCTTAAATCGTCGATTACATTCGAAACTTTCTCAATTTTAGTGCTCCTCGTGCATTCCGTTATAAACCGGCTGAAGCCCCTCACGGGATGGTACTTACCTCCGAGTACTGTGCGTGAGTATCGGCAGATTCTCCTGTACTATGACATACGTCGCGACTGTCGTATCGTTCACTTCAGAGCCGCACTCGTCATGGTGTATGCGCAGGATGTATGCGTCTTGAGCACTGTTTGGGTTGCCTTGGATGGAACACCGCTCAGGGCCTCCGTCGGCTGCCTCAACCGCGATTCGACCGCCGAAGTACGGCCCGGTGGATACTTCGACTTCGCTCGCATGAGGCAGGCATTGGGTCGCACGAGCTGAAACTGAAGATAATATTTTAGATTTGGTTCTAAAAAATTCCAGTGGTCCATTTGGACGTCACAATAGTGTAAGTGCTTCTAATGTGTACAACTAGTTACACTGTAATACAACGAGCTAGGGTTCCAATACTATCAACTCTCGGTAATCGCTTGTTATGACATCATCATTGCGTAGAATGCCTACATTTTGAAGAATGCCCTTTGTATGTTTCCTATGAGTTCCTCTACCCTGCTTCCGCCTGATCGGATTTCTTAGGACTTGAATTATACGTACATCCCTTTGTAGGCACGATAATGAATTTAGATCCGATGGAATGTGGATCGGCTAGGTCGCGTGCGTCCCTCGTCACAGGTCGTACTTCGAATGAATAAGTGGTGGCCATGCGCAGGCCGGTGATGCGCGTGTTGTAGGCCCGCCGGAAGCCAGGGGCTTGGGTGCTAGTTGTGGGAGACTCGGTCGTCTTGACTGTGCCTTCTTCTATGTTTTCAACTACCTGGAAGTAAAACTTTACCATTGCATACAACCTCATAATCTCAAGACTTTTTAGCTTATTTATATAGTACTAGCTTCTGCCCATGGCTTCGCCCGCGTATTACCCGGATAAAAAGTTGTGTGTTATTCTGATGTATAAGCTATATTACTGTAAAGTTTAATCAAAATCCGTTCAGTAGTTTTTGCGTGAAAGAATTATCCATCCATCCTCACTAACTTTCGCTTTTACAATATTAGTAGGATGGATGGAGAAATCGCTGGGAGAGACGAGTCCTCAAATAGATACCATGATCGAACAGTAGCACGCAGTGGTAACGCAGGCTACCACTGATTGGCAATAGCGCCCCTGTTGCTCATGGAAAGATATGAGAGAGATCTACGTCCAAAAATTGACAGTAAAGTGTGTTTTTTTTAATGTCTGAAGTTGATGGCTCCATCATATTTTGACTTAGGCCGAAGATATGACTGAGTCATCATCTTCAGCGTATCGATGCAGAATGTGATCGCGACAAACTGGATCATCTGGAACTGTCATCACGGTGTAGTTGACGATACCTACATTTGACTGATGTCTGCAGAAAAGACAATTGAAAGTAGAATTGAACTAAATACTTAATTGGTGTACTAAAATGTCTTGCCTATGTAAACTTACTCCAGCCTCCCATTACTCGATATATTGAATATACACTACACTGGGACTCGACGAGTCACAGAACTTGATTCTAGTTTTTGTTAAGTTAAATATTTCATCCGACTCCCTCATAAAACCATCAAAAACTATATGTGTATAAACCCACTTTAACTATAGCGGTGAATTTACACGTAGGTACAGTAATGACGACTTTTCTTGTGTCGCAGCATTTCGCAAGCGCAGTCACGCTCGTGAACCTTACCCCATTATCTCCCGTTTCAGAGCTATACCTAAACTCGAGCAGTTTCCCGTGATACTATCAAATAATTTAGTAGTCGCACTTATCTGATTGCAAGTATACCATTCCTACTTGGTTATAATTATCCCTTGGACACTACTTACGTTTATCGAACTAACACGTCCTGGAAAAAATGCTAACTTGTGCAATTCTGGAGAGGCATTTATCGTTTTACAATAAAATATTATTAAAAGATCTTAGTGATACTTAACTATTGCTCAGGCCGTAAGCTTATATTTTGGTTGACACCGCATAATTAATTATATCTATCGACAAATAAAACGTCGGATGGTTTTAACAGCATGTTTGTTTATCTGATTTGTTTGTTTGCAAATGCTAAAGAGGTTTTACCTTCGTCCTACACCGATACTGCCCCCAGGCCTGCAGCTCGCAGTAGTGCACTTGGAACGCGAGGATTTTGGGCGCATTCTCTTCATCATTCCCATATTCCCACCGCAGTTGGACGTCTCTGAAGTCTGGGTCTCCGATTAAATGCAGCACCTCTGTAATAGAACAAATAAACACGTAAGTAAACCGGATTTGATTGTAAATAACATTGACTCATTGTAAATCAGAAAACTAAAACATCTCTTGAAACTTAAAGTTAGCTAGTAAATATAACTCTAAAAACACCATTGCCACATTTATCTTGCCAATTCACTTTGTCCCTTATGACTCCAAAGATGATGCTGATTGCGTTCAGTTACTGACGTTCAGCGTCTGACTGACGCCATCCTTTAATGCAATGTGAATATTCCATGTAAACAAATGTTAGTTCATACATGTGACCAAAATCTCGATGACTTTTGACCCAAATAATTCTATATTGCTCGGACACTACAAAACGCTCGGATGCACAGGCGATGCAGCGATGTGGCCGTACCATTAACCCAATGACTTGCTCACTGAGCCGTTCCCGCTTCTGATTATAGCTCGGGAACCAGTAGTTATATTATTTACTTCATGTCATATCAGCTTATAAGGAAAATTGAGGTGTGAAAACTGATACAAAATAAGCAGTTAATTTTGCAGCTAACCACCTGTTAGAACGCTAGAAACATGACATTGGGCGTTAAAATCATCTCTTTAATTCAACACAACTCAAAATTGAGGGCCAAAAGATTACCTACTGCATATTAGATAAGAAACTGTCTAGTCTTTCCTTTCTTCGTATGAGCTAGGAGTTTGTCAGCCTCTGTGTGTTTGTTAGTTATTGTGATACCTATATAAGGTTTCCAGGTAGATGTGGGTATCGAGACAGTGTTGCGGTGCAATCACCTATAAAAATCCTTGGTTGCCCTGGAGCTATTATATTTAAGCTAATGTTGTAGAACACAACAAACCGTAGTCTGATGTTGTCAGTCTCAAAAGTTATAAGAATAAGACAGTCTAGAGATAATTCTATCTACTAGAGCGATTGAATCAGCTCCGAGGCGAGACGACCTATAAACTTGATGCCTTTTTAAAGAAATGGCGTATTGAATTCATGAGTATTTTAATATGGGGTTTCATATTAATTTTCGCCTTATCTTTCAAACTTGTGCAATGGAAATTAATCCCCACTACATAATACAAGTTATTCTAACCCGAAACTTTTGAAGTTATTAACAGAGGGATTAACCAATTACATATTGTAATTTTCAATTGTTTGTAAGACCCTGCTTAACAAGAGGTTTGAAATCGAATTAGTATGTAATAGACCCCTGGATCCCTATTCATACAATTCTACTCGCTACCTGACGAAACTTTTGCGAAGAAAATGTATGGCACTGTTTGTAGATCGCTTCAATCATTCGTATCATTCGCTTTATTCGAACCTTATTTACTACCTATTTCTCGAAAGGCTGGTAACGGCGGAATCTGATAGGTAAAATATGTGGTTCAATTCACGTCTACAAGTATTACAGCCTCTGGCTACTCGAACTCTCGTGTTGAGATAGTAGCTAGTACGGCTTCGGTAATGAGAATTTTATCTATCTAGCACGATGAATTGCTCCGCTACAAAATTAAACCTAACATTTTATCTAGAAAGTAACTTGTAACACCTAAATCTCTACTGTTTCTTGCAAACCAGTTTAAAATTTAACTAAACTGATTAATAAACCTATGTTAACTATTCAACTTTAAAACCTTTTCCTCGATGTGTATGTACTTAGATGACGCGCGATGCAGTTGCAACAGATCACTAAGATGACGATGCGTTTCTGTAACTTTATCTAAAAACTAGAAAGTTCTGTCCGGATCGTCACACCAATTTAAAATATTGTTTTGGTCAACTAACCTTGTATTAAATAAGCTTGTGGGTCAATCATCGTTCGTGACTCACAATACATCACATGTCTCTATAAGGTACATACAATAGTGTTTCTAAATGACCAATAATTCTACATAGGAACATACCTACGAGTACATAGCTAACTCGTTTTGTACATAGTTTTGCTCTTGGTATCAATGAAAGTTGCATTTAGTTGACTCCAGGATTTGATAGACATACCGTTTTAGTATTTTCACCGTAGTAGGTAACAATTTAGGTGCGTAACTAACAATTAACCGATCATTTTTATTTTTGCCTTAGCTCTCCTTGCGCATCCTAGATATGTTTACCTTGATACGCCTGGCGTATCACTAGCCAGGAATCGGTTAAGAGTCTGGCAGATTTTACTGATCCTTAAAAACTATGCTATTTTTGTAGTAAATTTTTCAGACCAATTTAAAATTCAAGCAAGTAAAGTGATTATTATCATGTGAGCTGTTTTGCCAATTGGCCGAATGACCCGTTAAGAGCAACAAAAACAGGAATTCTTAAAGCCTCGAAATGAAATTGCGAAGCATTAGCATTTTTACCGACACTACGCAAGTAGGCATCATAATGCTTGACGTCCATCAAATAATGTAGCACAAATGTGTGGAAAAAACTATGTCAAAAGAATTATTATTTGTTATTTTCAGCCCTATATGTCTCACTGCAAATCCAAAACAATTAACTTAAAACCATCGAAGCTATATTTGTGCTAAAGATGATAGGTAGTTTTAAATCAGTTAATTTCAGGGACCTATATTATTTTAAATTTTTTAGTCGCGACGCAAGGAGCGTTTGGGTGGTTTTGTGATCGTATGTGTGTTTTTTTTGCCAATTACCATTTTTCTGCAAAACCTACGTCATGAAATACATGTGGGCGGGTTATAAAATTATATAAAATTTTACTATTATCCTTGTCATTTATCGACTAATCAATTCAATCGTTCGTTCCATAGTCACAAATATTTAAATACTATATCAAGCTTTTCTTGACTGTCACTAATACAGGTTCAGTAGCTTCGCTTGTAGTAGACGTTACCCTTTAAACACGGATATGGCCTCGCGACGCGAAGGGAAGCGTCGTTTATGCAGTCGAGGTAATTATGAGCCGAAAACAGTAATTAACACCGACTAACATTCATGCGTCAGAAACTGTTGACCCAGTGTTAAAATTTTAAGAAATGTTAGACCAGTGCAGTTGTTTTTCAGTCGGTCAGTCACGGAATTAGGTACTTTTAAAAGTATTTATTCAGAAGAAAGAACATAGTGTATTTTATGTATGTTGTTTGTAGGCATATATGTTTGTTACATGAGGTGTTATAACATTAACCAACACACTGTTAACACTGTTAATTTCTATATTTGACACAATCAAAAGGCGCTGGCACACATCGAAGACAAATGCTGATCGGTGTTGCAGCGAATTCGTCATTATTCCAAGGATTTGAACGATAGAGTTTCCATCTTGTCCTCTTCGGTTCCTTAACCACATCAGTTGCAATAGTGCTATTGCAACAAGGAAATAATAATTTGGACTCCTGAAATTGTTGAACCATCATCTACCTACGTATGCGTACCTACGTTTTGGTTTGGTAGGAGAGTCATGAGATAACTTCAAAAAACAATCCAGATAATTTGGGGTAGTTAATGACTTTTAAAAAAAGATGAATTTCGTGCGGCCAATTAGCCGTTGCGAAAACTATGAAATTAATCAAAATTCGACTCGCGGCACGGCACGGCACGTCTTATTGCCGCCAGAGCTTCTTAATTGCAAACGTACAATTTGAAGACCTTTCCATTATAGCCGTAGGGCTTTATGGTCATCTTTGAATGAATTCTCCCGAAGTAGAGTCCATATAAATGCTTGGAAAATAGTACTTACATATTATTTATGGTAATTTTATCTTTAAACTTTATTTTATAATGGGTGTAAAAAGACCTATCACCAAGTCGAAAGCCTACTAGCCGAAAGTTTTTTCTACTAGAATCCACTGCTTCTAGATATAGAAGGTAAAAGTCTCAATTTTGTTTAAGTTTTTTACGGAAATTAATTTCAATTTTTTATTATTCAACTTTCGTCCAAACAAACATTATCAACATTTTCGAATTTTCTTAACAAATTACACATTTGATTGCAGAAATGCAATGAATATCAAATTCAAACGCACACCACGGGTTCGACTCGTACGTATGCAGGAGGATGCACACAAACACGCGGTCAGCGTGCATTACATTGCGCGCTACAAAAAACAGTCATTTTTTGAATGTAGATTTCGGCTTGGTAATGGGTCTCTTTACACCATAATATATACTCGTACCTATTAAACTTCAGGATAAAATAACAAATAAAAACTTGTGTTGCAAATTGGATTCTGCTCCTAAAAGACAATAGCGCTTGAAATATCTATAGCACCTAAATGTCGAGAAAGAGATATGTTTCAAGTAATCGATACCTTCGGTAGCATTCTACTATAATCTTTATTTTTAATGAAGTTGCATTTTAAAATTATGTTGCTATTTTCTTATGTGCTAATCTAGAAAGATAGAAAAAAGTTTTTTCATATTAAAAGTAGCAGGTACATAGGCGAACTTAGCATTCTCTTCTATCTGGAAGAGAATGCTAAAAAGCATTCTCTTCCAGATAACCTATGTGGATGAGGAATAAAATATTTCGGTAATTTAGTCCATGGTACCCTTAGTGCCAAAAAACCGTGGCGCTTACGATGACACCGCGCTTACAAAAATGAGAGTAACTCAGGTTTTTGGCATTTTCGATTAATTTCCCCATACTGTTGATATAAATACTTATATGTATTATATAGTGTTATATGGTATGACGGATGTACAGACATGACCTGTTGACTGGACCATAACGCCTGTGTCCTCGACAACAATAGCCATTTGAACCTTTTGATAAATGTGGGCATATCCGTAACTGGGACCGACCGAACTGAATTGTCGATTTTTTCGAATTATCCGTCAATACGCTATATATTTTTCTAGTCATAAATCGAGCACTAAGACATACTATTAACATCCACACTATAGTAAACATTATTGAAAATTGCTATTACGATTTGCTTAGAAGTTTTGCTGCGTAGGCATATTGATAGTAAATAGAAAATTCAAGTAGGACCGATCCTCACGAAGTAATCGGCATAAAGTTGGTATGATACTGAAAATAAATACATAGCCCGCGAACGGAGTACCTTCTCCTTTCCTTGAGTCTTACAAATAGAAACTTTATTTTACTTCCGTAGCACCTGAAACGCGTTGATGTCTTTTACACAGCTACGCGACCACTATTGTTTTACTTTTATTCACATGACCATCCATCATGTCACTCTGCGGAGGAGGCCCACGTCACTGGACTGGACTTGATTTTATAAGTAATCTACTATTTATTGACGCGTGCTGTTTATTTCTTTCCAGTACCTACACTTTTACACTGTCTGCACTACGTTTAGGCAAAGACTTAGGCTGATATTTTTTCCTAGAAATGTGTCACTACAAAGCAAATCTTTGCCTGAGCTTAGTGTAACCAAGGGCATTCGTGTTTTCGCTAGGAGTATATGGGTCTCTATACTTTATGAACACTGTAAAACTTCTCAAGACCATTGCTTTTTGACCAAATAAACTTACGAGTTAAGTAGTCTATTCCAATAAGCCCGGCTTGCAAGAAACAGCATTGATCACTGTACGGTATACGCACGGTGCGGTGGACAGCAGTGTCTAGTCCAATAACTGTATAATTTTATAAAACAATAGTTATGTTACTTGTTATGCTTTCCATTCGTAATAAATAATGCATAAATGAGCATCCAGCGGCGCCCGCGCGGCGTCATTGTGGCGGGTGAGTGGCGCGAAACGGCTAGTGCCGAACAATAAAGGTTTCACGCGTTCCGCTCTTCCCGGCCGAGCTTTATGGGGCCATCTGATTTCATGGTGTCATCGCCGCTCGCAGCCCGCCACACTCTGTAGTTACATATACTGCATAGTATGCATACCGACTCATAATTTTATTATGCGTAAAATATACGGATGGAGCGAGACGCGGCCTAGGTGAATATTCGAAAATCCAATTCAAACGAGAGAATACGAATTAGGTATAGGTAGTACCTCCTAAAACAATAATGACATTGAAGGTGTTGAGGAAAGCCAAGAATAAATTACACAAACATCATACACTACATTAACACACTAATTTCGTAGACTTCATAGAATTTCGTGTAAAGCTTAAGTAATTTATAAAAAAATAAAGACCAGAGCAATCTGAATATACTAGTAATGTCTCTAGTTTATAAGTTACACACTGTATTAGTTAAGTTGCAAAGAATTTAGTTTCATCTGAAATTGAAAAATAAATTATCTTTATCTTTATCTTTAGTAGCTTCCTATAGGTACGCCTTCGCCGGAATACTCACATTTTTTCTCTTTTGTACAATATTCTTAGTAATCCCTTGACTCCCTCCTATTTGAAAACCCAATTTGAGTATCTTCATAGTTGTCATCCTCCCCGTATCCTTCGATCTTCGGAAAATCTCTTGCTGAAACCCCAGCAGTGCGTCTGTGGGACGTATTGCCAATGTGTTAGGCAGACCCCATCGCAAGGCATATTCGAAGCTCGAGTTCAAAGAAATATATTTGAACCAGTGAATAAAACTTAAGTCCTTCAGTATGGTAGGTGTATATATTAATTATAAATATATATAATTATATATAACTATATATTTTTACATTGTGTAATTTATTACTGTGTATGTAATTATATTTATGTAGTAGTTGTATATTTCATTGCACTCTCCTCTTGTATTTATTATTACGTTCACCGCCAACCATTCTTGAAATTGCATACATTCCGCTCCATCCTAAGGTTCTGGAAAAGATTGCTTATAAGCGATAAGACCGCCCATTGTACTATTAGTTATATTACTTTTTTGTTTATGTTATCTTGTGGTGTAAAATAAAGTATTTTCATTCATTCATTCAATTCAATTACAAGAATTCAGATATGTAGGTATGTTCTGTGACAATTCAATTTAATTAATTCACGCTACAAAAATAAGATAAAAGCAAGAGGGAAATGAAATTAAAGCTTGACATTCGCTGTCAAAGTCGTAAAACAATATTTACATGTAAAGTTTAAAAAAAACTGAGAATGCCTGAGATGTAGTTTTAAAGCGTGGACTTATTTTTTTTTTAATTATTTTTAAGCACGAAGGTTCTACGCCCTTAAAAGCATGCTTGGCCCCTAGTCTCAAAGATTATGGTCGGTGCACTCACGTGCAAAAATGAAATTCTTAAGTATACTTGATGCTCATAGAACGATCAGAAAAAACAAAGTGACGCAAACAATTATATCACACTATTGTTTTCTTTTATAGCAACTTATTTCGTTACGTTTGTGAATTGAAAACGTGATTGAAACCCACTTTTCTTTCCACACCATTCAATTTCACCTTTCATGGTACAGCGAACTTCCTCTGGTATAAAATTGCTAGCTCGTTGATAGTTCTGAGAAGAACTATTGGTTGAGGTAGGTACGTACTTAAAGAATGGCTTAATTTGATTAAGTTCTGTTAAAAAAACTGATCAACTACTAAGATTAGGTTCAACAGTCACAAGTATCAGTTATGTTTACGAGTAGGTACAACGTTTGAAAACTTTGAAAGGTCGTTATTGCACCATATTATTTTCTAAATAATTGAACGAAGTCAAGCACCCATTTTTTAAATCAAGAAACTAGGTAGATTAATTTTAAATTTTGCAGTATTCAGTACTATGGTGCTCGTATAATGTAATATCTATAATATATGTAATATCTATGTGTTATCTGAATTAGATTTAGTCTAAATAAGATAAAATTGGAATACTTAATAAAGTTACAAAACTGGACTTGACTGATTTGACGACCTTCGTGGCGCAGTGGGCGAAGGCCCGCTTGAGACGTAGAAGGCTGCGGTTTCGACGCCCGCCGCGGGTGTTTTCTATGTTTGTATAAAAAAATGTATATGTATAAGTAGTTAGTTAGTATATCAGTCATTTAGTTCCCATAACACAAGCTCTGCTTACTTTGGGATGATGCTGTGTGAAAATGTCAAGCATTATTTATTCTTTTATTGTTGATATGAATAAATTAATAAATAATGTATTCCACTTCCGAAGAAATTAGTAATAGTCATCACGTGCGTGGGCGCGCTTTACACTAAACAAATAATAATTCTCTAATGTATCTGAAATTCGGAATCTGACACTCGACAACAAGCCACAGAAAACAGTAACAAAATACCAAACGATAGGTATGCCATTATGGGACGTGCGTGTAAAATCGGCTTTTACTGAATTCAATTAAAACTGACCTACTGCCTTGGCACTGGGGACGGCGCGTATAGAAAGAACAAAACAGATTTCAACGATAATTTTGTCACAATTTCAGCAACTATTCTGATTCAACCCGATTTGGATACAATCTCTACTTAATAGCAATTTATAATATTATATTCATCCGGAGAGTACGGAACATGATTAACATGAAATTAGTAGGTTTAGTTGTTCATCTCAATAACAATGAACATATAAAAATATTCATAATTAAACAATTTAGAACAGATAGCGTCATCATAGAATCATAATAGACGACATCGTATAAAAAAGTAATGGAAACTTTACTTTTTGTTATAAAATTATTGGTAGGTGGGTACCGCAACTTAACCAAACAAACAAATAAGTAAATGAAATGATATAAAATGTTTATTGCTATCTCAAACAGATATTATAGGTACATATGTTGTTATCGCTACGTAGGTAAGTAATAAATAGCATAATTCTAATAAAACAGTACCTTAGGTTATGCTCTGTTCCCCACACTAGGACTTTATAGCCTGTATGGCAGGGTCACAGGGATTCGCTACGGACTCTTCCACAAAACCAAACTAGATAATACATAATCTAAGTATACCTACATATACATAGTACAGATAGGGATTGGACTGTTGAGACAAATTAAACAAAATAATAGTAGCTTACCAAGTTACGGTCTAAAGTAAACAAATAAAATACTAAAGATAAAGTTAGGTAACACTAAAAAAAATAAAAACAAGTAAATAAGTACCTAAAAATAAAATAGATAGACAAGTCTAATTTTGGGGAACATTCTTACCTACATACAATTACTTAAGCGCGTTGACGTTTTTTTGCACCGCTTTGATTTGATTGGTACTTATATATACCTAGGTAACTTGTTTCATTTTTGATGATAAAAAAACTGTGATAAATAGAACATGGACTAGCCAAAATGTTGTCTTTCACCCTGTAAGGCAGTTTCAAATTCCATGCTT
This sequence comes from Perizoma flavofasciatum, assembly GCA_958496245.1. Classification (NCBI taxonomy): domain Eukaryota; kingdom Metazoa; phylum Arthropoda; class Insecta; order Lepidoptera; family Geometridae; genus Perizoma; species Perizoma flavofasciatum. The sequence goes on from OY292421.1 coordinate 10,543,615, forward strand.
ATACAATACTAGCTTCTGCCCACAGCTTCACCCGCGTTGTATCCGGATAAAAAGTATTCTGATGTATAAGCTATATTAATGTAAAGTTTCATCAAAATCCGTTCAGTAGTTTTTGCGTGAAAGAGTAACAAATATCCATCCTCACAAACTTTCGCGTTTATAATATTAAGTAAGATAGGATATAGGTAAGGTAATACCAACCGGATTGTTAGGTCCTATTTTAAACATACCTACTTAGTAGACGTTTGAGTATGCGAGGTCCTGGAAATAAGTACATAATACATAATGTACTAAGTACATAAAAAAGACATATGTGCTGGCATATGTTTTTTTCCGGCCATAGAGACAGTAAATTACAAAGTCATAAATGTGCAAAGAACAAATTTCCTAGCACATTACAACATGTTCATTACGTTATAAGTTATATACTAGTTAATCTCGGCGGCGCAACCGAGAAATAGCAACGGATAACGGCCATGTCAATAGCCAATAAAATGGATAACTGTCCATGGTTATGGTTAGGCCTTCGATTAACGTTCCTAAGAACGGGTGGTTATGGAAAAGTCTTACACCTGAAGCCCTGCGGTTCGGTGTCGGCTAGCCACAACGCCTGACCGGTACGGCGTAATCTCATAAATTCAATGTGAAGATCTCGAGCCGAGGGAATAAGAGCCCTTTAAGAGGAAAATGCGTCCGTAAATCTTTATTTTACACTTTTTTTTGGAAATCTATTTATGTTTTTGAAAATTCATTTTATTCAATTATAGTGGCAAACAAGCTTTCGGTCCATCTGTTAGTGAGCGATTACCGTAATTTATATTTATATTTATTTATATTAGCGCTTAATACAAACTTATTTCCCTATTTCCACCTTGGATTAGGACACTATAGCAATGACACTATAACAAACCTTGTCTTCGGTACGGGCGATACTATGTGGCCGCGAGCGACAGAAAATTGAAAATAATAAATTGTCAACGATAACAATAAAAAATAGATATCGTTCGATGAAGTCATCAGTGCTGACTCATTGTTTCTTCATAAACTGTGTGTACATGTGAACATTAATTACTTTAATTAAATTACAGTTTACAGAAACAAATTTGTCGTCGACAACTTTGTTTCTTATAGTGCTACACCAATTAAATTATTAAAAAAGTATAAAATCGTATATTAATTGTACTAATCAACTGTAAATCTAAGAAAGATAATAAAAACTGTGGAAGGTCAAAGTTAAAAATGCAACGATGACGCTATGAAAAAGTTAATAACCAAAAAATTATGCAGAAAAAAATGAAAAAATTTAGGCCACAAATGCAGGACGAGTTTGGAGGTATCGAATGAAGAAAAAAACACAACGCCTGCAGTGCGAACCCGAATGTCGGCGCAATTTATTATGTTAATTAAAAAGTTAGGTATTATTGAACCCAGGCCCTTTTTTTTAAATGTTATATTTGCCCGCATTTCCCCTTAAACCGCATGACACGTTAAATAAAGACAAAAATAAATTTAATGTGACTGAGAGGACGCATTTCGTGTGGGCACCCATGTCGGATCCATAAATAGAAATGGCACGGACTTATAAGGGCAGAGCCTTTATTGATTTAAGCTGCGCCATTCGAGATGATAATAAAATGCACGAAAGGGGTGAAAGAATTTGATCTCAGAAGGCGGTTGTTGACCTTCATAGTCAGGACTCTATCTAGCGACCTACTTTGTTCGGCGACCATGTTATATGACACCCACTGGATTTATGTTAGAGGCATCCGTGTGCAACGGTGCCTACTATAAATAGTTGTAGTTGAGATTCGCACGAAGTTCATAGTAGGACCTATCGCATAGATCTCTGTCGAGCTGCGCCAAGAATTTTCAAGGAGAATTGAATTTATAAAATTCAATGACCTCATGATTTTTGTAATATCTTAAAGCCAATAATCAATTAATAATTGAGTTCAATAGCGTAATAAACTTGGATGGAAAATAAATAAGTAGGAAATATTGAAACTAAGTGATGGTCTATTTAAATCATAATACTTATCTGTGATCTGTGTTTTCGAAGTTGTAAGAACGAACCCGGTACCCATGCTACTGGAGCTTCTGACTGATAGCTGCATTTTCCTTCACATTTTATAGGCTCATCTCACCACATAACCACATATTATGCGGTCATTCAGCTTGTTATTCAGTCAACTAATAGAGATACGGCTATTCATAGCTTTTTCATAGCGAGTAATGATTCTGTCGTCAATTCAATTAACTTTATTGGGTGGGATATAATTTTATCGCTATACATAGGTAGGTAATAACTATCTACATATTACTAAGTATTCTTTTGATGTGATACCTACCCATATATAAGTAGGTACTTATCTTAAGCATTAGCCTTAATAGGTAGGTTTGACTTCGGAAGGGGATACTCAGAAAGTTTTGAGAAACTAAAAAACCAACTTCTATGGATAAAATATTTTTATTAAATCTTTTCAAAGAACTCTTCACCAGCCTCTGTACAAAGTGTCATGCGTCTGAACCAATTCCAGTCCGCCGCAGACACCTCTTGCACGATCTTCTCGAACGCTGCTAGCGCGTCTTCCGACGATGACGATGATGGTATCCCTTTCAGCTGATTTTTTATTTTAGGGAATAAAAAGAAGTCACACGGTGCCGGATCAGGACTGTAAGGAGGGTGACCCAAAAGTCCCTCGTTTTGAGCGCTGAGTGCGCGGGCGCGGGCGCGTTGTCATGTTGAAGCAGTACCCCGCGGAGCCCGGTGTTCAGTCGCTTGTTGCTCATTGCAGACAAAACTTCTGGCAGGCATTTTGTGGCCATTCGGCGTTGTTGCTGCTTTGGTCTCGTAATGGAATTGAAACCAGATACCCCGTCAAAGTGAAGAAACTAGCGATCAAAATTTTCCCTGCGCTTCTCGATCGCTTCACTTTCGTAGGCGTTGGTTCGTTTTGAAACAGCCAAACTGTCGACTGACGCTTTGTTTCTGGATCGTATTGATAAATCCAGGATTCGTCACCTGTTACAATGTCGTAAACGCGCCGAGACGAGCCTGCTTCAAATTGTTGAATCATATCACGTCACCAATCCACACGGGCCTGCTTCTGAGCTTCGGTGAGGTTGTGCGGCACCCAGCCCGAAACTATCCTCCTCACGCGAAGGTGCTCGTGTAGAATCTTGTGAACGCTTCCCGAACCAATCTGCAGTGTATGTTGAATCTCTTCGTATGTAATTCGCTTGTTTTCTTGAATAATTTTTTTTACTGCCAGCACAGCACGACGGCTGTCACGGATGAAACCGTGACAGCCGTCGTAGGACGACCACTCCTTTGTTCATCCCCCAAAGAATGGCGGCCGCGCTTGAACTCGCTATGCCAACGGTAGATGGTTGCTTTTGAAGGTCCTTCATCCATAAAAGCTATTTGAAGTCGATCAAATGACTCATCAGGTTTTAGGCCACATTTAAAATCGTAGAAAATCATCGCACGAAAATGCTCTTGATGCAGATCCATTTTTAAATGAGACACGATAATTTAATTTGACTCTTGAAAAAATGTGGAGGGAAATTCGAAATTCAAACAATGGTATTTTTACTTTTAAATAACCAAATTTTTCAAAACAAGTGGCCAGTGCCTTATACATAAAAACTTTTTTTCGCAAAACTTTCTGAGTGGCTTGGTATGTTTTTTTAGTTTTTAAACTAAGCGTCAATGAATTAATCGGTAGTACCTACCTACATTTTTTGATTAATGCGATATTAAAATAAGAACGAATTTTGTTCAGATATTAAGCTAGATATCTCATCGATCATGTATCATGATAGAAGAGAAGAGGATAGGAATGACATGAAGGAATTCAGGTCGGGATTACTCTCTATAACATCATTACATATTGCTGCGCTATTTCGTGACTTGTGAAATCTATGTAAATACTACCCTTGAAGACATACAAAACGATAGCAAAAACTGGTTTATTGTAAAAAAAACGGTTTAGCTCCTTCAGAAATAAATGGTTACAGACAAACAAACAAACAACCTCGTACCCCAAACGCATATATGGGCTTCTTACGTCGCGGGTAAAAATAATAAGTTGGCTATCTAACTCCTAATTATTGCTTGGTATAGTCAAACGCGCTCAGTGAAAGTTCACACGTGTGCCATTTGGAGCACCGCACAAAAAAGCAAGTGTTTTGACGCGACATTTCACTCATTAGTTCACTGTCATACAAATTCGCTTTCAACAGGCTTCTATTAGGTACTGTTATGATTAACTTTTTCTCAGGTCCTCAAATTTCTGTTTCAATTGAGGAGCATGTAGTTGTAGGGTGATTCTTATCTCATATACTTCTTAGATAATAGCTAAAAAAGTACTTAAGCTTACTCTCTCATAATATCAATCATGAACAAAAAAGAAAAGAGCCTCTGTGAAAATCGCACTATTTCTTACACCAGTACTGGCGTTTTCCGATCCGACACAAAGACCCCATTTAAGGATTATCATAATTAACCAAACATTTAAATGAACCAGTTCACTAACTAAAAAACAGGTTGACCTAGAAAGTTGAATCAGTGATATACCATTTTTAATTCACTTAGTCATACAAGTACCTAAGTCGATGATTCTGAAGGATCCTTGTAAATTAAATAAATAAATATAGAATGGTTAGGTATTTGGTTTTTTTCCCACACTACCAAGAATTTTGACTAGATTGAGAACGATCTCGTGGCATACTTGGTATAGCCCTCGCGTACCAAGCGGAAGGTCGTGAGTTCGAATCCTGCCGAAGTTGAATTTTGAGATATTATAAATTCCTGAAATTAATATTGACTCTGACTTCATCCAAGTAGGATAGGAGCGAACACATTTCCAATATGATTGAAGGCAGGCAGGAGGGTCAAGGTTGAGGAGTAACGATCTTCACGCAGCCTAAGCCACAGACAAAAACTTGTTCTTCAGCGCAGTGGAGAGGTTATTAGAGCGGCTTGCCGGTCGGGGTTGGCCTGGCTACCGTTAGCATGCTAATGTTGACCGCGAAATGCTCCACTGATGTAATGACATGCGCAATATGGATATGCGACTGCTCAAAAATTATGTCACGTGCACACATTGCTTGAACCACAGAATACTAAAGTAGAAGTAGGAAGGGAGGCTACGTCGAAACCACTCACAGACTTACCAGGATAACCCAAAGTGGGTTATCCTGGTAAGTCTGTGAGTGTTTCGTAGTTTCGTAGCTATGTCTACACTTTGATCGAGCCTTAGTTTTAAAGCATCATCGAAACAAAAAAACTTATAAAGATGCAGACTTTCTTACGTAGAGAGAGTTACATGAGACGCGTATGTTTTGTATCTTTAGAGATTGGCTCAAGTTGTGAATCGAGTATCTAACGATGTCGCAAATAGCATCTCGTTTTTGCTGTAGTTTGCACTGGACACGGGTAATCTATCACTGCGCAAGTGAGGGAACATTACTCAAGACTCGGGCCAAACAAGCCTACGATCTAGAAGCCTACGGGCATAGGGCAAATTACCCTTGTTTCACGTTCGCGGTGACCGAGTTAAGAGCGACTGTCTCAACAGCAAAAATTCACAACAGGTACGCTACATACTAAACCCCAAACGGTACATAAAAGACGTCGATTCGTTACGAGTCTTTAGTTATTGTCCGCGACCCAGATACGAACGGGTCGATTCGGTAACGATCAAACGAATCTATCCGTGTCATGTAAACAATGAAGATAATGAAGATGGCTGATGGCAGGGCCGACATCAATGGTTGTACTGTAATATTGTGGCAGAACCGATTGTACGTGCAGTTAATTTGTGCGGTTATCTTGATAAGTGGATAGATGGCGGGATAAGCTCGCAGATGGGTCCGTGTGCCGGCGTCTACGATCTGTGACACAGATAGCATTTAGATGAACGTTTCCTGTCAGCACTGAATACGTCACGGTGGTGCTGTAGGACCCTGTGCAAGATACGATCTATGTTAGTTGAGTTCATTACCCTTAATAAGGCTTCCGGGCGCTTGGTTCGTTTGCGACAGGAACACTTAGATTTCTACCTCTCCCTCAGTCAATCTAAACCTCTGCCATTAAAGGGTAAATAATATTATAAAATACAAAAAAAAAATGACTGAGAAAATAATCTACAATATGGTGCAAAGGCAGTCTAACAAGCAATTATCACATGACTGCTGTACGTGTCGTGTCGTGTTCCGTGGATAAAAATTACTGAGCGAAGTCACGTAATCTTTGAGGCAGATATGGATTACGGGTGCCGTTAGGATTATAGCTTTTATGGGAAAAGTGTGAAATACCCGACAATAAATTGCGGTGAACAACATTCTATGGGACATGATCCGTCACGGCGCAAGTAAAGTTTGTAGCAGTGGGTACAAACATCACCTGCACCTGCGGTTGGTAGGGATGACCAATTTAACAGGGATGACCCTAAGGCGTAATATAGCCGAACAAAACTTCAAAACAATGCTTGAAAGGCTAACCCCTCTGGTCTTCGTTAGGGGTCCATGGCCTCGCATCTAATAAATTTGTCAGTAATGTACCTACATTATGTTAGAGCCTTCTACTTAATATTAAAAATCTGGAAACATATGTACTAGTCGACTATTAGATCAAAATTAGGTACCTATAAACTAGAAGTCCGCCACGAACTGAGATCTCGCGACCCCATAGATCAGAAACCCCCTACCATTTAAGCGCATACTCAACCTCTAAAACTTTATTAGTATAACCTACCGAGTTTCATCAATATTTAATAAACGGGTCATATGTTATCGTCAGACAAACAAACATAATTACATACAAACGCCGGAATATCCCAGTAAACTAATATATCTTTGCTCGCTTCGCTCGCTCGATCAATTACAATAAATAAAATTAAGATGTCTGAAGGAATTCCATACTCGGTACGTACCTAGATCCCTCTTAGAACTTTATAAACTTTTGAACCTATTGAATAAAAGACAAAGCATGCTGGCAAAAGGATATGGGCTCCTTTTACTTTGGCCAGCATCATTTGTCCAATCAGTGAAATGCTGAGATGAGGATGATGAAGTAAATACCTGGGTACCTGAGAATTTGCTTACGTTGAGTCGCAATTCATGCTTCAGTCTATTTCTGGAAAACAGGCCTGGGTTTTAAGTGTTTTTAAAATACAATTGATTTATCTAAAAGCTACGAGTATGTAATGCGTATTATAAATGGAATGTGATTGAAATGGACGAGATTTCAATTAAAAAGTAGGCAGGTAGGTTGTGCACAAACACGCAAACTTAGCTCGGTACAATTTAAGACATTTACTTATTAAAATTTCGGGCTATGCTATAAAAACCGTTAGGTCAACGATATTAGGCCTGCTTTCATGTACATTTTCTACCATGCTCTTTGATTTGTCGTAGCACTTGACCGTGGCTTTCTTTGCGTCACTTGCCTACGCCTCACCCTCAGGAGGAGTACCTAAATTATACTTAGATAAGATACACAATAAAATAAAGGCCAAAAGGTTATGTAATTGAACACATAACACAATTAAAAACAACTTTTGGTACAAAAAAAAACATTGCTTCAATCATATTTTCTTACCTGCCTTTCGGGTACATTTTCCGTAGCCATACTACGTTTGTATAGAGCAACATACAAATGTAATATGGTCCCATTTTCTGTATTTACTTAGGTAGGTATATAGGTAGGTAATGATCAAACTTAATATAATAATAATGATGAACATTATACACAGCATCATCTAGCTAGACCCAAACCCAAACTAAGCAGAGCTTGTACTATGGGAACTACATGACTGATATAGGTACTACTTTTTTGTAAATACAAGTACATACATATTATACTTATAAAACACCCAGACCCGAGACAAATATTTGCAGATCATACAAATATTTGTCCCGCGGCGGGAATCGAACCCGCAACCTTCTGCGTCTCAGGCGGGCTTTCGGCCACTGTGCCACAGTAAGTGTGATATTGCAAAAATACACGGATTCTAAGATACAATTATTTGATTCCGTGTGATTTTTATCGAAATATTAAAAACCACAAACATCAGTCAAAAACGTTACCGTGCCTCTACAATTTAAATCCACATGATAAGGTAAGGCTTACCTTCGTTTGCATCAATTTCAGCGACCGGGGACACGGATGTAATTCGGAAAATTAGACCAATCATGAACAAATGCGCTCGGAAAATCATAGTGATTATTTTCAATTCACATTAGTTTAATTTCTCACAAAAACTGCCAAAAAATTACATAAATAATCTTATACTTATAAAATATTTTGGTTTTCAGTTTATTTTAATTTTATCCGTCGTAAAATATTTCGAAGCGCGTTAAATTTCGTTTAGCGCGAGCGGGCCTTACATGCGCGTGCGCAACAGATCAACTCTGAACTAACCTTACCACACAGTCTGTAGGTAAACGGTAGAGCAGAGTGGTGGTGGGTAGGTTCCGTATCGGTATGTAAGCGATATAAAAGGATTATTGTAGCTCCACTATTTAGATTAATGAGCAGAAAAAAGGAAAAAAGGTTAGTAGAAATAAAAAAAATGTGTCGGTTCGGTTGATCGAATCTACCGGCTAGTATTACCGTTTTTATTCCGGGGAAAGACTCTCTACATATCTTTATCCCGAGCACGTGTTCCTTTCCATAGCGACGGATAAGTTGCTTTTGATATTTTTTTATCAAAAGCAACTTATCCGGTTTCACTAGCAACCAACTTAACTTTGGTTGCTATTGATAATCTTTGCGATTCATTTATTTTAAATATGTCGTATTTTTTTAAATACGACATATTAACTAATGTAAGCGGGTGAAACCAAAAAATAAGAAAATCTTCGTATGAATCGAAACGATGACGACGCCCTCTAGACAAGTGGTGATAAATAGATAACACATAGGTTAATTTTATTAAGGCTATCATTTAAACGGTCATCTAATTAAAGAGGTTTTGGTAGTTCCAGATGCCCACGATACAGGGAATCATAATGTGTGGCTGTTGGGTGTTATTTTTAAACAATTTAACACCCCTCTTTTTGCATCAATCGGGAGTTCAAAATTACACAGCACAGCAAACGATTTTTTTAGGTTGCAGTTTTTGTTTTCACTATGCATGTCCTTGTCCCTGACCTGAGTCAAGAACTTGTCAAGGATATATTCTGTGACGCAGCCCCAAGCCTTGGAGCCCGATGTAGACTAGATATAGATACGTACGTATTTACAAACAAAGGAAAACGGGAGACGCCGATTTATTCACGCATGCGCTTTATCATTTCCCAAACTTCCCAGTAACTGACTACTGCCTTGAGCACAACAATATTGTTGCAAAAATTATGTGAATTAAAGTGGATTTACATCGAACCAAAATGGGCAACCAGTTCAAAAATGTAGCGGTGATAGCGTGCCTGAAAACATTGCTCTTCATTTTCAACATCGTGTTTTGGGTATGAAGTAGTTATACCTATTATATTGTTATTGCTTTTAGGTTCAACATATGTTTTGGATTAGATGTCACCTTATATTTTTAACTAGATAGATAGGTGCCCTAAAAAGTATGACTTTACTGAGCTGTAATCACGTGCGAACCTACATCAGGTTAACCAGTAAACGAATAACCATAGGCTTTTTCGGGAATCCATTTCTGCATCATGCATCAGGAGGGTTAATTGTTAAAAAACAATTAAGTATATTCCAGCTGTTCATGTTGATATTCCAGCTGACCGGACTATTCCTGCTGCTGGTCGGACTGTGGGCAGAGCTGGACATGTACCAGTACTTGGAGCTGTCATCTGAGTTCTCGGGCACGGCTCCGCACGTGATCATCGGCATCGCTGGCCTCATCATCCTGATCAGCTCGATTGCGTTCTCCTGCATCATCAAGGGGCAACCGGTGCTGCTCTATATTGTGAGTTGGCTTTCTAAAGACTGTTCCTCTAGACCACATATTCTCAAACTTATTTTTCCCACCACCCACTTTGAGAATAAAAAAAATCCTAGCGCCCCCCAAAGTTTTTAGTCATAACAACCTATGCTTTCCCCTCTAGAAAGCCTTAGCGCCCCCAATATCTTCTAGAGCCTTCAACCGCCCCCCTGAAGGTCTCCAGCTCCCACAAGGGGGCGTTATCGCCCACCTCGCCCAGGGCTCTAGACTATCGCTTATATTGCTGAACATTTTTTACACAGCATCAATAGCCCCAAAGTAAGCAGAGCTTGTATTATAGGAACTACATGACTAATATACTACTTACATATTTTTTTTTGTAAATGCATACATATTATACATAGAAAACACCCAGACCCGAGACAAATATTTGTAGATGATACAAACATTAGTTTCGCGACGAGAATCGCAACCATTAACCATTGCGCCACAGAGGTTATTATTCATTATTATTATTAAGCACCACGTAAAGCTGTAAGTCAGGCTGTTCTTCCTGCATCAGGGTGTCTAGACTAATACCACTTTCTGTTGGCGTTAACGCCTGCGGAAAAATTGTATTTTATGGAAATTACATTTGCTGTGTCAAATTTTTCCTTGACAAATTTGCGTTAGCGTGAAAGGAAAACTAAGCAGGAGGTATTTTTCTAGTACCCTAGGTATTCCTTTTATGAAGATATTTTCGTCCGGCTTCCAGTACGGCGGATTCCTAGCCTGCATCTTCATGATGGACGCGGGGGTGGGCGCGTCAGTGGCCTGCTTCCGGGACACCTACGCCAAGGGCCTGCATGACGGGCTCAAGATGACCATAGAGACTTACAACCCGGGGAAGGCTAACATTGACTTCGCACAAACTACTGTAAGACACTTTTATCTCTAGTAGTTCGCCACGCACTGAGATCTCGAAGTACCACTTTTACCGGATTTTAATTAAACTACAGTAATAGGTATAGCTTATACATCAGAATAACACAGGCTACTTTTATCCGGGTTCACGCGGGCGAAACCGTGGGCAGAAGCTAGTATGTATACAGGCTGTAAAAAGACGACTACCGAAAACTGGGGAGTTCAATCAGACCATGATTCTGAATATATTTAGCGAAAAAAAACGCTAAAAATATGTTGACATATCTACGTCCTTTTATTTTTTTTCTATCTAATTATTTAATTTATAAAAGCAAAAAACAAATAAAATAAAAAAACAGCAATGTACGCACAACAAGCAGATTCCGCCCGTACTACACGAACAGCTGATCTTGCCCGCGGTCATTGATCGAGCGTACATTGCTGGCTGCCGAAATAAATAAAAATCTTGAAACATTATTTTCTCCGGCTATAATTTTATTTTCGGATAACTGTTTTTTTTTTGTTGCTGTACGGTAGTCGTCTTTTTACTCCCGGTATAACTGTGCGTGGCACACTAAGTCCAGTTCTTACGCCACTAGGCTCTAAATAATAAAAAAAAGTTTTTTTGTAAGTCTTTGGAAATTAAAATAAACTTTGTCGTGAACCCTTCGAGCGGTCACTAAGGAACGGTGGCGTATCAACTGCTACCAACGTGCGTTGTGGTAAACAAGGTTGATCTGATTAGTAACTTGTGCTTCAGTCCGCTCGAAGATTTATAGTAATAGACCATGAGTCCGCTACCGATCGGCATGGCGAAGGTTTGCGCGCGCACACCATCACTAATTCGGTCATTTTATAGAATTGTATTTTTACGATAAGTTGACCAGAGAACACGATTTTGACCCCGGTTAGCTGTAATAAGATATTTATCGCTACCCTAGAACTCCAGCAAACCTACCAATGCTACTACTATGACGTAGTAAGTAACCTGGAACCGTTCCAAGATTATTCCCGCTTTGGGGGTTTTCCCAGCTTTTAGATTTATAGTAACTATGGCAGAGTGACTTTTTGTGACCAAATGGGAACCTTTGCCAAGTCAAATGACCTAGTCACTCGTCAACAAGTTACTTTCAGATACATAATTTGGGATATCTGTAAGGCCGGATTCCAATTACAAACGTAAATCGACGACGTCTCGTTTACATAGACTATATGAATCTTTAGTAGTATAGTAGTATCTATAGTATAGAGAAATGAAGAAATAAAACAAAAGTTTTAACCTATGAAATACTTACTACAAAAAAATTGTCTGAATTCGAACACTGAGAAACGGGACGTCATCAGGATACGCACATAATTGGAACCTAGTGTTATTCATTTTCCCTTATCCTATGTACATCATCGTTCAGCCTTAGGAAGGAACTAGCAAAAATATGATGTTGCTCAAGCGGAAGGGAAATGCTACTTGTGATATAGATGAATTAGATGGCATTGATTGCAGCTGGAATGCTGCGGCGTGTCAAACTACACGGACTGGATCCGTCTATCCCCACAGCATGTGATCCCGACCTCCTGCTGCATCGACCCCAACGACTGCATCACCGCCAATTACAGCCATGTACACCAACGCGTGAGTACCTACCACAAGAGATAACCTGCGCTAAAGTAGGGTCGACGCTGAAGACCGTATGGCGTGATTCGGAACACGACGCCAACGCTAATCCAAACTGTGTATAACACAAAAAGTTCATGGCACCCAGCCATGAACTTTCTGTGTTATTCACAGAATAATTAATAGTTAGTACGACTTTTTGCGATCTGCGGTTGCAGCCGTTCGCTGCATACGACAGGGTTCCCCGTGAGGTTCTGTGGTGGGCTTTGAAAGAGAAAGGGGTGCCTCGGAAATACTTGCAGCTCATTCGAGTGGGCAGAGCAAACACTCACGTCCGGTCCGAAGCTGGCGTAACTAACAAGTTCAATGTGGCTGTAGGCTTGCACCAGGGATCGGCTTTAAGCCTATATTTGTTCCTCCTGGTTATGGATTCGCTGACATCGGACATACAGGGGAGGCACCCTGGTGTATGCTGTTTGCCGACGACATTGTTCTTGTGTGAGAAAATGCACATGAGGTACAGATTAGGCTGGTAAAATGGCAGGAAAAATTGGAGAGTGTCGGACTGTAGATCAGCAGAACGAAAACTGAACATTTGTGGTGCAACTTCGGTGGTCCCTCCAATTTCACTCCTATTGACTTAGATGGTGTATCTCTGCCAGTTTGCTCCGCCTTTCGGTACCACGGTTCATTAATCCAGAACATGGGGATGTGAGGAACAGAATAAATGCGGGATGGATGAAGTGGCGACAGGTTACAGGAACTACATGTGATCCACGAATGCCCTTCATAAAACGATAAAAAGGCTCAAAGGAAAAAATTATAAAACGATAATAAGACCTTGATTGATGAAAGAAGAGTGCACGCAGCTGAGATGCGAATGTTGAGATGTATGTGTGGAGTTACTAGAATGGACAAAATAAGGAATGAGTATATCAGGGGAAGTTTGAAAGTAGCACCCGTGACGGAAAAGTTGAGGAGTAATAGGTTAGCATGGTATGGACATGTCATGAGGAGGGAAGAATATCATATCACGAGAAGAATGTTAAATATGAATGTGGATGGAAATAAAAGGAGAGGTAAGCCAAAGAAAAGATGGATGAATTGTGTGAAAAATGACTTGGTTAAGAAAGGAGTGAGTACTGAGATGACGGCTGATAGAGGAGAGTGGAAGAAGAAAATATGTTGTGCCAACCCCACGTAATGTGGGATAAGGAAAAGAAGATGATGATAGTTGCAGCCTTTCGCTGCCTCCTTCGAAGAAGCATCATGCGTTAGCATCTTAATAGTCTGCGGAAGCAACTTTTGACGTGCTCCGAATAGAGCTTTACAACGCTCAAGTGTGGCTTGCTTTAGACAAAGTAACTAACATTCCATTGAGCTTAACATCCTAGTAGTCTACGCTGATGGATTAACATAACCTAGCGAAATGTGACATTTATATATTTTTTGTTTTTCTACGAGTCCTAGCTAAATATAATGGAATGTTTGGTAATTTGTCAAAACCCTTCAGATCAGCTCCGTCAAATTGAACACCGTGATACGGACGTGCAGAGGCAGAATTTATATAATATATTTCTTTTCAAAATTAACTCTTCAGCAAGTTATAGGTAATCTTTAGGTTATAGAGAATGCAACTATGGATATTGTTTTGTCAGACAAGCTTCAAAAACTTTGCTCCCGTTCAGATTTTAAAAGTGTTGAACACTGTTTGAGCTACCAAACTGATATAGATAGATAGATAACTCTTTATTGTAAGTACACCACATAATACGTTGCTTACAAATTCAAACAGAGCTAATTGCGGGAGTACAATGGTCGGTCTTATCACTTATAGCGATCTCTTCCAGACAATCTTTAACCACCATTTTGTGCCTTTTTACTACCTAGTTGACTTTTATGCCATGTGTGATAATAAGGCAAAGGCCCTGTTATGAGCACAGCACATTCGAAGTAGGTTCCTCGCTTGATATAGGTTAATAATCAATTTTCTTTATTGTAGGGCTGCTACGAAGTAATAACTGAATACCTAAGGAGTAACATGGACATACTCATCGGCATTGCCATCGGAACAGCCCTACTACCACTTCTGGGCACTATACTATCCTGTTCTCTAGCAAGCTACATCAAGAAATCTAAATATGACGTCATGAACTAAAAACCCCACTTACCTTCCAATTTATTCTTGGGTGGAAATTTACGGTATCGATTTATTCAACTCTTTCCACCAAAACGTGCTGCAAATTTGTACCCCTGGATAAAGATTCGCCAAAACGATTGACTCTGCTCTAAACTAGCCCTAAGGATTATATCAATTACTCAATTTTAAATCTCAATTTTTGACTGATTGTCGTAGGAACTTATTTCAAGTAGGTATTATTTACAAATTATTGATCTGATTATTGTCTTCAACTTGTAAATTAATGTAAATCAATTGTCTATTTATGTAGTTAAATATTTAATTAATAAATGTTTTTGACTGTTATTAAACTTGAAGCAAGATGCAAAAAGTTGTATTCATTCAAATATTTGTTTATTAGAACAAAATATTATGTACACAGTCTTAATAACGAATCACATTGGTTCATTCATTTGATGATGAAATTGTCCTACAGTAACAACAAACAAGCAAATTAGCTTAAATCGATTTGTTAAGTATGTAATTGATATAATAGTGTGCATGTACTGTTAAATCAATTACAACCAGAGAATAGAAACCTCTTTTTGATATTATAGTTAATTTACAATTTCCATGGTTAAAAACTGGCAATCAATACCAGAAAATAGCTACAGATAGAACATAGTTAAATATTGTATTACAGGTTGAAAACTTTAGAAATGTAACAAATTCTTTTTAGAGTATATTTGAAATTCCATTATTACAAAATCTATATCTAGCAACTTAAGAGTAATTTGATGTTACTTAATTATGACTAAGGACTTCTCTCTTTAGTTTTATGGAAAGAAAGTGTTCTGCTTTTCTTGCAAGAGCCAGCAAAAGAACAATCTACTTATAGCTCACAGTCCACATTGATACTGACCATGAGTGGTTTCTGATACAGGTGTACTCCTAATCACTATCTGAGCTGTTCTTATCCTCCTTGCTCTCAGCTGGGGCATCCTGTTTATAATGCCTATATTCAGGCTTTAATTCCCACATGTTTTTATGTGGATTTTTCAGGTTGTAATTGCAAACCTCTTTTAAAATCTCCTTCAAGTACACAATAGGTTGCCTAGTAATTTTTTGTAAATCTTTTATATTGTAATACTGATGTTTCTCAAATGCAGCAAATAGAACATTGAGAACGGAATCCTTGTCATCGCGAGCTTTCTTGCCCTCAGCCTTTTTCCTCTCTTGGTATTCAATATTATGTGGGTGATTGGACACTGGTTTAAAGTTCTGCACTATTCTGTCTAACTGCTGGACTTGGCGCTGAGGCATGGAAGCCTTTCTGATCGACTCAGACTTAAGCTTGTAGTATGTGTTATCGGCATATGGTCTACATTCCAGTTTCTGAACTATCCGCCCTTCCATGAATAGTTTCTCGGTTTCTGGTACCACAGAGTCAGTAGGGGTAGCTGAAAATGAGATTGAACCATGTTAGTGAAATCACTGTGGATGAAACAAGACATAAGATTGAACATAGTGTAAATGACCTACCACTACACAAACATACACTTTTAAATTAAAGGATCATTGAAAGTGAGAAGAATCTATCAATGACATACTTTGCTTTAAATATAGCAAAACAAAACAAACAAATAAACTCACCATAGACACTCAATTATCCTAATAATGGACATCCTCACATCTATACTTATTGCAAAAATCCAAGAGTTTACTAAATAGGGGAAAGTCAGGGAATGCCCAAACATAAAATTTTGCATTGGGGTCCAATCCAAATATAAATAGACCATTCCGGCGTTTCATTTACAACTTAGTATTAGAGTTAAGTCAGATGATAAACATTAGCTGCACTCCCTGAGCCTTGATCCAATGCCAAACGACGACAGACTTACGTCGCTCCTTGGCGGGCCTCCTGCGAACGTCATTTACAATGATAAAAAGTATACTTACGTACAACATGAGAAAATACTCCCAAAGACTGCCTCGTCACGGTGGACACGTCAAGACGATGTTCTTTCGGTATCGACTGCTCCCCAGGGTCTTTCAGACATAGGACAGCCTCCGAGAGCGATAGTTGCACCTGAGCCCGCTGTCCCGGCGCACGTGATATCTTTAGTTTCCCCACTTCGATATTTCCTGATGCTTTTTCCCATTTATTTGCGATATACTTTGGTACCTTCACGAGCCAAACTCCTCTGCCAGTATTTGATAGGTCCAATTCACGGTCAATTTGAGGAACAGTAGGAGTTGGGGTGCTCATTTCTAGATATTTTATATTTTTGTAGATTTTTGCACACGTAATTATGACGAATAAATATATTTTTTTCTTCAGTCAGGTTTCTTGTATCGCCGGGAGACTGTATTGTACGTCGGTGCAAAGCACAACCATGGAATGCACACCCCTGGAAAGTACAGCCAGTATTACAAACCATTTGGTTTGAATTATCTGGGTGTGCTTTCCATGGTCGTACAATACGCTCCGTACAAACTAAACACATGACGGTATTGCACACACCTGGAATGTACACCCCGGATTACAAACCAATATTCTCGACGCTCATTGGTCGAGAGTTCGTCATATCCGTGAGCTCTCATTGGTCGATGCGAATAAATCGCATGACGAGAACGAGCCTCGTTTGCACTGAGCAAGTTCTAATATGTTCAACCAAGAGTTGCCATTGATAAATAATGTAAACAATAAGTTAATGTTGGCCTGAGAAATCCTTCCTAAGCAAATCCGTCTTGGAATGGTTAGGTTATTAGGTTTATTTTTTATTACCACTCAGAAAAGGAGGATTGCTATCCGAACTTTATCCAACAAACTTTGGTTCAAATAAATAAAACCAACCGGTTAGTTCATCTGCAAAAAACCGACATAAATAACTAATCTACTTACTACATCTACATTCATTTACTAATAGCGTAAAATACTATGGCAACACAGCACTTGCCCCTTGATAGCACTCGCACATGAAAACAAAGCATGAAATTGGTTCGTATTCCATGGCTGTACATTCCAGGGTTGTACAAAACTAGCCGTACAAACTCAACACGTGTAGGGAATGCACGCCCAGGAATGTACGCCCAGTATTACAAACCAAGTATTTGAAACCAATGGTTTGTAATACTGGCTGTACTTTCCAGGGGTGTACTTTCCATGGTTGTGCATTCCATGGACGTACAATACAGGGACTCGTATAGCCTTCTTCACGAGTCCCTAATTACCTTTAACGTACGACCATAAAATGTATGGGTTATTATTCCACAACCAGCACTATGCAACCATGCACAGCTAGTATTTCAAATCTTTCAAATATCAGGCTGCGCAATACAAAACTGGCTGTACAATCTGATAGGTTGTATTTTATAGCCTGACAAGCTGTTGCCAGCGGCTTTGCACAAGTCGCGTTTTTTAATATAAATAAATAAATAAATAATTCTGGACATTTTTCACACAGCATCATCTAGCCCCAAACTAAGCAGAGTTTGTAATATGGGAACTACCTCGTGTGTTCATAAGTCTTGAGACACAGTAAAACTAAAATATTTTTGGAGCTAAGTTGAGTATTCATTTATTGGATATTAAAATTAAAACTACTGACATCTAGATCTGTATTTAAAAATAAATCATTCAAAATGGCCGCCTTTGCATTCAATGCAGGCCTTCAAACGCGTGCGCCATTCATCTATGGCGGCACGAATCTATTCAATGGGAATCCGTTTCGATTCTTTAATAAGGGCTCGCTTGAGAGAATCCGGGTTTGGGTGAGACTTTCTGCATGCCCTCAGCTCCAATTCCGTCCATAAAGAATAATCCAAAGGATTCAAGTCAGGGCTTGACGAGGGCCAATCTTCGCTCCGAATGAAGCCTGGCAAATTGGCCTCCAGCCAACGTTGGGTAGTCTTAGCTTTATGGGAGGGAGCAGAGTCCTGTTGGAAAACCCAGTATTTTCCAGCGAATAGCGTATCATTTAATGGTTTAACCACCGCTTCCAATATGTCGGTTTGGTAATTTTGTGCCTTCACCTTGACGCCTTGCTGGCAAAAATGAAGCGAAGTGACCCCCTCGTAGGAAACACCCCACCAAACCATCACACTTGCTGGATGATGAGTGCGCTGGACATTGCGTACAGATGGCTGGACGTCCTTTGAACTTCTGGCGTAAACCTTATTGTTCTGCCGGTTAAACTTTTCTTCCACCGTGAAGATCTTTTCATCGGTAAACAGGATATTTTTTGGATCGTGTCTCTTCAATAGGTTCCGACATCGTTCCAGTCGCAATTTACGAAGACGCTCGTTTAAATAATGCACTTTCCTTCGACTGTAGGCCTTTAGTTTAAGATCATATTTAAGTATCCTGTTCACCGATATTCGCGAAATGTTGGTCTGCAGAGCTAATTTCTTTTGAGTCCGGCAAGGGTTGCGACGAATTCGCTCTCTGATTACTTTGATGTTGGCGGGCGTCCTTACAGACCGCGGACGGCCACATCTTCCACGGTCTTCTAAAGAGCCGGTCTCCTTGTACCTCTTTATGGTATAATACACAAAGTTCCGACTACATCCCAAACTTTGGATTTCACTAAAAACTTGCATTGGTTTTTTTCCTGCTTGAAACAGTGAAATTACAGTCGCACGCAAATCTTTTGTTGGCGCCATTTTCACGGAGAATGAAACAAATATTCAAATGTATATTTTTTCTGATTCTAAACATTCGAAATTTAAAATTTTAAAAGTTTAAAAAAGGTTGCATGAATTACTTTCTTTTTGAATTAATTAAATAAGTTCGTCTCAAAACTTATGAACACACGAGGTACATGACTGATATACTACTTATATACATTTTTTTGTAAATACATAAATATTATACATAGAAAACACCCAGACCCGAGACAAATATTTGCAGAT
Organism: Perizoma flavofasciatum; assembly: GCA_958496245.1. Classification (NCBI taxonomy): domain Eukaryota; kingdom Metazoa; phylum Arthropoda; class Insecta; order Lepidoptera; family Geometridae; genus Perizoma; species Perizoma flavofasciatum. The sequence goes on from OY292421.1 coordinate 10,563,074, forward strand.
ACAAACATTTGTCCCGAGGCGGGAATTGAACCCGCCACCTACTGTGTCTCAGGCGGGCCTTCGCCCACTGCGCCACAGAGGTCGTCAATATAAGATAATAATATAATATACCCCTATTCCCAAATTTCACTCCCCATATGTGAAAATCCAAAAACCCTGAAACATAGCTATTTATTTTAGTAGCTACAATTCCAATTTTAATGTTTCTACCACTAAAAAAAGCTGTACTCCGATCTAATGTTTCGCCTCCCGTTTAAAAATAGAAAATCCAAAAACACTGAAACACATAATCATTAATCTATGACGAGAAGTTACAATACTTACTTTCAAGTTCCTACCCTTAAAAAAAATATACTCTCATACAAAATTTCACCCCACTTTTCCTTTCTCAGTACATTTATAACATAGGGTTATAAAATAAACCTATGTTCCAAATTTCAGCTTTCTATAATAGTTTTGGCTATGCGTTGATAGATCAATCAATCAATCATTCAGGACAAACGATTTTATTATCAATCGATTTAGATTATTATCAAGCCTTTTTATGAGGTTGATGGCTCCGGCTGCTACTAGTCACACGACAGAGCACTTCCATAGCACACACTCATATTTCCGGCTTTTAAAAACACATTACAGTGGGGGACGTACGAGTATGTACGCGTACCTGTGGCTCGACGACCTGTTTCACTCATATATCACCCTAAGTTCACTAACTTTAAAACTGCCGAGCAAGTCCGTCAACGACCAAAAATGTTTGAAATCTTGCTTAAAGCACATCTAGGCTTGTGATGGCTCGCATGTCTATCATCGCAACAAGCCGCACGTAATTTAATAATATCAAAAATTTTCCTTCTCTTCACGTACCTCTCTTACTAAAATATGTACATCTGATAAACGTTCTCTTTTTACTCGTTTCAAACTCATCAATTGTAGCTGTTTTTTGTTTTGAAAATGTTTTATGATATTATTCGCAAATAACACAAGGCCACCTCTATGGACGACATCGCGTAAAAGTAAAAGCTAAGCTCTCGTGTGTTGTCGTCGTCGTCGAGCCAATCAAGTACGCAAACTTTAAAATCGTACGTCTATCATCCGACTACGGTTGGCTACGTAAACCACTTTTAACCTTATCAAAAATGTTCAAAACAGCCTGTATATCTAACACAAACATACGAATGTTATGCGAGTAACTTACTGATATATTTAATGAGGAATGCACCTCATACATGCACCTAAGACAAACCACTATTAGGTTTAGTAATTGTACTTAGCATAATAATGGCCTCAATTCTATAGTACACTAACTAATCTAAATTTAAACTGTCGTTCTCTTTTACTGGCAGTGCAAGCAAGAACGAGATAGCTACAATCTTAGTGCTGTCAAATTAGTCAGATTTAAGTTTTCCATACAAATTTAGTCGTGATTTCAAACATGCTGACTATAAACACGAAGAAAAGCGGCACGTAAACTGATTTGACAGCAGCACACAGCAGTAAAATTCTTGCCATCTCTTTCTTGCGTACACTATCAGTAAAAGTTTAAATTTAGATTAGTTAGTGCACTACAGAATCGAGGCCAATGTAACTGTAAACATTATTATAAAAAAAATACCGTTTGCTCAGAATTATTAATGAGAAGCATCAACGGTCACGAATTATCAGGATGTACATTCTCTGCGTGTTTTTTTTATACAACTAAAGACCCAAATAAACTACCGGCCCACCTGGTGGTAAGCGGTTACCGTAGCCTATGGACGCCTGCAATACCAGAGGTAGCACTCACGCGTTGCTTCCTGAGATATCAAGATGAAAGATCTTGTGTGCCTGATTTTTAATTTAATACTCTTAAACGGCCCGTATTGTACAACCATGGAAAACACAGCCAGATAATTTGAAGATCATTTGATAATTTCAACATGACAAGTTGCATGTGTTATCAGGCTGTGCTTTCTCTTTCTTTACAATGACAGGCTGTACAATAAATTTCTACTTAATTTTGTTCTGTGGTCCCGAGATAAGCATAGTAGTGAGTACACAGTACACACTAGTCATGGTAGCACACTGTTTGAAAACGAGGATCGTGCGAGGGGCTCAGTTTTACAACTGAGCCAGCACACTGTGGTACCACAATTGAGGCGAGGCAGCGAGGCAGTTTCTGAACATAGTTGAGTGAAGCGGCCTTGGGAACACAGTGTGCACTGTGTGTGTTGTGTGGTGTGGTAATGGAGTGGAGTGCTATGTGTGAGGCGCATTGTGCGAGCCAACACGATCTTTCCTCGCGGCTCGGCTCGCGCCTCGCACCTCACGCCTCGCGCCTAGCACGATCGTGCAACTGTGTTGGTGTGCAGGTGTGCTAGCTCGTCCAAACGAAAAGAGTGAGGCCTCGTTTCGAGTAAGTGTGTAGCTACAAAAGTGGTGCCACACGTGCTGAGGGCCCACCACTAGTACACACCATACAAATAGGCAGAGAGAGAGATGAGCGAAGATTTTTGTATATTTTATTTAGGTTTAAATTAGTTTGTAATTTATTAACTTGAATGTAGAAGAGAGTGTGATCTACAAAGTTTTTAGTTTTATTCAGTACAATACCTAAGTATTGTATTTCTCGTTCGCACATTATACGTACTAAGATTTATTTAAAAGTGTAGGAATCATGTTCGGTTATAGCAAAGAAGCAGTGAGAGTGAAAGTCAAGGTTTGTATTTAAACAGGCATTTTGAAGTGATCCTTTATATGTAAAGAACTGATGCAATGTTAGCCGTAGTGCATCTCTAATTTAATATAGATAAGTGGAATTTTGGATGTTCGTTTTACGAGACCAAAACTTCATGTAGGTATTTAGCATTCAATAGTGGAATTTATATGTCCCTACTTTGTTCTTATTTTTAATCAAATGTAATAATTTTGCAGTTTATAAAATGTGATTAATAAAACATAAACAATAAAAAATGTGTATACCTAAGAATTAAGTTAGGTATGAAATCTGATTAAATAGTCTCAATGACCTACTTTTTACAGAAATGTGAAGGCAAACTTCAGCCTGAATGGAGGAAGTTCTCAGTTGACCCTCAAATAACATCATTGGAGGTTCTGCAGAGCATTTTGGTGAAAGCATTTGATATAAAGTCAGATTTTACACTTTGCTACCGGAGCACAGATGACTGCGGACAAGAGATCTACTTACCACTACTCTCTGACTGGGACTTGGATGCTGCTTTTCTCAAGTAAATACTCCTAGTATACAACTACTTATAATCTTTACAAAAAATTTGATATTTAGAGTAAAAGTTAGGTTCATAATTATCATAGGAGTTTTTAAATAAGCCAAGCAATTTTTTTTAATTCCAATAATGTTAAATTTTTACTAAAGCTGTGAAACAAATATGTCTGTACACTGAGTAGAGGGTAGTCAGAGGCAAGTCCAAACATATTTGGCACATACCCACATTTTTCATAGTAGTTAACTTTCCACTTAAAAGGTGGTAAGCCCATCGCCGCTTTACCCTTGGCATGCTTAAGTTGGTTGCAACACATTACATTTTATAAAATATCCTGGAGTAAGTAGTGAAAGCAATAAATGTATTGAGTATTGAGTAGTCAGCATCAAATATCAAAACATCCACACTTTCGCTATTCAAACATTAATAATATTAGTAGGATTAAACAAAATTAGATTTTTTTTTTATTTCATTTCAGGGCTCATAATATAGCTCTCACTCAAAAGTCAGAACCATGTGTCCAATTGAAAGTAGACATGAGGCCCTTTTCCGAGGCCTCAGAGGACTGGGAGCCTCCAAGTATGACGCAAGGCCCTCCCACTTTGATCCCCAACTACAAGGAACAGCCCACTGTGGCCCCCGCCCAGCAACAGACAGAAAAGCAGGAGACACAAACTGGCTTCCAGGGAATGATACTGAATCAGGTATACTATTCACTGTTACAATTAAAGAAAAACATTGTAAAGAAACCAGTATGTCCTTAGAATCAAAAATTTGACCTCTGACTGAGGCGATGAGCCAGTGGCCGGCTAAGATGCAATTTCTGCAGCGGCACAAATTGATAGATAGATAAACTCTTTATTGCACACCAAAGCAAAATACAAAAACAGGAATTCATAATAATATAAGTTACAATGGATGGTCTTATCGCTAAAGCGATCTCTTCCAGACAATCTTTGGATGGGCAGGATAAAATGGAATCAAAAAATGGCGGTATGAGTAAACCTAAATAAACGCAAACGCAAAATTTTGTGAGGATGGATGTTTGTTCCTCTTTCACGCAAAAACTACTGAACGGATTTTGATGAAACTTTACAGTAATATAGCTTATACATCAGAATAATATATAGGCGACTTTTTATCCGGGTACCACGCGGGCGAAGCCGTTGGCAGAAGCTAGTACCTACATAAATTACATATATACATATCCTATATAATATAAATACAAATAATAATACTGTGAGATAATAAGTATGTAATAATATAAAAAACAAATGTTTACATGTTCTGCATATATTCATCTATGGTTGTTGTGGTGCCCCACAACTGCCATGCATGGTATATTTATGTATGCAAAGAGCTTCTATGAGGCGCACATATTTCTTTCTCCACACTGGTTCCGCACTATTTAATTAGATTTGAAAGATCAAAAACCTTAAAATTATTTGCCACAAGAGTCAAATACTTGCTTGTTTGCTTTATAGAGAGAAGTAGAGCCACTTTCACTATGATCATCTAAATATTTAATAAAAATGAGTTTCACTGAAAGTATTCTAATTAGATAACGTATTTTTATTGCAGTTTACGCTGTTAAAAAGATTACACATCTTTTAAAAAGGGGTAAATGTTTGTGTTACAAAAAATATGTTAATTATGCGAAATACTTTCACTTCATTTAATTGAAATTTTAGACACTAAAGTAATTATATTGAAAACTATTTCAGTTTTAAACTGCTTAAATAATTTTCAATGTTATGATTTTCTTCATCATGATATTTGTCCACTGCTGGACGTAGAATTAGAGCAAAGCTATGAGACTATTAAGGTCTTAAGACATATGCTCACTCACTTTCAACAACTTATAGGTTTTAAATTGAAAGGCTTTATTTCTATAGTGTTTCAATAGCTTAGTTCAATACAAGACCAAGTCTAGAAGATCAAACTTTTTAATGCAATTTTGAATTGGAAGCAAACAGGCTTACCGACCACTCGATGGGAGTTACCATTGGTTGTCGAATGTCATCTACAACACGATGTAGTTGGTTGCAAGTAGTTGGCATTCCAAGTGACAGCTTGCAAGCCCAACGCCGCTTATAGGAACACTGTCACGTGCCTTCAAATTTTTGGTTTTAGGGCATGCCGCCGTTTTCCTCACAATGTTTTCCTTCACCGTTTGAAGCACGTTTCACTAACACGTGCTCACATAACACAACTGGGTTCGAACATAACCAACATGGCTCTTTTAAATGTTTTTTAAATTATTTGTGTGGATTATTGGTTAACAGATAACTTTTTCACAGGTAGAAAAGACATTCAATATGGTTTCAAGGGCACTTAACCTGTATGAGGACCCCGACACGGCTCCACGGCCTCCGCTAAGCGACATCGAGTTCCGCGCATTCCTGGACACAGTCGGTCAAATCACAAACACCACCAAGCTTCGAGAAGTCATTTATTGCGGCGGAATTGATCCTAGTTTAAGGTAAAAACGTCATCATGCAAAAATAGGATCCTACTTTTGTATAATCTTGAGTAGTTACTCCTGTAAATACTAATTAAACTACATAATTAATTATTTAATTAAGTGATCTTCTTTTATCATTACTGTTTGCATGATAATGAACTGTAAGGTCAAATAATTGTTTCAAAGTCACTGTAAATAGGTTTTTATTTATTAAATTAAGTTTTTACAAACTTAGTTTGGCAAATGGGGCATTATTATTAAGTAATGTACTAAAGCGAAATAAAGAATTTTATGATTCCGTTATTTATAAACTCTGTATAGCCTTGAAAAACATCTTGCTTTGCACAAAGTAGTGCATATATTACTTTTGAAACTATCATGGTTTTGAACATAATTTTTACTAAAATACGGGATATTTACCATGATTTGTGAGTTTGAATGTTTCCCGATATTTCGGCACAGTTACTCCCGTGATCATGGTACATACCATGATCATGGTACATACCATGATCACGGGAGGAACTGAAATCTTTGCGGGTTTTGAATGTTAGTGGCAGACAAATCTATCTACTCTCTTTCTCACAAATCATGGTAAATATCCCGTATCCGTATTTAGTAAAAAATATTGCATATATTATTCGATTCTGTTGGAGCGCAATTTTGAGCTGCATTCAAATGCAGTGGTTTGTTTTCAGGAAGGTAGTGTGGAAGCATATTCTCAATGTGTACCCTGACGGCATGACTGGCAAGGAGAGGATGGACTACATCAAACGTAAAGCCAATGAGTATTACGCTTTACGAACCAGATGGAAGGATTGCATACAAAGAGGAATGGTTAGTGTCACCCCTAAGATCCTACTAATATTATAAATGTGTGGAGAACACGGTAGGTGGTGTGTCCTCGATTTGCTGTGGGGAAGATGTTCCACCGAGCTGATCCATCTGATCCACTTGCTCGGGGTCCTAGGACCGACAGTTGTTTGTCGGATGTATTATATACTAGCTTCTGCCCACGGCTTCGCCAGCGTATTACTCGGAAAAGTTAAAAAGATTTAGTAAAAAATGTCTGGCAAATAAACGTATATATTATATTCTGATAGATAGTTGTTTTCAGGTAAACCCTGACCTGGCGTACGTGACCGGCATGGTTCGGAAGGATGTGTTACGCACTGATAGACATCACAACTTTTATGCGGGCAGCGACGATAATCAGAACATCGCGTCGCTTTTCAATATACTGACCACGTAAGTTAACCAAACTCCAAATTTCCGACTCTATCGGTGGATTAAAAAAAATACTTTCCTATAAGCCTTGTTCTGACAATTACGAACACAACAAAAAATCTGCCAAATCGGTCCAGCTGTTCTCAAGAGATGATTATTCATATATGCGGCATATATGTGAAAGTGTGATAGATAGATAAATTCCTTAAAAACCCAAAGAAAAATTCATAAACAAAAAAGGTACAATGGATGGCTTAAAGCGATCTCTTCCAGACAACCTTTAAATAGACAATATGAAATTGAAGCAAAAGATTTGCAAAGACGAAACAACGACCTGTTTCATTGAAGCTTTTTTTATGGTATCTTAAAAAAACGCTTTTGCTTCTATACCACACACTAACCATTTGTTATTTGTTGTCAGGTATGCATTGAACCATCCGACGGTCAGCTACTGCCAAGGCATGTCTGACCTCGCGTCGCCTCTCCTCGTGACTATGGGCGACGAGGCACATGCCTACATTTGCCTCTGTGCACTCATGACTCGTCTATACCCCAACTTCCTCCTCGACGGTGAAGCCATGACAGCCAAATTCACACACTTAACCGAATCCTTACAAGTTTATGATCCTGATTTCTATAATTACCTGAAATTGCAGCAAGCGGATGATCTACTCTTCTGCTACAGATGGTTACTGCTAGAAATGAAACGAGAATTCGCGTTCGATGACGCGCTTAGAATGCTCGAGGTGCTATGGGCGTCGCTTCCACAGAAAACGCCTACCATAGAACTGTCTTTGAAGGAAAAAGAGTTCGATCCTACGATACAAATCTACGAAGACCCTCCCCCCTTAAGTCCTCTCGTCAAGGCGCCTAGAGAAAACGCGTACACGAAAGTGTGTGCGATAAGACGGCAGAGCTCCAGCTTCAGCATAGCGAACATTAAAGCGCCCAAACTAGCCGTTTTCACAATGAACCATAGCCTGGACGAGAACGCGACTCGTAAAAATATACCCAACTCTTCCTTCAAACATTCCAAAGAATTCCAAAGCCTAGACGACGCGGCCTTACAACAATCTAGATTAGATAAAAATGAAGCGGACAAAAATAAGGAAAACAGTTCGCAGACGAAGTCGCCGAATAGACGATGTATGAACAGCGTTCCGGAACACGGCAAGACAGCTGAGGGCTCCCTGACAGACTCGCTGACAAACACATGGGCTAGCACAGGGAACCTCGCCAATGGCGATGAAAATGCTGAAACTAAAGAAACGCCTCTAGGAAATCAAATAAGATTGCTAAGAGACAGGATATCTGTACATAACAATAAATTCTTCTCATCTTTGGACAAACTTGACGATTCAAACTCGGATCTAGATATAAGCAAACCTAAAGTTAAAATGATCAAAAACTTAAACGAGTTTCTGAATTTTGCGACAGGAAGCAAAGTAAGCGCGGTACCGCATGAGAAACTACAGAGAGCCAATTCCGCCAAAGAAAACGCGTCGCCGAAGGAATGTCCTAGAATAACATTGACTAAGACATTGTCTGGAGGAAGAAGTCAAACTGTGAGAGACGAGAAACTTGGAAACCGGTTGAATAAACATATTAATATGGACACAAACGAGGGCAGTAGCCCCGACGACTCGCAAGAGTACTATCCAATGACAACATCCATGACGAGAGAGCTGAGACTGGAACTAGAGCACTTGGACCGGCACGTGTTCGGACCGCAGTACGTGAACAGGTGCAGCATGCTCTGCGATTCCCCCTCAGAATCCACCGGCACAGAGGAAAATCCGACTCAGAACTGCACCGAAATCAAACAAGACTGCACGACCGATAACTTAGAAGCGCGGACGGAAACTATAGAATTGTTAGAAAATATGAAAAGATCTCCCTTGCTGGATACCCTCAAATCGAACGCGAGGAGTGCGGAGGATATCTACCTGTGGGAGAATCCTCTGCACAGGAACACGCCGACCACGCGCACCACAGCCAGCTGTCCGCAGACGCCGGACGAGCAGGCAGACCTCGACTACGACGGAGACACCGGTGAAATTATCGAAGAACATTCCGGCAAGAAATCCATCACCCCGATACGTTTACTCCGCAAAAAACAGCCTGTAGATCCTCACGAGCTCATCAAAGAAGCTAAAAACATTATCATACATTCCAGCGAGTCGGACTCCTCGGAAAAGGAAATCACAAACAAAGAAACTGCAAAGAACGAGTCTGACGCGACGAACTCATCGAGATCGCAAAAGTTCTTTTCCAGTATGTCGCAAGAGTTGGAAAACGCTAAAAAGAATTGCGAATCTCTTTTGAATACGAAGCAAACGAACTTGCACAGCGTCGCCACGACTATTAACAGTTTCCAGAAAAAGTACGAAGTTTTCAAGCCGCCTTTGCAGAAAAGTGTATCGATAACTTCGGGAAGCGGTGACAACTCGAAGTTTACAGTTGGCGGCCTACCGCCCCCGACAGTATTCGGAGGCGGAAACCCTTTTCTAATGTTCCTATGTCTAACTGTATTGTTGCAACACAGAGATTACATAATGAGAAATCGCATGGATTACAATGAACTGGCGATGCATTTCGACAAGATGGTTCGGAAACACAATGTGAACAGGGTATTGAATCAGGCGCGGCAGATGTACGCCATGTATTTGAAACAACACGCGTATAAGACTGGCGACGTAACTACATAATGTTTAACGTACCTACCTAACTTAAGGACCCATGAGATCTCTTATAATTTTGCACATATGCATATAATTTTGCATAAGTATGACAGGAGAACATTATTGGATAAACCTTTACAATTGACACCATATGGTTAAGTTTCACTATAATAATAATGTTAGCATTTATCTTGATACTCTTATGATATCCGATTATTGTTAGGCGGCTAATTAATGTTTTACGCAGCGATCAAATCGTTCATTGTTTTTTATTATGAATTTTCGTACTGAGTTAAAATTTATATTTCACATCACTACGTAGCGCCGATACCGACAAGTATTGAACTTATAACAGTGTGTGTTGTTTTGTGGCTCACGCCACAGAATTTCAGTAGCACGTAATGTTTTTCATGATTTGTATCTGTAATAACGATATTCTATTTAATTACCATGATTTCAGGTCAGAACAGGTGAGATGCGGGTTCGATTCCAGCTGTGGAACTATTTTTTCATGTTATGCAAATATTTTTTTCCGGTTTTTGTGATACCACGGTACTCTTAGCTCCGGATAGCTACAACACGGAATCCTGTGTGGAGTTAGGACTATGTGTATTATTCGAACCGGAGGACTTTTAACTTTATTTTCCCAAAGAGCTTTTATGTAAAGACTTTATTGTGATATTTTTTCATTCCTAATTTTAGTGTAGGTATTCTATTCTGTATTGCTATTGAACGTAAATGAGCACAATAATCACCACTATTTTAAAGTGGCATTTTAATAACCAAAGTGCAGTATTTTAGGTAAAACGTATAATAATTATCTAGTCGTAAATTCTGTATACCTACTGAATTCTATAATAATCACAACAATAAATAAATGTAAATAACTGTAAGTAGGTAGGTACCTGCTTGATATGTTTGTCATCTGAATAAACGTATTTTACATAATACGGAGCAACATTTTAATATTACCTAGCAAACCATGTTGTAACATATTAGGTATCTGCATTTATTCTAACTAATTCGGTATTAAAATGCAGTTTCACCAAAGCTACTCAAATCATTTCCAGCTGATTCGAAAATTACGTTATTTATTGCTTATTTTGTATTAAATCCAAGATAATCAGCCGGTCAAATATTTAACTTATTGTAAATAAAGTACTTAAGACACGAAATATTTGTTCTTTTTTCTAAACTCCTCACTAAATTGTCCATCCTTGGCGTACCTACTAGGAGTTTATACAAACAAACAAACAAGCATTGACATATCAATACATACATATGATACACATGACATGATAGATCAACTTCAGGTCTCCACCATATTGTAGTGTCATTATAACTACGTACCTATGCCAAGTTTCATCAGAATCGGTTAACCCGTGAAAATCTCCATCAATCATCCCCTTTTTCTACACTTAGGAGTGGTTTCTTTTTTCAAATGTAAATGGGACCAAATTCGTAATTATACTAATACTATCCAATAAAAAATCAGAATCCGATATATCTGAATCATCAAAATCATATGCGTGATTATCATACCTCAAAAAACAATACAGCAGCAGGTTAAAAATATAAAGGTCGTCTTGAGAACCTCCTCCGTTTTTTCGTTGGTAAAAAAGTATATAAATAAATAATAATGCTGGACAATTCACACAGCATCATCTAGCCCCAAGCTAAGCAGAGCTTGTGTTATGGGTACTAGATGACTGATATACTTAATACAATACATTACATAGATAGATATTTTTTTATTATACATAGAAAATACCTGGAACAAATATTTGCAGATCGTACAAACATTTGTCCCAGGGCGGGAATCGAACCCGCAACCTCCTGTGTCACAGGCGGACATTCGCCCACCGCGCCACATCGGTCGTCGAATATAAAAAGAAACTCTTTATTTGTCACCAATTGTGCCCTTGGACAACGCATCCCTTCCCGGACAGTTCGTACCATTCCTAATTTGTACGACATCGAATGTTTTTATTCGTTCAATTTTTTATTTTCTATTTCGTACAAAGTACTGGTTTGTGCAAATCCGTGCCTATTTCGTGCAATGGCTAATTGGTGCAATTATTGCCCTATGAGTCCGATAATCAGAAATTATAAAACTATGATGCGGATGTCACAGTTGATTCTAGCGATACTGAAATACTGTCAAATTCGTTTACGTGTTGCTCTTCTTCAGCAATTTTTTGAATATATTGATAGTAAAAGAAAGCGATAGATATAGTCTTTTTTAGTAAGAAAATAATATTAAGAGAATCGACGCCATTGAATCGTTTGCCATTTTCGAAGTCTGTGACGAGATCTTAAATTTTTTTTTTTTATTTCAGGGACAGTTTCGCTTGAGTTTAAAAATAGATATTAAATATACAAATAAAACAAGTCTCACTAGTAATACTTTATAATTTACCAACTTCGAAATCTTACGTCACAAATGCCTAAAATAATATCACAAAGCCCACCAGAGTACTCGATAACAGTTCGATTATGCACAAACAATTTCGAATGATATTTTACGTCGAAGAAGTGAACAAACAAAAACGTAGAGGTTATTTATATTTCACGTGCTATTTGGTTCGTTTACTTTCTCTTGTTGCCGCCGCCTCCCGCTAGGATCATTGCGATGCGAATGAAGATATTGAGGACATCGAGGTATACCGAGATTGCACTGTAACAAAAAAAAACTCATTAAAACCATACTATAAGTTTGTATGAGCAATTTGCCAACTAGACCCGAGCACAATTTACTGATCACTTCTCGTTACGATAGCAAATGCCAATGCATTATCCAATGACATCAGCGCGTAGCTATGCTTGTTTTTTTTTTAAATTATATTATTGGCTTGACATTTGCTACCGTAACTCAACCATACGTTTGTATTAAACGAATAAACTTGACTAATAAAAAATAAAAAAACAGTGTGTAGAAGTAGATTTACAGGTATGGCGGGGTACACGTGCCATAGCGACGCGTGATTGGTCCGTGTCAGTCGACGATTGGCTATGCGCGCGCCATTATTTTTATCAAGTAATTTTGCTCATAAATAGGCATATGCGCGAACTATCCCCTAATCCGAACCGCTATTTCTTTGCTCACCTCTCATGGCGGCAACTATACAATCACTTTACTATTACATAATTCTAACGTAAATTAAAGGTGTTTTAAAAGGGTCGGCAACCCGCGTGTTATGATTCTGATGCTGCAACTGTCTATATGCTACGGTAACCGCTCATCAACGGTCGGTATGCGTGTATGTCATCTTGGTGGTATAAAAAAAAAACTTCACTTTGGCCACGTTGACTACCTGAAATCCTCAAGAATCTACATACTGAGTATAGATCTGAGTATGTCCGTCATGGGCATTATAGCCGTGAGTGTTTTTTGATAAGTTAGCGCAACGTGATACCAGCCCCGGTCCCAATAATGGGATATAATTAGACTTACGAGTTGATAGGATCATAGGGTTGGTATCCATGCGCGGGAGTGAGCTCGGCGCGTTTCACGATCGCCTGCGTGTCGTACAAAAGGAACCCGCTGAATACTATCAGACCGCCGTACAAGCTGAGAGAATATAGACCTGAAACAAACATTTTATTGTTAACACCCAACAGTCACAATAGAGTCAGGACTGGACATAGACAAGACAGGAGTTAGAGTCAACTCCACACTAGGATTCCCTGTAACGTGGGTATCAATTATCTATCAGGAACTATCCTAGGGTCTATTCTGAGTTTATAACATGTCAAAGCGTCGACCGTATCGTCACGATTCCCATACAAAAATTGTCGACTGGACATCGTTTCAACAGATTTTGAACATATTTGTAAGTCAGTATAAGCCCTCAGGAAAGACCCGGAACAATTTTCTACAGAAGATGCAAACACTTATCACGTAGCGAGAATCGACACCCGCACCTATTGCGTTTAAGCAGACTACTCGCCCGCGCCGCGCCACCGGTTCCTCTTAGTTTGTCGTGTTTGTTGATGAAGGTGGCTGGGCAACAGAAAGCTAGTCAAAAATGGTTAGCAATTAATTTATTAGAAAGATCATAATTTATAAACTGCGATAGCGTTGGCGTGACGCCCTCTATGTATTCGATACGGAATGGTGTGAGACCACCAAGTTGAGCACAGGGGAGACTCAAAATTATCGATTTTAGAATATTATTATGACTCTACCACATACTTTACTATTCTCCTGCGACGTTTCATTGACCGTTTAGAAGTCCTGCCTCATGAGCACCGTCCGCGACCACGCGAGACGGTCGTGAGACGGGAACTGAACGGTCAAAGTAAAGTACGTGATAAAGTCGTAATAATATTCTAAAATGATGCCAAACCACGATAATTTTAATTCTACAAAATTATGGATGTCATTGAGATTTATAATGACGAATTAACTACAGCGCAAGCTTAAAATCTTATCTCCAATCTTTGATTTTATGTTTGCTATGTGGTGGTAAACCATAATATACATAATATAATGCTAGACATTTTTTACACAGCATCATCTAGCCCCATTGTATTACACCAATACATGGTATAATACAAGCTATGCTTAACTAAGCATAGCTAATTATACCATGTATTGGTATAAATATAGTTTGAGATCTGAAATAAGAAAGGCAAGCGAACACGGCCGCAGAAGCTAGTTAGTGTATAATGTTACCAGCGCCCAGGGCAGAGGTGGGCGGCAGGAACATGCCGGCGAGCGAGGCCGCGAACACCGCGCCCAGGCCCATGGCCAGCGGGGCGCGCATGTTCAGGAACTCCCCGGACGGCGCGCAGAACGCGATCGTGCTCAGACCTCCGACCACACCCGCTGTGTACCTGCACACAAACACATCATAATCAGAATACAATACTATTTCATCAAAGAGAACAACACAAATCTTAAAATAAAAACACAGGTATAGTCTGTCCTCATGCACATTAATCCTACTAATATTATAAACGCGAAAGTTTGTGAGGATGGATGTTTGTTACTCTTTCACGCGAAAACTACTGAACGGATTTTGATGAAACTATACAGTAATATAGCTTATACATCAGAATAAAACATAGGCTACTTTTAATCCGGTAACCAGCGAGGACGAAGCCGTGGGCAGAAGCTAGTTAACAATTACATCATAAAGTTTGCAGGATATCGGTAGAGATGGTCCTAGAACGTTAATGGGATTCTTATACGGCGTCCGCTACTCCCGGCTGATGTGGAGGATGACGTTACCAAGCGGCTCTGGTGAGAATGGGTCCCCCGAGGAAGCACATGGGCGCGATGACGGCCCCCATGATGCCGGTGTGGACGATCCACGCGAGCTGCTTCGCGCCGATGCCGGGCGTGTACTCCATCCCGCGCACCACCATCCCCGACCCGATCATCAGACCCAACGTCACGATCATGGACTGGAACAATACAATTATTCATTACTAAGAAAACCTATTATTGGCTACCTGTATCAATACTTAAATTATAACAATATTTAAGTATTGTTAAGGACATTAGCTGTTGGTTTTCCGAATATAAATAAATTAATAGCTGATCAACGGCCGCCCTCAGGCCCCGACCGACGGCGTCGCATGGACAGCCTGAAATATTACTGATTACACTTAACGTTCTTTCACTTTTTTTTCTTTCTGCACGGCTCTTAGCGGGTCGTAGCGTGATGTTAAATAGCCTATAACCTTCCTCAAAAATTGGGCTGTCAAATGCAAATATTTTTTCAAAACCGACTGGTAACTCCAGGGAACAAAAAACTAATAAACTCTTCATCTTTATTATCCCATATTTCACTGTGTGATAAAATCCGAAACGAAGGAATTCTCCGTGCCACTGAGACTTGCTTGCTAACTTTTGGCCTCATAATAAGTTCAAGGCTGAGCAACGGGCTATGGAGAGAGCTATGCTCGGAATATTACTACGTGACAAAATCTGGAACAAGGAAATCCGTAGACCTAGTCACCGACGCACGGCTAGAATAAGCAAGGTTACAGAAATCTCTTACATGTCTTTTTAGAGATTTATAGTGAGTGGTAGGATGCTAAATATCAGAGTTGATTTTGCTGTAGACATAATAATATCTAGAAATATCTTAGTACGAAATTAAAAACAAACATGAATTACATTATTGACAATAATCCAATCCAATGATATGGTATCAGTGAATTTAGTTTAGTAAATACTCGAAATTACGACCGATTATGATGAAATTAGAGAAAACAATTGAATAATAGCCCGTATGGTGGATTCAATCCACAACCAAACCCAATCCACTGAATTGGGTTTGGTGAATTCTAGACTGTGCACTGTTATGCTTTACGATTTTTGTCTTTTCTTTCTTTCTATCCCAAGGTTGCCTGTAAGAAATCACTTTCAGCGATAAGGCCACCCATTGTACTATTTGATGGATCCCTTTTTTTACAATACAGTATTCATACATTAATTAGGTATAACAAGCTCTATTATGAAAATAGAACTGAATATTAGCCAATCGAAAAAGGCCTTTCCATTGCATGGATAGGTGTGGATAACCTTAATTGATCAAGTTAAGGTGTTACCTGACGTCTCAAGGAATAAACAAACTGTAATTGTAATAAAAAATGATTATATTTGATTACAAAAAGGATGCTGGGTATAAGGTGCATGGTGCAAGTTCCTGTGCCATGAATCAATGAGAAAAAAATACCTACGTAATGATAAAAGATCAAACTTACCATCCATCCATTCCTAGCCACCAGGTTTAGTAAAGCAGGTGTTCGGAAAACAGTGACAGCGCTCCCAGCCGTCAATACAAGAGAGCCTGCGATGTACCCATAGGTTGCTTTGATGCGGTCCTTTACGTACTGAGGCCAAAGGCTGTTAATTTAATTAAACATTCGGTTATATTTTTGTCTCCATAGTGTTAATAAAGTGATAAGGCCGTCAATTGTAAATTTATTTTATTTTCAACTTACACTTACAAACCCTACTTTATTTTTTTGCAAGCTGTTTTGTACAACAATGTGTTAATATTTCTAATATGAGCTTTTCACCAATATATAAGCTGTGTGTGTGTGTGTTTCTCTTTCATGTGTGCATGCATGTGTCTGTGTGTTCAATTATGTTCAAATCATAGATTGAAGTAAGCCCCATAATAATGAAGTTCAGTTGCTAGAAAGATCATGTACAGAGTGAGTTTTTTTCATCTAGGTGAAGTCTGTAACCATGAGAGTTATCGAAGAGTGATGTTAAGAGTTACAGGCTTTAGTATTAGAAAAATAAATTCTGCATTAAAAAGTGTTTAAACTTATTTATAGTCTTTCTGAAAAAGTATGCTTATGCAACACAATTTTTTTTGTTGCAGGTAGAACGAAAGTATAGCCTCCTCCTGTAATCCATGTTTTTGTTATTTCAATTATTAATAAAAAAAAATCGGTACTTTAAAAAGATTGGTATAGCTGAGTGTGAAGATGCGACTTAAGTCTGTGGTAGGAAACAGAATTCATAAAAAACTTAATAATATTAATTTTACTACCTGCATTTTTCAGTACAATCAGTTTCGTTATATGGAGTTGGTAAGCAATTAAGAAAAAATAGAAGTGTTTAAGGCTCTTTTTAAAATAATTATTGCCTTTTCCAAATCAAGACTATAACTCCTAACATCACTTAACTTTTCGATTAGTTCACGGTTTACGACTTTGCCTAAGTGTCCCTGAAAAAACCTGTTAAGTAGACAATCTCATCAATCAAGAAACTAGGTTATCTATGTATGCACAGATGATGCCTGAAAGAAGCCTGCAAGGCGCACTGAACCCTATCACCATAGTGGTACTATCACAAGGTTAACATCAGGCAGAGTCATTTCTAGCACTAAAACATGACCCAATGCTGATTGGTGCTGCGGTAGGCGGCCTGCCGCGATGGTACTCAAAGGCATAGCTGTCAAAAATCAATATAAACCCTATGTATAAATTGATTT
This sequence comes from Perizoma flavofasciatum, assembly GCA_958496245.1. Taxonomy (NCBI): domain Eukaryota; kingdom Metazoa; phylum Arthropoda; class Insecta; order Lepidoptera; family Geometridae; genus Perizoma; species Perizoma flavofasciatum. Next base: position 10,580,625 of record OY292421.1, read on the forward strand.
TTGAAAGAAAGTAAAAAATAAAATACTTTTATTTGGCAAAACGGAACGAAGACATCATCTTTGCACTAAAAATGACACCCAGGTAAAATAAAAGGGTATAATAATAAGATAAGAGATAAAAACCTGTCACCTACCTATAAACCAATGTAGGTAGGTAAGGTATCTATAAGTCTGCGGTAGGTAGGTAGGTTTCCTCACAGGTAGGTACTGTTGTGCCAATTGATGGTACAATCGAACTCATAATTTCAAGACAAACTTATAGCCTTCTCTCAGATCTTTATTGGCTGTTTTGTGATGTGGTGTTGTCTGGATCTCCATGCCTTCAAGCAAAGGTATCCTTCAACCCACATCACAATGAATTAGTAGAGTACAGTGATTCCTAACAAAATAGCCTAAGAACCAATGTACCTGTATTCAAGCAAATAAATACATGACATATCATTGTTGCCTTCTGATTTTAAAGTTTATTAATGTATACAATAAAAAATAAGGTAAACTTACTGAGCTTCCTGTAGAGTGCCAGGTTTAACTCCAGTGCCATAGTAACAGAGTGCCACAAGGCCTACTGCTGATGCCCCTGCCAAAGCTCCTTTACCCAGACTGAAAGCTAACAATTAATTATTGAAATTAATAACTCCCAACCTAAATTATAGTGGCAATGGGAAGCCATTTAGCTTGCAGAACCGATATTGGCTGGAATGAAAGGAAGAAAGAAATAAAAAACCTACATTTATTTGTCCCATGACACAAAAGCTAGTGAAAAATAATAAACAGACAAAAAAGATTGACAATGTATCTAAATATTTTCATGTTACATGGGGTCAAATAGGTCCTCAATGTCTCATCATAAGCTCCACCAAAACCTGGATAGGATAGGTGTGATGCTGGTGTTAAATAGGAACTTCAGAACACTCTTGCATGGCAACCACAAACTGGAAGATGCAGTTTAAGACATAAGGCCCTCCACCGGGTAGAACAATGGCATCTTCAAGGCAGGAAGTTGGTGGATGGAGGTAGCCCAAATTAGTTTCTCATGTGCCTAAGCCTATATCCAGCAGTGTATTTGTACAGCCAGTTGATAATGATGATGAATTCAGCCCACACATAATATGAAGGACTCGCTGTCCTGTCCTCTGCAGTGTACCTTTTACACCTCAAGAGCTGTTTACAAGCAACCCTTCAGGCAGTTACTAGTCAAAACTTATTTAATAATGAAGAAGAAGAAGAAGAATGCATTTATTTTTCCCCAAACAACACAAAAGTTAAACAAAAAATAGTAATAGATAAACACAAAGCAGATACTTAACATATAATACGAAACGAAAAACAGACAAAGTAGGTACGTCATTTTGTGTTGCGTGGGGTCAAATGAGTCGACTTACAAGATTTATTCTGAACTGTGTTAAGGCAGAGGTGTGTATGATAATACATCAAGATAGGTGCAGGCACTGATTCTCTAGTACACCAACTAAACCACCACTCTCTTTTACTGATATTATATTTTTTAAGAATTTTTATTCATGTCAAATTAGTTTAAGTGTTGCTCTTCTTCGTGTTTATAGTCAGCATGTTTTGAAATCATGACTAAACTTGTCTGACTAATTTGATAAAAGCAAATTATTGCTGTCTCTTTCTTTTGTGAATGTTAGTAAAAGAGAGGGATAGATAAAATTAAGTTTAGTTGGTGTACAAGGGGTTCAACCCCAATGTCACCATTGTTAGAGGTTACTCTAGCACACAATATTAAAACTATATTATTTCAGGAGCTTTACCATTAGGTCCAGCAGGTGCCATTAGCTTCTCCCAGAGTGTTGGCTGAGACCTAATTGGTGTAGATACTCTGGAACGGGGCTCGCGAGCATAATTCCTGACAAAGTAGTTTTTGGGCACAAATCTTTGCGGCACAGGGGTTTTCAAACTCTGTACGGAGCTGAACGCTGATCGAGCAACGCACACACGAGATAGCATGGTGATCTAGAATAGAAGAATGTTCATGGATTGAATGGGGATAGTTTCACAATATTATTTCATTATTACCAAACAAGTAAGGCGCACAAGATTCCCTCAAAATAGAACTTACCTTCTATTAACTTTATTTCAACGCTCTAAAGTAAATAGGTAATTTAAATGAAGCTAAGTTACTTTCCACCAAAACAAAAATGCAAGAAACGGTCGGTTTTTCTACGTTTTTCGTTTTCTATGTTTTTCTAGAAACCACAGAGTACTTTTTAATGTAAGAAACTAGAAAAAAACCTCAAACCCTACTATTCTGACATTGGTTGACGGAAGATGGATGCGAATGTTGACAGAAGGACGTCAGTTGAACAATTGCCAGCCCTGAATCTTAATTTACCAAGATTTTGTGAAAAATCCGTAAATATCTTAAACTCCGCTGTGCTTGTGATAAGCTTAAAGAACTTTTGGTTTTAAAACGTCTTTGAAGAATTAATTCAAGAATTTAGAAAATAAGTATTCTCTGTGTTTTAGATCCGCGTTTACTTTTAGGAAAAATCACTACGCATATGCGACGCTACTGTCAAGGTAAAATGATGAATATTGACTAACGCGCAATTATAAATGCGGTATACGTCTGTTACACAGCGGTCGTATCGATTACTAAGAACATCGATGGTTAAATCAATGAGGGTGCATAGGACCGTCCACCTCTGATGGGGAGTTGTGGAAACCAATCATTTTCAAGATAATAACAAAATGATCTGATTCTTAACAGTTTCTGTATTAAATTTCAGTTTAAACGTCAGTTTGGGGTCTGGACTATGTACGTCTCTGATAACTCTTTGTTTACTTATTTTTCGGAAACATTTAGCTTCCGCAGAATTAAATTTCATATGGTCGTTCTAGATAAGTAGGTATTCAAATAAAAAATCAAGACAAAGCCACATAATTTAACCAATTTTGTTGGTTAAATGTATTTTTACAGGTTATTACAATTTTTTCATGCAGTACCTATGTTTATCTACAGGGAGGTAGGTGTGCTTAAAAAACAGGATAGATTACAAAAATTTATTGGTTGAGAGCTCCCACCATAACCCACTACTTATTTGATTACCAGTTCCTTAAGTTTTGTCGATAAGTTACCTTAAATAGTTAAGTTTATTCGAGTAGACTACTGATTTCTAGAATTCCAAACTGTTGATACTTTTGGCCAATGAATTAGATATTATTTTAGTTTGATAGTTGGACTGCCATGATACTTTTTCCAAAAATTATTTAAAACAGCCATACACTTTTCGATATAATAGTTTTTTACAAATACAGCCATGTCGATAAATACTAAAAACAACTCATTTTAGTAACTAGCTTTAAATACTTTCTTATCTGATTTTTTTTGTATAAAAAAACCACATCTAAAAACGTAATTATTGATTTTAATAGTAGAGGATCGAAATACTAGATAGGATAAAAACATATTTAATACTTATGCCAATATTTCCCAATTATCAAATAAACTGAAAATTCATAAATGGCCGAAGTTTAACCATCGACAGAAAAATGCTTATATAACTCTGTTTGTACTTTTCCCACATGGCTGCCTTCTGCATAACATAATCTAATTATTGTTTATAAATTTGATTTTGGAGCAGTATATACACATCCCATCTGGACTAAGTCATTGATATTTTGATTACTGTATCCCAACTCTCTCAATATCTCATATGTATGCTGGCCATGAACGGGAATGGGCTTACGACCGACAGAAATTCCTGGAGTACGAGATAGCTTAGGTGCGACTTCTGGCACTATCATGTCTTCAGAGTCTCGGTAAAAACATTTTCCATTTATATAGTACTTGAATGTATCAATTGAGTCAAAGTCCAAAACTGGTGTAACGCATGCATCTGTATTTTCGAATATTTCACTCCATTCTTTTTGGGTTTTAGTTAAAAATATATCTTCAATTTTTTTTCGACTGATTTCATAATCAGCTTGACTGAATTCATCATCAGATAAATCGAGAGCTCTAAGAAAATTTTCATAAAATTGAGGCTCTAGAGCTCCAACTGCCATAAACTTGCCGTCTTTTGTTTTGTATGTGCCATACGAAGATAAGCCACCATCTAATGGATTGTTTCCTGGCTTGTCTGACCAAATGGGTAATTTTCTAGATTTAAAGAACCAAGTTGAAAGATATGCGAGTCCTTCAGTCATACCACAATCTACAATTTGACCTTTTCCAGATTTAGTTCTTTCAAAGAGAGCTAATAATATTCCAAAAACACACATCAAGCTGCCTCCAGCGAAGTCTGCGAGTAAATTCACAGGAGGAGTAGGTGGTTCATTATTCCTTACAAGCAAAGAAAGTATTCCAGACATAGCCACATAATTAATATCATGACCAGCTTTTGTTTTTAAATATCCATCTTGGCCGTAACCAGTAAGTCTTGCATAAATCAATCGTGAATTCTCTTTTAAAAGTTGCTCCGGACTTAGTCCCAAGTTTTCCATCACACCAGGTCGAAAGGTATCTAAGAATACATCAGAATTAGAACTAAGTTTCCTCATAACCTTCACACCTTCCTTTGTTTTTAAGTTGATCGATAACAGTCTTTTTCCATTTGACATCACATCAAAGGGTGCAGCGTCAATCTGTAAGTAAGCATAGTAAGACTAAGACTCGTAAAATTTAATATATTGTGTAGGTAAGAGGTAATTTACCCTTTGAACCACTGTGACTGTAGCTCCAAAATCAGCAAGGATTGTTCCACAGAGAGGTCCTGGTGCCAATCCCATAATTTCTATCACTTTTAGACCTTTGAGTGCCATCTCTGCATAGAAATTAAAGTGACATATTAGTAAATTCTGTATAGGTGCATGTACGTACAAACATACTAAGTAGGTAGGTATTTAATTTATTTAATTGAAAATGTAGTTTCGTTATACTCTTCAAACATGATATCATGATCAAATTTGAGAATTTAAAAGAGTAAATTTAATTATTCCTGCATCCTTTGATCTGGCTCAATGCCACTGCCCGAAGAGGATGATAATAAAAGCAATTGAACAAAAAACCTAAAACTAGCATGATGACGATGATGACCTTCACATAATCCACGACGTATTATTTATATACTATTCTTAGATAATTAATTGCAAAACTGAATTTCGTTTTGAATGTCGTATCACATGATGGACGCTATAACTATTATGCTAAAGTTTATGTGATAACTAATATGATATTATAAGTAATCAAATAAATTGCTTCTTCGAATTTTGAGGCAAGGTAGCATAATAGTTATAGCGTTCATCCTGTGACAGGAAATTCAAAACTTAATTTAGTTTTGCGATTCACTTAATATATAAAGAAAACCTACTTAAAATAAATAATACATTATATTTTATTCCTTGAAAATTTTATTCCTTGGTTAGATTCGCTCAAAACTCGGTACAAATAAACTTTAAAATCGTATTATTTTTTTTAAACTACCCCTATGAGGAGTGGAAGGTAGTTGTAAAGTTTGAATATTTTTATATTCTGGTTCGATTCACTCAAAACTCGGTTTAAATATAAACAATAAGGTAAGTTATTTTTACATAACTACCCCTAGGGGGTCATGAGACGTATCCTACTTACTATAATTTATATTATATTTGTATGTATCTACATATATATTTGGATGTAGGTATGTATTTAAGTATGAATAATTTTTCATTTTATGTATGTAGTTTATTTTTTATTTTTAAGTAGCTATTTATTTTATTTAATAAATTGTTCTCTTATTTTGATAATCAGCCAAACGCACTACCGCTCCACTCTTCATAATACAAAGGTTAGCTGGAAGAAAATGCTTATTAGCATTAAGTTCGCCTATGTACTTGTTTTGTCTTGTGCAATAAAGCTTTTTCTATCTATCTATATATCTATCTATCTATAGACGCGAAAGTTTTTGAGGATGCATGGAATGATGTTTGTTACTCTTTAATGCAAAAACTGCTGAACGAATTTTGATGAAATTTTACAGTCATATAGCTTATACGTCAGAATAACACATAGTCTACAATTTATAATGGTATTGTGTGATTTTGCCATAATATAACGATACGTTCTATCAATTAAGTCAGTAAAATGATATCGGAAATATTTAAACCTATAGGTATAGATATTTCCGTTTGAATATGGACATAGTTTGAAGCCTGGAGACGGTCATACGCTACTTTAATCAATATACTACGCAGGCGAAGCCGCGGGCAGAAGCTAGTTTCAAATTAAATATAAAATGCTTTTTGAAAAAAGTATAAATCTATACTATCTATACTAATCTACACTAATATTATAAAGAGTAAAGATTTTTATGTTTGTTTGTACCGAATAGGCTCCGAAAGTACTGGACCGATTTTAACCATTTTTTCGCTTATAGAAAGGTAAATTATATGGAAGTAACATAGGCAATAATTTATTTAAAAAAAATTAGAGATCCTTATGAAAATTGCAATAATGTAACCAAAAGTAGCAAAATTTTACCTATAAAATTAATTATTTGGCGTGCGCTGAGAAAACTATTGAATTGTGAATTGTGTTCTAAATTTAATTAGATCGCCTGTAGAAACAAAAGTTGCTTACATTCGTACTGTTTAATTAATTATTATTCAAATAAATTTATCATCAAGGGTATTTATGTAGCAGTAAAATACTTTTTAATTCATTTGAATCGGACATTTAAGTTATCACGAGTATAAAATCGAAAATTACGCGGGTGAAACAAAATAAATAGGTATTTTGTATAAGTTTTCGGTTTTATGTTCAATTGCATTTTAAAATGATATATTTAGCTATTACATAATGAGACGCAAGAGATGCAGATTCGATTCCCGCTGCGGGACAAATGTTTGCATGTTCTACAGATATTTATCCCGGATCTGGGTGTTGTGGTATCATGATACGGTCAGGCAGGATTATGTTTAGGTACCCATGTCTGTTTATTTATTTAATACCTACTACATGAAAAACCTAAAACTATGTAGTTTAGTAATAGATGAGACCTTCATGAAAATTATAATGTAGGAATAATAAATGTAAATAATTGTATAGACAAATAGGTATCTATATGTATTATCTTGTCTGATAAGTAATGTACATTACTTGGTAGGTAAACTAAGTACTTACTTGCTGTTTCAGACCAAACAAATAATAAAAACCAGAAATTTTTAAAATGCTGGGTACCTACCTATTGTACCTACCTAGATAGGTAAGGTAATATTCATACCTTGCCTTGAATCTGATGTATCAGCTTCGATGCACTTTTGTTTTTCTTGTGAATTTAATTAAACAAGTCACCCAATCTACAATGTTTGCGATTGATCGGATAAATAAAGATATAGTGTACGCGACTGGTAATAACTTTAAATCTTTGATAAAGAGTAATAGGTATTAAAAAAGTACTTTGTGATTGAATTATAAACAAAACTAGTGCTTGAAACGACTTGGAATTAAAGGTCAGTCAACCAACAGAATAGTTAGTAGTAAGGAATACTACGTCATAGAGAAACCAGAGTTGCCACTAGGTGCTTATAGAAATACCCAACTCAATGCGTAAAATTACCCAAAATCGGGGAACAATTTAAAACAGGTTTTTGAAAATGTATCAATCTAACAGAAATAACCATTCAACAAAATCGGGGTACAGATTCCTCTGTTTCCGAAAACGTATAGGTAGTATATGTATTAGGGCAATTTCGTAAGAAGAGGAATCAGTAACAATATAGATTCCTTAATTTCAATGTAGTAAAAAAAAATTAATGTTATTATTTAAATCGCCACATTAATGTCTGATCTTTAGAAAAATATATGCTTTTTTTAAGTATGTTACTTAAAAAAGCACGACCAGTCGAAAAAAATTGAAAAAGGGATGGGTAGCTCATTATAGATGTAAACTGTTTTTTCAAAATACTATTCACTAAAATATAACTATTTATAACTTTATCTGCGCTAATTAATGAGATCAGCGATAGGAAATTGAATATTTTTTTAGCTAGTGTAGGGTTCGACGCTTGGAGGTAGTATGCGTACATCCCAAAACGCATACTAGTAAACAATTGCCGTGATCTTAGTACATTTTTAAAGTTAATCGATAAAAATCTAGGTAACACGAAGCGTAACCGCGTCCAAGAATTGATTTAATTGGGTTATCGAGAAATTACAAAAACCATAATAGGAAACATATTTGCTCAACAAGCCATTCATAGGAATGGAAAAAGATGTATTTATTTTGTACCGTCAAAGGATATGCTAGTGAAAATTAATGCTGCGATAACTATAATTATTGAACGAGGAGGCGATATAATATACTATCGATTAAATATCGCAACCTCTGGCACATAATTTGTTTAGATAAAGAACATATAATAAATTATTGTAAGGCATGTAGTGACAATTTTTTATTTAAAATTGTCACTACATTAGCGTAACGACTTTATTTTGGTTTAAAATATACAATAATTTACACGATATTTTTTCTTTATTTATACGGTAATTTGTGCTACAAACACGGTATTTTTAAGGTTTTTTCGAAGACGGTAGTTTAATTTTATTTGTCACTGTTTAAAAAACAGTGACAAATAAAGTGATGATAAACATTGACAACGTTAGTGTCCTAGTCTCAAAAGGCAGCGAACATTATAAAAAGTGAGTTAATTAAACCTAATCTACGTTTTCAAGATAATTTTTATGACAAAAACAGTAAATTACTAAATCATTATTATTTTGTGTAATTTGACGGTGGTAGTGAAACTTTGTAACAGTCGAGTACCAGCGAAAACAAATCCGGCGAAAATATCATTACTAACAACAGAAATGGTTATTTCGCTGCTCCTGATAACTGACCGGTGGCACTGAGGTTATAATACTCGCCTTACAAGCTAGTGGTAGAGTGTTCGATTCTAAGTCCAAGATAAACTTTTTGCAACTATTTTGACTTTGATTTAGTCAGAAGTAAAAGTGGATAAGTGGATCATATTGTTTTATTAAAAAAAAAAAAAAAATGTTTACTCGTGCTAGAACAAAGTTGCGAAACAAAGGCCCAGAAAACCTCTCCACAGGCGAAAAGGAAAATGTAAATGTGGATGAAAAATTTAAGAATTTACAATGCAAAGTTAATATTTTAAAACTTGACTTAGATAAAGAAAGAAGTCTTACAAAAACATTACTTAATGAACAAGACATGAATACTAGAGAATTCGAAAAAGTATTATTTAAATTTAAAAAAGAAAGTTCATGAATCAGAGGAGGGGATTAAACGACTACAGGAATGTATTGAAAATTTGACACAGGATAATGAATTACTCAGAAAAGACCAATTTGAACTAGAAAATATTCTTGTTACCAATAGAAGGATTTCTTTTGAAGAAAATATACAAAACTTACAACTTGACTATGATGCGCTAAAATTAAAGTATAGTAATTTGCAAACAAAGTTACATAGAATAAATAAAAGGGAAATTTACACAAATCCCTGCACCACTGTTGTGAAGGTACTTGACACTAAATATAAAAAACAGAAAAAACTAATAAAATGCATTAGAAATCTGACGCAACAATCAACACAACTAAAAATAGCTCAATCATTAATCGAAAATGAATTAATTAGAAGAAACTCAACGATAAAGGAACTCCAAAACCAATGTGAACAATTTTTGGAAATGATTCGACAATATGAGATGGACATCAACCAAGAAAGTCGGATACAAGAGAAAGTGGACTTCTTGGAAGAAAAACTAGGAGAACTGCAATCATTTATTGAACAAAAATCTGCAATCTATTTAAACAAAAGCAAAGATCTTGAAAACAAATATACTAAAATAGACAGCTCTAAGTCTACTGAAAAAGTTCTAATGTTCTCTGATGCCTATGGCCGAAATATGTCAAAAAATCTCATCAATAAACTTAAACCATCAAAAGAATTGATCAATTACTGTATGCCTGGTGCCAATACTAGGCATATTTTAGAAGTGTTTGAAAAAAATACCAATATTATAGAACCGAATGACACTGTTATATTATTAATAAGTATGTACTCCAAACAACAAGGAAATTATAACATTTACCCAAAACTACTAGAAAAGATGCTTCCTGATTTAAAATGCAAAATTATACTTTGTTCTTTCAAATATGACGGAGTTAATGACGATGATATTTTCAGACTGAATAATGATATACACCACTTGACAATTATTAACGAAAATGTGAAATACCTGGAGATTAATGACCACATTGAAAATGTTACGAAATTACATTCTTCAAAAGATCTGTTTGTAAAGAGATTATGCTACAATATAAACAACTTTAAGGGTTCAAGTTATCTCCGGTTTATAAGACCAACTACATTAAACTTGGACCAAAGTACGGGTTTTCAAAGTGCAAGGCAAATACTAGAAAAAACATAAAAATATCAATGAACGCTACATCAATAATAGGACACCAAAATGTTCAAGGCGTTAACGGAAAGACATTATTAGTGGACTTGTTTTTAGAGAAAGAAAATATCGATGTTTTTTGTATGACGGAAACATGGTTGAAAGAAGAAGAAATATCTGTTTGTAATTTTAATGACCATAAGATTTTAAGTGCAAATTATAGAAAAAAATATGACCGTGGCGGTACAGCTATTTTAGTTAGAAATGGTCTCCAGGCTAAACCTAGAAAAGATGTTTATAAACTTATTATAGAAAAAGTTTTTGAGGTTAGTTGTGTAGAAATGAAAAATTATATAATTGTTGTCGTGTATAGATCTCCTTGTGGTGACTTTAAATTGTTTCTTGACCAGCTAGAACTTTGTCTATGTACCCTGACGAAGACTAAGTCGAATATTCACAAAGACATCATACTTTGTGGTGATTTTAATGTAGATTTTAAAATAGACGGTAATCAATGTAATATTTTATTAGACCTACTTGGATGTTACACCTTAAAACAAAAAATTCATGACGTAACAAGATTGACCAGCCATAGTGCAACATGCATTGACAATATTTTTTCAACTTTAGATGTCCTAAATTCAAATGTACTGATGGGTGTACAGTCTGATCATTTTGCTCAAATAATAGCTGTCAGTGCTGTTACTCAACTGATTAAAAATACTTATATAAGAAAACGTATTATTAATAATGATTCTATTCAACTGTTGAGATCAAATATTAATAATGAATTCAAAAATCGTCATGTAACTTGTTTTAAGGATTTTTTTTCTACATTCCTATTACAACTCGATACGGCTATGCCAGTTAAAACAGTCTGCAGAAGGGTTAAAAAGTCGTTTAATGACTGGGCAACCCAAGGCTTAAAAAAATCACAAGCTAATATGAAGAATTTATATTATCTCCTAACACTGACGAATGATGAAAATCTTAGAATTTACATAAGAAAATACAGTAAAATATTTAAGCAATGTGCTCAATTGGCCAAAAAAAATTACATACGTAGGAAAATTTTAGCTTCCGACAATGTTATAAAATCTACATGGAACATAATAAAAAAAGAAACAGGAAAAGCCACAGTTTGTTGCAATAATATTCCTAAAATAAGAGACATGAGTAACGATTTCCTTACATCACCATCTCAAATTGCCAATTATTTTAATCGCTTTTTCGCCCAAGTTGCGACTGTTTTGACAAAAGATCTGATGAGATCGGAAGTGGAAGCTGTTTCATTTCTTCGCAGATTTTCTGCACCAAATGTCATAACTTTCTCATTGAAAGACATTTCTCCTATTTGTGTTATAAAAATAATAGAGAGTCTTAAATGTAAAAGTTCATGTGATTTATGGGGAGTATCCTCTGTACTATTAAAAAAACTAAAGTTTGAGCTGGCTGTTCCACTAGCAAATGTTATTAATGATTGTATTCATAGAGGTAACTTCCCAGACTTGCTAAAAATTGCGAAAGTAATCCCATTGTATAAAAAAGGTTCTCACTCGGATGCTAATAACTATAGACCCATATCTCTTTTACCAGTTTTTAGTAAAATTTATGAAAAATATATAGCAAATGAACTATACGCGTTTGTAGAATCTAACAAAATCATTAACAGTAGACAGTTCGGATTTAAAAAGAAAAAAAACACTGCTCAAGCGATAACTACTCTGTTAGAGAAAGTTCTCTGGGACTTGGACAGCTCTAAAAACGCGTATGGCTTGTTTTGTGACCTCTCTAAGGCATTTGATTGTGTATGTCATAAAATTCTTCTGGCAAAACTAAGTCACTATGGTATTCGCAATAATGAGCTTTCCATTATCATGTCCTACCTTGAAAATAGAAAGCAAATTACAGAATGTAATGGTTTTAAGTCCAAATCAAGTGGTATAGAAATGGGTGTTCCACAAGGGTCCATTTTAGGGCCCTTATTATTTATAATTTATATAAATGACCTTGTGACATGTGTAGAAAACGAAACTGACATAGTTCTTTTTGCAGATGACACTACTATTGTAGTAAGCGACAAAAGTAGAGAAATAGTTTGTATGAAACTAGATAAATTAATATTGAACATTAATGATTGGTTCAAGGCAAATAATTTACTCTTAAACGCTGATAAAACAAACATTGTTAGATTCTTTCTGGGAAATGTTCAAGGGGCAGAACCAGCTCAAAATACAATTGTTAAATATTCTATCAATAAAATAAATGACGTAAAATTTTTAGGTATTCAAATTGATAGTAAATTGACTTGGAACAACCATATTGACAGTCTAGTAGGGAAACTCAAGTCGGCGGCTTATGCAATAAAAACAATAAGACAATTGAGCGATATACGATCTGCCAAGGCTGTATACCATGCGTATTTTCACTCATTGATGACGTATGGTATACTGGCTTGGGGAAATGCATCGCAGTCTAATAGAGTTTTTGTGTTGCAGAAGCGGGCGATACGGTTCATATTGCAAATTGACAAATTAGAATCGTATAGACTAAAATTTAAGCATTTAGATATCATGACATTTACTTGCGAATATATTTATCAAAATTTAATTTATGCTAAATTACATATTGACAATTTCAGATTAAAAAGTGACATTCACAATTACAATACACGCAATAAACATAATATAGTTGTTCCAAAACATAGACTTGCTAAAGTTGATAACAGCTTTTTATGCTTAAGCATATATTTTTTTAATAAATTGCCTTTGGACGTAAGGTATTTAGATTTTAAGGAATTTAATTCTAAAATAAGGTGTTTTTTAATGTCAAAATCATATTATGACATTGACGAAGCTTTAGCTGATGACTTTTGTATGTAATCATACTCGTTTGTTCTTTTTTTCTTCTTTAGAATGTATTATGTACCTATAATGTATTTTATAAACTATAATAACCTTAAAAATGATAAAATGACTTTTCCAAGTGTACAATAATTGTATCTTAATGGAATAAAATATATTGAATTGAATTGAATTTTTAGATATGGAGACACTGGCGGGTTTTCCTTCTCTTCCCCCACCACACAGACTTAAAATAAAAAAGGGTTAGTCTTAGTTAGACCCACCTGGCACCACTAATTCTACTTTATAATAGCTAAGTTGGTATAACTTAGCTATTATAAAGTAGAATTAGCTATTTTTGGGAGTCAGACAGCAACAATTTTATGAAACTTTTTTTTATTTATTTTTTTAACTTTTTCTAAAAAAAATTGCGCCACGCGTTTTCTCCCGCGTAAGTTTCAATTTTATACTCGTGATAACTTCAAAATTAAATGTCCGATTGAATGAATTAAAACAGTTTTTGACTGCTACATAAATACTCTTGATGATAAAACTATTTATTTGGATAAGAATTAATACTACGATACGAATGTAACCAACTTTTGTTTTTGCCGTCGAATTTTAAAACACAAAAGCTGCTATTGTGATTTAACTATGATAGTTAGATACACAGACTACTATATGTACCAGGGTAGTTAGATATATTCCCGCGAGGACTTTTTTGTAGGTAATAATGAGTACTTTAATCATGTAGTATATAATTTTTATGTACCATCAATAGTTCTCTCAGCGCACACTAAATAATGAATTTTATAGGCAGAATTATGCTACTTTGGGTTACATTTTTGCAATTTTCGTAAGCATCTCTGTTTTAACTACAATTGTGTTCTGCCTTGTCTTGACGAATGAGTTTGATAACCCACTCAACACTGAACCTCAACCATCGACCCTCTTCAACTTTTTGAATTGATTAGTTTACATTATTGTAAATTTTAATAGTAATAAAAAATTTGCTTAATTTTAATACTCTCGTGTTTGATTAAAACAATGATTGTTGTAATAAGTCATTTTATCGTTACCTACTAAGACAATGTTAGCTACTTCTAGCAAAATTTTTGGCCAATCCAGCAACTTTTCGCAGGATATCTAGCGACTGGCTAAAGGCAGCTGTTGGCGACACTGCCCGGCACCCTATCATCTACCATAACAAACTTGCTTGGTTCGGTTTATCGATGCGGTAGTATTTGCACGTGGTTTTGTGATTTTTGTGTGCTGTGATTGGAAGCTTTCTCTATAAAAATTCCAAGATAGTTCGAATATAACGATGAAAAGAGCTAAAAAGATAATTAGGAAGTTAGATCACGCAGAGGAATCATCAGGTGGTTCAGGTTAGTTTTGTCTTTTGTGAAATGAAAAGCCTGCATGCTTGCCTTGAACCTAACTGAGATATTACAAACCAAAACAAATATTGGAATCAAAAACACATTATTAAAATAGATTTCGATAGAGGGCACTACAACATAGTACTTACTGTTTTTTTCTTTTAGAAAAAAATAAGTATAAGTTCAAGAGCCTACATTTCTATTGCCTTTGCTGTTCCTGATGTTTTTCCAAACTGACTAAGTTCGGTCTTCTGGAAGTTATGGAGATCTGATGTAACTGACATTAAGCTGAGTTTTGCAACATGTCGAAACAGTGTCACAGTGTTTTTATCATATTTGTAACTCAACATAGTCCCTCAGTTCATTGATTTTCTAAATGAAATGAGTGAACATAAGGGATTGTTGCAGTTCTTTGGGGATATGGATATGCCACTTACATTTAATTATGCTATGTTCTAAATGTACACAGATTTTGATGAAGAACCTAAACAACCCATAAAAAAAGGGAAAGGGAATAAGGCAAAAAAAATGCCTACACCGCCATCTGATCCATCAGGTAAACACTCAAGTTTTTTTTGTTTTTTCAGAAACTTCATTGATATTCGACAATATCAGTTCTATCATACCCTTGTAGACTGCATTAATCATTTTCATGATAAAATTTCTGTAGTTTCTGCAATAGATGTTTTCTATCATCTATTGCAGCCTTAGATGATAGAAAACATCATCAGTCATACAAATTGATTGCAAAAAACCAGCATTTCAAACAAATAAGCCATTTCAGAGATTAATGGTAACAGACCAATAACCTCTTATGTATACACAGGCTCCTTATGTCTACTTGTTGTTGATGATGATGATGACATACATTTTCCCCCTGACCTGACCCCAACCATAATTCCTTGAAATAATGGAAGCCTTTTTTTTTTGGTTTATGACATCTGTGACACTTCAAACAATAATCATTTATTGTTTTATGGGTATTGATTTGTGTTCCTGTATTCTTCATCATTGTTGATTGATGGAGGGAATTGGTTTGATTAGCTCTAGCATTCCAGTTCTGTACCTGATTTGTTGGGTATTATATTTTTTGTCTTCCAATGTACTCTTCAATTTCAGATTCTGATGAAGTACCGAGACCAGCTACCAAGAAAGGAAAGGCTAAAGGAAAGAAAACTAAAACATCCAAACCAGAAGAGTTGTGTATGTTATTGCCCATATTCATTAACCAAATTCAACGTTGATATTGAGTGCTGTCTAATTATGTCATTTCCAAGATACATAAAATAAATATTTTATGGGAGGCTTATGTCGATCACAATAGGCCTGTTACAGCTGCAGTAATAATAAAGCCACATAAATGAAATATATACAAATATGTCCAGTATTGGACTATCAGATTTGTTGATATGCCATAAAAACATATTCAAGGTTAACAAAGTTGTTATCTATATAAGCCTCAAACCTAACGAAATTGGGATTGGCTGTAGTTAAGAAATATTGATTTGACTAATCTAACTCTCTATTGCATACAGATTCTGAAGATAAACCTAAACAAGGCATCAAAAATGTCAAAGGAAAGGGGAAGAAGCCAATAAAATTGCCAGTACCAGTGGAAGAGTCCTCTCATAGCTCAGGTACTAAATGCTATTAAAAAGCTAAAATCTACAACCAAACTAACTGGTCTGAGTGAATTAATTCTGGTGTGGTGCAGTAGCGATGCATACATATGTAAGCATTATGTATGAAGGAGTTCACACTGACGTGAACTTTGATAAGCTTTACCGCAAGTTTATCGCCATCATCATCACCGCTCCAATTTGCTCTGGCCTGTGAGAATGTTAATCTTTGTTTCGCATGTCTAACATGTCTTATATAAAAACAAAGACATTGTCTATTGCACTTTATTTATAGATTTTGCTTACATTTCGGCTACTCGCCGGTCTACCGTTGTACGGTCACGGCGTCGCTCTTGATGGAAGGTTTCAAATTAGCTTTGAAACTTCAGCAACTACATGAAAAACAGTAGAACCTAATTAGTTGACTGGTTTCACAATCCCAATGGGGAAGAGGATAATGTGACTTAATGTACTTATCTACCCTATTTTAACAAAACCAATGATATCGATTGTGAATTCCACCATTTTTTAATACCTTTGTAATCTATATAACCAATTTTGTCAAATAATAAATTTATCTTATTTTAACTCTCAACATTTAACCCTTAAAATAGAATTCTGACTACAATGCAGAATGTACCTAAGCATGTGCTAAATATAATGTTTGGACTCGCCTCTGACTACTACCTAGAATCCACGGTCTGTGTATTGAGTCCAGTGGGTCGATCACGCTAACCCATGGCTATCGAGATGGCAGTTAATTTTGACACTAGTTCCCGATTTGAATGGCCCATCCATCAAATTGCGGTAATTACACTGATTCCCAATCGCTTGATTCCCTTACACAGACTGAACTGAAGGCCATGAACCGTCCATGAACGAACGAAACTTGTAATTTTGACAAGTAATCTAATCACGCTAATGCCATGCCTCCATCTCGATAGCCATGGAAATTAGTGTGATCGTCCCGCTGATCTGCGGATGTCTATCATGGGGATGGTAGTAGTGGGCATGTTTTGTTCTAAAATACCTTTGTAATTCACAGATTCCGATGAGGCACCACCACCAGATAAAACAAAAGGCAAAAGAAAAGCAAATAAATCAAAAGTTAAAAAAATAGTGGAAGAGTCTTCACATAATTCAGGTTAGAAATGAGAGACATTCATTTGATGAAGAAAGGACCTGTGATTTCAGGAGGATATTGCACAATATGGAAATAGGTTTAATTTTAAAATTATTGTACGCGAGCACGCGACGGGACCCGCCTAACGCTGTGTATGCAGAAGGCTAATCCTTCGTTAAAACTTTTAGTTAGATGATAATTTTAAAAAAACTACGATTTTTGTAGGAAATATGTTGTTTCAAGGAGGTGGGTGCTACGCAGTTTTATTAACTTTCGTCTCATCGTTCTCTTTGTAATTAGTTCTCTGAGGATATTATTTGAGTGAACACATTTTTTAGGGGTACTTACGCGTATGTCGTCCTTTGCCTAATCTTATTAACTGTAACTGTTGCATAAACATACATAAATATTGAACTCATGCTACTTATGATTTTAAAGTAATGATCAATGTTTATTTATCAGTACTTTTACCTTTTATGTATACCTACTTAACCTACTTTAAATTTAATAAATTATCGAAAAGCATGTTATGATGTGTCTAATAACGGCAATGTCTTCGTCGCCTTAATTATAATTTATAAATTCCAAATTAAAATCAAGTGCCTCTCACTATTTTTATTTTTAACAGACTCTGACGAAAAACCATCACCACCCCTTAAAAGAGGAAAGGGGAAGAAAGTTCTAAAGGAAACCAAATCAGTGGAAGAGTCTTCAGATAAATCAGGTATGTACAGTCACACGCACCAATGTGTAAATGCTGACAAACTTTAAAATCATAATTTATTATTAAATGATAGAGATCGTGTTTAAATCTCAAATTAATATAGTGTACATGTCTCGCTAGCGCATGTCTGTGACGTCATAAAGCCACGCATTCGTCCTATTATCTGTCTCAAGAATTGAGAAATCAATTTTTTCCAAATCCCACTGTTAGTTCCAGATATTAGGGCGTTCAAACAAAAAAATAAACTTCAGCTTTATTATTAGTATAGATTATGCAAAATGTCACAGAAGAATTTCCGTATTTCATGATTCATCTCAAAGGTTCTTCTAAGAACCTGACACAAATGAAGAAAAAAGTTGAAGGAAAGAAAACTATTCAAACAAAATCAGTAGAAGACCCTTCAGATGATACAGGTAGGTACTTAATTTTAATTAAACACTAACTTCCAAATATTAATTCGTTTTTCCGTATTTCATCACACAGATTCTGCAGAGAAACGAAAACAAATTAAGAAAAAAGTAAAAAGGAAGAAATCAATCAAAACAGAACCAATGGAAGATACTTCAGATGATTCAGGTACCTAGTTATGTTGTTAAGAATGGATACAGAATTTAGCTTAAAAAAATTACTTCATTTCTCTTTTTATGCACTTAGATTCGGATGGAAAACAGACACAAATCAAGAAAAAAGTGAAAGGGAAAAAGGCAACCAAAACTGAAACAGTTGAAGAGACTTCAGATGATTCAGGTGAGAACCTACACTTTTTTGCGAGAACCACACACGACACAAACTTTAGCTTAAAAAATACTTCATTTTCTTATTTATGCACTTAGATTCTGATGAAAAACCGACACAGATCAAGAAAAAAGTAAAAGGGAAGAAGGCAACCAAAACTGAACCTGTTGAGGAGACTGCAGATGATTCAGGTGGGAATCTACACTTTTATAGTTAAATATTAGCTTCTTTATGGCTATATTGTTAGCTTCTGCCCATGGCTTTGCCCGTTTGGTACCACAATGTTATAGAATAACGTTGTGATGAAAATTGATTCCAAATCTGTTCAGGTTATTAGCAACAATTATCGAAACATCAAAATTTATAATATTAGTAGGATTATTATTCTATTTGGATTAAACGGAACCCTTAGTGCCCGTTGCCGAATCGAATATGGCCGGTTTTATTCTTCTCTATGCCCACAGATTCTGACGAAAAGCTACAGACCTCGAAAAATGGGATGGGAAAAGGCAAGAAAGCAAATAAAAAACCAGAACCAGTTGAAGGCGCTTCGGATAGTTCAGGTAAAATATAAATTATGTATTTTAAGGTATTTTTATTTCAAATCATCGATGCCCGCCCATGTATCGATGCCCAAAAATTCTACTTAATTTAAAAAAAGCGTGTCCTGTTTTCGAGTTGAAAACAGTAAACTTTCCTATTTTGAAAAGGCGAAAGTTAAAGTTAACCTTTTTAACATTTTCGTCGCGGTGTACTTAAGCCCGCTGTTAGATCATGTCGACACAGAGCCACAATAAATAACTAGGTACAGAATGACCACTCACTTCCTCCCGTCGGAACGGAGTTTCGTGGTTTACCCCGCCCGGATTTTAAAAGACATCAATTGCTTTAAGCAAAGGAACATACGTCAGCGTTGTATTGTAAGATTGTTTACAAGTTGAATTGAAACGGACGTCATCGGTGGCCGCCCGCCGACTCAACTCAAACCGCCAACGGCGGAGATAAGTCAAATTAAATGGTGCCTGTCAAATTAAATAGGTTTAAATAGGTTTTTTCATACATTTTATTGGGGGACCAGTGTATGACTGAGTTTTAGAACAATCAGCAGTGGATGATTTCGGGCAGATGTGATGATGATGATGATGATTCATTGATAACGATAATTGATTGATTTTGATGATAGATGAAAATATCTCTTACAGAATACGAGCCGGAGCCCGAATTTGACCCCATAAAACACCATGATTCACTAGATCTTCTCTCTAGAGTAGATGGTGATTTTTACGATTTTCTTAAAGATCATAAGGCCGATTTGCTAAAGTTCGATGACCATGAAAACGAATTAGAAGACACAGATAATGACCGTGATGATGAGAAAGTACATTTACCTGGGGATCTGCACGGGGGCAGTGACGAAAGTGACTTTGAGGTAAGTCTTACGGCCGCTTCCAGTACCCCGAAGCAACTGAAACAGATAGGTCTATACCTATCTGTTTCAAATAACCTACAATTACCCTTTCACTAGTTAGTAGAGGTTGATATTAAGTTTTGAAATATTCAATATCGAAATATATATTATATTTAGGTATTTAATAGCCATGATTCGGCCTAAAGCATGTAAATTGAGTAACTGTGGTGAGTCATGGTCCATTACATTTAGAATAGCGCCTGTGGGTATCCTGTATCCTCGAACCGCACTGGGGTTTTCGGTGTCTCCAAAGAGAAATTTATTAATAATATTACTTTACTAATTCCTACTAATATTATAAATGTGAATGTTGCTAATAATCTCTGTTACGACACAAACAAAAACTAACAGGCTCACTACTGTATTCCCCATGACGGACATCCTCAGGTACATACTCAGTGCGTACATCTTTGAGGATACCAAGGGGCAGTCGGAGGCACGTCCAAATATTATATTTTTCACCGTTCTGAGCACGTGTTAATAATAATTTTTTCGCGGCTGACCGAATGTAGAGTGACCAAGAAATAATCAGTGACGCTACGAACTTTGTTTACAGGCAGATGATGCGAAACCAATCAAAGGGAAAGTTACCCTAAAAATGGTGAAAGAGTGGGAAGCTGAATTGCAGAAAGATGGTAAAATGAAACTCGGCACGTTCACCCACGTGGTAAAGCTGTTCAATGCAGCCGTGTCACGAGCTACCAGCGAGGACGGCACCACCGACAGCGAATACTCAGTTGCAGGTAAGACCACGCCTAATAACATCATTACTAAAAGTAAAAGTAGTACTTAAATTATATTAAAGTAAGTTCATCATAATTAAAAGAAAAGTAAAGTTGTAAATGCTACCATTAATAAATAAGCAATGTATCTTTCATGTGACTGTTTGTGCCAAAATCCAAATAAATAAATATATTTATATGACATAATAAAATGTTACAGATTGTAATCCATAAGACTCCCGAACTAGTAAAAACTGTATTCAAGAGCCAGTGGTTTCTCCCATCAAAAGTCCGAAGTGTTATTTCGTAATTACAATAAATGAAATACATAAAAAAACGGACAAGTGCGAGTCTGCTTAGGCTTTCGTACTGAAGTTCATAAACTATGAAAGCACCAAACATTGCTCTAATCTAACGGAAAGATAAGTCGGATTGAAAGATAAACTTAGTTTGTAGTCGATTTTTTTTCCCATACATCGATATACGCCACGGTTAATTCTCCAACTGCTCTTCTACGAAGTTTGTTATTTATGTGTTCAAACTACAAATTAACGTTTTTCAGACTTTTCCTATATTTGTGCTGGGTAACCTTGTTTCTTGCCAAACTTCATGATTTTAGGTCAACGGTTTTGATTTATTTGCAAGTATCAAATTATGGCGCATTAATGGCCGTATTTTTTTATTGCGCTGTCTTAGAAGCTTGATTTTTTTAGAGCTCCAAGGGACAGTAGACCTATGTGTTAGTTATTAATTTCAACGTAATACCTCCACGCGTTCCTGAGAAAAAGACTGATGGACAAAGAAGTGATCCTATAGGGATTCCGTTTTTTTCCTTTTGAGGAAAACAGAACAGAACATACGCAAACAACCTCTCAATAAAGATAAGCATGTTTATGTGACATACAAATCTGCAAACTCTGTAATGAGGCGGCCGAATCGCCTTCATCTGTTTAGCTGGTTAGCACACACGGCTTCTACTTTGATCGACGGCGACTCACTGGCGATGTCAAAGTTTGTGTGTGGTTGTGAATTTTAGTAGTCATTTAATTTCGTTGCAAACTTAAAAGGCGCTGGTAAAGAATCGGACGATTGGCACGCGCCCCGATTATTGCTTATTGAAGAGCTGTTATTTGTATTTCTCAATTAAAAATTTACGCAAGACTAGCTTGGTATTTGAAGTAACTATCCAACATCTTCTAGTTTTATTTATTTATTTTTGTCATATTTATATACAAACACCTGTAGCGCTCTCGTTTCTTTTCTAAATACATTACAAAGCCTATCCGAAGGTTTTATCAACAACATACACAGCTATACATCTGCTATGAAACGTATACCGATCGTAAATCATAAAATCTTTATTTCACCAGTAAATTTACAATTTACAAATAGTTACTTAGGTACCTAGGCTTTGACATGAAGCTAACTAGGCAATGATCGATCGCTATTATGTGGACACTAAGGCTTAAATCGCCAGCGAGTCGCCGTCGTGTACGCTAAAGCCGCGTACACGACCCGGCTTTAGAAGACTTAGCCACTAATACATGAACGTACCATTCATCACAAAAATCTTCTCTTTGTCACTATGTTAAAATCTTAGGTGTTTATAGTGTCTATTTATAATTTTTTTAGTGTATACCTGTCCTTTCTGTGCTTTATTGTTGCGAAATAAATAACTTTCTTTCTTTCTTTCTATCTTTCTATCTATCAATCACATACTCAGTCCGGATGTACTAAAGCTCATCACCCCTAATAAGATCCTGCAGGTTTGATACCAAAGTCACAAAAACTAATAAAGAAAAACTACCACGCCTCGTCATCAGGACTTCACTCGGTAACTTCAACATTATTCAAATCGTAATATTATTGTTCCTCTTTTCCAGGATCTTCGGTTTTCAACGCTGTACTCAATATGTGCGTCGTTTACTTGCCAGATGCTATCAAGAAGTATCTCGGCACTGAACAATCGGGAAAAGATCCACAAAAGTGCAAACACTTTGTCAAAATCAAGGCAACCCTAGTTCAATACCTCACTGACCTGTTGAAGCTCCTTTCAGCAGTTACGTCAGACAACATCTTGATCACAATGCTCAAGCATCTCCACCAAATGTCAAAATATGTCGCATGCTTCACAAGAATATCCAAGCAGTCAATCAGAAAGCTACTACCTCTGTGGTGCACTGGGGATGAAACCGTCAGAGTACTGGCATTCATGTGCATACTGCGTATCACGCGTAACAAACAAAAAGCTCTACTCCAACCAGTGCTGAAAGCGATGTTTATGACTTACGTGAAGAATTGCAAGTTTGTAAGTCCGACCACATGGCCCGGGATAAACTTCATGAGACGGTCTCTGGTAGAAATGTTTTCGCTGGATTTGGATGTTTCGTACCCGCTCGTGTTTCTATATGTCAGACAGTTGGGGATTCATTTGAGGAATGCAGTTGTTGTTCCGAAGTTGGAGCATAGACAAGCGGTGCACAACTGGCAGTATCTGAACTCATTACACTTGTGGGCCGAGGTTGTGACACACAACATACACCATGCAGATATGAAATCACTTCACTTCCCGCTGACGATGATCGTTTCCAACACGGTGAAGCTTGGGCCCACTCCGCAATTCTATCCCATGAGATTCTTCTTGATTGAAATGTTAATGAACATGAGAGCGGCGGACAGACAATTCTTGCCCATAATGCCAATGTTCATAGACGTAAGTAATTCACACTATTCTTTATCAACCGAGTGTTCCAATATGCGGGCTTGCAACCTGACATGTAATGCTGACTAACTTTTATGCAAAAAAAGAGTAGGACTTGAGTGTTAAAATTAAAGAATAGGCGATTATAGAGACAAAAAAAAAACATTTTAACGGTCCAAAGGCTGACTGCTATGGCCGGGACGGACAGCCTAACTTGTCCTTCCAAGCAAGGAAGCGCTCAGTTGTAAATTTCACTAATTTTCGCTTATCCAATAAAGACTGAGCGGAAGTTGTGTTGATATATTCGCACTTTAGCATAATCCTACTAAATCGATATATGTGAATGTATGAATGTAGTTGCTGGTAATCTTCGTAATGGCTGTACCGGTTTGAATGAAATTTAAAGCAAGTACATACAGTTTGTGGCAAAGAATAACACACAACACAGGCTACCTCTTTACCCGGGTAGAAAGCTGTGGGCAGTGATTATTGCGTCATCATCAGCCACTGCTGGACATAGGCCATGACGAACACACTGCGTCAGCTTACCCATAACCAGGAGGAACAAATAAGGGCTTAAAGACGACCCCTGTTGCAAGCCTACAGCCACTAAAGCCTACTCCTTCATGACGATATGTTAAAACGTACGAGAGGTGACAGTTGGTGACAGACAGTTTTTTTTAAATTGGCTCTCTAATTGGAAAAACCCCGTTTTCTTTCATCCTTCGAACCCTGCCTGCTTTGTACCTGCGTTAGTCTGATTTATCCTACTAATATTATAAACGCGAAAGTTTGTGAGGATGGATGTTTGTTCCTCTTTCACGCAAAAACTATTGAACGGATTTTGATAAAACTTTACAGTAATATAGCTTATACATATATCAGAATAACACATAGGGTACTTTTTATCCTGGTACCACACGGGCGAAGCCGTGGGCAGAAGTTAGTTAGCTATATTACTGTAAAGTTTTATCAAAATACGTTTTTGCGTGAAAAAGTAACAAACATCCATCTTCACTAACTTTCACGTTTATAATAGTTGTAGGATTCAGTAGGTTCACGGTACTTATTCATATAAGTACCGTGAACCCATTCATATGGAAAATATTTTTTGTTTAAATGTTCTAGTTATTCTTCTAGACCTTTTTACTGCTTTTGGATCTCGTGCATGAATCTGTCCCTCGCACTGCGCATATATTATTAAAAATTAAGCTGCGTATTTTTAATTCACTTAAAATCATCTTCTTATTTTAGCTCATAACAAAATTCGACTTAAATAAGAAACCCACGAAAGTTTCTATGAAGCCCATGGACTTCTCCTGCACAATAAGGCTGAGTAAATCTCAGATGAACGAGAGCAGTTTCAAAGACGCGGTGGTGGACAGGCTCTATTCCCTGCTTTTGGAGTACACGGCTTCCATCTCGTACAACATGTCATACCCGGATGTCTGCGTGATTCTTATCCTATACGTAAGTTAATTATTTACTTTTACGTCAATCAGTACAGAGAGCTCTGGACTGTATTGGCGAGTGACTGTGACATTCGATCCGAAGGGCAAGGGTTCCAATCCCGTCGCCAAAGGCTTTTCAGTTGTATTACAAATGAATCGTCGAAAAAATGCGAAAGGCTTACATGCTCATAGAAAGAAGATATAATCAAAAATTGCAAGAGTTACAATAGAAAAAAAATACATTGGCCGACCACACACTTTTTTAAATTGTTTAAAAAAACTTGCTTATTAATTCGTTAAAGCTTATATAACTATGTAATAATATAACTTAGTTTTAAAAGCCTTGCACGTTTCAAAAGATGAGAATAACTTTTTCAGTTTGAAGAAATGGTGAGTAAATGTACCGTTCCGAATTATAAGAAAAAATTAAAACAGCTATTGGATAAAATAGTTGAAAGCTCGGACAACATATATAGAGCGCGAGGTGAGTATAAGGTTTCCTTGGTTGACTTTAACTCTATCAAGGCTTGGGAACGGAGGGTGCAAGCAGAAGGTACGCCACTAACAAAGTTCTATGAAAACTGGAACAAACTAAACAAAATACAAAAACGCAAAAACGTTACCAAAAACGATGAGCTCGCCGGAGCAATGCCCCTGATCAAACGGCCAAAGATATCTGAAGATGCGCAAGATATTGTTAAGTTGAATGAGTCGACCCCGGTTACGTTATTCCCGTCAGACAGCGAAGATGACATAGATCACTTCAAAAACGACGAC
The DNA here is from genome assembly GCA_958496245.1 of Perizoma flavofasciatum. Taxonomy (NCBI): domain Eukaryota; kingdom Metazoa; phylum Arthropoda; class Insecta; order Lepidoptera; family Geometridae; genus Perizoma; species Perizoma flavofasciatum. Next base: position 10,606,538 of record OY292421.1, read on the forward strand.
GCGGAAAATAAAGCTCCTCCAAAGCAGAAAAAGATAAAGAAGAAAGAATTGCCAAAGAAGAAGAATAACAAACAGAAGGCAGAAGTTGATGACGCGGACGTCGCTGACGCGGACGACATTGTGCAGGAATTTAGTGCTAGTGATTGGTAATTTATTATAAACATCTTGTCATTAGTACAATAAGTCTAATTTTATACGTACCTAGTCTATGGTACTTTTTTTGTGAAATATTGTCGTAATTCGGCGGGCGAATAGTTGAGACTCCAGAGAGTAGAAAAGTAAGAAGAAAATAACATAGCAGTAAAACTGAATGCCCGGCCAAACTGACGCGATGGCGGAACTTAAAGTTGAATCAAATTGTACTTAGTTCCATAAACTTGATAATACACTATATGAAATCATCTAACGACTTTTCATTGATGGAATTATTTTGATCATTCATACATAAAGTCACGCCTGTTTCCTTGAAACCATTTATTTACTGTAAATGTGGTACGATACAGATTTCTCATAAAATTGTTTGCTTGTATCACAATGTTTCAGCACAATTGACTCATTCGAGTTTACAATAATGTCGTTGTTATCCTATCTATCTTGCCAATTTAAATTCCCCGAATGGTTAGGCAGAAACCACGGATTTCCACTTGCTACGATACTGGCAAACATATTTAGCTTAATCCATCCTCATCACATTGTGCATACAAGCACGTCGGTTTAGGGTACTCTTGACCCCTCCATTATTTTGAACAAACCACAAAGTCAATAAAAATATTATTTTATTTACCAAGAAGTAATGACAAAATACATAACTACGTACTAAAAAGTAGGTAGTCATTTCAAATGCCTTGGAGGAAATATGTCCAGTGAACTTTAGGCTCGGCTGGTTCGCAGGTTTCAACGGTCAGGCTTCCAGTGGGCATATCAGCCCCCCATCCGGATGAAGGCCTATCGCTTAGGTACACTAATATTTTCAAGTCCTGAAAACAAAATTCAATAGTTATCTTACAGGTTAATACTCTGCACTACAAAGCACTATGGTACATGTATACAAGTCCTAATTTTATACGTACCTACTCTATGGTACTTTTTTTGTAAAACATGGACGTAATATGACGAGCTCAGTGGCTTTGCGGGCGACTAGTTGAGACTCCAGGGGCCTAGCCATCAAGTCTTATTGCGATTCAATTCAGGCAAAGATGTCAAAACGGTTTGCGAATGACAAAGCTATAGCGTCCTAAATCGCAAAGCGGAAAGTGACACTTTGCCTGAACTACTTGTATTATAATATCTGTGCCTGAACTGAATAGCTATAAGACTTCATGGTTAGGCCTCAGAGAGTAGAAAGGTAACTAATAACATACTATGGAAAAGTTTTTACCTTCTTTGCCTTTATCGGTTCGTATAATGTCTTTACATAAAATTCTTCTCTATCTACATATATTTTAAACATTCTTGTGTCATCAAACACATTTTTGAATTTGATTGTTGTGAAGCCGCCTGCTTTAATTTCGTAAGGTCCTTGGGGCTTAGGCTCTGTTCCTATTCCTCTGATATTGAACCTGTACGGAGAATTTCAATGTCATTCAACAGTTATATGGAAAAATCCACGTCATGATTCCTAGAATATCGCTGTAAGTAACGTACACAAATTCTCCAGCGACCACTGAGTTAAAAGATACTTTGCAGTTCTGTACGCCAAGCTCAGTTGGTTCGAACCAGACCAAAAATTTTCCTTTTTCGAACGGACCTAATGTGTACTCTCGATCTGCTTGTATTGATGTATGGGTTATCTGGAAGCAAACAAAATTGCGCCCTGTTAATAGACTAGTGGGTAGACTGCCTATGGGTAGGGTAAGGTTAGGGTACTATGTATACAGCTTTCAATCAGCAAGTTGAAGTGGTAATAAGGGAAGATTATAAAGTTCACAGAACCGATAACTGATGGGGAATTAAGTGTACAGTACTACGATTTAAATAAGATGCTTCGGCAAGGTTCGTGTTTCCGAATAAGTACCACTGTCCGGCCGTCTCACGGCTTGTGAGTCACCAGCGAGTGAAAGGCATTAGCATGAGCGGTTCCAGTATTTGGAAGTAAATAGAGTCCAGCCGGATTGTAAAAAAATATGGCTGGTGTGGTGGCCAAACACTGCCAGCCCTTTTGTTAAATATATCGCAATGAAATTCCGGCTGGATGTCAAAATAGCGCTGTTTTGTTAAGCGGCTAGCCGTTATGTAAAAGAGCGGTTTATACATTTTGGCTGCGACCGATCGGTAGATGGAGTCTCAATTCCAGTCATCATGGTACTCTTTAGGGGAGGCCTAAGCTCAGCAGTAATGTCTAACCGATGGTGATGATGATGGGAATGTACAGGGATGTTATTACCGATGTTGCAAAGTCTGTTTTCACATCAGTCTTATTTTGCACCCTAAGTCGGAGAGGCACAGAGGTACCCAGAGATGTAGTGGTTTCCAAGTCCTTCTGCTTAGCCGGCAAGCATTTCAATATTACTTTGTAAATGTATGATCCTGCTAAGCTGTTAGAAACTTCCAAAAAATCTTGCGTCTCTCCTATCACGAGGGGAGAGTACGTCATCATTATAACGACCTGAAAGAAGAGCGCTCATTTAAAACAGTTGGTGGAAGTCAGAGACTAGTTCTAACATTATAATGTGCCCAACATGTCACGGGTCAAAATCCCATCTGCGACGCTGAGGAATCCTTTCACTGCATTAAGAGTATTTCTTTTACCATCATCGGTTACAAGGATGATGCATTCTAAAGCAGAATGACTATGAATCAATTACACGTCGAAATGAGATTCTACTACTAACATTTTCTAAACCACATCATCTGATTAGCCACTTTACGTCCACTGTTCGATATAGGCCTCCTCCTTCGATTATCACGACTCTGGCGATTAATACGTACTTCTGAATTCCTGCCAATAGTGATTGCATCCGGGCAGTTGAGTTTGTCGCATCGTATCTGAAAGTCAGCATCGGTAGACAGCGGGTTGGTGACGACAAGATCCTTCTGCATCAATTCTCGAGCTCGCGACACGAACATCAATGTGTCAACAATTGCACTCGCTGTGATCGTCGCTATGATGTTGTAGTATTGATACTCCCGGGATACTTCGTCGATGAACATCACCTGTGGATTAAAGAGGTTGCTCTCCATCATATCCCTTTCGCGTATAGCCTCCAAAGATGTTTATACTGCATTCGAAAGGGGTCTGTCCATATCTACCACTATTTTAGCTCCATCATACTTTTTAGCAATTTTCTGTCATAGCAAGGAACTGTGGGTTTACAGGAAAGTTAGGAATGCGATTGCCACATCTATGGCGGAACAATTCGGCTTATACCAGTAGTTATTTTTTCAGAAAATAGTAAAAATACCTTCAAGTGCATTTCACACTCCTCGTAGCAGACGAATACCCAACGGCAAGTGGCAGCCGCTTCCCCCCAAACCTTAACAGCTTCGGGGTATTTGATCTCATAGAAACCCTCGAACTTGTCGGGAATTATTCGAATTATTTCCGTCGATACGACGTAAGTCTCGGGAGCCTGTAAAATGTAATATATTTTTCAGTTGGTACCTCTACCTACTACATCTTAACAATATAATATCACACACAGTGCTGATATCTCTGCTCTCGCACATTTTTCCGGTTCTGTGTCGATCGAATCCAGTGTAAGTCTTCTCACCGGTTTGACAGATAAATGCCTACAGATTTTTGCCGCTCGCTCGTGACCTTCACACCTTGCCAACTACTTTGGAAGGTAGATACTTGATAACAAGTAAAGAACAAACCTCTGTAATATTGTGAACTAGTAACTCCTCCGTATGGAAATCTTTAGCGGATACAGTTATTTTGATTGTTCCATTAGGATTTGGATGTCCTGCTGATCCCATCAGAGTAACGAACAATGCACTTTCACCCAGAGGTGAGAACAGTACTTGAGCCTGAGGGTCAGATTTATAAAATACATAGTAAGTTAGCGCAAAACGTTATACCTACGGATTTAACAACACAAACAATTATGTTGTATAGAATATTGCATATCTATGAAGAACTTACATCGTGTTTACCAATAGTTTTAGGTTTGAAGTTTACTGGTATGTCGAAAGTTGAGTTGGGTTCCACGTTAAATTCTTTCAAGGTGTCAAAAGGTCCTCCCGATACTTCAGATAATACCAACCACATATCATCCGAACTGCAAAAATTAGTTTGGTTAATTATATGAACCAAAAACACAAAACTTCATCGTTATTAATTTCATGAGCGTTTCAAATAGTTCATGTAATTTCTTGTTTGATTGACACTTACGGATTCGTGACTACTACATATTCTGTCTGGACTTCTCGGACAGGACATTCTAGGTACAATGTCTTATTCTGAATGTTCCCTATATCGACGCAAGTTCCGTAAAGAGCTAGCTCTAGAGGCATATAATTTTCAATATTGCAACTTGCCTGAAAAAAAATATAGTTTTAGCTACAAAATGTTTGTTTTAAAATAAAGTAGCTATGTAACGCTTACCCAGACTTTGATAAACGGATTGTGATTGGACGGTCTAAATGTTATAGTGAACGTGACATTCGTGTGTGCGGCTATATTTCCCTTCTGCGGGGAAATCACAAATTCGTCCGATATCAATGGCTGCCACCAAAACCTGTGAAACACTAAAATTTGTTTATCCCCGAATAGATATACCATACAAAAGGTTACTGAAAAGAAGTTACACAACTTTTGAGTGTCGTTTGAGGCCATAAGTAAATATCTACCTACTCATTTTTTTTTTTCGATTTACCTGGCACCAAAATCGCCCTTATTCAACAGCATCACTTTCAGAATCCTGCAGCCTCGTTTGCGTACCCGACCAAATTGTAAGGAGTTCTGGCTGAAGCATAAGCTCATTCCTGTAGCACTACCGCTTAGCTTTACAAGGGGTCGTTCGAAGCTCAGGACTTTCATGTTTAGCTGAAAATCATTTTTTACATGATACTTCAATGTTACACCTTCTGTACAAGTCATACATATGTCGTTGCAGGTACCTGTACGTCGAGAGTGCTTATCATGCCAACTGGTTTGAACTGTATCTTCAAAGGAGCTTTCCTATAAGGCTTTATTGTGCATCTGTTTGGAACCACTTTTAGTGATGATAAGGCATTCTGTATGTCCATTGCTATTTGTTCTTTGACTTTGTCATCTTTGTAGTTTTGTAGCATCTTAACCCTAAAAGAAAACGTAACACTTCACGTTCGCTAATGGCACGATTCTAGTGTCATTATAACGAAAGTGGTGTGAGGCGACATCCAAGAAGAAGGTTGTCACGTTGCCAAAAAATAAAGTAGAATTAGATAGTTTATTTTGATTACGGATTCCATTTCTACAGATTTACTGAGATTGTAAAGCATACCGGGATGGTCCAGCATCAGCTTGAACGTTAATTACGCTAGGACTCAGACACACACTTGTTGCTTCAGAGTTTGTAGTATCTTCCACTATTGGGTACATATCTCGGAATATGAAAGTAGCATCGATAGCTATCTTACTGTGATTCATCACCTCAATAGTGCGGATTATCTTTTCCCCTACTTTTACGGGTCCAAGATCGAAACTCTTTTGGCATCCTTCGTAGAGATCGAATAGGAGTGGAATGCCTTAAAGAAAAACAGTTATTGTAGTTAGTAAAAGAGCAGGCTTTTCAAGTTAACGAGTAATAGTCGACCAACTTAATATTAACTTAAATAATATGTACTTGGAGAAGTAAAAAGGATAAATTCGTACAAATTCCATGGTAAAATTGCTTAAATGAAGTTGTTAGTTGTGTAAAACAGGTAGTAAATATATTTTTTTGGGCAGCTACGGAACCCTACTTTGCGCGTGGCCAGACACGTACTTGGCTGGTTTTTATAAGTTGTTGCTCTTTCAGAGTAGCGTAGCGATCAATAAAAAAATCTGGTTGGTTAACCTTCTCCTTTGATGGTGATTATCTCCTCACATAGAGAATTAACCCAAAATTGCAACTTGAACTCATATTCCCGGACTTGCTTCGGTCTGAAGTAAATCGCGACTTTCATACGTTTTCCTGGTTGTATATTCGGAACTTCATGATAATCGACAAATAACTCCGGAACATTTATGAAATTCAAGTCAAGGCTGCAAGAAATTCAAGTTTTTCTGAGAATGTATTTTTATAAACTTATCCGTTTCTATCAGATCAGTGAAATATCACACCACATACATTACGGGTACTTTGTCATCATTGATAAAAGCTATGCTCTTCTTGTATGTTGGATCCGGTGCGTTGATGATACATTTACCAAAATCGTATTCCATACACGAGAAGTGATATAATGGTTTCTCAATGTCTGCGTGTATGAACATGGTGTATTCTGGACCATCGGAAATCTAGAGAAAAAATCTGTTAGCAAGGGGAATATTTCATAGTCAATACCGAGAGCTAAATAAACCAGCTTACAGATAGAGTTACGGGGAATGCCTGCACCGGCACTTGTTTGAGAGTGAAGAACAGAGTACACTCCATCTCATTCCCAGGCGTGACATGTCCACTCTTGGGTTCAACACTCAGTTGCATGTATTTCTTTACGGGACTGGTTGTGTAATACCAATCGAAGAAGAACGTTGCTGAGCCATCGTTTTTTATCGTGAATGGTATTGTCCTCTCGTATGTTGAAGCAGTCTGAAAGGAATTTTATGTTTAGTGAAATTCAGCGAAGCCACTAGTCAGTAGATAAAAAAAAGTAGTTTAACAGGTACCTGATCTAGGTGAATATTTGTCTCAGCATCAGCATTCAGTACATGCTCGTTACCAATCAAGTAATAAGTAACTTTAGGCTTTATGGAATAGCTGAGCGCATTGATGCATAAAGTCAAAAACTTCGTCATGAACGTTATGCTACAGAATATCTTGAAAGAAAGCGGACCATCTTGAATCGGTGTGTATATAATTCTGGAAGAATACTCCTTGTTTACTAGTAACCTCCCGGAATTGATAAATATAACTTTTTAGGAACGACACTTACTTTATAGGCGTTTCAGATCGAGGTTTCAGAATTCCTTGTTCAGGTTCAACAATAACTGGAGTTTTTCCAGATTCATTACATAGTGAATTTCCTTTAAACTCAAAATTTAGGGGTTCGTTCTCGTTATTTTTCAAAATGACTATGTTCGTCGTGGTAAAACCGACAAGCGAGTTTCTTATAATCAGAATGGTCGGTAAAAATATAACTTCAGGCTCTCTCACTAAGCCAACCACTAGCAAATTCATTACCAAATTGTAAATTGGAATCATAAATTTCCATTGGGATTCATAGACCTGTGTGCCATAGGTTAGAATGTTATGCTTTTGATTGAAATGAGAAGTTATTATCTCCAAAAGTCGCAAAAAACACTCACGCCAGGTGCGGTTGGTGAAAATGTAAATGTGACTTCAGTGGAAGTTCCACCTTCTACGTATCCTTTCAGCATGTTACAGTGCACCGGTATCAGCTCGGGCTTATCCGACATAACCATTTCGAATATAAACTCGTATGGTTCGTCCGTTGGGTTGATCACGTTAAAAGATCTGTGGAACGGAAAGTTTCAAATTATAATTAATTTCATGCTGTTTTGGCAATAAGTACCCATCGTACCTACATATAATATTAATTGTTTTTCTTACTTTTTATAACAACCCCAGCCCAAAACGTTAAATTCCAAAACAGTCATATGAGGAGGCAAAGCTACCCCTGTCACTTTTCTTCTCCCAGAGGTTAAATAATTGCTTTCTTCTATGTCCAAGTGAACGTACGGAATCAGGGATTTTGCAATAATTTTACAGGATACATTTTGGTCGTACGGATCCAGGTTATCTGTAAAAGTTAGCCAAACAAGAATTTATCTCTGTAGACAAGTAGGCTTAGAACCAACTGATAACTTTTATATCCTTTAAAAACATCGTACCTATAAAACTTTTCAATCTCACTTTGAAATCAAATGCTTCCAACGGAGAGAACGTAACCTTGAACACTCTACTTTCATTAGGTTTTAGGCATTCCTTGACGGGCTCGATTCGGAACGGCAAGTCTATTTCGAACCAAGTATCGACACTGTTTCTTCCTGTGCTACCACTGAATAGTGTTATTTTGCTAGGATCTGCAAACAAAAACTCTTACAAGTAATATTAATGAAAACGTTATTGCAACTATGTATTATGGATAGTTATTAACCATTTTCATTTCTATTATCGTTCGGGGGCCCTGTTGTCATCTCATCACCATTAGCACCTTGTTCTCTTAAGCTGTCAATACTATTGAGTTCCTCGAGAATCTAAAATTAAAAGAGGTTTCGACTTATTTTCTGTGTATTTTCAGCTATAGTTTGATAGCTCATCTTTAGTTTTTATAATACCGTTTTTGGAACGTATTTGTCAATTCTTGAAGGATATTCATCATCAATTGCGAACACCCAGACGATTTTCATAGGCACATTTCCAACATTTTCTACTTTAAATTCGAAGTTTCTGGTCTGAAAAAAGTAAATAAGTATGGATGCTCAAGAAAAACTTAACATTCAATTGATACAAAGAACATTGCAAATTAGGTACCTGATAGATAAATGTATCTCTTAGTGTTGTCTCTTCCTTCAATGAGCAGGAGTACTTAGTATATTCTGTGACAGCTGAGTAGACAACTATCATAGTTATTGAACCTAAGAATGACTCTGATGGAGTTACTCCTTGTTCGTCGATAATCAACTCACATCTTTCATTCAAACTCGCTTCTCTAGAAACAACGTTATTTAAAATTTAAGAAAATTACTTTCTTGTTATATAAGTAGGACAACCTAGTCCTTATTCTTACCGGTTATGGTCAAACAAAGTTATAATTTGTCTATTATCCCAAGTAGCCCCTTTCAAGTCAATAGTCAAGGAGTCATCACTGATTGCTGATAAATTGCAATTCAAAATCTCCTGTGGAAAGTGAAATATCTATAAATTGTAAAACAAGTTGAAACGATTATTGTTATTATTATAAGTAGGAAGGTGAAGTACCTAACCCACCTTTTTAATGCAAACTGGCTGTCCTGCGAAGAACATAATTTCCAAATCTTTTTCTTCTCCTGGTGATATATACCCCATAGATGGCTTGATCACAATGTTATCTACTTCGTCCCATGTAAATTTATACACTTTGTCAGAGTTATTGACCATGATAACTGATCTTCTTTTAATTGAACACAGTTCACATCCACCTAAAAATCATTTTCATAGTTATTAAGTTTATTACACGCTGTGCTTCGCTTCGGTTTTAACAGACATACCATAATCTAAAACGTATTTAAGAATTGACGGTTCCAAGCTTGCCGATGAGCCCACTGATACTCTCTTGCTTTTCTTTGAATCGATTCCTTTAGATTTTTTCTTTTCAAGTGGTGCGCTTCGACTCTTCTTTCTGCTGTCCACAGTAGAGGCCGTTGACGTGGTCCTTTTTGAAATTATCAAAAATCAAAAACAAAATTATTCATTTTTCATTTGTTTTTTGCAAGAGAAGGTATCGCTTTATCTAAATTTAAAAATACCTTACCCTCCAGCAGACATTTTGTAGTTGTCTAAATCAACATCCATTGAAAGCATTTCGAGTCCTATCAGAATTACGTCTTCCATAAAAGCTTCGGCTTCACACAAAACCTATAAAGTAAAACAAAGTTTTCTTAGTTTGCATTTTTTTTTATTATCCGTGACTTTACTTACTGTAAAATATTCGTATGGATTTTCCAGAATAGTCAGCTTGACTTCGCAACTTGTTTTTCCCTTTTTTATGGGATTATAGTGAACGATAAGTGTTACTATTGCGTCTGGTCTTATTATTACTTTCATGTGTATATTCTCGTATTCTGTAACAAGCAATAGATAAGAGTCAGTATACTTGGTACATAGGTTCTGTTTTACAGATGTTAATTACTATTCATGTGTGAAACTCACCGTTGCTGCCAACCATTACCATATGCTCACAACTCTCGATTACGCTCATCCAAAATACAGGCCTTTCCTCGCATTTCGGTTGCAATATATCTAACTTGACCATACTTTTCACAGAACTTATATTCTTGAAACGAATAGGCTTACTGCTAATCGAACCTAGACAAGTGACTGGGAAATTAAGCAGAGCTATCCTGTGCTGTCTTATTTGTGGTGAAACCAATCGTATCCTTGGTATAACACCTTCGCCTATCAAACAAATCCTGAAAGATTGCTCTTGATTGTCCAAGAGCTTCAGTTTAATTTCTAACACCGCTCGATACTCCTGTAAAGATACTTAAGTTTTTATTACATTAGTTAAAAGAGAACTCGCCACATAACTCATCGTAGAACTTACCTGCAGAGCTTTAGGACTAAATATAATACCCAGATTTTTATGCAGCAGTGGCTCTATGTGAGTGTCGTACTTATCCAAAGAAAATATATCTGGATTTGAGTTAGATTGGTAATGCAATTTCATTGTTAGCGCACACGCAACCAGACCATTGTTATAAAGATCAATGGCACCCATGAAACTAGAATTTACATTTACACAAAAGAAATGTAGAGTCACAGAATTCTCTGAAAAGACACAGTGCGGAGAAGACTGAAACAAAATAGCAGCTGTTATTTTCATTTTGCATTAAAAAGTAATTCACGGCTATCGAAACAAAAGATTTTACCTCAGGAACCTTATACTCTGTTAAGTTTTTGACAATAAGATGCTCCCGGAAAGTTGTCTCCAAATTCCAAATATCCAAAGTGGGCATTGCACCCGTGCCGACCAGTCTCAAAGGTACCCCTTGTGCTTCGGCAGGGCAGGTGTCACTGATTATAAAGTTTATTGTTTCTTCGAATTTTCTCGCTGATGTGGCTAAGAATTGTATTTGTATGGTTCGACTGGTGCCCGGAGCAAGCAGATTATCTTCATTCATAATCATAAAATTACCACATCGTAATGGTGGGTTTTTTAATCTGTGGGTTTTGAATATTAAGTTGGGTATTAGAGATTAGCTAGGTATCTTTCCTACCTGCCCTATCCACAATTATTCTTGTAATTAGCTTGAAATTTTCATTTTTACTGACTTGTTATCCTTGACTTTCATCACTTGCGGATTATCTGGGTCCGGTTGGTATTCAAGCGGTAGCACAATCTCGTACGTAACCGGACACTTGCTTGTATTGTTCAAGATAACGTCTCGCGTCACTCCACTTCCGACGGCTATTATATGGAAATTTAATTCCCCCAAGGGGAATAATGTGAAACTATAATCAAGAACAAACGTTTTAAATAACGAAATTGATAACAAAACAAAATGCGCTAAAGGAGATTCAAGAAACTTACGTGTTATAGAAAGATGCAATCGTAACGCATACGGGAAACTTAGCTACAACCACCTGATCCTTGCTGCCATCTAGCAAGGAGCAAATATAGGCTGGTACATTCACTAGATTCATCGATGTGGTTGGTGTGCAGTCAAATTCGATACAAATTAGTTTTAATGTTGGAGGAATTATCCCACATTCCGGATTCGCTTCAAATGAACGTAGTAATGATGGCTCCGGAAAATTCTTAACCTTTTTCAACCTTTGATTAATATTAAAAATATTAGTAATCGCTCCCTCGTTTAAGAAAATAAATAAACTACTAATTTTGAATACTTACTTATAATAAATGTTATATTTCCCACGATTCAGTAAGTACATCTCTCTAACAACAGTAGAGTTAACTTTCACGTTGCCGTAATTCAAGAACGTTTCGGCAGGATTCTCGTATGCACATTCGACCATAACGTCGTAACATTCAGCCGATAAGTACAAATTATCTATCACCATTGGCTCTCCTCTACCTTGTGCATCATAAATCTGAATTGAAATCAAAGTGATTGAGAAACTTTTTAACATTGAAAGGGCGGATAATCGACAAATAGGTACATTTTAGAAAATAATTGAAACCACTGACGTGTTTTCCATCGTCTACTATAGGTTCCGTAGTAACTTATGACGATAAAACCATGTAAGAACCTACACACAGAGATACATAAACAAATCGATTACAAAAACAAAAATTATATCAATCGGATAAGCCGTTTCGGAGGTAGGTAAATGATAACAGCCAGACTACTACAAACTAACAAACTCTTACGGCAAACGTATAAACGGGCTCTAAGAGCACTACTTTAGGTAAGCGTCGCGTGTACCTAAACAAAATTGATAGGTAATTTGGGTTATTATTACCGTTAGGGACTGCGAAGAAATTACTTTATTTTTCGATTTTAAAATCATCGTAAATCGATTTAAAAAATGATTTTAGGTATGTTATTTGCCGCTGTGCTACATGCAGACATCGAGAGCTTAATGACTTACATCAATAGTCAGCATTTTGTGAGATACTACACCAACTCTGCAAGCGATGTATGTCACTGGAACCACTTGATTGTCACGTCTCAAAACGATGCCGGACGTTTGTGCTATTATGAAATCTTCTATAAATTCAGAAGCATTTCGTATTTTCCACATTATCGGTAATATTGAATCATTCTTGACTATGAAGCGGTCGTCTTCGCGCCGGTAGAGCAGAAGCTTACCGTATTCTAAAAACAATATCCTATAATTTATAGACTTACCGTTTTGCCTATGAACTTGGTTTCGAACCGTAATTTTACTAATATAATAAATGACAATGTTTGGCTATTTATATGTTTGTTGTTAATAATCACCGTACGCTGGAACAATTGGGATGAAATTTGGAACAGGTAGGTCAGTTCGTGTTCAAAATAACATATAGGTATAAAACATAGGCTACTGTTTATCTGGGTCCCACGCGGGCGAAGCCGTGGCCACAGATATTATACTACTATAGTACAGATACCTCATCTCATACAAAGAAACGCCATCGTCGTAACTCGGGCTATCTTGTTTGGCCTATAGAGGCGTTAGATACCGCACAGCTTAGAGCGGCATCTAACTCGTACTGAAAGTGGATTTAGCTTCCATAAAGTGTTAACCAGAGACCGTGGACAGAGGCTAGTTCAAAATAGTTTAAAATAAATAACTATCACTTACCGATCGCTTTCGTTAGTGGAAGAATTTCAACAATAGGTACAACTCCACTACATCCGATTGTGACAGAGATGATTTCCGGGTTGTCCTTTACACAAAATAACAGAACGCTTCTATGGATCCCTACTTCTGCAGGTGCAGCAGATATAATTAGCTTGCCACGGCATCCAGGCTGCAATGAAAAAAATATTAAGGCATTATTTTTTACTTAAAAAACCAAACAAGTGCTTGTCGGGCAAGGACCACACGCCTTTATTTTACCACTTTCTCGGCGTGATTAATATGTACCATACCATGCCAAATTACAGCTTTCTAGTACTAAAAGTATCTTGACGAAGCCGCGGACAGACGGACGGACTTAACCCTAAAAATGAGAGTATATACGAGTATATATAAAATTAATAACTAGGCACTTAAACTTTTTATGAACTTGCCTCCAATCTGATAAATGTTTTATCTATTTGAAACACAGTTGTTTCTTCTAGAAACTCTATTTCAACGTCTGCAGTTATGAGGGAAGAGTTTTTCAAATCTATTGTGTATTCCTCCTCATAAATTCTGAAACCATGAATTACATTTTCTAAAAATATTTTTCTTTACGTTTAAAAAAGGTTTTGGTCAGTACCAGTACCTATATTTAATAGTACCTGAATAGCCCAATGAATATCGGCCCGAATTCAAACATCTTGAGATCATCTAAATACGTGATCTTGTAGACGTTGTCTTCCATTGTTCTTCTGACAAAATTCTCGAACATCTTCTTTGGTCTACTGTCCAATCTGTAAAAAAGTAATAGAAAAGTATTTTTCACTTACCCTTAATATATTATTAATTAATATATAATTCAACTTTAGAAGAATTATGTTTTTTCACTGACCTAGGTAAATCACATATTCCTGTTACGTTTATGTCGACTCTTGAATCCGGCCAGCCACTTACTTCTACAAATCTTTTCACATTGAAGTTGCCTTCTATTTGAGGGCTAAAAGAGTATTTGCATCTAACTAGGTCACCGGGATGCAGAACTAAACGACCACCAACAGCTGAAAAAAAACGAATTGTGAGGGTACCTTACAAAATTTACGAGAATCGGTTCATGATTTTTTTTTAATTACTCGGCATTGATTTGACTTTGCGCAGCGGTTCAGGTTCAGGGTAAAATATTTCAGTTTCACTTTCTTCTGTAACAACCTTCTCTAGCGATGCTGAAGGAATCTCACTTGTTGATGTTTGAGATGAAGTAACCTGGAAGAACACAGATTATTTTCAAACACAGCACATTCAGCCTAATAATATGTTTAGTAGCAACTGTTATAATAAGTATAATTATAATAACTTTTTTGCCACATGTGCAGTTCCATTTAGAAAGTATATTTAGAACATTGTCTTGCGTGGAGTCGTCCAATAAATTAATATCTGTTAGTTGATTGCATTCACATTTTTTTATCTGAAAAATATATAGCTGTCGTTAAATACTTTTTTGTAAAAGCCGTCATTGTTTATGTCTATTTTATATAAACATTGATTTAATTTAATTGCTGTGACAGACAATAGCCAGCATTACCGGTAACTCGTCCAAATATCTCCACTTCAGTGGATCTTCATGGTGTATCGTTGGGAACACCTTTGGCAACAGCACTGTATACTCTTTTCGGTTCACTGGACTTGAAAGGATATCGTATTCTTCTTCTTGTTTTAGCGCTTCTTGAACAAGAGGTGCATTCGCAAACATGTTTACTAGAGCGGTCTTATAATGCAGGCACGGGCACATAATTAGAGTCAATGGAAAGCCTCTCTCAGAGAAACTAACATCAGACATCTAAAACAATTTATAAAATATTAAAACACTTTTAACTGTGATATGTTGGTATGAGAGACAATGCTGTAGAGGTTAATAAGTTTTTGCTTTCCATCAGGCAGGCTGTATAAATGGGGGGTTCTTTGCTCACTCTACTTTTTGTTATACTTACTTGAAGTTGCACTTCAGATCTCTTCTTTGCTTTCTTTTGAGCCGCTCCAACCACCTGACCATTAAATCCATAAATAGGACTACCCACATCGCATTCTTCTATTATCCAGTTATTGGCAATATTGATAAGATTCTCATATGTGTTCTTGCTATATTCATTGTATTTAGTATTCATTATCAGGTATTCGGTGGTTGGCTTTCCTATTTTACGGAGAGTTATTAAAGAAAATTAAAATAAGACCTTTTTCAGTAAAAACAAAATACAAGGTCAGGCAAATTCAGGCAAAAGTTAGGTACTGACATGAAAATTTAATCTAAATAAAAACTCAACCATCTTCGAATCTTTGCATGATATAACGATGTCTTGAGACAAATGTAAGTATACAATTTTAAAATTATTATTCTATTACCTTTGGTTTCGTCTTTCTTAATTTTTTTCTTAGACTCCGAAGCATTAACAATTAGTAATGATTTACTGCGTTCTGAAACACAGTCAGTTTTAGTTATAAAAGCAAATAATCAGTTCTATCTATGTACCTATAAAATAATCTAATTTACCTTTACCACCTTTCCCATCTTTCTTGTTAATTTCACTTGGGTACCTGCAATAAAAATCGTCTCAAACTCTTGTGTCTCGAAATTATTTTGACCAGTTGAGGGATATACAAACTTTACCCATTTTTTTCATAAAGCTTTCTTCTGCGAGCTTCTAAACCATAGGCAACGTAAATGGCTTTTAATTCTGGAGAAGCTAATTCATACTCTTCTTCATCCATTTCTTCAAAAGATTCAATTATGCCTTCAATTTCTGTTTCATCATAAACTTTGGATAAATTCCTAGATTTTTGAAAACATAATATTTTTGGTTAGCTATCGCTAGTGTTACGTTACTCAAGTTACTTTATTTTTGTGTGTTTTGGAAAGGACTTACTCATCAATCAAATCATTCTCTCTTTGAGCTTCTTCATATTGTTGTGCCCATTTATAAAAATCTGATTGGCATAACACTAGATGAATATTCCATATGGTATGCTTGCATTTAAGAACAGTGGTTAGCACTAGTGGAGGATTCTTCAACATAATACTGGTCAAAGAATCGACAACAAAACCTCGATTGAACTTGGGCTGATTAAAGAAATCCGTCAGAAGTTCTTGGACTAAATCCTGTCGTGAAAAACATTAGATAGTTTTAGGCCAAACACAAATTGGATTAGTACAAAGAAAGTTCAGCATGTAGTCATTTTTATGGAGCCATGTTGACGTTTTTATTTCCTGAACAGATATAAATAAAAATATTATGACGTACGCGGCTAGCTTATTACGGTTCGCTAGCGCCATCTCTTATCAAATGGATGCACTACTTGTTCTACCGGCATCTAGTATCGTCTGGAGGCACTAACCGCGCTAGTAAAAGGTGATTAATGTATCACGAACATTCGAGGCCGTGCGGGGAACACCCCCTACAAGAAAGATCTGAAAGAAACGCGGCCTTGTTCACGACGGTATGTATAAGCGCGGCAAGCGACCCTTAGCGATATTGAGAAATTACGCTGCCTGTCTGTTTATCTGTATTATGACTATATTTTGCTAGACAACTGAGCAAGAATAAAAGGGTCTCATTATCTATAATTTTTTTTTAACCTTAACGTAAACAAGCACATTATAAAGTAGTCTACTACCATTTGAAACATTGTCGTTGATCCCATTGCTCCTAGAGCGGTATGAGAAGCGATCGATGAAGTAGGCGACTTTTTCTTCTTCTTATCACTAGCTTTGGAACGAGGCGTTGCAACACTTTTAGCAATCGCCAAAAATTCTATCTTCTTTAAAATCACTTCGAATTCATCTTCGGTTTCATTGAACATCTCTAAAATCGCATTTCAACAATAAAATAATCGAAGATTCTATTATAATCTATATTTATAAATAAGGACTTCAAAAAAGGAGGTTCCCAAATGGATTTTTTTAATTTGTAGAATGTTTTATTTTGTGGTGAGATGATTCCGGCGTGGAAAGAAAAGATGGATGTATTGTGAGAAGAATGTCATGGTTAACAAAGGAGTGAGTACTGAGATGACGGCTGATAGAGGAGAGTGGAAGAAGAAAATATGTTGTACCGACCTCACGTAATGTGGGATAAGGTCAAGAAGATGATGATGATTCCGGCGTGGTCTCATGAAAATATTATCTAAATCGAATAAAGTTTTCCAAAAACTTAAAAAACTATTTGTTAAGTGTTTGTTCTTAGTGCACGGAACACAAGTTTTCTGGAAGACTGCAATGTTAGTAATACAATGCTGGCTATAAATGATACTAAATTAAATAATGGCTTAACGAGTTTTTCACTCTCATATGATCGGTTCGGAGCCTAATGCCATTTTATTAAGCTTTACATTAGAAAGCTATACCCGTATCTTAAGTATTCAAAAGGTGTCTTTGTATACAACGTCAAGAACTAACCTTCTGTGTGTTCATCAATATCATCCGAATCACCTTTGGCATATCTTTTTGCTATTTCATAGCTCTCGTTTATAGCGCTTACAAGAATAACTTTAGCTGGACATTCACTCACGCATAGCGCTTCCACAATACAAAGATCAAAATTAACCGCTGGTATATTAAGCTTCTTTCCAATAGAATATGCCATCTCTTGACATTGCATTTCTACAAAACAGAGGAAAGTCATAATCATTTATCTGATCCTAAAAAATAAAACATTTCAAACTACATTACGCTACATTAGGTAAGTACAATTGTTTGTGAAAACAGAGTGAAAAGTGTTTTTTCTCTGATAATTTTGTGAGTCAATAGAAATAACGAGTAAGTGCCTAGATAGGTATTCAATAAAACTTACCTTCACATGGAGATCCATGAACGAAAACTATCAAACCCTTCATGTATTTTTCTGTACCGCTATCTGTGGATATGTGATCAAAAACATGCAGGCATTCTTTCAGTGGGTCCACATGATTCTCTTTCATTAGTTTAATTTCATCTAAAACGTAAATCGGAAAGTTATTCTTCACCATCTTTTATCTAAAGGTATAATTTGAATCCAATATACTCGAGTGTTGACCTGAAATTATTTCTGCCTCAGTTCTGAACCTTCTAGGTGTTGTTTCTTTTGTAGGTGGAGTCTTTGGAGCATTTTTTGGACTCTTAGCTTTCCTGCAAAGAACATTAGATGTTTACGTAGGTTGGGTAATCGGGTATTTCGATAAACGGTTCTATTAATTTATTTGATATCCTACTTCGCCACTGTCTGCATCTTAGAACTTGCAGCTTTAGCAGCAGCAGCTGCTTCTTCTTCGATATTCCTTAAAAAGAAAAGTAGAATTTAATTTCAAAATGCCAACATAAACATTTGTCTGATTAAAAAGAAGTCAGCATACTTTTTTACCCGTTCCGTGAGTTTTTTAAAAAAGTTCGTTACTTCTGCAGGCATCCCTGCTCCTGGTCTTATAGCAGGAACTAGCATTTCATCAGGTTTATTATAATATTTATACAATAATTGATATACTTCCTCTTCTTCTTTCCATTTACTAAAACCAAGATAATAGTCAAGACTTGAAACTATAGTGTTGAGTGCTAGCTTATCTATTTTGATTGTTTCTTACTCGTCGCTGTGTGCTATGATCAGTTCTATCGGGAAAGGACATGGATTCGTCAAACCAAAGTAAATATCTGTGGTTTCCGCCCAAGGAAGTGTTGGTGAGAAGTTAACATTGGGTCCAATTATATGCACATGTGGTATTATTCCTTGTCCTGATACTGGAATGGTCATCCTGTTCGGATTCATGTGGAATCTGAATATCAACAATCCTTCGTATGTCATCTGTTGAAATAACATTGACATTTAATTGAAATTAATCAGATATTAAGTACGTCAAATTCATAAGCGGTACCTCCATGGTTGGTTTAAAAGCGACACTGAGCCATCCGCCCTCTCCTGGTTCATATTTTCCTGAACTATCCAACACCATCATTGGATTTGGCCCTGGTGCCTTTAATCTCAATGTCACATACCAAATGCATGTTGGTTTCCCCCTGAAATGCAGCCAAATCAAAAGTTGAACCTTCTGATTAATCTTGCTATAATATTATAAATGCGATCAGTTGCGATGTTTTTTTTTGCTAAATATCTCCATAACAGGTGAACCGAAATTTGGAACAGGTATAGTTCGTGACGTAGAATTAAACTCATCGACGAATCCGTGGTCAGATGCTAATCAGTTATAATTCGTTTTATACATACACATTCTTTAGTGGTATTGAGCAGATTATTTTGTCTCCACATCTAACTGAGCCAAAGTTTATTTCAGCCATGTTTGATGTTAAATAAGGAACTGCGCAAAGTGCCTTTATTTGTATTGGAATAACTACACCATATGGCACCTGAAACATAAATAAAGCATAAAAATGCAATTATTATTATTATTTCTTTTAAGTTTTATGAAAAACAAAATAACACTGAACTTTACCTCTAAATTGAATGAAGTCTCTACATTCTGTTCTAACTCCGTAAAATCGATTGACGTAGGTGAAAATACGACATCTAGTTTTCCGGTTTCACCAGGATTTAGCTTTCCACAGAGCTTCATAGACAACCACGTGGGTACGTGAGTACCCTTGGCGAAGTGCAGCTTCGTCACAATCGGCCCATAGTTTATTATTTCAGCTGTGCATTGCACCTGTTATAATAATTAATCAATTTTAATATAGAATCATATTTTCTCGTTGTGTATTCTTGATATAATGCAAAGTGAGTAAGGGTACCGTAAACATACATATCCTGGCTTACCTGGCTACCCGTAATAACGACACCGTAGTCGATCACGTATGGAGTAGTGAAAAATCCTGGAATAGGACCCATTTTCAAACAGGTAGAGTATGCAGTCAACATTTCTGGCCTCAGTTTTATATGATTTATCACTAGCATTCTCTCTATGGCCAATTCTATATCCATTGTCGATGGATATCCATCCTAAAATGTTACAAACGAGTATTACTTACTATAAATTTATGGATGTTAAAACCAAATTGTTAAATCACATACCCAAGACGAGCAGACGTGCCATCCTGATTGAAAGTCCGGATCTTCGAAACATTTTTCAGTGAGAGGTGAATTCAAATGTTCCGAATTATTTTTAGAAAATATTTCACTGACTGCTTCCAAATATTCCTGAGTCAAAGCAGGTATAGCTTGATAACCAATTTCTGGATGTAACTGAAGCAAAGCAATCCAATTTATTGCAAGCATGAATTCATCGCTCAGCGCAAAAAATAAATGTTACTTACATCTGCTATTTCCGGTCTTTGTAGCGTGAAATAAACTTGTGGAATGACTCCCCAACCAAACACTTCTATCGGTATATGCGGCAAATGTCCTATCTCTAACAAAAATACCCTGTGAAAATATCCTACTACCCCGGGCCTCATTACAATCTTCAGTTCAGCTTCTTCTTCAGGTTCCAATATTTTGTCTGGTGGTATCAAATCTAGTATTGTTCCTTCAAGTTCGTTTTCAAATTTCGGTTCATCCAAATAAGTTTTGTATTCGTACGGTAATAATGCAATATTGGACATGAGCAATTGTTCAGAGGCGCTTTCATGGAAGGATCTTATTTTAAAATTGAGTTTTTGTGTGTTAAGTTTATACATTAAATCTGAGCTTTGACCGGTCACTATTATAGATTCTGCTGGTCCTCCTAAAACCTCACATTCAAGTATAGCTCTTACATTAATGTTTGTCTTAGGCTGAAATATTACGTGAATATACTGAATTTCACTAGGTTTCAGTAGCCCTCTATGAGGAATTAACTGTAAAACATCATTTATACTAATTCTGTAATTTTTCGAAATTTTAGGGAATTTACCAATCCATGCAAATTCAGATTCACATCCTGGCTCTATCATTGGCGCTATTTTTTTAATTATTCTTGCTTTCATGAATTCTACATCCAACTCTGAATCATCGAATGAAATCGACTCGATTCCAGGTTCCTGAATAGCGTTCACAAGATCTTTTGGAATACCTTCGTGTTCAGTCATTTTGTCTACCTGCGACCCCAATGGTGTACGACATGCTAAAATCTCATGTAGGTCAGTCACTGAAAAAAAAATAAGTAAGATACTGGAGATCAATTTTCTTCTGGAATACCTACATTAGAAATAAAGCAGAATTATTTACAGCTAGGTTCCGTTTCTTCAGTTGGTGTTTTGATGTCGCTGATAACTTTACTCAACTTGACTTTAGGAATTTCGGGCTGAAAACGAGAAAACAAATTAATTTACGGAATTCATGACAGTGTTATTATTTGTCAACCGAGCATTACTCGGAAACTAATATTTTTTCCAACCAAATTAGCCAATGTAAAAAAGTTAAACAAAATACTAATGGGAATTACCATAGCAGTAGTCGTAATTATACACTTTTTCCATTGAAACCTGTAGCAAACTAAAAGAGGTGTAATATTTTGGATCTTAATCGTTTTGCTTTCTATGCTTCCATTTAAAATACTTTGAAAATCTACTCGTGGTGATAAAACAAACATGTTCGGGAAGTTTATTTTTCCAATCAGTTTTATTGCGTCCTGAAAAGTAAATATAAATCAGACGAATTCTCGAATTCAGCTTGCTTGAGAAATACACTGTATAACTGTATATTAACCTTATTTTTATGACCTTTAAATTTTATTCTCATCAAATCACAGTAAACTTTTGATTTTAGAGACAAGTGTTTTGTAGTATCGAACAAAATTTGCAATTTCATAACATCTTGATCTTCCAGGCGTTCTTCAATGGCGTGAGTAAGATTAAAGGCAATTTTAATTTTATTAATGTCTTGGAAGAAATGCAGTGGCCCTTTTCTCAACGGTTCGACTGGTTTCAACGTTAAGTAATCGATAAACGTTTTTGACTGATGACCCATCTCGTTTACTATGTTCGGTATGTTTAGGTCGCACTCGTTGTAGCAAATACAGCAACATAGTTGCTCTTCTTCTGGTAGTATTTTGTAGGTGCTCTGTTTCTGTATTATAGCAAAAGGTGGTTTCACACTCAAATCGATGTCCAAGGGCAGCTTAGAAACATTTTTTATAGTAATAATATCTGAAAAATAAACGACATTTAAATAATCCGAAACCACATCAAACCTTTTACAATTCGCAATAACAAATTAATCACATTAAATCAATTCACTTTACCTGTCAATTTGTAGTATTCACTGTAAGGACCGTAATCGTATTGCAAGTCAATTACTGAGGACGACACCTCTATTTTTGGATCAACGAATTCAGCCACTATTTGACACTCTAACAGCAATTCTTTCTTGTTAATTCCTTCAACGCTGCCAACTAAATACCACATCTCCTTAATTGTTGTCACTTTGTAAGAAAGACCCGTTATCGTCAATTCCAACTTTTCTCCTGCAGCCATTTTGAATACTTTGGGGTCCAAATTGAAAAAACCCCTGAATAAGTAACGCACATATTTGAAACGGACTTAAATAGAGTAGAGCATGGCAATATTTTAGTTTCCAACATGCTTACGAAGTGTGCTGTTTAGTCTTTGGTGCTTTGTAATGTTCGCTCCATTCCAACGCATGCAATCTGGTTCCACAGTTTTCCATGGTCACTTTGCAATTTAGAGGTATTTTGGTAAAATGTCGACCTAGGAAAATTCTGTCTCGTAGTTCACCGACTAATATACTGGTCCCAACACCGGTTGCAGATAGCGGAACCAACTTAATAACAAAATTTCACAATGAAATCGTTATAAAATATGGAAAGCCAACATAGAATCAGTTTATGATATGTGAACTTACAATATCCTTCACTTTTTCCAGCTGAATAACAGCTTTATTGGTGTACGTGTCTGCATCAAGCAAATAAAGAGTCAGAAGTAAATCAGTTTCTGATTCTGGTTCTATACAGCCTTCCATTGGCTGGATTTGCCACCTTCCATCTTTATTTAGCTGGAAATGGCATGAAGTACTTCGATGATAATAATACATTTACTACCCTACCGATTACCAAAAGCGATGAATTTTGTGAGAATCTAAATAATGTTCTTACCAAAGCGGCTTTAAAGTTGACGACAACTGGTGAATCGTTGCATAGGGTAAGAACCTTCTGTGACCTGCTCAACAACTTCACCTGACCCCAGTGGAGTGCCATCGGAGTGCACGTGACAATAGGTCGAACACCACATCCCGTTATATGGCATATCTCTATAGGCTTGGATAGTCCGAATAAATGTAACCTGTTCTTACAAATACCAAAAACATCAAATTATTTAATCCTACTGTACCAACACTAACAGAGAGTGTTGACTATTGGGTTCCGTAAATCAAAAGGAAAAAAGGAACCCTTTAGGATCATTTCGTTATCCGTCCGTCTGTCTGTCAAAACCCTTTTTCTCAAGAACGCGTGGAGGTATCAAGTTGAAATTAATATCAAATATGTAGGCCTACGGTCCAATAGAGCTCTAAAAAATCAAGCTTCTAAGTCAACGCAAAAAGATACGACCATATATGCGACATATTTTGATACTGGCAAATAAATCAAAACCTATAGGGTACTTCCCGTTGACTTAGAATCATGAAATTTGGCAAGAAGCAAGGTGTCACAGTAAAAGTAAAGGAAAAAGACCGAAAATAGTTAATTTGTTGTAATATTATATGAAAAATATGTTTTTATGATAAAAAATTTACCCTTGCAGTTGGATAATTGACCGTGACGTATGTACATCGATGTATAGGCGATCATTTTTTCGACTACAGATAAGTTTGTCTTTTAATCTGACTTATATTTTCGTAAGAGAAATGTTTGGTACTTTACAAGCTTGTACTACGAAAGCCTCTGTGCACGAGTCAGACTCGCAATTGTCCAGTTTTTTGAATTTTTCTTACCGTATTGCAAATTCTTGAACACCTAAAACACTTGTTTTTATGGTAACCGGTAAGCTTACAACGCTGTTTGGTTCAATAAGTCCTTCTTTAACACTGACATCAACTTCCAACGATGACTCCTACATAAAATACAAATTCAACGTTAAAATTTACCAAATAAGGAAAATATTTCATTACAAGAATAAAATTCCATTGAATACCTCTGGTTCTTCTAGAGTGAAGTATCCCCAAAAGTCATTAGAAGCTATTTGAATTTCATTCTTATATGGAAAATCAATAAAGCACGCCCGTAATTTAATTTCAGGCGCCGGGTTAATTTCAGGGACCATAGCGTTATACATAACTGGCAAAACTACCGGTGGACTGTCTGACTTTTCCAATTCTAGTTCTAAAGATGTCTGATTCGCTCTTACTAAATTTGCAGTTAATGTCACCTGAAAACATATGAACATCATTAGGAAGTACTTACTTATTGACCCTTTTATGATGTTGTTATCTTTCACTGAAGTGAAAGAGCTTAGATACCTTTAACGATATCCTAGATTCAGGACCTATGTCAACTTTACATGGTTCGATGTTGAACTCCCTGGGCCATTGGGGCACTTGTGGCTTAGGCTTGTCAGTGACCGCATAGTCAGTCAATGTGATACTGCTGATTTCTGGTCCGTCTGAAGAAATCTTTACGGAACCACTTACGTCCACAACTGATTCATTTATCACTTCAAGTTCCAGAGTTTTAGGAACGCCTGCAAATAGGTAAGTAATATAGATTGTAAATTGGGTACCTATACTTTGTCTGATTGTTGTCTGTTACTTTCGTAGTTTTAGCTACTTACCAACGCTGACCATTCCAAAATCCAAGCATGGGATGCTGAACATCAAAGAAGGATAAATCACTTCTCCTCTGTAAAACAAAAGTAAACTCTTCGTTTTATCTGGATAACTTTAATATTTAAAGTTATGGTATATAATTGCGACTTACTTCAAATAAAGCTTCAAAATAACTTTAGTATCACGAATAGCGAAATTGATTTCTTCAAAGTACGGTCCCTGATTTGAGTTGCAGAAAGAAATAACAAATATTTCCTTTTCCCCGGGGCGCAAACAATGCATTTCTGGAGAGCACGTGATTCTACTCCCGAAAAGTGTCTGAACCTCTTTGTACACAATTACGCCATATATGTGCCCTATAAATAATTATAACATTCATGCCAAAACACTAATGAACATTTAAATTTAGATGTTGCGTAACTTGCGTAAGTATTCCAACTCTTACCTCTATTGATCGCGACGATTTCATAATTATACATCTTATTAATGTAAACACAGTCCATGTCGAGAGTTTCCAAGTTTAAATGTATTTCTGGCGGTAGAGAAGTGCCGACCAGTTGCAAAGGAACGCGCTCGTAAACGCCATCGATGTCCAAATACGCAATCGCGCTAAACTCTCCTATTTCTTTTGGATGAAACGTTATAGTTATTTCTGTCGCTTTATTGGGCCACAGTTTTCCTTTCTGAAATCATTTACTTTTTTAATTATGCTGCGCGAATCATCTTGGGAGAGAATCGATAGTTAAGTAAGGATACTTACGATGGGTGTAATAGAGAAATGCATATATTGAAATTGTAGCGACTCGTCCGCAACTAGTGACTGAATTTCGTCGAAGAATATCCTCGTATATACCCTTTCGTGTTCATCACTGCTCAGTACGTCGTACTGCACCAATTTCATATTTTTTTCTGCTTCACTATCTTTCAAGTTGTAGAACATTGTAGCTAGTTTTACTTTCTCTTCAAAATCTAGGCAGAAAACAGGGGAAAGTTAAGTAATCTCATGAAAACCCCATTAAAAAGTTAATTGAATAATTCTGAAAGGATACCATAGTAAACGCAATCGTTCTTCATACACATGTAAGTGAGCAAATGGTTAGATTTATTGATGATTTTGAATGTTAGCTGGCGCACCATAGTGTTATATGTGTCAAGGAATCTGACCGTTTGCTTTTCAAGCTCTATGCTGACGAGGTGTGTTGATCCTCGAATTTTGATATGGAAATTTTCCCCTGTGACATAAAGCAGTAAATTCTATGTAAGTAGGTATTTATCAGAAAATGTTTAGGTAGGTATCAACTTTATAATGAAAAACTTGCTTCATAATTTACCTGTTTCAAATACGGCATGTAAAACTCCACACGCTTCTCCTAAAAGCATAGTTTTAAATGCTACTCTAACATCTATCTTTTGATTCGGGTTTAGATAAGCAGACTTTGGCTGGACAGAAAATGGGCTGAAAAATAACCAAATCCATCAAATTATTGTATCCACATTTTAGTGACAGTTAATTATATGATGGATTCTTTCACTTTATTTACCATCTTGTATTAAATGTGAAGCCAGACGGGATTATTCCCACGTTGTGGACAGACATCAAAATGAAGTTTTCAATTTTCAAGGGAACCTTAGGGATGGTGAGTTCGTTCGGGAAATCGAAAACCGGACGAGGACCCATTGCTATAACGAAAAACAAGGAAAAAAATTAAGTTATCTATAGTCCCAAAAAGTAACATACATGAAGGTAATACTTATTTGATAAGTAGTTACTCTAGTTAACTAAACGTAAAGAAGGTAGATATTATGAGGTACCTGCTTAGAGCCTTACCTATCAATGGTAGCACATATTGATCCGTATCGGTGTAAAACGTGACCCGGTGAGTGTAATCCTCGTATTGAATAGGCGTGAATGTAATGGCAAACGTCACACTGATCCCTGGAGCCAACCGGGACAAAAGCTGTCCTCCACAGGGTTTGATGAAGAAATATGAAGATTCCTTAAACACCATGTTCAAGAATGTCGGAGCCTGAAACCATTAACAGGGAGTAATAATAAGTAGATCACGAAGCATCTACAATCTAGATAACTGGAATTACGTAAAATGTTCTCACCTTGCTGATATTCTTCACAGAGAACTTAGCAATGATTTTATCATTGGGCTTAAAGTTTTGGTATATAACTATCCTAGGGGTAAAAGAAAGCACTATTTTCTTAGGTTTGTTGCCATTGCTGACAATGTTATCCACGTCAATGTTATTAAGATTCTGTAACCTTTGCTGTGTAGTCATGTTCATTTCTTTCGAATATTCTGAGGGTATGATCTGGAAGCAAATATAAATGTATCTAGGCAGACGTAAGAGTAAGTCCCTAAATATCTGGCATAATGTGAAATTGAAATTGAAGTACCTATATTGACTTAGTCACTAGTATCAAACGAAAACGAAATATTCTTGAAACACACATCTAAGATAGTAAATATATGATATTTAGATTAAGATTAATTCTAGGTTCCTTACGTGAACCAAGGGCGGTCCCTTATGACATTCACATAGGACCATTTTTATAGATGGGTGCAAGTACCCAGTATCCAACGATTCTACGAAAATTAAATTAAATATCTGATTTACCGCTTCTGACGGATCCACCAGTTTCTTCCTTGCAAGCAAATGATAGAGCTCTGCTGTAAAATAGCCATTCTGCTTGAATTTGTACAATATTTCCATAATCCCATCCAATGTTCATTCAAATTCAAATGACATTTGCTTACCTTGGGTAAAATTTTGTTTACTTATGTACAAATGGTTGCTACGATATTGACATGCAATGTTAAAGTTTAAGAAAAAAACTAATATAAATGCCAAGGAGTATATGTATTCTAGGAAGGTTTAAAAGAACCTGGCTGAATAATGAGATCAATCACAAAACATTTACTTAGCGATTTGTGTTACAGTGAAGCGATCATAGACACGCGCCAGTAGATAATACCTATTAAAATAAGTTTTGCAAGGTATTTGACTATTTCAAGAGGGCGCACTGAGATGAGTGCGGAAATAGCATCGTATCGTAATTTTAGTAAAATCGGGGCAACGCGGCCGCGGACCGAAATAGAGGCGACGGCGCACGCGTCTTCCCGCTGTCAATATCGTCCGGATAGGGCGCCTGATTAGCGGCTCCGGTCTAACCAGACCAACAAAATCCCTACGAGGTCTACTTGGTTTCGAAGACCCTCGCGAGTGAAATGCTGGAACCAGAAATGTGTTGCATAATTTCTTGATTTGTCCGATATGTCGCTCGCCACGTTTTCTAGTGCTGTTCTAAGAAAAGTGTTATTTGTTTAATCTTAATAGCAGGATTTCTCTGATCATTACCAGGTAAGCGGTTTTTTTAAATCACCAAGCTAGATTTAAATATTTGTCTGATAATTTTCTAGATAAATCTCTTGCTGAATGAAACTATTTAAGAAGTTAGTCACATTCGCTTTTTCTATTTACTAGTAAAATGTTAAGTATATAAGCACCTAAGTATTATACTTCATCATTGTTTAGTAAGTATCTACGTAAGATGGTTTAGTTTCGATATTTTGGGCATATCCCAAAATATCAGCAGAATATGGGTCGACGATGCGGCAACGCCCGTTCTGTCCCGCTTACAGCAGCGGCCTGCACATGTAATAAGTATTCAGAGTAGAATATCATACATTCCAACCTTTTACAGCAAGAAGAATTTTGTTAAGTCATTTAGGGTGAATGTCAAAGATGTTTCTGATGTGTGACTGTTTGATGGTATAATTTTCAATAAGGTTTTTGCACCCATAAAACAGAGCTATCGATGACGCACGATACTGTGAAGACACAGCCGGAGGTATTTTGAACTAATGTGTTATACTTATGTGCCCGTATAGAATTCGTAAGACAAGAAAGCTTTAATATAAAAACAATAGCCCGGGTTGTAACCTACCTTATCTTCTAAGGAAGAAGTAAGGCACCTACCCTAAGCTAGGTTGCTTAAAAGATAATTTCGTTACATCAAAACGCTTTTGCTAAAAGATGCTGAAAGGACGCGGCCGTGACACCCGAGGGGTGACGTCCCTTACACCAGGACATCCCAGCATGCGATCGCCTGGGCTGGTATCCCCTTCTGCAGGACACCCCAGCATGCGTTCGACTGGGCGGGTGTCCCCTACACCAGGACACCCCACCATGCGGTCATCTGGTCTAGCGTCGCCTACTCCAGGTCAAACTGCTATGCGTTCGTCTGGGATGGCCACCCGCACTGGACAGCAACAGAGAGCGCTGCCAGCTAAACCAGAGCCAGATTATGAAGTGGTGGATTTCCCTTCGGATCAGTACGTCAACGCAAAACTGCAACCTCCTCCGCCACCACCGCCTCGGCCTCCAACAGGTGAATTGAACTGATCGAACCCCCATTCCATAAACTTTTTGTAGATAGGTAACTAAATCTGCGTTAACTTGCCTCTCTAATCAAAGGATCAGAACCCATCTTTTTAAATACTAGATAATATTTTGCATGTATTGCAAACTGATTTTCAACTATAAAAAAAACTTATTTTTGTAACCTCTTTGTTTTCAAGACAATCAGTAGTTAATCCTCGTAACTGAATTTTTATTCAATTCAATTCAATATTTTTTATTTCAGACATTAGGTAATTATTACACGATATCAAAACACAAATAAAAGTTTATTATTGTCCATATATATAAAGAAGACTACAAAACAAAATAAAAAAACTACATTCCTTCTATGTAGGAGGTACATGGAGCGATTTACTTTATGGTACAAATATAAATGGTGACCTTCATTTGTCTTTTTTTTATTTAATAAAATTTTCGTAATTATTTAAACTGACTTCAATATGTCGATCACGACGAGCACTAAGAAAAAATGATTTATTACAATATGAATGTTTCGACCAGTTCCCGAATTTTTCAAGATCTTTACAGAAAAACACCATAACGAGATTATTTCCTGGATCCTTTTGAGAAAACCAGGCACCTTCTAATAACCCACGATGCGCGGTGTACCTTACAGTGTAGCTCATTTGCAATTGTGTTTTCAGGTCATCCGGCCCTGGCAGGTGCATCGTGCGGTCTGTGCGGCGGAGGCGGCGCCCGCGTGCGATGTGCCGAGTGCGGCCGACGTGCGCTTTGCGCGTCCTGCGATGACATGTACCATCGTCATCCGAAACGCAGACATCATCAGCGGCAGGTAGTTTACCAGATCAGCCTGATGATTCCAATCTATGCGCCAACTACTTATACTTAGTATACTATACTTATACTTAGTATAAGTAGGGGAAGGGTGTGCAAGATGGGGTGGGTACCTAAGGTTTGAAGTATAATAAAATTGACACTGAATTGAAATTGGCATTTATGATATATTTTATTTTTATTATCAGCAGTCTTTCACAATTTAAACATTTAAAGAACTTAAATATTAAGTATATAATAAAATAATCAAAAAATCACCCCATCTTGAGGGCAAGATGGCTTGATATCAATCGTCCATACTAGTGAGCCTATTTGCCGCATGGAGAACACGTAGCCCATCCTTCATAGGAATCTCAATATCCACCGTTACATTATAAAGAAGGGATGTTTTTAATGTCACTACGGCTGTTCTCCGGATTATGATTTTTTGATTTTTTCGGACGGGTTTTCTGATTTTTTTCTCAGTTTTCTTTAACTGCCTCATATTTGTTTTCTTTTCTTTGTATCTTCTTTCTCAAGTTTCTCTTTCTAAGAATGGGGCTGGGGCTGAAAATAAACGAGGTGTCATTGGAATCATCTTGATCACAAAAGTGACAAAATGCACAAAATGACAAAAAAATATACAGCGCCGGCGGCTATACGCCGTCATATTAAGTATTAAGATTAAAAAAACCAAAGCCTGATGGATAAATATAAATGCGGTGTCACTGGATTCGTCTTAGCCTAGAGTACATACTACACATATATAATATACGAAATGTCATTTGCTATTAAATTTTATAAAGAAATATTAAGATTATAGAACCACGCTTAAGAAACTGGAGTCGGTTTTTGTTTTAAAACTGATTACTTGTTGATTACTTTTAGTCAGTCTTCATCATTCTCAAAACAGAATAAAATCCATTGATGACCATGACATCAAACAACCAGGTACCGGTACCCCATCTTGCCCCTTCACGTCCTGTTGGATTTGGAAAAGTACCTCAAAAAAGGTGTTATGCACAGTAAATAGAGTTTATCTATCTATCTCGAAAAAATATGCACGATACAGAGTAGGTATTTACCTGTTAGTGCAATCATAGACGCAATAGGAGAGGGAGACCTATGAACTAAAACTGAACCACCATCCAAAACTAAACAACCAACTAACTTACTTTACCCATATAGAATATGTTAAGAAAATCGCCAAAAACAGTTTTGTTGGTAGGAAAAAATGCGTGTTTTTTCACTTAACACTGCGCCAACTGTTTGCATACATTTTTTAGTTTGGCAGAACAACGACACGACAATGTGATCGGTTAATTAGTTTGGCGGTATACCCGGGTACCTCGTCTTGGACACTACTCCATCTTACACCTCCTTCCAACTTATACTTATCCTACTACTATTATAAACGCGAAAGTTTGTGAGGATGGATGTTTGCTACTCTTTCATTCAAAAACTATTGAACGGATTTTAATGAAACTTTACAGTAATATAGCTTATATACATCAGAATAACACATAGGCTACTTTTTATCCGGGTACCATGCGGGCGAAGCCGTGGGCAGAAGCTAGTTAAGCATAATTATGTTGTGAAGTATATCTAATTTTCTGATTTTCAAAAATACTTCTTCATACCAGATCCGCTTTAAACAGAGCGAAAAATCAGGGTGTGACACTCAGTCGGACAGACAAACAGACAGAAGGACATATATACTATCGAAACTATAACGGTACCTATAGACATTTGGCTTCGAAACTCTAATAAAAATAGAAATACTGATCAGAATAGGTAATTTATAACATTCTTTGATTAGTCACGCATTGCAACACGTTGCATCTATAATTCACAATGCATTTTCTCATGGTAGATGTACCTCTATAATCGACTAAGTTTTGGCTCTATGCCAATATGTGTAATATGTGAATGCCTACTGACGTTTGTTACCCAATTTACGAAATAGCAGAGTTTAGTAGGTATCGTAAGAGAAAGCTACAGAGCTTACTCTTACCATACCTACTAATGGATGTTCTAACTCACATAATAACATTGGAATATTTTATGTGCCACTAGATGGCACCAATTTTAAGAGTATTCCTCATACTTTATTATACACACAAATTAATACTTACAATCGGCAGAGTAATGATATTTCCCCTTTTTTCCAGGCATTGTCACTTTCACAGCTTGGTGAAGACAGGCCCCCACTGCCACCAAAAGGAACTCCTCCAGTTCCACCACCAAGGAGACATAAGGTATGATCATACCCGAAGATATCGTTTAGGATCATCTCATAATGGTCTCGTTTATTTTAAAATGAAAACTACGAGTATACTTATGGAACGTTAAATTTAAATGATTAAGTCACTTTAAAATAAACAAATTAAAAAAAAACAGTACATCAATGACAAGATCATTCGTTGGAACGAATAACTATTTCGACACCACACTCCTCGAATGAGATAGGAGTATCTCATTCGAGGAGTGTGGCGCATATGGAGATATGCGCTTAGCTGAATAGAAAGTATGCAATAAATTTGGACTCAGGTTCACTCGATTCATGACGGATTTGATCGACGCATTCCCGATTAGATGCAAAGGTGCGAGCTTATTAGTCTCGCTGAATCTGAATTTTCGGGACACATTTATATATCAAATTGGTCTTGTTTAGATGAGTGCCAGTCCGATGCCGCCAATGACGCCAATGCTAGACCAGCGCCGCACAATTTTAGGCCACTCCCACGGTACGATGCCCATGCGGGCCTCAGCTTCGCCTACTCAAGTCCACCAACCTCTCCTCGTGCAAACAAAGATCGTGAACAACCCAAGTCAGATGGGAAGTGTACCCCCGAGTCAGGTGGGAAGCATGCCGTTCCTACCAACGACGGTTCCGCACCAACAGCCAATGCATATTCAACAAAACTCCAACACGCTAGGTCATCTCAACGCGGGGTGGAACAGGCCTCGTGGGTCGCTGCAGGGATTCACTGTGCCGCAACTGGTTAGTATTTTACAGACTAATTTTAATATTAGGTAATTACCTACGTGGTTCCGGGATGATGCCATGCCAAAGTAGAGTGGGCAATCCAGTTCGAGCGACAAAATGTAACCGATGTCAAAATTTTAACGCTTTAACGAAGCTTATCTAGAAAATCTAGACTTGCGAGGTTATCCACATCCTTTGCATTATATTTGCGTTTCAGCAGGAACCATGGGAAAGCCCTGAGAGCATTCCTCAAGCAGGGATTTTGCAACCACAATGGGGTCGTCCGATGCGACGAGGCGCCTCGACACTCGAACTCGGCGGTGGCAACGTCGCTTGCGCCGGCTGCGCTCACTGCGCACCTCCTACTTGGCGCTATGGCAGTTGTGCAGCTCTCGACCAGCCTTGGGGCCAAGGCGTGGGTCAGGGCGGTTGGCCGGTGCAGCCATGCTGTCCGCCCCAGCATCCTCCGCACGGCCACTTCCATATGCACCAGCATACACCGCAAACGCCGCAACCTTATCGCAGAGGTAACAACTCTAACTAGTGATACAGGGTATCAGAACATACTTATATATTTTATCCCAGAATGGAGAGATGTTCACATTAATATTATATTTTTTTCTTGGAAAAAGATTCAGATTTGTTTATTTGCAAAACATGGATTACTACAGTGTGTGGTAAAAAATTTAGTGATAAAAATAATGAGTTAAAATAGTCCATGGACAGTATACAAGCATGCAAAATTAATAAATGTCAAGTTATTTTAGAATTCATATTTAAAATAAAATTAAATGTAGAGTGAGTAAGCATATAATATTACAATTACAGTGGTTATCAATTTATAAAAAACACAGTTCTGGTCATTAGAATTTGGCAATAAGATATTTATTCTTATTGCCAAATTCTAATAAGTATCTAATATCTCGTAGCTTTACACCTCTTACTTCTCTGCTGAACCGGCGTACAAAATGTTAGGCCTGATGTTATGGCATTTTAAAAATAAGTTTTCTATAGAAATCCGATTAATCTGTTGACCCAAAGGTCATCATTATGATCAGCGACAGTTTTGCCTCATAACGTGTGTTGTTTCAGCGGACGGTCGCGCCATGTCTCGCGCCGCCTCAAGGCCCGGCTCCCGAGCGGCGTCGCCCTCTTTGAGCGTGCGCTCCCGCGCCTCGCGACGCACCAAACACCGCACTCCATCGCCGCCGCTCCCGTCCAGCGACGCCGACTCCGAAAGCGAGAGTGACACTGAACCAGCCCCAAAACCGCGGAATGAACATCCGAACGCACGTCCGGAACGTCCCAGCTCCCGATCCGGACGACCGATCTCCCGGTGTGAGCCATTCGAAGATGGAAGCTTGGGTCCCGTCCCCTCACCCCCCGCCGCTCCCTGGCAATGCGAGCACTGCACTTACGTCAACGAGCCAGGCGTTCGCGTCTGCGTGATTTGCTGCCGGACGCCCACAACCGCTCCTAAGGTCATTGAAGAAGCCAGTAACTTCGAGAGGCTAAAGATTGCGAGTCGGCCGGCGTCGCCATCTCCGGAGAGAGTTGGACCTCAGCGAGTTGAGCAAGGTTAGTACCTTCTGGGAGGCATATAACTCCGATCCCAGAATTACTACTAGCATAATCGTATACCACCACAATCTTTTGCCTGTAGAAGTCCACTGCTGGACATAAGCCTACTCCAAAGAGAATTGCAAATAGTTTTGAGCCACTGCTATTCATCGACTTCCCACAATTCATTGAAGATTTCTTCGTGCCTTCCTACACCGCGTCGTCTGCTATTAAATCGCAATTTAAGAACCTTTATTCCTTTATTAAAGATATTCGCACACCGATCATCATTGATAATGTTTTGGTGGATACTTAAGCCTGCTAAAATTTATCACAATGTTGCTGTGCCTTTATCGTTTCGATAAAACCTTTAATAGGTTGACAGGTCAGCAAAGTACAATTTTTAGTCATAAGTAAATTTAAATTTCAGAAAGAGCAAGTTCCAAGTCCAAGAAAGAGCGCACGTCAACCGGTTGTGGTCCAACTCCACCACGCGAAGAACATGTCACTAAGAGATCAACACAACGGCTGATCACACCAACACTAGAGCAAAATGGCAGTAAAAATGATCGACAAACACGATATGATATGGCTGGGGGGACGTCACCTCCAAGAGAAACTCGCATTCATAACTCCATGGCAGTAGGAACGTCGCCTCCTCGAGAAACTCACTCCATTCCTACTTCTAAGAACTCTTCTATGGATCGACGGGAACCGATCATTAAAGTTGAGCGCCACAGCATCTCAGTCGGCCCGTCCCCACCTAGAGAGAGCTTGAAACAAGAGTCAAATGTTACCGGTCAAAAAAAGTTCGTTGGGACGTCGCCTCCGCGCGACGTCCGACCCGAAACACGTTCTTCGACCGTTGGAAAAACTAACGTGTCTAATACTGGAACCTCGCCGCCACCACAAAGCATATCCACGCAGGTAAACGCACACTTGCTTCATACTTCCCACAGCTGGGAATCGGGTCTGTCAATTCGCGCTTCCAATAAGGATCAAATTAGATTAAGGAGCTTTGCTCGGGATCATAAGCAGTAGTAGAGCTCCTGTGTGAAATATTTTTTCCGGGGAAGTAGACCATGACGGTCATCTTGTTGTGTTCCAGACACATGAGACTTTCAAATTGTATCTCTATGGCAGACAGAGCATCAGAAATAGGTTCCTCTAGTGTCGTAGAGACAACAGTCGACAGTCACCGCTTACGATCTTGTGAGCCATTCAAAGAACATTAATAAAACTGGGAGTGCATCCAAGTCACAACCTAAAATATCTCTGCCAGCAGGCAACACCATTTTGAGCTTGGTTGGATATGGCCGACTAGTACCTATACGGCGTGGTTACCACGAACCAGTAGATTTATTTCTTTTATGTAACCTAGTCACATATTTTTTACGTCCCCAATTTTGATGAAATCTTGTTCATCAAAATCGTTCGAGCTATTCTTGAGATTTTTGTACAGGGAAACAGACAGTGTGGATATTTATCAACGAATAACGTGATTTATGTAACAGACTTACGAAGATCCGAGTTCATACGAGCGGGCCGGGTCCGAGGCGCGCTCTCGTCCTCGGCGCAGACTCCGGGACGAGAGGCGGGAGCGCTCCCACAGCCGGCACTCGCTGTCCAGCGACGCCAGGGTAACTGATTAAGTCATAGAATCTCTTCTCTTTTGCGTTTGCTAGATAATCAAACAGCACATGGCGATACAGCATTGGAATCATTCCGGATATCAGCAGCAGGAGACCTTGCTGGTAGGGATTTATGGAATAGTTTCGTGCTGCAAAACAGAATCACTCAAAATCAGTCTTAGGTACTAAAAAACTGGGGTATTTTAACTGGGGCAAAGGCAATTAAATTTCAGTACCATACCAGATAATTTTCTGTTTAACTCTTTTAAATTACTTACTCTTCTGCAAAGTATTTTATATTTGTAATACGTTTATGGGCTTCAATAAATTGACCACCCTCTTTGTTAGCTCCTCTGTGGTGACTACCTCAGTGGTGCGGTGGGCAAAAGGTCCACCTGAGCCGCTGATTTCCGCCGCGGAACAAATGTTTGTATAATCTGCAAATATATTTGTTTCGGATCTGGGTATTTTCTATGTATAATATGTAAGTATTTACAAAAATAATGTATATTAGCAGTATATCAGTCTTGTAGTTCCCATAACATAAGCTCTGCTTAGTTTGGGCACAGATATTATAAGTTTGGGGCTAGATAATGTGTGAAAATGACAATTATTTATTTAGTTATCCTCATGTTTGAATGGTCTTACCTCGTATAATGTTCCAGGAGAGTGATAGGAGTGTCCGCACGTCGCGGTCGGGCGCGTGGGAATGGCGCGAGCGCGACAGCAGCCCGAGTGCGAGTACGGGTGGGGGCGGGGGCAGGGGCGGGGGTGGAGTGGAGTGGGGGGAGTGGGGCGGCAAGCTGGCGCGCCGCGCCTCGCATCTCGACCTGCGCCGCCGGGGCCGGGAGGGCGCTCCCGCGCGCCGCACAAGCCTCTACGGCTCAGAGGTAACTCGGCTAATGACAGCAGCCCCGACAAGTCGTAATGTGCTACATTTTGATAAATGTTCAAAGATAAACTGTCTGTTCTGAACACCTGGGTGTATAAAACGGTTTATGAGCCAAGTATGAAGAATAAAATACTTGAGAACGTTCGCTATTAAATATAAAATATCAAAATGTTTGCCATAAAAATGAGACTGTGGCACCTTTTACGGAGTTCCCGATGTAGCTTGGGATGTCTGGTGTAATTTGCAGGCGGCATCCCCCGAGCCTTCGAGCGGCGGGCGCGCCATTTCCATGGAGGTGCTGTCCGGGGCGGGACGTAACGCCGAGCGAGGCCTTGAGCTCGCGCGTCTTCTCGCTGAAGCCGAGCGCCTCGGATACTCTGCTGCTGAGGTACTTGGCCTTTTATATGAGCTCTTTAAAATCCTAGCATAGCAAAGGCTTCAAAGTTACTCACTTAGGATATCACTACAACTAAGTGGAAGAAGAGATCTCTACGCTATTCCCTACAAGTGAAGGAAACTTTTCGCGACAAATGAATGTCAAAAGTGACAGGAAATATTAAAGTGGCAGGGAATGTCGAAAGCGACAGGATATTATTACGTCAAATGAGGTAAGTAATGTCAAAAGTGTATAGGTATGTGAACGGTGCTGGTTGTTTCAGGTGCAGGTAGGGCTGGCACAGTCCCCGGGCGCGCCGCTCGCGTGGCTGCGGTCGCGCTGGCTGGGGCTGGCGGGCGCGGTGCAGGGTGCGGTGGCGCGGCTGGCGCCCGGCGCATCTCTCACGGAGGCGGAGGCGCGCGCCGCCCTTGCACGACATCGTGGCGCAGTCTGGCCTGCTGTCACAGAGTGCGTCGACATGCTATCACGACAGGTGACTGCAAACATTTATAATCCAGTAATTTTGAGGTAACCCAATTACGTGTACGACGGAAATTCCAGCACCGATATTTAATCGTCTAGATATACACACAATAAATGTCTATTAGGTCACCAACCGTTGTAACATCTGTTCTGAGGTCTGTACGTGTTGTTCGCAGACGGGTGGGAAGCGCGTGGGCGCGGAGCGGCGCGTGCGCGGGCGCGTGTGGGGCTCGCCCGCAGGCGCCGACGACGACGCGGCTCCCCGCGCGCGCGGTAATCGACACACCACCCGCCTGCCTTAGCTTACCGGCCCCGGCCCGGCATCATCGTCCCCGCATAACATGCACGTTTACGTTTCAGCTGAAGATAGCTCAGATGAGTACCCGTTCGACGAGTGGTACCCGCCGGTAGATGCGAGCGACGGCTACGAGGTCGATCGAGAGATCGATCTGTGGAGCGTGCCTCCACCTGCGCCCGCGCCTCTCTCGCCGCTGGCTCACGACTCCTCGGAGGTCGCGCTCAAGCTACGCTCGCTTCTCCTCCAGGCTGGAATTCCATCCATCGATGAAAACCTGAAAGGCTTGCTCTCGAACGGCGCGCCGACGAAACTAACTAGGTACCTGGACGCGCCTTACACCAAACCCTCGTTAGACTTCATCCAGTCCGAAAACGATTTCATAGATGCGTATAACGCTTTGACGAGAGCCAGTCCGCTGCCTAATATCAGCAAACCTAATAAGGATTCCGAAAATGAGACGATCAGTACTGAATCTAAAGCGAACGAACACATCAATAAGGACGATGAAACGCAACAGCCAAACGGCAAGGACACGAATAAAATCATCAACACGCCATCACATCACCACCACGAACATACTTATCACACATCGAAACAAAATATCCAGGATACACATCAAATTGAACTTAACCAAGTGATTACTAAAGATACACAATTAGTACAAATAGAAACGGAAGAACAAGCAGCGCAACAAAATCAAATACATTCACCAATTAATGAGATAACTCACGTTACCTCTGAGTCTACACCAATTTCTCAAGCTCATGTAAATCAGAGAAATGAAAAGGATACTATCTCCGGTCCAACAAGTTCTCAAACAACTAGACAGGCAGAAGAAAAGTCAAATAACCTCAATGACATTGTAGATAACACACAGAAGCTCATTCAACAAATGAAGGAAGAAATCAATTCGGACATACATTCCCTTGATGATGGTAATTCACAAACATCTCGAAGCGAACACGATACTAGTTCACATGATGAACAGGAATCAAGTTATAGCGAAACAGATGAAGAAACTAATAATATGAGTATGACGTCAGATGAAAAAGAAGTAAGTAGCAGTAGTAGTGAAGATGATCGCGATAATATTGAAGTCACACGCAATAGTGCAGCTTTTGTAAATAGAACTAGCTCTGAAGATAATGAACAATTCGAAGAAGCATTAGATAATTTAGATAACCAAATCGAAGACGTGAAACATGCTAATATTGAAATTTTGGATTCGATAGCTCGTAGTTTACAAGAAGAGCACACGATATCTATAGAATTAAAGGAGCCCAGCAAACCTAACACAAATATGGTCAATTTTTATAACGGTTCCGAAGAATCAAATGATATAATAGAAAATTACGTTAAAACTAATGATTCCCATAATATATCCATAGAAGTGAATGCGCCAAACGATAAAACATTTAAAAGAGAAGATTCTAACAATAATATTTTTGTAGAAGTAAATTCATTTGAAGAAATTTACGCAGAACTGAATACTAACGTGAGTAAAAAA
Source organism: Perizoma flavofasciatum (assembly GCA_958496245.1). NCBI lineage: Eukaryota > Metazoa > Arthropoda > Insecta > Lepidoptera > Geometridae > Perizoma > Perizoma flavofasciatum. Next base: position 10,646,287 of record OY292421.1, read on the forward strand.
CCTGCATCACAAAAAAGCACACCCAATGCTAACCTTAAGAAAATTGTACCGACTGAAAGTATACTAATGAAACCAAAAATTCGTCTAACCAATTATGCAATAAATGAATCAGTATTCAAAATCGTTAGTCCAACAAGAGTAATAATAATAGAAAACAAGGAACCCAAATACAATGCTGTCATAGAAAATACTGAATTACATTTTGAAAATACAGTTGAAAGTGCAACAGAGGTTATTCATGAGCATTTAGATTCAGATAGTACCAACCAATCCGTAAAAGTTGATACTGAAGAAACTTTAGATATAGAACCTGCTACTAAATTTAATATCACCTCTACAGAAACCGTTAGTAATAACGCATCAGAGATAGTGGAAATAGAATCAAATAGCAACGTCGATGCTACAATACCTGCTAGTTCTAGTCCAGCTGAGCAAAAAACTATACAGAAACTATACATAACCAATGAACAAAATAAAAGTAACATACATAAATCTCAAAATACTAGTGTGAATGGTCACCTTGATCAAAATGGAATTGTTACCACGCGCAATACACCCGATAAGATCATAGAAAATCAAACAAATGATAACAAAAATCCCACAAAGTCAAATATACCCAAACCGGTCAGATTACCACCGAATAATAAGCCCAAAAATGAAAAATCTGCTCCAAAGTTATTAGTTTCCAAAGTGCCGGTGCGTCGAGGCTCACTAAAACAGCATCATGCGCCCGCACCTCCTAAAACTCACTTCGGCAACGTACAGAGCGGTCATGTAAAACAGCTGCAATCCAAAATATTCAACTCGAAAGATTCCAAACCTACTAAACCACAAGTCACTGAGATAGAAGTAAAGCCATCTACGAGTGCGTTACCTAAGAAAAACCCGGCACCACAGCCGCCATGGAAATCAGATCACAAAAAACAATCGCCTCAGAAATCCCCACCTACAGAGAAAAGGAATAATTACTTCCGCGAGACCTGTCGGACTGAAGATGAGTGGACTGAGAGTGACTCTGACGAATCTCAAATCGTCCGGCAGACGTCCGTAGAAGAAGCAAAGCCAGCGGCACCATCGCCTCCGCCACCCATCACCTTGCGCCGTGTATCCGGAAACATCATTGATCTGGCTAGAGTGCGTCTTCCGGAAGGATCACCCGAGGTATGCATATATTTTCTCCTTTTGATAATGACTTCATCATGATCCTAATGAACATACTGTAGAATTCCACTGCTGGACATACTTAGGCCTCTCTTAAAGTTCCCTAGTTCCGTGACAAACATCGACTTCCCGCAACCTTTAAGATTTCATCGGGAGTGGGTCTTGTCTTCAGTGTTGCTATATCTCAAACAGAATGAAATCAATTTGTTTGAAAATTATTTTCTTATGTGATTGTTCTCAATTAATATAGGGGCAATTTTCGGAAAAAATCTCGAGATGACATCAAATCTTTAATAAATCCATTATTGTGTACATTATTTCATCCTGGTGTCCTGTGGGATGTGACGTCATCTCGAGGACGATATTCACCTGATCATTTTTATTCACCTCTAAAAACGGTATGCATGGTAATGACAGAGGCAAGCGCGCATGCTGCTCGCTGAAGGCGCCACAGAAACTTGGGAACAGGCACACTTGGCGGTGGAGCTGGTGTCCCGTGGCGCGGAGCTCCCCGCCGCGCTGCTGGCCGCGCTCGAGTGCACCGACCTGTCGGCCGCCCTCGCCTACCTGCATCAGGACTGCGAGCTCTGCGCGTCCCGACTACCCGAACATGAAGTTAGTGTTTTGAAACGTCCAGCTGTAGCTTACAAAAGCCAGAATCGAAACAACGTCATCGATTGACGCTTTGAAGTAAACTGTTTGGTTTTGGAAGTAAAGGTATGATTACTAAGCCGGCGGCAGCGATCGACTGCAACTGCAAACCTCAAGTAGTCATTTTCTATTTCTATTACTCTTCTAGCCGCTGATCATTTAATTGTTACTAAGTATGACTAATTGCATGCTTGAAGACAATCAACTTTCTATGGAATTGGCAGTTGGTAGCTGCATTATCGCTGCCGTCTGCCGTCTGCTGTCATGTCCGGGTCATCCTTAACCGTTACCATTTCACACACAACAGAGCATGAGTGATTGGTTTACTAAGGTAAACAATGACTCCCTGACTAGGTATTTTCTACCTTTTTAAGTATGCCTGGGCATCAACTTTCCCTTACATTCCTCGGAAGTAAGGTTTCAACCTTTCACTTTTGTATAGAATTCAAAGTTTAAATTAGTATGAATATGTTCAGATGGTGTCGATGTTACGCTGCACGCACCGGTGCTGCGGCGAGTGCGCGCGCATCTACTTCACGGTGCAGATAACGGAGCGGAGTATCGCGGACTGCGTGTGCCCTTTCTGCAAGACGCCGGACCTCGAGAACATGACTGAGGACGCGTGGCTCGAGTACTTCGCGCATTTGGATATTCAGCTGAAGACATTGCTCGAGACTGATGTCCATGAACTGTTTCAGAGAAAGGTAAGCTGCCACTCATAGGCTTTGCCAAGATCAGGCTATGGAAACGATTCAATGTAATTCTTATGGGCAGGCTTAAACATTGCAAAACTTAAACTTCAACGTTTAATAGAAGTTTTAAACATTGCTAAGCCTGTCGGAATAATCAGGTGATCCTCACAGACCAATCAGTATGCATAAATAGCTATGCCATTCCAAATATTAGTTCCGTCAGACACAACTTGACAGAACTAGTTTTGCTATAAGTGTCTCTTACATAGAAATGTTCCATATAACATCACCCTTTCTGGGACCAATCAATCAAATACGGACCAATCAGTATGCACAACTATATAGTTATGCATACTGATTTGTCCGTGAGGAACTCGCTAGAATAAGTTGTTATCTATTGCCATTTTGTTAGGATAGTTAGGGGGCTGGGGTATGCTGAAGTTGAGGAGAGTTTAGCCCTTATGAGTATCGGGATCAAAGTACGTTTGTGATGCTCAGTATCCCGCCCTTTTCTATCAGACCTCGCGTTTAGCGGTAGTTTCTTTCTAAGTATCGCCACGATAGGAGCACGTTTCTAACCCCGATATATATCTTTACTGATATCTTAGGTACTCTCAGCGCATACGAACAGTGCCGAGTCGGGCGCTAGAAACTACGACACAGTTTCTACTTCTGCAATTAACAGGGTTCTTGTTGGTTTATAATCCTTTATCTTTGCGATACAAAATAATCAAATAGCACTTTTGTTCCTTTCATCAAAAGCGATTGGTACCTTTCATTCGAAGGTTCGTGAATTTTCGCTTGATTATTTTTAGCTACGAGACAGAACGCTGGCGATGGATCCGAATTTCAAATGGTGCATGGAATGTTCATCTGGGTTTTTCGTTCACCCGAAACAGAAGAAACTGCGCTGCCCTGAATGCCGCTCTGTGACCTGCGCATCTTGTAGAAAATCGGTATGTTGTTATTATCTCGTTAGCCGTGTTCCCCAAGTGTGTCTTTTAAGTTCGAACCAGGCCAAACATTATTAGATTTTTCCATAAAAAATATACATTTGAGGCATTAACGGTGAAGGAAATCATCGGAAGGAAATCGGCATGTACTGGAATCAAAAGGCACGTGCAATCGGTTAGTGTTCCAATAAAGCGGCGATGGGCTTGCAACCTGGCACGTGGAATGCTTACTACTATGGAAAACGTGGGCATGTGCCAAATATAATGCTTAAACGTGTCTCTGACTACCCCCTACTTGATGTCCTCAAGGATCTGCGTAGTGAGTATGGATCTGAGGGTGACCACAACCACAAGTGGCGCTAAAGTATTTTTTTAAGAAATGTTTGTTTTAGAGACTGGTGTTTTAATTTTTTATCACTATTATGCCACACTGACCTAACGTATACCATAAACTAACAACGAATGAATTCCAAAAAAAAAAAAATCATTTAAAATAAATGGCTGGATCAGTTGAACTATCTACATATAGGTCGTTTGAAACGGTCTTTACATAGCTAGCTATTTCATCTGTATTTTTATACCTACTTGTACCTACGTACCTAGTTGTATGTAAGAAAAAACTAATTTATAACAAAAATTCCAGTGGAGTTCAAATCATGAAGGCTTGTCCTGCGAACAGTACGCCAGCTGGCTAGCTGATAATGACCCGGAAATCTCAGTAGCCGCCGTACAGCAACACTTGCGTGAAAACGGATTAGAATGCCCGCGGTGCCACTTCAAATACTCGCTATCCAGGTAACGATTATAGGAGAATGTATTATGAAAATCCCCTTCAGATTAACCTACCATTGCTCGGGAAGCCTTGCTGATAGAGATATCATTCAAAAACTAAAAAAAGGAAAACACTAAAATGAGTGGCCAAAGCCGAGTGGCCATAAGGGAATAAACCTGCTCTAATACAATTTACTTCTGCATTTTTTTTGCGTAGATCTGCTTTTTTAAAACAAAAAATAAATATATAATGCTGGACATTTTTTCACACAGGGCTAAATGATGAGCCCAAAAGTATAAGCATAAGTATAAGTATAAGCTTGTGTTATGAGAAGTACATGACTGATATACTATTTATATACTTGTTTTGGTAAATACATGATATTATACGTAGAAAACACCCAAATCCGAGACAAATATATGCAAATCATACGTACCGCGTCTGCGTCTCAGGCGGGCCTTCGCCCACTGCGCTACAGAGGTCGCCATATTTTATTTAAAAAAAATATATTGTCGACCTCAATCGCTCAGTGGGCGAAGGCCGGCCTGAGACGCAGAAGGTTGCGGGTTCCATTCCAGCCGCGGAACAAATGTTTGTATATTCTGCAAAAGTTGTTTTGAGACTGAGTGTTTTTTATGTATAAAATGTATGTATTTACTTACAAAAAAAACATATAAGTAGTATTATCAGTCATGAATAGTTTTCATAACACAAGCTCAGCTTAGTTTAGTTCTAGATGATTCTGTGTGAAAATGTCCAGCATTATTTAACATTTATTTATTACTATCAAATAGGTAACACACGGACAGACGATGGTTGGTTGGTTGAAAATCCTTGTTTTCCTACAGAACCCTTAAAAGAGGTATTATGTTTCAGGGGTGGTTGCATGCATTTCACCTGTACCCAGTGCAAGTACGAGTTCTGCTACGGATGCGGGAAGCCGTTCACGATGGGAGCGCGCTGCGGTCTCAGCGAGTACTGCGCCAAGCTCGGCCTGCACGCTCATCATCCACGGAACTGCCTGTTCTACCTTCGCGATAAAGAGCCGCAAGAACTACAGACCTTGCTACAGGTACAAACACAACTCGCAACTCCGACCACACATGGAGTACTGCTGTCATTTCTGCGTAGGAGCATCTAGACAAATACCTCACGCTTAGTTTTCCTTTCACGCTATCGTTAATTTGACGGAATTTTCAGGTCTAGGACGGAAGACAAACGATAGCAAATGCCTTAGATTTTTTCGTTCTAGGGCATGTTGGTTTCCTCATTATGTTTTCCTTCACCGTTTTAAGCACATGTAAATTGAAAGATTCATTGGTGCACGACCGGGTTTGAATCCGACTTCCGGATCAGAAGTTGGGGAACCGCCCACTACGCCAACAAGACTTATTAACTAACTTGAAATGAGACCTAATTTTGTTCCATTTTATCAGATGAACAACGTAACGTACGAAACAGAGGCCGCTGAAGGCAGTAATGGGCGGTGTCCGATTCCGCTGCAGCGCGAGACTCCCGCCGGCCTTGTCGACGGCATCTGCGGCAGCGAGGCTCCGCCCAAATTCGCTGGACTGTGCAAGTAAGACTTTATCTAACATTCATCTGTTTTATTATAGAGAAAATAGAAGGAAAAAAAAGAAAATACATTAATTGACCTCAAGTATCACAACACAATACAACATATTATGCTAAAAGACAAAACAAATAAGCACAAAAAGGATTAAACATTAGAAATAATAAAAAATATGTGTTTTTCCACACATTTGCCCCTATCTCAGCTTATGCTGCACCAAACTTAGGTACGATGCAGCGCTGGTTTTCAGACAGGGCCATCGTGAAATATCGCGTTTGTATATCTCAAATCTTAATACAATTTTCTTATCAAAGTTTCGTCTGTAATCGACTAAACAGTTGTAATATCTTAGTCATTATATTATATTCTTCTTACAATAGGTAATTTAAAGCCGGCGAAATTAGACGAGCTTTTTTCATGATCATATACTTAGATACGCACGAAGCACCTAAGATGCATCAAATGTTGATAGAAAAAGATGTAGCTTTGTTTAAACTAAAATTTTTAACTTAAATTGAGTAGGTTCATTCATTTACATAACCACTTATGGTGAAATACAAAATTAATTTGGAAACCTGCTTATGTAGATCTCGTCAGCATTTAGCTTGGTGTTCGTTTGACTGGGTTGCAAGTCAAACGCAATAGAATCGTCAATAGCACGTGTTTGATAGCGTTTATCTCAAGGAATACATGCGAGTGTTTTTTAAATTAAAATACAAAAGGGCTTTGTCGCTAATGCAATAACGACGTCCTTGTAACAAAATCAGCATAATGTGAACCCAAAGCCAAAAATGAAATGAAAAATATTTTAAAGGTTTATAGACATACCTATTTAAGAAGGTAGATACAAAAGATACTAAAAAGCCTAAAGTAAAGATTTAAAAAAGGAAGACAGTAGTTTAGTTGTGAATGGGACGAAACGTGTCGGTCGGGGCAGGGGGCACAGGCACAGGGCAGGACGGGCGGCGGTGAGCGCGGGCTGTGTTGCAGGAACCACTACCTGGAGTACCTGACGCGGGCGGTGCGCGCGCGCGGTGCCGACCCGCTGCCAATCCTCGCGGTGGACGACCTGGAGACGCTGGTGAAGCGCGCCGGCCTGCGCCCGCCGCCGCGCCCCTACGGCTCCCTCGACGGCTTCTACCGACGAGCCCTCACAGAGGTAACCTCGTTGCAGGTCGCATTACGTCGAGTACCTGGCGGGGCTGGCGCGCGCGCTCGACCCCATCCCCATCATGGAAGTGAGCGAGCTGGTGGCTGAGTTGCGGCGGCGCGCGTTGCCGCTGCCCGAGCGCGGCCCCTGGGACACCGACCCCATCTATGCAGGGATGTGTGCCGAGGTACACTATCACACGCCACACCGTACCGCCGTACATCCGTGAAGCTCGACTATCGTAGCTTCACGCTAAACCAATACGCACAAGCTAAATCGAAACATTTTTTTTAATTTTAATACCTCCTTTTTATATTTCCATCATCAATTGCAGTTGTGACTTGTAACCATAAAATGTACCATTCTTATAAAAATTGATTGCAAAAACTAACGACTGGTGTTTTGCGAAAGGATTATCCTTTCGCAAAACACCAGTCGAGTCTGAAAAACACAGATCAAATTATTGACTACTGAAATTCGATTCTACAAGTGTTGATTTTGGTGCGGAATCTGCCCAATTCAAACTAATAAGGGCCGAGTAAGGACAGTCCAACACTATTTTACAAGAAAAAATCCTAATTATTACTTATTTGTGTGTTACAGATTGTCAAAGAAAAGATCCCTCTGGATTAATATAATAAGCTATAACCAATGGAGATCAAAGAAGGTGAAAAATGAAGAAACGACCAAGAGAGGGTTGTTTTGACGCTGGGTTGGCTTTCTCAATGTACCAAATTAAAAATTACTTCATACAAACTTCTATGTAATAATAACGTAATCTTTATTCTAATTCTGCACTGCAATCTATTTCGTAAATTATATTTATGTAAGTCATAATCACTAGATAATAAATTAAAATAAATTATTAGAAAAACAATTGTTACTTTATTGATGTTGTCCTTGTGTCTTAAACTTATCTTCTATAACTAACTAACACTGACAATTCAAAATGTTGGTATGTATTTTGTTACACTATGAGATCAGCTTTAAGAGCTGACTTGATTTGAATAGATTCCATCCAAATAGGTATTTGAAATTCCATCCGAAAATCGAAACAAGTCATCAGTTAGCTCATGATCCACATAAAAATAAGCTACTTTATATCCTGGTTCCATGCAGACGAAGCCGCTGAAGCTTTGATTTGGTATGCTTTAGTGTGAATAAATCAGGTGTGTAAGCCTGTAGTGTAAGACCGCTGTCATCAGTGGACTAACACTTCAGATATGATCTCGAATGGCGACCAAGAACCGGATGAACGACGCAGTGTGGGAACCATCTACCCAATGGTTTTTATGACCACCATGGTCTTGGCCATAGCCGTGGTTGAACCAATGCGCGTGGGGCAGAAGTCGGGCGTACGTGGCTCGTTCGCGTGTTCCTAGTTGATTCAGCGGCGTTTGTCACCTAATGAAATGTTAGCCGATGAAGATTGGTCACCTTTGTCACCTTCTAGCGAAATGTTGGTCCATGTGCATTTTGTCTCGCTGGATATAATGCCTGTTGGATCGGATGCGGCTTTCTAGCGAGTCTGGCAGCGCGCGGGCCTCGTTGTTCGCGGAGCGCGGCGCCCGGCGGCTGGTCTCGGCCGCGTCGTCTGCGCGCTGCCTCGCCACGCGTATCCCACGCTCAGTCTCGCGTTCCTTCCCGGCCGCCGCCATCTCTGCCAACTTCGCAGCTCGCTCTGCTTCGCTCAAACCTTGCCTTCTCTCTCTAACTTCTTTCTTACCAGAGAATGCCTTACTTCTTTCCTTTTCATTGGGAGAATCGCGCCGTTTCTGCCTTACGTCAAAGTCTTTCCTTGCTGTATACTCTCTTTTACTTTTCTTTTGTTGAGTTTCGTCATCACTTCCATGTGAATCACTCGGCCGTTTTCTAGATGCTGAACTCGTATCCTTGTAGTATGTTCTGTAAGAACTTTGATGGCTGCTATTATGATAGGATCTCTCACTTTTCTTTTTGTTGTCACCATCTGCCTCTCTATTTCTATGACTTTTATGGGTGTTTTCATGGAATTTGTCAGTTTTTCTATCGTCATAGTGATTTGATTCTAAGTTTTTATTATAGCTTTGCTTTTTTGTTACAATGTTATACTTACTTTCCTCAGGTCTTTTATCTTTATCATCATCTGATGACTCTGTATCTGAAACTGATTTCTTCTTTTTTGATTTCTTGGATTTCTTTCTAACTTTCTCTTGTTTTATCTTTTTCTTCTTTCGTGACTTCTCGTCACCAGATTGTGAAGACTCAGATGATGAGTCATTTGAGTTTAATAAACTGCTCAAATCTATTCCTTTCTCTCCTCCTAGTGCATTTAATTTGGCTGCAAGCATATCATCTAAGTTCTTATCTTTTTTCTTTGACTTTTTTTTTGTTTTGCCTTCCTTCTGTTTACTTTCTTTTTGCTCCTGAAAAAAAATGCAGTTTGGTTATTTAGTTGTCAAAGAAACTAGGTTCAACAAAGTTGAAGTACAATGGAGTTAGTACAGAGTACGCCACGCGCCGCGAAACTACTCTCCTGGCAGGGGCGCTCTAATGGTATAAATATTAGTTCATTATTTCAGAGGCCGCGAAATAGGCAATTGCCATTTCCACAAATGCAATTGCCATTTCCACAAAGACATATATAGTGCTTCTCTCAAAAAAATGCAATGATACAAAAATGGTTATGTAAGTAATATACTTTTACGTATTTTTCTTTTGACTTTGCTGAAAGCAGGTTTTCCTTTGCTTATTTGGCTTCCAACCTTCCTATTTATACCAAGTTCGATGAAAGCGATCCAAATTCAAATAAGGCAAACAAAAAGTTTTGGCATAGTATGCATTGGCATCCGGCCAGCAATGACTAATGGCAATAATGATATTATTGCCGGCGCGTTATTTACAATATTTATCTTATACACAGTATTTACCAGCATGTTTGATAAAATATAATTATGTATCTTTATTGTACACCATTAAAAAGAAACATACAAAAATCTGGCACTCTTTGAGATCAAACTGTTGACTTTTCCAATCTGATGGTGATTTGAGGACTTATAGCCCATAGTTGAGCCGAAATAGCTATTTTTGTAAGTATACTCACTTTTTCTTTCCTCAACAGCTCAGCAAGCCGTTTTCTTTGCAGTGGATTATTCAGCAAAGCCGCACGAGCTGCTCTCTCCCTCTCCTTGACTAAAAGCAGTGGATCTTCTCTCATCTTTCTGGCCAAATCCACTTGAGTGTCATCTAAAGACTTTATCATGCTTGATCCAACAACTCGACGGGACACTGCTGGTATAGCATTTTGTGCCCTCTCAGACTCTTGACTATTACCAATTTCTTTCCCCAATAAGTAATCTTCATGCTGGACTTGCTTATCCGGCTTCTGGAAAGATAGATATTACATAATGAGAAAGCTTCATGAATAACTGATAAAACTATGTCTGTGTGCTTGTCCTAGTTAGAGGAAGGCAGTGCATGTAGTAGATAATTTCATTTTATAAAATCGAAATCTAAACTCTGTTTAGGATTAAACTCGTCTTTGTGCATGTCATACTGTTCTGCCCTCTGTTTAATCTTTGTGTATAAAGATCAAAGAAAGAATAAAGTTTATATTATGAATTATTTAATTATTCATATAAATTATTAATTATTTTAATTATTCATATATAAATATGTTGTTAACTTCTATTTTAAGTAGCCAGTTATTGATTTTTATTTTTTTATATTTTATTTTGGTAATTTTTCAAAAGCACTACCACCCCACTCTTTCCTTCTGTCAAGTCTGGGGACATTATTTTTATTAGCAATACTCTTTCAAATAGCTTGGATAGCACAAGTAGAAGGCTTCTTGGTTTATATAAGCTAACTTTGTTTGCTAGTTTGCCTTCCTTGGACACCATTATTATCTGTGATACTTTCCACATAGATGGAAAGTGTTGCACTCATAGTATTCCATTAAAGAGCATAATTAGATACTAAATGCCTTTCTGTGGGAGATCTTGTAGATCTTCTTTTCTGATCAGGTCAAAACCCAGTGCCTTTTTATTATCCAAGTGTTTAATATTATCTGAGTTTACTTTGATGTTACTGGCTTGATTGGTAAGTCCATTTGGAAGTCCTGGTTTAATGCACCCTCAATTTCTACTGGCATAGTACTGGGATCAGATTTGTTTGGTGTGATAATGTTCTTCAGATGGTCTGCAAATGCTTCAGCATTCTAGATTTGATGGGCCCATTGATTGTTAGTTAGTTTTATACCTAGGTGGATTTACTTTCTGTGGTTTGATGACATTATTTTTTATTGCTTTCCATAGTGAGTAGTTTGTTACTCTAGTGGCAGTTAGTGATTCTATGAGATTTTGTCTGTCCAGCTCCTCTACATTATGTATCATAGTTTTTAGTTCTAGTACAGCTCTATTCAGAGCTCTTTTGTCAATGATGTGTACTCTACTGGTGTGTATCTGTTTTCATATTTCCCAAGGATAATGATCCTTTCTGTCTCACTTCATCTTCAGATTTATGAGGGGTACATTTCCAGCAGGCTATTTGTTATTGTATTTGTAAACTGCATAGTGGCATAGTAGTCCACCTCATCAGGATTTTTCAGGGTTGATTTTAAATTTAAGTGCTTCATCCACTATGATACGGAATGAATTCCAATCCATATGCCTATTATTGAGAAAAGATAATTTTTCACATTGTAGGACTATTGTACTCATCTTAAGTATTACAGGAACATGATTGGATGATCCTTACAAACAGATTTCTGTGCTGAATGAATATATTAAAAGAGATTGATCAAACATTTAAAGTACACTGATAAATAACATGATATAACAAATTCAGCTATATGCTGCCTATTTGTGTATTTTTTTCAACCAATATTATGAATGCTAAAGTGTGCATGTCTGTTGCTAATCTCCATAACAGCTGGACTGATATGGATGAAATTTGGAAAAGGTAGATACCTAGAGCTATAGTTCGTGCTGGCGTGGTTCTCTTACATCATACATCCAGTGCAGTCGGTTGTCGCCGGCTTGCGCCACGCAAGGGCCTGCGCTCGCTCCGAAGTTACGCTGCGCCATCTCGCTGAGCTGGGCGCGATCATGCTCCTGCTCGCGTTCTCGCTGCAGTTCTATTATTCGCTTTTTTTCCTCTGCTACCGCCTGTTCCGCTTTCCAAACACGCTCTTGATTCTTTAGCGTGCTTGGATGCCATGATTTCTTTGTATTCTACAATGAGAATTATTTACTGCTAACAAATTGTAACAAGAACAACAGACCTAATACAGCAAGGGTATGATAATTTACTCACCAAATCGCCTCCTCCCATTTTGGTTTAAAAAAACTTTCAGGGTTATTCCCTTCAAACTGATTTGGACCACCAAACAAACACCAACGCGGCAACGCCAACCAAAATAAGTACGCGTTTACCACCAAATCACACCAAAAATCCTAATTCCTAAAGCGGTTTGGCTATGTTATTTTATTCCCTTCACAAAAGTCACATTTCACTAGTACTTACTGTCATAGCGTACTACTCCTAGTCTGTCTCTGTGTCATATTGAACTGTAGTAGTACACTTCAAATTTGTTTATGGCTTCTGTGGTTAGGGTTGCCACAATTTTGCCAATGTCGTGCCGACAGGATTTAAAAGATAAGGTAAAAGGCAGAAGTTTACAGAAATTTGGCCGATTTAAAATTGAGGGAGACTCGAACAGATTTTTTTAACTATAAGTTGATTTATGTAAATACGTGTAAAGAAAGGGACAACACAAATACAGGGACACACGTAATGTACATTTAACATTATGAAAAGCACTTATAGGATATACATTCAGCATCGTTATATCACAATTTAATTTTATCAGTCACAGACTACTAGGATACTAGCCATAGACTATACCTTATAAATGCTAGCTAATGCTTACTATAATTAAGTCTGTGTTCACGTTCTAATCTATAATTATAGTATATTCTACTAGTATCAGGCAATTTAGGCAGGACAGGAGATAAAATGAGTGCTGCCAAGTCTTAACAGGTCCAGGTCGCCAAGTAGCCTAAATTCGCCTATTCTTTTTTTTGTAAAGTACCCTAAATGGCGACCAATCGCAATTTTGATCGCCCCGATCTACTCCGAGGTAGCCTTATCGGCGGAAAATCGCCTAACCTGGCACTACTGGCAAAAATTGTTTTATCTAAAAAAAAAGACATGGCGCAAGGAATTGAACCAGCCAAAACCAATAAAATTTATAATAAAAAATGTATTATCTGTGATATGTACCATCATTATTTTATGGCCGAGGCTATTTCAATCAAAATAATTATTCTAAGCCCCTTCCTCTTCGCCTTAAACCGGGGGGGTTTAAGCTGAGGGGAAGGGCTCCAAACTGTCAAAATTGACATTTCAATCAAATTGACAAAAAAATAACAGAATGCCCTCTATTGATTGACTGCATTTGGCAGTTATGATAAGTGCTTGATAATTGACTGTAATAATAGTAGCTGTAATAATCTCTGATAAATTTATTATTGTTTTATTTCTTAAATCAATTAAAATAATATCTATTTTATATAAAAAAGAGCATAATGATTGCTACTACCGTTAAACCGTACAACTTTGCCCACTTTTGAATGTAATTTTGAATATTTTCTTAAATATAATCATTTTTAATGTTATGTCTTACTATACCATATCATAAATACTGTGATTTACATAAATGAAGTAATAGGTACCTATGTAATTCCAGGAATTGAAATTTTGTATATGAATGACATCAATTTATAAAGCGGGCTAAAACTGGAGGAACTTTTTACATTTTCCCCATTTTACAAAATCTTTCATATCTTCCGTATTATATGAGTCTGAAGGATTATGCTAAATAAATAGACAATGTCATGTATTTATTATGATACGCTTAAACATTCATATTGACATCAAATTCATACAAAAAAAGTGATAAACTAGGGGTGTCACTTTTTAGTGTTAAACATGATTATTAACCCACTTTAACGAAGATTACAGTTTTAAAATAATAATCAACCGCTCTCTAAGTTATACCTCATCTAATCCTATTGTGGGAATCCGGACTCTGTATGTGACTGCTAGGTGTTTTTGAAAAAACATTACTTCTATCTCAATAGATTTATTGAGATCAAAGTATGTCTTAAACATAAAAAAACATACAAGCGAACATCAATGTCCATTAAAAATATGGAACAATAGGAACCTATAAAAATATACTATCTAAAACACAAACTAATATAATAAGTCAACTGCTAGTCTGAATATTTTTTTAGGATAGTAGATCCTACAACTTCTATTTTTCTCATGCTTTTGCGTTTACTGTTGTTCATTCTGAAACTGAAATATAAGAACCAAATCAGTTATTTTTTATGCTTAATTAAAATTTATTAAAAATTCAAATGGTCACACAAAAAATATTACAAAAAAACAACTATGGGTACGTAGAGTAACTCATCTTTTTTACAATATTTACTATTTTTTTCAATATTTACGTAGTCAGAAGTGATACAAATATAAAAAATATTAGGAAAATAAAAAAAGACTGATTAATGTTGTCGCTAATACTATCCACAAATAATCATATTAATATTACAAACTCCTTTAAATTTTTGCTCTACATAGTAAAATCTAAATGTATGGTAATTTTGTAGGCATTTTCTTGTCAATCCGAAAACATTTTGTCACATACACCTAGATACTTTTAAAAGTACTCCCATAATAACAAGACGTAACTGTATACATAATAAAACAAAATAGGTAGATTACCTACCAAATTATTTCAGATCTAACTTATTGCCGAGTTGAGAACCCTGTTGGTGGGTACACACGTACGTATATGTTCGATAAACTTGCTCGATCTCGAGCAAGTACGAACGTTTGTACCATGCAAGTCTCAAGACAAATGTTCGAAGGCAACCAAAATTTTCGATTCGAACAAGATTCAAACGTTCATAATTCTTGCTCGATGTTCGAAGCAAACATTAATGTTAATGTCGAGCATGTTAATGTTAGTCGTGATTTATATTTTTGTGAAGAGGGTGTGCGTGCGTAGCTAAAATGTCAGACTTTCGTTCATTTTCTCGGGATTTTGTGGAACAATTTATAAATATGTATCGGGAGGAAGAGTGCTGAACCAAATATGTGGAAAACTACGTTAAAAGGATATAGTGATAAGGGTAAAAGAAACGCAGCTTACGAACGTTTAATTTTATTGTGCAAAACTGTTGAATCTAATATTAACAAGAACGGAGTTATTAAAAAGATAAATTCTCTATCAAAATAAATTCTGCACCTCGCAACATTGACCTAACCCAACGACGACGACGCCTTCTTCGCGTAGATTTTCCCCGACAGTAAATGTAGCAGGCGATGCCCACCAAACATAAGAACGAATCGTCCATTGCTTGAAGAGTTTCAACGCACACTGAACATGTTCTTCGAGCAAGCTTTTTACGTGTAGACGCAAGGTGGAACATGTTGGAGAACAGCTTTGTTTCGATGAGACTTTCTCGATGAGCATGTACGTACGTGTGTACTCACCATCGCACGCTATGACCCTTAGGAGCAAAAGAAGTAATAGCACGGCGGGCGTGCGATGCGACGCGTGTGTCGGTCGGGGGCTGAGGGCGGCCGTGGCACAGCTAGTCATAAATAAATGATGACGTGTTTCAGGGTTTTTGGATTTTCACATTTTATGTGGGAGAAATGGGGGTTGTAAATTTGTATGGGAGTATCGGATTTAAAAAAACACGGCTCCACGCGTGTATAGCCGCAGGGAACAGCTAGTCCTACCTAAATACTGAATCTAAACGATTAACATTATTAAAAGATTAACGTAGTGGCAATTTCCTCAATGCTTTTATTGTTCGTGTGTATCATTCATTTATTTTAGGTAACATAGTAAAGTACACGTACAGATACAGGGCCCATATGAAACTAAAATATATAAAGTTATATAAAACGAAACCACTTTTTCTAGCACGTATTGACTGCGACGTGGGCGCGGCTGGGTTCGGTTACCGACCCCGGAAACGTCGATAGACGATTCTTTTAGGCCACATATCTTCCTTCATGAAGGTCGACAGGTGTTCGGTCGGAACTCTAACCACGAAGGAGTTGAAACTGACTCTGTGGCTCCAATCGTTCGACCCTCAGACTGAATTTGCTCTTCACGCGCAAATACTCCTCCACATCCTCAGCCTTGATGAAGTAGTGCACGCGAGATACGTAGATCGGAGTTACGGGAATCGCCGGAAGCAGCGTAGAACTCGGTTCTGTCGGTGCGATACCTACCGCACTTATTCTGACAAAATGGCTTCTTCTTCTGCTCCACTGTGATGAAGCTCTGCTTGTCACTTTGCTTCTTGACAGAAGGTGTAGTCCTGCGAATTGATTCGCATACCTAATACCTACCCCCTTAGCGGGTCTTGGGGTTAAGTTTTTAGCAACGGAATGTTTTCAACAAACCCGGTGAGTTCTTGTTGCTGCTGAATATTCTTCTATAAGTAAGTACCTTCCCACTAAATATATAAACAGCTTTCATGGTTTGGAAGGCGATGCCTTTGACGATTCGACCACTCTAAATTGTGCAGTCATTCAGTACCTACCTAGCTTAGCATGTTGTGTCAACGATACGCCCGCTGCTATCACAGTATCTCCTAGTCTGTGGCTATCACTGAGTGCCGCTGCTCCAATGATTGTTTTAGGTAGGTACCTACCTTGCCGCATGATTTTCAAATGAACTAGGTACCTACTTAGGTGCTCATAATTGTTTCAGATTGGCCTTGGAAATATGATCGGAAAATCGAAAACAGTTGGGTAGGTCACAGATATTAGTTAGGTTATGAATTATGTGATTGAACCAAAGTGAGGCGAGCGAGCAGTGCCGGCCGGCATTACTTACCTATCAATGATTTTTATTATCTAGAAACTAACATTTTAAACTATTTGATTGGTACATAATACCTACATGTTTATTTTCTTTAAACTATGGGCTAGTAGTATTATAAAAAGTAGCACCTCTCTGTGCTATGGGTTTTCGCAAAAACTACAAAAAAGAGGTTACTCCCTCTTCACCCTCCTTAATTCGACGCCACGTAGGTAGGTAGGTACCTACCTACTTAGAGATTTGGAAATAAAAGCTTTAGTATTAGTATTAATTCATTATTATTATTATATATAGGTAGGTACTACATACCTACCTAACGAGGTAGGTAGGTAGGTATCTATTTTATTTGACTTTACTTAGGTAGGTAAAGGTACCTTCGTTTTTTCCTATCTTATAGGTAGGTATTTTATAAATGAAGCGAACAAGTTAAACAGGGAAATAATGTTGTATTCGGTAAAATTATATTCAACAAAGCCCATGTTGAAGCGATGAGGGCGGACACAGAGGTGAGGAGTGAAGAATGAAAGGCGGGGGGAACACGGCGCGGGTCAGTTGCGGTCGCATTGAGGAAGGTTGAATCGGGCGCACGAGCCGCGTGGCCTCATCACTTCGGTTTCGAACGTTCGACGACCGTGCAGCGCGTGTCGACTCGACGCTTCGCCCCTCTCTCCCCACCCACCACCGCTTTCGTGGCTCCTGGCACCCTCAACCGCTTCCAACTCAACTATGACAAAATATAAGTAACTAGATATACCTTCTATACCAGTTTTTATTTTTCAATGGTTTGAGCTACGTTACTTCAGAAACTTGTATTTAAAAAAAAAAACTACCTTCGCGATTGTTATTTTTGTCTTTAGATTAGAGTTGTTTTGCTGTTGTTGGTTTAACATAACATAACATTACCATTAAATCATCTCACTAATACATTTTAGGTACCTTACTACCTTATCTACAACTTCTGCGAGACGAATTGATAGAGTTCCTGTCCCGATCGAGTAGGTAGACTTTATTCATATGTATAACTGTTTGAATAGGTACCTACTAAGTATATTTTTTTTATCATGAGGAGACTTTTTACTGACCATAATCTTACCTGATGGTAAGTGATGATATTGCCGACTATGAAGCACGAAGATCTAGAAGATACCTTTTCACTCTTGCCTTGAATAATATGTATTAATTTTGAGAGTAGCTTTGATGATTCGTTAGTATGTACTATAAGTACCTACTGAAAGTGAAATGGCTTTGTAGACCATTGACCCATCATGGGCATGGCCTCGCTCGGTTGGTATTGGTTGGTTCCCCTATCGATTCTGAATAAACCATTTCAGGTTTTTGCCTAGTACCTTCCTTGTAAATATTTACTGCTATGTAGGTACACACCGTACCCTAATAATGTACTAGTGACTGTACCGTACAATTTTAATTGAGGTAGGCAGATACCTTAATTAGGTATGCCTACCTACTTAAATACCTACATAGGTACGTAATAACCTACTGAACTGCAATAATAATTTTACAGGTAGAGTCAAAAGTATCCTGTAAAATCTACACTTACCTATATTATTAATAGGTAATGTTTGTATGTAGGAGGTACGCTTCGAAACTAGGCACCTACTACGATATCAAAAATTCTTTCATTATTGTAGAGACCAATTTTGCAACGTAAGTCGACGCTGCGATAAAACAAAAGCCGAGATTAAAATACTTTGTGGTCAGTTTTTACAATATAGGTAACGAGTGTTTCCAGTAAACAGGGGGGTGTATGTGTGTATGCGTTATTTTTTCTTTGGCATTATCGATCGTATTGTACCTAGGTACCGTTTTGGAGAAGTGCGCTAGTTCAATTTTAATGTAGGTACCTACCTATCTACCTGGTTCACAATATAGGACAGCCCGCTCTCCCCAAGTTGTTTTAAAAGTACCTACCTAGGTAGGTAGATAATGCTTGTTTTTGACATTATGGTTGATTAGGTATGTAGTTACAGGTAGTACTTAAGTACCTAAGTTATTTATATCATTATGATTTGAATGAAAACTGAAATAGTAAGGTGGTATACGGTATTCCTTATTGATCCATAAAATTTATAACTTACCCCAGATAGGTAGATAAGTATACCTACCTACCTAACTTATAAATATTTGATAAATGAGTACCTACTAACCTACCTTACTTTTAACTTTTTGTGTTTTTTTACTTTTACTACCGAATTGGAGAAACAGATAGACATTAATTATGATAAATAATCAAGGCAGACGTAATCATCGGAAATTCGGCACATTCAACAAAAACTACAATAGGTAAACAAAACACCACAGTGCATTCACAATCCAGTATGCTTGTATAATGTCAACCTACACATTAGGTAGGTAAGTAGGTATTAATACCTGATTCAGTGGAATGCAAACAATGTAGGTACAATCAATTTAGTAATAGAATACCTGCCTAGGGTAGGGTATAAATTAGGGATCAATAAGATACCTAAATAAATAAATTAATAATTATTATTATGGATACCTCCGTAGGGAGGTACCCATAATAATAATTATAGATACGTATGGAACGTAGATAGACTAAGCGTATTTTTGACATACCTATAACACCACGATAGGCTTATGTAGCCTACCTAGGTAAGTACTCACTATATATTGATGACTATAAGTACCTACATTATAAGTAAGTCGGTAGGTACCACCTGCCTTATATTGTTTATTAGATACCTCTAACCATAATATTATTAAACCTTAAGTAACTATAAAGCCTGTAATACAGAGTTACAAAGCTACATTTATTTAGAACAAAGCAATCTAAACGATATAATATTGTCCTACAGATATAGGTAAGTAGGTAGGTACATACGAGAGTGGTGCGGGAAGGAAGGGGCAGGTTATGGTACGCACGCGCACTGTGCCGAGAGTTCACACGCGCGCTACGAAACCGCGGTGGGCCTCCACGTGCTACTTCGCCGCCCGCTTCCGATTACCGCGTCCCTCTACTCGGGTCGGGCATTCGAACCAACCTTCAGCTAACTCGCGCCCGTCTTTCGTGTGGTGCAAGTACAAAAAGATCTACTATTTATAATAAACTCAAATGGCACTTATTATCCAAGATCTAGGTAGGCTTTCCTACTAATAGCCTTATTTCAAAACTTATAGGTAAGTAGTTTTGTAGGCAGTTATTTACATAGGTATCCTACCTGCTTACCAATAAACTACAGTAGGTTATTGATAAGCACCTAGGTAGGTTACCTATCTAGGTTAGGTAAAAAATAAA
Source organism: Perizoma flavofasciatum (assembly GCA_958496245.1). Taxonomy (NCBI): domain Eukaryota; kingdom Metazoa; phylum Arthropoda; class Insecta; order Lepidoptera; family Geometridae; genus Perizoma; species Perizoma flavofasciatum. The sequence continues at coordinate 10,666,408 of OY292421.1, forward strand.
TAATGCTGGACATTTTTCACACAGCATCATCTTAGCCCCAAACTAAGCAGAGCTTGTATTATGGGAATTACGTGACTGATATAATACTACTATATAGGTCCTTTTCTTGTATCTAAATACATACACAGGTACATAGAATACACCATACCATAGACAAATATTTGTAGATTATACAAACATTTGTCCCGCAGCGGGAATCGAACCCGCTACCTTCTGCATCTCAGGTGGGCCTTCGTCCACTGCGCCGCAGAGGTCTTTAAAGTATCTACAAAATAATCTGAGAGTCGGTACTTATATTTAACAAAAACTCAGTCCAATCCATCATTAAAGGCGAAAGTAGCTATTCCCACATTAATAAAATTATAATACATACTTACCTAACCAAATAAAAGATTCCTTTTGCAAAATCCGAGATAAATAGATATCCTATCTGATTTCCATCACACTATAAATAAAACATATAAGGCAACTACTTAGTTACCTACTTAGGAAGCGACCTAATTGTAACGTAACGCTTTGATTATTCACACTCATTCATAATCAAAGACGTAATGCTACTAGATAAGTAGGTACCTAATCATTTTCATAGGGGTCTTACCTTTTTATAATAATAAAGACCCGTATAGAACTTATGTTTACCTCGTAGTAAATTTATTAAATTAGAAATAAAAAGTTAAACCTTACGCACTGATATTAAAATCGCTAATTCTTATAGAAAGGTCAAATAACACAAATTTAAAATGAATTTTAATATTTCTTTTCAATTTAAATAGGTAAGTACCTAACTCAAATAGAACATAGAACAAGGCGGTGTTTTCTTGAAAACCCCTCCCCTATCTCAGGACATCTACCTATCTTTGTGGTAGTCCATACGTTATGTTGTTATAAATATAGGTAGTACTATTATACCTATTTTATATTAATCATTACCCCGCTGGCGCGTATGTTTTACAACACTACAATATTCGCTACGCCCAGTTCTACCGCATTCAGCCTCTGACTGTCGTACGAGTGAGGAGCGTCTCGCGCTTCAAACCAAAACCTTGTGCGCAACCTACATCAACATTGACGCCATTGCACTACACATACTTATAGCTATTGGAAATCATCATTGAACATGATAGGTGAGTTTATTTGATTTGTATCAGTCAAATTGTTCATTTTTATCTGCCAGTTTTGTTGTTTATTTGCTGACATGAAAACTTGTAAATAAACTACCTACCTACCTAAGTAATCTATTTATTGCAAGTGTTAGTGCAAACTAATGATAGAAATGGTCCGTGGCTATGTAGGTAGGTAGGTATTCGTTCGTTTTTTAACAAAATGTAGGTACAGGTAGATAGATATGTCATGTAAAATCGATAAAAAAATACAATAATTAAATCACAAATTAACTAGGGCAACGAAGGGCAGAAGGGGAAATATGTAGTTATACCTACCTATTACTGTAGGTTGGTGGTACGGACGAACGAACGCTCGTCGGGGTCGGCGGCCCAGACACGTGGAGGCTTGCACCGCGGTTCCATCGCGCCGAAACCGGGGTGCAGGCCTCCACGTGTTATCAGAGGACATTCACTCAGCTTACACTCCGCTTCCCTCCACCCGCGCGTTCCCCTCTGTGGCCGTATTATGTTGGTGCATCCTGATATTCCTGATCGCTGCATGCCATACGCAACAGACAGCATACTGTGAACGGTCGTCGTGTTACAAACGGCGCGCTCATTATTCAATAATGGAATCTCTAAGTTTGTCTCAAGTGAATCAATATCGTTCCGCAGGTGAGGAGGAACGCGTCCATCAGTGCGGTGAGTGTGGATTGACACTTTCTACGCGAAGTGCACTCACGGCTCACGCACGTTCTCATCGTACTAATGCTGATGCCCATCGGTGCGACGTCTGCCATAAAACTTTCGCCGTACCTGCGAGACTAGTGCGTCATTACAGGACCCATACTGGCGAACGACCATTTGAATGTGAATATTGCCATAAGATGTTCAGTGTCAAAGAAAATCTACAAGTACATCGTCGCATTCACACCAAGGAAAGGCCATATAGATGCAGCGTATGTGATGCAGCATTTGAACACTCCGGGAAACTTCATCGTCATGCCCGAATCCATACGGGGGAGCGACCACACGCTTGTCCTCATTGCCATAAAACCTTTATTCAGTCTGGTCAATTAGTGATCCATCTTAGAACTCATACAGGAGAAAAGCCGTATCGGTGTCCCGCTCCTGGCTGCGGTAAAGGATTCACATGTTCCAAGCAACTTAAAGTTCACTCTCGAACCCACACTGGAGAGCGACCTTATACTTGTGAAATTTGCCTACGTGATTTCGGATACAACCATGTGCTAAAACTTCATCGTACACAACACTTTGGCGAACGCTGCTATCGTTGCACGGTTTGTGATGGAACTTTCAATACAAAGAAACAAATGGATGCTCATATTTACAAAGAACATGGTACGGATACGCAACGAGCACCACAGACGCAACCTGCCACTCCATTGGTGGTGAATGGTGCAGTAGTGTGCGATCTGGTGGAAGCAGCTCTGCAGCAACTGCCGCCTACCCCCCCGAGCTCGCCGCCATCTCCACAGAGCCCCGTGGCAGCTTCATCTTCGACGATGCCGACGCCGACTGCCTCTCCACCGCCATCATTTGTACCAACCTCGGGCTTACAGTACAGCGTGTACTATGCGCCATCTTCCTTACCTCCACGAAAACGTAAACTTATCCATATACCTGATACTGAACCGGAACCTTTGCCGGTAGTTCGCCACACTTCTGTTATAAAGTTTGCTCCCCCAGCAGCTGACTCATAATCAATAGTGTTGCTTATAATTACAGTTAAAGAACTTTATAGGCTTATTACAGTTTTTAACGTTTATTGTATCACTTTTGTACATAATTAGTACATAATTTTAATAGGTACATTTTTTTATTAGATGCTTGTGAATTGTGTACTTCTTGATAATTTTAAGGTACCTACCTACTTTACTGGTAGTTAGTTGGTTTGATCTCTTTTCTTGCCAAACCGACGTCGTTAGGTAGTACAAAAGGCTAGAATTTACTAAGTTATTCTAAGTTGTATGATATTGAATTGCTCTATTTAGTCTATCAATCGCATTTTGTGAAGTGGTGTCATGTTTTTATATTGATTCAATACATAAAAAAAACGTAGGTTGGTGTATGAGTAGTGCTGTGTAGCGTATGATGATATTGATATTAAAGTACGAGTACGAATCATTCAACATTTGTTTCTTATTTAATTTTATTTTTCTGATTGGTCTTGTGACTAACTTTTTTTGTTAAATCAATAACAAAAGGAGTATGTATGACTCTTATCTCTATCAGAGAAAATTAACTATAGTATACTTTGTACGCTTTCTACCAAGCGTCAAAAGTAGGAAGCTATACATATACCTATTTATAAAAAACAATTTCGGACCCGAAAGGGTATCTTGTGGTAGGTATAAAGTTTTACTCCCGCCAAGAGGTTAAGTTCCACTTCTCGTTATTTTATTTGTTATATCAAAAATTAACAATGAGTGTTAATTATGGTAAAATATTGGTTAAAAAGTATCATTTTACTCGCTAATTCAGGAATAGTGTGCAATTTTAACTTTTAAATATATGTCTAAATGTGCTTGCCATGTAAAACATATACCAATATTGTAGGTACCTACCTACATGTTGTGTGTAACGTACGTACGGTACGAAAATAAACTGAGAGCTAACATTCGTTAGCAAAGCTAAACTATAAGTCGTTTAGACTTGAAATTAAGAGGTTCCTTTTAGTATGTAAGAGAAAAGACAGAAATAAATAAAAATATTGAAAGGGTTTTTCAAATAACCAGCTCATGGGTAAAAAGGGGAGAAAAATATCTTTATAATAATAATAATGCTGGTTATTTTTACACAGCATCATCTAGTCCCAAACTAAGCAGAGCTTGTATCATGGGAACTAAATGACTGTTAAACTACTTAATATACTTACTTACTTTTTTTTCTTCAAAAGAGTTTGAACTTGAAGTAAATAGGACACTGGAAAATATAATTTGTTGGTTAGAAATATAAATCTTTGAGTTAAAAAAAAATATTGACAAAACACTATAAGCAATTCAGGAATTACAAAACTCTACCACTTATGATTAAAATCGAAAATAGAGGCTCCAAATTGTTAGAAACAATATACACAAAATTCTTGGGGGTTACCTAGCATCGAAATACACCTTAACTAGAAAGCATGTTAGATGTTATAATATTTTGGGGAATTTGTCGGTGCTATGGAGATTATTATTATTTATAATCTCCATAGCATATCAAATATTTTCAAAGATATTTTCTTAACATTAACTGGCATCAATGTTTACGAAATACGTTTAATCGTTAAATCTCTTTATGGTAGGGGAAGGGGGTACACTTGATCCCTGGGTATTATTTCGGAATCTATAGAAGTTTTTTTAATTTTATATTGGAAATTCTTTGCCGTGAGCCTGAATAACCAAATGTCATTTTGTCAATGACAAAAAAACAACTTCAGAGCAGTGGTGTGTTTATGTTTTGAGTCGGTCGCAATATTTTTTCATTCGTATTTTGTTAGTGCTATTGATACTTACTAATTTCTAAATATAAGTAAATCAGTTGATTATTGGTTGACTTAAGATACATTTGAGTAGTTGAATTTTCAATAAAATATTTTTTTTTACGTAAAATAAACTATTTTAGAAAAATGAGACCAGGGTAGACTTGATCCCCGCTCGATAGGGTAGGCTTGATTCCAGTCTCCCCCAATACTGACATATAAAATTACTAACTAATGAACTATTAAAAGCTTCGATTCTGTAGTACAGTGACTAAACTAAATTTAAACTACCGCTCTCTTTTACTGATGAAGTAACAAAATAAAGATGATGAAGTCTTAGACTTACACTTACATTGAATGATTGTGATTTAGAATAAGAAAAGCTTTTGTTATACCTCTATTATCATTTTCAATAGGTAAAATATATATGAAGATGATTGCACTATAAGGTTGGTTATTAAACTAAGGTAATGATTATAAAATGTTTTTTATTACTTCATTTTATATACAGTAGGGTACATTTGGTCCCCCCAGATCAAGTCTACCCTTTACCAGGATCAAGTCTCCCTAAATAGGGGACACAAAAAAAATGGCTCCTTTCAAATATTTTCTTTATATTAAATGAGTATTTTGCGGGGACTACGGCTTAACATGTTTTAGATCATATAATTATATTATGCAGTTAACAGAGTAGGTATAACTTAAGTAAGTTTCATGTTCTAAGTTCCTTCTTTTTTATTAGGAAAATTCCAATTTTAGTTTAATTAGATATAGGACCAACATTTTTTTGTTTTTCTATAATGGCAAGTTGTTGAAACTTTTAAAAATAATACCACCTATAAACATAGTTATTTCAATAAAGATTTATTTAAGCTCCCTTAGTTGAAGCTAGAAAAATAAACCCTTAGTTCGATTCTTACCCGCACTTCAAACTACGAGTGAAAGTGTACACGATCAAGACTACTTGACGTTTGACGTTGACTTTGACTGCCTTATTGTTTTGTTTTGAAATGGTTGGTTGGTTTCCCGGTTTGTGTTGTTAAATCAAAGAAAACATAGGATATAATTGTTTTATCGAAGAAAAGGTTAACAATCACGATCTCAAAATGGTATGTACTATCTAAATACTGCTGTATGTTGCATGGAACATGTATTTTAATTAATATTTCGGAAATTGATCACCGGTTCAATCATTTTTCTCGTAGCGTCTATCAAACTAGCAAACCAACCAATATTAATCAGTATAGCAACTGCTAACAATAGCAAAAATTCTAATTGAAATTTAGTTTCTAGCAAATCATTGATATGCCTAAACTACAACTGAATTTGTAGATAGTTGTTTATGTACAACTTAGGTACCTACTAATAAAAATGTTTGTACATAGATGCTACTTAACAATAAATGATTACTTATCATGGGTCCGATATTAATGCTGCATATTATACTCGGATGATTCTAGCTGGTAGATGTTTGCATAACAAGTATTTTTCAGCTTTGTTCTGGTTTCCTTCTTAATAGTAGTTGATCCTAAACAGATATTACCTTCATAGGTAATATCTGGACTCGTCCTAGAAAAAACTATGGTGTTATTTTACAGCTGTTGACCATAATGATACCTTATCAAATAAGTAATAAATGAAAGTAAAGTAAATTTGTGATGTCACTTATTAATCCATGTTTTTTTTATATTTCAGACGATTGGAAAGAATAATAAGATGCAACAGCATCTAAACTATAGAGTGCGCGTAATACTACAAGATTCGCGCACATTCATTGGAACATTCAAAGCATTTGACAAACATATGAACCTAATATTAGGTGACTGTGAGGAGTTTAGGAAAATCAGGTCAAAAACCAGCAAAGCTGCAGATCGGGAGGAAAAGAGAACCTTGGGATTTGTTCTTCTACGAGGGGAAAATATAGTATCTCTGACAATTGAAGGACCTCCTCCACCAGAAGAGGGTCTTCCGCGTGTTCCATTGCCAGGAGGCATGGGAGGGCCTGGTGGTGGACGAGCTGCTGGGCGAGGGTCTGGACCCGGGGGCCCACCACCCGGCCTACAGGGGCCTGCGCGAGGCGTCGGAGGTCCCTCACATCAACACATGGCGCCTGGCTCTCGGGGGCAAATGTCAGCACCACCGCAGATGCGTGGTGGCCCTATGATGGGTGGCCCTCCCCCTGGCATGATGGGTGCGCCTCCAGGCATGGGCCGTGGAGGCCCTGGACGTGGTGGGATGCGTCGCTATTAATTACTTAGAACTTGTTTGTATCATAGAATTAAGTCAAATGGTGGTATTACACGATCAGTTAACTGTATTGTAATTCTAATGTGTGGTTTAACTTTATCTCTTTCCATTGAACTGATATTCCATATTAAATATCTGACAAGCCACAACTTATTTCCATTTTTGGTACCCACAATGTGAAGAGCCCATATAAGTGTTTACCATGAGGTTGTTTGTTTATATGTTGTTTGTCTGGAAGTATGGTTTTCTTAATTAATTTGTATGACTTATAAGATGGTTCCTAGATGGGTTTTATCGCTACATGTCGCTGCTGCAATAGACCATAGAGGAAATTCTTACTATGTTTACAATAAAAACAACATTACCTATGCATAAATAACTTACATATAATATAATAAATTGATTTAAAAAATTTGACTCATTCCCCCCTTTAATTGTGAAAATCAAAAAACTCTTAAACATCTCATCATTTATTTACGATGAGTAGCAAGTTTCTACTCTTATAAAAACGATACTCCCATGAAATCTTTCATCCCCTTGTTTTCCTACCTTAGAATGTGAAAATCGAAAACACTGAAACACGACACTATTTATTTATGTTGAGTAGCTACAATTCCAATTTTCAAGTTCCTACCTTTAAAAAAACGACCCCCATACAAATTGTCACCCCCTTTTTCCCCCCTTAAAATGTGAAAATCCCAAAAACCCTGATACACTTCATTATTTATGCTCAGAAAGTGTAATTCAAATTTAGATTTTTTAAACTATAAAGAACAAAGACTTTCATACAAGGTTCCTCCCCTTAAAATGGAAATTTCCAAAAATCTATAAATACTGTGCGTTGATAGACGTCAGTCGGGACAAACGATGATGACGATGACCAGGCGAACGCGAGGGCGCTTGCGTAAATCCGGAGTTTTGTGAATATCATCAAATAGGTAAAATAAAAAATAATCTTGTCAGTACCTATTGTTTTTAATTCAGAAAAAAAAGGACAATCTAAAAATATTTTGTATTTTGACGCTGTGATCAAAACTGAAACATTAGATACCAACTTACAATAACAAACAAGACTATGTTTAAATCGCATGTCGTTTACTTATTTTGCAATATAATTTACCAACACTACATCTAGTATTATAGATTATGTAGTCACAGATATTCCGTGTCTAGAGTAAAAGGATACTTATTAATAGTTGATTTTTCGAAAAATCACTTAGGGGCGCTGCAAATAGGTAAGTACGATGAAAAACCCGCTATGAAATAGTAGAAAATTACTAACTAAAACCTGCAATCTTTTCACTCACATATATGAGACATGTCTTGTCACTTGCCGGTTTTAGTTAGTAATTTTCTACTATTTCATAGAGAGTTTTTCATCGTACCTACCTATTTGCAGCGCCCCTAAGCGATTATTGCCAAAAAAACTATTAATAGGTATCCTTTTACTCAGACACAGACTAGGGAGATACACTTGAAGGTTGCGGGTACCTACCATTTTCGCCACGAGACAAATATTTGTCTCGGGACTGGGTGTTTTCTATGTAATATGTACAATTACCTATGTATTTACAAAAAAAAAGCATATAAGTATCAGTCATGTATGTTACTCGGGCTAGATGATGCCGTGTGAAAATGTCCAGCATTAATTATTTTATTTATCCTAGAAGTTATAAAAATCGATTGCAAATAACCACATTTCAATAGGACAAGTAAAATGGAATCGGTAAGCAATTCGGAAAATTTATGTCGTTACGAGGCTTTTAAATTATTATTGCCTATCTGCAACTAAACAGTGGCACCAGAATATTATCCCCGAGAAGAACGCATTGACAGCAAATATGATAAGAAAGATAATGCATTTATTTTTTAGTTCAGCTTCTATCAGAGATATATCGTATAACCTTCGCTAAATTCATGCTCAATTAGGTACAATTAGGAAGGTGTGCCAACAACTTTAGACACATGGTCATAATACATTATTTTTATTATCAAACAGAAACCAAAATTAAAAAAAACTTTGAACCTAAAAATAAATTTCAACTTTTTTTAATCGAGCCCGTAACTCATTACTTTCGATAACGCTTACGATTACAGACTTCGCCTAAGTGGCCCTGAAAAAAAACACCTGTATATTTCGACCTATTTACGATAGGTACGTACTTGTTCTCATTGGTATAGGCCACAGATATTATAATACTAGTATCTAGGTATATGTCAATACCGAGACTCTGATGTCAACATTTAAGACTAGACAGGATCATAGAGGAACTAATCACTATGTTTGTGTGGTAGATACAATGCTGGCTTTAATTAAATGTCGAAACCGGCTTACAAAACAATAATAGCGACAATCTAATGGCAGTATCCACAAGAAGGATGACATTTCTTTCCGTCGAGCCCGCAGCGACAGCCCGCACTGGTGTCTCCGCGGCCGGCCGGGCCCCAGCGCCGGCCGCGCGTCACCCAGCAGATCTCCGTCTTGCACGCCGAACACTTGATCCAGTCGCACCCCCACTTCTTAGTAATAATAGCACTACACTCCGGGCACTCGAGGGCCTCGCCGCGCGCTATCAGCGAGTCCAGCAGCGCCCGAGTACCTTCGTCCGTTTGGCTCGTAGTGTCGTTCGCAGCGGTCGTCTGAACTTTCAAACTATATTCTTCACAAGTTTTCCCCTCGTGTATAGCCTGTAGTGTAGAATATAAATAAAAAACAAATGAAGGGTAAGTCCTTTGCTGCGCACTGTCTGACCGCTCTATTCCCTTGATGGGATAGCAGAATCTATCAGTGACTTATTCTGTTTCTGTTGTTCGATCACAAATACATACAAGAGATACTCGACGGTGTCTGTTGCCCTATCAAAGGGAAAAAAGAACAAGAATGGAAGAAAAGTCGGGCAGTGCACACCAAAGCTAGATTAAACTGAAATTTGAACCTCCGACTCATGCTATTTCAGCATGTATTGCAGCGCCCCCTAGTGACGTGATATATAAAACCTTATTTACCATAAAACGAATCATTCGAACTTGTTGGCTTAGCCAACATCTGGAGCGGCTAACGTGCTCTACCGACCGGTCCGTGTCTTTATTTGAGAACAAGAAAGTACTGACATCGGCAAAAATCAACGCAAAATAAACAACTAATTGAAGTGTCTTGACAGAGTCAGAAAGACGGACAATGAAGTTATTATTTTTTCCTTTTGATGTACGGAACCCTAAAATCATGTGGTATGTTACCTGACAAATAACGCAGTTGGTGCGTTTACAAACGGGGCACGGAAACCGGCGGACGCCCGGCTCGCAGAGCGCCCAGCCGGTGCAGTCACGCGTGCGGCAGTGGAACGCATGCCTCGTGCCGCTCTCCGCCACGGCCAGACTGCGCGCCAACCACCGCTCATACTCCTCCGGCGAAACCAGACCCTTTATCTCCCGCTCCTGCAACACCCCTCTGCACCCCATCGCCGGGCAGGACACGAGCGGCTCCTCGCTGTGTCGCACCACGTCGGAAAGGCACTCGGTGCAGAATGTGTGAACGCATTCTCTCAGCACGACGCCTTTGCCGGGAGTGCACTCCTCTATACACACGCCGCATTCGAACACTTCAGCGTTCGAGACCAGGGCTTGCTGCTCTAGTTTTACTAATTCGTTGTAAACGTTTCCAGCTTCCTTGTTGGGGACGGCGTCTTCAATTTTTACGGGTTCTTTTGTTTCTGAAAGAAAGGGAGAAACATTTTTATTAAAATTTATCCGAAAGGCGTTAGAGAAAGGAGACCTTCAACTGTTTGAAGGTTATTGTTAACCTTTGTGCTTTTGCCTAGCTGCAAAGTGCACTTCTGAGGTACAGTGTGGTGAACCCTGGTTCTGTAATCGTCAGCCACAAGGCCTTTCCAGGGCCTCTATCTCAAGCTGGTGACTGATCTAAAGCAGGTTGGGTCGGCAGAATGGGTAAACTATTGGCGGAGATAACGACCCCAATTGTCACGAAGCTTAGTATAGAAGCGTACGTACAGTGTTCCTAGTATAGTAGCGTACAGTGTTCCATATAAAAGACCCTTTGAACTTTTCTAATCTAAATTTCGGAATGTGTAATTTATTTTTGTTTTTAATAAGTATAAATATTATGCAAATCACTTTTTTTAACTAACCCTATTTTTATGCATTTACCTACCTACGTTAAGTTTCCGTAAATATACCTATTGCGAAATTACTGTCATGTTTATTTCTTTGAATCGTTCCCTCAAATAGTAACGAGGTTTCATATTATAAATGGAACGTATTGCCCTTTTTTGCAAAACAAAAATTATTTGTATATATGCTGCCTACCACAGTAAGATAATATACCATAATAATATGACATGGCACTATGAAAGTTGCTGAAATATACTAACCTAGCAGTAGCTTCATCAGTAAGATACTCCTAATTATCTAATTGTCCTAACTACATTATCTAGCAGATACAGTCTACCTGCAACTGCTTCTATTTGCGGACTCCACTGCAATTTTGAATCAACATGGATTCCTAAAAATATAGTAAGAATGTACAAGATATAGCGTTACTCCATTAAATTCAATGTTGGTATCATACCTACTGAATTACATAAGGCAAGATGTATTGGATACAGTTCATTTTTTTGGCATTTAGTAGAAGATTAGTATTTACAGTAAACCAATCAAGAACTCTCGATAGAGATAAGTTTAGATCGTCGTAATTGACTTTAGATCTATCAACTTTCAAAATTATAGAAGTGTTACGAGCTAGGGTTCGGGATAAAATAATTAAATCCAATTAAACACCAAAATTAACACTGTATTAATAAATCACTCAATAAAAATGACAACAAAACAAATAACAACGAAACTACACAATTAAAATAAAAACACTGTATCACTTGGTACAACACTAGCGCAACGGTCACTTCACTAGTCACTGGGTATCGCTCTCGAATCACTTCCAATAATTCACTTTCCAATCTTGAAAAGAAACTGACTCTACCGGCCGTTCGCCGCGCTTATATATCTCGTAAGACGTCTCTTCCAGAACAATCTTGTAGGGGGCGTGGCCCGTATCCTCGCTCCGCCCTATCTCGTACCGTCCCGAATATTCTGGAAATTTCCGTCCTTTTCTAGCGCGGTTAGTGCTGATGGCGGTAACAAGTAGTGCGTCCACTTGATAAGAGATGGCGCTAGCGTACCGTAGTTAGCTAGGCCGCGTCGTCACGTCGTCTACAGCTAGGTCGTCACAGAAATATCATCCGCAAATATAATTATATCACATAAGATATAGTTCTGTTTGCGGTTTCTAGACCTCAGCAGAGCATTTGGCACCCTTAACCATGACCTGCTGTTGTTGGTTTGCTTCAGTATTGGTGTCGGAACCAGACTAACAACATCAGATGGGGCCAGGAACTGTCTGACTGCTACAGGCATGTGGCCTGAGGCATTGGGGGGGGGGGGGGGGGGTAACTTCTCCAGATCTATTTAATGCATACGTTAATGATTTGATTTGGAGCTGAGCAGCACCCCGGTCGGGCTGAAATTAGATGGCAGGTATGTCAATAATCTCAGCTACGCCGATGATATGGTGTTGCTTAGCCCCTCGATCAAAGGGCTAAGAAAACTAATACATATTTGTGAAAGATACGCTGATAGCCATGACTTAATTTACAACGTTTAAAAGACAGAGATGATCGTATTTAGGTCTGGAAAGGGTCCCGACTGTGTGCCCAGTGTTTCCCTCAATGGGCAGCCTGTTAAGATCGTGGAGAGCTTCAAGTATCTTGGCCATATCGTGTCGTCGAGCCTTAAAGATGACGAGGATATTGAGCGACAGCGAAGAGCGCTATGTGTAGTCGGCAATATGATTATAAGGAAGTTTTGTCGCTCATCCCGTGACGTTAAACGGACACTATTTAGATCGTCCTGTCAGACGTTTTACACGTGCCAACTTTTCGTTGCCTATAATAATATCTTTAGGCAGCTATTAGGACTAGAACGTTACTGCAGCGCCTCTGGTATGTACTTGGAGGCGCGCGTTAATTCTTTTAATGCTATCCAGAGGAACCGCATCGCTAAATTCATGTCCAGGGTTGGCAGGTGTAAAAACACTATTATATCCAGTCTGTCGGATAGATTGATCCAAACGGAGATCTATAGACGCTGGGTGCAAATAGCATCCTGATGTATGTATTTGCATAGGTACATACTTTGTATTTTTATTGTATGTGTATTTTTAATGTGACTATATATATGAAATGGATCTCGTGTCTGAAAAAGCAACTTATTATTATTATTCTTTATTTATTTCAATTCTCAGGCGTATATGCCTGGGGCCTTTATAGGCATTAGTGGAGCCTAAGCTAACATTAAGAGGCCTTTTTGTACAATACAATATATAAAAAACGGTTTTTCGTGGATGGTGAATGATGAAACTATTGGATATATTGGGTGATAATCTGGACTATTGCAGGAGTAAATGCTTAAGGAATAGTTACTGGGCTATGTAGGATGAAACGGCACCTGCCAATTCTTACTGAAATTCAAATCAAATCATAGGCAGGTGATGACTTGCCGTCCACTAAACAGCGTAGGGGCAACGTTGGTGTGAACGGCTAAAGGGTGTCGAGAGAGGTGTGCTGCAGTTTCACTAAACGCTACTCCCGGCTTTATGCCTTTAACACTTCCACCATTGGAGCATAGGTTCTGCTCTTGCGCCTCCACCTCCGACCAGCCGGCTAAGGCAAGCCGAGGGTCAGGGGTCTCCGTCGACCCCAGGGAGTAATGGGGCTCCGCGGTGTCACCACGTACCGAACGTATTATTATTATTATAAGTTTTCTACGAAATCGTTTAAATATACCCAAAAACCAAAAAGGGCCAAGTATCGAACCCTGCGGCACTCCCATGTCAATAGTAGATTCCAAAGAGTTCTCACCACAGACTTCAACCTTTTGGACTCAACACTTTCAACAACTCTATTAAAGAAGCCGCTCTAGCGGCTGAAGAATTTAACGCCTGGGTTACATTTTATTTCTTAAATGCAATGATTTTACTGCACGACAACTAGTTGCGTATAGACTGGTAAGTGAATTCTTGGTAATAATTTACTAAATTACAAGCAAATAATGCACCGTAATGATCTGAACTAAAACGTTAAATTCCTGATTTACTAATCGAAATATTACTGCAATAAATATTATCTATGCAGGTGGCAGAAGTCAACGTCACCCTTGTAGGTTCATCAAATAGATGTTTTACATAAAAACATTTAAATAAAATCTCTCAGATAAGGGATTGACTGGAATGGGAGGTCTTAGGTCAACTTTAGGAGGTCAACATTCCGTTGACGATATTTGAGTGAGAAGATATTTAAGGATACATAGTAGGCGGTAGTCAGAGGGACGTCCAGACATTACAATTGGCACACGCCCGCGTTTTGCAAGTAGGTATATAGTTCACTGATAATGATGACTTATGCGGATGTTGATTTGCAAACTGACCAGATTCAACCAGGCACAGATAGAAAGGAGCGCTCAGCTCGGGCCCAGCCAGCGTGGCTAGCGGAGTGTTGTCGTCCGAACACAGCGCGCGGCCGATGATCCATCGCTGCATGCGAACCGCCAGCCCCAGAGACTTCTCTGCTTGCCGGCGCAGGTCACCCATCCGGCCGTTGCGCTGAACGTGTATCTGAACTGGGCCTCTAGTCGCTTCTTTGTCTTCCACCCATACAAGAATCCTGGAAACAGCAGAGAGAACACTTGTAGGAACATCAATTTATGACGACAAATGTAAAAAAAATATTTTGATACTGTTTTACTTAAATACCAAAATTTGGGTCAGATTATTCAACTACGAGTAGGGTGGTTCAACTTTGACAAAGAAATCAGGCAACGAATCAAACTCGGATGTTTCGGGAAACATCAGGATATTTTCCCGTCACAGATACCGCAGAGCCTCGAAAAGTAAAAGTCGAATCGATTTTGACTTTTCGAGGACTTTTCGACAATGATCATATAGAAACGCCAGCAGACGAAACAAAAATCGGCAATCAGTGCATGTTGCCAATGATGACATAATGGCACTGAGACTTGGACTTAGTACCTACCTACCTACTGGCCCTCTTAAATAAGCTCAAGTTGATAAATTCCTAAATGGGAAAAACCATTGAAGAACTAAAGTTACCGACATAGCTCTTAGAATTAGTAAGCTCAAGTGGCAATGGGTAGGCCATATAGCTCAAAGAACCGAGCACAGTTGGGAAAAAAGGTTTTGGAATGGCGATCACGAACCAGACGACGCTGCGTAGGAAGGCCCCCTACCCGATGGAAAGATGAGATCTGTAAGGTTGCGGGAAATCGGTAGTTAGAAGTGGCTCGTTCGTCATCGTTCTCTTGGGGGAGACCTATGTCCAGCAGTGCACTTCTACAGGCTGTTGATGATAACGAAGATCATTTTGTTTAACTTCATCTTCATTTGACGACCCCTGTGGCACAGTGGGCGAAGGTCCGCCTGAGACGCAGAAGGTTGCGTGTTCGATTCCTGTCACGGGACAAATGTTTGTAAGATCTGCAAATATTTGTCTCCGGTCTGGGTGCTTTCCTATGTATAATATGTATGTATTTACAAAAAAAAAAGTATTTAAGTAGTATATCAGTCATGTAGTTCCCATAATACAAGCTCTGCTTAGTTTGGGGCTTGATGATGCTGTGGGAAAAATGTCCAGCATTTATTTATTTATTTATTTATATAATGTCAAACTCAACACAGGCTTCTGGGATACAGGCTAGACCAGCGTCTAACACTTGTAAACTAAATATAAGTAGTTTACAAGTGTTAGACGCACTTGTAAAGAAAATAATAATAGCTATTTTAGATGAATAGCTTAGATGATATACACGCGCATAACTACTGGTTGGAAGAGAGCGTGTTGTATATGGAATTAACAGTCACTTGAACGTTGCTGTTAACAACCTCAAGGCAACTAGTAACATACAATTTTACAGAATAGTCAAATTGTAACACACTTAATGGTAAATAAATATAATTGTATTTGTAACATGATAAAAAAATCACTTACGGAACGTCGTCTTCTTTCTTTACATTAGTGGATGTGGAAGGTGAACAACGAACAGTATTTTGAACAGCGACAACTTTTTTCTGGTTTTTGGGTTCATTTGGTACTGATTCGGTTTTAGATGTAACGATTGCTACAAGTTGAGGTTTGGTTTGGGTATTGTTTTCTTGTTTTTCTACAACTTTCACTTTATTTGAATAGTTGGTAAGGTTGTTGCCTGATGATTTCGCAGGTGCAACAACTGTCGCATTTTCAGTTTTCGTCTGAGAAGACTTAGGAGATTCTTCTGTATTACGTTCATTGTTAGATTCTTCTGTTTTGCGTTGATTGTTTCTATCTGCTTTATTAGAAGATTTTTCAGGTGATGTTGAACTTGCAGATACGATTTGGGAAGAAAAAGATAGAACTGAACAGGATAGTCTCAACTGCGCAAGTTTCACTGCAGCCTCTGCCGCAGCGCGCTCGTCTCCTTTCGCTATGGACTGCTCGAGTTGATTAATCAAATTTCGTCTTCTAGAATGCTGATCTAGTTTTTCAACAACGCTTTCTTCTGTTATGGAGCCTTGTGATGTTCTAATAGAACTCGTAGATATTTTACCAAGAGGTGTTTGAGTTTCTATTATATTTTTCACGATAACTAAGTTTTCCTTAGGTGATGATGATAACTTGTGTTCTTCGTCCGTCTTAGATTCTAAGTTTGTCTTTCCTGATGGTAATTGAATAGAAATTGGGGTTGTTTTTGAAGTGGATGGCATTGCCAGGTTAATATTTGTATTAGCTGGTGAAACATGATTTTCTAAAATGTTTTGAGTATTTTTTGTTTCTGTTTGGTCTCTATAAGATGATGTTGGATTAAATAACGATGATACCTTCAATGGGGTATCGATATCCAATTTTGTATTGGCGCTCACGCTTGGGATAGGTTTTTGACCATTTAACAATTTACTAGCTATCTCAGTTTTGGTTACATTAGAATTTATTTTTCTGATTATGTTGTTTGATGACTTTGGTTTATCTAGTTGTTCTTTTTCCACAACAACAACGTTATCTTTTGTATGTACCAGCACTATGGGTTGTGTTACCACTACATTTTCAATTGTTGCTAAAGTTTCGGCTTTTTCATTGTTTGATGTTTGTCTGTTTAATTTTACTTTCCGAGTTGGGGATGAAGGTTCAGCGGTTGGAATAGTATTTTTGGTCTCTGTCAAGACAGAAGTACCAATCTTCAAAGTAGCAGCTTCTATGATTCTGGGTTCGCTTTTAGATTCATTATCATTTGGACTTTTTATTATTAGATTAGAGGGACCAGCTGTTTGATTTTTAGGAAGGCTATCCTTCATTTCTTTTAAGATTTCTTTTAGCTTTTCTTTATCTTCGAGGCCACCCCTTTGACTGTTATTTGTTTGAGTAGAATTAGTACTAACTTTCGAACTTTTAAATGAATTATTAAGTAGTGCATTTTCTAAAGGTAGGCAGTAAAGACAAGTTATCACAGTTGCGTTATATTTTCTCAAGCATCGCGTGCAGATCCAAGCTTCCACCTGTTTCGACGATCCAGGCGATTCGTTATCGGCTTTCCCGTCTCGGGAAACGTGATGCTCTAATTCTTTTAACTTATATTTTTCTATTATTTCGTGCGCCTGCTTATCCAACTCACTAATACTCGGCAGAAGTTTCACCGCCGAAGTCTCTATGACAGAATTCCTTTTTCTGTTTTCGAATATCTGTTTCAAGAAATTTTTATCTTGGCGAGGTTTGACTTCTTTAGTGACACATTCTTTTTTGCTGTATTTTTCGGATTTACAACCCATCGTGTCGTTGTGTTTGAGTGATTGTTTATCGGGAACACGTTGGGAGTTCATTGGTAGGGTTTCCGTATTGTTCAGTCGGGTATCGAAATATTTATCTTCGTCAACGTTTTCTGGTATAGTGGGGGTGAGTAGGGGGGGTTGCGGCGCCGCTCGCTTCTTGGCTCGCCGGGTGAGGGTTAAAGGAGGTTGCGGGGCGCGTCGTTTCCCGGGTACGTGGGCGCGGCGTTGGAATAGCTCGCTGGTGGCGCGGCGGTCGCGCTCGCTCCGTTCCGCGGTTGCTGCGGCCGCTCTTCGCCCGTTCGGAAGACTGTACGCGTCGAAGCCGTGCAACCCGTACTTTCTGAGCAAAGTGATATCGCGGTCGTGCTGCCTGCGTAAATTCCTATCGCGGACTCGCTTCTTGTATGAGTCAGTCGGCGGTCCGGGCGGGGGTATGACTAGCGGCGGGTTAGTGTTGCTGTAATGGCTGGGCCCGAGGAAGGCGAAACTGGCCGCGGTCCTGTCTGAGCCGACGCTAGAGAGACTCTCGCTGGAGGACCGCTCGTCGCGCCGCAGCCACGAGAACAGCGTCCACAGCCCCCCGGACAGAGGACGCGCTCGCCCTGTCTCCACCTCCACCCCGCTCATTACCCCTGAACATAAACATACTGTATCAAAGCAAATTAGAAAATAGATAATAACTAAAAAAACTATTTTAGAGCAGACAACGCGGGCCTTCAGCAAAGCAGCAGGTGTTGCATATGTGAAAAGGCGTCAGTAACCGCTTTTCATCAGGTGGATTAGGCATACGACCTAATCGGTTGCCTTGATATAACATAATGTGTAACATAATAAAGATAACGTCGTGAATTTTTATTTCCTCAAAAGTGAATCTGGGCCACCGTGAAGGTAAGTGCCGCCATATTATTTGTCTAGCATTATTTATTTTGTTATTTAGTAGTAGCTCTAATACACTATCTTTGAATAGGTACTCAACTCACTCTTAACCGTTTTGAAAAAGTTTTAACATAAATTGATTAGTGAGCAGAAGTAGGTACCTAGTTCTCCTCGTTGATATCAATATTGTAAATATAGTAGAAAGTCTATTGGGATCAAAAATAAAATAAGTTGTGAGAGAGTTGTGGTTAAAGCTAGTAAATTCTAACTCAGACAGTTGTTTACAGTTGCAGAGTGCTCTAAAATTTATTTTTATCTTCTTTATATTGAACGAGTTTGTATCGTAAATACAATCAAAGATAAATTGGAGCAGCAAGTAGGTATGTAGAATAGGTACCTACCCCTATTCAGAAAACAATATTTTACAAAATAATTATATATTATTAGCATTCGCAACACCAACAAAAGTCCTCGCAAGATATTAAAATATAAATTAGAAGATACTTACGCGTTGTCGAAGTGTATCGGCGGCTGCAAGTTTTTAAACACAAAAACTAGATCATAATCAACTTCGATTTATCACATTAAAATTTTTAAACCAGCTTAAAAATAGGATTAGAAACAGTTTGATTCTAGTTTAAGTCGCAAAACGTATAACGTTACTGTAGGTTATAAATGAAGGTGATAAATTAAGTCATATTAACTGTGATTGTTGATGTAGCGGAGCTGCATCGATGACTAGCGCGCGCGCGGAGCTGTGAACAAAGCGAGGCCGCGCGCGGTCCGCCCGCCCAGCTATATTTAGCAGAACTTCGCGACTCAGTTTTTGCTATTTTCATTTCATTCTTGTATTCCCCGACCTCACTTTTGGCTTCCTGCTGACTCTTTAGAATGTTAGTTTTTACTTTCGGTTACGCGTTGTTTATGGCTTCGAGAATTACGTTCGATTAAGCGACTGACCTATTCAATTGTTCGTCTTACGTTAGTGTCCTGAACAAGACGGTGATTCATCTGGTTCAGTCTAGATTTTAAATGAAGCTATTCCAGCGGTTCTTGAGTCTACATTATTGACGAAATAAATGCATCTACTTATAATACCAACAGGCTCCGCATTCATCAATATTTTGTCTACCGCTCATATAAAAAATCGATGTACCTACCTACTTGTAGATGACATTTAATGATTTTGATCAACCAAAGTGGTAAACAAATTGCCTAAAGATATTTGTTGTATCAAAAATTGATAACTAAGAAACTGGACAAACCAAAAACTTCAAATATTACCTCAAAGATTAAAGTTTATTTTCTATTAACAGGTCAAATATTTACAATAGTATCAACTATTACAGAATAAATATAGGCTAATTGAAATAAAATTATTTTGCTCTCTCTATCCGTTCATCATGAAAAACCGCCTTGAAACGGTAAACGATGAAAACAGGGGGTAAACTAGCTAATTAAAGGGGGTAACAATGGTTTTATGGCGACAATCAAAGTGCAAAAACCACTTCTCCACTGGAAACGATCCCCGCATGAGTATATATATTTTGGGATATAATCAAATATATAGTAGAAGCTAGATTTGTGATTGTGCACTATCGGGGCTAGTTTTTTTCTTGGCGGAGTGTCGCTCTGTTTGGGCTTGCACGACTAGCAGCGAGGCGGCGACGCGGGCCGTCAGCTCGGCCTGACTCAGCTCGTGCGCCCAGGACACGCGCCCCCACCGCGCGCACTGAAACAATACAACAATTACTCTGACAAAGACGTCCTTCACCTCTCTGCTCTTCATTCGTAACGAGTTCATGTAGGCAAGAGAAAGGGCGCTATAATTACCGTGATCAATCCTACTACTATTGTAAACGCGAAAGTTTGTGAGTTTGGATGTTTGTTACCTTTTCATGCAAAAACTACAGAACGTATTTTGATGAAACTTTACAGTAATATAGCTTATACTTCAGAATAACACATATGCTACTTTTTATCCGGGTACCATGCGGGCGAAGCCGTGGGCAGAGGCTAGTATCAATATAATTCACTATGTTATGTTTTTTTATTAATCATATCAGTTTTTATTAAGCGCCTGTGCCGCATAGGCGTAGGTACTTTAAAACCTGAACAAAAAGTTACAACTGATGGAGATTTTATATTTTTTTTTAAATTTAGCTATACTGCGTTTAACGACTAAAAAATTTATTATATTTTTATGAATTCCTATCTTCATATTTAAAGCATTGAACGCCTGTGCCACACGGGAATGTGAATGTGGCAAAGGCGTGGGATGCCCTGTATAATGCCTATTAGAACATTGGCGATTCTATGTAGTACATCGTTAAATTGCTGGACCAAACTGGGGCATCTATTTTTGGATGTTCGATTTTTTGGTATTTTACTTATGATTCAACTAGGATCTTGGGATGGTCTTACGAATATATTTGTGGTCAATCACTAGACAATAAGTAAAGCGCTTAGACCTGAGCCAGAACAGATTTGATACAGATGTAGATAGATAGAAAATACTATATGACACTACAAATAATATTTCAGCTTAAATAAGTACTATAAATCAGATAATGTTGTACAATGGGCGATCTAATCGCTGCTAAATGATCTCTATCAGACCTTTGGATGGAACGGAATTTACAAGTTAGGTACAGAGAGTTTAAATGATGTATCACATACATAATACCTACATGCTATGAATATACTATATCGTACTACATAATGTAGGAAGGTAATACACCTACTCAATTAATGTTAAGCACCTTATGGTGGTCCCACGGCTGGGGATAAAAAACAAATAATTATTTACTTTTAAATAAAAGCCAGTCCGTAGAGAAGATCGTGGCTTCAGAGAGGGAGTAGGCAGCTAGTAGGCAAAGCAGACATGAAATGAAACACCTACTTAGTAGGTATATTTGCAAGCAACTAGCTACACGCTTGAAGGACCAGCTTCAAGATTATTATTCAATTGAAATTTACATTAACTGTGGAAACGTCACCTGACAGCTGACAAGTTTTACCAACACAAATTTGCGTTAGCGTGAAAGGAAAAGTAAGCGTGAGGTATTTGTCTAGACCCTGGTATTTGTCTACGCTGTATAAAAAATTCGGGACGCGACCCGTTAAAATAGTTCAGTTCAAGCTTTGAACGCGAATTGATCGGAGTGATTAAGAAACGACGCTCAGTGATTAGTGAACTACTGTTTGATAGGGTTTTAGTGCTGTTGTTCTAATTGTGTAATTTTAGAACAGTGTTGTTATAGTGTAGATGCATGTGTTATAGCATGATTTTGGTAACACAGTGTTAATTTAGTGTACAATTGAATTTCATTATTCTATCCTAGCTAGGGCCTCGTAACAGTATTATAATATCTATGATATAGTTCTGATTTATTTTACAACTAATTTGAAACTGACCCCCTATGCACATACTGCCCTTTAATACTAATTTGAAACTGACCCCCTATGCACATACTGCCCTTTAATACTAATTTGAAACTGACCCCCTATGCACATACTGCCCTTTAATACTAATTTGAAACTGACCCCCCATGCACATACTGCCCTTTAATACTTCCACAGCTTAGAATATGTACGATTATAATAAATCTTGACCTGTTGTTACAGGTTATACATAACAAAGGTTTATTTGCGATACCCATACTTTACCACTGAGTAAAATGGTCTCCATCCTCTTTGGTTTTAAAATGACAAGTAGTTATAAGTCCATAACACATCGGTTTTAAATCTAGTAGATAAATAAATAAAACCCAACAGTCACATAAATAATACTGAACGTTCTACAGATATTTGTTCCGAGTCTGGGTGTATGTGGTACCACAATACTGCTGTTCCTCATACCCATGATACAGGGAATTCTCAGTGCAGGGTCAGGATTATGTATGTGTTAGCAAGATGTTAATTTATGTATTTAATAAATAATTTCGCTTACTAACAATCCTGACAGACCGCAGTTATTAATTTGTGAACGACTTCATCAGTCATTTTAAACAAATAAAAAAACAATAGGGATTCTCAGATCCATACTCACTACACAGATCAGTGAGAATACCAAGTAAGATGTACTGAGAGGCACTACAAAAAAAAATTGGAAACATTCACAAATTTTTCATAAAGATAATTATGTAGGTAGGTTCATAATTTTAGTCAAATGAACCTAGCCTAGAATCTTAGTGTTGGGTCAGGACTATGTATGTGGCTGTTGGGTGTTTATAAACATTCTTACTTGATATTCTTCCTCAAGGCGAGCCAATAGGACGGCGTCTTTGGGGTCCAATCGCCTTTCGATGCAGGCTAGCATCAGCAGAGGCGACTTCAGAGCTTCCACTCCGAAGGAAATGGCTGGTGACAATAACAAAGAAGTTGCAGCGACATCTTTCGCCTTATCATTGAGCTCTGTTACATCACATCAACAAAGGTCGAAGCTACCAAGTACAATCCACAGATGGCGCCATATCGCATCATGCGTTCCCACTGTGGGACGTAGATACGTTCTGCAGATATTTTTTCCGGGTATGGGTGTTGTTGTACCAAGGTACTCGTAGTTCCCGATCCCACGAAATAAAATTTAGCCTATGTGTTATTCTAGGTCACGAACTATACCTGTTCCAAATTTCATTTAAATTGGTTCAGCCATTATGAAAATTATTTGCTTAAACAAATAAGTAATAGTAAATTAAAAAGTCAGAACTTCGTGGATATGAAGAACTTCCTTCGTAACTGATTTCAGAAAATATGTTAGGGAAAGTGGCAGTCTTTATTTTATGGTCAACTTTTGAAATCCGCTCGTTACAGATGGTGGATGATGTAGATGGGTGCTCGACAACAACGGCACTTCACTTCTCAGCGGCGATGAGAAGTGAAGTGTATACATACTCGCGCTGCCTACATACCTCCTGCCGTGGAAGTAAGCTGGATGTAAATGAGGCATTAGACCTAGGGTGGTCCGCATGAACGACCAAGGCTGATACCAACAAGTCAGGAAAATGAGACTTCTACTCAATGGCCCAATCAATTTGGATAAGAGAAATAGATATTGTAGTTTGTGACTTGGGATAACACATAATGTTAACAGTAGGATATAAATTACCATTGAGTGCAGGAAAGTTGTAAGAAAGAAAGTGTCGTGCCAAAACTGCTCTTGTTTCTGAACTAACTGCAGGGAGCTCCAATCCCATTGAGACCTCTTGTTTCACATTAAATCGCTTTTGGAACCATTCTAATATGGGTGTCCACCTTTCTTCCTGAAGGGCTTTTAACTCCGCTTCTTCCTTGAAAATTAATTATGAATTGGTGAATGGGTTTAATGGAAAAGGGAACCTTCAATGTTCTAAAATATTGATTATCTTATTATTCGGGACATTTAGTAGATTTTCGTTGAAAGCTGTACTCTTTTGTGCTCAAATTAACACTTTCATTAATCATTCATTGACCAGTAGATCCTACTAATATTATAAATGTGAAAGTTTGTGAGGATGGATGTTTATTACTCTTTCACGCAAAAACTTCAAAAACAGATTTTGATGAAATTTTACAGTAATATAGCTTGTACATCAGAATAACACTTTTATCCTGGACCACACGGGCGAAGTCATAGTCAGAAGCTAATATTTTATATTTCCAACAATCAGAAATTTTTAATTATATTAGCAGGAAAATACTTAGTTCCATGAAAATTTTCAAAAAATAAATTCTATTCAATTTTTTTAAGTGATTCAATAAACTTGATTTTACGTCATTAAGTGATTTGGTTCACAATTTTACTGTGATTTCCCACAATGTTTTGCTTCTATGCAGCAAACATGAGCATGTGCCATATAATTATACTTGGGACTTCCCCCTGCTTAAAGCTTGCTCCCCCTGTGGTTAAATTAGCCTATATGTTATTGTAGCTCACTATTTCAACACCACCATTGCTCATAAGTTAAAAAAAAAATCTTACTTACATCAGTGTGAAATAGAAGTGTGTCTGTTGGAAAAAAATCCAGTATAAAACTGACAATATCATGGGAAGTAAGCTTTCCGGGATTATCAAGTGCAGTGTTGCATAGGGCAGTCTGAAACAATTGCAAAAGGGCGCTTTAGACAGTAGTTACTTGAAAAAATTGAGATATTCTGAATTAAAAATCATTAAGACTTAGGTATTGTTGTATCTAAGTGTGGGTACTTGCCTAACCTTCTTGTTTAATAAGGTTGGCTAAGTAGAGCGTAGTTATATATTTCTTCAGTCTGATTTTTACGCGTGTTCTGCTACAAAGCTCGATAAACATATTTACCGAAATATGGTCTTTTACTGAACATAATAGGTATTTTACTAGTAGAGAGAACATTTTTATAGTTCAAATATGATTGAATATCATCAGAAAAGGTTGTAAGGTTGTGCATGAGGTGGCTTGTGACTTATCATCATTACAGGCACAAACATATTAATTTGCAGGTAACACATAAGCATGGCCCCATCTTGTGAGCCCATAATAAAGTAGTTTACATTTTTGTTTCATTATTTAAAACACATCAAAGGATACACAGAATCACACATTTGCAGACTTTGGATTTTCAACTAACATTCTTGATAGCATATTGGTGTGGTGTGCTTTCAAATCCTACTATTATAAACACAAAAGTTTGTGAGGATGGATCTTTGTTCCTCTTTCAGGCAAAAACTACTGGACGGATTTTGATGACAATTTTCAATAATATAGCTTAATCTTCAGAATAACACAAAGGCTACTTTTATCCGGGTACCACGCGGACGAAGCCGTGGGCAGAAGATAGTAATGTATAAATTATATGATTTATTTACCAAGTGCATAGTGGCCTGTGTGATAGATTCGGTCTGAGCGTCCCATTCCGCGGCTATGGCTCTGGCGAGTGGCTCACTATCCACCATCAGCTGCTTTCCGTTAGGGGTCTTCAACCGCCGGTGATCCAACGTAACTTCCCATTTGCTATCGTTCTGAACGATACCCGTGCCTCGATAAAACCTTTTTCTTGTAGCTAAAGTAACATTTAATCAGGGTTTTATTCTCAAGTGTAATTATATAGTATTTTTATATTTGCCTTGCACATAACCTCACCATATTTTTGATATCTAAAACATGAATGACAGCGCGTTCGTAATAACCCTGTTACAGTTGCTGTTAAAGAAAACATTAGAAAGGCTTTGGAATAATCTAAAAATCTTTAAAGCATACAAAACCAAACAAACTGCACACAATATGCTAAAAAAAATCTGTGACGATAGAGGTGAGTAATAAATAACGTCACGATGAAAAAATCACGGTGATCTGAAGTCAAATAGTATCACTGTGAATTGTCGAAGAGGAACAACTTTACGTATGTCATTCCTTCGTGCTCCAATCGCGCACCGTTCCAAGATATATTATCGTTCCTTCCTACTGACTGCTCTAATGACGCGCGACTAGCGGTAACTTCGGTTAGTTTCGCGCTTCCTCGGCGCCTGTTCGTGTTTATTTCACTATAACTCTCTTTATAGAGTTAGAGGGTAAGTAGGTTCCTGTTTTCTAGAAATGGCAGATGAGAACAATCTAAATCAACTTTTACGTTATACACTCATTATCGTATTTGATATTAGTTGGGATATGGGACTTGAAGGTATGTGTATTTTATATTAATATTTAGGTATTTTAAAATAAGAATAAGAATAAGAATAAGAATAAGAATAAGAATAAGAATAAGAATAAGAATAAGAATAAGAATAAGAATAAGAATAAGAATAAGAATAAGAATAAGAATAAGAATAAGAATAAGAATAAGAATAAGAATAAGAATAAGAATAAGAATAAGAATAAGAATAAGAATAAGAATAAGAATAAGAATAAGAATAAGAATAAGAATAAGAATAAGAATAAGAATAAGAATAAGAATAAGAATAAGAATAAGAATAAGAATAAGAATAAGAATAAGAATAAGAATAAGAATAAGAATAAGAATAAGAATAAGAATAAGAATAAGAATAAGAATAAGAATAAGAATAAGAATAAGAATAAGAATAAGAATAAGAATAAGAATAAGAATAAGAATAAGAATAAGAATAAGAATAAGAATAAGAATAAGAATAAGAATAAGAATAAGAATAAGAATAAGAATAAGAATAAGAATAAGAATAAGAATAAGAATAAGAATAAGAATAAGAATAAGAATAAGAATAAGAATAAGAATAAGAATAAGAATAAGAATAAGAATAAGAATAAGAATCTATTAAAAAAAATTAAATCATCTTTATGATCCTCTACCTACCTTATATTATAATGTTTGTGAAACAGTGCCAATATTCAATTTGTGGAACTCAGTCCTGAGCCTGTGAGCCTGGTATTTCGGATAATTTAAAACAATTATACACATCTCGTTTCTCCGTGACCTGAGTGATCGACGTGACAAAGTCACGTTGATTTTTCACTGTGACTTTTTTGGAACTGGAACGACAGTCACGGTGATACGAAAATAACGCTTTTTCCCACCTCTAGTGACGGATAGAAAGAGCAAAAAACTTTTAATCTGTGGATAACTTGGGGAAATAAACTGTGTTAACAACTTGTCAAGTCTAGAGTCGCTAAATATTTGGCGCCAAGTACCTAGTTCGCCTATTTTTCTGTAAAGTAGTTAGCCATAATATTGCCTGATTACCTATAAGTCAGGAAATCTACGTTTTCTGATCTGCCTAAATCAACCTTATTTTTAATGGATAAAATAAAAACTAAGTTTCCTGTAAATGGGGCAATCGTTCCGTATGGTTTTAATTTTTTGCATGTTTCTCCAAATGCGTATTACCTATGTGCATGCAAAAGAGTTTTACACAATTCACAATTCAAAGTTGTTCACGGGATAGCCAATCTAAAAAACATTTAAAGGTATTTTTAAAACTTCACACAATGTCAAAACAAAACGATGGTGAAAATTTTTAAAACAATGAGGTCGCCAGTACTAAATTTAGTTCGATCAGTGCGTTCTGTACCTTTTCCAATAGAAAATTATACTAAACTTGTAATGTAAAGTTCGTCAAATAATCTTAGATACATTTATTTTAATAGAAATAAAAT
This sequence comes from Perizoma flavofasciatum, assembly GCA_958496245.1. Classification (NCBI taxonomy): domain Eukaryota; kingdom Metazoa; phylum Arthropoda; class Insecta; order Lepidoptera; family Geometridae; genus Perizoma; species Perizoma flavofasciatum. The sequence continues at coordinate 10,694,080 of OY292421.1, forward strand.
AAATGTATTTGCCATCAAAATAAATGGCAAATAGACATACGGTATGGCTATGGACGCTAGCAACATCAGAGGTATCGTTGTAAAATATGTAAATAAATCATATTTTAATTCGTTTTGCAGTTTTCTCTCTCAACTAACAAAACAAACCATATCAATTAACAAGCGAATTGATAGAGGACAGGGGAGGTAATTTGGGGAATATCCAGCGACCACTACAAACGTCTACTTGTTATTTACTATGTTTTAGAATACTCTTTTTTTCTCTTGAAATAAAAACATATGTTTCATTATACGCAATTAAAGCATGTAATATTGCCATTTTTTAGTTTTCAGTCTTTTTATTTTGATTGCTTAAACTTAGACTTGACATGACTTCTTGATAATGGCTTGTGTAGCTATTTGTCACAATTCTGCTAATTTTCTTGCCGTAAATGTAAATCTAAATTTACGTTCAGTGTAGAATAAAACTTGATTTAAGAGGTGGGTAGTGCTTGCTTACTTACCCCTGCACTCTATGTCAAAGTCAAGGAAGACAAAATTGACACAAAGAACCTTAGGGTTATATTAAGTTGTCAAAGTTGTGTAAAAAAAAAAAATTGACCGCCATCTTTGTGTTTGTTGAATCGGGAAAAGCTTTGTTTGATTGGGTTGTTGTGAAAATTTAAGAAATCTTACAAAAATCTAATGGATTTGTGATCTTGACGTGCCTATTGTTATTCTGTGACGATGTCGTATATGGATTTTGAATTGTAGCTATTGCAAAAGTGTTTAATGTTTATGTAACTGTTACACCAGTGAAGTGACGCGCTCTCCTTGTGAAGTCAAAAACAAGCAAAAATAATTCGCCTCTATACAGGAATTCGATAAATCTATTTTTATTTCATATTTGTGATGTTCCCGCATTCTATCAGCGCGGAAGAAGAAAAGAAGTCGAATTTGATACCGAGTGTGAACCTTCTGCACTCAAAAAGGAAAGGAATTTTCATACACCCCTCTGCTATGTACAGAAATAGTACATATTTTACAAGTATATGTACACCGTTTGTTACGAGAAATTGGAGTGGGTAAAAATCTTGACCATTCAAACAAAGTGAGAAAAATGAAACTCTTGGAGAGTAGTCGTCTGGAGTCGCTGAGCAGGGCGCTGTCAATCCTGAACGGAGACAGCGCCGTGCAGGGCCGCGTCGAGGGCTACAGCTGCAAGATGGTTGGGAATGAGAAAGCTTTCTACAAGCGGTTCACTGCAGATGGTGAAACCACTCATGACCTTCAAGCATTGTCACCCCCAGAAGGTGTCTCATATAGGTATTTTTAGTTTATTGCAAATCAATACTGAAATTTAAAATTAATACCTACTTACCTGATATTTTTTTTTTCATTTTCCAGCCACAGTCTGTCAGGAGATGAAGAAGGTGTACTTTGTGACACTATTTCTCGGAAGACCTTGTTTTATCTGATTGCCACACTTAATGCTGCCTTTCCAGATTATGATTTCTCAATGGCAAAGGTACTTTTTAACTTCCAAATCACTAGTCAAGTCCAAGGTATACCTAGGTACCAAGATGACAAGTATACATTGGTACGCTATCTCAATTTCAGAGCAGTGAATTTAGTGCAGAGCCATCGCTTACTTGGGTTCAATCAGCTGTGGATGATGCCCTGTCAGCAGTAGGAGGGGCTCGCTGGCGCCAACTGAGGCCAGCTATGTGGGCGGCCATTGAGGAGGAAATTCTGCTTCCTGAATGCCGTATTTACAGCTACAATCCAGACCTGGCCAGTGATCCTTTTGGAGAGCCAGGATGCCTTTGGACTTTCAACTACTTCTTCTACAACAGGAAACTGAAACGCATTGTTTTCTTCACTTGCAGAGCTATGAGGTATGTAAATTGACATACTTTTTACCCATGATAAAAAATTATGTCCCACATTGGGGTAAAGCCATGTCTCCCTTCTAACCTACTCTTAACTCTTTTAATATACTTCATTTTCTGTGGCACCTAGTTTCAGGAGATGGTGGTTGTGATAGTAATAATGATGATGTTCTTTAATAATGATTCATTGTGCAATTTTGTTTTACAGCCCAGTTTGTGCTGTTGACTCAGGTGTGGATTTTGCAATGGATGAAGATGAAGAAGAGTATAACTAAGAGAAGTGTTTTTCGAATGAATTAATTTACAGATGATTATTTATCTCTTTATCATCAAAAAGTAGATTAAGACTTTTTTGAAACTTATCAAATGATAATACAATAGAAGGCCGTCTTAAAGTTAGTTGAACTTTTAAATATTATTAGAAGCACCTATAACCATATTTTAAGTTATAGAAAGTGTACTTTGAGCCCAATATTTGTTTAAGTTGCTCTATTATTATTACATAATGTTATGTACAGTTCGGCAAAAAAAAATGAAAATAAAACTAAAAACTCTTTATACAAAAGAATGAATGAACTGACTTATTAGAAAGAAGTCCTAAAGTCCTAAATTTTTCATCTCTTTTTTGGCAAGCTATGTTTTAATTTGAATATTTGCACTCCCCAATTTACTACTAATATTACTTTAATCCATTTTTCTTAAACCTAACTGCTTAATCCTAAGGAATGTTTAATATTTACTTCAATATTTTAGGATGAAAATAGAGTAGATGGTTAACTTAATAAAAATTAGTGAATGTATGTCACAAAAGTTATACAAAATACCTAACTTAGTTCTCTATAAAATTCGTCTGACTTGCCCTAAATATGTTTGTAGTTGGCATTAATATTAGTAATTTCGGTAGGTACCGGCGCCGATTCTACAGTTTAAATTTAGTTTTAATTTATTAAACTTAATTTAAACAGTCACTCTCTTTAACTGATAGTGCAAGAAAGAGATGGCAAGTATTTTACTTCTGTCAAATTAATTTACTTCGTGTTGCTTTTCTTCGTGTTTTATAGTCAGAATGTTTTGAAATCATGACTAAACTTTAGAAGAATAAATCAGATTAATTTTAATTTGACAGCACGAAAATTGATGCTAACTCTTTATTTTGTTACTGTTAGTAAAAGAGCGAGAGATAAATTTAAATTTAGTTGGTGCTCATAAGAATCTGATGGCACTATCAAATAAATGTAAGCTTTCTAAAACATTTCCTCAATGCAGAAAGCAATTTCTTGTTTCAAAATTATTCAAGTCATTATAATGGTAAATTGCATTCTTATATAATTAAGTATGAATTAATTATTATTTTATCTATCTCATCAAAAAGTAGTATAAGACATATTAGGTATATAGGTCCTAACTACTAATGCTAAATCTTATTTAGTTAAAATTTCTTTTGTATTTGTATTTTATGATCTCCCAGTTCTATATTTTCATATGGTGCAGATTTAAGTGCCAGGGGCTGTTTGTAATTATATAACAGGTTAATTATAATATAAATTTCCGCGATTTCCATTTGTCTTACTTTTAAATAAAAACTTAGATTGAAAAAATGGTTTTATTTAAAAAAGCTGCCACTTTCACGAGTAAAAATATAAGGGGTTTATCAAAAACGCTATTTGTCTATAATCATCATTATAATGTAATTTAATTAGAAAAAAGTAAATAATGTACTCTGGGGCTAGGAAAACTACTTAAAAAAGTAAAATATTTTTCTCAAAATATAATAAACAATAAAAACATAATTCATAAAGATTTATCTTTATCAAACTATACAACAGAAAAAAAGGGTTTCCAAATTGGACTTACGCTAGGGTGATCGTCCCAAAAACTATTTACATTATCACTTATTATTACACCTTGCTGATCCATATTTACAAGTTCCTCATTGTATTGTACGACTGCCTGTTGAATAGCTCTTCATAGAGATATTGGCATCTATTGGCGACATCCTCCGCCCAGCGTAACCGTCAAGCTGGTGTGGGACTACGTAAGACAGTTAATATCACTTTGATCGTCAAGTTTAAGAAGATGTTAAAAGTCTCACATGTGTTTCTTTAACTATTATAAAGGCGCATGGCGTTTACTGTTTCATGTTCGTGTGGGACTTTACATAGTCTGTTAAAATATCATTTTGATTGTCCATGATAGCATGTTTATAGGTTTTGCCAGTAATTCATCAACTAGCAGAACGGCGAATGCCGTCTTCGAGCGATGGCTTAACGCGCCTAGCACGACCGTCAACCGACTTGTCCAAGACTGCCGGTTAAAATAGCGCTTGAATTGTCAAGTTTGAATTTAGTCAGTGATTGTTTAGCTACAACGGTTGTTAGGCAGCTGGTGTGTTGCGGTGCGGGTGTAGTGTAGTGTAGTGGTTATCGTTTCTCTGGCGGGTGTTGCGGAGGGTCGGGCGCGGGCGGGTCTGGCTCGGGCGCGGGCTGCGGCGCGGGAGAGGAGCGCAGCTTGGCGCGCGGCCGCCACGCGTCGAGGAGAGCCTCCACGCGCTCGTCGGTCGGTCCCCAGCGCGCGAACCCGGCCGCGTTCTGCAGCCACACCACCACCGTACCGCCGCCCCATCGGAAGTACACCTCGTTCCTGTACAGTTTCGTACATCAACGAACTATACTTATTTGTTAGTGCTTACGTTTGGTTTACAAAACGGCAGACAGAGAAACTGCCGGTAAGTATGCGCGCGTAACTTAACAGCTGTGCTGCTTTATCAACTTGATTTTAATTTGACAGATTAAGAGGTCTGCGTTGGATGAATTGCCCATACAAACGCAATACCATAGTCATTTGTAATTAGAGCTAATTTCCACCATATTATGTTATTATTTGCATTCGAATAGTATTTATCTACGTACCTTGCTATATATTTTTTCAAAATACTTACTTGAAATGAAATGTAAACGAATCGCATTTTGGATATTTTTACGTCATACATGACATGTTTTCTTATTATTTGTTTCGTATTAAAAACAACAATACCCTTATGTATCGTTTGGTTAGGTACATAGATTATATTGTCTAGTTACAGAATAACAACACAATGTGAAAAATACAACAAGTTTTCATTCATCTTCTTTGGTATCAGAATTTGTTATAAATTTGGTGGTGGAACATCACCTAATATTGCTATCGCGCAAGCACAGACGGGCCTGTATCAGTCAAAAAGAGATATATATATTTTTGGACGCGCGCCGAATTTAAGTTATGAGCGCTGTACGCCGGATCCTTAAGTTGTTAAGTATGTGCGCGCAACTTATACGCAGTTACCGGCTAGGCTGCCTGACTGCCTTCGTTCAAACTACTAATAGAATTGAGCCCATTAATTCTATTTTACGTTACGGCTTTTATTTTATTGCTTGATCTTGATGGTGGCCAAAAACCACTGAAGCATTTTTTTAAATAAAATAATTACGTTTTTGTAAGATAGAGCCCCGTTCGAAATTCAAATCTAATTAAATCCTGCAATACCATAGAACTCGAGTTCAAAAACTGCAAAACTACGTGAAAATAAAACTTACTTCGGCAAAACATGTTGAAATCCATGCCGGTATTCATGTTCAAATGCAGGAATCACCACCTGATAAAAATAATTATGTACTAGGTATTTGTTTATTTATCATGTGTGTAAGAGCCTGAAGATGCCGCAGATGGCTCAGGGAGACGATTTCGAAGCATTTGAACCACAGAGGTCGGATTTTGCAATAGAACGCGATTTACGCAAGGACAGAGTAGTTTGCCCAGCAGTGGGATGGAATAGGTTTAAAAAATTGTATTCAGCTTTAGCCTCATTCGCTTGTCGAAGATAATTAAGTGGTAGGGTTTTTTGTGCATAGAATGCCACAACGAATAGTTCTAAGCTGCGCATAGGAAACGGCAGCCCGTAGTGCAAGACATGGCGCGGAGAAAGTGATTCGCCATCTCCCACTCTGTTGAAGTTTGTCGGAATGGTTCAAAACCGTCGGTTCCTACGCCGATCGAAAGCTGTTCCTATACCCGCCTTTGTCATATTTGTTTTACCCGTGACGACCGGGGCCGTTGCCATAAGAGGTTCTTTGTTTGCATTTGTGTTTGTTTGTTTTTCTGTTACCATTTATCTCTTCATTAATTTATGTCTTTAGACGACTTCTGTGGCGCAGTGGGCGAAGGCCCGCTTGAGAAGCAAAATATCGCGGGTCCGATTCCCGCAAAAAAAAATTGTATGATGCAATTATTTGTTTCGGGTCTGAGTGTTTTCTATGTATTTCCAATATAAAATGTATATAAAGTAGTTAATCAGTCATGTAGTTCCCATAACACAAACAAGCTCTGCTTTGGGGCTAGATGATGCTGTGTGAATTATTTTTCGTTAATTTTAATTGATTGAATATGTCCAGCATTATTATTATTATTATTTTTGAAACCGCTTATCAGATTGTAATGCAGTTTTTGGCAATCTATTTGTATGCTATTATATCTATGTAGTTTTTAATGCCACAGGTTGCCGAAAGGGAGCAGGGGGAGACACTGCAATTGATGATGGAAATAACGACGGGGTTTGCGAAATTTTCAAAAAAAAAACAATCAAAAACAAAAAAAATTGACGACCTCTGTGGTGCAGTGGGCGAAGGCCCGCCTGAGACGCAGAAGGTTGCGGGTTCGATTCCCGCCGCGAGTCAAATGTTTGTATGATTTACAAATACCTGTCTCGGTTCTGGGAGTTTTCTATGTATAATATGTATGTACTTACAAAAAAAAAATATAAGTACTATATCAGTCATGTAGTTCCCATAACACAAGCTTTGCTTACTTGGGGCTAGATGATGATGTGTGAAAAATGTCTAGCATTATTATTTAATGAATGGTGAAGTCATAAGAAGAGTTTCAGCAGTTGATAGATAGGTAACCTGTTTCCGTTTGAAATGGCTGGCCTGCAGTTTGTGCAGCGCGTGCGTCTGGCGGTCGGGCCACTCGGGCAGCACTACCACGAAGCTGAGGGGCTCTGCGGAGTCCTGCAGCAGGCGCTCCATGTGCCGCAGCGCCGCCTCCAGCAGCTCCTCGCAGTACGGCGGGTGCGCCACCATCGACCCCGACACCGGCCGCAGCTCCAGGAACGGCCTGATAATATATAACACATTACATCCCATTATTCTTTGAGCGAAAAACTGACGCGCCTCCCCGTGACAACTGACATTGCTGCCCGTCGGACCTTACCTTACGTAAGTTCACTATTTTGTTTGTTGTGTATATTCAGAAAATCAGGAGAACATCAAACATTGCAGTAGCGCCATCTCTTTCACATTTTACTCAAATCTTGATTGGCGTTTCAGTATTTGGCCGTTATCCAACATGTTTGAAATTATGTCGAGATAGGGCAGTTGTCAGCAACATATAATTTTATGTTTAACTGCATGCAAACCAGGCATAAGAGCAATGTTGTCGATTCTCTTGTACACCAACTAAACTTAATTTAATATGTTACTCTCTTTTACTGATAGTGTACGCATGAAAGGGATGGCAAGAATTTTACTATGTCAAATTAGTTTACTTGTCACTCTTCTTAGAATTTATAGTCAGCTCATGTTCTGAAATAACGACTAAACTTGTATGGAAAATATAAATCTGACAATTTGACAGCACTAAAATTGTTACGATCTCTTTCTTATGCTACTGTTGGTAAAAGAGAGCGATAGATAAAATCAAGTTTAGTTAGTGTACAAGAGAATCGACGCCAATATCTCGGCACTAGTCTAAGATCTTACCCTCTCGAGCCGAAATAAGAGTCTGTGTCTGCGAACGCGGAGCAATACTGCCTGAAGTAGCAGTCGAGGGGGCTGGCGAAGCACTCGAAGGAGACGCCGAAGCAGCGCTGCAGGCACTCCAGCACCGGCACGGGCAGCGACATCTGCGCAAGCTGCGCCTCGCCGCCCGCGCCCACCCACGCCGCGTACCGCCTCAGGACGCACCACACGCGGGAGAGGAACTGCTCGAACTTCTTGTCGTCGAAACAGCTGTGCCGGTAGAGGCATTCCTGATACAAATTTTACATTTTAATCGATATACCGCCGGCTCACCTTCCCGCTGCACTGTAACGTTTAGGAATGTCCTTTCTTATAAATGAAATATATCGTCCCTAGGGCTAACCATTTCGAAAATGCGTTGATTTCAGTCAAACAGTGATGACGAACTATAGTAACGAAAAGACAATAAAGGTAGACACAGACCCTTTCGTCGTGGTTTTGCCACCTTGAGGCGGACTTCTCACTCGCACTTATGGCATAATTTTCCATATCCGCCTTTTCAAAGAAACAAGAGGCAGTTGTTTCTTTGCAAAAACTAATTCCTGTCGCGCTCGTAATCAATTATTGTTAATCTTTCTATCATTGGAGATTATAGTGCGTCAATCAAGTGATTCGCCGTGTCTAGTAGGTAGGTTACATAGTACTCTAGGGTTTTTACTCATAGAAGTATACAAAAATAATCATGGATTGAACATCCTTTGGAATAAAGTGATTTTGTTTTCATACATATCTAAAGATTTCGAAATTTGTCTTATTACACCCTATATATAGGTTGTTTATATTGAAATCAAAAGGATCATAGAATATAATGTGTGACAGCAGAATTGGACTCTCAATGAAAGTACCTTTAATTTTGTAGCAAGAAAGTTTTATTAGGAAACAATAGGTGAATTTCAATAAAAGTAAATACTTTTTTTACCTTCTTTACAGGTACTTTCTTTTATGATTTTTCTGCTTATAATTGTTCACAAAATAAACATTGAACAGAAGGCAGAATCATATAAAATGTATGGTAAGCATCACCAACTGGTTACCCCTCTGGGTGTTTAAAGATAGTACATTAAAAGTTTAAATGAGTAGTATGCTTGATTTTAAAATAAAACTACGTCAACCAGAAAAAAACTCAATCTTTGAACTCCAGAAGGGTAATCAGTTGGTGAAGTTAACTGTAAAAAAGAGACTTTAAAATTTTGCTTGAGTCTCTTTATGGCACACCCTGTATGGTATGGCAGGTGCATGTAACTCACCAGCTTCTGCAGGTAGGTGGCGTTAAGGATCTGCGTCTCGCCGAGGTACCGCAACAGCGCCTGGTCGCGGTCCAGAAAGTGCTCGACAAGCGGCGGCCTAGGCGCCGGCACCGCGAACTGCACCGGATAGCACCACACCTTGCGCAGCGCGGCCTGCTGCAGCGGACCCGCCAACTCCTGACACACCAACCAAACCACCATAAAACATCTTACTTACACTACCAACGACTAAACTAAAATAAGACAAGTTAAAATGTATTTATATCATTGATTGCAGCAGCCCTGGTGAATTGTGGGGATAAGCCCTATCTAAAAATATGAAATAACCGCATTTAGTACAAACCGATAGGCCGTTTCGGAGATACCTACATTTTTATGTTTGAGTTGAAGGCACTGCCCCAAAGTTGTAGTCTTTTATGGGGAACTCAGTACGCTTCTACAATAAGCTTCCGGTAAAAATAACCGAGCTGCCTTTGAATAGTACTCTTTTTAAAATAAATGAGTGTACCTTGTTCGATTGGCACCACAATACAGCTGAATGAATGATCGACAAAAAAAACCAAGCAGTTTGTTGCCTGATTTTTCTAGGCTTCGTCGCGCTCAAGGAATCGGCGTTAATTCACCTTAACATTTTAAATTCACGTAGTTTTTAAGCTAACGTGATCCTTGTGATTTTAATAAATAAAAACCTTTTAACTTTGACAGGGTTGCAGTATCATCACCATATGTTGCTACCATGACTTCTAGTGCTCGTGGTATATCTGATTTGTAAATGGTGTATAATATTGGTCCAAGTACAGAGCCTTGGAGCACTCCAGCTTTAATTTTAAAGAGTTTGGAGTATCTTTCACTTTCTCTCGACCCGGAACGACCTTTCCGTGAGGTATGATTCTAGTATTTTAAAGTTAGTAAGTAATGCGGCTGTTTTGACAAATGTCATAATTTACACACATATCTAACTATGAAAACTATGGCAAAAACCTTTTAATTTTGCAGTGGTTCCTTGTACAATACTCTATGAGTACATCTATAAAGACAGATAAGCAATATTATTTGCGTTCCATTGTCTTCCGCATAGTATTAATACTCTATGTATTTGCTCAATTGTTGAATGTTCCTGTCGGCACCCAAATTGGTGTACCGGTATTATTTCCCGATCTGCCAGTACCTAAAACCGGTCCCCCCGGTCTTAGTCGAATTAAAATATTTTTCTCCATAACTTTGAACTTATTTATCTATGGAAGTGTAGTTCGTTTCCCATGTTTGTGTTTAAATATGGTTTCTGATATTTTCCATTGCAAAGGGAAGTATGATTCTCAACAGGAGCCTGAATTATGTATGTATGTTTTTGCCTTAAGAAATTGTTTGTTCGTTTGTCTATTACCATTTATCCGTCTCTTCGAAACGGCTTATCCAATTAAAATAAATTGAGTGTAAAAGAAAAGAAAACAAAAATTTAAAGAAATGCTGTTTTTAGCTATTGATGTATAACTTCAAGGATAGTTCTTGTGTTGGATGGTGAGAGACGACAACGGAAAACCTAGCGTGTGATCGGATAGAACTTTAGCTTAGCTGTTGAGCCTAAAAGAGTTTTATTGAGTCAAGTTGGATAAATCCCGCTGCAGGACAAATGTTTGCATGCTCTGCAGATTTGGAAAAGGTCTAGGTGTTGCGGTACCATGGCACTCATAGTTCCTGATGCCCATGACACAATGACTCCTAGTATGGAAAGACTTTGCATGTAACTAACCTGAATGCCATTTTCCTTCAATAAACCACTATGTTTCTCCCTTATTTTTCGGGCATATTCTGCTGACAAATGGTATATCTTCAAGCAAATTCCCTCCACTGATGCCTTTACTGTTTCTGCTAAATGAGGTTGGCATTGCCTCTGAAATGTTAGACAAGGTACATTAGAATAAAATGAAAAGCATTTATTTGGCAGAACATGAAAAAAATGGTACTCATTAGTAGAACTGAACAGAAATGCCCCATGCACCTGTCTGATCCATCGAGCTAGTCAGTTCAATGTCGCGCCAAAAAGGTGTCAGCTCAGCTTTATGTAGGCTTTCTACTTATTAGGGTAAGCAGAATACCAGTGCTACAGCATTATGTAGCACTGGTATTCTGCTTACCCTACGCAGTAACGTCACAGACGCCAGAAGCTAACACTACTGAGCTAACACTGAGTGTGTACATAATATACTCTATGCAGAATGATACTAACTTTTACATAACGTCAGGTAGCTAACAACACCGCACAAATCGAAATTTTGCCATTGGATCTTTTCATTGCCCTTCGGTTCACCAAAACAAACAGCGCATTTCAATCAATCACAGGCAGTTATACAAAAATAAGAATCACCGCATAAATCTTTAAGGTATTTAAACACCGTGTAAGTCTCCGATTCTCGATAAATATAAACAGCTATTTAAATTTTGTGGACTTGCTCGGAATTGATAAAACAGTTTTTCGTTCTCCTGAAGTTACGAAAATCGATTTACGCGGTGTTGTTAGTTAGCCGACGATAAGTAACAACATTTAGGTACAGTATGTATCTACCTTTTCACCTGAACATGTCTACCTACTAATAAAAAATAAAATAAAACTGAAACACCTACCTATGGTAAATTGTTTCTCATAGCTTGATATTGAAAATTGACAAAGTCAAGAGTCATCGGCGTCGATTCTCTTGTACACCAAGTACATTTAATTTAAACTGTCATCCTCATTTACTGATAGTGCACTCAAGAAAGAGATAATTTTACACCTATCAAATTAGTTAATGTGTCGCTCTTCTTTATGTTTATATTCAGAGTGTTTTGAAATCATAGCTAAACTTAAAACTTAAATCTGACTAATATGACAGGACTAAAACTGATTTCCTTTGTTACTGTTTGTAAAAGAGAGTGATAGATAAAATTAAGTTAAGTTGGAGTAAAAAAGAATCAAGGCCATTTGTATTAATCAAATCAAAAGTCTTCATAATATAATCCATTTTTTTTAGTACCTACTAGTCAATATTGCCAACAATGATGTTGACTAGTTTATTTTTATCCTATCCTACTAATATTATAAACACGAAATTTGTGAGGATGGATTTTTGTTCCTCTTTCATGCAAAAACTACTGAACGGATTTTAATGAAACTTTACAGATATATAGCTTATACATCAGAATACTACATAGGCTACTTTTTATCCGGGTACCATGCGGGCGAAGCCATGGGCAGAAGCTAATTTATTATAATTTATTGTTATCACAAGACTTATATAGAATTGATGACTAATGGACTGCTAAGTTCTACTCACAGTTTCGCCAGCATAGTTTCTGGATAAAAAGTAGCCTATGTTTTGTTTTATTCTAGGTCACCCATTCCAAATTTCAGCCAATATTAGCAATTACCAATTCTATTTCTTAGTGGGGGAACTAAAGACTGCACTGAGGTCCCACATTGGAGTTTATTGTGCAGTTACCAAGTTCATTTATATCCACTTTCACATTTATAATATTAAGAGGATAATATAACTATGTATAGAAGCAGGGAGAGCCCTTGACCGACCCCATGTATGTTCTACGATTTTGTATAGTTCAGAAGCTAGGGCTATATTTGTGTCACTAAAACATCCTAGTACATACATGGGAGTGATTAGAGTTGGCTACGGGTTCCCCCATAGCCCTGCTCCTTTTGGACTATAGCCATGCTTCTTTTGGACAATGGTGCTTGAGTCACAGTATATAAGTGTATTTATGCTGATTTCTGGCAAATAAGGCACAACATTATAATATTTTTTTACCCTCAAATGTGCAAGTCTATCTTGAAAATCATCATAGGTAGCACCAACTGTTCGCCGGAGCCACTGGAATGTGTCTTCTGCATTCCATTTCACTACTTTTCTACTCTCAGGAGATGCATTCCTAGATTCTATCATCTTTTTGGCAGCTTCTGCATATCTGGATAACTGTTTTCTTGCATCTCCAGTAAATTTAGGATGTGTCAGTTTTATAGGAATGTCATTCATGATTTCTTCATACATAGACCTTGAAATTTCCGGGAAACAATGACTAGGCAAGAGGGGATCTGAACCTCCTTGGTCATTGACTTTCCTTTCCATCAACCACCGATTAAAGGAATCTTTTGGTGCATCTATACTTTCTCTAGTGTGACACAGTTCTTGATAGCATTGTCTTAGTTTATTAGCCAGTGTAAATCTGAAACCTTCTATTTCTGGATGTGGATGAGGACAAATAGTTGGAGGACGTTCATATATAACAACATTTGTAGGCACCTCAATGTCCCACGGACCAGCCAAGACAAACTTTTTGGGAGGAGGGCCATTATCTTCTGAAGGTCTTCGTTTGTTGCCACTGGGGGTCATATTTCCTGCACCTGATGGTCCAGTGTGGCATATACCTAATGGGTCGGTTATTGGATCGAAATCTCGCTTCACTGCAGGCAGTTCCCACATCGATTCACCAGATAGTTTATTCCAAAAGTAGGGACGATTCTCTCGCTTGGACCAGTACTTGCGCCAGCCTTGCTGGATGAGATCAGGATGTAGTTCGGCGGCGAGGTGCGGCGCGAGGGGGGCTGGCGCGCCAGGTGTCTGCGGCGTTTCGCCGCTCGAGCTCGGCGACGACTGGATCTCAGGCGAGGAGTCACTGTGAGCAGTGCCACTCTCCCACGTCGAAGAACCGGCGACAACTTTGTCACGAACATCATTCATGTTTACACTCAGCACTCCAACGAAGGAAGATACATTGATTTATTAATTATTCAATAACTCGACTTAATTGTCTTTTTAAGTTTTTTCCAATAGGGAATTGTAATATTTTTATTAGTACCCCATAGCGCCAAGAACTGGGGCTGAAGAAATCTAAGTGATTTTACAGAAAAACATGTTAAAACCTAGCTGTTGTATTTTTTCAATAAATACACAATTAATAAAACTTTAAACATCAAAATAAAACAATACGAAAACACGGGAATCGTATGTTTCACGAAAAAACTAGCAAAGCGTACACCACAAGCTCCGCCATCACGAAACGAATGATGCACAGATAAAAAAATATGAGTGAATGACATGTCACGATAAACGAGGAAAAAACAGATAGATTGAAAACAAAAATTATATTAAAAAAAAGTTTGGTTTTCACTTTTTGGATGAAACATTCATATGAAAGTTCATGACAAAATCGAAAAGGCCTTCAAAACATAGTGGTTTTTCCCCAAGAACTCAATTTTGTTGGGGATCTTTTGATTTGATTCCACTAACGTGTAAAGCATGTCTGAATTATTATGTATGTATACAATACCATTTTTATTTATAAAGCAAAAAGTATCTTCATTTTTAGGCTAAAAAGGTCTTTGGGTTTCAAGAAGTCACGACGTGTTGCCTCTGGCATTAAAAGAGGCTTTGTAGCGTATTTTCATGTTGCACTATCGAGTCCCTATGTCCCAATTAAATTGTACGAAAAAGCCTTAGAATGTCAGCATTTAGAAGATATAGTGAATAAAAAAGACTGATACTATCAAACTATATATTGTTTTTGGTTTTGTAAAATATAATTGGTGATGTAGATTACATTGTTTTTTTTCAAAACAAGCAAATATCGAGGTTGTATAATGGTTCAATATAAACAATATTCTACTAAATTGAAAGAAAACAAAGTGTATTAGGTTAATACCACCTAATACTACACAAGTTAATGCAAAAGTTAAAATCAAAAATGAAGAGTTGGCGCTGGTGGACACCACCGTATGCTTAGGTAGTTATCACCCTAGATAACATAGAGTAGACAGCCCTAAGAGACGCAATGTTTGATAATTTGCTAGGAAACAATTCTGTCAACTATCGTGTGAGTCCCGCCACGCCTGCTGTGCTCTGATTGGTCGAAACTGTAGTTTCAACCAATCAGAGCACAACCTATTCAAATCTGATGTATGTTCACAAATATATATTAGGGCTATTACTGAAAAAAGGGCGAAAAACAAGCTATTTTTATGCAGGTAATGTAATGTAGCTATTTTTAGGTCTGCTGAAATGTTTAAAAGTAGTTTAACAGTCATGTAGTTCTCATAACACAAGCTCTGTTTAGTTTGGGACTAGATGATGCTGAGTGAAACGGTCTAGCATTAAAAATCCTTTTTGTCAAGCTGTCTGCTTTCCATGGCAAATGGAAACTGTCGTTATTATTTAAAAAGCCTGACGAGTGTGGAAAACTGTGCGGCTGTGTAATATTGTATTCGTGACATTAAAAGTATGGTAAACTACACCTGCTTTTAATTCCTGTAGAATCTACTTAACTGTGAGCTGAAGGGACACTACCACAGCATCCCGAACGCCGCAATGCAAAATCTAAAATGCATACCGACCTTTCTACCGCGTTTACAAGAAACGTTTTAGTTGTTTGGTTTTTCTGTATTAGTCTTTAGACTACCTGACTTTGAATTAATTTTGGGCTTCTTTACAGAAAATAAAATTAGGCGAATTTACTAATTTGTTTTTTTTGGTGCAAAATAATTGGTGACTAGTATGGACTTGGCAACACTGATCCGTAGTATTTATACTCCAAAGATTTTTAATGATCTCAGAGCTCACTCGACTGCCGGATCCCGAGCCGGCAACACGTCCCTTCTGCGCTCCTGCCAGGTACGCCGACCCGGCTACCTGCTAGCCGCCCGGAACTCGCCGCCGGCCCCCGCGCCGGTCGCCTGCTCCAACCACCACGCAGGTAGTCATCCCGACTACCTGCTCGCCTCGTCAAAGCCCGCCGCCGGCTCCCACGCCGATAGCCCGCTCCAACCGCCACGCAGGCAGTCAATCCGACTACCTGTTCGCCGCATCGACGCCCGCCGCCGACGCAGCTCAAGCTGTGTGACGTCGTGCTTCTACAAGCACAGAGATCGTTGCCTTTCTCAAGGCGACCCTCTCTGTTTGTTTCATTTGACAAAAACGTCCAAATCCACGCTTAGTGGTCAACCCAGGGATACTTAACAGTGCCAACGAACTGGGTTGGGCGCTGACCCGGAGTGCCTGCTTTCCTCCTTCTGAGGAACGCAGAATCCGGCTGGGTCTGGTACCACCGGCCTTGGGGTCTACCCTCGCCGACACCAGATATCGGTTAGGACACACCCCTTCTGCTCCGTAAGAGCAGCAGTTGGGACACACCATTTAGGTAGGACACTGAGGCCTCACCCCCTCCCGTCTAACCCGACGGGAGGGTCACTCACCTCACCACACTCCCGGGTGCCACCCCCCGGGAGAAGATGGATATCTCCAATTTGTCCCTCGAGTCCATCTGCGATCTTCTTCGTGCGTTAAACGAGGCTTATCCCTCTGTTTTTACGTTCGATCCCGAAGCCCTTCGCAATGCCCTTCAGGCAGCCTCCGCCCCTCAGGCCCCTCAGGCCGCACCACTACCCGACTCTCCGGAGTCTCCCGACGCATCTCCCGCTCACCCGTTCTCTCCGGACGCGGCGATGGAGACCGACCCCGACCTTCGCCCGATAACCTCCGACTCGGACTCTACGGACGACACTCCGTTCTCGGTTGTCGACCGTAAGAGGAAGAAGAAGCGGTCTCCCA
Source organism: Perizoma flavofasciatum (assembly GCA_958496245.1). Classification (NCBI taxonomy): domain Eukaryota; kingdom Metazoa; phylum Arthropoda; class Insecta; order Lepidoptera; family Geometridae; genus Perizoma; species Perizoma flavofasciatum. Next base: position 10,710,618 of record OY292421.1, read on the forward strand.
AGTCCGACTCAGCCCCGCCCGCTAAGACGACTGTCCCTCCGGCAACAGATCGTCCGGTCTCGCCCCTCTCTCCTCCTTCCGCTCCATCAGACGCGGCTAAAAAGGAGAAACTCCCTCCTCCCATTTACCTTCGCGAGAAGGCTAAATGGGACAATGTTTCGAAGCTTCTTGTCCTCAAGAAGATTGAATTCACCAAAGCCCAGAATACCAAGGACGGTATCAAAGTTCAGGTGCAAACCTCGAACGACCACCGCCGCCTCACCTCCATCCTCAGACAAGAGTCCATAGGCTTTCACACCTATGCTCTTGAGGATGAACGCCTCCTCCGTGTTGTGATCCGCGGACTCCCCGCCGAACACAGTACGGACTCAATTAAAGCCGACCTTGTGGCTCAGAATTTCCCCGTCAGGGAAGTCCACCGCATGTACAGCGGCAAGACCAAAGTCCCTTATGAATTAGTACTAGTCGTACTAGACCTTTCGCCGGAAGGTAAGGCCATCTTCAACCTGAAGACGGTCAACCGCCTCTCCGGACTACGTATTGAGGCCCCACATCGAAACGGTTCCCCTAGCCAGTGCCATAGATGTCAACTCTATGGGCACTCAGCTAAAAATTGTTACGCCCGCCCGCGATGCGTCAAGTGCCTGGGTGACCACGGCACCGCTGACTGCACCCGCACACGCGACACCCCCGAGCCACCGAGTTGTGTGCTTTGCCGTGCTCAGGGTCACACCGCGAACTATCGCGGCTGTCCCATGGCACCCAAAGCCAACAAAAAGGTGATCCGCCGGGCCCCCGATCGTGTCCCTCCCCCCCGTCAATACTCCAATGTCACATCCAAAGTGGCATTAGTCCCCCAGGGCAAACCGATGCCTTCCACCTCGGCATGGGCTAAGCCCCTACCCTACACTAGCCGTGCCCCTCAGGCAAAGGCACCTCTCCCCCCCTCTGCCCCTGCCCCGGCTCCAGCAGTCGCTTCTCGCTCTCGCTCCAAAATGGTTAGCCATTCGGACCTAGTCCCCGAATTAGCTTCCCCCGAGTCCAAGTTTATTGACTTTACCAAGGCCAAGATGGTTCTGTGTAAACTCAAACAAGCCAAATCAGGCCTTGAAAGAATGATGATCCTTGCAGATCACATGGACATCGTCAATTACGTTGAAAACTTTGACTTTTAGTATGTCTATACAAAAGGAAAGGTTAAAACCCCGCTCCGTCAAGTTAGCGTTTTTTAACGCTAACGGACTTGCCCATCAACGTCCTCTTGTCCAAGACTTTCTAGTCAAACACCAAGTCGATATCATGCTAGTGCAGGAGACCTTCTTGAAACCCGGAACCCGCAATCCTAGGATTGCGAACTACCAAATGGTTCGGAATGATAGACCAAGCGCCTTAGGCGGTACTGTCATTTATTTCAAGAGATCCCTGCACTGCATCCCTCTTGACCCCCCTCCGCTTACTCACTTAGAAGCCTCTATCTGTCAACTCGGGATGACCGGTCATCAACCGATCATTATAGCATCCTGCTATCTTTCTCCTACCCAACCGAGAGTCTTGCTCAAAAGCGACCTCGAAGCCCTCCTCAACCTAGGAAGCGCCGTCATCCTGGCTGGCGATTTTAACAGCAAAAACACCCTTTGGAATTGTACGCAAAACAATCGAAACGGTGTCATTCTCGATAACCTTGTCGAATCTCTCAACTTCGACCTTATCGCTCCAATGTGCCCGACCCGCTACCCCGCAATCGCGGGGCAGTCACCCCAAGTCCTCGACATAGCACTTCTAAAGAATGTAGCCCTACGGTTATCTTCAATAGAAGTTCACCACGAGCTTATTTCCGATCACCGCCCTGTAATATTACAGCTAGGCCCCCCTACCGATCTTCCCCCTCCAACTAAGACTGTGGTAGAATGGCATAAACTTGGGAAAGCTCTCAAGTCTATACATTCACCCGACTTAGATAAAATCCCCGACGATATTAGGACCCCTAGTGATATCTCGATCGCGGTTGACTCTCTGACCAGTCACATCACAAACGCTATTAGCGAATCATCGAAACAGGTCCCGGTGGTGACTCACCCCCGCCTGGTCCTGCCAGATGATGTGAGGCGCCTGATCACGGAGTCAAACGCAGCGACCCGCTATTACAGCCGCTGGCCCACCGAATTTAATAGAGTCAAAATGCGCTCTCTACACCGCGAGGTGCGGAGGCGCATTAAAGATCTCCGCCAACTTCAATGGGACAGTCTACTTTCAGGGATCGAACCCAGTCACCTGGCTTACTGGGAACTGGCTCGGTCTATGAAATCAGACATGATCTCGACGATGCCGCCCCTCAACCGACCCAATCAGCCTCCCGCATTCGATGAAAAGGATAAAGCCAACTGCTTGGCTGAAAGCCTAGAAGCCCAATGCACTCCTAGCCACTACCCCGTTGACCCTGCTCACCTCGATACGGTGAACAGTGAAGTCACGCGCCTTATCTCCCTACCCCTCTCTGCCCCAGCTCTGCCCCCTGTCAAAGCTTCAGAGGTAATGACGATCATCAAGGATCTCCGCCCTAAGAAATCCCCTGGTGCAGATGGCATCAGCAACAGAGTACTCAAGCAGTTCTCAGTTCCCCTCATCTATCTCTTAGTCAGCATCTTCAATGCAGCCATGTCCTCGTGTTCATTTCCTAATGCCTGGAAGGAAGCCATCGTCATCGGCATCCGTAAGCCCGGCAAAAGTGCAAATGAACCCTCCAGCTACCGCCCTATCAGTCTCCTCAGTTCCCTGGGGAAGATTTACGAACGACTCCTTCTGAATCGTCTTTGGTCCCACGTAAACGAGTTCAGGCTCCTCCCGGACGAGCAGTTCGGTTTTCGAGCCCGACACTCGTGCCCCCAGCAAGTGCTCCGCATCACGGAGCACATCCTATCCAAGAGGCACGCTATCTGGCCTGCAGATACAGGTGCAATCTTCCTCGATGTAGCGAAAGCTTTCGATAAAGTCTGGCACAATGGCTTGATCTACAAGCTATTCCAACTCGGAGTGCCAGACAGACTCGTGCTCATCTTACGAGACTATCTCCACAATCGAAGCTTCCGCTATCGCGTGGAAGGTACTCTTTCTGACCCCAGACCCATAAGAGCCGGTGTCCCTCAGGGCTCCGTCCTTGCTCCTCTCCTGTTCACGCTGTATACCAGCGATATTCCTCGGACTCATCAAGTCGAACTTGCCCTTTTCGCGGACGACACAGCTTTATACGCATCCGATAAGAACTCTGATCGAGTGCGCATAAAGCTGCAAGCCGCTCTCGACACCTTAAGTGCATGGTTCCGTAAATGGCGCATAGAGGTCAATCCAACGAAAAGTGCAGCAGTGCTCTTTTCTCGGAGAAACCGCTTGCCCACAAGAACGGTCTCACTCTTTGGCGAACCCATCCCATGGGTTAAGTCAGCCCGTTACTTAGGAGTGATCCGTGATAGACGTCTATCCTTCTTCGCTCACATTACGAAAGTGAGCAACCGCGCCAAGTTCATCCTTGGCCGCCTTTCCCCTCTCATCTGTGCGAAGAGCAAAATGTCCCTTAGAAATAAGGTGACACTTTACAAAACGTGCATCCGCCCTATTATGACATATGCCGCAGTGGCCTTCGGCCACTCCATTTATGTAAAAAAACTCCAAGCTGTCCAAAATCATTTCTTGCGCAAGGCCACCGGTGCGCCGTGGTATTCGCGCAACATAGATCTCCACCGAGACACCAAGCTCGAGTCCATAGCCAAATTCATAAAAACCGCTTCTCAGCGGTATTATGAACTGGCCTCATCCCACCCGAACCCCTTAATCTCCACTATCCCCGACTACTCGATCGAGTCACCCGAGTTGAAAACCCTCCGTAGACCAAGACACGTTCTTGGTGACCCCGATGACCCCATCAGCACCGCTAACGCGGTGGTGACGTCATCAAGTCCCGACAGAGCAAACACTCCACAGATACACCGAGCCCGCCGGCGGGCTCGACGAGTCCCCACTTCCGCCTACTCACGGTACAGATATGTACCGGGGCGTTTCTCTCCTATTCCACCCCCTCTGGCAACGGCCCAAGCCGAGGTCCGTACCTAAGTGGTGCCCTTGTGCTAGTTGCCCCATCCTAACTTTTTACAGGCTGAGCGCCTTCTGCGCTCGCCGTAGTCCGGTGACGCTGACCAAGGCCATCTGCGGCCCTGCAGCATTAAAGTCCATTCAGAAAAATAAAAAATGATCTCAGAGTTAGTTGAAATAACTACCGACGTTCCCCGCCGTCTTCAAGTTTTGCTATCCGATAGTGAAGTATTGGATCTCTATACAATTATGTGGTTAACACAGTGGAAACCCTCTAGAAATGTAAACAAGTTTGTGTTGTACATTTCTAAGTTCTAACCTCTAAAAGTGATGGAAAAAGTAGTGAAGTGAAGTTGACTTATGTACCAAATCAAAAAGTGACAAAACAAAAGGAAAACTAAAGAAGGACATGGCGCAGATACTTGGATCCAAGCCAAAACAATTTAAAAAAAAAGTATTTATTCCGTGTCTGTGAAATCGCATGAGCAGATTTTTTTTTTATCTGTGTCTTCGCATTCTCAACTTTGTGATGAACGTAAATAAAATATCTGAAATAATAGAGTACCTTCGTACCTAAGATCAATCTCTGAAAATATAAAAAGGAAGGAAATTCGCTGAAGCTCTACTTTTCTTTAGAATTATCATCTTCAAGGACATAGTGAATTGAACCAAATAATTCACCGCTAGAATAATGATAACAGAGTTAGAAGCTGGTGATTACGTTCCCAAACAAAACTACTCTGGTTGGAATATTGAAAATACAACATATGATGCCTGCAGACTATCATATCAACATTTCTTTGAAAACCACTTGATAAAAAACTTACCTTGTGTTATTCAAAATATTACCACAACTTGGGAATGTTCAGAAAAATGGATAAAAAATAATTTAATAAATTATGAATACTTTAAACAAATTTATGGGAACATAGAAGCCCCTGTTGCAGATTGTGCTGAAATCTTAGATTATGCTCAACGCACATGTAACATGAAAGTCAGTCTATTTATGGATTATATGCAAAATAAGCAAAAAAGCAATCTACTCTACCTGAAGGATTTGCATCTGAAGAAGTTACGACCAAATGATAATTTTTACAGGGTCCCTAAAATATTTTCTTCTGACTGGCTCAATGAATATGCTGATGATAAAAATGAAGATGACTTTAAATTTGTATATATTGGCCCCCAATATTCATGGTGAGTACATTTATTTTAACAAGGGCAAGATAAAAAAAGCAATTCACATTTCAAAAGCAACAATATTTAATTCAACATTTGTTACAAGAATCTTCACTCTACAAAACCTGTGTTGATTGGTGCTACATAAATAGCCTGTGCAGACAAAAAAGTGAGAAAAATGCACCTTGTTTGCATTTAGAGGTAGTAAACTAGAATGATTTACAAAACCAACTAACAATTTGTAGGTAAAATCTTTCCTGATGTTTAAGTGATAAAAGATTCCAAGAGTTATTTAATAAATATTGAAATTGGAGAATCCAATTTGTGTCAAAAACAGCTTAAAACTATTATCCTGTCATATTTGTTTCAGGACTCCTTTACATGTGGATGTTTACAATTCATTTAGCTGGTCAGTAAATGTTATTGGCAGAAAAAAATGGATATTATTTCCTCCTGGAGAAGAAGACAAACTTAAAGACAAAAACAATCAGCTACAGTTATTATTTGATCAAGAAAAAAATGTTGATGCAAAACATTATGTGATAATTCAACAACAGGGTGAGGCCATATTTGTGCCATCTGGATGGTACCACCAGGTGGAGAACCAATTAGACACTATTTCGATAAATCACAATTGGAACAATGGTTGTAATATTCAGTTTATGTTGGAGGTATTAAACAGGTCTCTTATTGATGTGGAACGAGAAATTGAACAGTTCAAAGACTCTCCTGATTACTTTTCTCAATGCCAAACCTTGCTAAAGGCCTTATGTGGTGCTAATTTTGAATCATTCATACATTTTTTAACACATATCGCTAAAAAAAGACTTACAAAACTAAATGGACCAGAGAATGATTATCATACATTTCATTTGGGTACTTATCATGTGAAATTTGATTTGAAAATGATACATTATGTAATGGAGTTAATTTTAGCACATCCTAATTCTAAAAATGGAAAAATATTGATCAATAATAGTTTCTTACGTCTCAAGCAAGAGATTGCTGAAGTTTTGGATATCGATTCAAATTGATTTAATTTATTAATTTAAGTTAATCAAGCACATAAACGTGGTTCATATTTATGTAGTCCCTTCATCTATTTCTTTCTTCATTGTCCATACCTTCCTTTATGGTTTGTTACTATAATCTTTCCATACAGGAAAAAACATTGTGTATTTGAGCCTAAATCAAAAATAATACAAACATAAATACACTTTTATTTTCCTTTCCTTAACTTATCTAGCAGACCAGTCCATAGTACCTATTACTATATCTGCATATCAGACAAAGAAATACGTGCGTATTTACGCACAGGGCCGTCTATAAAAGAGTGGCGTGGCCTGATTCGCCTAGGAAGGATTTATCAGGCCAAGATCAACTTATTGTTTGTATTACTTATCAATGGCAAGTCTTGGTTGAACATATGAGAACTTGCTCAGTGCAAACGAGGGTCGTCCTCGTCATTCGACTACTTCGCATCGACCAATGAGCGTCGAGAATATCGGTTCGTAATCCTGGGTGTACATTCCAGAGGTGTGCAATACCGTCATATATTAAGTTGTACGATATATTGTACGACCATGGAAAACACACCCAGATAATTCAAATCATATGGTTTGTAATACTGGCTGTACTTTCCAGGGGTGTGCTTTCCATAGACGTACAACACGGTGTCCCCACTTCACTTCTTGAATATGGCTTTTGTAACTAAATTGGTCACAAAATTCTGGTCGATTTTCTAACATTAAACCGACCATATTCTTATTTTCACACCTCTGTATTGTTTATGAATGTATCATGGATCAAACGGACACTGGCAGGATTGTGACAACTAGCCACAGAAGCCATAAACATTGTCACAATTCATATGTACAAAAACGTTTGACTTTGACATTATCAAAAGCAATATGATGTATGTTTGATTGATAATTTTCGTCAAACTCTGTACATTGAAAATATTTTGATTTTTTTTTGTAGGGCACTCTATAATCGATACTGAAGTGTTTTTTTTTTTTCATTTTTGTTTGTCTGTTTGTCAGAGTCTGGGTCGCGCATAGCGACGAAACTACTGAACGAATTCAAATAAATCTTGGCATGATTTGAGTTCATACTACGAGGTAGGACATAGGATACTTTTTATCCCGAAATTCAGCACGGTTCCCAAGGGAACCGTGGAGAGGGGATCAAATTCAAAATATGTACTTAGTTGTCATTCATCGCGTAGTCCAATTTCATTCATTCTTTTTTTGTTAGGTTCTTTAAAGATTGATGGCAATCGCGAACAATGTCGCGGGTACAGCTAGTTTTCTAATAAGTCTGTGCGCATGACTGAATACTCCGCCGGTATTATGATACTTAGTATCCCTAGCTAGTCTGCGGCTATTGTGGGACTACAGTAGTTTTCGCGTCGGCAAGTCGCTTTCACCAATATAATATCTGTGCCAATGAATTGAAACACCTTCCTTGTTTTGATGGATGGTAAGGCAAATGTGATTTGTAACGGCCTGTGATGGTCAGAGAAGAAGTAACGACTATGTTTCAGTCTCAGTCTAGCGTAGTTAGTGGTTATTTACTCTACATTTCTGTCTTCGATCTTTATCTGAAATTGAAATAGTCGCGGCCAACTTTTATTATAGTTAACTCTGTGATTTACCCACAGATTAAAACAATTTTACTCTTAGATTTACCCTTTGCTTGCTTGCCCATAAAAAGTAAAGTAGATATATTTATAAAGTAGATATATTTCAAAAATCGTAATTCTGTGATTTCATACCATAACGACACCTTATTTTTATAGTGCATTTTATATATCTAATGCATCCTATGTTATTACATTGAAAATAAGCCTACACTCCATTTTCAGATAACAATGTCGGTAGCTTTCGCAGCAAGGGGCAATCGGCCTCCCTTAAATGCAGCCCAAATACAAAAGATGTTGGACGAAAACGCTCATCTAATACAAACTATACAAGAATATCAAGCAAAAGGACAGCTAATGGAATGCCATCAGTATCAGCAGGTTTTGCACAGAAACCTTGTTTATTTGGCATCAGTGGCTGATGCCAATCAAAACATTCAAGCTATTCTACCGGTAATTAATTTGTGATCATTACAATATTCGATTCAACCGCACATTACGTGCCTTCGAGTGCCATAATTTTTCCCCATGAAAGTATCAGGTAGTACATGTAAAATGTTTTAAGCAAAGATCAATAGTTTTTGAGAAATAAAATATATAACTTTCTTTTTGAGGAAATTTCTTTGTTCATTTTTTTTGGTAGTCGAGGTTATTTTAGGTTTAGTTGAACACTGACCACAATACAGTGAGTGGTAGCTTAGAAATTATTTGTTTATTTTGTTTTTGAATTATGGAAAAGTCACTTTTGCTGATATATCTATGTCATACAGTGATGGATTAAGTCTTTGTTTCATCTTGGGTTCACCTTTTTTACCACTGAATTGTTCTTTAATAGCCAATTGTTGATCTAGTTCATAAATGTGTTAACAGAAATACACTCTGGCATTTTGCTCTTGTTGTGGACCACTCTGTTGCTAAAGTAGGTGTGCAACAATTTAGTTTGCAGGAGCACAATCTACTCTGGTTTGATGACCATGTGATGGTCTGTCACCTTTCCTAGTGAGGATATCATGTATGTCCAGTAGATTATTTACGTTAATTAAACAAAAAATGTTTTTTTTCGCCTCACCCCTCCCTTTCCTTAATTTAACAGAACATTGTACATTCCTCTATCCTAATTTTTTCTGTTCCAGCCCCCACATCAGCTTGCTGCTGGGAATGTTCCACAGCAACCTCCGCTAAATGCTCCATCCGGTGCTCCCGATGGTCCTGGAGGTTCTCAGCAGCCATATCGCCCGCCACCTGGGGTCTCGTCCACACCCACAAGACCTACTCAATCATATGGTCAAAGACCATACCTTCAAAATCAATATCAGGGGCAGTACCAAGGTGCTCCTGGTGGATATCCACCTCAAGGTGGATATGGCCCTCCTACTCAAGGTTATGGGCCCCCTAATCAATCTCAGCAGCCTCAAGGTTACCCTCCTAATTCCAACTATGGACCGCCAATCACTACATCTCCAAGCAACTACCCTCCATCCACTCATCCATCGCATGCAGGGTACCCGCCATCGACTGCTCAGCAGTCATACGCTCCGCCACCAGGCAGCCCCGCTGCGGCAGGTGCGCCATACCCAGTTCGGGCTTCATCCCAGCCTCCCTACACGGGAAACTCAGCCTATCCCCCACCGCAATCTGCCCCTAACTATCCTAACGTCGGGGTGAGCACTTACAATTCCACCACATCCCAGCCGCAGCCATACCAATCTCAACCTTTCCCCAACACCACCCCAACTTATAGTTCAACCCCTACATCGCAGCCCAACCGTTCGCCTCAACCCCCTTCAACTGGCTACACTGCTCAAAATCCCCCAGGTTCTGGTTATGGCTCTCCATCAGCTCAGTCTCCCACATACAATTCAAGTTCTCATGGAAATAACGCTCCTCCGTCGTCGGGCGCTTCGGGCCCGCAGACGCCAGGCGGTCCACCGGGGCAGCAGTATCCGCCGCAAGGCCAGCCGTCGCCATACCCACCAGCGTCACAGCCTCCTTACTCGAACCCTTCATCCCAGCCGGGAAGTCCTGCGCCCTCGGTGTCGACGGCACCGCAACCCCAGTCCTATCCACAGAATCCGCAGAACTATCCTCCTGCAGGGGGCGCGTACCCGCCGCACGCTTACCAGCAAGGTTACCCACCGGCGCAGTACCCGCCCGCACCGTACCCGTACGCGCGTGCGCCCACGCCCGGCGCGCCTCCGCCCTCCGCACCGCAGGCTTACCCCGGCTACGGTTTCCAACCCCCTAGCCAGCAGTAATACCCAGTCATTTCATAAAGACGAGCTTAGAATAAACTAGTGTTAATTTTTTTAGTGATTTAAGTACCTAGGTACTCCATTTTATTTGAATGGGTCTTATTTTGTGAATGAATGTGTTGTTTTAGATTAATTTAATCAATTTACATTATTTTTTAATAGTCTTTTAGCTTTTATTCATGAAGTCGGTATAAGCTAAATAAGTTTTATCATGTAGGTAGTTAAATAAGGTTTTAAATATTCGACATTGTTTTTTTACTGATTAAAAAATAATTGTGTATGAATTTAGCTTTTTTTTGTAATTACTTCCTCTGTAGTTCTTATATCTATACTAATAAAGCTTGTCTTTAGTTTTAACGCGCTAATCTCTGGAACTATCAGTCAGATTTGTATTTGTTAGCCCAATACATGAGGCTATAGGCTTTTTATTATGCTTAGGAGCTGAGCAAAAAAAAAAGAAGTAATAGCGAATAAGTACGGGCGATGCGACGCGGTGGTCGGTCGAGGCCTGAAGCCGGCCGTGCCACAGCTAGTTTTTTTTATAAAAAGTCTTTCTCATCATCACCCCTAGATTCAACAAACTCCTACAAAGTTGAAGGCTTATTATAAAGCTTGATTCTACACGGACGCCTTTTTACCCGCCGCACAATGAGCCCGTACATACTAGTGATGCAACGGAAGTGACACAGCAGAAGCTGAAACAAACTATAATAGATGTCAAAATAATCTTACCGGAAACGGATGCCGAATCGTGTAAAATTATGAAAAAAACGTAAAGGGTGGCCCCATATAAATTTATCAAAAAAAACCCAGCCTAAGAGTGAAAAAATTTGTGACTATATTGGATTTTTTTAGCAACTTCCCGTTATTTGGCATTCAATGTATTTTGTTATTGAAAGTTTTATTATTTATTAAATAAGTTCTTAGCTAATAGTAGCTCATCCCCACGCGTCTTCCCGTCTAAATTTCCGTTCTAGAGTTGCGAAAGCAGAAACAGAAGTCTGTTACTTCACTAGTTTGTAAGTGGTTGTTGTCTTTTTTGGTCTGGCATAATCGATTTGAATGACTTCAAGGAGGGTTTTTAAAAAGGTTATATCGCCACAAGGTACTAAGGGGCGCTGCAATACACTATTATCTATTAAATAGACAATTAATGTACTTATTGTTAGATGCTGTAATTTCGTTATAGGATGAGGTATCTTTGATTTGTTATAAAGTAAAATAGTTACCTATAATTTGTTCACCATATTCTATTTCATAACTATAATCTTAAAAATAAAACTTATGAAGCACTATTATTCTTCAAATGAAATTGAAGAATTGCTAAAGTCGTGAATGGATTCATCTATGTACTCTAAAGGCAGATCTCCTGAGGGTACATCTGTGGGGAAGGGTGGTGAGGTCTTATGCTTTTTGAGTGGTAATATTGTGTCAAACAAGTAACACATGGCACCTGTTTCTCCAGGGATGGCTACTCCTAATGTCCAGATTACATTGTACTGTGTATTTATTCTGAGGATTTTCACACCTCGTAAAGTTCTCCATCTGAAAATGGTATAACAATACATTTATTTTATTGTACATAGGTCCGATTAGTGCAAGATCGAGAAGCCTCTTAGCAGTGGGATGTGACAGGTCGCACAATATGATGATGAGGACTAAATTTATAATGGTATTAAATAACCTTAAAGCAGTAAGTATCAACTTTATCTACAAACCTGTTACCCATATGTCCAGGCATCTTAGTACCAGGCCAAACTCTGGCCTTTCCACCACCTGATCCGATGTTACCAGGTCTCCTGTGGGTTTTGGTGACACCATGAGATGCAGGCATGCCTTTGAATCCGTGACGTTTCATGACTCCTTGGAAACCACGGTCTGTGCTAAAAAAGTATGATTCAAATTATTAAATCATGCCGGTAAGCAGCTAACATGCTCTACCTGTCCCTAAATGGCCTAGGTCACAGATATTATAATAATGTGGAAAGCAACCACCATGGACCTGGCATAGTTGAAAATCTATGCAAAGTAATTTTTGCCAAAAGAAGAGCTGTAAGCCTGGTACTTGAATTTTTGGAAATGTGAAACTTTTAGGGGTTAGTAGTTCTGAACCCCATAAAATTTTGTGAAACTCAATATTTTTTATGGATGTACTGAACAAAAATATATTACTCTAAAGATTTCGTCTAATTGCAATATTATTGTATGTAGCTGTATGTAAGCTGACCTTAAAAAGCTCTGACATGTTTCCCATTGTCTATTTGTCTATACAGGTCAATTAAACCTATATTATGTTTAATTTTGAGGCACTGCACCAATCTGCATTTCAATTGTTTAAACCATTTTGGAGATAACAGACATACAAACTTACAGTGAACGCTAAAGGGGTATGGGCTTACATTGCAGGTAAAAACAACATAAAAGAATATTAGAAGAAATAATTACAAATTTCAGGCACTACCCCTGTCCTAACTTGAAGTTAGATTTATCTTAAAGTAATGGAATCTTAATGTTACTAACGTCTTAGCTCGAACATCAATATGATCTCCCACTCTGAAGTGTGTTGCAACTAATGGTGTTCCAGTTTGCAATGCTGCATTAGGTGTTACTGTGAACCGACATAGGAAGCGTTTTGGTAACATGCCCACACTGTTGAAAAGTCCGCAATAGTTCTTGGTCACTGTACTGGGATCTATGGTTTCAGCACCAACCATCACTACACCAAACCTTTTATGTTTCTTGTAAGTGTTATCAGACACTTTCATAGGGTTCCATTCTTCAGGTGGGATGTACTTTATAACATGGTTATCCACCACCTGGAAATTATTAAAAGCAATATTATATATTGAATTGGATACCAGACGATAAAGGCCCCCACACAGCTACATTATAATGGTCAATATTGCCGGAGTGCATTTTTGTATCCTACTTCTATCATAGCTATGTGCGAGATCACATGATAAAAAATGTACTAAACAGTAATTACAATAAAGCATCAATATCACAAACCTGTAACAAAGTAGTTTGGAACTTCTTCCCATCTTTTGACCAGAGTGGATAGTTGCCTATTTTACGGGCGATAAGACCAACCCTACGGGTAGAAGATGTCCAAGGAGCTTCTGTGGTGATATTGCTGGTTGTCAATGGTGACTCATATAAACTTTGTTTTTCCATCTTTTCTCTAAGAACTTCATCAATAAATTGTTTGTTATCTTTGGTGAGATATTCGTCAGTTACCTACGAAAAGAAATACTGTTATTATTGTTGAATTTTGAAATGTAAGTTTCCATTCATGGCATATAAATTTATCATACCTGTCTTTCTTTAGGCATGTACCAGTACGGTGGCCGATATATCGGCTTGTAAGTCCTCACCGAGGCAGTATCCAATCTGAAAAATAGTTATTTATTTGGAGTGTGAAATATGTGAATTGAATTGAATGTAAAATTTTTCAAGAATTCTTATTACTGACCGCATTCTGCTGAGTTTGCTGCATAGTAGTTTTAAATTACTGGTAGCCATAGGTAAAATCAAATTATCTTTTTGTGACGAATATAATTTAATGGAACAAATTATGATGTGCACAAAGAAAATAAGACATATATGTACTCTTAATAACCAAACCACTACGTTTGTTTAGTAATGACAGATGTGATGTGATCGCCGCGGGTGCCGTGATTACACAACCATGGAATGCACAACCATGGAAAACACAAACATGGAAATGGTGTATATTTTGGTCGCAAATTCCAAGGTTGTGTTTTCCATGGTTGTGCTTTCCAGGCCGTACAAAATAATGCACACCTGAGAAAACACAACATCGGAAAAGGCTGCCAAAATGGCTTCCAATTCCCAGGTCGTGCTTTCCTTGGTTGTGTTTTCCATGGTTGGACAATCCCGACACGGGGTGCCGTGATTACACATGGAAAGTACACCCCTGGAAAGTACAGCCAGTATTACAAAACATTGGTTTCAAATATTTAGTTTGTAATACTGGGCATACATTCTTGGGCATGCATTCCCTTCACGTGTTGATCTTGTACGACTAGTTTTGTACAACCTGTTCCTGAGATAAAGCTCTGTTTTCATGTAGGAGTACTATCAATGGGCCAGTGTTGTGTAGCCATAGTATTTTTAAATTAATGTAAGTAGATTATTTATGTCGGTTTTTTTGTAGATAAACTAACCGGTTGATTTTATTTATTTTGAACCCAAGTTTTTCTGAGGGTAAAAAAATAAATAAAAAAAATAAAAAAACCTAATAACCTAACCTATCCAAGACGGATTTGCCTAGAAAGGATTTTTCAGGCCAACATAAACTTATTGTTTGCATTACTTATCAATGGCAACTCCTGGTTATTATATGTCTTGGATATTAGAACTTGCTCAGTACAAACGAGGTTCGTCCTCATCATACGACTACTTCGTATCGACCAATGAGGGCTCAAGGATATGACGAACTCTCAACCAATGAGCATCGAGAATATTACTTATTACCTATTAATATTAGTTACTTACTACCCTATACTACTAATAAAACGAGAGCTTACGGACCAGTGTCTCCATATACACGGTAATTACCGTAGACACACGGTATTTTAGCGTAAATCACGGTCCACACTAAAAACAATACTGTTTAAATTTTATACGGCAATTTATTAAACAATTTAAAGATTAAACGATAAAATTCTACGTAAAACGAAAGGTAGGCGTGTTTAAGAATCCATTTCATTGAACCTATACAGAAAACATACATCCATTTACAGGAATTGAACAAGTTGTACTTACATTTTTGTACCGTCAAAAGACAATAATAATAAAAAATATTGATACAATAGGTATATGTGCCAGAGGTTGTGAATTTGCAACATAATATGATCTATATCGCAACCGCTGGCACATAATTTCTTTAGAATTAGAACTTAATTATTGTAAGATAGTCATAGAATTTAATGAAATATTTGTGCAAGGTCTTTGTTTTAGTTTAAAATATACGAGCCGTGTAGGCCCAATAGCCTACACGGCTCGAATAGAATTCCGGGTACCGTACACTGGTAGGTACGGTACCCCGAATTCTGATCCGGAGATTTAGGGGTTTGAAGTCCAGTCGTGCACCAATGGATTTTTCCACTCGAACACTATGCTATTAAAACGAGCTCAAAACCGTGAAGGAAAACATCTTAAGGAAACCGGCATGTCGTAGAACCAAAAATCGAAGACATATGCCAACAGTTAGCGTTCCAATAAGGCGCTGGGCTTGCAACCTGTTACGTGGAATGCTAACTAGAAAAACGCGGGCATGTGTTAAATATAATGTTTGGACGTGCCTCTGACTTCCCCCTATTTGGTATCCTCAAAGATCTATTCACTGAGTACCTATGTATCTGAGGATGTCCATAGGAAATACAGTCGTGAGCGTGTTTTTTATTTTTTAATACACGATAATTTACATGACATTTTACATAGAATTGAAATTATCATGGTTTGGTATTATTTTAGAATATTATTCCGACTATACCACGTACTTCTCTGTTCTCGTGCAAACGTTAGCACGAGAACAGTAAAGTATGGAACACCTTTAGAGAACCTTCCCACAGATTAAAATAAATTACACATAAAAAAGAATAACAGATTAAAAAATCTGTTACTTTGGTTACTGTAAGGTCTAAATAATGTAAATTGTAATTTGCAGATAATAAAAGGGTTTAATTAGTGTTATGTGAAGAATCCAATTCAGCGAAATGCGTTGGCATATATTTGTGATTCTAAATTTGTTTACAGACTTCTCAGTGCAAAATGTAGTCGATGTCTATGGACCGGGACTACAACCTGATAGATTGGTTATGCCGGCTAGATATTTCTTCGTAAAGCTTACGTTGACCGACGAAAACCCGTAAGATAATCTATTTATTCTTTATCCTATCTGATTAAACAGTAGATGTTATAGAACAGCGAAACTTCGGTTGGTACCTACCTTAAAAGTAAGGCACAATAACCATTTTAAAAAGTGCTTATGCTCCGTTTTCGTATTCGTCCATACCTTCGATACTTCGAGCAAAGCTTCCTAGCTTAACTGTCACCAGAATACTCACATTCAGAACTACACATCCTTGAGATTAAGAGTATGTTTATTTGAGAGTCAATCTTTTTGTTGACTATTGTGATCTGTGAGGATACGAAGTAGGTGGTATATGCCACATCAGTTGTTCCCCGATATTTCGACAGTTACATGTATCATAATCACAAGAGGAACTGTTTCTCAATGGAACTGTGTCAAAATATTGAGAAACATTCAAAAATACACTGTTAGTAAATATCCTGTTGTTTAGGACAAGTTGTGTTTCTTAAATTAATCCAGAACTATTTTTTTATTTACTTTATAATCTCAAAGTTGTGTTTTAGTTTACTATATAGGCCCATTGATAGCTTGCTGACTGATAGGTTATCGTTCTTGTGTTCTCAGGTACTCTCCAGATCTCACAAAACTATTAGAAGTAGATATAAACGGTAAATCAAAGACTACACCTCACTGTCGCATTTGGGTCAATAAGTTAGACAGAAAGGATGGTAGTTTTATAGTAAGGTACAAAATCTATGAAACATGTTATGATTTCCAAATCAATGTTTTGTACAAACACAAACATGTTCAGGGATCTCCATTTACATTCAAAGGTTTGTATTAATGTCTAGACAGTCCCTGATCATTGTATTTGTCCTTCACTCCACTCGACAATAGATGGACATTTGTCCACCCTTATCTATATATGAATTTATCTTTTTAGAACCAATTCAACCTGATCAATGTGTCTGTCCAAAAGAAAATATATTGACATGGCTTGAAGAATATGACTGCCCATCAGCTCACCAACAAATCACCAATGATCTTGAGTCTTGCACCTCTGTTGATATGACAGAGGCTGTAAAGAAAATTGTGCACAAATACCATCAACCTGAGAGCACTAGTTTCTGCCACTACATAGTGAAGGATAATGAAATATACAGGGATTGCTATGGGAAGCATGTTGGATTCAATATGTTTTCTGATAACATTTTACTAGCATTGACACGAAAAGTAAAGTTGCCTGATGTGGAAATGGTGATCAATTTGGGAGATTGGCCATTGGTAAAGAAGAATTCAGAGTGGTTGCCAGTGTTCTCATGGTGTGGTAGTAAAGACACTATTGATATTGTTATGCCCACATATGACTTGACTGAGTCTACATTAGAGAACATGGGAAGGTAGGTTCAAATTTTGTTAAATTTAATAGGTATCTGTAAATTTTACCTTTACCTCTTATCCAACAGAAAGGTCTAGCTAATGTTCATTTACTTCATAGCTATTTAAATTTTCCTGATTTATGATTCAAAAATGTATGGTAAGTTTTATCCTGTATATAACTTTAAAAAAAAAATTCCACAATCATTTCTTTATTACATTTACCTTTTTTATTATTTTTCCGATGATTTGATTTAGATAATAATACATATAGATGATTTAATAAAACTTATAACTATGTTTACTGATCTCGCTTGATATTACCAACTGTTTTCACAATATGTAAATTCTACACTTAGTATTTTTCAAACTATCGCGATCAGTAAACATACATGTTTGGACGAAAAAAAGAACTGCTACAAAGCGAATGGGCATTGGGTAGGCTCTCAATTGATAACTAGTTACCTGTGAACATTGTTATTTTGGATCTTATATCTATAAAATTTAATTTCTTATTATTTTGGTTATAATGCATAATTGCTATAAATCGTTATGTATATTTCAGGGTATCTCTTGATATTCTCTCAGTACAAAGCGGTATAGAGCGCGCGTGGTCTGACCGTGAGCCCCGCGCCATCTGGCGGGGCCGCGACTCACGCGCAGAACGGCTGAAACTTGTGGACATTGCGCGCGCCTACCCTCACTTGTTCAATGTTTCTCTTACAAACTTTTTCTTCTTCCGTGACAAAGAAGCAGAATACGGACCAAAGCAACCACATATTTCATTCTTCAAGTTCTTTGACGTGAGTTAATCTTTCATTCCTATTTTATTTTTACTAAAGCTTTTTCCAAAATGCGGCGATGGGCTTGCAACCTATCACGTGGAATACTAACTATTTGCAAAACGCGGCCATGTACCAAATATTATGTTTGGTCGTGCCGCTGACTATCCCCTACTTGGTATCCTCAAAGATCTACATACACATTGAGTATGTAACTGAGGGCATCCATTATGGTTATGAGGAATACAGTCGTGAGCGTATTTGTTTGTTTTATATTTCCGAATTCAATTGCAGAATAAAAAATACGAGGGGAGGTCAAAAAGTTCGCGGAATGGAAGGGTTACAGGACAGGGGTGGGGTTAATTTATTTTACCTGGTAATCTGAAAAGTGTATTAGGCTTAGGGAGAATATATTGAAAAGGAAAATTAGTTATTTGTTTAATTTTGACCCCCATCCCTGCCATTCCGCGAACTTTTTGTCCTCCCCTCATATAGTGCCCAGAGATTTTCAAATTTTCAAATTTGTGGACAATTTAGTAGCTCTTCATCACAAGCACAGGGCTGCCTACACACACGGCCTGCGGTCGAGATCGTCAGTGTTTGTTAGAAATGCAAATTGTGATGTAATCAATTATTTTGAAGAACCTACTCGAGACGTCGAGACGCGCGCTCAACAAATCTACCGTCTTTGCGATCCGCGAGAGCCGCTGTACCCAGCATACCGTCGGGCGTCGGATGAGGTCGCGGGCGATGCTCATGCTTATAATGAAGAGCTACTAAATAAACTACGAAACTTCAGCAAAATTTACAAAAAACAGCCGTATTTTCTTTAATTATTATTTTATGATTCCAGTACAAATATCAGATCAACATAGATGGAACAGTCGCCGCCTACCGTTTGCCGTACCTCCTAGCTGGCGGTGGCATGGTACTAAAGCAAGACTCTCCATACTATGAACATTTCTACGGCCAAATCCAAGCATGGAAACATTATGTTCCTGTCAAACGTGATATGTCAGACTTGGTAGAGAAAGTACAATGGGCTCTTGAACATGATAAAGAAGCTCAAGAAATAGCAAAAAATGCACAGAATTTTGCAAATGATCAATTACTGCCACATCATATTATTTGTTATCATGCTCTTCTGTTTTCGGTGAGTCATTTTTTAGATAAAATATTTAAACAGCTGTTAGTATGTGAGCTTGATATGTGAGATTTTTGACACCAAAATTGTTTTCACTTTTAGGAATGGAGCAAGAGAATAAGCAACAAAGTAACAGTTAGAGAAGGCATGACGCACGTACCCCAGCCAAAATTCAAATGTGATTGTAATAAGAAAAAACATGAAGAACTTTGAAATCTAAAGAGGTCACATTTGATATTGACTGAATCTAATCAGAAGAATGACATAGCAGAAATAGCAATGCATTTCTAAATCAAAATTAGCATAATAGTACCTAGATAGATAGTTATTTGGCCATTTGATCTAAATACCTAGCTGAAGATGTGATCTGAATAATTGTAAGTGCTATCATAAGTAAAAAAGTATATTTGTAGTGATTTCACTGAGGCCAAAATAAAATATTTTTTTAATACTGAATAAATATGTTTTATTCTTTATCCAATAAATTATGTAATTGTAATAAGATATGTAACTAATATATGAAATAATAAACAATTATTTTAATTGCCAATTAATCAGTCAATTTTCTGGATAGCTGTAATTTTATCACATTAAGTAGGTACACCATAGCTCTAACAGTCCTACAGTACCATAGCAATCAACAAAGATATCAGTGATGAATAAATAAATAAACACCAATTGTTCACATACATACTTAGGTTTTCCTGTGTAGTGGGTATCAGAAACTATGTTCCATAGTAACACAACACAATTACCATCGCAATTAAAATTTCTACCGGTACATAGCTACATCAGGGCTCCTATAGAAGCACATATAGGCATCGGACAACAGTCGCCGCGCGTGGGCGGGTCGCGTGCGCGTAGCGGCTTCGGCGTGCGTGGCGTCGCGTTGCGTGGGGTGGGTGGCACGCTCGCTCTCCTCGCCCAGCCACGCGCCGAGGTCGTCAATGCTCACGATTTCGGGAATGTTGTATCCATTGCGTTCACCTTGAATGGGATGATCGATACCATTTTAAAACTGCTTAATTATGATTATTGCTTGTGATGCCTATGATCTGGCTTTAAAGTGATGACTGACCGGAGAATTTCATAGTTACGTAATACGTTACGATGCGAGTATTCATATAGTCAGTACAGCGAGCCGAGCCTCTCGTCGCGGGCTCCGCGTGCTCCACCCGGTTGTCGGTTTTTTGACGAATCTCTTTGATTGTTACGTTTCAATTTTAGATCAGCTCGGAGCATCGTCACGAGGGTATCGCTCGAAAGTGCGTGTATCGAAAATCATCAGTTCACCCCACATGTTTTTTGTAACTTGTTGCTTGAAACAATGGAATGGGACAAGATCATTACAATATAATAATCCGACTGCGCATGCGGAGCACGGCCGAGCACAGAGCTCCGAAACAAACGATGATACCGGTCAGTCGACAAAATATACCGTAAGTTATCAAGCTCGTTGCGCATGGTTACGCACGTTACGATAAAACGCCACATTAACGTAAGCCTAACTAATTGGTCCTTTGGCGTTCAACACTGAGATGGAATACGTACCTTTTCTATCAGCCATGGAGTCGAAAAAGCACCAAGGCGCGTCTATACCGACGCCCGCCTTCACGAACGCCACGTAATGGCTTGTTTCTATGCAGAGTACTGCGAAAAGCTCCATATAAACTCGCGGTAACGTGCAGGATTCCATCACACTGACGTATTCTTCATCTACCTTCAACGGAGTTGGCTGGAAGTGCAAAAATAAGACAGTGATCAGGGTCGCCACATCGTTAAACAGGTTATCGATAACTTTATATAACGGCGCGTTTACCGGCAGGGTTCATCTTATCACAGCGACCGACCGCCCAGTTGCAAACCGCACTCATAGTAACTGTTAATTAATAATTGGCAAAGCATTACTACGAATATCTGTAGTTTTCGGCTGCAGTCAGTGCTCATAGCCTTTGTCGAAATTGTAACTTTAGCTGAATAGAAGCGTGTGACATCCAGCGGCAAAATTGTTCGGAATGTGGCACGCACGAAATACGTACCTATAATCGATATTTTTTCAAACTTTAGGTTAGTGCACCTTTGAATAAAACTAACCCCGACAACGATTTAAAATATGTGTAGGGCCTAGATAGCCAGACAGAATAACTATCTATGAAGATAATACCTTATGTTGCGGTCTGGAGTTATGCACAACGCGCAGGCACTGCGCGCAGAACGCCCCGGCCTCCAGGACGCCGCCGTCGGGCGCCGCGCACGTGTTGCACTCCCAGCGGGCGAGCGAACCGCACACTGCACATTGCCGTGGCACTACAAATAAACCAAACATTCTCAATATTAGTGGGGGTTAGTAGTTATCAAATCAAAATCAGAAATAAATTTATGGAACATCCTAATAATATTATAAACGCGAAAGTTTGTGAGGATGGATGTTTGTTTCTCTTTCACGCAAAAACTACTAAACGGATTTTGATGAAACTTTACAATAATATGACTTAAACATCAGAATAACACATAGGCTAATTTTTAACCGGGTACCACGCGGGCGAAGCCGTGGGCAGAAACTAGTAGGTAATAAAAGTAGGTACATAAAACAAAGAAAACAATGGTAACTGCAAATAGTTATAAAAACTGTGGCGCAGTCACCAAAGTCCACCTCCTATGCAGTTACGTGCTCGATGAGTCAAATTAACTCTTACATATAAGAGTTATATGCTCTTGTTATTGTGCAACTGATGCAATAATAATAATGCTGGACATTTTTCACACAGCATCATCTAGCCCCAAAGTAATCAGAGCTAATGTTATGGGAACTACATACTATGTTTTCATCAGCTATTTCAATGGGAATGCTTGTGAATTAGTTTCCCCTTGCTTTCTGCACCGCAGTCAGAGGACCGGTGTACCGCTCCTTATGGCCAATCAGAAGTCATGCCAGAAAACTATTCTATTGCCTTCTACGGCTGCCCCAGAATGCTTATTTACTGGGGCATATGATCGTCATGTCACCGGGTCGTCATGTAACTAAGTAGCACTTTATAGGTAAGCCTGGTTCCACAAAACTTCCCACTACCTTCTTGTTGACCCTGCCTGACCCTGCTGGTCTGTATATTCTATAATTATATTCGCAGCAGGGTCCACAGGTGACGTACAGTGGAACAGTCAGCATATCTGATGACTGTTCTACTATACGCCACCTGTGGACCCTGCAGCTCAGTCCTTATTCAATGTTATGTTTCCCGTCCCAAAACTCGTTTTCGTGTAGTATTTTCCTAGGGAGTTCCACTATCATGTCACACCTGTTATAGTGTATAACATGCCTCTTGATATGTAAATTAATCAAGCAAATAAAAGAGTAAAACTTACAGCCCTCAATAAGATCTGTTACATCCAACAGCGGCGAGGGAAGAACTTGCTGATAAAGCTTGTATTGTTTGCCGAACCTCGGCATTTGGATTATCAGCGTCGATGGAACCTGAACACAAAATGAACCATCACAATCTTCAATACTTCTATTTCAAACTAAGAGGTAGTTTGACATCCAATGTAAAGAAATAAACATAAGACTTTCTCATCACATACATCCGCCGATTTCCTGCGATGTTACCATGTCATCCTACTGATATTTAAAATGCGAAAGTTTTGATATTTTTTTTGAACAGGTAGGTATATTCGTAAAAGTAAATACCCGGGTATCACGCAGGGCAGTTGTTTCATATGGTCCTCTTTCGGTCGATGCCATCTTGGCGGATCTATGGCTACCGATCTATATCTAAAACAATCCATCAATGATGATTGTTTTTTCGATCAATGATGGATTGACCGTCAATCGATGTAATACAGTTCATAGGCCTCTTCCGAATATATCAAAATTTATATACAAGAGGAAGTGTTAGCCAACAACACGTCCGGATGTCGATTCTATCGATTTTTATCGAAATCAAACAAATTGTCTCAGATCGATTTGGTGTTTAGTAATAATTGTCGATCGACATCTACGCATCATTAGCACTAGTGTTGTAGCAAATGACCCCTACATTCGATCCAAAAGTCGTACACCAATTGAAAACATCATCATCTTCTTGTCCTTATCCCACATTATGTGGGGTCGGCACAACATGTTTTCTTCTTCCGCTCTCCTCTATCAGCCGTCATCTCAGTACTCACTCCTTTCTTAATCATTCTTCACACAATCCATCCATCTTTTCTTTGGCCTTCCTCTGCTTTTATTTCCATCCACATTCATATTTAACATTCTTCTCGTTATATGACATTCTTCCCTCCTCATGACCCTTGACGAGGCGCACTGAATCTTATCACCACACTGTTTCTTTCACTATCGAGCACTAGGCCCTTTTCAGGGCCACCCTACCTGAGCCTAGTCGCAGATTACAGACATAACGCAGATGACTAAAAAGGAACAGAGGCCTAACCATCAAGTCTTATTGCGATTCGATTCAGGAAAGATGTCAAATCCCCCTTTGCGAATGACAAAGCTTTAACAACGCCATAGCGTCTTCAATCGCAAAGCGGAAAGTGACATCTTTGCCTGAACTGAATCGCTGTAAGACCTCATGGTTAGGCCCCAGATGACAAGAAAGAAGATTCTACTTCAAATTTAAGTTAACTATATTACCTCGCTCAACTTCACTCCCGAAGTAGCGAAAGACTGTTCCAGTAACTGCTGCACGGTAGGCAAGGATACATGCTCATCCTTCTCAACAAACAGTTGATAGCAGTATGACTCTTGGCCTGAAGATAGCTTCAAAAACGGCTCAGCCCGGAGCAATTGGGCGACTAGACCGTTGAGAAACTCTTCGGGGTCCTGAAATGTATGTAATGGGAAATGTAACGAGACATTTACAAAGGCTGTATAGCACACGGCGTATTCTATACGCGCAGAGAACGTACAAGCAGATGTACAAGCTACATAGACATAACATTACCCGCTTGTTTTTAATGTGTAAAAAGAGTCCTTCAGAGCTGGTATGGCATCATTAATAATAAATAATAATAAGATGTTGCAGATGTCAACGGGCGACGGTAACCGCACACCATCAAGTGGGCTGTAGGCCGATTTACCTTGACATAACTTAGAAACAAAAAGCGTTTCAGTTTGTATCGATTATAAACGCGATACATACGCGCTGGTGAAGGTTACGAGTGTATCGCGTTCTACTTGGGTAGAACGCGCGTTTTCTGCGCGTATTATATACGCCGTGTGCTTTAGAGACCCGTGCAAACTGCCGCGATCACGGCGACGCTGTGGCGATGGCGGCGGCGATCAGTACATTAACCACTTAACAACCTTTTCCCTATTCATCGCAATCGCCAACGCGTTAGTTTGACCCACAATAAGATTCCCTGTGTCGCGAGTATCAAGAACCATACCAGGAACAGTTATCTGCAGATAATGCAACAAATATCTGCAGATCATGGAACAAATATCTGCAGATCATGCAACAAATATCTGCAGATCATGCACAAATTGGCACCGCACCGCTTTGATTATCTATTTAAGATTTATTCCCCGCTATTAAGTTTTTACCTAGTTATTGGGACCTAGCAAAAGATGTTCTTAAGATTTTCTGTTCAGACAAACATTGAGTAGGTAGGTGAATATATTTGTAGTGTAAAGATGCATGATGTGGGTAGCATATAAATGATCGGGTGAGGGTACACTTCGGTGAGAGGTCAGTTGGAATAAACGGCGACTCGTATCAAATAATCAGGCTGGTCATAAATACAATGACCAGCCCAATATATCACATTATTATGTAGTTTTTAAAAATCCGGTATGCTTAGGTATACCTTTTCCTCGGAAGTGAGCCCCGGTACGTCGGAAAGGCGTTCGAGCAGCGTGCGTAGTTTCATGACGCGATCCGCGCGTACGTATCCGTGCCGTCTCAGCGGGTTCACTATCTGCTCGCGTAGCACTCGCTGCACTTCAGAATAGTGTGGTGAATCCTGGGGGAAAGTTACAGGAAGCCGCGGTTAGCATATCTGGAAAGGATAACTGGAAGATATCACTTTTAGGGATATACCACACATTGTACTTTTCAGCCCTCAATGTCCAACTGCTGGGCAAAGACATCCCCCCACTCTTTCCTTTCCTGCGACAAAATGGGCCAATCTGTCCGAGCAGATTGGCCCATTTTGTCGCGAAGTGCCGACACTTCGCGAGCTCATCTCTCCATCTCATTCTCTGTCTACCGCGACATCTCCGTGCAGTGTCAGGGCAAGACCCGGTGGTCAACTTGGTCCACTGGTCGCCCGACATACGGCAGACATGATCAGCCCAGTCCCATTTGAGGTTGGCGGCTTTCGTCGCTACATCGGCAATTTGTGTTCGTGAGCGCAGCTCAGTGTTGCGAATGCGGTCTATGCGCTTCACTCCAAGAAAGCTGCGCGCCATTGCACGATGGGAAACCTTAAGCTTGAATTTTTGAATGTTGGTCAAAGGCCAGATATGTGCACCATAAGTCACATCGAGGAGGATGCATACGTCCATGAGTTTTCGGTTGAGAGATAAAGGAAGATCTCTTTTCATCATGGCGCCTATGGACCAACAGCTCCTCCAGGCATTTTCATTTGGCCGAGCAGTTTCCTTGTCCTGCCAGGAATCGAAGGAGACTATTTGTGGCCCAGGTAGACATATTGCTGGGCGTATGCTTGCTGTTCTGTTGCTTAGACCACCCATTTTACAACATTCTCAAAGTTTGTACTATTTATTTAACTGAAATATTTGGTGTGAGTTCTTTCGTAATTAAAAAAAATATTTAAAAAAAAAACATAGATGCAGTGCTGATTTTCAGCAAGCAAGGTTTGCTCCTGCTGTCATTTAAAAACGAAGATATATTAAATGAAGCTACCTCTGGTTCCGGCGGTCGATACAGCAACGCATCGAAGACGCTGGTGAAGGTGAACATTGCGAAGAGCGTTGCGTCCAGGTAGCAGGAGTTGTGGTGTCCCTGTATGCCGCGGTTCTTACCCGCCAGCTCGCCCACCGAGCTCAGCGGCGGTACTACGCCCGGCACCACGGGACAATCCGGCTGCACGGAACATTATATAATGGAATAGTGGGAGTGTAGGTTAACACTTTAAACGCGTTGCAGCGCCCTTACAAGGCTCATTTATCAGGGGTCTAGACAAATACCACTTTCTGTTAATGTTAACGCCTGCGGAAAGATTTAATTGTATGGGAACGTGAGAGCAGGTTTTACCTTGACAAATTTGCGTTAGCGTGAAAGGAAAAGTTAGCGTGAGGTATTTTTCTAGCCCTCTGCTTGCCTATTTAATGTTTATTTGTAATCAACAGCATTAAAGCTAGGAAAAAACATAGGACCCTTAGGAGCCGAGCAAAAGAAGTGATAGCGCGGACGCGCGATGCGACGCGGTGGGTTAGGGCCTAGGGCGGCCGTGGCACAGCTAGTAGAGTATAAGTTTAGAATATATTCTTGCAGTCCGATTTGCATTCTCATATTTTCTGGTGCTACTTTTCGGAGATAAGTTTCCGACTTTTTTATACGAGCTATTGATGGGAATGAATACCTTAAATTAAAAACTTTTCTATGAGTTTTTATCGTGCTGTTAAGTTGCTTACCTGTTCAAAAAATTCATCCTGATGAGTAGGCGCGTCTAGAGGGGGCGTGTCGCGGAACCTCGCGTCCCTGCGACACAGCGGCAGCGGCACGAACAGCGCGCGGCCGCTCGCACACGTGAACAGCCTCGACCCGTTCCGCGACCCGTCGCCGAGGCCGCACACACTCTGTTCCAGTTCCACGCCCGCTGTTGGAGTATCTAAAAATCATCATAATTATCTATTTATACTTTTGGTAAGAAATAAATAATGTTTCTGCGTTTTCGACCAATCAAGGTAAAATAGGGGTGATTTCAATTTTTTTTTTTATGTACTTTGTTACTTTTGTATCTACAGGTGTCCCAGAATGTGTATATAATGCGGGAAGGAGGTCATTGACACCGTGGTGGGGAACATTGTTCAACTAAACAGCTGTTTAGTTGGGATGTGCTAAGAGTAGGTAGTATGGAAAATTTGATGGTCATTTCATGAATGAAAAACATGGAAATCCAAAAAGTCGTAGAACAAACAATGTTCCCCACCACGGTATCAATGAACGCCTTCCGGCATTATATACACATTCCGGGACACCTTGTATAGTCTTATGCCAGAGAAAAAGCTTGCATCATATTTTGTACAAGTAGTTAGATAACATTTGCAGTGCGAGTGCGTTGATAAGCTACCTCATCAAGGTGAGGAGCGGGGTCGAGGGGCAATTTTGTCGCCGATTATTGCCAGGATGGTGTTGGTGCTGACAGACTGCGCACTAGGAAGCATGGTTTGGTGCTTCCTAGTTTATGGTTTGAGCATGATGGAGTGAAAACAAGCAGTGTGAGCTTCTGCAAATATTTCAAAGGCGCTGCAGTAGCGGGGCAGCCTCAACACCGCTCTAAGCGCGGGATTGAAATTCTGTTATTTCTTGTAATTATTTTATATTTGTTACAATGTGTATTTATCACGGAGGCACCTCTGCGAAGCCCCTGTTAAAAGCCAATAGTTCAACACTTCAGTCAAATGATTAGTCCTAATCTGCTCATTGTAAAATTAATATTCAGTTAGTGGTTTACTAACCATCAATGATACCTATCCATCTCACGACTCCGTAGTGATGATGGTCCACGTCAGTCGCGACTTCCACCAACGAACCCACTCCAATTTCATCCTGTGAATGCACAAATTCTTATCTTTTAACTACCATGAAAGGATGCATATCATCAACTGTCTCCTTAACAACAATGTGTCCAGCGGGCATGCAGCGGGATAAACAGATAGAAAATGCTTTATTGCACAAGATAAAACAAATATAGGCGAACTTAATGCTAATTAGCATTTTCTTCCAGCTAATCTTTGTGTAATGAATTTTGGGAGAACAATTACTTCAAATATTGAAGTTAAGAATTACTTAAAAGTTCCTTTAATTTGAGATAGGTACCATGTTATTGAGAAGGAATTGATACTTGTGATTTACCCTTTCGATCGGTATCATAAAAATACAGAATGTTTTTTCTCTCGTTTAGTGGGTTCGAGGCCTACCTTAGGCAAGCACCTTTGAATGCAGTATTACTAACTTTCAAAAATAAGGTAAGTCTCCATGTAGCATTTCCGCAGGGCACACTGTATGTAGGTGTATGCCTTTAAATTTAGTTTCTAGTAAAAGTCTGTTCCATCGACATAGTGTTGACAAATTATTTGTTTCCTGTACAAGTTCAATCAACTGTCGGTACATAGCTTATGCTCAGATCTTACTTGCAAGAGTCCCACAGGCGCAGGTGATGACTTCTGAGGCTGCGGTGCGGCCCGCGGCGACCCGAGCACTGGCGAATCATAGAACTCTTCCGAATTCTCGTTCTCTCGTACATCTAAACAGATACATTTACGATTTACATTTTACATTATGTACCTAGTATAAATTGTTTTCTAGTTAGTGAAGTACCATTATCATATTCAAGGACGCATAATGGTATTTCGTCGATTGGCAAAGGCTGTAAATTGTATGGATAATACTGAGGGTACGACATGTTTATATCGACCATGCACACTAAATGCACACTACGCTGTCGACCGCCTGCCGCGTTTACAATATCTATAATTAGAAACTAGGAAAGCTATTTCGGAGATCGTACGCGGTTTGTACCTCGATGTTGTGCTAGTTTTATCTGTTTGTAAATATTTTGGATAAACGAAAAATGCTTAGTGGTAATCTGTGTGAGGTACCAAGCATAATGGTATGTAATATTTTTTATTGACAGTGAATTTGAATATAGTTTCATACTTGCATTATCATAATTAGGTTGGGTGACACTAAAATGCTTCATCAATGTCAAGTCAGGTTAATTGTGTTATTACAATAAGTAGGTACCTGCTACTTACTATGAGTATTTAGAGCTATTATAGTAAAAACCTACTATAAAAGCACTAAATTTTCATTTAGGACAAATTATTCTTATTTGAAGTTGCTTGTTGTTGTTTGGTTTGTTCTGTCATTTAAAAGACAAGATTTTCCACCATTTTTCTTTATGCTGGTGACCCTTACAACTACTATTATCTGTGCCACTAGCCTAGTGGAGTGATGCAGTGATCTCTATCACCACATTGGTGACCTCAACCATTCTTAGATTTAGCTAAGAATGGTTGAGGTCACCAAAATGAAAAATAATGGTGGGAGCATGTCAGTCCTAAAGATCTACATTCTACATATATTTATGCATACTTACCTATCCATCTAACATCACCATACTGATGTTGATCCGAGTTTCCCCTCATTCCAATATTTTCCTGAGAAAAAATACATGAATATTTTTCATTATTAATACTTGTGTAACTTAGTCACGTTGAGATGTTTTTCATACCAAATTCATCTTATTGGCTTATTTTGAAAATAAATAAAGGTAAATAATAAATTAATTTCTCAATTCACTTTGTCACATAAAAGGGACTTCCCAATTTCAGGTCTCTAGGACTCATGGTTAGTTGGGCTGTGTTTTATTGTCAGTTAGTAATACAGTTGACATATTCACTATTAAATAACATAGTTGACAATGTCAATCATGATTGTTGCAATTTCAAACAAAAACTAACTTTTGAATTAATTATTGCACTATTTAATTAAATTCCTTTACCTGGTTTCTTGTGATAGTTCTTGATCCTGATGAAGTGTGAGGGGATCCTGTTGTTGATGAGTGTGAAACCTCACCACAGACATCTGAACAGAGACAGGTTATTCTAGAATTTCATGCTTTCACTCAATTACAACACATGATGGCTGGCCTCAATAATGTAATGATTTGATGAACTTTTGCGACTTGGCAGGTAAATAGCATGAGTAAGAAGCCAGAAGCATAGTGTTTGGGTGTTTTGGTATATGTTTTGTGGAATTCTAGTGCCCACACATAGTCCCTATAAAGATTATGTAAGTAAATACAAAAGTAAAATATTTTTATTTCAGACAATAACAACTTTCACAATCACATTATAAACAAAAATTTAAAAAGATTGAAAGGTTATTCAATGATAAATTTAAAGACATCCTTAGTGCCAAGGATGATCAACAGAGGAAATAGTTTTCTTCATTAAGCACTCTCCCCACAAGGCACTTTCTGAGTGGAGATGCCCAACCCTCCACCATAGGACCCATTTTTTAAAAAATAAGTCATATTATAATTTTTAGTTGGTTTTGTACATAATGTAGATTGGTACAACATACCAACTAGAACTCCAGTATCAATTTTCTTTGGTTCATGAACCATTTTGCTTTTCTGCTGTTCCTCAAATGAAGATCCACCGTGAGGCCTATTCCGTCGTCGGTCTGGCACTATGTGCTCAATGAGGTTTGCAGACTTTATTCTCTCATTTTGAGATAATCGCTGCATAGTGTGTCTACGGGGGATTGGCACTGAATTGTAATCTGGGTGCTTCGGTACATGCGGAGCAGGGGGCCAACTTCCTCCAATCAAAGTAAACAAATCAATCTGAAAAAAAACACTTTTATAGATGGTTGATCTACAAAAACTGGAAAATAGCAGGTACAATTGCTGACTTTAATTTGTGGAAGACTCACTTGTATTGAAAACTGATATCAATATGAATAAATAAGATAATTTATTTAAATCAATCAATCTAGGTGTTTCAATATGTTTCAAGACCACAAATTAAGGAACGAAACTGTACTGTACATGTACCAATAATTCCAACAGAACCTTTCATATGTTTAAATATCAATGAGCATGAAAATATTAGGTGTAAGGCAAAACAAACTTATCAAAAGATGTGAGTAAAAGAGTATCCATGGCATTCATTAATATTTTTTTAGTAAAGTTCATGCTATTCATGTGCTATATTAGTTCAGCAAATTTTAATCAAAATTGTTTTTAAACCTTTTCCATTTCTGTGTTAGTGTTACCTGACCGATTGGTGCAATGAATTTATGAACGAAAGCTTTCTAGAAAAATAGGTGGGGTTAATCATAGCAGTAGGTAGGTATTTATTGATAAGACCTGTGCATCACTACTGCGGCTAATACTATGTTCATCCTTTTCATTTTCCATTTTAGATGTTCAAACGACTGGAAATTACATAATTTTGTATAAATTGGAAAGTTTTTCTATATTGTGAAGTGGGCAAAATTAGAAAATTTTAAAAATCGACGCGCAAGTTGTACTTACATACCTTTCCAGATGATGATAGTTTTTCTTAGACAGGGTTAGATTCTTTGGGTTAATTTTCTTCGAATTAAACTGAAAACCACTTTAAACTATTATATTAGAACTCCATCTTTTCCAAAAATCTATGAACGTAGGTACCTAACGTGACTAAGAAAATTAAATCACCTTGTTCACTTACTCACATACCTACTTACAAATATCGACTCAATTCAATTCTTTGTATAGGGCCGACTTTGAGTCGAAATATCGACTCAAAGTCAACAAAAACAACAAATATTTCAAAATCAATATAAATAAATGTCAAAGTCAGTCAGTCCTGTCCAATGATTTTAACAAAAAAGTAGCCCAAACAGAAAACCTTAGAGGAAATAACCACTACCTATGTTTTAGAAAACAAAATTCATGCTCATAGAAATTGATAACTTAACACTTTAAGGGGGGTAATGGGGGGAGGGGAGAACTTTGTAGTCTTTGATCTTTGAAGTTAGAAACATGGGGGGTGGGGGGCAGGGGGGGGGGGGGGGGGGACATGGAGGTGAGCGTGTATGAGAGTACCTATGTTTTTGCTACTCTCCGCTGGCAACAGCTTGTAGGTACATTATATGGGCGCCGCCGGCTAAAGTAATCGCTAACGGTGTCAGTCAATTACTTTTAATTGTACATCATCGAGCACATGCTCGATGTTCACAGTTTAAGAGCATTTTTTTATCTGTGGTTGTTTGTTGTTGTCCTTTTGTTGATTATAGTATTATGTATTGTACGATCATGGAAAACACGGCTTGAGAAAACATACCCTGGAATTGGCAGCCAGTATATCAAACTATAGCCAGTAATCAACCATATTAGTCGTGCATTCCTGGCCATGCATTCCTTACATTGTACAGCCCATATTGTACAACTCTAAAAAACACAGTACTGGAATACAAAGCCACTATCAAAACGATCAATGCTCTGTTTTCATTAGGGAGTGCCATCAAGAGGAAAGTGCTGTGTTGCCGTAGTATTTTATGCGACTGTATAATGACAGGCAGTATATTGCTTAGTTTTCACTGAGAAAATAAAGGGTTGGTTTCATTTGTTTTGAATCCATGTTTGATGGGTACAGCTCGAAAAGAAAGCAAGGGTTGCTTTCTCTGGGTAGTCATAAAAAACCCAACAACCTAACCTATCCGAGTCGGATCTGCCCAACTTATCAATGGCAGCTCTTAGTTGAATATGTTAGAACTGGCTAAGTAAGTAGTAAGACTTGACCTTGTCATGCAACTCCTTCGCATGGACCAATGTGGGTTAGGGGATTTGATGAACTCTCTACCAATCAGCGTCATCAATAGTGTACACGTACTATGGAGTGTACTTTCTAGTGTTTCTTTCTAGGCTTGGACGTGCATTCCCATCATGTGTCTAGCTTGTACGAACATGGAAAGCACATCAAACCCATGTACAAGGAATACTGGCTGTGCATTCCAGGGTTGTGCATTATTGAGCTATGTTTTCCATGATCGTACAATTTCACATATTCTACATTCTTTATATTCCTATTTCCTACAATATATTTTCCGTCACCCACCGGTTTATTATTGTTGTGTTGAAGTTGCGATTTTCTGGGATATAATATCTTTTGTTCTAAATGTAATACATAAATTCAAAAAGGAAAACAGTAGTGAGTACGGATATCTTAGTTCATTATTTCCTAAAAGAATATAGAAGGTATTTTGCAAAAGTTATGTTGATAATCAAAGGTACTGACCTACTTTAATCTAGGTTCATAACAATACCTAAGCGAAGTAAGTACCTCCTACCTACACTCCTAATCATACGTAGTATCTCCTAGTCTGTGCCCTAATCGCAAAGTACCAACTGTTATAGTATGTTTATAGTTAATTCTAAGTATTTCATCTTATTTTCTAATTTCCTGCATTTTCAAAATTGTAATTATATTTTTTAGCTTCAGTGATATAGTATTCTACAATTATGTTTTCAGGTACATCCAGACATGATGATTCGCCAAGGCAGTTTAGATGACATAACCGCCCAACAGTTCATGAAGATATCAAATTATGAAGACACAGTGCGACAGCTAGACATTTACTATGCTATTGGTTTGTAATTTTCTATTTCTCTACTGCTTTTGCAGTATGTCCTTGTGACCCATATGCCTGTTCATTTCTTTCCGTCTTTCTCTCTCTCTCTCTCTTGTGCAGCTCTTGTCCATAGTGGGCCAGTAATCCATCTTAGGTTGTCCAACCACCTCTTAATTTGTCTTCCTTATTTCATTTCGGTTTGTAACACCACACTTATTAATAAAATGATAGTGATACCAGCAGACACTAGATACCTACGTAGTCCTGACCTAGCACATGGATCCCCTGTGATCCACAGATATTATTATACTATATGTCATGGGTATCAGAAACTATGAGTACCATGGTATGGTACCACAATACCTTGAACAAATACTGCTGAACATACAAACACATTTTCCC
The DNA here is from genome assembly GCA_958496245.1 of Perizoma flavofasciatum. Lineage (NCBI taxonomy): Eukaryota > Metazoa > Arthropoda > Insecta > Lepidoptera > Geometridae > Perizoma > Perizoma flavofasciatum. Next base: position 10,744,635 of record OY292421.1, read on the forward strand.
ACACAGCGGGGATAAAACCAGCACCTCTTGCATCACAGCCAGATAATTGAGGATAATTGCCATACTATGGCTAAAATAATCGTCTAAATTATAAACTTTTCAGGATTTCTCATTGTGGATGGGTGGCCTAAAAAGTAATAAGATCCACTTTGGCAACTCTTTTGTACAAGACTGCAGTTGAACAACACCAGTGCGAATCTAACGCACGACCTGCCGCTAGGTATATACGCGGGTGCTATAACCACTTAGCCGCGAGGTCTGGCCTGACCCTGGTTGGGTATTCCGACCTATGACGTATTTTCCATCAACTATTGCAGCGCTCCCTAATGATTTGTGGCCATAAAACCTATTTAAGAACCATGCTTGAAGTCAAACAAATTGATTTCATTTAAACTGGTCATATGTATCCAAGATTATTGACACCTAAACAAACTCTTAGCACAAACACATTAACATTGGCCGTAAAAAACGAATAAAAATGTTTGCTCATGTTTTAATTTACATTTTCCAGTTAAAAGACAGCTGCTGAGATATCAAAGTCCAATCACAGGAATGTTTCCTGTGCTGTCATCAGATCTACACGTCGCCAGTGTGAGGGATAGCATCTACTGTGCTTCTGCAGTGTGGGGTCTTTACCAAGCTTACAGGTAATTATTGAATGCAAGTACTGATCCAGTCTTCGACGACCTCTGTGGCGCAGTGGGCGAAGGTCCGCCTGAGAAGCAGAAGGTTGCGGGTTCAATTCCCGCCACGGGACAAATGTTTGTATGTGCAAATATTTGTCTCAGGTCTGGGTGTTTTCTATGTATATTATGTATGTATTTACAAAAAAAAATGTATATAAGTAGTACTCGTATATCAGTCATGTAGTTCCCATAATACAAGCTCTGCTTAGTTTGGGACTAGATGATGCTGTGTGAAAATGTCCAGCATTATTTATTTATTTAGTCTTCGAGCAAGAGGGGTTCACAGGCTCTAAAATAATAATTAACATTGCGGGCAGGTGAGACGCCGGTTGCGACGCAAGAGGTGTGGGTTCGATTCCCGCAGTGGCGCAAATGTTTGCATGTTCTGCTGATATTTGTTCCGTGTCTGGGTGTTGTGGTACCATGGTACTCGTAGGTCCTGATACCCACGATACAGGGAACTTTAGTGTGGGGTCAGGACTATGTACAGTACAACGACTTAAGTAAGATGCTTCGACTAATTTCGTCTATCATCGGAAATACGAAAGCCCAATAGTGATATTTACCTAAAGCTGTTACAACAATTATGTATGTATACCTTTTTTATAGTGTTATCGTGAAATTGTTGTTATTAGTCTGAAAATAAAAGTGTTTTTATATTGTTTAAAAGTTCAGTTATTTAATGACACCAAAGAACAAAAAATATAAAAAACTTAATTAGTACCTAATAGGGAATGCAATTATCGTAACTTAATTAATCACTGCAAATAAATTGACTAAAAATGGGATGACAAAATCCAACTACTTTAAAATGTGACAACTAAGGCGGTGTTAACAGCTCTATATACTTCCAACTGGAACCGCATGTGCCTTTGAAGCTTGTTGGTGTCTGACGAGCCGTCACAAGCCGGCCGGTCGGACATTGGTTGCATAATCGTACTAATTCAGAAACGCGAACTTTGCCGAAGCATCTAATTTAAATTGTAGTACTGTATGTACCTGTTGGATGTTTATTTATTTATTCATTAAATCTAATTATTTTTTGTGTGATTGTTTTAATGCTTTTTCGTTAGAGTTGTTAGGTAATTGGGGGTATTTAAAGTGCTGTACAGCTTTGGCGATTATTGCGAGCCTCAAAAGCTTTGAGACATTGAAATTATTTACTTGAAACTAAAACTAAAGAATTTTAATGTCTCACAACCTACCCAACAATATGAACACACGATAATAAAAAAGAGATTTATTAGTACATGGCGCATACTGAGGTAAAAACGAAAATTTTAAAACATGTATTTACAATTTTGAAACATGTATTTATTTTAGAAAAACCCCAACCTGAGTTTCGGAGATAACAAAATAATCATCTAAAATTTAATGCGTGGTCATATAAAAAAATATATACGGATCGACTTTATTTATTTCAACTTATAACTATTTTTACAGCCTAATTGCCAATACAATAGACTTGAGAACCTATCCTTAGTTTTTCGTCGTTTAATACCGTCGTCGTTTGACGACCTCTGTGGCGCAGTGGGCGAAGGTCCGTCTGAGACGCGGGTTCGATTCCTGTCACGGGACTATTGTTTTTAAGATCTGCAAATATTTGTCTCCGGTCTGGGTGTTTCTCTATGTATGATATGTATGTATTTACAAAAAAAAAGTATATAAGTAGTATATCAGTCATGTAGTTCCCATAATACAAGCTCTGCTTAGTTTGGGGCTAGATGATGCTAAAAAAAACAGTTGTAACTGAGAAACAACCTCTTATGTCTCTTAGGGCTTACTTCCCGGTTTATAATCATTTGAATGAACGTCAACTTCAGGCGCATAGATGACGACAGAGGCAAGTCGCACGAGCTCGGGCAGAGCACGGTGAAGTGTATGCGCGGCGTACTCGAGTGCTGGATCAAGCAGTCGGCGCGCGTGGAGGCCTTCAAGACCAGGCAGAGCGCCGCCCACGCGCTCCACGTCAAGTTCCACCTGACGACGGGCGAGCCGGTGCTGGCCGATGACGAGTACCACCACTTGCAGATCGATGTGGTCTCCCTGTACCTGCTATTCCTTGTGCAGATGATCACGTCCGGACTGCAAATTGTGTATACCCAGGTATATAGTCAAATGCTTACCTACACTCCTCCACGAGTGCTGGATCATGCAGTCACTTCACTGAATGAATGAATGAAACGTTTTCAAAACAAAAGACAAACACGCTCACTACTGTATGCCTCATGATGGACATACTCAGATACATACTCAGTGAGTAGATCTACAAGGACACCAAGTAGGGGGTAGTCGGAGGCATGTCCAAAAATTACATTAAAAATAAATAAAATAAAAGGGCATTTATTTACTTACACTTAAACAATTATACCTAGCTAGACCAAATAAACATACTAGGTTATGTTTATAACAAACATATTCGGCCCATGCCCGTTTTGCAAGTTAGCATTCCACGTGACAGGTTATTTTTCTTTACCGCAAATAAAGATTTCATTTGGCCTAGTGTTAAGCCTTGTTGGCCTGTGGGCGGAACTCCGACTTCTGATCCGGAGGTTGTGGGTTCGAACCCGGTCGTGCACCAATGGAATATTCCACTCGAAAAAATTATGTGCGCATTAACATGTTCTCATAACACACTTTTTATTCGGGATAACGCGGGCGAAGCTGGGAGCAGATGCTAGTTGTACAATATCGACAACCTCGGTGGCCTAGTGGACGAGTAGCCGGCTTAGACGCAAGAGGTGCTTGTTTGATCCCTGTTGCTGGACAAATGTTTGGATGTTCTGCAGAAATTGTTACTGGGTATTATGTTACCATGGTATTCATAGTTCCTGGTACCCGCGACTATTGAAACCCTAGTCAGGATATAAGTATGTGACTGTTCCGTGTTTTATTATTTGGTGTCCGGTATGAAAGAAAGAAAGAAAATATTTTTATTTGGCAAAACGGAATGAAGACATCAACTTTGCACTAAAACAGACACCCAGGTAAAATAAAAAGGATATAATGAAAAGATACCAACCAACTCCAACTCGAACCTATTGTTTTGTAAAAGGATCATTAAAAAGAATAACCAGCCTTGTTTTCTTGCCTTTCTTTCCTGGCTTGGTCGCGGAGGAACAGGCACCTAGATAAAAACCGACGTTTCAAAGTGGTCCTTGTGATTTTATTGAATAAATGAATTTTGACTTTGACTTTGACTTTATAGGTACCTACTAAAACATCATGTAGGTATGTAAGATATCTGTAAGTCTTCGGTAGGTAGTTAAGTTTCCTCACAGGTAGGTAAAGGTATCAACGAACTATAGGAAAAAATCGTATATGTTGCGAGCGAGTAGGACTGTTAATGATTTCTGTAAGTTGTTAGGCATTGACCTGTTTCATACAAGTATCAATAAGGCAAGGTGGTACCTATTACTCAACTTTTTTCGTGCGTATGTAAATTTTTCATTGTTTGTAGTTTAATACTTCAGTACCTTAAGTTTATCATCATTAATTATTGGTTGAGCTTTCTATGTCGTAGCTAGGTACCTACGTGTAAGGAAAAGCTTAGTGTTCACATTTTATGATCACTAAGCTATCAGTGAAGACCTTTTATTGGCTAACTGAATCTATTTAAGTATTGTTAAGGACATTGTGTTATAGCTGTTGGTTTTCCGAATATCCTACTAATATTATAAATGCGAAAGTTTGTGAGGATGGATGTTTGTTACTCTTTCACGCAAAAACTACTGAACGGATTTTTATGAAACTTTACAGTAATATAGCTTATACATCAGAATAATACATAGACTACTTTTTATCCGGATTCCACGCGGGCGAAGCCGTGGGCAGAAGCTAGTAAATAAATAAATATTGAAATTATATATTTATAACTCCACAAAGATATTTATATGTATGGATATTTAATAGAAAACATATTTTGTGGTCGCAGGATGAAGTGGCATTCGTTCAAAACCTCGTGTACTACGTTGAACGCGCGTACAGAACTCCGGACTATGGCATGTGGGAAAGAGGTTCCAAGTACAATGACGGAAAACCCGAGATCCATGCTTCATCCATTGGTAATTATACTTAATTTCATCTCTTGGAGTGAAGCAGAATTTATGCTAAATTCAAACTTTTTATCTCACACAAATAGTAATTACAGCCATAACATGAAAATAAATGAAAAATTAATATAGGTACTTATTTACTAAATAGAACTAAAAGTATGCACTCTTCACATATCGTCGGCTAGCTAACAACACCACTCAAGTCGAAATTTTGCGGTTTTGACATTTTTATGCCATTGGATAGATCTTTTCACTGCGCTTCTGTTCACCAATACAAACATTGCATTTCAACAAATCACAGTTTTAATTTCAGCGTTAGCGATTTCAATTCTGTGGACTTGTGCGGGTTGATAAAACAGTTTTTTGGTTCTCCTGAAAAGTTAGGAAAATCGATTTACGCGGTGTTGTTAGCTAGCCGACGATATATCACACATATACGAGTACATACATCCAGCCTACCCACTATTAGTTTCAGGTAGCTGTTATCTAAAATATGATCTTCGGCAAATGATATGCCATTCTATTTCAAATTTTACACAAATCGGTATTGCTAAATATTAGCAACAAACATCCAAACTTATACATTTATAATATTAGTAGGATTGTAGGATTAGCAGTTACGCTTAAAGTGTAATACTGGATTTTTATATACCGTACTATCGGTGAAGGCACCGACTAAGTTCCGACTCTTTCCGAGAGTCTTCAGAGTCGCGACCAGTCCAAGACACGACGCGGAGAGAGAGCGTAGTATCGTGATCATTCACCCTGATAAAGACTCTTGGAATGAGTCGAAACTTAGCCGGCGGCTTCACCGATGTGAAAATTCCAAATTGAATACTCGAATTCGTGAGTTTTTGAATTTAAATGTAACGCTTGTATATTTTTAGGAATGGCAAAAGCAGCTCTCGAAGCTATCAATGGATGTAACTTGTTTGGAGATAAAGGAGCGTCATGGAGTGTTGTGTATGTAGACATTGATGCACACAATCGTAACAGAAGTATCTTCGAAACCATGCTCCCGCGGGAATCTAGCTCGAAGGTTAATAGAGAATACTTACTTAACCTATCCAGTATATTTCTCATAACACACGTTTTTAAGGTGACCTGCGGGGCGTTCACACTAACTCATGGCTATCGAGATGGCAATCAATTTTGACACTAGTTTCTTATTTTAATGGCCCATCCATCCAAAAAACGGAACGTACAATATGAAACCAATTTTGTTCATTCGCATTGTCCATCTATGGCTCATCCAGCTTACAAATTAGCGTGACACGATTCATCCCATCCGATTATACCAGCCATGGGAAATTAGTGTGATCGCCCCGCTGTTATCCCGTAAAACAGAAAACTAAGTGGGGCCTAGCCAATTTCCAAACGCTATGTCAAATCCATACATATGTTTACGATAATGACGTTAAAAATAAAATACTTAAGAGAAAACCTAAGCCACTAAAAGAGGACACTCATAGTTATAACACGAGACGCAAGAAAAACATTGTAGTGCCGCGTACTAGACTTGCAAAAACAGGAAAAGTTTTATTTCTATATCTATTAAATTGTGTAACAAGAAATAAGAGTGACATTGAATTTTACAAGCATGTAAAATAAATTATTATTTATTGCATAATTGACGAAGCCTTTGCTGATAAAAATTTGACTAATTTCTTGGTCAATAAGACGAAGTGTTAACCGATTATTATTATTTTCCTATTTGTAACCTACCTTAAGTACTTTTATTATTTTGTTTTGACGAATCTAAGTACATACATGTGACATGTCAAAAGATAAAAAAATATGATTATAAATAAATAATGCTAGATGCATTTTCACATAGCATCATCTAGCCCCAAACTAAGCAGAGCTTGTATTATGGGAACTACATGACTGATATACTATTTATAAACATTTTTTTTGGAAATACATACATATTATACATAGAAACACCCAGATCTTTGACAGATATTTGCAGATCATACAAACATCTTTCCCGCGGCGGGAATCGAACCCGCAACCTACTGCGTTTCAGGCGGGCCTTCGCCCACTGCGCCACAGAGGTGGCGTAGTTATTATGAATAACTAGGTAGCGAATCGACAACGGCTAGGCTCTCAGAATCCATAATTGAACTCTCATAACATTTCTAGGGTGTTGACGCCGCGCTTTTACCAACAATATCGTTCCCCGCATTCGCAACTCATGAGGAACACTTAGTGCAGCTAACCAAAACCAACATCTTGCGGCGGTTGCAAGGCAAATGCGGCTTCAAACGGTTCAGTCGTGACGGCTTCAAGTGCGCCCTCGAGGACCAGAGCCGGCGATACTACAACGAAGGGGAGCTGAAAGAGTTTGACGGCATCGAGTCTGAGTGGCCGCTGTTCTATGTGCTGATGATCATAGACGGTGTCTTCCGGACGCTGCCCGACCAGGTGGAGGAGTATCAGAAGCTATTGAAAGCCAGGATTTATATGGACGAACATGGAGGTAACCATTTTGACAAGTAATAAAGGATTAACCGCTGCGTGCTGAAAGAGTATCTAACGTTTAATCCTAAATCGCGTTTTAGTATTTGGCCATATTTTGTAAGTTTCACATCTACCAAAGCAGCTTACCCGTTGAGGACTATCCATACCTTAGGTTTAAAACATAAAGATTCTTGATCTATATTTATCCATGCATATATCCGTTTTGTGAGTTTAAATTGAAACTATTTTTGGTATATGTATAGAGCTGAATATACCGCTATAAGGAAAACAAACACATTTCTTCTCCCGGGTCTTTTTCCAGTACCATTCACGGCACCGATGGTCTTTTTTCCCACGACGTAAGGAGCTTGTACCTCGTGTGTTCATAAGTTTTGAGACGAACTTATTTAATTAATTTAAAAAGAAAGTAATTCATGGAACCTTTTTTAAACTTTTAAAATTTTAAATTTCGAATGTTTTGAATCAGAAAAAATATACATTTGAATATTTGTTTCATTCTCCGTGAAAATGGCGCCAACAAAAGATTTGCGTGCGACTGTAATTTCACTGTTTCAAGCAGGAAAAAAACCAATGCAAGTTTTTAGTGAAATCCAAAGTTTGGGATGTAGTCGGAACTTTGTGTATTATACCATAAAGAGGTACAAGGAGACCGGCTCTTTAGAAGACCGTGGAAGATGTGGCCGCCCGCGGTCTGTAAGGACGCCCGCCAACATCAAAGTAATCAGAGAGCGAATTCGTCGCAACCCTTGCCGGACTCAAAAGAAATTAGCTCTGCAGACCAACATTTCGCGAATATCGGTGAACAGGATACTTAAATATGATCTTAAACTAAAGGCCTACAGTCGAAGGAAAGTGCATTATTTAAACGAGCGTCTTCGTAAATTGCGACTGGAACGATGTCGGAACCTATTGAAGAGACACGATCCAAAAAATATCCTGTTTACCGATGAAAAGATCTTCACGGTGGAAGAAAAGTTTAACCGGCAGAACAATAAGGTTTACGCCAGAAGTTCAAAGGACGTCCAGCCATCTGTACGCAATGTCCAGCGCACTCATCATCCAGCAAGTGTGATGGTTTGGTGGGGTGTTTCCTACGAGGGGGTCACTTCGCTTCATTTTTGCCAGCAAGGCGTCAAGGTGAAGGCACAAAATTACCAAACCGACATATTGGAAGCGGTGGTTAAACCATTAAATGATACGCTATTCGCTGGAAAATACTGGGTTTTCCAACAGGACTCTGCTCCCTCCCATAAAGCTAAGACTACCCAACGTTGGCTGGAGGCCAATTTGCCAGGCTTCATTCGGAGCGAAGATTGGCCCTCGTCAAGCCCTGACTTGAATCCTTTGGATTATTCTTTATGGACGGAATTGGAGCTGAGGGCTTGCAGAAAGTCTCACCCAAACCTGGATTCTCTCAAGCGAGCCCTTATTAAAGAATCGAAACGGATTCCCATTGAAAAGATTCGTGCCGCCATAGATGAATGGCGCACGCGTTTGAAGGCCTGCATTGAATGCAAAGGCGGCCATTTTGAATGATTTATTTTTAAATACAGATCTAGATGTCAGTAGTTTTAATTTTAATATCCAATAAATGAATACTCAACTTAGCTCCAAAAATATTTTAGTTTTACTGTGTCTCAAGACTTATGAACACACGAGGTATATATGTTTGCGGTAAGAGGTAGTCTGTTTTTTTTTATCATTTATCTCTGAATCCGCTTATCCGATTGAAATGCGGTTCGCAATCGATTTGTCTTCTAGGATGGTTCCTTAATATTCACTAAAGGCGCTTGAATAGACAATAGGAAAAACGTTTAAACTTTTCAAACATTTTCTTGCTTTCAGAATATTATAATACTAGTGAGTAATTGAGTACAGTAGAAAATCTGTGACATGGGCCAGCGTGCACAGATACGTCGTGCCTTTACGTCGCGTAGGATGCCCGAGATACTTTGCCAAAATGTGTACTAGTCCAATATAATGTTTAGTAGATTAAATAATTAAATAAAGTTATACGGTTTCAGATCCAGTAATTCCGTGGTATTATTACGTGCCTCGCGAAGGTATCGAGAACGAGCGCAGCGAGCCGAATTCCGTGCGCAGAATACCAGCTAGTAAGTATCTGACAATTGTAACTTTTCGCTGATAAACAGTTTTTGTCTTTCTCTGAACTTACGTAACAGTTTATGTTGATATTGCTACAAAATATAAATCGCTGTAATATTTACAGACTCACCAGGCGACCATGATAATAAAGGTAACGGTTGTGGAAGGGGATTTTGATTTTCGATTTTTTCTCTTACCATTTTCTTGTTTATAAAATCTCTAATTGTTCTGCGCATTTTTCTTTCTTTGTAGTGAACATTTTAAAATAGCATTTCTCGCTAAAACTTTGAATCTGCTTTAGCTTAAAAATACTTTCCTCAGCTTTTGAAATTTTGTTCTAACAGTATGGTTTGGTTGTTTGTAAATAATAACTTAGCTAGGTAGCACGTATATTTTCAAATCAATTTTAAATAATCATTTCGTTTATTGTTAACCTACATATAGCTACGAAAGATAATAAGCTTAACTTTTAAATCTTCTGTAGCAAGCTCCGTTTTGGCATTACTAAAATATTAAAATACGCACGTAAGTTGTTATAAGCTTAGCAAGAAAATGTATTTTCTCACTTTATGCAAGTAATTTAGCACTTCTGCGTGTTTCTTGATTATTAACTTAAAGAAACACACTTACATCGCGCTTTTCATCCTTAATCTGCTAAACCTAGCCACCGTTCAAATTGTAAACTCGTTTTTTTTACGTACCATACTATCGCTGAAGGCATAACTTTGTTTCGACTCTTTCCGAGAGTCTACATCGAAAGAAAGAAAGAAAGAAAGAAAATACATTTATTTATTTTTCCCCAAACAACACAAAAGTTAAACAAAAAATAGTAATAGATAAACACAAAACAGGTACTTAACATATAATACGAAACGAAAAACAGAGAAAGTAGGTACGTCATTTTGTGTTGCGTGGGGTCAAATAGGTCCCCGTCTCAGCATTATGCTGCGCCAGAACCTAAGGGTCAGGTGCAGTGCTGGTTTTCACACGGGGCCTTCATGATGCCACGAAGATCGCTGGACAACTGGGTGCAAAATAATCGATACCTATATATAATTATGATAATAATAATAACCTATTTATAATACATACATATATACACATGATATATTCATACTCAAAACTGATTTCCCATTTGTTGCAAACATAATTTAGCGCGTTGTACACTGGTGGCAGATACAGTCTGTGGTCAGTTTTTTGACACTTGACAAGTTTCTATGAAACAGACTGAGAAAGGTAGAAAGGTATAGGTACATCGCTACACGACTTGACAAGAACGAAAATGTGTCACCACTTATAAATCTAGACCGATAGATAGAGTATAGTATTATAATATCTGTGGTACGGTACGTGAAAATTCCCGGTTTTACAATAGGATCTGATGATAAAAATTATCGTCGTTTGGTATCATTTTAGGATATTGCGAGTTTATCACGTATTCTCCTGCTGTTTGTTTCGTTGACCGTTTAAAGATTGTTACCGTCTCGCGACCCTCAGCAAGAGAATAGAAAAGTACCTTCGTGGTATTTATTCGTAATATATACGAAAATATTTCTTACCACCCACCGTTGGTACAAAAACTATTGTACCAACGGTTTTACCAAACCCATGTGACACTGAAACCGATGGTAGTGGTATTTTTCGCAATAAAAGAGTGAGAAAGAGGGTAGATCTATTTGTATACCACTAATATCCAATCCACCCCGCAAATACTCCAGTTCCTCCCGTGATCATGGTAAGTATACCGTTTTTGGAAAAAAAATAGTCGTCCATCTATATCATAAATTTTTGATACAGACACAGGAGGGCTGTTCCTCTGGGCGCAGTCGATGTTCGTGCTGGCTCAGCTGCTGACGGGCGGGTTGCTGCACGTCAATGAGCTGGACCCGATCAGGAGGTATCTGCCGTCGTACAACCGCCCGAGGCGCGCAGGACGTTATTCAGCTTTTCAGGTATGCTGGCTTTTTGAGGTGTATAACACTATACAAGACTTAGATTCCTGAAAACCGAATGTGATGTCTTGCCTTGAAATTGAAAAAAAAAACAATGTTTATACATTTTTTTTTTTTCAATGTTTATACATTGTTTTTTTTTCAATGTTTATACATTGATCTAAGTCTTGTGATGTCTTGCCTTGAAATAAATAAAAAAAAAACAATGTATAAACATTGTTTTTTTTTTTTCAATTTCTGAAAGCTGAAAGCTAATTATATTCGAATAGGATGATAAAAACAAAAAGGAAATACATTTTACGTTATAAAAATACCCAACTATTATTTATTTTTTATTATTTATTTAATTCCTTGAGTATGCGCCTGTTGGGTGTTAATCATATAAATAGTAGGTCAGATACTAGCAGTGCAAATTTCGAACGTAACATCATTGAATTATAGTTTATACCAGCATACGCGAGACAGTGGCCGCAGATGTTATCATACAACATAGCGCATAAGAGTTAGTACGACGTCGTATACGAAGTAGTACTGTAAGTGTGTAGTACTTCCCTGACATTTGAATGATTAAAACATTCCAAGCGTCGTCGGTGTCGATTAAGAGTTGAATCCAATGTTCTGTCAAAAACAGCTTTTCTTTCAATCTGGGTTTCTTTCTGTTCATCTCGATTAAAAAATAATCTGATGATTCTTAGATAGGTTTTATCGTCACACGTCTCTAGGGAGCACTGTGATATGCTGTTATACTGTGATCTGTATTATCGCCATAATCACTAGGCGGCGCTGCGATACAAGATGGAACACACGTGTTATAAATTTTGATAAAATTAACTTGTTTACAATTTTATTTACATGCAGGCCAAACCGACATTTGTGAGTATAAAGACGCCATATAGATTTTGCATAATGATCCTCAAAGTGTATCTAATTGCTAATCTAATCATGAAATACTAATGGAACTAGCAATATAGTTAAAAATACACCGTGATTTCGGCTATAACTCGCAAAATCTTGCTAGCCCGCATCTTGTTTCAACATTTTCGGTGTAATTTGTCATAGTAGTTGATATACTTAAAAGTGACGATAGATGGTGTGTTACGTTTCTTCAATATACTGACTTAAATAAAGCAGTCTAAATTATATTTCTTTTATAAGGCACGCTTCACGCCCCACGCGCTTTCTGTTTTATGCATAATCTAAGGGCTATGTGTATTCATTCTAACATGGCTTACCACTTGATGTGATCGGCTGTGAGCCAAGGCTGCAAGCTGCTTAAAATGTAACTGTGTGCAAACCGACGCTTCAGTATAATGCTCGCATTGTTCATGCAAGTACTATTTGCATAAGAAGCACAAATATAGAATCGGCAGAAACAAACATTGACGGTAAAGTAACACGTTAATTACTGTTTTCAGGGCATTGCAACTGATTTGGTGGTCCAAGTGGTATTGATCGCGGAATCAATGCGTCTCCAAGCCATGATGGGTACATACGGTATCCAAACACAGACGCCGCATGAAGTCGAGCCAGTACAGGTGACATAAAAAAAATATCAACCCTATTTTGTCGCTTTATACTGTTACTAGCTTCTGCCCACGGCTTCGCCTGCATAGTACCCGGAAAAATAAAAAGGAAAAAGTAGTATAAAGTAGCCTATGTATTATTCTGGTGTATAAGCTATATTACTGTAAACTTTCATCAAAATACTTTCATTAGTTTTTGCGTGAAAGAGTAACAAACATCCATCCTCACAAACTTTCACGTTTATAATAGTAGTAGGATTTATACGTACCGTACTATAGGCGAAGGTACCGACTGTTTCGACTCATTACAAGGGTGGTTTTAGGATGAGGGATCCCAACGCACTTATTCACGTGTTTTTGCACACTGATGAAGACTCAGAATTAATCGAAACAGTCGATGCCTTTCCAGATAGTTCGATAAGTCACGTTTTCCACTGATCGGAATGATTCAGAACTGTCGATGCGTTTGCCTATAGTACGGTGCGTGAAGGGTTAGTGGTGATCGCGATACACTCACTCCGCAACACGCTTTTGCATCCTGATGAAGACTCTCGTAATGAGTCGAAACAGTCGGTGCTATTACCGTTGGTTCGGTACGTAAAAATCTTCGCTTTCCCAATATGAATGATCGAATTCACAACCGTTTTTGGAGTGAAACTATTTCTTGCGAGTTCATTCGCAAATCTTTAATCTGTTTAACATTTCAGGTCTGCAGTTCAACGCAACTGGTACACGTGTACAGAGAGTTAGGAGTTTGCCCTAAATTGAAGTTGACAGGCCGTCCAATTCGACCAGTGGGGTCCCTAGGTACAAGCAAGGTAGACATGCTATATTACACTTAACGCAGTTAAGGATTTTAAAAGTAGTATGTGGATATGGGTGTGTGAGAATTCCGCCGTCATTCCTTGCTATGAAATATGATCGGCATATGTGTGTGTCTGAGTCACGGCCTAACAATGAAACGCAACTCAAGGTTTCAGTAGAGTTGGAAAAAGATGGCGCTATATGCAATTTATAAAGCTGTCATTTTTAAAAAATTGTTTTGAATTTGCGGAGTTTGAGGTGGCATGCCGCAAGCATGCTTAGGGTGCTTCACTTTTAAAGTTAGTATGGGTGTGGAGTCCAATTGAGTCCTTGTTTTTCGTCAGTAAATTAGTATTTTTTTCCACAGATCTACAGGGTGTGTGGAATGACAGTGCTGTGCTATCCGCTTATATTCGAAGTTTCTGAGTTTTATTTGTACCGCGACATGGCGTTACTGATCGACGACATAAAAACTGAGCTGCAGTTTGTTGGCAAGTTAGTATTCACTATTCTATTCTCACTGACAGGTGACACTTGGACATATTTAAGACAAGCTATAGCTGGACATGGCGTTGCAATACGTGAACGAAATACACGTCGGGGGTTTCAACTTTTGTAACATAGTGGCAGAATAGAGGAGCTCTACTCTAATACGATATTAACAAAATAAATGCGATTTGATTTGTAAGACAAGTTAAATTATACATTTCAGATACTGGCGTCTTTCCGGTCGTCCCACTGTCTGTTTGCTGGTCCGTGAGGAGCACATGCGGGACCCGCATTTCAAGCAAATGCTAGATTTGTTCGCGATGCTGAAGAAGGGGCACTGTGACGGGGTCAAGGTGCGCCTTGGACGACTGCAGAATTTAATCTCCAGCTCTTGTATGGGTGAGTGCTTAAACTGTATTAACCAAGTTCACTTTATTGTTTTAGGAACGACAAACGTCATACATTAAGGTATAGGTTACAAACGAAAGTCAACAATGTTAGGTAAATGTATGACCCACAGCGTCATCGACAGATTAACTTTAGCCTATAATATGCTGTGTGAATACTTAATAACTATGTACTCTACCTGTGGACTGTGATTATTATGTACTGTTAACGAAAATTACACTACTTATATACTACTCACTTATATATTTAATGAGGAATCGGTACTTACATGCATCTTAGTCAAACCACTATTAGGTTTTTAGGTGCACTTAGCATAATCATGTAACTGTAAACTTACTATCAATAAACAAAAAATAATTTAAAAAAAGTAAGTGAAGGCTACCGTCTTTATCGCGCTCATCCTACTAATGTTACAAATGTCACATTAGTTTGGATGTTTGTTGTTAATAATCGCCGTAACGCCTGGACCGATTTATAATGAAACTTCTGAAAACCAAAATCTTGAATAGAACTGGCTCTACCGGTCCTTTGCCGCGTTTATATTATATACCATAAGGAGTTTCATCCGGAATATTCTTGTAGGTGGGCATGGCCTGCACGCTGCCTTGCGCCTTAAACATTCGAGAAACTACCACCTTTTACTAGCGTGGTTAGTGCCAGACGATACTAGATGGCGGTAGAACAAGTAGTGGTCCATTTGATAAGAGATGGCGTACCGTAGTTAGCTAGCCACGCACGTCACATTATTACTTTTATTTCTAAATTGCTGCCGAATTAA
The DNA here is from genome assembly GCA_958496245.1 of Perizoma flavofasciatum. Taxonomy (NCBI): domain Eukaryota; kingdom Metazoa; phylum Arthropoda; class Insecta; order Lepidoptera; family Geometridae; genus Perizoma; species Perizoma flavofasciatum. The sequence continues at coordinate 10,759,920 of OY292421.1, forward strand.
TAAAGTGGATCTCCGCGAAATGACGCCCGAGTCAATTATGAATTGTATCAGAGTTCCGTATTGTTTTCCAGAGCACCTCGACTTCATGAGCCAAGGCGAGTTCCCCTCGGAGATGTTCACGCAGTTCCGTCAGCTGGAGCACGAGTACATCGGCTACCAGTCCCTGACGGACGTGCCGCGCACGCTCACCTACAAGGAGGAGCTCGTGTCCTACGAAACGTACAGACACAAGTAAGAACTACTGGAAAAGAGCGCTTCTAAGCGTTAAGACCGCCCGTTGTACTTTCCTTAGAATAAGATTTTGTTGATGATGTTATTTGTTTAAGGTGTACAATTAAGTATTTTCATTCATTCATTCAACTACATGACTAATATACTTACTACTTAAATGCATTTTTTTTTTGTAATTCCTACTACTATTATAAACGCATCAAATATGTAACACACATCCATCGTCACAAACGAAAGTTTGTGACGATGGATGTTTGTTACTCTTTCACGCAAAAACTACTGAACGGATTTTGATAGAACTTTACATTCATATAGCTAAACCCGGAACGGAGGTAGCCTACTTCCGGGTACCACGCGGACGAAGCCGTGGGCAGAAGCTAGTACATATATAATTAATACTTGAAAGAGTTCGCTTTAGCGATAAGGACGCCTATTGTATCACCACAACCTAATTAGTGGTTCTATGTAAAATGGTTTTTTTAATTCTGGTATATGCAAAATGAATGATATATCTATCTATACTATACATAGAAAACCCTCAGACCCGAGACAAATATGCTTGTTTGCCACTTTAGTCGTATTGTTTGTCTTCTTTTCCATAGACAAGACAGTTGTCTTGATACTCATGCTAAGCCTGAGGTCGATACTCAGGATGATGATGGATATCCTCAGGATCAGAAATATCAACTAATTCACTTTGTCCCCACCAGTGGACAGAAGCTGGTGGAGACAGTGGATTACATGTCACAGCCGCAAAGTTAGATGTTGCGATACGCACACTACAAAATGTTAAATATTTATTTCATACTACGCTTTCATATGCTTCATTCGCGTGCGAATGTCGACTTCTTATTACTGTTTTGTGACGGAATACCCATTACATATGCGTATTCGGTATTACTATACATATTAGTATAGATATTGATATTTTTTTAGATCTACACTGGATGTCGTGTCGGCCCTGAGGTCAAGTGAACATATTTTCGCGCAGTGCCAGCTATGGGGCATTCTCATGGAACGAGAAGGACCTTTGTATGAGGTATGTACAGTACTACGATTTAAATTAGATGTTTCGGCAAAGTTCGTCTATCGTCGGAAATGCGAATACCCAAAAGTGATATTTATCTAGAGCTGTTATAACAATTATACTATACCATTTTTTTAGTGTTAACATGAAATTAAATAAAATAGAAGTGTTTCAACTTGTTTAATAGTTCAGTTATTTAATAGCAACAACGAACAAAACATATAAAAAAGTTAATTAGTACCTAATAGGGCATGCAGTTATAGGAATTTAATTGATCACTGCGAATTGACTTTAAAAAATGAGATGACAAAATCCAACAAAATACGTACTGCTATGAAATGTGACAACTGGGAGTATTAACAGCTCTATATACTTCCAAATACTGGAACCACAAGTGCCGCCTTTTAAGCACGCTGGTGTCTGACGAGCCGTCACAAGCCGGTTGCATAGTCGCACTAGTTTAGAAACACGAACTTTGCCGAAGCATCAAATTTAAATCGTAGTTCTGTACACATGAGTCACTTGGACGATGTATGTGACTATGGGTATTAATTTCTATATTTGATTAATCCGCAGGTGAACGGTACTAACGCTCTGGAGTCACTGAAGAGCTTGTACCACAGTGCGGGGGTACTGAGACACTGGCGCGCCGTGCGGTACTGCTCCTCACTCCTCAGCCACACCGTCGACTCCATCAGCCCTTTCATCACCACCGTGCTCGTCAATGGGAAACAGGTACAGTCAGCACCAACAGTAGGTACCCTCATCAGGGAAATAGGAAAGTACCTTCTAGGTATAGTCGTAATATTATATCCGAAAATGATAACAAACCAAAATAAAATTACTAAAAGACTGTGTCTTTAACAAAATGGCGAGTATCATGTAGGCCGTAGAGGATCACATGATGCCAAAGTCAAAGTGACTATAATTTGGATGTTTTATATGTGTATGCACCACGATCTTGAGAGATAACATGAAGTTAACATAAGATAACATGAACAAACATCTTGTTCGTTAAGGTTGGCACGCAGTCCAAAATACAGCTGATTAAGGAAATTATTTAATACTAGCTTCTGCCCACGGCTTCACCCGCGTATTACCTGGATAAAAAGTAGCCTATAATTATGTTATTCTCATGTATAAGCTATATTACTGTAAAGTTTCATCAAAATCCGTTCAGTAGTTTTTGCGTGAAAGAGTAACAAACATCCATCCTCACAAACTTTCACGTTTATAATAGTAGTAAGATTCAAAAAGATTTTCAGGTTATTATTCAGAAAACTTTCATGGTCAAAATCACCGCTTTAGGTACATAGTAAGTGTATAACGAAGTTAAAAGGAAAACTATCACAGCTAAGTAGGCTTTACAGGTTAACGAGTTATAGTCGACCGACTTATACAATGTACTTGGAGAAATGAAAAAGAATTTTTTCTACAAATTCCATTGAAAAGTATTTAGATGAAGTTGTTAGTTGTATAATAGATAGTAAATATAAGTTTATAGGCAACTACGGAACCCTACACTGCGCATGGCCCGACACGCACTTGGCCGGTTTTTTTTCTTGAAACTTGTAAAATAAATACAATAAAATATATTTATTTCAGACTCATATAGGAAAAAAAACACTAATATAACTAAAAGCTAATAGGGTTTGGTGGATAGGTGTCGCAGGCAACAATGCCTCATGTAGTGCACCTACAAGCAATCATTGCGAGGACGGTGTGGGTGCTCCCCCGCAGCCTGCGCACCATGGAGGAGGCGCGCTTGCTTTCGAGTAGTAATATTACAATTCCTGTATTTCAGCTCACAGTGGGCGTAATCGGGCAGAAAGAGACTGTATTCGATAAGCCAATGACGCCAGGAGAGATTCAGTCAGTAATGTACTCCACAATTCAGCCGTACGATGTTATTGGCGCTGTGCTACAACAGGTTTGTAATAAAAACACACAACCGACAGACACATAGTCCTGACTAAGATTCCCTGTGCAGTAGGTATCAAGAACTACGAGTACCGTGGCACCACAACACCCAGGCCCGAGACAAACATTTGCTAATCATACAAACATTTGTCTCGCAGTGGGAATCGAACCCGAACCTTCTGCGTTTCAAGTATATTATATAGGTGCCGGTGAAATCACAGGCATATCGGTGTTGATACCGATTGTTGGTGTTGAGTGTTCATAGGTTACGGATAACAGCTTACCCAATGGTCATGCTTGTTTGGCACTTTATTTATTTATATCATTATTTATTGCCTAAACAAATTAAAGTGTACAAAAGGTGGGCTTTATGCTAAAAGCATTTTCTACCAACCCCAAAGTTAATCTACAAAATCTTAAAAATATAGTATAAAAACGTCTATCACACAACATTTCATTACACTTTTAGTTGTACAAAAACTCTCCTTATCCTCCTTAGATATTATAATATTTGAACAGGAGATAGTGCTATACTGCGGCCGTCTGATCGGGACCAACCCCGACATGTTCCGGGGCATCCTCAAGATCCGCGTGGGCTGGGTGCTGGAAGCGATACGCATCTACCTCCAGCTGTTCCCTCACGAAGGGCGCGCGGACGCCACCACCGACACTCTCAGCCCTTTCAAACTGAGGATGATGCTCATACGAGTGCTGAGCGTGTCAGACTGGGCGGATGAGAACGGGTACGTATACATACTTGCACTCAGCGTAATCCTACTAATATCAATATTTGCATCTTAATTTACTAGATAGATAAAGATAAACGGGTGGTTCTATTCTTGATGGAATTTTCAACGGCTCTTCGTAATTTCGTATATATTTTTTTATTTTATTACTTTAAATCGCAACCAAGCCTGAACAGCTAACTTTTTCTATTATGGCACTGAAAATTAGCTCGATTCTAAAACATATTAATACAAAAATTATACTTTGAAGAGCCAATTTCTCAGTCTCCTGACATGTCTCTTGTACAAAACAAAAGCTATGATGCTTAATAATAACCCAGTTTTAGAAATACATTGGATTTTTTGCACTGAAATAGAAATCCTTAATAAATGAACTTTTAACATATTTGTGTAATTTTGTTACTAGTGTGAAATTTAATTCAAAATACTGCATTATATTTTGTCTCTTTCCTTTTACATCAATCTCCTGCTACATCAGAACTTTATGAAATTATCAAAGTGTGCGTAATCTAGTTCGTTGGTGTTCTGTTGAAATGAACGATCGAAGTGAAGTTAGCTGATGGTCGTTTGCCTACATCTCGCTCGCGGATCGTGCAGTCGCTGCGGCGAGTTATTTGAGTGAGGTTTGGTCGCGGTCGGTCAGCTCCCCAGTATCCTGCACGTAAGTATGGCAAAGACAGTAATTACCAGTTAAATCTAGTAACATATTGAAGTACTTGTATAGATTTACTTTGATTTAACATTGAAATGGTGTGTAGACTTTGTTATTAACCAATAACTAAAATATTCTCAGTATCCTGTCCTCAGTCTTCTGCCAATTTGATAGGCAGGAGGAGTGTTCTTGGTCTAAGTTTTGAAAATTGTATTATGACTGATTATGATTAAGTAAAGTTAATGATTAAATAAGAAAAATATTATAGAAGACTGAATAATAATACCTCCGCCTATTAATACTCAATAATAATTAATAATATTACCTACTTAAAAAGCTGTGAAAAGGTTTCGAGTTTTATGTTCTAATCTATTTCAAATGATTCTTCATTACGTGAAAATGTTAATAGTTTAGTACCTAAGTTATTTGATTACAATAAACGTTGGTTTACTATGACTTATTATTTGAAATCTCAGTACCCTGCTCCCAGCCTCAGTCTCCTGGAAACTATTATTTTTTAAAAGGCAATAATAATCACATAGTTTGTTTTTTTGACTGGCCCGTTTTAGATCAATATAGAAACAATCTAAGCTATAGTTCAAACTACTTCTTTTGCCAAAAATGCAAATAAAAGTCCATGCCGGAATTAACATGGTTTTCGTCCTTCTTAAATAGAATCACCCAAACATAAAAATATTTAGTTTATTTTGTGTCACTGGGATACAGGAGTACATGTATGAGTCATTAACTCAGCTCTATGTTATAGAAGCACTTTGTGCCACTAAAACGCTGGTCCTCCGTGACGCAGTGTGCGCGCGGGGCATCTATTTAAGATTTATGGGCAATTCATCCAACGCAGGCCGTTGGATGAATTACCCATACAAACGTAATACCATAGTCATTTGTAATTAGAGCTTATTTCCACCATATTATTTTATTATTTGCATTCGAATAGTATTTATCTACTTGCTATATATTTTTGCCTTGCTATATATTTTTTCAAAATACTTACCTAAAATGAAATGTAACCGAATCGCATTTTGGATATTTTTACGTCAGACATGACATGTTTTCTTCTTATTTGTTTCGTATTAAAAACAACAATACCTTACGTATCGTTTGGTTGGAACAAACATTCATCCTCACAAACTTTCGCGTTTATAATATTAGTAGGATTAGTGTTGATCATTTTCCGGTATTTTTCCGCAGATTGACGCCACTCCAACGGCGGCAGTTGGAAGGCTGCCTCTGTCGAGTGCCAAAACACTTCTACATTCAAGTGTGGGACATATTGCTGAGGACTCCTAAAGGAATTATCGTTCAGGTATTGAAAAACGTACATGTGCTAAAGTAGAATGAGTCTATATGTAGATGTGTGAAAAATACAAACATACATAAACTCACACAATTTACAAGCTAAAGAAAAAATGTAAAAAAAAGTCAAAGTCCGATATATTTTTTCAGGAAAAATAAAAAAAAACAACTTTAAATAACGGGTAGTTGAGTCCATTATGAAAATTTATCTCTTATTCATTCACCCTTGGCGGGATTTTTTCATCACGCCAAGAGTGCCACGTTTGAACGTATCCTTTTCCATTAAAAAAAATAAATATTAAAGTGGTTAGATAGATGAATTGAGAACCCTCCTCTTTTTTTAAAGGAGGTTGAAAATGGCCCCCTTTTCAAGTTTTAGATATTGATAAGCGAAAATGTTTTGCTTTTTTGCAGGGCCATTTAATCCCCGCCGACCCGACTTTAGTGAACATGTCCCGTTCGGAGCTGTCGTTCGCCCTGCAGGTGGAGGAGGCTCTGGTCACAGTGTCGTCGCCGTCCCGCCGGCAGCTCTGCGTCGAGTTACTGTGCGTGCTCGCTACTATACTGCGGCGCAACCCCGAACTATATTTGCAGCATCCGCTTGATTTGGACAAGCTGCTTGATGACGCGCATCTCACCTACGCTAAGGTAAGCTCTATTTTCATCCAATGCGAGGAAGCTGAGTGCTGGAGAGTAGATGTGAAATTATGTGTTTATTAACATCATTTTACATAAAAGCTAAGCTGTGTCCGCTACACAGCTTAGCTTTTATGTAAGCTTTTATGCCGGATCAGCGTGAGGTAGCTGTGCGTAGAAGATGCGTGTCTACTGTCTGTGTCATAGGCGTGCGTTTTAGTAATGTTTGCGGTATTACCCAGCATCTGAGGAGTTAGCCAATATAATATTATAGAGTGTGTCCCACGGCCGTGCTACATGAAGGACATAATAATATGAAACATTGAAGGAAGAAATCGAGATTTTATTTGATTTTTGAAGTTAGTATATTTTACTATATCTTTGAAGGCAGTATGCATTCAATGATTTAAAAAAAAAAAAATATTAATGATAACAATTTCAATAATTTTTTAATAATAATATTTGTTAAAATAGATTTTACTCAGTTTCTGTCTTATTTGATAATTTCATGGTGTTACTTTAATTTGAAAGACTGAGAAGGAATTGATCCTTGTGATTGAGCTTTTCGATCGGTATTATAAAAAAACATAATGTTTAATTTTATTCTCACAATATTGTAATGTTTAATTTAATTTTCACAGCCGGGTTCGAGGCCCGGCTTCGGTTAGACTTTTTTAAATCTTTAAATGCCGTATTACAATCCGATAAAATTCCGGAGATAAATTGTAACAGATAAACAAACAACCTCTTATATCAAAGAATATACGTAAAAAGCAAAAAATGGGATTGTCCTATGATATATGTCCTACTTAGGTAATTATAAAGGCGAAAGTTAGTGAGTATGGATGTTTCATACTCTTTCACGCAAAAACTACTGAACGGATTTTGATGAAACTTTACAGTAATATAGCTTATACACCAGAATAACACATAGGCTACTTTATATCCGGGTACCACGCGGGCGAAGCCGTGGGCAGATGCTAGTATATGATATCTGTGACGTATGCAATCTAAATGTGATCACTTGATATTTCAATGCCTTAAGTCTATCTCATACATTTTAATTGTTTTTTTAAATAGCGACGACATTGATATTCTCTAAATTTAATGTTACTTTGGCTAACTCCCCAGCTCTGCTCCATAATTTGCATAACTACATCACATCCCTCTATTCTTCTGAACAAAAACCAAATTTTCGTGAGCTAAGATGAGCAAAGCTTTGAATTAAACTATCCTATTCGTGGGTTTCAAACACATCCTCGCACATCTCTACTGTAAAGGCAAACCTAAACTAAAAAGCAAATGTTTAGCAAATATTCTCCTCCCGCATAATACATAATCTCATCTGACTAGTATTTTTTAAGGTTTTTTTTCATTCTGACTTACGACCACGGCACGGTTCGTCAGTCATAATATCTGATACTGCCATTTTCTATGTCTTCCTTTTCAATATTAATTTAGATTTCGTGAGCAGATTCACTGACTTTCATGTATCGTTACCAGGACTGCGGCCTGTCCCCCGAGAACCCGGAAGCACTGGCCTCAGCGACCGCGTCAGTATCTGTCGGATATTTGGCGCGGGCGGTCGTCAACAGTGTACTTCAAGGCGCGGCGACCGAGCTGATACCAACCACACATCCCACATGTCTTGTGTCATAGAGACACGAGTGTTTGATAGTTGATTTAATACGACAACAGAGTAGGTAGGTACCATGCGGTAGGGCATCAGGGAAAGTTTTTGTGCTGTGTTTAAATGTTCATTTTATTAAAATTAGTTGTTTGATGCGTTAAGTTTTTATGCTGTCTTCAAATGTTCATCTTGTTAAAATGAACTGTTCAATGCGTTAAGGCTTGAGCCCGTCACCGGCGACAGGCATTAAAACTAATCGTCCAAATTAGAGTAAGAAGGAATAGCCTTGACGTGATGCGTTTACATAAAATAAGACAGAAGAAATTACGTGAAAATTGGGAGGAAGTTTATTGAAAGTTATTTTTGGGATATAGTTGATGTGCCAGATATTTTAGTCATGGATAAGTTATTATAATTTAGGTAAGTGTAGGTAGAATTAAGTTAAATATTATATGCAATTTTATACTAATTTAATTAGCTCAATTTATTTGAAAGACAAACTAGAGATTCCTATTAGAATAGTTTTTGGATGCATACTTTCTATAAAGTATGCATCCAAAAAAAAGTACTTGTACACAACAAAAATATTTATTGATTATTAAACTATTTTTTAAAATGTGATATTTTTAAGGGAAAAAATATAAATACTGAGAGCCTATCGCGTTTGTACCGCGTTTGACTTGCGTAGAACTCTCTTTTAAGCGGGTATAAATTACGCCGTGTGCACAGGCTCATACATAAGTAAGATTTTTAAATAAAACCATTTTATTTTTTATTCTTTTATTATTAACCAGCTCGAACAAGACATTTTAACTTGTGAATGATATGAAGTCCATCAACTTAAGTTCATATTCCGGTTGCTGGTGACATTATTTCGATAGGATCTGATTATAAAAACAATCATATTACATCCAGGTAACACATTCATCACACATAAGAATTGTTCATACCGATATCACTCATTTCACTACTTAAATAAATTAAATTGGCATTATTGCTTTTTTATAGTCCATTGTATATTTTGTTATTAGGTTGCTGTTTCAATATGTTTTTCAGCGCTGAAACAAAAATAAGTTAATCATTAAGGTACCGAGGTATTCGCTTCGAAAATCGGGGGATGGCACCGATGACCGATTATGGTCACTCGCGGTGGTAGTGCATCAGTTTGTACTATTGTATATCAGTGTCCCCTAGGTTTAGGGACAATAATCACTTAAGATCATCAAGATAGAGCACTTTATATGTGTAAATCTATATGGACAGACTAGATAATTAAAAAAAAACCTTAACACATGCTTATTGGCGACAAATGAATGCTCAGCACAGCTTGAGGAAATACAATACTAACCTTCTTTTTCCTGATCCGTGAAGTCTTGCTTAGGGAATTCAATATCAAAAGTAATATACAGGTTGCCATGAAGATTGTTGTTTTCGAAGTTTGGCATACCCTCGCCCTTCTTGCGGACACGAGCTCCAGCCCACGTGACCTTATCCCTAGTCACTGAGACTGTGTGCCCATCTAAATGAGTTATCTCCATTGTGAAGCCAGTCAGGGCATCCTAGAAATAGAAAACATTTTTAATGTCCCATACATATGTATACATAATATGAGTCCCTGTATTGTGCGCCCATGGAATGCACAACCATGGAAAGTATACCCCTGCGGTGCGATCACACCAACTCATGGCTATCGAGATGGCAATCAATTTTGATACTAGTTCCTTATTTTAATGGCCCATACATCCAAAAAACGGAACGTCCAATATGAAACCAATTTTGTTCATTCGCATTGTCCATCTATGGCTCATCCAGCTTATAAATTAGCGTGATACGATTCATCCCATCCGATGATACTAGCCATGGGAAATTAGTGTGATCGCCCCACTGGAAATTACAGCCAGTATTACAAACCATTGGTTTCAAATACTTGGTTTGTAATACTGGGCGTGCATTCCCTACACGTGTTCACCTTGTACGGCCAGTTTTGTACAACCGTGGAATACGAACCAATTTCATGCTTTGTTTACATGTGCGAGTGCTATCAAGGGGCAAGTGCTGTGTTGCGTTAAATACTATGGGTATATTTGTAGGTAGTTTTGTACAACCCTGGAATGCACACCCAGATAATTCTTACCAAATGGTTTGTAATACTGGCCATACTTTCCAGGGGTGTGTATTCCATGGTTGTGCTTTCCATGGACGTACAATACTGTCTCCCCATAATATTATGACGACTTCTGTGGCGCAGTGGGCGAAGGCCCGTCTGAGACGCAGAAGGTTGCGGGTTCGATTCCTGCTGCGGGACAAATGTTTGTTTGATTAGCTATTGTTTGTCGTGGGTCTGGGTGTTTTCTAAGTATAATAAATATGAATATAGTAGTATATCAGTCATGTAGTTCCCATAATGCAAGCTCTGCTTAGTTTGGAGCTAGATGATGCTGTGTGAAAAATGTGTATTTATTTAATTATAGACAAGCAGTTTTCGCTGATGTCTATGTCATACAGTGTTGGATCAAAAATCTTGTTTTTTTTAGTTTGGTTCACTTTTTAGTAATGAAATGTTTTTACATAACCAGTTGTCATTTAAAAAAAAAAAAAAAATTTTTACTCTTACCACTCATAAATTTTATGGAACATCCCCTTGAAATCCCCTCTACCCATTAAAAAAGAATCATCAAAATCATTCCACAATTATTGGCAAAGATATTGCATACCATGCACAAAAAAATACTGACAAATTGAGAACCGCCCCTTTTTTATTTTGTTGAAAATAGTTTCTATTCTGTTCTATAAAACCAACCTGTAAGGAAATAGTGACATTGGTGTACAGGTCATCCCCCTTGCGGACAAACTGAGGATGTTTCTCAGTCTTGAATATGAAGACAAGGTCCCCAGGATCACCATCCACATGAGGCTCTCCCTCACCTCGCAACCTGGATTTGTGCCCATTGGGAGCACCTACTTCTACCTAGGAGTATAAAAAATGGTCATAATAATTAATCTGTCATGTCAGCTAGAGCAATGGTGGTCCTGAAACAGACCCATCTGACCACTGGTAGAATTTTAAAGGAGGCCAACAAACACTTGATTCATGCATGTGTCACATTTTTGGTTGCATACAGGGGGTCTACTCTACAAACCGATAAACGATATATCGCTTGAAATATCGTGCTAAACCTACTCTACGTTACATCATTTCGACTATCGTTGGAACGAAGAAACGACCGACATTACTTTTGACAATCGATGTCATAACCCTACTCCGGCATCACTAAAAACGATACGATAATTTGAATTTGACAACAAACAAATGTCAATCGACGAACTTATCAACGATGCCCTTGATGCTATCGTGCGCATTATCGTTTCGGGTTATATTGTTGTGTTGTCTGATAAAATCATCTCCATTTCGTTTACCGGACTCTGAATCTTTTATACTACCGAGCCCTGCTGCCTACTGGACTCTCCGCATTATTTTCATTCGACCTCGTCCCACTGCACTACGGACTCTTGATTTGCCTCTTGTTTTGGAATAATGTCGAGATTTATGCTTGCCATGGAAGCCATCCGCGAGGAAAAGGCTTTACAAAAACGACGTTTTAAAGTGACGAGGGATCAATGGGATCTAAACAAAACTCCCGACTATAATTTCATCGGGAATTATAAACTTAGTAAAAGTTTGTTTGAAGACTTGTTCCAGGATATTATTCCTTTGTTGCCTGCTCACCACAACATTGTTGGAGTCATCCCACTTATTAAAGTAAAATAAGTGGATATCATTAATATAATTTCTATTTTTGCTTCAACTTCAACTTTTAAATTATGGCTTCTGTGGCTAGTTGTCACACGAATTTTGCTTGTTAAAGTTTTCAAATAGGCGTTTTTGTTGATTTGACGTTTGACATTGTCATTTCTTTTACTTTCATAGATAATTGTTATCACTTAAAAAGTCATAAACAGTCAAGCAAAAGGATTTAGGCTAAACGTCTATTATCCAAGCCTTTAGATTTTCCTATAATTCGTTCCGAAGATTCTATACAAATTGTCTATGCTTTCAACAGACGACAAATATTGCGAACATTTTTAAGAGTAGGGTACGGCCAAATAATTCGGAGCACTGTAGTATCGTAATGATAATGTTGATATCGTTTTACGGAGTAGAGGCCCTGGTTTCCACTATTGCATTTCCTTCACTGCTTAAGAGCACTATAGCATCACACACATAAATGGAAATATCTTTTTGTGCACAATGTGATTAGAAATTCTCATTCAGATTGAAAGTTTGGGGTCACTAGCCCCAACACCACCAGTGCTCTCAATATTGCTATTGAAAAATACTGATATGAATTTTGGGTAGAATGTCATCACACAATTTACCTCAACTTCTAATAGCCTCTCTTCATTTACAAACTTCACATTGGGGCACTCATCACAAACAGTTTGCTGCATCATCTGGAAGCGTCCGGGGCCAAGGTTCCTCGTGACCATCTCCTGTCGGCAATTGCATTTACGTGTGCCTGGTGCTGGTTTAATTACAGGTTTGTTGCGAGTTATCTGTGGAGCAGAAGACCTTCAGTGTTACTTGCAAGGGCGAAAGTTAAGCGCTAATTATTTTAGTTTAGCAAAACCATAATAATAATTTTAGCTGAAACTTACTTCTATGAAGTTTCCATTGTACAACTCTTCAAGGGAAACTGTCAGTTCCATGATGATATCCGCACCTCGCGGGGTATCATGCTGTTGCTGTTCCCCTCCAAAGTGAAAGCCGAAGTCTCCAAAGAAACTTGCAAAGGGGTCATTATTGTTCATCATACCATCTTTTTTCAAACAGTCTTCGCCACACCGATCATACAGTTCTCGTTTTTCCGGGTCCGACAGAGCCTCATACGCCGCGCCAAGGTCTTGGAACTTTTGCGAGGCATCAGGATCATCTTGATTCTTATCTGGATGTAAAATTTTTGCCAACTTTCTGTAAGCTTTTTTGATTTCATTCGTGTTTGCCGATTTGGACACGCCGAGTATTTGGTAGAAATCACGACCGGCTAACGTGAGGACTAGTGCCGAGGCCAAATAAATTATAAGCACATACGCTGCGTTATTGAACATTGTGTTAGTTAATTACAAACCTAGGAACTAATTAGAAGCTAAATTCTATACAAAAACTGGAAATCACAATCAACACATTTCGCTTTTTGACCAGTTTTTGACAACATCGCTATTGGTTTGACAAATAGACGTGCGAAGAAAATTCGTCTCGTCATGATTGGCTAATTTTGACCTGAGAACAAAAACGATAGAACATTTAGAACTTTGTGATACAAATTTAGACTTTCATCGATTATGATGGAGTACATATTTAAACAAATGTTGTGTGGAAAGATTAGACCAATCAGCTGTAGCTGCGTTGTCCATTGTTGCCAGGAAAAATCGGCAAAATTATAATTCCAGAAGCTACCGATTTTGAAAATTTATACAAAGTCAAAGTCAAAATTCATTTATTCAATAAAATCACAAGGACCACTTTAAAACGTCGGTTTTTATCTAGGTGCCTGTTCCTCCGCGACCAAGCCAGGAAAGAAAGGCAAGAAAACAAGGCTGGTTATTCTTTTTAATGATCCTTTTACAAAACAATAGGTTCGAGTTGGAGCATTTTCAATCCCAAGAGTTTTTGTCATCTAAATAATCAGATATTTTATAGTATGCCTTTTTATAAAGCTTTTGTTTAATTACGTTTTTAAATTTGTTAATTGATAACTTTTGTATATCTCTTGGGAGTTTGTTATAAAAGCGTACACTGTGCCCTTTAAACGATTTACTAACTTTATGGAGTCTACAAGTGGCAACAGCGAGTTTATCTTTATTTCTAGTATTAACATTGTGATTACCGCTTTTTTTCTTAAACAAATTAATATTTTTGTGAACATACATCAGATTTTCATAGATGTATTGACAAGGGAATGTCATTATATTTATTTCTTTAAACTTTTGGCGAAGTGTATCTCTGGGGCCCATATATTATAAATTGCTCGAACAGCCCTCTTCTGCAGCACAAAACCGGTATTGATATCAGCAGCACTCCCCCACAGCAGTATACCTTACGACATAATGCTGTGGAAGTAGCTGAAGTAACAGTCTGTGGTAGTAGGTAAAATTTGAACAGTCATGATTGTTTGACAGTGACACAACAAAACTATAGTTTCGCTTGCTTGCTTCGGTTCAGTTATCCTTGTTTTTTGGTTTTGGTTGTAATTTCAGTCTGCTTTTGAGTAGTTTTCTGCTAGATATAATTCTTAGTAATTAAATCGAAAAATGGCTTCGATATTAGCCCCAGAAGTTCCTGCCCCTGGATTCTCTTTCGAAAACTGCCAACGGTAAGAAGTTGCGCTCGCCGTCGACTTCACACTTCTTTGCTCTGTTAAAGTTACTGGAATAGGTACTCTGTTTTCTTTGCAGCAATGCGTTCCTCGCGAATAAAGGATTCCCGGCTCCTAAAGCCACCAAGACTGGAACGACTATTGTGGGCATTATTTACGCCGACGGTGTGATTCTCGGCGCCGACACAAGGGCCACCGAAGGCACTGTTGTTTCCGATAAAAATTGCGAGAAGATTCACTATCTAGCCGGTAACATGTACTGCTGTGGTGCTGGGACGGCGGCGGACACTGAAATGACGACGCAGACTGTGTCCTCGCAACTAGAGCTACAGAGACTGCATACCGGACGCACAGTGCCGGTTGAGACTGCCGCGACCCTGCTGAAACGCATGCTGTTCCGCTACCAAGGACACATTGGAGCCGCCCTTGTGCTGGGAGGAGTGGACAGAACAGGACCTCACATCTACTGTATTTATCCTCATGGATCTGTTGATAAGCTGCCATATGCCACTATGGGTAAGAAAATTCATAAACATTGAATGCTCTTCAAGGTTTACATCCAAAATTCCTTCTGCTTAACTAAAAAAATTCTTAAACATAGATGGTGACCTTAAACCAGAAGTAGTGTTGGAAGGCGCTCTGTGGTGTGGATGAATAACATCATAAAGACAAAGTCCATGGATGTGTCAGACACTTTTTAGGGAGATGATGATGAAAACATGACCCCCACTAAAGTACGCTTTGATGAACAGGTTCTGGATCCCTCGCAGCAATGGCAGTATTTGAATCTGGCTGGAAACCTGACTTGAGTGAGGAAGAGGGTAAGAAGCTGGTACGCGATGCCATTGCAGCTGGTATCTTCAATGACTTGGGATCTGGTTCAAATGTGGATCTTTGTGTCATCACCAACACTGGCCCAGCTAAGTATTTGAGGACTTATGAAGAAGCTAATGTCAAGGTAATGTTATTATTTACTGTTTTTTTTACCTAACAATGACCTGATACAAAGTAAAAAGGATTTCCATCTCTTTTCTAAGCCCCTCTACTTAAGCTCCAGCAATAATAAATAAGGAATTATTTCCACCAAAATAAATCTTTGTTCTAGGGCAAGAAGCAAGGATCATACAGATATGCTCCTGGAACAACTGCAGTGCTGAGACACAGCATCATTCCTATAGAAGTGGAATCACTGGCTGTGCATCCCGTGTCCCAGCCAATGGAAGTGGAGCCTTCACACAGTCGGCGCTAATCTATCTAAAGGTGTATAAGTAAAATAAAGTTTTCTTTTAAAATCATCTTTTATTTATGATAAATATATTTTGTAAAAATTACATCGTTGGACAGAATGTAAAATAATACATGCATGACTAAACAGTATTCTTTCTAAAAGTAATTATCTCCTTGTAAAACAGAGTTATTGGACGGAATATTTTAAAACTTATGACTAAAAAAAATTAGGAAAGTCTTTTATCTAACCCTATAGTTGAGTATTAAATAACTAAATTATGAAAAGATATATCGACATATATGTATTTCTAAATTAAATATGAGCATAATTATATTGTGATGACAAGATCATAAGAAATGGCAGCTGAGAAATACCAAGAGTAAGGATTTATCCCCTTTTATGGAGAATAAAATCCCATGTGTCTTTCCATCTGAGATTCATGAGGTCATTTTCAGTCAGATCTGTGCTGCCATAGTTCAGAACACTGAACTTTTTAAAGGTCAGAGCAACATACGCGAGGCATATTGCAACACACAGTATAAATATAGTTGTGAGTGGTTTAGTTTTTTCTCGTAATTGTATAACATAATAAACATGATCCACAATATAAGCAAGCAGCAATATTTTGAAAATATACGCGGGAAGATAATGATGTAGGAATAGCGTTCGGTCCATGAAGAAGTATGGTAGATAGTGGATCCAATACCCTATGAACAAAATGCATCCAGCGTCATAGAACTTCTGCAATGCTCTCGGTGGGAGGTCAATGCAGGCTCGCCGCTGCCGGATGGCGTATATTGCGAGGAGAGCGCCGTATATTGCGACTGAGATCGTTCCCGCGTACCACGTTACCAAGTTACCAATAAGATGAATTTGAGCCTGAAACAAAATTACATGGCAATCTCAAAACGTTACACACTAAATGAATGATAATGAATTGAAAGACCAAAGATCTCGTATAAAATTGTTGCGTGGTTCACTGACTGTAAATAAACAGAAAAATCTAAATCATAAGATGATTACATTTGAGTGTGGCGAGAGCCAGTAGGCAATAGAGCGAACGAGTAGCGGCCACTCGGCGGGCTCGCTCGCGAACATGTGTCCGAGCGGCGCGTCCGGCGCGTGCGCTATCATCTTGTACTGCAGCTCCGCGAACTTCTCCCAGAACGTGAGTTGAGTGACGGCCGTAGGAATCATTTCCGCTGACACGAGCTCGCGTTCCCGCTCTTTTCTGTCTTCCGCTGAAACAACAAAATATAACTATTTAAAAAAAAACCCAACGTGTATTCTGTCACGTATTGCAGCGTCCCCTAGTGACGTGTGGCGTTAAGACATATCGAAGTATTTTTTTTTATGTCGTTCAAGGGATTTATATTCCACCATTTTATATTTCATGTGCGATAAAGCCTTTTCAGAATATTGACAAAAAATAAAATTTCAAAAACCGCATTTATGCACAATCGGATATGCAGTGTATTTTTTAAACAAAAACAATTTTGAAAAAAATAGCACATGTCCCATGCTACATTTTGTAAAGATTGTAAAATTATACATAGCAGAGTCACCATTTCGAGTGGACGTCCATGGAAAAAATATAACAAGTCCGTATTATAATTAACATCTAAGTCATAACTAAGAGGTCTTAAATGATGATGATGAACAGTCATATAGTCCTGAGCTCACACTAGGATTCCCTGTATCGAAACTACAAATATCATGGTACCAAAACACCCAGACCTGTCATTAGTCCCGCACCTCTTAGCCGGAAACTCGTCTCGCGCCACTGAGTTCGTCGAGACATGAACACTTACTCACCCTTGGTATATCTGTGTTCCTCTACATTCCACTGCGTGTCCTGATGCGTGATGACTTTGTCCGCGACCACCTCATGCTGGTGGAATCCCCAGGGCGGCAGCTGGCGGCCGCTGTACCGTAGCGCCGACCCGGAGTCCACGTGGATCAGTCGCACTGTGGAACGGATGCTGTCCCAAGTCGCCTCATCGCTGTCGCGGTTCACAATGTCCACCCGCCAGAGGTTCTGCGCCGGCATTGACACGTTGTAGTCGATGTAGCATGATACTTCCTGAAAGTTACTAAAAAGGTAACTCACCCTGATTTATAATATCTGTGCCCTGATGACGAAAATAAGTAATGGTAAACAAGTTATATACTTGTTGTAATTGCCCATCTGTTGGTAAGCGATTATCGTAAACTTGGAGATAAGAGGATCGCCTTGTCTCACGCCTCGACATATTCTTATCTCTGGACTTTTTCTATACAGCTTGATTCTACACACGCTCTTCCTGTAAATGTCAAATATAATGAAATACTGAAGGTTAGAAAAAATGTTTTAACCACACCACTAGCGGTTTTATTGAACAACATTTTAAAAGAAAGAAAGATACCCCCATTGTGTGGATTTAATCTGATATCTTCCTGCTCTACAAAAAAGGTGACCCATGTGATATTGGTAATAATCAGTCTGCCAGCTTGCCTTTACAAACTACTGACTACATAACACGACATCTGACAATAATAACGCGTTTTTTTCGCGATTAATTCGATTCGATTTACACGACAGTATGTGGCTTGTTCAACAAGAAAACGAAACACTTTCACAACTAACTTATAGAACTAGTACTAGCTTCTGCCCACGGCTTCTCCCGCGTGGTACCCGTACAAAAAGTAGCCTATGTTTTATTCTGATGTATAAGCTTTATAACTAAAGTTTCATCAAAATCCGTTCAGTAGTTTTTGCTGAACTTAGTGAAAGAGTAACACACATCCATCCTCACAAACTTTCGGGTTTATAATAGTAGTAGGATTTCAAGGCCAGAATAATAAATAGGCTTAATTAATAAATAAATAGAGAAATCGACACATTTTTCGCCTCTTCACGAAGCATCACCTTGCACACCAGCATATCTTAGACCGTAAAAGATCTTAGAGCTTACCTGTGAGTGGGGCGAGACAGCGGCGGCGACGTCGTGCGAGTTGAGCGCACGGCTCGTGATCCCGTGCAGTAACTGAACCACGTCACCGTGCCTGATCGCGTCGGGCGGCCGCGACACCGCCAGCGACGACTGCTCCGGCCGCTTCACTATCCACCAGTTGTTGACGTCCTTGAAGCTGTAGCACGTGACCTGCTGCTGGTGCGACGAACCGCGCCCGTCCGTGTACCGGACAGGATACACGTGGCCGTGCGAATGTAGCCAGCAGGTACGCCCGTGTGTGTGCCTGGGGATAATCATGACCTCTTTACTAGAATTTTATAATATATAAAAGGAGCCGCGTTGGCCTATTGGGCGGTCACCAGGACTTCCGATCCGGTGATTGTGGGTACGAACCCATTCGTGCACAAATGGTTTTTCCATATGAGCACGTGTTTAGAAAGCCACATAAATGGCTTTCTAAACACGTGCTCAAAACATTGAAGTAAAATATAGTGAGGAACCCGGTATGACCTAGAACAAAAAAAAACCAAGGCATATGCCATTAGTTAATGCGGTTTGGGGCTTACCTATATCCTACTACAGTTATAAACGCGAAAGTTTGTGTGGATGGATATGTTTGTTACTCTTTCACGCAAAAACTACTGAACGGATTTTGATGAAACTTTACAGTAATATAGATTATATATCAGAATAGCACACAGGCTACTTTTTATCCGGGCACCACGATGGCGAAGCCATGGGCGAGGCTAGTCCTAAATATATCGTAGGTAGACGATAATTTAGAGGGGCATATATCTTACCTGAGGGTTATCTGAGAGCCATGAGCGACATGTAACGGCTGTCCCCTTGTGATACTCGCAAGCCCGCCTTTCAACGAGGCTTGGAAAGCGCTTGTCATCACGCTGTCGTGTGGACCCGCTTTTGGCAGCATGGCTAGATGCGCGTAAAACACGCCGACGTACACAGCAGCCGGTAATGCTATCAGTACCACCATTCTCCAGAGAGCTGACAGCGTGATACGTAGCCCCGACTCTGAGCTGCCGAAACGACGCCATATTTGGCGCCCCACGAGGAATAGTGCCAGGTAGTATGAGTATAACCCTGAGTATTTAACCCTGGAATAAATAAGTTAATAAGGCCATTAACAATGTATATATTGTATTGCGAGATTTAATGTTTCTAATGAAACATTACTTTGCCACTATTCTTTAAATTGAGAACTGATCAAAAACATTAAATCATAGCGTTTTTAGAGCAATAAAATTATCCAGCTAGGTCCCAAGACCAAGGAAAATTTCCGTTTTTGAGGAAAGGTTGATTGTCTGCTATTTTTAACACTTTTAATAAAGTCTCTCTCTTCGCTTCCTTGGATGGAACCAGGTGAACAGAGTTCTTGCACAACTTGTGCAGTTATTTCCAGGATCAACCAACACTGTTTTTCAGGTAAAACCCAAAATATCTTAGACTCCAGGGTCCAAACTGAATGTAGTGAATAAATAAGGTTGTTACTTACGAAAAACAGCAGCCTAATGAAAGAGCACCGATGCAAAGCCAGAGAACAGAGCTGATACCAGATTTGTTTGTACTTTTCAAAGCACAATAAACTCCACACAATGCAAACAATATCTGCATGCTCTCCAATAACATGAACCTTGACTGGGCAAGGAAGCTGTTTTCTGAAAGAAAATGATGTTAGATCAGGTTAGTTAGACCACTGATATTATAAGTTAGACTATCAACTTGAGCAAAGACAGGCTAGTTTTTTTTCCTGTTTTTAATGAACTTGTTGCTTTGCTATGATGTCAGTATCATACCTTTCTAGACTACATAAAAAAAATCATAAACCAGCTCATATAATGGACCTGTAGAGCATGATAGCTGTGCCTGAGTATTGGGTGCTATGTCGGTCAACCTTCTCGAGTGCCCATAAGCTAGAATTTCATGATTCTTGAAGGGCATTTAAGAACAAGCTCGACAACTGGCAACGAAAGAATAATTCATTGCTTGAAAAATGTAAACCAAACTTAATACAAAGACTTGGTCAAACACTATATGATATAGACATATCAGCGAAACCTACTTGTCTGTAATTATATAAATAACAAATTCTAACTCAATCTAAAATGTACATAAAAAATAAAAATCCTTACCAAAGAGAACAAGTAATGCAGCTAAAACAGCCGTCCACTGATAGGTAGCTAGCTCTCTCATCACATGGTATGTTACTGGCACAAGTAGGCTGCCTGCTAAAGCAGGTACAAGACGAAGTTCCTTCACCGGGACATTCTCAGTGTAGGGTGACCCGATTCTATCAAATGTGAAGTTACCATCATAGGCGGCTGCTCTGCCCGCCAAGTAAAGTAGCTGTTTGCCCAATGGGGGATGGGCATCAAAGAAAAATATTCCTTTTGTATATAGAGATACATAACGCCCATAATGTAGTTCATCAAACCTGAAAGTTAATTTAGTTAGGATATACATTGTAATTTCACATAGGCTGTGCTTAGGAATTATAATGTTAACCAACTCGACATGGGCCTGTTTCAGGGCATGTTAGTTGTCCAAACTTCAAGTGCAGCAATTATGCTCTACCGGTCCATATACGAGCTGGTTCATGAAAAAGTTTTGTTTGTCTACGAGGGTATGATAGTAATGACATCATTGAAAATCAGCAAAGTTCTTAAAAAACCAGAATTAAAAAAAAAAAACCTGAAAGTTAATGAATTCCAATCAGTGTTTAATTGAAGTTGATTGGAGGATTAGCTCCAAAGGTCACCTTCATTAAAGTACCATTTTTAATTGTTGTTTTAAGTGAACTCAAGTCATGAGATTCCTCATGTGCAGGCTAGTGCTCTAAGAAGAATCCTTTTATATCCTACTGATAATCTGAAATGGTTTACTATGACTTCAGTTCATAGTCATTTTGAAGTCTATTTATAATTTTAAAACCAAGTACCATTGAAATGTAAAGGTTGTAACTGTTCATAAGAAGTAAACAAGTGTCAAATATACTCACACAATATATCTAGGTTCTTCCAAGTTGTAAACTCTAGTACATAGTGCTAGCAAGAATAATCCTAGACAGGCAAGATCAATTTCTATGTGTACATAGAAACCTGGGGATAGTATCTCTAAATCCTGTAATTTTGGCTTGTTTCGAGTTGGTTCTGAAATTTCCAGTGCTGTTTTGCCCTGAAACAAGTATGTAAATGTTTGTTATCTTTTATTTGATAAAACTAATACACAGGATATTAGACATTAAACAGGATAGTAGAAGGGTAAGGGTAGTAAACGAGTGAATATTAAAATCCATGCAACAGAGTAAAGAATTAATATAATGTAATCTAGAAATCAATGAATAATTACAATTTCGTTTTCTGATTTGTTAGAAAGCTTTTCACTAGAACTGTTCGAAGAAGCGTCTGATGGTTCGCTGACCTCGTTGCATTTATTTTTGTTTTCTTTAAGTTTCCTCGAGGCTTTATCAGTCTCCATATTAAACTGTACTCTTAAAATTATTTTCAGTTTAAATCGTACATTTCAGTTTTCTTCTCTGGCCAATGCGAAATAATGTAGCTAACTATTTAATAAAATTTCAAAAATTCGTACAACCAAACACGTCAACGAGAGTGAGGGAATGAAAAGTTTAAACATTAACAGAACGAATGAAGTGATGTTAGTGGTGTTAATGAATTGCTGGAATAACCAATCAATCAATTCAGAAACCGGTAAATTCCGAAACAAGCTCACTGTCTTTTATGTCGTAGTAAACGACATAAAAGATGGTAAGAAGAGAAGGTACGCTTTAAAATCCAACAAGCGGTTACGAAATCAGTATCAAGCTTGCACAGACTTAAAGATGCGCACGGCCCGTATTGTACGACATTGGAAAGTACACACAAGTTTTTTCTACTGCTCTATAAAGGTTATTTGTGTTGATATATAAAATAATATTGTATTAATTAGATAAGTTGATAAATTGTAGTACGCTTACCGCCAATCACAACAAAGTGGGTTTACTTTCTTACAATGTGCAATATAGTGTTAATAAATAAATTTACTACTATTTCATTAGACCTATGTGTTGCCCTTAGCGATGGGCGTTGAATAAACGAACTAGTAGAATCAACCGTTTACGTTGAATCTACGTATCGACGGTTCACTATCACTCATTCAACTAGTTGAAATCGTAGACTGAGATTCCACAACGTTCATATCGACGGTCAACGCGACGAAACGATGCGTTGAATCAACCGTTTACATAATTATTATAAGTTTAACGGGTCTTTATCGCGTTTACCTTTTTTATTATTTTCCCGACGTTTCAACTGTATTGCAACAGCCGTGGTCACGGGATGACTCATCCCGTTAAACTTATAATAATTATGTTATCTAATCGCGAAAGTTTGAAAAATACTTTCAACCGTTTACGTTGAATCGACGATTCACAACTATGTATGTATTTACAATATATATATATATATATATATATATATATAAGTAGTATATCGTTCATGTTGTTCCCATAACACAAGCTCTGCTTACTTTGGGGCTAGATGATGCTGTGTGAATATGTCCAGCATTATTATTATTATTTATTATTTATTTATGTAGTTGAAATCGTAGACGGCTAAACTGACGCGACGAGATGATGCGTTCACACGAGTTTATAATGAAACTGGAAACGTATGAAGTGAAGTTTTTTATTGCAAGTAAATAGATACTTATATTTT
The DNA here is from genome assembly GCA_958496245.1 of Perizoma flavofasciatum. NCBI lineage: Eukaryota > Metazoa > Arthropoda > Insecta > Lepidoptera > Geometridae > Perizoma > Perizoma flavofasciatum. The sequence continues at coordinate 10,783,365 of OY292421.1, forward strand.
ATTTATTTTGAGAATTAAATTACCTACCTATCTATAAATCGTTTGCAACGCTCTTTAGATACCTAGCTGTTAGATCTGTATTTGAATAAAATGTAAGTAATTTTTTTTTCAAATAGGCTCGAATAAAAAGTAAAAAGGAAGTTGGAAGTATTAAGGCACATTTCTTCGAAATTTATAAAATTTCAAAGAAACATGGTAATAAGATTACCTAACCAGTCTTTAAGTTACGGTTGAGCTACGTCAGATAATCATCCGATAGATACATCGACTAGGTAGACATCATCGCGTTTAGATAGTTCGTCAATATAACGTAGTTGAAACATCGACTAGTCGATGGACTAGTTGATGAGCGAAAATTAACGGTTTCGTTTCGTTTACGATAATTACGTCGCCGACCCATCGCTAGTTGCCCTTGTGCTCGTTGCCTCATCCTAACTTTTTTTAGGCTGAGCGCCTTCTGCGCTCGCCGCTGACGAAAGCCATCTGCGACCCTGCAGCATTAAAGTCAATTTAGAAAAAAACCTTCTTTATGCGTAAGCATCATGACTTTTATCGAAGTTTTGCTTTAAAACTTGCTTATTCATATGCCGCTCTATAAACGCAATACATTTTTAATCTGTGATTCCGCTTCAAATTTTCATATTTTTTTTTAGTAGGGAAGAGCAAAAATTTTTTACCTGTGTTAAGTTTATTTTTGTGTTTGATAATGATTATATCACAGATTAAAAACTTTTGCTCATCCCTCCCAAAAAAATTTGAATCTGTGAGTGAAATCTTCATCAAATATTAAAAAACTTTTAAAATAATTTAGTGAGGTACCTAATGAGAAAAACTGGATATTAACGTACCGTCCGTCAGCATAATGGCTTCGATAAATTCTAGTTCAAATAGTGCAGTTTCGTGTCCAATTTGTGCGAAGTCTTTCGATACACATGTTGTTGAAGAGCATGTAAACAAATGTTTATTTTTGAATTCTACAGAAAAAATAAATTCTAAACGTAGCTTATGTCATCTAAATAGCGTTTCACCCAACGAAAAGCGTATAAAAGTTGAAAAAAAAACAATATCTAATGTTGCTGTTAATGCAGTAGTAAGTTTATATTTTTATTACCTACTTGGAGCTAAAGTAGCTCCTAGGTATCTACCTAGTTAAATAATACAAGTAGGCCTAAGTTATTTTTAACTTCTACAGGAATCTACATTGTCTTCTAGACAAGATTCTGCTAAACCAGAAAGTAAAACTACAGGGAAAAATGGAACAATACCATTAGCTGAGCGCATGAGACCACTGTGCTTAAGTGACATGGTTGGGCAGAAACAAGTATTTGGCCCAGGATCTATGCTGGGAGCCTTATTGGAGCAGAAGAAAGTACCAAACATGATTTTATGGGGTCCTCCTGGTTGTGGAAAAGTATGTTAAATAAAAGTTTTTAATCCTTTCACACAAAACGGAGCTAGAATAAGATAGTCATTGAATTGTGGACCACCCTGAGTAAAAATATTCTGACAACCTGAGATATTGATGTTGGTTAGATATAAATAAATTATGAATGGCCGTGTTGGGTAGTGTACCCTGACTTCCGATGTGAAGGTCATCGTGGGTATAAACATGGTCATGGTCACTAATGAATTTTTAAATTTATATGAGCTTAATACATGTCCAAAATGGTGAAACCTTTTGAGGGAACTGGTGTGCTCAAAAATATACATCAAATAAGGTGATAATCATGCCATTGATTATCACTTAATGATTTCTATAATCTTGTTGATGATTGCAATATTGTGGCAATACCACAGAAGTCTAAAGTTAAAGAAGCTCTACGGCCCATATTTCAGAAAAAAAATCCGTAAGCAATACTCAAAATTGATTAATTACAGACTTCACTAGCCAATGTAGTGGCAAATATATGTAAAGAGGAAAACAGCATGAGATTTGTAAAGCTTTCTGCTACAATGGCGGGGATTAGTGATGTTAAAGAGGTTGTAAAAGTTGCCAAAAATGAGGCTCAATTCAAAAGGCACACTGTTCTCTTCATGGATGAAATACACAGGTGAACTTCTCTACATACAGAATTTTATATAAACTTTTTTATCACTATGTATTAGATTTACATAGTGATAATTAATTAAGACCCAAATTCTTTTAATCAACAAAGTATTGTATTATCTACATATTTGGTTTATTAATTATGTTCAGATAAGTTTAAAATAGTTAATGTAAATTTTAGTGATTATTTGAACTGTTTGGTGACCTCACCAAACAATTCAAGTACCTGCCTAATAACTAAAAACTTGCAATCTGAAGGATGCCTTCCTATTCTACAAATGTGTGTATTCTTTTCATATTCATAAATTTATAGGTTTAACAAACTCCAGCAAGATGCCTTTTTACCTCATGTTGAAAATGGCACAATAACATTGATTGGAGCTACCACAGAGAACCCATCTTTTAGTCTCAACAATGCTTTATTAAGCCGGTGCAGAGTTGTTGTGTTAGAGAAACTGATAGTTGATGAAGTACTATGCATTTTAAAAAGAGCTTTAGAGAAGAGCCAGCAAGCTGTGGTGGTAAACTCTGATATTCAGGCTGAAACAACAACAAACGGTGATCTACCCAGGTAAACATGCATGAGAGGAGCATTTGTGATGCAGTCATGCACATGGCACTAAAATTTGAATCCATTCACACTGGTTCATTTACCATTAGTCACCATGCCTCGATCTATGACCTAAGGCTATGGTTGACCAAGAAAAAACTAATCAGAAATCCAATAAATGAATTAGGTAAGTACAAAGAATTACATTGTAATCAAAAAAAATTGATGAATGTTGGGTTTCCAACTTCTAATAACAGTCGTAAGCCTATGAAGTCTCCTTGTCTTTATCATCTACACTTCAACTCGTGGTTTTGAAGTCGTTTTTGGCCTCAACTTTGGTAGTAACTGCTCCCGAGACTTGCAGGGTCTTCCAGCAGTTGCAATATGTTGGCCAACTACTTCACTGCGGTGGTCCTCTCCCTCTTTTTTTCCTTCCTTTCCGGCTTCTTCGCGTCTCTCAAACTTCACCTTATTGGGGCGAGTAGAAACACTCCAGGAGTTCGGCCAAGGAGTTTGCCAATTCAGGAGGCCACTTCATTGATGTGGGGCTAAAGGTGAAAGTGGCGGTAGTTGTCGACGCGGTTATACATTTGGTGCGCCAGTTTTACGACGAACTCCTATATGCTGGGCATCTGCACGTTGCGGGCGATGACGTCATTTCTGACATATCGTCCAGCGCCTGTGCACACTTGTATCGCGATATTTTGCTGGACTTGGACCCTCTACTTGTTGGTGGCGGAGCACAGTGCGTTCTACGCCGGCGCGCGGCGTTGCATAGGTGAGTCGCGACCAGATATAGGTTTTGAAGATCGCCATCTTCGTCTTCAGTTGCAGCTTCAAAGATGCGTTAACATCTCTAGTAAGTGATGTGGCTTCGAAGATAGAATTGGTTGGAGCATAGCCCAGGGTGGTCGCGTTTAGACGCTCTACATGGGCTTGCATCGTCAACGACTGTCGACGCCAAGGTGCCGGACGGAATTTTACCAGTCTATAGGTTGGCCTTAAAGCTGGAGTTGTGACCGTCTTTACGACGTTACTGCAATGCGCCACCTGTCCAACCACACCTGATGACGTCTCGTTAATCTTTGAAAAACAGTAAAACTTTAACGTGTTTTCAAGGAAAAACGAGACGTTGCGTCGCGTCGGTAGGTCGGCGTCATTGGGCTGTATTTTGAATATTTTTTTTATGTACCGTTCTCAAATAATAAAGAAAATTATGTAATTTTTCAGATGTATTGTAGAAGAGGCCTCGCTTAAATGGCTGGCAGAGATATGTGATGGAGACGCTCGAGTGGCTCTCGGCGCCCTTGAACTGGCTTTGATGGCACGAGACCCGGGAACTGATTTACACGTGTCTGGCCCGTCTATACTCTCGCTGGAAGATATCAAAGATGGGATAAAGGTACTTTAGTCACATGAAGTAGTGAATGCCATCTACTAAGTTCAATCTAATTATTATGTCTAGCTCAAATCACTATCCTTATCATATCCCGGTGTTCTACCAATCCCTCTCAAATGCATTCAGATCTTTCGCCCATGGTCATTGTATGGAAGGTAGAACATTCTGTCAACAGAATAGAAATAAGTATTCTATATTCAACGCTTCTATATTCTCGGACGACTCTAACCAAGGTCTGTCAAGTATTTATTTATCCACGAAGTCGGAGTGCTGTTGTTCGGTCATCAGAAGGCAGAAGCATATCTATGTACGGCTGACGACGCGTCCCAATTCTTTCTGAGCCTAGCAATTTTGTCTCCTACCTACATGGGTAAGATAATGCCAGTCAGGAAACGCAGTGAGGTGTTATTTACTTACTTTCCAGCGCACACACATGCTATATGACCGGAAAGGCGAGCAACACTATAACATTATATCCGCGATACACAAGTCCATCCGAGCGAGCGACGAGAACGCGGCGCTGTATTGGACTACGAGAGCTTTGCACGGCGGCGAAGACCCCCTGTACATAGCGCGACGACTCGTCAGGATAGCGTCTGAAGATATCGGTAATGGACAACAATTAATCACTGTTATTGCAGCCACGTTAATCAATCTCTATGTTTTTTGGAACTCCATAGATATACGGATTTGAACTGTCTTCGAAGTGGGCTACAAATAGAGCCGCGACTGTAACAACAAACACCGCACCATATATTGTGCTCTTTGTCAGCTTCTAAAAACGATGATCAAACTTCCTTGATTGAGCTCAAGTTGAAAGTTGACAAACAGTGTTTTTTCGCTTGTGAAAACACTTTCTCACATCAGCTAAGAAACTAAAATTTCGATTCTCAAGCTCATCCTCACAGTTTATGGCGCTGGCACCTAACGATAGTGAATTCTCATTTCTCAGGTCTGGCTGATCAAAACGCAATTGTAGAAGCCATTGCGTGTCATCAAGGCTGCCAGCAAATAGGAATGCCAGAATGTGACGTCCTGCTGGCGCAATGTGCAGTGCGGCTGGCGCGGGCGCCCAAAAGCAGAGAGGTGTATTGTGCAATGAAGAGATGCCAGAAGTTATTGGCGCGAGGACCTCTGCCACCTGTGCCGTTGCATCTGTGTAATGCCCCCACGAAGCTTATGAAACAGTTGGGTATGTATCATGCCCATTTTAAAATGTGTGTGGAATAAAATACTTAGGCCGCGGCTGCCTACGTGTCAAACGGTGAAAAGGTGAAGACCTTTAGAAAACCAATAAAGGATTCGGCCGCCCTGCGCACTTGGAGTCTTACTACTCGCCTGGCGTGTAGCGAAGCAACCAAATGTGTTATTTGTTTTTTCGTTTGTCTCTCGATAGAAGCTAAACTAGACGCTTATGCGACCACAGATCAGTTGGCAAGCTGTTGTATAGCAGCCTAGACGACCGATGTTATGGTTAAAAGCATCCTTCAGCCGGTATTAAATTAGTTCATATCATAAGTCGGAAGATTCCAAATGATCCTTATGACTAGCCGATGCCCGCTGTTTTACTCGCGTAGGATAGGTAATTGATAGGTGCATCAAAAATAATTGCATGCCTTACACCCTTAAGGGCTTTTTTTGAATACTCTGACACATATTCAGTTCTTTTGATTTTAAGTATCCAAATTAAGTTTACAGCAAATCGCACTTTTAAACAAACTTAACACAACCTACGCCCTTGAGGGGTAGATTAGAAAAAAAAAGTATGTCTTTTATAATTTGTACTAAATAATATTTATGCCGAGTTTCAAGCAAATTATACCATTCGTTAAAAAGTTCCCATACAAACATGAACATTCTTTACAACCCTTTAGAGGGGTAGTTTGGGGAGATAATTATATTAATATTTTATCATTTGGATTGAAGAATATTAGTGGTTTGTAAGTTCAGGAATACAATTTTTCATACAAAGGTTTTCAGCCCTTTTCACCCCCTTAGGGGGTAGAATTTTCCAAATTCCTATATTAGTGCACCCCTACACCATAAGAGGAACATACCCTCCAAGTTTCATGCTTCTAGAACTTATGGTTTAGGCTGTGCGTTGATCCGCCATTATATATTGAATATTGATAAACTACATACTACCGAACATATTGTCTTGTATTGATCGTAGAGAATTACCGATTTGCTATCTTTACAGGCTACGCTGCTGGCTATAACTTATCACACAAGGATGCATCCGGATTGACCTATATGCCGGAAGGTATGGAAGGTGAAGATTTCTTTATAAATTGTGAAGATGACGATGGCGGTTAGATTAGATTTTGTAAGTTGTTATTTAAGATGAAAATAAAAAAAAAAACTTTTACTCTAGTGTCAATGTTTTATTGAATTGGGATAATCTCATTTCACAATTTTCAAGATAAAGTAAAAATTTACTATTTATTTACAAGACGCACGCACTTATCGTAATACTACGATTTTTTATCTAACATTGTACCTTTTGTAACATTGACGGCTTCTTCTGCCCCAAGTTTGATCCTTAATTTACAGAAAATAACATAACATTCTTTACAACTTACATAGAGCACATCACACAACTTTTTTCAGTGTAAAAATAAAACTATATCTAATAACCTGATGCTATATAGTGAGAGTTCCATATTAAGTAGATGATTTACTAAATTGATCTGGAGCCTCGCTACTATTTACAATTAAATAGTACAATTACGTGTAAACAAGACTAAATATTTTAGCAGCATTTTGTCATTTTGTAGTAAAATTTAATACTAGGAAATTAGTTTTCATTCAAAGGAGTTCATACAAAAATGTCCACCCATGATTTCAATAAAAAAACGTAGTGAAGACGACACTACAACAAAACAAAATGATAAATAGGTTACATATAAGGGCATAAAATAAACTGTAGAAATTTATACAATTAAAATCTTAAACTAACAGAAGGTACCTAGTACAATCCTACTTTAGAGATATTCAGAACTATTATATTCAAAACAAAATAAATTTAAATCAAACTTCTAATTAAGAACCTATGATGAAGGAAAACTACATTACATTTTCTAGTCCAAATTATTTTTCGAAGAAAATAAATATCACTACAATATTAAATACATAAGTCAGCAATTCAAATTTTTTGTTTAACAACAACAAAATATTGCGTATGGAAATCAAACGCTAAAATATACAAAATGTGTAAAAAATAAAAATAGCTGATGCTAATGTGACCCTAGAAGACATACTCTGGACCGGCCATATCAATAGCCCAGCGGAATTTGTCTCGTTGAGTTTTATTGTATATTTTTTCGATGGGTACGCCGTGTTTTTTGCACCTGTAAATGAAAAATTGTTTTCAAAATAATAACATACAAAAATTAAAGTAACAAGTCATTGTGACAAGTCTTATAAAACTCTAACACTAGCTTAAAATGGTCTAGTGGTCCAAATATGGGTTGGTTAAAGAAACTGTAAGCAAGTAAGCGATGGAACTGACATGAACTGATAACTGATCGAAAATCGAGAATAGTAAAGTACGTGGTATAGTCGTAATTATATTCTAAAATGATACCAAACCACGATAATTTTAATTCTATGGTCAAAAATCAACAAAAGTTTTAAAAAAACAGAAAAAAGTCTTAATAAAACTCACCAAGCAACTGAAATCCGGGGATCAAGATAATTGAGCTTAGAAGTGCCCAAGGCGATAGTTTTGTTTTCATCACGATCAGTTTCTTGCAATTCTAATTTCATAAGTGCTTCTTTCAATTTCTCAAGGGCTTTCTTTTTCTTGTCTGCGTTGAGTTTTTCTTTGACAGAGCCTCGTTTGGCAGCCCTTGTGGCATCAACCAATTCCTCCTCTGCCTCATCAATTTGATTGCGTTTGGTTTGAATTTTTTCTTTCAGAGCTTCCATGGACTTTCCATGACCTAGAAATAATTAACTGTTAGAAACTGTCACATTAATCTCTCTCGAAGAATTATTGTTACAGAAGAGCGAGATCTCCTACCACAGGTATCTTCATACTTAAAAGGAGATCTCAAACCCATATATGTATACGTAGATTAAGTTAATGAAAATAAAACATTTGATTTGAATTTGATTAATAAAAAAGAAAGAAGTGTGCATATAAGATTTATACAGCTACCTTTAGGGACAGCGCGCTGATGGTTACACAGAACAGCAACAGCTCTGTTAGCACGGTTATATGCAAGAATTTTCTCTGGCACAGTAGCATCTGCATCTGTCAGTTCATCTAACTGGTTTTGCAAGGTAATAGAAGCATTGTATGTACGGAAACATTTTGCTGTCAATCCAGGCATCAACTCTTTTAGATGTTCATTCAATGTCTGAGTGTTAAGTCGATCAAATAGGTCATCACTGCCTTTTTTGCTTTCCATAAAAAGTTCGAGATTCTTGAATACACGTTTTTCCACTGGTACCTCATTGTAGTATCTGATAGAATCTTTACCAAGAAAGTCAAACACAACCACATACTCTTTTCCATCCTTCTCTTTGTGTAACTCAATGTGTTCCACTCGCAGCGAGCAACAGCCGACCGTGTCTGCCTGGTCGTCATCCTTCTCATTACCAGCTCTCAGCGCCAGGCGATCTATGAAGTACAAAGCGACGGCACGCTGCCGCACTCTCATCTCTTTCGCCTTCCAATCCGAGCGGTAAGTATCTCGTATTTTGTCTATACATTTGTGAAGTTTTCGAGCCGTTTCATACTTTTGCCAATCTTTTTCACCTTTAAGTTTTGAGCTAGGGTTCAGCATGACATACTTAGAGTTCCCTTGGACGTTTTCAGTCCATGAAGCTAGCCATGTAACTGTGTTGTCATGTCTCACCTCCTTCCACTTGTGACCAGGTGGGGGTTTCGGTATTTTACTGTCTTTAGAGCAGTTGATCAAGACATCTTCAGGCATGACACGTTTCTTCAACATACCCATCTTAGGATGCTCACCTCTGCCTCTGAATAAGCCGGGTGGTTCTATTCTGAAATTACCAATCTTCTCTTTGTGCCCATCAATGGTGCAAAATCCATATTCTTTTTGAATTTCTTCATTCTTAGCCTTCAAGGCAGCCTTTTCTTCTTTCGAACGATTTTTATTCTTTTCAGAAACACTTGCAAAATAGGCAGCCATTTCTTTGAAGTTACATTTAGAGAGATCTTTGATTAGTTTAGTTTCTTCAAGAGTCATAACTTTGCGCCAATCTGTCAAGAAGTTGCTGTTAAATGCTGATTTGGTGGTATAGTCGTGGTCCAGCATGCGCGCGTAGAATCCTGCCACTTCTTCCGCGTCTTGGGAGAGCCGAATTTCTTTGCCATTATAAAAGAATCGCACGTTTGAAGGCAAGGGTTCGTAATCGGGAGCAAATAGAGGTCCTTTGTGCTCCAGGAATTTCCATTTCGTACCATCATCCTTCTTTTCTTCTTCCCACCTAAAAATAAACAGAGAAAGAAACTGTTGTATTACTTGCTTTGGGAATTCACTCACACAAATGTGCTCAATGAAAAACTAGAATACCAACACACTTTAGCCTTTTCAAGCGTAAATGTCTGAATACTATCTTATTTGTCGCACTTTTCCTGATTATTAAATTGATATCACATGATAATGCACACGTAACTTTCATGAACATTATTATTTCGGAACATAACCTAAAACTTAGCGTCAATGTTATGTCACATGGTGTCAGTCTTTGCGCCATCTAGTTTCCTCATATCGTACTATAGTCGTTTTCATATTGCATGGGGAGTGTGACGTTTGTGATTTGAAGATTCTAGAGATACGGTAATGCAAAAGTCGTGTGGGAAAAAAATGTATCGAGTTAACTTTTACTAAGAATAGAATCGATTTCGAGATTTTTTTCATTTCGTACTATTTTAAACCAATATACTTCGATGACGTGAGGTTCTTCTGAACTAAAATAAGAAACGAACAACTTTAATAAGTAATAACCATAATTAAACTACCTATACCCGAATGAATTATGACAATTATTGTTAGGAACAAAAATATAGGATTGATTTTTTTATTCAGATTCATTCTTTATATATGAATAATCTGACACCACTTGATTCGTCACCCAAATGAATAGTAAATAATATACGATTTCGTCGTTCCTATCTAAAAGTCGAAACTTCCTAATTCACGCAACAAGCAACAAAGATTTATTTTTGAATTCGATTAAAAAAAAAATATATTTAGAATTGTATAAATAGGTAGAAATATCGTAATTAATTAATAGTTTAAAGGATATACTGCAAAATGAAAACAGATTTTTCACAAATTCATAAATTCTGGTATATTTTTTTATATCCTATTTTTGATATTTCCGAATACAAGTTGCGTAAAATGGAAACAGTGAAAATTCACACTAACTACTACGCATACAATATGAAAAAGATCCAAATCAAGTTCAATCACCTCTGGTAAAAATATTTTAAGTTTGATAGAATGCTTAATGAGATTGCCTGCTTCTATTACTGGTTGAATAAAGTAATCTACATCAATAATCAAAATTATTTTGTATCACTGCAAGTTGGAGGTGGTTCCTATTTCAGCCTCATTTTTAAGAACTTCACTCATTCAAAAGAAAGCCAAGATTATACATATCATATATGTATAGCAACACTGGGGGACCGACATTTGAATTTTATTTTAATGATCTTGAAATCACTATTTATCAAAATTGGCATTTATTAATAAAGTCATACTCCGTCATACAGTTGCGTGTGATCAATAAGCAGTTATATCATTTTGTAAATCGTTACATATTTTATCAATGTTAGTACCTAGACAGACTAGGTTAGAGTAAAACGTCAATGTCATAATATAGTCATGGATTTTTTTGAGTGTAGGAAGGCACCCCACCCGATGGACCGATGACATCTTTAAGGTTGCGGGAAGTCGGCCGATATAGGTAGCTCAAGATCGTTCGTTATAAGCGGTCTTATCGCTCACTGTAGGACTACGTATAATGTTATGTATGACATTGTTTTTCTCAACTCAAACTTATTTTTCCGCAGGGTAAGGAGCCCGCGTTTGCCATTAGCGGTTGTTTTATCTCGGAATAGGCTTATCTGATTGAAATGCGTTTTTTGCTATCGATTAAGCATGACTTCAAGGATGGTTCTATAAGTTTTACCACCACCAGCCACTAGGTAAGTAGATTCTACAACAAACAAGTGAATTCTCGCATAATTTTTAAACCCCCGACGACGTGTCTTTTGAATACTATTGGGGCTCAAAGGACACCAAATTATATTGTCAAGAAATTGTCTGCAACACGAAAAGTTTGCTTACCATTTCCACACTTCCCCTTCCTCTTCCTTCTTTTTGCGTTTAGTGGGGCTGGGTCCTTCGTCCGGCTCAGACTTTACTCTGGAAGGTTTCTTCTCAAGCTTCTTCTTTTTCTTGGGGTTCTCTTCTTCTTCGTCGTCGTAATCGTCGTAACTGGGTTCTTTGGAAGAAAATGGCGACGTTTCAGGTAAAAACATACTATTCAACTATAAGGGGTCTTACCAAGGCACAGAGTCTATCATATAAAGTTGGGGTTTCGAATTCGAGCAATGAGGATTTGAGCTTAAGCCAGTATTTATTAGGAAATAGTATTAAACATACCTTTCTTGATTTTCTTCTCTTTTTTTGGTTTCTTGCGTTTCGTCAAGGGAATGTCTTCTTCACTCTCGCTGGGCAAGCGCCGTTTCCTCTCAGTCTGTCATGACAAGTTAGAGTAAAATCTTTACCTAATTCTTGATTGGTGGTGAAATTGAGATAACATTGAACACAATTATTTTAGTGAGTAACAAAACGACAGAAAGAAATATAGGGACTCAACCATGATGTTTTATAGCGATTCAATTACCGACCTAAAGAGAAACGTTATTTCATACCATAACGTCGTTATGAGGCTCAATATTGGTCCCGCCAAAACAAAGTCCATACTGAAACGAAATTTATGGTTTCATTCATTCTATTCGTACCATGACGTCTATTTCTCAGCGTAACGATTGGATCGCATAGTGACAAATCAACGAAAATAAAATAAGCTAATAATTGAATACCGAATTTGAATTATTTTATACATTTAGTGAAACAACGTCGTGAAAACATACATTTACAGTGGTATAAAATGCACAATACTAATAATTTGGCGTTTTTCTAAGTATGAGAAAAACGACTTGCCAAGGAACATCAATAATCAAAATTATTTTGTATCACTGCAAGTTGGAGGTGAATTATTTTATACATTTAGGGAAACAACGTCGTGACAACATACATTTACAGTGGTATAAAATGCACAATACTAATAATTTGGCGTTTTTCTAAGTATGAGAAAAACGACTTGCCAAGGAACCTCAGGACTTGTCCGGTAGTTATCTCATATTAAAAACAGGGGGCCAGTCGAGTGGCTACATAAAGTGGTAAGGTTGAGTGAGAATGGTTGAAGTATTTTATAAATGCATGACGACCTTAATGGCGCGACGGGCGAGTATCCAGCTACGATGCAAGTGGTGCGGGTTCGATTCCCGCTGCGGGACAAATGTTTGTAAGTATGTTCTGCAGATCTGTTCCAAGTCTGGGTGTTATGGTACAACACGGCTTCAAGAAATGGTATTCCATAAAAGTGGTTTAGAATTATCCAAAGATTTTAATATATTAAAAAATCCAGGCAAAAACTGCACTATGGCCTCTATGTACTTAATTTCTTGTGCGGCAGCCTTTTTCAACAAAAAACAAAACCAAAACCGCGCCCAGTTTTCACGGACAGTGGCGTGACAGACAGATGGTAATTTAGATTTTTTGAGCTAAATATCTTATATGAATTAAGTACTTTGATCTGAAAATGCAAATTAATATAAAATGAAATAATCGTAACTTTCGGAAAAAATACAGGTTTTCATTTCAGAATGCAGCTTCCAGCAAAACAAACATCTATTTCGTTGTTCTATTCCTCACATCATCCGCTGTATGGCATCGTCTCGCTTTAGCTTTGCCAGTCGAAAAAAGACCAGAGACAAATTTCGTTAGTTCATTTGTGCGATGGCGATCCAAACACGATCGATTTTTAAAGGTGATGATTGTATGAAAATTTACGATTCTGTATAGGAATCTATTCTGAGTTTTCTTGGAATTGAGTTGCTAGTTAAAACTTCATGGTCATCCTGCAGTTCTTGTCACTGCCAAGACGGATGTTACTTGCTACTCAAATAATCACAGCTAGGGATTATTTGAGTAGCAAGTAACATCCATCCTACAAGGGAACTCAAAAATGACGATTCAAAAAATCTATAGGTATATTCATAAATAAGATAGGCAGATTATTAATTGGGCATGTTTATGCTGATAATGATAAAAATTACCAATGGAATATCCTCCTCACTGTCCTCATCAGGTGGCAACTCTGAAAGAGGGTCATCTTTGAACTGGGACATGGAGTAATCACATGATGACTGGGTGGTGTTGACAGCTACAAATCCATCATAGCTTTCATCCTTGATCTCCTGTTTCATGTAGCTCTCATCAATCTGTTGAAAAATATAGTAATGTTACCAATTTTCGCTGGTTTAAATTTCAGAGCCATTTCTATTGATTTTCTAATTTTGTTTTCTCATGCAGGGAAGGATCTACGCCTGATGAATCGGATGACATCATAAAAGTATATGTCCAGAAGTGGGTTTCTATTGTCTGTTGATGATGAAGCATCTCCTGTCCGGCTATCTGCCTAAGGTTGTCTACAAGCATGCATGAGGTTTTGTTTTTTAAAACGTCTAAAAGCTGTGGTGTGGCTATTTGTAAAAAAACATGTCTTAATTTTTAATAATACTCATAAATAAATCAGGGTGTGACCAAAGTAGAGGACTAACAGTTTCACCAATTGGTTTTGAAGACTTTGGTGAGGCAACCGACTGAGACACAAGAGTTGATGGTTCAATTCCCACTGCTGGTTGAATGTTTGTAAGCTCTTCATTTATATTCTGTGTATTGACTCACTACATAGGGGTCAGGAATATGTTTATGAATGTTGGGTGTTGATATGTATATTTTATTAAAATAATAGTTTCTATTTACCTGTAAACCTGCAGTGGAATCTTGGGAATCAGATTCAGATTTGAGGGTCTGCCGTTTTTCTACCTTTTCACTGCTGCTAGACTTCTCTTTCTCTTTGCTCTTACTACTGGAACTGACCAAACAATAATGTCAAGTTAGTTTATCATCATATATCATAGTTTACAATAATAATATAGTCAATAACTACCCCAGTTCCAATTACAGCAGTGAGAAAACAAAACTTCATCTAGTAACCCAGTATAGTTTATTTGACTGACTAAGTCAGCTAGATGAGACTTCTTAAAGATGATAAGATCATGGGAGCGCTCAGTTGTAAATGCCACAACCAGACACATAAAAAATATGGCACTATAATATAGCACTTTGCCATTCAAATGCTGTTGTAGGTTTTAATAATAATGCTAACCTGCTATGTTTATCTTTAGATGAACTGGATGAGTGCTTATCCTTGTCTCGATCACTCCGGTGGCATTCTTTATCCCTTTCCCGATCCTTGTCCTTAGACTTGTGTTCTTTATCTTTTGATGACTTCTCCTTATCTTTGTCTCTTGATGATGATGAAGATTTCTTTTCATCACTGCTCTTGTGCCTATCCTTGTCTTTATCACTACGCTCTCTGTCCTTGTGTTTGTCCTTGTCACTGCGATGCTTGTCACTGCGTTCCTTGTCTTTATCGCTGCGTTCCTTATCTTTGTCACTGCGTTCCCTGTCCTTGTCACTGCGTTCCTTTTCTTTGTCTTTGTCACTTCGATGCTTGTCCTTGCTGGATGACTTGTGTGAGCTACTGCTGTGATGCTTACTGCTTGAATGCCTGTCCTTATCCTTGTCCCTATCTTTGTCTCTGCAAGAGAAAAATACATTAGAATACATCTTTGAATACGTGACATGAAGCTAAATGTAGTAAATAGAACTAAGTGTAATTTCTTAAGATCTTTCTGGAAAACTAACCTGCTACTGCTATGTTTGGAGCTTTTGTGGTCGCGATCTTTGTCGCGGTGCTTATCCTTGCTCGAAGACTTGCGGCTGGATTTGTGCTTGTCGGAGCTGCTGTAGCCGTTCTGGACTCCGTTCACGTGTTCATTTTTAGTACCATTAACTTTTCCCTGTAAAATGTCACGAAAACATATAATCATGTGGCATGCCTGACCTACGAAAAAGGAAAATCATAAAATATACATTTATACCGAAAATAGATGCTATTGATTATTTTACGCACTCAAACCGACGCTTAGCTTTTACTCAATTCTATTCTGTGTAGTAGACGCCATATTGGGACTTAGAAAATTTTCGCTTCGTGGGAGCATTGTTCACTAGTAAATACGAGTTTGTAGATCACATTGGTTAAAAAACGATTTTAGTATCAAAAGGTAAAACTGAAACATATAGTTTTCAATACTTACAGATTCGCCATCGTTGTCACTGGCTGGATTTTCGACACTCATTTTGCCCACGTATTCGACAATCGTCCGAACGAGATTACATGAGGCCGGCAGAGCTGCAACTTTGCAAAAGCGAGTAGCAAGGCGGTCGGACGGATTCGGCCGGATTCTAAGTACCAAGATTTGACGAATGCGCATGCGCTATTCCAAGCGTCAATTGAATCTAACTTCAGTTTGGTTGGTTCAACGTTCGCTTTTGTACGAACTTCATTGGTTGTAATGTTGCAGGCTTGGTTCGAAATTCCCCCGAACTAATTTTGATTTATATTTCTAGCGACGTTATTTTTTTCTCAACTAGGTACTTTAATTCTGATTTCGCGCAGTTCTGCTTGTTAGACAGTGAAGCCATTCAGTTGAATATAATTACTTTATCGTTAAATCATTAAAAAGTAAATTCATCTGAATTATTTTTAGAAAAATGTTTGCACACTTATTATTCCAAAAACTTCAACACCCTTTGAGTTTAGATAATAAAATAGAAAAATATTTATTGCTTGAAATTGTGACTATAACAGCATGAGGTTATATAATTAAGTAGGTACTGACAAAAAACTAACTATACCTATATACCCAAACAGATTATATTCAGGCAAAAGGAGTACACACGGTAAAATGCTGAAGACTAAGGCTATGAACGACAGGTGTTGTCGGCTGAAAAATAGTTTTTTTTGCATACCTTCTATTACTCGCTGTTTTTCAAATTAATCAGTCTATCTTATCCCATGTATTTGCTACAGAAAAAATCAAGTATTATGTGTACGAGCTGTGTTTTAGCTTTCTAGCTTGTTGCTTGCGTAAACGAAAACATTGAAAATCGAGAAGGTATTGATTGATTTCCTAAAACTTCAACAATTGATATGGTAGAGTTCCACTTTCACAGATTATTTTTTACGCCACTTTTAGTACCAGCAGCCCTGATTACAGAATAGGTACTTTTTAATTTAGGAACCAGCGGGGCGATCACACTGTTTTCCATGGCTATCGAAATGGCGTCATGGCATCAGCCATGGCCGGTATCATCGGATGGAATGCGGATGCGGCTGACCAAAAGGGTTGATCTTACTGTGTGCAACCCCTGGCTCCCCGAACTGCCAAGAGCGTATCGTCCGCGTAATATGTGCATATGGGGGAGCAGCGCACCACATAACAGCGAGTTATAACCAATGTTCCAGAACAGTTTTCAATAGGGATAGGATATGTTCTAAGGCCACCCAGACCAAGATTAAATATAAAAACAGGTAAAATCACAAGATGCAACTGTAGGAGTATTTCTAAAACCAGAGCTTTTATAACAAAACCTATATATTCAGGGTTTTTAATACTTACACTCTGCAATACATTAGGTACATTAAGGCTTTAATTTATTGAGTGTGGTACAAACAGAAGTTCATTAAAATATGTAAATAATAAATTATTCTTATTTATTATTTGATGGAGGTTTTGTGTAAACAGTCTTGCCATTTTCATCCATGGTGCCTTTGAACTTCTTGAAGGCAAATGCCATGTAAATAGCTGAAACAAAAATACAAATTATTGTTAGCCAAAGAAAAACAACAGAAATATTAGTAACAATAAAACTATGGTTTAACTTACTCGCTACCTCCCATTCACATTGACTCATTGTACCAATGCGATCATGTTCAGTCTTAACCTCTTTGCTTTCCCAGAACAGTTTAGCATGTTCATATTCCAATTCTTCACCCATAAGTTTCATACCTGGGGGAGCTGGATAGCTTTCAAAGCATTTTATTCTTTGTAGCAGTTGCTTATACTTTCCTGAATGGTCTTTAAAAAAATCAGAAAACCTTGCTTTGTAAGCCAACTCCAAACCATATTCTAATGCCAGTTTCTCCAGGACATCAAAGTTTACCAAAAACTCTGGGCAGTTTACTACACCCTCCAGATTGAAGTCATATTTACCCCCAAATATAGGGTATCCATCTTTTGGATCAAACAATAGCTTTATATTAAAGATCCTGTTTCCAAAAGACCAATCAGAGGACTTCTGAGCACGAGACACTATCTCATAAGCATCTGGTATTGTCCCAAAAAAATGTCCACCAGGTTTCAAGCACTCTGAAATGTTTGTAAGCATACGCCTTGCTTGAGCTAAGCTTTCAAAACAATAGTGGAAACCAAACTGACAGCTTACAAGGTCAAAGTTAATTGAAGGGTCTGTATACTTATCCCTGAGAGTGTCTTTAGTACAGTCAGCAGCAATGAACTCTGCAGTGAAGAGGCGTCCACACCGTCTGAGTAGATCTTGATATCTTTTTTCACACTGTTGCACAGACACTTCTGCAATGTCTGCAAATATAACACGATCAATCCTAGCTTTTTGCCATTTGCTTATGTCTCCTCCTTTACCACAACAAATATCAAGGACCCTGATACGCCTTCCATAGTCTTTATCACGAATTTTATCAGTGTATTCTTGAATAAGTACACTTTTAACCCAATTATTAAAATTTCTCAGGTAAAATATTGGTGAGTTACAGCGTTCTTCAAGTCCTTTCTCTTCAAGGTGGTTGTAATGGGCTGCAACGACGCTGCTGTGCTCTTCTGTTTTAGCTTCTTTAATTACGGGAGTTTCGTCACTATCCTGTGACTCACTGGCGTGTCGCTTTAACACAACTTTTGTTGACTTTGTCGGTGGGGACTTCTCCGATGTCGATCCTTCATCAGGGACAGCAGAAGCGGACATTTTCTAACCTAAACCAACTTTTTTCGGAGATGTATTAAATGGTTTGCCAGCATTGAGTATGTGTAGCAGCCTGAACTGAAAGGAAACAATGATTTTAACTATATTACCTGTAAAGTAATCGTTAGATAGAAAGCAAAGTATTTGTTAGTCAAGTCACTACACTAGAAAACAAAATGTAAATAGGAAATAACCACCACAGATTAAACATTTTTTGCTACGTACGCGTTTGTACGTATAATGACGAAAAATGTTTGATCTGTGGCCACTATGATGTAAAATTGGATGCGATTAGGTCGATTAAACTAAACGGTCGGTGGTAGGAGCTGATAAAATTGGCAAAAAAAAAAAAAAACTGAATAGATGCAGCAGGTTTTCTTCAAACGCCCTCTATTTTGTGGCGACTATCTCTGGGTTAATAAAACTAGTAATGTTAATGAAGCTTTAGATTTTCATTTTTAGGTGTTGATTAGATTGTACTAAGCTTCCTTTGGTTGCGGGTGCTTATCCCTGCTAGTGTATCAAGTAAAATAATATTTATATGGCGAGGGCTCTATTTTGAATCCAGAGCGGAGTTAATGATTCGAGATTAGAATCTAAATCATGTAATACATTTTTTGAAATTAATTGCTTTATCAATCTATATTATATTAACTGGGACTGGGACTACTGGAACTACTGGGACTACTGGGACTACAGGGACTACAGGGACTACTGGGACTGGGACTGGGGCTGGGGCTGGGGCTGGGGCTGGGGCTGGGGCTGGGACGTAAATTAAAAAAAAACATCATCATCTCATGGAATCACGACTAACCGATAAAAGAAAATAAAACGACTAAAAGTACATAAAATAACCTTATATAGGAAAAATATTACGAATGTGAAAAATACATACAGAAAAAAAACTCCTCGAAGGAATTGGGGGAGTCCTTTTTCGAGCAGTGGGACAGTATAAACTATAAGCTAAATAAAAAAATTACGTTCTGTTATATATCACAGAAACACAGAATATTACAAAATTAATCTTCTGTTTTCTTTTTAAATATATCCACTACTTCATTCGCATCAATTTCTACCCCATAATGAATGATCATGAGAGCCAACCCGTTCAGTCTGTTTTCACTCATGTTCCGCAAGTAGTTTTTATTTAAGTCTTCTTAGACTTGAAAAGGTCCTTTCTGGGGTAGCAGTGGAAACAGGTATGGTAGCCAATATTTGCAACAATGTGTAAATATTTGGATATAGTTTTTGGTCACACTTATCTAAGCATTCCAAATCTGATTTTGGAGTAGGGGAGGTGAGAGTCATAGCTGCTTTCCACACTTCAGGTTCTGCTTTGACGACAGCTGTAGGTACTTTTTTCGGGCAGCACTGCCGAATACATACAAAATGCCTCTTCGATTTCACAACCGAACGCAAAATTTGACGTTAACAAACCAGATAGTGCCGATACTACTTTACGGTGTTTTGTAAAGCTCTCAATCAATTGTTGAATTGTATGGTCGAAAATGGGATGAATAAAATTCTTTTGTAATATATGTGGATGGATATATTACAAAAATGTGGATGGGTTTGAACCCCCAAAACTCTCCCCCTGGCTACACCCGTGCTTCATTAGTATGTATAAGTATATTTGTGTTGTCTAATATTTTGTCACCAGGTACCTATGTATTGTCTATACAACACTGTCCTTTATCGTTCACGTCAATTCTTGTCCATCCATAGGTTGTCTGGAAGAGGTTGACTTAACTATGATAGTAAAATATATTCCGTCGAAGACTTTTTTGTAGGTAATAATGAGTACTTTAATCATGTAGTACCTACATAATTTTATGTATCATCAATAGTTTTCTCAGCGCACGCCAAATAATGAATTTATAATGCAAAAATTTGCTACTTAGGGTTACATTATTGCAATTTTCTAAAGGATCTCTATTTTTTGAAATTAAATTATAGCCTATGCTACTTTCTGATAATTTAGCTTTATATTGGTGAAAAAATGGTTAAAATCGGTCCAGTAGTTTCGGAGCCTATTAGATACAAACAAACAAAAAAACTTTCCTCTTTATAATATTAAGTGTAGATTAGTAGGTATATTAGTATGAATATATTCTATATCCTAAAATCGTAATAAATCATAATGAGATTGGCGTGGCGGCGCCGGCGGCCGGCGGTGCGGCGTGCGCGCACGGGGAAGGTTGATCGGTAGTCTATTTAAAGTGGTGGGTGAGGTAGGCAGGTCCGACACAACCGAGACGCACGGAGGGTGTAGGCGGCGCGGGGGCCTAGGTCCGTTACGTGGAGCGCGAACAGCAGCGCTGCCACGACGCGGACGCGCTCCACTCAGTTCGTGCGCGAAAGTCGTTACCTGCGTCAGTCACTACACAATTTCCACACACGCATACACCATTAAGTACTTACTCCTAAACGATTACCTACCTATATGAAACTGATCAATTTGCGCAGTGAAGACTCGAGTTTGTTTGTTGATTATTCGGCCAGTGCAAGTCTACGGTGCAACTCGCGGTGCAACCTTGTGCAGTGAGAAAGCGGGTGACGTCACAGAGACCGGCGTTCAACCGACCACCGATCATATGTTGATTTGGACGCGGATGCAGTGTTGGAATGTGGCGTGTTGTTATGGTGACGTGATGATGCAGTACCTACCTGGTGTGTAGCAACACCGCCGCCAGAGCGCGGTTCCTCCCGGGAACCATGCGTGGAAAAAGATGAGCCAGGATGCTGAGAGCTTGGTAATATCACTTTTATGTTATCACCATTGAACAGATTCCCACATAATCGACACTCCGCAGTTTTACTATGCCCATTGCATAGAGTTTGACGAATGATTGCTGACTGAACAATGAAGTCATCTATCTCAGCTCGATTCGAACCTATACGGAAACGATCTTCTATTTGGTTATTTATAATGATGATTGCAGAATGTAAACTGAAGATTATTATTGCGTAGGTAGGTCTACACTGATGGTCTGATGACGTCCCAAGGCATTTTTACCTACATAGACTTGCTAATATGTAGATATTACTGCTTGAAAAGAATTAAGTAGGTCCGAATTTATGAAAAACTAAAACCTTATTATAATTTTACAATAAATAATTCAAAAAGTATCTACCAACCTAGGATTTATTGAAACTAGTTAGGTAGGTACCTATACCTACCTGCCTGTACCTTTGTAGTAAGTAGGTAACTTTAGCGAACAAAACAGGAAAATGGGTTAGGTAGGTACCTTACCAAACACAAGATTTTATAATTAGAGATTGAGTAATGGTCATTCGCAACAAAAACAGCAATAAATAGATATCACAGATATTAAAATATTATACTAGGTCGATTTAAAGTTGATTCAAGCTAGATGGTCCAAAAGACGCAACAGAGGCGTAGAACAACCGAATCACCCCATGTTATGAAATTCTGCCTACAAAATTAAACAAAATTAAACTATCCAAAATCGCAATATCAAAAACAGGTGTTTCAGATATGATCCGAGGTCTTCTGCTACACCTCTGTTGCTTTTGGACCATCTGGTTTTAATCACCCTGTATTAGGTGTCACCTACCTAATAACACCAGCTTCCAGTTACTGTCGTAAAATGACATTCTCGTTTTTTCTTTAAAATATGACAACTAAAGTTAAGCGTTTTTCTCAGATAAACGAGACGTCATTCGAATATGGCTGTAATTGGAACCCGCCCTAACTCCGGGTTCCAATTTCAGTAGGGACCTAAGTAAGGTAGTAGGTAGGTATACGACGGTAGGACATAGATCGTCATTTGTTAGTGAAAAATTGACATAATTTTGTATTTTTTAGATAATACTTATACATATTTATATTTTCATAAAAAAATAAAAACCGACTTCAAATAACGGGCAGTTGATAAAAAATCCAATATGATTATCTTTTTGAAGTGACCACAAAAATGGATAAAAGGAAGACAGCGATTTCTATATACCTACGTACATGGGCATATCAAAAGCTTATGATCATGTTCATTACAATCTGCTATTTGTAATTAACATGATCATAAGCTTCACATATCTATAGAACACTAAATCAGTTCTCGAATACTCGTAACTAAGTAAAATAGTCAACATTGATACATCTTACCGTGGTCGTGTTGCATCAATTATAACATACCGCACCTCCTATGAAATTGGGTTAAACTAGAACAACCTAATATTTCAGGAGAGCGAAAATAAACTCGCAGATTTGTTATAAGATCTATATATATATACAGTATTATTTAGAAATGTAACAAATTATATATGTTTAAAAAGACCGAAAAAACTCTATCAAATTACGTATTTTATTTTCCTGAAAAAAACCCTGAAAATTCCCAGTTGTAACGCTAATTTAGATAGATAATTGCATATTTGATTTAACTTGTAACAATGTTTCTTTTCATGAGAAATAAGCAGTTCTTGGCTCATAATTACAGTAAAATATCAGTTTTCCGTTCTAAACTTACAAAAAAGATTATTATTGCAAAATAAAAATCAGACCATAAAAAAACGTACTAACCATACTTATAATTTCAATTTTTATTTATATCTTATCAGTACCTACCTTAGATAGTCTAACGTTAATTTTCTTCTAGTAATCTCTTCCTAAATTAATCTACCACCATAATGGCGTACCTATGGTAGGACCTGTCAGGTTTTATTAGTTTGCTTTTTATCTGCTTTAAAGCTCTAATTGTTACATGGGAACTGAATGACACTTAGAACTAATAACCACAGACACATTTAAGTAAGGTAAATCTCGTTATAATTGGTTATAAAATGGTGCGTGGCACATGATTACTTTTCACCAAACTCATTAGATCGGCTTTCTTCTGTTCGCTTAAAGGCAGCTGACTATTGTAGACAGGTTTTAGAACAGGCAGAACTTCAGGTTGTTTGCGCCGAATTTTAGTTTCGGAAAATCGTTCCTCTTCATAAGAGTTTTTGCAAAAGAGAACGCAAGGTGTTTCTTTTATGAATTTCACGACTTTGATTTCTTTTTATTTTATGGTACCCATACCCAAACGAAGTTCTGCGTGTAGTTTCTTCAAGGATGTAAGACTATAGATACATCCTTGAAGAATGAAAACTCATTTAAAGAGTAGGGGATATCCGTTTTTCTCAGCAGTTCTTATTCTTAGCATACTGCCTGCCTCCCAGTATGCGCAAATAATAACACGTAAATCGGGCTGGACTATAAGCACCATTTTATATATTTTTCAATAACAGAATGAACTGAATCGCCTTCATTCTGCGTGTCTCCAGTCACTAAAATTTAGTTTAGCATATTGAGTACCCAATACACATACGAAGCCATTGTATAGTTGTTTTTATTATGTCCTTCACATTAGTTTTTCTATAAATTTCAGGACGCCAATTTCATCAGAGCTGCGATAACTAGTCTGTCTGTGTAGTCTAATGTTATAGCGTGTCTCGGCACTTCTTGGGCAGTTGTATTATTTCAACCAAGTATACTTCCATAAAGTAGCGGTAATGTTACACAACAAAGTGATCTAGACGAAGTGTGTGTTAGTGTCGAAAGCGCTCGTGGGACCAACAGCTTGCTTCACATAAAATAGTTTTAATTCTATGCCATTGTTTACGAATCACCTTATATATAGGTATATATACGCATTGGTAGGCAAGTAAGGTTGGTAGATACTCGAATAACGACTGAGAAACAGTATTTCTATTATTTTCAATGCTTCCTTTTAATGAGGTAATCTCATGTCATGGCCTATCCGATTCACCCCTAATATACACGAGTTGGGAATCGCACTTAGTGATTTATACTATATCTACCTACGAGGAAATCTTTATACGTCTTGTAATATTGATTTCTGGGTTTATAGGGCACTAGCTTCTCCCCACGGCTTCGCCCGCGTGGTACCCGGATAAAACGTAGCCTATGTGTTATTCTGATGTATAAGCTATATTACTGTAAAGTTTCATCAAAATCCGTTTAAGAGTTTTTGCGTAAAAGAGTAACAAACATCCTCACAACTTTCACGTTTATAATATTAGTAGGATAGTGTCTGAATAACTGCTTAGGCAGATTCTTTTAATTCTGGCGGTGTTATAAAATCTTCACGATTACTACTAGACGGCATTTCGAATACATAGTAAATACAAATTGAAAATTTGGGTAATTCCCGTTGTCCCCCAATCTTCGGCCCCATCGGGGGACAACGGGAATTTTTATTCTTGTTGTCCCCCGATTCATCCTTTTGCCATCTAGTATGAAATCAAATATGGCGAACACGAATTTTATATTCAAAAATTCATTGGGGATGTTGATTATGGCAATGAGGTTAAATTTAAAATCAAGATGACGTATTTTATTTTTATTTAAAAAATATATATGAGTATCGGGTTTGACTAATTTGGGGATGCTGATTATGGAAATGAGGTTCATTTTGAAATCAAAGATGGCAATATATTTGAAGAAAAAAGTCGTCTCAATTCTTATAAATAAAAATGAGTTCAGAGAACCTGCTTCCAGCGAAGTTTAAAGAAAAATACGTTAAAGTAACAAACCTTTTTCATTCCTACGTTTTTTTAAGAAAAACACTTTAAATGGCTGTTTTGAGACCTCTGCAATTTACTATTTATATACTTATTCTATGATTATATAATTCTATGTAAACCTATTACCGTAAGGATTGTCGAAATCCGGACACAAAAATAGTCACTATAAACACTATAACGTAGAACATAACATAACGAGGTCCTCCTTCGCCATGCTTCTTTTAGACTACTGTGCCTGTATCATTCTGTATGTATATAATAAGGTCTGTATGAATTTTACTCTTGTTGTGCGTGCACAATTCGACGACAGCGTCGCATTTTTACGTAGAAAGTGAAACGTTCCGGACCTTTGGTAACCACTTTCACGTTACATTACGTGTTATGGAACCGGAAAAAGCATTTAGAACCTACGTCCAAAGTAATATTGACAAATTGTATTTATCTACATAAACTTTCGGCTTCCTTGCCTCACCTCATATAGGTAGACGATATTCCTCGATTCCGTGAAGTAGTACCGCTTTTTCAATGTTTTCAGGAAAATTATAGTACCTACCATTTAAAAAAAAAGTGCTAACTTGAACCGATATAACTCACTTAGTCCAATCCCCTTGTTAAATGCCCCAGGGGATCCTGTAACTTCAGGCCGAGGAAATCCTTAGAGGTACACAATACACAGATCGGTCAGAAAATGTAAGACTCTATGCGCTTCCAAATTGTACTTGTGCTACACAATCAAGCGGTTGCAGTTTGAGTAGGTACCTACAATTCGTTCTAAATATAATCCGATTTCGATCTTTTTATCGATTTCAAAAAAGGAGAAGGTTCTCAATTCAGCTGTATTTTTTCATTGTGTGTGTACTTACTTGATATCTTCACCAATTGTTAAGCGATTTTGATGATTCTTTTGTTATATAGAGAATAAACCCGAGGTGTTCCCATAAAAGTTTTAGTCGTGAGGAATTGCTATTTTTTCCATAAAACTAAAAAAAACATCACCATCTTATAAATCACGACTAGTCGAAACATTTGTGGGCGATTTTACTTTTGTTTTTTTAATTCGAAAGAATGTAAGACTAAAATAACGTAAGCACGTGAGGATCTAACCTGATAATAGAATACCTACAGGATAGAAACCGTTAACCTGGGGCTGCAAACGTATCGTGAATATCCCATATGTGGAAAATATAATTTTTATGAAAAAATCCCACTCCTATAAGGGTGATGAAATTTATTTTTATCAATTTCCCGTTATTTGAGTTGGGTTATCATTTTTAAATTATTATTTTCACGATTTGCCAAAAATGGTTCTATATTGTTTTGACGCTCCAAAAGCCGATGCTAGTTCAGCCGTAGTTTGAGACGGATCCGCTTTTAATTCGTTAATCCGAATTATAAGCGGAATCGGAGAATCTTGTTTTCCGGGCGTCCAAGAGGTTCGCTTACGAACATTTTCAGAACGAAAGCAAGTTGACCAGTAACGCACTGTTCAGTTGTTAGAGCTGTAAGGACTAAACTACACGTCGTTAATATTGCGTTATATTGGAATTTAGTCATAATATGTGTCGGAAATAAAAAATATTGATTTGAATTGAAAAAAAAAATCGAAACGGCATTAAAATATTTTTCATGTAAATTAATGAGGGTGAATTGATTTATCAAAAAGAAAGTAGCGGCCTAATTTTTTGTACATTTTAGCTGTACGTTTGTTTTGAAGCTTCTCATAATTATTGTCTAAGTCGTGGAGGGGGGGTTTTTTTTTCTCTCGATCAAGTTTAAGGTGACTTGATCGAGAGACTTCTTAGCTATGGTTCAAAAAAAATTGTTCAGCCAGTTTGAATATAATCAGTCATGAAGTCTTTATATACAAATAAAGAATTTGAATTTGAAATATAATTTTATAAACAATAATGCAATTTTAAATAAACGATAATTAAACCTAAAGGTTCAATTATCACAATTATTCAGCACAGGCTTCATTACATATTTTGAGTGTTAATAAATTAACACTCAAAAAATGTAATAACTCTAATAAGTTGTATTGTCTTCACAAATATCTAATAAATAAAAACATATTTATTTCATGAATTCGACGGGGGCATTAAAAAGTATTTATACTACTAATTTATCAATATCAAATCAAATCAATTTTTTTTTTGAGTAAATAAATGACTGTGTAATCCTTGTCCTTGAACGTAGCGCTCGTAGCGCATCTACTACTAAAATAATTAGTCATGATAATTCATTCAGAGCTTTGATAATAACGCTATTGAAGATTAAACATCGTTTTAATTAAAATCAGAAAAGTTTTTGCTGTTGTACAAAAGAAGATAAAAATAGATAGGTTTAAACAGTTCAAGCAGTTTCACCATTTGAGATGTACAATGTAATACCTAGATACAAAGGATAATTTTCAGAGAAAGAGGAAATAAAAATGTGTATACAAGTCAATCTTCGGCCGTAAGAGATGACACTACATAATTAGGTAGATACCTATATTTTGATAGAGTTATAAGCCACTTAAGATTTTTTATTTTAGGATAAGAAAAAATATATTTTATAGCATAGCTTGCTCTGCTTACCTATTTTAGGTACAACTAAACTCAATTTTATGAAACGTTATCTTCACAACAATAGCTTTTCTTTGAAATTAATGATTTCAAGTCGCATTCAAGCATGGAGTTCATATGACGT
Organism: Perizoma flavofasciatum; assembly: GCA_958496245.1. Taxonomy (NCBI): domain Eukaryota; kingdom Metazoa; phylum Arthropoda; class Insecta; order Lepidoptera; family Geometridae; genus Perizoma; species Perizoma flavofasciatum. The sequence goes on from OY292421.1 coordinate 10,810,838, forward strand.
GAAGCATGACCATGACGTCATTGTTGTGACGATTATCGGGAAAAGCCGTGGAAATCTTGCGCTTGCGTAGAACTTGTCCCTCGCTCCGTATGACAGAGCTTGGCTCGGCTGACAGCTGACTCAGTCAGATGGCGCACGACCGTCCGCAGTGCATGACTTCTAAACGCGTTTTTGTAAATTGATAATATTCCCGCCAGAATTTAATCCATATCTCATCTTAAAGTATGCAAACACTTTGAGGCGCATTTTGATAAGGATTTATTAAATGTGTAGTTTTAGTTTGTGAATAAGATATTATTATGTTGTGTGCTGAGCCTATGCGTTATGTTGTTGTGTGCTGTGTGCATAAGCCGGTGTTTAGCTCCAGTGCAATTTACATGGTAATTAGGTGGTAGTGGTACCTACCAATTACTAGGTTTATCTTCAGCACGGTATGTAGTCAATGCCAATTTTCTGAGCTATTTCACGTCAGTTCCTAGTAACCTCGTGCGTACTTAACTCTGAGTGTTACTGGTAGGTATTAGATCCAACCACAGATATTAAAACATTATAATAGTAGTCCAACTAACACACTATTATACTCTTTGACGCTGTGCCCTTAGCGGCCCCTAGCTGACTTAGCTTAGGTAAATAATTCGCTTGTTTTAGTGATCGTTTTTTTAGTGGTTATATTTTTTATCGTGTATTTCATGGTGTGGGGTGTCGTTGGATAGGTCGTTCAAAAATATTGAGGGCGTGTAAAGCCCAATTTTTCGATTTAGGGATCAGTTTGCGAAATATTAAGCTTTACATTTTTGTTAGACTCAAGTGTCCCACCCCCTGCCAGTTATTAATACAGTTATTATTGGATACGTGAAAAAAATCACGTATATATAACGAAGTTAAAAGGAAAACTATCATAGGTATGTAGGCTTTACAAGTTAACGAGAAATAGTCATACTTATTGTATTTTGAGAAGTAAAAAGGAAAATTTCGTACAAATACCATCGAAAATTACTTAGTTAGTTGTGTAAAACAGGTAGTAAATATAACTTTATAAGAAACTACGGAACCCTAACTGCGCGTGGCCCGTCATAAACCTCCAAATCCTAATTGATTAAAGTTTGGGGTAGTTAAGTACAAGCGACCATCAAATATTCCTTGAAATATTAACACAAAATGTGATCCGCCTTGGGTTTTTCTTCTTTAAGTGCGGGGTAAATATCCTCAGTTAGGTCTGCTTACTTACCTACTGATTTGGTTATAAATATTTGGTTATTATTACATACTCACTTAGCGGATTTCTCAAATATTATTATATTTAAATATTCAAATAGTAGATTGTATCACAAGAGACCAAAATAATGTATTTAGGGCGAGAGCGATTGTTTGAATCCAGAGCGAAGCGAGAGATTCAAAGTACGTCGCTCGAGGTTAAATAATTTTGGTACCGTGTGGCACACTCTGCTTTTCATCCCTCTCTATTAGAAAAATAAATAAGAGATGCTTTTAGTAGTGACAAATATTTATATTTACATAACCAAACTATCATAGGTATGTAGGCTTTACAAGTTAACGAGAAATAGTCATACTTATTGTAATTTGAGAAGTAAAAAGGAAAATTTCGTACAAATACCATCGAAAATTACTTAGTTAGTTGTGTAAAACAGGTAGTAAATATGACTTTATAAGAAACTACGGAACCCTAACTGCGCGTGGCCCGTCATAAACCTCCAAATCCTAATTGATTAAAGTTTGGGGTAGTTAAGTACAAGCGACCATCAAATATTCCTTGAAATATTAACACAAAATGTGATCCGCCTTGGGTTTTTCTTCTTTAAGTGCGGGGTAAATATCCTCAGTTAGGTCTGCTTACTTACCTACTGATTTGGTTATAAATATTTGGTTATTATTACATACTCACTTAGCGGATTTCTCAAATATTATTATATTTAAATATTCAAATAGTAGATTGTATCACAAGAGACCAAAATAATGTATTTAGGGCGAGAGCGATTGTTTGAATCCAGAGCGAAGCGAAGGTTTCTAGAGGATTCTACTCAAGAATCCCTCGCTACCTACGCTCGGGAACGTAGCGAGGACGTAGCGACCCGCGAGAACTTCTTATTCGTTTTTTTATAACTTTTTATCAAAATATTACAGACAATTTTAATTTGATTTACACAAATTGAATAAAAGATGAGTTCTAGCAGTGAAAGTGGAATATTAACACCAGAAAGTGTAAATATAAATCGCAGAAACTGTCATAAACAATTTACTACCAAACAAATCGAGAGAAAAATATTTGAGATATTTTTCACCTATGAAAATTGAATTACATAGAAAAATTAAAAAAAAGCTAACTCATTTTCAGAAACTGTATTTATAATTTGGTTATGTAAATATAAATATTTGTCACTACTAAAAGCATCTCTTATTTATTTTTCTAATAGAGAGGGATGAAAAGCAGAGTGTGCCACACGGTACCAAAATTATTTAACCTCGAGCGACGTACTTTGAATCTCTCGCTTCGCTCTAGATTCAAACAATCGCTCTCGCCCTCAATACATTATTTTGGTCCTTTGTGAAACAATCTACTATATTCTATGAGCCCTGTACGTGTGCTTTACTTTTTTGCCTGAAATAATACGGTTATATTGCAACACATTTTTTTTTTATATGTCTCGTTTGGTATTCTACTCATAATAAAAATGATATATGTATACATATCCTTTTTTATAATTTTAGTCACCACATAGATTGACTTCTACCAAAAATAATATAATACACTGTAAAATTCTGTTTCAAATATTGGCTTGAGTCAGGTAGAACTTTTTTGTCCGCTTACGTGACGGATAATACTTCGCTTGCACCTGTCGCCTTTCAAACTCGGCATATTTCGTATAAGGAACTTTTCTTGAAAGAGAACACCTGTCATTTTGGGTTAAACATGTTATAAAATACTAGCGGCTGAACCGGCTTCACACGAGTGGACATTTATTTATATTAAACACTAGTTGTTGTCCGCGGCTTCGCCCGCGTGGTATGTTAATAAAAGTAGCATATGACCGTCTCCAGGCTTCAAACTATGTCAACCAACTTTTAAATGAAACGAACCAAGGATTACAATTTATGCAAAGTCTAGAACTCAATTGCACACCCCCAAAGGGTAGTTTTGAAAAAATAAAAAAAATTGATTTTCATTTCATTTTTTACTTTAAAGTTTATTTGTACAGAGTTTTGAGCGAATCAAACATTTTTTTTTATATTAGTAGGAGGTCATTTTTTACACCTTGGGTTACTTATTGGCGTTTTCGTAGGGTATCCGTAAATTTTATGTAAATAAAATGTCTATATTACTCAGTGATAAAAAGAATTTTTAAAATCAGTCTAGTAGTTTTTGTTTTTATGCATTACAAACAAATATAAAAATATTTTCTCTTTATAATATTACTAGCTTTTGTCCACGGCTTCGCCCGCCTGGTACCCGGATAAAAAGTAGCCTATTGTTTATTCTGATGTATATATTATCTAAAGTTTCATCAAAATCCTTTTAGTAGTTTTTGCGTGAAAGAGTAACAAACATCCATCCTCACAAACTTTCGCATTTATAATATTAGTAGGATATCGACATAAACGCGAAAGTTCGTGAGGATGGATGTTTGTTACTCTTTCACGCAAAAACTACTGAAGGGATTTTAATAAAACTTTACAGTTATATAGCTTATACATCAGAATAATACATAGGCTACTTTTTATCCGGGTACCACGTGGGCGAAGCCGTGGGCAGAAGCTAGTAGTATATATAGGAGTAGGAGTATGAATTAGAGTAGACATATATTTGTTTACTTTATGCACTTTTGTTGACCTATGTACAAACAAAAGTGCAAGGTACTTTTGTAACGAAATCGTAGCATTTCTTGTCTACTTATTGAAAAAAAACAAAGTCTTTCTTGCATTTCTCTTGGATTGAATTGTACTTTTGATTTTGTCTGTCACAGTCGAAACGTCGAGAAAATAATAAAAAAAGTAAACGCGATAAAGACCCGTACAAAACTTACGGCCGAATTCAATTTAGGATTGTTAATTTGTTCTTTGAAAGTATTTTTAGTATTTGCAAGTTAGTTTCATAGAGATGAAACTTACGCAAGGTACACACCTTGTGTGTAGAGATATTGCATAGTTCTCTGCGTCGTGGCCGCTCCCTTCCTCAATTATCCAATTTCCTCGTCAGATATCGACCTAGTCTGCACACTGAATGCTCATGTAATCGACTCAATCGTACGTTTTTATTTTGGACTGCTTGAGCAAACTTGTTCCCCTAAGAGGTTTAGAATTTAGGGGTAGTGTCAAGATTTGTATTACATTAAAGCGTCAATCATTACACATAATAGGATTTTTTTTAGTATACCTAAAATCTAATGTGAGGTAGACAGACAAACTACTATAAGTAGGTAGGTATACTATTATGAATGAGTGTTTTGTCCTCAATGAATATAATTGCACAATACGTTTGCTTGTCGGTAGCGGATGTGACGATTGAGATTATCTCTACATTTATGCAATCCATTTATCTCTGTCTCTACTTAGATAGAATAATACAACTATACTTACAGGTGAGGTAGAATACAAAATATAGGTAGAAAGATAGAAAATACTTGCACACCAAATAACACATCAGATTAGCTAAGTACTACAAACTTTGACAATTTTATTCCAAAACCTATCATAAACTTGACTATTCATATTGTAAAAACGGGAATTTTCACTGCACTATCGGTGAAGGCACCGACTAAGTTTCGTCTCATTCCGAGAGTCTTCGTCAGGGTGAGTGATCGCGACTTTCTCCCTCCGCGTCGCGTCAGCGACAACGCGAACTACAATATAACTTTGACAATGAATGAATGAATGAATGAAAATACTTTGTTGTACACTTTAAGCAAAAAACATAATAACAAAATCTTATACTAGAGAAAGTATAATGGGCGTTCTTATCGCTCAGAAGCGATAAGACCAATGTTTTACAATGTACAACATGTACAACATTGGACCTACATACAAATGTTGGACAATGTTGTACAATGGGCGGTCTTATCGCTAAATAGCGATCTCTACCAGACAACCTTTGAATGGAACGCACTACGAAAGTTTAATTGGTGCACTTACCACATACTATGAATACACTATAATATGTATACGCTATATACATATATAATACACAATATACCTACTTAGTTACATACTATAGGTATCATAATACCTACATACCTACTAAAACTATTGTATGATCCAAAACATAGATAAACTAGAAACAGGCAACAGTTAGCGACTCGCGGACAAGTAATGTTCCTTGTCCAAAGATTTAAAAAGAGGTAGTGATTTAGCACGTCTGATGGTAACAGGTAATTCATTCCACAAACGGACAGCTTGCACTGTAAAGGAATTATCGTAGTAGGAGGAGGTGTGTACAGATGTCAGAAGTTGAAGAATTTCAGAAGAGCGCAGGGATCAAGAATGGGAGACATGAACATATTGGAAACGTTCTTTGAGATAGGAAGGTGAGGAGGGATTGAAAATAATGTTATATAACAGATTTAGAATATGTTTTATATTCTATAGTTATAGTTTTATTTCTCATGTCCACGTTTTGCAATAATAAATCTCTATAGATTTCCTTTTTTACTTATAAATTAATTTACGTCTACAACAATCTGTTGAATAAAACTTCTTTACTCGCTCGTCGGCAATCCGGAAGAATGCGTCCATACGTATTAATATCACGTTGGCTCTACTAATTGACCTTATCAGCTAACCTAGACCTTGAGCGTTCGTCTCATCTAATATTGTTACAGAACGTGGGCCGCTCAAATAATTTATTTTACTATTTGCATTATGTTAGAGGATGGCAATAAAACTATAGGTTTAAGAACTTTTTTGCAAATAGTAGTAATCCCTACTCCCCATTAGTGGATACAGCTTAGTGGGGTGTATGAAAATAAACAAATCAAAGGTGAGAAACGGTGCCCTTAGAACTTGTATATTATGTGCCTATAGATCGATATTACAGTACTTGCATTGAATCGTAATTATATCGATCCAGTGCATGCATGAAAATGTCAGTGTGCTAAATTCCATGATCGAAGTGTTTATCCTACGGAACTTTTGTGACCTTGGTTAGGTTGATAAAAATATTAATATTTTTACCTGGGAGGTAAAGTAATTTTATTATTCCGAGATAAATAATGAGGAAGTTAAGCATATCGTAAGTTAGGTAGGTAGGTTCTCGGTTAATTTGGCATTGATTCACATACTAATTATTTGTCAGGCAATTGACTACTGAAATTTTAATCAGTGTTATATAAATCAGACTACGTAACAAGCTATAAGGTTACTACTGTTTGACTGTACTTACTGAAACATAGCGAAGAAGAGATGATGAGTATTGATGAGGACAGTGCGGTCAGCGAGACCGGTGGTGGCTAAGGAAGAATGTTGGTGCGGGGGTGTGCGGGGGGCGACTTACGGCACTCGCTGGCGGAGCGCACCAAGGCGCTGGCGGCGAGGTGCCACGCGCTGGCCGGCGCCCGCTCGCCAGCGCGTCCCGCTGACAGGAGCGCTGAGCGCCGCCGTCCCAGGCACCGCAAGTCACAGACACGATGGTATGTCAAGGTGAGTTGTGTTGTGCTCCTGTCCTTGCAGTGTCACTGTTGAAGGATTTCACTCCAACTATCGTGATTTAGATACTAATTGTTGTAAAAATGGGAACTCCGTTCCGTTCCGTTCCATACTATCGATAGTACAGACTGTTTCAACTCATTTTGAGAGTTTTCAGCGAGAATTTTTATGTTATTCAAGAATGCTATGACAAACCGGTTGAAAAAATAATTTGTGATCTTAGCGTCGAAAAGAATGGACAAGGCTATAAAAAATAAAAATTTTGAAAATGTTCTAAAAAAACCGAGATCTTTAATGGGTACATTTTTTTGTTTTCTGAACAGTTGTGTTGAACCCGTAGGAAAAGTTGGCTAATCATTACGCCATACCCTATATAATTATGTTTATCTCATTCTTATACCATCCACTTCAGGATCCCATGGTAATGCATTGTTATCAGAAGGACATCTTGTAAATCATTTAAATTGCAGTCGTAGGAAGGTATGTTATGTGTAAGTAATCTATGTACTTTACCAGCTCATAAGTTTTATCTTAAAAATAGTGTTTTTTTACCAATCATTAAACGGGATCACAAGTCTAACTTGACTGAATGTAGTTTCTGTTGGTGTTTAAGTTTAAGAAACAAGTCATTGCATTTATAATTTTTACCTTTTTTGAAATGAAATAAATAAATAAATGGAAATTAAAAAATAAATTGAAATTGAATTTAAAATAAATTGAAATTGAACCCTATACACAGGGTATTAATTAAAATGGATATTGAACAATGAATTTCCGGTTACGAGCGGATATAGCCGCTTATATAATTCATCTCCTATGAATCAATATGTTTTCATGACACACTATTAACATGACAAAAGATGGTTAAAGTTCACTAGTTGATTCATGGCGTCTGACAGATCATATACGTACTATATTTGTGTATGTGTATATCTACCTAAATAACACAAGCTGGTAAACAATGTATGTACCTACAAAGAGGTATTAGTTATAATTTTATTATAACTAACCTACCTACAAACAAATATGCTCTCTTCCGGCTATCTAAACTTGAGTGAAATGCATGGTCTTACTTACTTGGTTTTTACAAATCTCGGAATCGAGATTTGTGTCTTAGATACAAGAATGCTCGAATTGAAAATCTCCTCTGTTTCACAGATCTGTGTATGTATAGAGTTCACGCAACGAAGTAGTTATTCGAAAAACTATATAATAGGAGCCGATGTAACTTCACGGTTGATTTGAACCTGTTTCAGTGAGCAAACATTACTCATTGAATTTGTATTACGTGGTTAGTGAGTTTAGTCAAGTGGTGTACGTTACCAATAGCATTGATCGAGTACATACAGATGAAGAAAAAACAAAAATGATTCAGTCAGTCGCTTTATGGAACTCATAAAAACAGGTTTTGGCTTAGGAATTTTGATAATTACCTACCAATTTGTTTGTTTTGTCTTCCCATTAAGATTCTGAGATTTAAGAGTGCCAGAAGTTTGGTTTTGATCATCGAAGTGTTAGCCAATTTCATTATAGAATAGGTAGGTATGCCTAATTGGAAAGTATTTAAAATGTTCTTGAGTGTAAGAACTGTACCAGTGAATTGTGTTATCGCGTGCTCGTCTGCAGGCTTCGTTAGCAATGCAGGTCAAGGCTTGAGTTATGTGAGCGTCCGCGACGGTGCATGCGCTTGGAATGCAGGCCCGTGTCGTAGAATGCCAGGGGGGCTAGACAAATACCACTTTCTGTTGACGTTAACGCGCCTGGAAAGATAAAATTGTATGGAAATTTTACGTGACATTTCCGCAGCAAATGTCATTTCCATACACGTTTATCCTTCCGCAGGCGTTAACGTCAACAGAAAGTGGTATTTGTCTAGACCCCTTGTCACTATTAACCTGCGATCACTATGCGACCTCCGTGCATAGAAAAACATGGTATTTGGTAAATATTCAGCAGATAGCGATTACTGGCTTTCACATCTTTGCCATCATCTAAGTACTCTTCGTCGTATCTACTAGGAATTCTCATCTCTTGATGTGCTCAGGTTTTGTTGAAGCTAGTTTTTTAACGCCTTTCTTTTATTGGGTACTTTTTATTTGGACCTACCGAATTGTCTTACTAACTATACGCGGTAAGGCTCTTTAAAACTGTTGTTTTCTAATTTTCCTGACAAAAACAAGGTTTTTCACAAATAGTTTAATGCCCTTTTCAAACTCATGAGTGGAAACATTTGTACACCGTTTAGTTTGATTCTGGCGCTTGTCCAGTACAATCCTGTTAAATGAAAATTAACCACATTTTATCCTACGCTATTTACATATAAGTAAATCCTTTATTAAAGTACTCACCATTTGGAACTAGGAAATTAATAAACCTTGTTTGTGAATTTCAGAATATATCTTCACTATGTTTATTCTAATATCATTGTAGGATTGCACTAGCAACACTATATTTTGCTTCTCAATCTTTGAAATTAAAACTCCTGACCCATTCCAATTTGTATCTCAACGTAACAGATTAACTTAAGGTAGGTTCTGTAGCATGTTTAAGCTCAAGGGCGAGGCCCTCTCGAACAAGGCCCGTTCATGTCTCGATAAGATAGCAGAGTAAGTAGGGACCGTCTAACGTCCAGAGGGAGTGTAGAGATACTCCTCTGTAGATTAAAAAAAAAAACTTTTTTTGTGCAACCTTAGAAGCGTGCGTCATTTTAGTTCGTCAGGTTTCTGCATTATCCACATATAGATAATGTTTTATATCATAAAGGATTAATGTTTTGGCAAATCAGTATAATTTGTTCTTAGAATAAAGTGTTCGCATCGGAAATATCTCCTTGCAGAAATACATCCCTCTGCAATCTCTCTTTTTTACTGCAAGGTACTTAGATTGGTCTTAGTTATGTATGGCACAACAAATAAACATACTTGACGATAATTAAACAAACAAGAGCATATTTGCAATGTGCGAGTCGATTTATGAATCATCGCATTCTTTGTTTGCGTTTGTATTGGTGCTGTATTAGTATTGCTCATAGTTCTGCGAAATCAGCGAATTTGCTCAGGTACAATTGAAAGATGATTTCATTTATTCTTTAGAATTTTCAAATCGATCGTTCGATCTGAACCATACGGAAACGCATTTTTTTTTCTTTCTTTGCGGTTCGTTTCCTGGTCCCGAGTAAGCAAGCTATATTTCAAAAAAATCTTTAAAACAGTATTTCTATTAAGTTTTAAAAATAAATTAAAGTTATATCTTAAATTATAAATAATGTTATGCACAAAAATACTAAAAATTCAAATATTTTCAGAAATCAATTTGTAGGTATGTACATACCTTAAGTACCTCCTACCTACTTAGCGTCTTACGTACATACATACATACATACATATAGTCACGCCTGTTTCCCAGAGGGGTAGGCAAGGATTTTTGCTTGCTACGATCCTGGCATACCTCTTTCGCTTCATTTATCCTCACCAAATTCTTCATACAAGCTCGGCGGTTTAGTGTACTTCTGGCCTAGCATTTCTCAAGAATGTCTCCAATTTGGTCAGAGTACGTTCACCGAGGCCTTCCTCTTCCAACTATCCCATTCACGCTTGCCTTGTAAACTTGTTTTGTTAATCTTCTTTTATCCATCCTTTCTTTATGCCCAAGCCACCTCAACATACCTTTCTCAACTGCCGATACTACATACGTATTTATAAAAAAATATTTGATTATATTTAATTTGATTTCAAAATTGCTTTGTCTCTTTCTAATTTATGCCAAACACTGTTCAGCTAATCAACTGTATCATATCTTTATAAGTATGTTAAGTGTTATACGGAATCAGCGAAAGTATCGCGTTTCACTAGAACAAACGGTCACAGCTCATACTTTTTTTTGAGAAAAAATACAGGTCATCAAGCACCTGGGGTCGTTGTCACTGCTCGCTTCAGTGCTCCATAGGTACGTACCTAGCACCTCTACTTAGGTATTGATTGCGGGGCCGACGAACGCTCGATTCTCCCATTTATTATCGCCGCTGTTTCACCTTGCATGACGTTCGTCTTCAATAGGTACAGCCTACCAATTCATAATTATTTTTCCAAGTATGGAATGGCAATTTCAATTTGACCGTATATTAGCTGTATGTAGCTGATATATTCAGCAATAGAAATGAATGTAGAAATTCCAAAGATGGTAGGAGTTCCGACAACTGTTATTATGGTAAACAGTGTCAGAGACAGATATAATGACCATTCATTGTGTAACTTTACAAAAAAGTATCAAAGCAACTCTACTTGTAGGTACCTAATTCATCTTTCTGTCTCATATGTACGGTGAAAATTGGAAAATCAAATTGGCAATAACAAAAGTGTCGTACGTTTCGCATTGCTTTTGGGGGTTCCGAAATTCATTCATGTCCATCTGCTTGTCCGTCTAACGGACTTGGAGAATAGTTTTGTCGGTTTTTAAAGTAAACCTAGAAATGTAAACAAATTGTAAAGTGAGGGATGAACTTTCAATTTTCTTCATGGCTTAAGGTTTAAGTAACTATGTATTGATTTTATACTTCCAGTAGTTACTGCTCACGGCTTTGCCCGCCGTGCTCGGCGGTACTCGGATAAAAAAGCATTCGTTCGACCGTTTTTTCGTCGACTTACTTTGCAAAATTGGTCTCAACGAAAAGCCCTTTTTATCATTTGAATTTGGATCTCTTTCATCGAGCTTGGTACAAATAAGCGGTCAAGTTACCACAGATACATTTACATTGCACATGCAGTAAATAAAAATAAAAATAGCGGTAAAGCAAAAGTTTGTCTTAATTCTGTAAACCTGCTTCCAGCGAAGTCGAAAGAACAATACGTAAAAGTATGTGATAATTTCATGATCTGGAAAAACCAGAGAAAAAGAAAATTTATTACTTACATAGAAACCTTTTTTTATTTATTTGTATTTTTGAGAAAAGCACAGCACTATAATTATATGCTTCGTCAGATATGGATATTGCCTGCTCGTATCATTGAAGTCCTGCGGCTCGGCCTTCAAACTGATACTTACCTGCAATGGTCTATTTCGCGGACTCTGCAATAATGTACTATTATTTTAACTTGATAATAGCATATGCCCACCATTCTCCATTTTAGTCCATTCTAAATATTGATGAAATATTTTTTGAAATCGGATGAGTTGTTTCGGAGATTATCCTCTAAATACAAACTTACAAGTTTTACCCCTCTAGTATTCTAGTATCCTAATTAGTTCATACTAGAGCATTTTCGACCAGTCCAAAGAAATGGTGTTAAAAGAGATTCACAATTTTTGATCTGAAATCTATCCATTTAGAAACTGTAAATCCTCAAAGTTGACAAAGCCGAGCCCTAACTTTTTAATCTTGTATCCTTGTCTTTAAACTGTGAAGTTGAATCAAAATTGCAAAATGTTGATATTGCAATCGATAGAAACTGTCAGTAAAAAGTTTCCATGTTTCCATCTTCTTTGTTAACTTAGTAGAGATTGTAAGGCGTGCAACTTCGGTACCTTTTCCTAGTATTTCTCGACATGTCTTGGTTGAATGAAATAAAGGAGAGCACTCGACTTTTTATACGCTGCCTCTATATGAAACTTCCTTCGGTAGGTACCTACAATTACACTGCAAAAGGAATGACATACTTCTCGTTTGAGAAGCTCGTTATTAGCACGAGAGAAGCTAAAGAAAAGAATTCTGATGAAAAGCAATCTTTCAACTCGCAAAGTCTCTCAAAGTCGCAAAAAATATTGTCGTCGCAGTATGTATTACATAGTACGTCACAGCTGAAATGAAAAGCTAGTGTCTCTTCACTAGTGGGGAGGGTGGAAAAAATTCAATAAAGTCCTTCCATAAGTAGTAAGCGTAAAACCCTGGTAAAATGTGATAAATATAAGTGTTTCCCATTTCTTACTAGTGGGCGAAGCTAGTGGGGAGAATGGGAATAACTCAGGGAAAATACTTTATATTTCCCTGTAATGGACCATGGACATGTAATGTTGTTCTTCGAATCACAGCATATGTCAGTGGCGCTCGGACCCTCTTTTCGAGTGATGCATGTTCAATGCTTCTAGTTGTTCAACGCTGGGCAACGACAGATTGGAGTTCCAGGTAGCGTCGTCGACGTTGGTCTCAGAGGGCGGGTCGGCGGGCGCCGCGGCCAAGCGCAACCGTCACGCCAGCCGGCACAATGCCCTCAGACTCCGTCCTACCACGACAGTTTTCTAATCGACCACGTTTTCTTTGTGCTCATTACATAATGCAGTTTCGCTGTATTTTGTACTATGTACACACAGAGCAATAAAATTGAGATGTAGCCATAGCCATGTTGACTGATGGCGAACTGACACTATTTCACCAAAATAAAATAACAGTCTTACTAACTTCTTTCTCCCTCAAATTATACGAAATACTACAACGGCATCTATTTAATTCTAATTACCAAGTACTTGAGTATGTACATGATATTATGCAACTATGTACTAGGAAGGTGAATACTTATTTGAAAAATGGGGAAAGAAAACATAAAATTTTGCTGAGGCTGTCGTTTTCCAACGATGGAAGTGTCAAAGTCTGTGCACCAACGGTCTGAAGGGAACCAAGTCGTACCAAGCTAGAGTAAAGTTTACCGCGGAAACGAATTTCTACTGTGGTTGTAATGTAATGATTGTTATGATTTTGAAAAAAAATAAACCATTGTGAAATATTTCCAGTTTTTCTAAAAATAAGTTGCCAGGCATCGTGGCGCGGGGTAGGCAGCCTTCTTTACCGACCGCTATATTTAGATCACTGCAGGCCTGATCGATAGTCTGTTTCCTATCATAGACCTAAATGAAACTGAAGTTTTGACTCATTTTATGAACATGAATAACTACATATCTGTGCTACACTTCTGCATGTTGGTTAAATTACTAAAGTGTTCACCTTCACAAGGGTACAAAATTCAAAGTACCTTTCTTTAGATTTGTGTAGGTAATATTTTTTGTTGATAATTAACTTTTCAAAATGTTGTTTTCAAATGTTCTCCACAATGTCGGATTTTAAAATGTTTTGCAAAATATAATAAAATACCTATAATATCTGTAGCCGAGCGAAAGCGGATTTTATTTTCGTCGTAGGTCTACCTAGATTGCAAAGACTAGTGGCGTAGATACCCTACGATACGAGGTTTTACTTTAGTAACACCGAATAATAGCCGTCGATATTTAAATATATGTAGATTTACAGTTTCATGGTGAGAGTGGGAAATCTTTTCTATGGAAAATTATAAATATGCATTATACATAGGTAACTGAAAGTATTCTAGATTACATTGGTCACCAGTGGAGCGTTTATACTACCATGCTTATATTTCTCATATTGCTGATAAGTAGGTAGGTACTTTGCGTGCACCTACCTACTATATCTTCTCCTGACGACCTCTGGCGCAGTGGACGAAGGCCCGCCTGAGACACAGAAGGTTGCGGGTTTGATTCCCGCCGCGGGACGGTCTGGATGTTTTCTATGTATTATATATGTATAAGTATTTAAAAAAATATATATAAGTAGTTTATCAGTCATGTAGTTCCCATAATACAAGCTCTGCTTAATTAGGGGCTAGAATGTGCTGTGTGAAAAAAGACCTGATTTTATTTTTATATGTATTTAATATTAGGTACTTTGAAATGCCTTGCTACTAACTCGTCGATAAACTCGAAGATGAGTTTATCAGAACTGGAGCTTAACGTGATAATTATGGTTCTATAAAATATAAAAGTATAAGCTAAAAGGTCATAAGAGTTCAGCTGGCGCCGACTGGGCTCTTGGCGCGATGTCAACAGCCCAACTCTTGCAATCTTGGGCAGTTTAGCTTCGTAATGCTAGATTTTTACTTAATCCTGAATCCTAGACTAGTGAAACACTAAAATATCAACCTCGGCGGATAACAAATCTTGTGATTTTCTTTAAAAAACCAACTAACAAGTATTTTTTTAAATTTAAAACAGACATCAGTTAGTTCTTCTATTTTGGTAACAGACAGACAAACAAACTCTTATGGCAGATGCACGGGCTTCTGGTCGTCCCGGTTAAAAAGCATCATATGGAAAGGCTCTATTTGTTGATGATACTCAAACATATAAATTCAAATGGCCAGTCAAAATTAATATAAAATATGGTAACATCATTTTATATTCTCATCTCCATCTTACACTCATTTGGCGCCAAGAGGAATGACACTGCCAGGTGTAGTATATATGGTATTTTGCAAAATTTTACAGTATTTTCTACAAACTAACTATTGGCAAGTTGTTAGGCAAAAGTCCTATGTGATCTGTATCATCATGCAATAAAGACAGCAAGTTTACGCTAAAAGAAACTTTATCGATAACATTATTGAAAAATTAAAGTAGAAAATGCATGTCACAAGGATTCGTTAGAATTCCAGTCCCTTAATCTCCTTGGATACCGTATTTTGGTGAATTACTAGCTAATGCGATTTAAAAAAGAAGTTCATATTCCCAAGCCTATTATGCACGCACACAGTTACAAGATTCATAAGCATTGTGTTGTACACCTGGGTAGGCCAAGTACATCGCCATTGACGTGCTCTATCGAAGTTTTTCACGCGATCTCTCTACGAAGAGAACAGTCGATTTGCGCTCGCCTTGCAGCATCAGCGCTTCTAGAATACGTTCAATTCAATATCCATCGGGTTTGTTATAAACGGAAATGTTCCTAGTTTTCGCTCAATATTCCTGTTACCCTCTGGGGTACCAAACATCTCTGTCTGATTTGTAGGCGTGCGAAAGTGTGTAGTTGCGCGACGTTTATAGGTATTATAATATGAAAATACTTCGAATATTTCATAACATCGTCGTAAATTGGCTAGATAGAGCGTGTCGGAACATGTTTAAAACTTTTGCTGCGTTATTATCACAGAAAAAAATCTGTGGATATTTGTATCAGTGTCAGTGAAAATAGGGTGATCTGCCATCAGTGTGACCAGTTGAAGTGTGTTTCGAGCCGGATGCCGTTGAAGTGTGCCATCGTCCGAGCCTGTTGCGATTTCACCCGCGTCACGCACGTCCGCGGCTAACATACTGGTTTGCCACTGATTGATCCAATTAACAAGTTATTAGATTTGCATGGATGTGGTAAAGCCACAGAAAGCCGTGGCAAAGCCGCGGCACGCAAACAAATGCGTTATGAACTAATGAATATGAGTCAGCCCACAACAGCTGTCCATTGGCAACCTTTCATATAGAATAACCCACATACTATAGCCGTATTGAATCTAACATCGGTGCGGTAAAGCTCGTTTTAGTATGGAGGCTGATTGGGAGTGATAATAGGTCTGGAATGGCAAAGCTCGACACATCGTAGAACGCTAAGCCAGTGAAAGTGAGCGTGATGCAGCTCAGCTGAGCTGGGTGACGTCGCGTGACGCGGACATGGGCCATGTGGAAGATATGTGGCGTCAGTAAGGTCGTGCCCGCGCTCTTCGATACCGTTCACGATGATTATGTAAGCTATGCGATTGCATATTTCAATATTATATCATACCCGTTATCATTGGAAACTGTTTGTAATTTATTCTAGAAAGTAAGCATAGAATTCCCACCATTCTATAGCAGATATTCATATTTACCATTTCCTTTTAAATGTCGCTAGGCAGACAGACCAGTTTTGCGATACAGTCGGTTTTGAAATCAGTTTTATCTTCATCTTGTGTCTGTTGGAGAACTGGAAATAGGATCACAGTGCTTGCTCTACCTAAAATAGAGGATGCGGTACCTTTATTCACAATAATTTGTACTTATCATAAATACGTACCCTCTTATTCATAATCGCTTACTAACTTAGCAGGTCGCTAACTCTAACCATGTCCTTCTCTAATACTAAACAATGGATAGAGGCAGCTTTGAGCACGCTGCTAAAGTTAGTGAGTGATTATGAATAAGAAGTAATGCGAGGTAATGCGTAATAATGCGCCTATGATGTACGCCCATTAGTATTTTTTATATTTTGGTTTTCTTCAATTCTCACTTTCAATGGACCCTACAGATGATTATGTGCTAATCCGTTTACTTACGTCATTAGTGGGACATGCATATTGTATTCTATTTTTTGTTCTTAACATTATTAAATGCACTAAATCGGTGTAATGTTTTGTGCTGTGACTTTTATACTTTGTTCTGAATACTAGAGCAGCACTGTAATCATATTATCCTACTATTTCTTGGATTTCGTTTTAGATGATGTTACAAGTTTACTTTGTTGTGTTGACCTGTGTGTGGTGTGTTCCAGCAGCCGACATGGCGGTTGTGGGGCGAGGAGCGCGTCGACGGCGCCGTCTACACCGTCTATCTCAAGAAGGTGCGCTACCACCGGCCCACGAGGAGCGCTTCCAGTGTAAGTTCATTACTTAATAAATTTTTGCTAAATTTTAAATCCCCTGACGCGTTTCTTTTACAGGCACGTTTTTTTTAGTTACTAAATAGACAAACATACGCTATGTGCGTATGTTTGTCTGTTACCATAATTTCAAAGAAATAATCTCAAACGCATATACGGGCCATTCGGGCTCCTTACTTCAGAATAAAATACCCTGTGTCGTAAATATTAGAAACATAGTATACCATGGTACGCGGAGGTGAAAAGTTGCAGAAATATTTGAAATAAGTCGTAAAAAAATACTTTATGAAATCGTGAAAAATGGGTATTAGTCAGTAGAACCCGCATCCACAATCCTATATCCTAGCTTATGCCCACGGCTTCGCCCGCGTAGTACTCCGAAGTAGCCTATGTGTTATTCTGATGTATAAGCTATACTACTGTAAACTTTCATCAAAATCTGTTCAGTAGTTTTTGCGTGAAAGAGTAACAAACATCCATCCTCACAAACTTTCGCGTTTATAATATTAGTAGGATGTACGAGTAGGTAAAGGTACGCACCTCACCATTTTTTTACATTAGAATTTCTGATATCAATCGGTAATCTAGATTTATTTCAACTCTACCTCATACATTACCTAAAGGCAATCCCACGATGATCGTCGATTGATGACATTGTAACGTGGCGAGTCTGTTGGACGTGCCAATTTAGTTTTTCTGTACTTATTTATATTATTTTCAAGTGGTGTATACCAAGTCTTGTAGTATAATATCTGTGACCCAGTATACATACATGAATGGTGTCAATTTTGCAGACTGTTTCTAGTTGATTCATGGCTGTACTTATACTATTCTATGATACCATCTACAGTAGGTACCTAACTATGTTTTGCAAAATAAATCAAAATTGAAATAAAAGCGGTTTCAGAGTAATTATTGATGAGTGATTTTTCATGGTATCGTAATTGCTTCGCTGTACTACTTGTATTATAATATCTGTGGCTGTACGAAGTGGAAATAACCCACTCGTAGTTCGTTGTGGCAAAGATCGTTTACCAGCTAGTGATGTTTAATTATTTCTATCATTCATTCTGCATCAGCTGTGTTTGTATAAAACAACACAGTAATAATAAAGGTAGCGTTTGAAGCACAATAACACTGTTTATTGCTGTAATGGCTTCCCGGATGAGCGACACTCTTGTACAAGGTTGCGGGTTACACTGTTACACACTACATTCTATGAAATTATATAATCAGAATTCAAAACTGCTTTTAGTTTAACACTGAATTCAGGTGTTTGAAAAACATTAGTTAGGCACATACATTTTCATATTACGTAGGTCCAGATTACTTTTAATAAAAGTAAAACGGAATTTATCAAATGAATATACGGTCTGACTGAATTAGGTAGGAAAATCATAATTAATGTGATTTGACCATAACATTATGACCTGGTGTAGGTGTTAGAAGTTGAAGTAGCATTCAGTAGCAACTACCAACGAAAATTGGTTCGACGAATTTTAAATTTTTCCGATAACTGTTGGGATCTTGGGCAGTTTATTTGTAAATTTATTATATACTTTAAAAAATATGAATCTGTTTTGATATTATCTAGTAAACCTATGTTTGGTGGGCAAACTTCTAGACAGTTGATGTTGTTAAAATTATATATAATATGTTGGTTGGGCTAAATTGTGTCTATTGGTTTTCTTCAGGAATCTGATGACGAGATATCTCACCTGGAGTGGGAGACGGTCCGGGTGCGCTTCGTGAAGGCTGGCACGGTCGAGCGGCTGGTTGAGGCGCTGGCCACGGACGACGGCGAGCTTGAGTCTACCTATGTCAACGTGTTCCTCGCTACATACCGGTAAAAGCATCTTTACATCTTGTGGGAACATGATAAAGTAGGTTTGCCTACGTCAACGTGTTCCTCGCTACATACCGGTAAAAGCCTCTTTACATCTTGTGAAAACATGATAAAGTAGGTTTGCCTACGTCAATGTATTCCTCGCTACATACCGGTAAAAGCATCTTTACATCTTGTGGGAACATGATAAAGTAGGTTTGCCTACGTCAACGTGTTCCTCGCTACATACCGGTAAAAGCCTCTTTACATCTTGTGGGAACATGATAAAGTAGGTTTGCCTACGTCAATGTATTCCTCGCTACATACCGGTAAAAGCATCTTTACATCTTGTGGGAACATGATAAAGTAGGTTTGCCTACGTCAACGTGTTCCTCGCTATATACCGGTAAAAGCCTCTTTACATCTTGTGGGAACATGATAAAGTATGTTTGCCTACGTCAACGTGTTCCTCGCTACATATCGGAAAAGCCTCTTGCTACCTATCCTATCAACTAAAAAAACTACTTCTGGATTTTGTTAAAATTATTAAAAAAAAAACAATTACATAATTTTTTCTTGACTGTACCAAAGTATGCTTGACTAATAGCGGATTTGGTAATCTAAGAATGTGACCATTTGAGAATTTGACGAATCGAGTATTTAACCATTTTTGGTTTTGAACAATCTCTAATTGGAATAATCAAGGATTTGACGAGTGTCTGCGAAATCGTATTGAGTACTGTAAAAACAGCGATATAAATATTTTTCGAATTTTAGTTTTAGTCGGACACTATACCACCTATGATACAACACTGAGGGCCACAAACGAAGTGGGCTTAATAGTTGAAGTAATATTGTGAGGTATAAATCTATTATTCTCACCACTCCATGTATGTTGGTGGCAGAAAACGGTTCTACGTTCCCAGATGTTTCTTTCTCTCCGCTTTTGTTCCGACTCTAACCACTGACGAAGCTATAACCCTCTCATCAACATCAGCCTGTAGATATCCACTGCTTAACATAATTCCCCCTAAAGATGGATGACAAACGAACTTGCGCAAGATACGTAAAAAAGCCATAATCTATTGGTGTAATGATTTCAGGTCATTTGCGGAGTGCAGTAAAGTGTTGGACCTCCTCCTGCGTCGATATGAAGCCCTAGCAGCAGAGGATGTGATGCCAACCGCCGTCGACAATTCACAGCAACACCGAAAGTAAGAAAAAACCACAAACACTGGAATAAAATTAATTGTTTGTGAATTTAGGTAGTCTTATATCAAGGTGGTAATAAAAAAAACTATTTGTATCAATAAAACCCTTAGGCTTACAAGCATTGGGTAAATTAGGGATCTCAAAGAACACTGAATCCTACTTCCTATCCTACTTATATTATAAACGCGAAAGTTTGTGAGGATGGATGTTTGTTACTCTTTCACGCAAAAGCTACTGAACGGATTTTAATGAAACTTTATAGTAATATAGCTTATACATAAGAATAACACATAGGCTACTTTTTATCAGGTTACCACGCGGGCGAAGCCGTGGGCAGAAGCTAGTTTTATATAACGATAGAGAATAAAATATAAAACGTCAAACAACAGTACAGTCACACAAAAACACGAAAACTTTATATAACTATAGAATAGAAAAATGTCAAACTACAGTACAGTCACAGAACAATCATAAAACTCACGAACATAATCCTCATGATGGACATCCTCAGATCTCAGTACGCGGATCTGTGAGGATATAATAGTCAGAGGCAAGCATCACATTTGATCACAGACTTACTAGGATTGTATTTGGAACATGTCATGCCCCGTTTACATTAAAAAAAAAGCTGGTCATTTTTCACACAGCATCATCTGGTCCCAAACTAAGCAGAGCTTGTATTATGGGTACTACATGACTGATATACTACTTATATACGTTTTTTTTAATACATACATATTATACATATAAAAACACCCAGACCCGAAACAAATATTTGTAGATCTTATAAACATTTGTCCCGTGACACGAATCGAACCCGCAACCTTCTGCGTCTCAGGCGGACCTTCGCCCACTGCGCCACAGAGGTCGTTATAAGCAGCACTCTACGAGACAGGTTATGTAGGCGGCAATGGGCTTACATGTACGTCATGTAAGCCTACTGGAACAAAAAAGGTTACACGTTTTTTTTTATTGGAACACTAAATTAAGCAATAACTAACCCTGGTTCTAATGTTATTAACTGTTATTCGGATTGAGCACGCGGTTATTCGCATGTTTAGGTACTTTTAGCTACTACTCCCCTATTATACAACATAGTTTAAGTTTACTGTACATAGAAAATAATTTACCGTATAAATCTATCCAACTCCTACTTGATATCGTAATGGATCTCGTACTGCGTATGGATCTTAGAATGTCCATCACGGGGATTAAAGTCGTGAGTATGTTTGTTTTTTTGTCAAAGAAGGTAAAATTCTGTTTATGATATTGGATATTCAAAGAGAAGAGTGCATTACAGGACTCTGGTGGCATGTCTCCATGTGTGGCTGGACACGTACCCGGAGGACTTCCGGCAGCCGCCGCACCATCCCGCGCTGCACCAGCTACTCGCCTTCACGCAGCTCCACCTACCCGGCTCGGAACTACACTCGAAGGTACTTAGGACATAGCCTAAACAGGCCCAGCCATTTGTAGACATTTTGTCATTTAATTGTGTTTTATTTGCCCGTGAAAGTGATTCACCAATTGTCATCTTTGGGGTGTAATTGTCATTACAATCTTTGGGGGAGACCTATATGTTTAGGTACGGGCTCGAAGAAAAAGATAATGATGACGATGATGAATATATAGGCACAGATATTATAATACTTTACTTATAGGTGATATCATATAAGTAACGATCATTCTCTTGACGGTTTCAGGTTTTACAGAAGTTAGCTGTATTCAGTGCGCAGCGTAATGGTATATCTGGTTCCGGCGGCGCGGGCGCGGGCGCCGGCGTGTGCCTGGCGGCGGGCATGCGTCTCGCGGCGCACCACACGGCTACGTATCGACTGCCGCAGGCGCCGCCGCGGCTCTTCGCGGAGCAGCTCACACGCATGGACATGGAGCTGTTCAAGAAGCTGGTCCCGCACCAATGCCTCGGCGCCGTGTGGTCCCGCCGCGACAAAGACCGCAACCACGACGCCGCCACCGTGCTCGCCACCGTCAACCAGTTCAACGCGGTCTCCTTCAGGGTCATATCTACCGTGCTCGTGGAGCCGCACCTGCGCCCGCTCGAGCGCGCCGACATCCTCGCCGCCTGGCTCGACATCGCCCGCGAGCTTAGAGTGCTCAAGAACTTCTCCTCGCTGAAAGCCATCATATCCGGACTGCAGAGCAACCCCGTCTACAGGCTGCGCAAGACCTGGGCGCTCCTCGGGAAGGAGAAGACGGAGTTATTCGATGAGCTAGCGCGGATATTCAGCGAAGATAACAACCGATGGGCTCAGAGGGAACTGTTGATGCGCGAGGGGACCGCTAAGTTCGCGGACACGGTCGGCGAGAACGATCGTCACCTGCAGAAACTGTTGCACGAGCGCGGCTCGGCCGGCGTCAGCCACGGCACCATCCCCTATCTCGGGACCTTCCTCACCGACCTCACCATGATCGACACGGCCATTCCCGACACCGTGTCCGACGGCCTCATCAACTTCGACAAGCGACGGAAGGAATTCGAAGTCCTCGCTCAGATTAAACTCCTGCAGGGCGCCGCAAACGCATACCACCTAGTCACCGATCCGATGTTCGATCGCTGGTTCGATTCCGTGATAGTGCTGGATGATCGGGAGGCTTACCAGCTGTCTTGCCAGATAGAGCCGATGACCAACCCACCGAAAGAGAGACGGCCCAAAAAGGTGAACGACACCAACGGACAGGGTCATAGAAAGAACGACTCCATAGCCAGCACGAGTTCGAGTAACAGCTCGCAGTTTTACTGCGAGACTGACGGTGCGAACGGTGCGTGGAAACGGGATAGTTTGGAGAGGCGGATATCGCCGACTCGGCTGTCTCACGGGTCGTCGTCTTCGTCTCTGCCGTCGCTAGACGCGTCTGTGTCGAGCGCCAACAGCGGGCAGAAGCCGGCGAACGGCAAGGCGGGAGCTAGCCCCGCGCACGCGCAGCACTCGGGGCCTGACTTCTACATAATCCGCGTGACGTACGAGACGGAGTGCGCGGAGACGGAGGGGGTCGTGCTCTACAAGTCGATAATGCTGAGCAACAACGAGCGCACGCCGCAGGTCATCCGGAACGCCATGCTCAAACTCAACTTGGAAGGTGATCCCGATGGTTATACGCTAGCTCAAGTATTACCGGAAAGAGGTGAGCTATCATTTACTATTTTCGAAACGATTATGTCCAGCTTCTCAAATTTGGTCTTGTCGATATTTTAAAATTTTCGATACGATATACATATGTTAATCAGCTCAAATTCAGTCTGAGCTTTCTTTAACACTGTTTGATTATTCACTAAAATTCAAACAGAAAATTTTCAGTTTGAATTTCATCCATAACCAATGACCAGATTTTTAAGGATTTATCAATAGATCAAGGCCTCAATATGGCTTACCTCAGCCTACATAATATGAACGAGGTAATCCATGTTTTACATACTATGTGGTATCCAGGGGGAACTATACCTGGGTCAATCTTCAAAATCAGCGTATTTGGTTGATCACTCTGGTGCTTTTTAAATATTGTTATTATTGCTGTTCTGTACTTATTTTTATAATGGCCCCTAATTTTCTTAACCAGTTTTCGAAATATTTGGGTTTGAAAATTTCGAGACCAGAGCGATCAATATTGATGCCAGAGCTATCAACAAAAGCATGATTTTTATTAGAAAAACACTATAAATCAGTTAATTTTTTTATTGTAAAATAGTCAAACCACATCAGTTTAGGGCAATTAGGCCATCTAAACACTTTTATCTAAATCACACGCTACATTATATACTGTCATCCTAATTTATTATTTGGATACCGTTATTTTACTTAGGTTAAGTATAAAAATTACTAAAAAACACTATCAAAACTTTTTTTTCTTATTCTTTAATTATTCTCATTCTTATTCTTTAGGTTTCCCTCGATTTTATCAGCCTGAGAATAGAGAAGCTGCCAGAAGCTTATTTTAGCCATTCTGCGTTGCTCAGCCAACTTCTTTCGCTCTTGCTTTCTTGTCTTTTTTTTGGAAGCATTATTTCTACAACTTTATAATAATTGTTTAGTTCTTTTATTAAACTTTTGAAACTGAGAAAAAGTCGCGAGGTTTTTTTAAACGCCTTAATGGTCTTAAATAGCTCGACACGTAAGACAAGCAGGGTAGACATCATCTCAAATCTTCAAGATCTTCGATGATGGTCTAAGAGCATAGTCAGAAACACTACATAAGGTGGGCATCTGCACTTTGTAATATTTTATGACTTAAGGTATAAAAAATGCTTCCTTTTTATCATAAAATTATTTTTTGTGATCGATCTGGTTTTTTTGACCAGAGCGATCAATGCCATATCAATCAAAAAAAGTAACTAGTTTAATGATTCTGCAGAGATGCAAAACAATAGAAAGCTATAATTTATACACAACAAATATATCCCTTTAACAGTTCTTATTATTGAATTGAAACATAAACAAAGTGAATAACAAATCATAAAAATGTACCATAGCAATCAAACATTTACAAATCCAAAGCCAGAGTAATCAATTATTTACCTCTTTATCTCGGCACCACGGCAAAGCAGAACATGCCCGTCCCCATCGGTAGACAGAGCACAGCTGATGACAGCGCGCATTGCGAAAACTGATTGGATAAAGCGTTCAGCTAGGAATGTGAACACGGATTCATGTTGGTCCAGAGCGATGAACAAAAACGCGGGGACACAACTTATTTTTCGAATTGAAGCGAAACTATTCATTTATTGTTATAATCTAATTCCATTTAATTCCATACAAATAGACCTTTTGTAATGTTAGATAAATAAATAAAATGGCGTAATGTTTCAACACAAAAAAGTTACGAACGGTTTTCTGAATCAAACTGGAGTTGGGACAGCCCAGAGCAATCAAGTTTTCAAGGTTTCGGATTTTTTTAAATATATTGACAATAACGTTAGATAAATAATTCTGAGTGCCCAAGGTAGCTAACAAGCCAAATTATCCAACAAAAAAAAAACTCCTATTCAAATTTATTACTTTAAGGTGGACTTCTTCACTGAGACATAGATTTTTTTTGTTTCGGAGATTGAGCCACCTACCGATCTCTTATCGTAGTTTCAAATTTCGACTACGGGCGTGCACTGATGGATATAAAAACCTATGCGCTTTTACTAGGTGCATAAAATGATTTTAACATCGCTTAGAAAATCGACAAAAATCTTTGGCCAAAAACACGACTATCTATTGACTCTCATAGAGAGTACCTAGATCCGAATCTCAGAGAGTAACATTACTTAGACCTCATTTGTAAAAGTCAGGTAGTTGATAACTTTTTTCTATTGTTCGCAGAAATGTTGCTCCCAGCGAATGCCAACGTTTACTATGCGGTAAACACAGCATACAATCTGAACTTTATCCTGCGCCCGCGTAAGACGCTGGCCGAGCCGATTGTCAACGGAAAAACAAAGAAGCGACCATGATTGTGGACCTGCTAAAAGGAGAATGAGCTATGTGTTTATATTGCATTTTGTTTCAATAATTTAATATCGTTATTGACTAAAAGCTTTTGGAAAATTTACAGCTGGATGAGATGAAGACCAAGACTAAAGCGCTCTTTACATTACGCAAAAGCGGGTTGTGTGCGATCTGTCTTTACGATATGTAATTTATTGCATGTTTTTTTTGAGATTATTTTAAGAGGTAAATTGCGTAATGTAAAAAAGCTTTAGTTATGTTTTCTAGTTGATAAGGTAAATTATATCTCTCTCTCAATCTCTCTTGTATACAATGAGCCAAGACTGATTAGGAATCGTATGATCATCCAGCTTTATCTTTCCTAGAGTAGAGAAACATTCAGATATTTCAGAAAATAAAATCACGTGGCTCTACAATCTGACTTTTTACCCGAATGCGCAAAGCAAAGGAGGGTTATGTGATTAACAGTCTATGTATGTATAATACCTATACCTAGGTAGGGCCCATCGCTATTTTGAAACTTGCCTGAATGGAATGCGTCGCCCGATTTTAATGATTCCTAAATCAAAGTCATTAAAGAAATGAGGATTAAAAAAAAAGCAAAATGATGACCAAAGGAGAAAAAGCGGGAGACCGTATTGTACGTCCATGCAAAGCACAACCATGGAATGCACACCCCTGGAAAGTACAGCCAGTATTACAAACCATTTGGTTTGAATTATCTGGGTGTGCTTTCCATGGTCGTACAATACGCTCCGTACAAACTAAACACATGACGGTGTTGTACCCCTGTAATGTACAACCCGGATTACGAACCAATATTCTCGATGCTCATTGGTCGAGAGTTCGTCATATCCTTGACCTTTCATTGGTCGATGCGAAGTAGTCGTATGACGAAGACGAGCCTCGTTTGCACTGAACAAATTCTAATATGTTCAACCAAGAGTTGCCATTGATAAGTAATGCAAACAATAAGTTAATGTTGGCCTGAAAAATCCTTTCTAGGCAAATCCGTCTTGGATTGGTTAGGTTATTAGGTTTTTTTATTACCACTCTGAAAAGGAGGATTGCTATCCGAACTTGACCCAACAAACTTGGGTTTATTTATTAAAAAAAATTATAAACAACTTTAATAAATAAATAAAACCAACTGGTTAGTTTATCTGCAAAAAACGACATAAATAACTAATCTACTTACATTAATTTACTAATAGCGTTAAATACTATGGCAACACAGCACTTGCCCCTTGATACCACTCGCGCATGTAAACAGAGCAGAGAAATTGGTTCGTATTCCATGGCTGTGCATTCCAGGGTTGTACAAAACTGGCCGTACACGTGTAGGGAATGCACGCCCAGGAATGTACGCCCAGTATTACAAACCAAGTATTTGAAACCAATGGATTGTAATACTGGCTGTACTTTCCAGGGGTGTACTTTCCATGGTTGTGCATTCCATGGACGTACAATACAGAGATTCGAAAAAGCCACTTCCAAAAAAAATTACAGCCTCCTTGACGCGGTGGGCGAGAATCTGGTGCCGGTTTGTTTCCAAAAAAATATATTTTTTAATTTACTGCAAATAATGGGTGTTTTGGTACCAAAGTAGCCTAAGCCCGTTTGCACTGAAGTCAGAAAAGCTTAGGATAGGCGGAAGACCTTATTGATAGATTTTCAAAGAAACCTATCACAAGACATGCCATTTCATTCGGGTTTAGTGACATTTGTTTCTGATAACCGTATTGTAAATCCTAGTGTGAGGTCGCCAGTTTTTGAAGCTTATAAGTACGATTCGAACAAAATTGCGATACTGACAACTTATTTGCTCATTTTTCTTTTAGTCACTCAAAGAAGAAAAATATTATGTACGCTAACTCCCAAAATCAAGTTCCTTTTGTCTTGACTATTTATTTGCGTGTTCGTGATCACTGTAATTAAGTTACATTAGTATTACTTATGTAACCAAAATGTGTTTAGATTGTGCTCGTCCTACATTCCATGGTGTCTATTTTTTGTAAGCTATGTACATAAATACTTTTCGAACTACCCGTAAGCTTTATTGCCATCTAGGGCCCGATTTACACATTAGTTTTTCATGCACGCCAGTTAGATATCTGATATTGTGACACGGGTAACTATTCTTGTTGCCTCTACGATGTTCAGTATATATTTGATTAAGTGTTTTTAAGATCACACTCACGAGAATATTTGGAGGCACGCAAAAAAAAACTCTAAAAACGAAATTTTAGTATAATTCAACCTTTTACGTATCCTCTAAATATCCATGAGATATCCTCTGTATCTACAAAATAACGATCTCTCAAAATTGACTCAGCCGTAGCCTCAGAAAAATAATTGGTATGATCGGGCCAATTAATTATAACTTCTATGTTTGTATGTATAGGTACTGTAACTCATTTTGTATAATATAACAGATTAGTGTATGTAAATAAGAATCTCATATTTGTGTAGTATAAACAGCCAAAGGCAACAGTGTAATGGCAAGGTGCTGTTTTGTATTTGCTCTTATAACATGGTCCATAAACCGAATTTTGTATATCTGAAATAATGTTTGTAATATAACTTCTTATGTACCTAAGTAGTTAGTTTTTGTGTATTAGAAAAATATAAGAAGAAAGTAACATCTTTAATCTACGCGAATGTAAGTGGGCATAATTATATACTTATTCCTATGTATGTTTTTCTTTTCAAATTCAAATGCCACGACTTGCACTTTTTGTAATTGGTCGAGATGGATCAATAAATTGTGCGTAAGAATTTGGTATTTATTCCATAAAATCAATAACTTTATTTAAAAAAATAAATAGGCAATTGTAACGATATACCTGCCCGATATTATTTAATTTGATGGTGTAAATATTGTATTGTACTCATAAATTTTGTATAGGTATGATATTTTGTAGTTTTTCACCAGTGTCTGTATATTTATGTTCATATAATAATAAAAGGTTAACGATAACAATAATTATTATTTTCTTCTATAACGAATTATTTTAAGATCTTAAAACCAATCAAATGAAAGTCTGATTACACCTAGGTCGAATTCCGTATATATAGAATATATTCCATATAATATGTTTCTAATCGGTTCAAATGACGTCTTCTCTCCATAATAACGTTGTATTGATTCCACTCAGCAATTGTACTGATTTTGCCTCAAACCCGTTGCAGAATTAGGAATACCTACGACTTTACAGAAGATTTTCATCTTTTGGACGAAATTCAAAACTATTCCCTTTTAAAATGTCGAAATTTACTAAAAAGTATACATAGAAGTTACAAAAAATATAATAAAAAAAAAACAGATTTTTAGTAACTAGCAAAAACGTGTTTGATCCCTATACACTTTTGATGATTGAGAAAAATCAGACCTAAACTACACTAAACACAATAACATAGAAGTAGGTACCTACTCGTTAACCTTACTTTATATTGACTGGTAAAATAATAAATACAGCATCCAAGTGCTAGGGGACCTAGATAAATAGACGATTTTACTCGGTTTAGCAAATCATCATGTTCGGGTATAATGCAGCTACTTAAAATAGGTTCAAAAGCTTACAGAATAGGTACCGGAATTAAAAGTGTCTACCAAGGCTTTCCAAAAGAACACACGAAAATGTAAAATAAAATGTAATCAGTAAAGTCGTAACTAGTTTACTGTAATTTTGCAAACAAGACTACAAGGTACATAAACACAGTTATTAATTACGAATTTAAAAATGCCTCACCAAGGAGAAAGTGAGAAATGGTATGTATGCAACTTGAATAGTGAATTCTATTAAGCTGTTGGCAGAGCTAGTGGCTATTGTGCGGTGAACTCGGCATGAATGGTATGGAAGTGTACGGGTTTTGTGTTCAGCACCTGAGTGCTGCCACCGGTTGACAGCAACTCGGCTGAAATTTTCATGGGCAGGTTATCGAGCGTGAGTGAGCGCGGCGCGGCGTTTGTGTGCGCGCAGTCGCGGAGCGCCGTCCGTCCGAGCGATACACGCGCGCCCGCTCGCCACTCGCCGAGCCTCCGCCGCCGGTGCCGACCCACAACAAACACGCGCGGCTCGAGCGACCGAGCGCAGCCTGGCCCGTGCCGCGTGCTCGTCCTCTACCCTCGCATACCCCGCGCCGGCTCGACATGCCGATCACAGAACCCCGGCCACGGAACCGGCGACCGACATCACGACTATCCGACTAGCACACAAAATGAAATAATAAGGTGAGCACCTCAAATATCCTAAAAACAAACGAGACTATAAAGCTTAACAACACTCGAACATTTGGCTCAGCTTCCGATAAAGGTCGGATGCTGAAAGTTCTTCCGATTTAAAAATACGTGGCGTGATGATAGCCCATGAAAATATTACTGTAAGCAGTTTACGTAGTGGGAGCGGCCCAAGTTCGCCCGTAGCGAAGCTCTACAAATGCCGCAATCTGATTATGGCACTCCCACCAAGCAACTAGATACCTGAAACGTTTAATGTGGAAAAGTAAGTTTGGACTAAAAAAACGCCAGAAGATTGAAGAAGAATAAGAATTGGATAGAAAACAAAGAGCTTTCGTAGCAGCGAAGTTCGTAGCGCGTAGGCAATAATGATTATCTTACTTTCTTTTGACACTAACACTAACAAAGTGTTGTCAGAATAATCTTTGATGGTAAAGGTTTTGTAACTGTGTCTTACTTCAGAAAACCACAAGAAAATTATGCTGACATTGCGGAGCTAATGATCATAATACGAAAAGTTTCTTTCAGAAATCGTTATCAAACTATAAACATGGCCGTATAATTTCCAAGTTTATTGTTATTAGCTATAATATCGTGTGACGCTTTACGCAGGTTTGCGTGACTAGGACCAGGCGTGCACGCAGAATAGTGCAATAATTTAGCCTTCTGGCCTTACTAGCTAATGGCTAATCTGTGTCCTGGCATGTTCCTACGGACCCAACAATCAAGGTTTCGGTAGGAAAATAAACGACTAGGTAGCAATTAGTTGGCTGCCGTACGGAAATGGAAGGAACTAAAATACACTAATTTGGGCAGTTATTTAAAAGATCGACTTTCAATGCCAAAGGTACTGTGGTCCATAATATATTATGTATTGTGTTTGGGGTAAAAGGATGTCTGTGCATTTATCTGTTACTATTTTCCGAAACGGCCGTTTGTAACACGGTTCTTTACAATCGTCTTGACTTCAAGAAATGGTCTTTTATAATACATGACACTAAAGGGCGCTGCAATTATATGTATAACAGAATACACGACCAGGGGCTATTCGATTTTGTAAAAACAAGGTAACTATAACAGGTAAAATTTATACAAAACGACTTCTAAACTCGGCTAGTTTATAGATTATTTTATTCAATATTATAGTCTAGATAGTCTCTATTTCGATATTTCTCATAGGTAATTCAGTTATCGACTGCGGAGAACGTAAGAAATAAATGTTTAAAATTCAGCGTTTCTGAGTTGGTTTATCTACTGGATTTCAAAGTGCACGATATTAAACACGGTAAAACAACTCTGTATGCCTATTTTGGCAGGTATAGGTAGGTCCTACGTATGATAGAAATACTTATCTAATTTCTTTTTGATGGAGGCGCATGCCATGTTATTTAGAATATCTGATTGTTATTCGATTCCAATAAAGGTAGTACAAGTAGTAGTAGTTATAAGTAACTCTAGTTTTCATAATAATAAACTACAATCCAACGTCTATGCAACTGTTTTACTTAAACACAATTCGAATAACAAATGCAATATGTTATGAAAAATACTGCTATTCAGTTTCTAGCTCTCGGGATTCTAAAAATAATTGAGGCTATTATCTAAATTTTATGAACCGTGGGCAAACGCCATTAACACATTTATGGTGCTTATTGCACATTCGAAATAATTGTCGGACAGTTTACTATTAACCATTTGTTTTTATGGGTTCGTAACATAAAAGCTAAAAAATACCGTATTGATTCATGATAAAAATCAAAAATTCATGATGCTTGGTCATTGACGAGACTTTGGCGTTGCATTTACCTTTTATAATCCCCGAACTAATAAACTATCGTCATGAAATGCACAGTTGTAGATTTTTTGCACACCCGGAAAAAGTATATTTTAATTTTAATAACAATGAGGTTGGACTATTTAAAAATGTGGGAATTAGGTCCAGCAGGGATGTCATATAAAAGGT
The DNA here is from genome assembly GCA_958496245.1 of Perizoma flavofasciatum. Classification (NCBI taxonomy): domain Eukaryota; kingdom Metazoa; phylum Arthropoda; class Insecta; order Lepidoptera; family Geometridae; genus Perizoma; species Perizoma flavofasciatum. The sequence goes on from OY292421.1 coordinate 10,842,584, forward strand.
TTATGTCAGCTCTTTTAGGGTAGAAAAATTTCACCCCTCCTTATCTCTGAAGTTTACACACGATCTAAGTACATTTAGCAAATTTCTTCCAATAACGAAACCAAACTATGCGCGAGTCTGACACGTGCATGACCGTTTGCGTTGGAGTAGTATAAATTTACTGGTCGTAACTGCCAGGGGCTCCTTTACGATGGCCTGCATGCTCCTGCAGTAAAATGGGACGTCTTCTCTGGCGAGGGTAAGAGGATTTTCATGTTTACACGAAGATGTTACTAAATAATGCTAGGTATCGTAAACCTTCACTACCGCAGAAGTATAATTCCCTATACCGTGTTTACTACGCTTTAGGAAGGAGTCGTATTTTAATAATGCGTGGCATTTTCGAAAAAGCCGACCTTAATATTTTGAATTTGCATTCTGACGTAGAATAACGTGATTTATTATGGGACTCTAATTAGGCTTACAGAAATATAACGAGCTCTTGTATTGCACCCTCGTATTCAGGCCACGACAACCGTGAGAGGGCTTATCCCGCCTTAAAACTTGTATAAAAGAGACGTATACGACCGATGAGGATAGAAACAATTTATCAATACTTGACAGACAATAATCTGAGAATAATATCAAAGCTTCAACTTCCACATAAACCTGATTTGACGCTACATTATCCCTTAGTACCTAATGTACCTTATCTGATATTAAATAGATACATCAACCTAGTAAAGTTCTACTACTATTATAAAATATAGATGTTTGTTACTCTTTCACGCAAAAACTACTGAACGGATTTTGATGAAACTTTACAGTTATATAGCTTATACATCAGAATAATACATATGCTATTTTTTATCTGGATACCACGCGGATGAAGCCGTGGGCAGAGGCTAAAATTATAATATCTGTGCCTCAACATAGATAGATAAATAACACTTTTCTCAAACATGCGCGGAAATATTATGTTTACGTCATTACTTTCGAAAAAAGAACTCGCGAAGTATCGTATCGTAGGTACATAGCATAGTTTTGAATTTGGACGAAAAACGTGAATATTCAGGCACTTTTAGGTAGGGTAATAAATAGGCAGCAGACATAGCTATAGGTACGAAGATATACTAGGTGAGGTCTGTACTTACCTACGAAGTTTTCCTCATTCGAGCTGCAAATAAATTCCGCACAGAGAGCGAATAGATTACCGAAAGGAATACCAATGAGCGAGGCTACACGGAATGCAACTCTTGGAGTAAGTAGAAAGGTTATTACCTACCTATTTGTAAAATACATATACCTATATTATTTTTTGCACGGCGCGACGCGGAAGGAGAAAGTCGCAACCACTCACCCTGATGAAGACTCTCGGAATGAGTCGAAACTTAGTCGGTGCCTTCACCGATAGTGCAGTACGTGAAAATTCCCGTTTTTACAATATGAATACCTATATTATATTAAATAATTGTCCAAGCTTAAATTTCAAAGTACTAATATTTCGTAGACCGCGAACAAAATTAAAAAAAATATATGTCACTGTGGGGGATCATAGACAGATAGAAAATGCTTTATTGCACAAGATAAAAAGTACATAGTTCAATTGCCATTTTGAGCTAACCTTTGTGTAAAGAGTGGTGCGAGTGTGTTTGAAGGATTACCAAAATAAGAGATTTTTTTATTCAATTAAATAATTAGCTACATAATAGAAGTAAACTACGTACAAATGAAACGAATACATACTTAAATACAAACATCCAAATATATACTTAGATACATACATACCTATATATTACTAGCTGCGCCCCGCGGTTTCACCCTCGTAAGTTTCGATTTCGTGGAAATATCGGGATAAAAAGTAACAGCTGTAGGTAACCGGTCCACCGGGCAATCGGTTCATTAGTTTTTGCGTGAAGAAGTAAAAACATATTATATTATACATACTAATGCGTCTGAGCCGCGCTTACTCATAGACGTAACCTCTCCCGCTCCCCGGCAACGCCCGCTCTATATCGCAGTTTGAGAGCTCAATAGCATTGCGCAATTATCCGTTTTAGCCTTTAAAAAAAATGGTGCACGTTGGAATTTGAACCCACTGAAAGGATCAAGATGTTTTCCTCCAACATTTTAGAGCTATAGCTAGACTAGAGCGTCGCGGCGGCGGTTCGCGTGTTGCATTTCTATACTCGTGATAACTTTGAAATTAAATGTCCAATTCGAATGAATTTTAAACTATTTTACTGCTACGTAAATATCCTTGATGATAAAACTATATATTTGAATAATTAATAATTAATACTACGATACAAATGCAACCAACTTTTGTTTCTACCGGCGATCTAATTAAATTTTAGAACACAAAAGCTGCTATTGTGACTTAACTGTGATAGAATATTCCTTCGCCGACTTTTTTTAGGTAATAATGAGTACTTTAATCATGTAGTACATAATTTTTATGTATCATCAACAATTTTCTCAGCACACGCCAAATAATGAATTTTCTAGGCAAAATTTTGCTAGTTTGGGTTATATTTTTGCAATTATCTTAAGGATCTCTAATTTAAAAAAAAATATAGCCTATGTTACTTCCTGATAATTTAGCTTTCTATTAGTGAAGAAATGGTTAAAATCGGTCCAGTAGTTTCGGAGCCTATTCGGTACAAACAAACAAACAAAAAAATATTTCCTCTGTATAATATTAGTATAGATTATTATTATAAATATATATTATAAATGGTCAATTTTGGTGACTATTTTGTGGAGAGATGAAATGTTTGTTATATTATTGATAATAGTTAACTGTATTTAATTATTGTTTATTTTTACTACTGTATAATTGTTGTATTTTTGATGTGTGTCTCTGAAGTTAAATAAAGTATTTTATCTATGTATCTATCTATAAGTTTGGATTTGAAGACTCCAATGGATTTCTGCTGGAATAGAGATCATCTCCTGCACATTAAAAAAGATCCGGACAAGTGCGAGTCTGACTCGCGCACTGAGGCTTCAGTACGTGCTTTTTTTTTAGTTTAAAAGGACCTTAAGTCTACATATGGAACCCTAAAAAACATAAAATTTTAGGATTATCCGATATACATTATGGTTATAAAGATTAAGTAATATAGATTAGATAACATACATATCTACCACAAAAAAAATACGTAGATCACCCATGAATCTCAATTCATTAACTAGGTAGTTATTTTTTGAAGTCGGTTATAAATAGTTTTTATCATTATCACAAGTCTGATTTTGAAACGAGACAAGGAATACGAGTTTCATTTTATGCGACGCCCAATCGACTTTGCCAGATAAATAGGTTCCTAATTTCTCACCAACATGCGCGGAAATATTGTCGTTACTTTCGAAAAAAAACACCCAAAGTAAGTATCGTATTTACGTAAACAGAAATGTAGAAATGTTGTATGGGAATCCATTGCCGGCGTGCTGGGTACATGACCAATACCCAATGCACCCAGCACGCCGGCAATAATGACTACGACAAAACTTTTTTTTGTATTTTTTTTTACTTTTATGCTTGAATGTAAACATAATATGTAAGTGCGAGAATCTACTAAAGATTATCGCCATCGATAATCGTATGCGTATTCTCGCCAGCGAGTATCCTTTATATTCATTTATATCGAGAAATTCCTCTCATGCAAATGGACCCTTATGTTTTAATAGACTAGTGTAATACACAGTGGGAGCTAATTGATTAAACAATAGACTTCACAAAGGGTAAGCTTATACATTTAATCATTTGGTTAAACAACCCTATTCAGTTTTTCCTTTCATTAGTAAAAGGTAAAAATGTATCCAGAAACATAATTTTGAGTCATGGTAAGCCTTTATTTTTTCCAAATTAACCAAATTGCCTACTGAAACGAAACATTGGTCTCGCTTTCATAGTTTACCTACGTTCTATTTTTGTCTCGGAATGGTTTACCCGATCAAAATGTGGTATTTCGCAATCGATTTGTATGATTTCAGAATTTGTTTATTTATCGCTTCAAACCAGTATAGAGCGCTGCAATAGACGACGGGAAATACGTCATGTCAAAATGTACTTGTATTGTTTGCCATGATAAGGGCCATAATAGTAACACGTAGGTATTCTGTGAAAATTACAACCATGCGGTATGTTAAGCTTCTTATATAAGTGACCCTTGAATTTATAAATGCTGACCTCCATTGAGTAATAGGCTTCTGATCCTGCTCCAAGGTTGTAGTGGCGCTCCTTGGAAAAACGACGCTCTGTTTACCTTCTTATAACAAGTGATGATACCTAAATAAATAAAAACGTCATAATACCGTTTTTAGATAAGTAATAACATAAATAAATAAATAAATAAATAATGCTGGACATTTTCACACAGCATCATCTAGCCCCAAACTAAGCAGAGCTTGTATTATGGGAACTACATGACTGATATACTACTTATATACTTTTTTTTTGTAAATACATACATAATATACATAGAAAACACCCAGACCTGAGACAAATATTTGCAGATACAAACATTTGTCCCGTGGCGGGAATTGAACCCGCAACCTTCTGCGTCCCAGGCGGACCTTCGCCCACTGCGCCACAGAGGTCGTCATAACATAGTACGCACCTACGTAGTACTTACTGTGTCTTTTAGAAACAGACTGATCTGATACAAATAGGTAAAATATTCACACAAGTACTAGTTAGGTAGGTCTGCTTGCCCAATTGCATAGAAAGAGTAGCAACCTGTCTAGTTCTTTAAATATAGGCGAACAATTATGTCTATCATTATACCCGGCTCTTTCATTCCATTCAACCTTTTGAACCGGAACAAGATGAGACAAAATGATTCAACACAAAAGTTCCACCAGCCAGATGCCTTTTTCTTTGTAAAAAATTGCGGAGAAGAAAATCTGCAAGGTAGGTAATAATTATGTAGTCCACTGTGAATTCCACTTGTTTATCCATACATAATTTCCAATTATTGAGGTAGGTACCTAGATTCCTGCAAATAAGCCTCCACGTTACAGCCTCAGCCTCTACGTTAACCTGAACTCCAAGTTCAGGCTAACATAGAGGCTTCATAATTTTGCTAAGTTCTATCGATATTTGTGAATTTGTACACCTTTTCTACCCGTTTTTTATATCTAGAGTTGAGAGTCCTTTTATTTTCGTACTTTAGCAGGAATATTACGATTTCAAATAGCATAGAAAAGGCGTGCTGACGATTTTGTCCACGTATTGTGGATCAAATCGGGTACGCTACTAGGATCATGGGCTGATTGTACTTTCCAGATATTAGAACTTATATGTAAGCATAGTATACATAATGATGCAAATCTGCCAGATTAAGTAAAATGCCCACTGACCACACGATGCACACATGCAGGGTACGGATTATATGGCTAATTACCACTGTTTTTGATATTTTGCTGACAATTTCAAAGTTGATATATGATTTACCTAACCACTGTAGGTTCAGTTCTGTAGCCGTTAGTTTTACGTTTAGGTGCGAGGATTGTAGGTATATTTTCATAACAATTTACTGATTCATGCAGACGGATGAAATAGTTACGGTCGCTCCAATTTGCTTAAAGGTTACGTGCCATTTGTCTGTTTGTCCACGAAAAGGTATGTGCGCAACCCAATCAGGCTTTGCACATTTGGTTGAAGTGTGGTATAGTGACTACACTTCTTCAGAATGCTTGGAAATACGGACGATGGAAACGTATAGCAATAACCAAAGAAACAGTATAAATGCGACACTTTTTACTCGAAGGGAGCGCCTTTCCTCGCCGCGAATCTTCTCTGAGAAGCAGGACTCACACAGAATCTTTTAGGTTTTTTCTACAATTTCACAATATATTTTTTGTCATTTTCTTATTTTTAAGTTAAGTTAAGAGACGTTGGGGGGTGCTGCTCGTTCAGTCGCGCATCGGAGGTTTAACTTCCCTACGCTGTGATTGGCCACAGAATTAATACTAGATTGGCTATGCCAACGTGACGTTTCGTCTTTCAAGAAGAATGTTGTATTAGATTAGAGGAATTGGCTTTTTTGTAATTGATGCAAATCATATAAGGCATGTCCCTTATTATTAATTGAAAGAGGTTCCTTTGAAGCCTTGCGAAGCGATGGGTGAGTGCGCTTGCCTGGAAAATATTATACAGATTGTTCATTGAACCAGAAGATTTGTGTGCAGATTATGTCTGCTTGGTCGTGTGTGACGTGTTTTATTTTTCAAACGTTATAAAAGTGGTCTAATAACAGAGAACCTGCCTAATAGGCCTAGGCCTACGAGGTACCTACTAATTACAAAAATAAAGTGAACAAGTACCACCCAAAAGGCTCCGACTAAATAGTAGCGACTACTCCAGAGACATGATTAACACAAGTTAATTCCGAGCAGAACCGTCATCCTCTTGAATGTATAGTTAGATAGACAAGACAATGAGAAAGCCAAATAGAATGGCAAACCAATCAGGAACAGCTCAGGCCGGCTCCCATTTGTAGTAACCCCGGTAGCCCAACTTTGCCCGTGTCCCATTGACCTACATTCGCGCCCTTGAACCATACCTCGCCCTCGCCCCGCGGATTCCCGTGACGTCATAAATGCCCTCCGTATTCCATTGTCTCCTAACTGAAATGTTGTTTTCCTATGAAGCCGACTGGCTGTGTATCAATAAAGTATATAAGTGGTACCTATGTATCAGTCACTAGTTCCCATAATACATGCTCTGCTTAGTTTGCGGCTGGATGATGCTGTGTGAAAAAAGTCCAGCATTATTATTTATTATTATTAAACAACCACTGTAGAGTAAAACATGAAGCAAATTTAAGAGTAGTAGAGCTTCTATGAAAGAGCTCGTCCGGGGAAGTGCTACCACCATGCCTATTTCTCCCGCCAAGCAGTAATGCTCTCATTGCTGCGTTCCGGCTTGAAGGGTATGGTTGCTGGTGAAATTACAGGGACATAAGATGTTTCATCTTGATATCTCATGGAGGGAACGCGTGTGTTACACCTCTGACGTCCATAGACTACGGTGATCGCTTACTAGGTGAGCCGTAAGTTTGTTTGACACTTTATTAGTATAAAAAAACCGTATAAATTAGTATAAATTTCTTTTCAGACGCAGTTTCTTCTTTAAACGTAGTTTTTCTGATTGTATTTCAATATAGTACAGAATCTCAGAAGTATAGAATAGGGATTAGGGCCATCCATCACACAATGGATACCCAAACGCAGCACTGGCAGAGCACCTGCAAGATGGGTCGATGAAATCAAGAGGATCGCAGATAAGTCGCACAAAATGGAGGATGCTATACCCAGCAGTGGGTGAACACAAGATGAAAATGATGATGATGATATTTATTCATTCGGAAAACCAACAGCCATATAAACACAATGTCCTTAACAATACTTAAATAGATACAGGTAGCCAATAATAGGTCTTCACTGATAGCACCAGAAAAGGATCTTGAAATGTGAACACTAAGCTTATTCCTCACGTACCTACCTACGACCTATGTTGATATAATCTCAAATACTCAACTAGGATTAAGTCTGAAAAAATCATAACGCTGCTAATCCACAGATACATACTCGCTTTAAGCAGAACTTATTAAGTTGTATTTACCTATGTAGTTAGGTACTTATTCTCTCACTCTGCTAGTTCTTAGTAATTTTTCCAATCGGCTATGTTCATGACTCGTGCTCGTTTTCTGAACCAGTGACTCGCTCAATAACATGGGTGTGAAGCTGTAGGCCTGTATGTAGTTGTACCTTTGAGTTGCTAAAGCTGTGTGACTATGAGGCAAACAAAGCTTTGAAATAGAAAATACTTGATAATACTCATAGAAAGTTTTATAATTATAACATTCTGAAATATTAATTAATTTATAGGTTGGTATCTAAATTGCTTCATAACTTAGATTAATACTGCGAAAGCTTGTATACTGTAGATAAGTTTGTTATTTTTTTTTAAATTAAAATAAGTACCTACCGTTACTTACTTTTGTAATAAGTTACCTACTGTAATGGGCCTGCTATTGATACATTTGTAATTACATCTAGCTTACGCAGTTGCACAATAAATATATCTATGCTGATTCTGATATTCTGATTTTGGAATCAATCGAAAGCAAACAAATGATGCTTCATTTGATTGATTGATTTATAAATATATTAAGATATAAATATATTATCATTTTATTGATTTTAAATGAATTTTGAACGTCCAGTTGATTAACACCGGAAATGTTATGAACACTAGTTATTAACAGGTAATTTTATCTGTGGTACCTACTATTAATGTAAATAACATGTTTGCGTGTATTGTGAGGATAAATAAGTAGTTTTTTTACGTAAACTGATTTATTTAAAGGTGATTCTTTGTGAAAAGTTGGTATTTTTTTTAGATTGTTATAAATGCAAAAACAAAATATTTCTTTAAGAACTGTTTTATCCAGTTTAGAAAAATGAAATATATTGTCCCGAAATAAAATGTTTCCGTATGAATACCAGCTGTCGTTTAGACGAAACGTACCAACGTTTCGTCTTCTTTGCCGACGGTGCCGACAGTGCCGACAGCTAGACATAAAGTTAGAAGATGTAAAATAAAAGCAATATAGTCAGGATATGAGTCAGTGGGACGCAGCACTTGGGGACAGATTGGCTCCCTGCCAAAGGCTCATCGGTCCATCCTCCACGAAATAAATTATCATTAGCAAATTGGAATCTTCCCGCCAATTTAATTCGATAACTAGAGTCGTCGTTTTATTTACAATTAAAATGGTAGATCTTTTTAAATCCAAAAGTCCGTAGATGCTGTAACAAAATCTGGTCATAACAATTTGAAATAAAAATAAAAATTGCAATATTGTGAAAGCTTTCAAATGTTCCTTTATACAACAACTAATATTTATTTATGAAGTAGTTAGGTAAGTATCTTCTATTTAAATTAGGTACCTGCCTACTTTCATCATTATAATTATCTCGAACATGCTTACATGAAGCATGAACAGACGAATGATCTTGGGCCACCTCTATCCACCATCGTCCTACAACCTTTGAGATGTCATCGGTCCTCTTGTCATTTGGTTCGATTTCTTCCCCAGCGGTTTTCCAAACCTTACAGAAACACTTTACTATCAATCATTTGGTAACCGGCGAAGTTGTTTCCACATAAGTACTTTCATCCAGTGCTCTGTCGGAACGCAGCGAGCACGCTTCTCATTACTGCTGAAGCATCATCGAAATCCAACTTCTCATTCACGAAGTTTGATTTGGCTTTCACTCGGTAATTTCTTATCAAATTAAGTAGCAACATGTGACTGCAGTGCGGAGGTTATATAACTAGGCTAGGTGTCAGCTCATCAAGCGGACGTGATCTAGGCTTGCGTGTCAGCCAATATTGTCACAGAATAGGCACTTGGTGTATTGCCTCAGCCGCTAGAATGTGTTGGAGTGAACAAATAAATACGTATTTTTAAATAAAAAAACTTGGCCTATAGTTTTTCTGTGCATTATAATTAATACAGCTGCTTATTTTTCGATACAGTTTTAGATTTGTTCTCTAGTCAACCTTATTCTAATTATTGGGACGATAGACACTTATAGAGAGATGTTATTTTTATGAGGTTTGCTGGGCGTTCATCAAAGTTCAAGGGTGGAGGTCATTTTAGTGTGCAATAAACACGTCTGACGGAAGGGGCTGGCACCCGGATGTTTTGGAGCGTGCGACGCCGGAATAACGGAAACATATTTCGTAAGAAGGATCGTTTATCGGTGTAGAATTTAAATCAAGTGCCTTTTTTGCTACAAAATGTTAGTTCTAATTTTTTATAGTAATCGTCAATCAAAATTATTTGTAAACGTTTAAATTTATTAAAAAAGAAAAGGAGTATACCCAATCTCTCAAGTGTCGATCGGAAACAGTCCAATTTATATGATTAAAGAACAGCAGAAGTTATAACTTGTATTTCTCCGCCTAACCGAATCCCGCTTCAAAGTTTATAACTAAATTATATGAAATTTAATGAATTTTAAAGTTACGATACAATCTACCCATTGCTTAGCCTCGGGAACATGCCATAAAATGACCGAATTATCATACAGAAATATGGTTATAAAATTATGAAAACTCATTTATTGCTTCGACCTCTGTGGCGCAGTGGGCGAAGGCCCGCCTGAGACTATATTATAGTATTTGACTCGGGTATGGGTGTTTTCTATATATAATATGTATGTATTTACAAAAAAAAAGTATATAAGTAGTATATCAGTCATATAGTTCCCATAATACAAGCTCTGTTTAGTTTGGGACTAGATGATGCTATGTCCAGCATTATTTATTATTATTATTTATATACTAACGTTTTGTTTAGATCTTAAATTTATTAGTAAAGTACATGAAGTAGGTATATGAGTACACATACGTAGTATTCCTAACTAGAATGTGCATATCTCCCTCCACATTCGTATACAGTTTTTATAAGGCTTTTTTCCTCTTCATTTTCTGCGTCGGCTTCTTTATCACCTTGCTGTAGTGATATGACCACGTTGAGGTATGGTGGCCCAGAAAACAGGCCACCTTTCATGCATTTGTTGCATGAATGGCGAAGACCTTGCAATGTTGGTTCAAGTACATTTGAGAGGACTAGCATTCCCCTCCTCATGATATACCCATACCATGCTAACCTAACCTAAGTCTTCGACTTTTTGTGAAACTTCATTTAATTAAAATATTATTCTATTTTGTCATAGATTAGGTCGTGACCCCCGGCATGAGGTCGGGGGAAGTAGGCGAGGGCTCTGAGCTGGCTGAGTTTGGAGCGCGCTGGCCGCCGCCCTACACGCAGGGCTACGGATGGACGCGATCCGCGACGCCGCAGCACCCACCCGCGCACCACCTCGCGAGGCACTCGCGCTCACAACAGGTGACCATATTACTACATGAGGTCGGGGAAAGTGGGCAAGGGCTCTGAGCTGACTGAATTTGGAGCGCGCTGGCCGCCACCCTAACCGCAGGACAACAGATAAATGTGGTCTACGATGCCGCAGTACCGCACAACTTCTCGCCCAGCACTCGCGCCAAGAAGCAGATTGAAGCACAAGAAGTGTGGGTTAGATTCCCACGAAGGAGCAAATTTTTGCATATTCTGCCAATATAGGTATCGGGTCTGGGTGTTGTGGTACCATGGTACTCGTTGTTCCATACACTCGACATGGGGGAAACCTTGTATTTGACTGATGCGATTTATCTTCCCTTTTTCTTGATTTTATGACTCTACCAGCATAACTTAAAATCTTGGGAGTGTTTTGTAAGGTTTCTCATCACTTCAAGCGGTCCTGTTGTATGTGCAGTGGTTGCAGGACAACCGGCACACGAGCTACGAGGCAGAGGACGCGCGGACGCGGGCGCGGGGCGGGGTCTACTACTCTCCGCCTGGAACCTCCTACACTATTGTGGAGCGGCCCGCTTCTTCGCATGGCCACCACACTTCCTATTCCCACCAATACACGGGAAAGCTTTCAAGACAACCCTACCTTGGCTCCTCGACTATTGCGAATAGTGCTGGTGAGTTAACCTTATCACTTTTTCTTTACTACAATTTTACATTAAATGATAAAATCATGGTTAGGAACCGTGCTATTTCGGGCATATTCGCTGTTTGGCACGTAACTTCTTCTCATAACTACTTACAGCAGTAAATAAACTTACAGGCACATGCGATTGTTTAACTTTGTTTCGAGGTCAGGCAACTCTAAAGCAATGACCCAGCACCAGTAGCTTGAGCACTCAGGACGGTTTAGTCGAAAGAAGAATAGACAAAGTGTCTGTTGTATATTATTCTTTGTCTTCTCTTCCGCAGACAAAACCGTTGTCTTAGTGCTAATAATGTTGCAGGCGACACGGTAATCACTTACCATCTGGTTGGCTGTTAGCCTCCAAGCAATATAACAAAAATAATATTACTCAAAGTCTATAGTGAATAAACCGTAGTACTAAGCAGCTTGGAAACCAGGTGGCTTCATTTCATGGGAACCTGACTTTATAATAATATTATTTTGTTTTGTCGTAGCAGGTGCTACGAGTTTAAGAAATAGTACAAATCACTTGAGTGCCGCCACAAACGGAAAAAAGCGCCCGATATCGCCGGAGCAGGTCCTCAGGCTATTCGGTCAGGGCGGAGCCGCTGCGCTAGGCAAGGCACTTCCTCCGTCGCATCCCCCGGTGGCACCGGCCCCCCTTCCCGCCAGAAGACACTCCCCGGCCAGCAGTCCTAGTAGTACAACGCACCATGTAAGTTGAAATAGTTACCTTGTCAATAACGAGTGCGATAAGACTACTGAAAACTAAGGCCATCGGTACTAGCTGTACTTTCAGCACAGGCTCAAGGAAAAAACAAAATTACTTTTTCTTGAAGGATTCATCTGTAACGTTCTCGTGAAATATCTAATTTACAGGAACTCCCTTGAGTATGATTATTTCACATAATTATCAGCCAGTATGATTGGTTTCATGTGATTTTAGTTTTGGTTTCATGAAAACACACTGATTCTGTCAAATATGTAACCTAACTTCTATAGTAAATATTTTGGGCATTCTTCTTTTGACAGTAAGCGTTGTAGGATTTTGTTGGGGTTTTATTAGTATTAGCATTTTTCTTGGTTCCCGAGCTCTATCCTAAACTAGACTATGTTAATGAAAGTTCCATACTTACCAAACCATGAACTAAATTTTCAACGGATTTAAAATGACTGATCAATATAAATGACGTCAACTGTCTCTGTTAAACCGTGGTCTAAAAATAACAACGATGTCGCAAGGGTCGGGGGTGTCATGTGTGTAAATTATTCCAGGGTGAGGCCGCCGGCCAGTCGATACCACTACTTTATTCATAACCAAAGTGGCCAGCATTTAGGCCGGTATGCGGATTGGTCCACTACACATAAAAATAGTCTTACTTTTCAATTTTATTTAAGAGAGTCAAACGATGTCTTGACAAGTGTCGCATTCTAATAAAAAGCTCTGTTACTGTTGGCGAAATGAATTATGATAATAGTTGCCCTATGTGTGTCATGTATCGACACAAGCTCAGCATTTCATGGTCACTGGAACAGCCGCCATCATTATTGCCAGTCGTAGACGGGTGACAGAAGAATAAACCACGTTATCCCCTTACATTATAGAAAAACTGACGTTTAAAATTTACGTTTTACCGCAAACCTTTAACGATATTTTTACACCAGTTTGCGAAGCGTTGCTTTGGCCTAATTAAATGTAGGTGTGAACTAACCATCGAATATAAAAGTTATTAGTTTTTTCAGCGTTCTGAAATAACGTTAGATAGTCGCACATAAAGATAGTCGAGTGAGAAACTCGTATGAGACCACGTGTGCATGTATGATTGGCTCTGCATTAAAAAGTGGATACAATGGAAGCTTAAAGTGAATTAGGACAGTGCGTGATGTGCTTAAGTTCCGTGTGGTTAATAGGATTCCTCGGAGAATCATGAGGTAAATGTGGTTTATCTTTTAATATGTTAACTAAAAGACTTAAAATAGGATTCATCGAGTTATCGTGCTAAGTAAGCAAAAGTAAAGTAAGCTGCATAATTACCTCGTCAAAATCAGAAATACAAACGAACGCCATTTTTTATCGGTTATCTTTTGTAAAATCGTGTTTATTCCACTGTCTTAAAATAAATCGGTTTTTCTACATTTTTTTTATTGGGGTATGAACTTTGCGTTAGCTGAGAGCGTTACTTTGAGTGATAGCACCTATACCATAGATCAGAACTTATGTTTAGTGGGTGTGTAACAAAAATGAGTAAAATGAATTTCTCCTAAGGAGCTGACTATACGGTAAATTTTGTTATGTAGTGATTAGTTCCTTTATGTCAGGTTTTGCCAAAATGTTGTCTCAATAGTCAGTTTAGTTTTTATTTAATAAGATTTGATTTAATGTAAGTACGAGCAATATATTTTTCTATACTGACTTACATTAGCAGTACTTAAATAAACTGCAGATTTTTTAGGTTAAGCTTATCTACAAAATATAACTTTGGAAGTTGAAAGTGGTGAGGCGAGTAAGGCGGGCGGGGGCGCGCAGCAGCCGGGCGGCGGGCGGTTGTTTGTACTACTTCTTTGATATGCTAAACTTTCGCCTCGAGAAACATTGTTTACGCAGAACAGGGGATCACGTTTTATTGCTTATGAACACCCGCCTCAAGAGCAATATCGAGGGAAACCATTCTTTAACTGATTGGCTCTACAAAAAATATTTCCATTTGCCTCGGTATGCAAATGCGGCGCGCTGGAATGTTGTAATATGCTTTCAAACGTGCACGACTTTACAATGCTATGCGGTCTTATATTGACACGAATGCAGTGATGTTTTAGGCATACGATGTGTGCATGTAGGTATGTATATCATCATATCATACCTATAAATCAAGGTAACTTACGAGGAAACCACTGTAAAATTATGACTACGTGTAAGCATCAAGAATATAATAAACGAGTCAGTTCAAAGTTGCGTGAGATCGAAATTTGAAGTATTTTGGTAGGTTAATGCGTAGCAAGCAAACGGTGCCCCAATTTTACCTGACGGGGGCCATAAATGGTCAAGTTCGCTGAAATGTTCTCGAATTATTAGCTTATAAATCAGTGAGACTTGAAATGCTTATAAATTTTAATGTAGGCTGTAGTAATTACTTCAGTTGATTAATGTTTACCGCGTGGTCTGCTCGTGTTAGTTATGAAATGTTTTGTGTTTTGTCATAAACGCGTATTCTGTAAGCATTGATTTGGCTTTCTCTCTGCCTATCTTACTTTTCGTGTATTAATACTTTTCAAGTACTGTGTCCACATCAAGCAAATACTATGCTATAAAATGGAGAGCTGCGGGCGCATTCGCACTCACTGCTTTTACATGAATCAGTTCAAATCCAAAAACAGGTGCTTGGCTTGTAAAGTGCCCGTTCTTGGTATAGAGATAGTAACATAAAACATTCGAAATAGTTTAACTGATTCAGAGTTGTGTTTTACCAGGCTATTTATCGAACCGGCGAGCGGGAGCGGCCATACTCGTCGGGGGGCGCGCCGCCGCCGCCGATGGAGCCTATCACGCGTACTGTCACCATGAGCAGAGACCCAAACGACTCCCACGGATTCGGTATCTGCGTCAAGGGCGGCAAGGAGGCAGGTGAGATGAATCGTGACATATTCTATGAACTATTCCCCTTTCTCTTAGATTTTACGGATTTCTTTACAGTGACATTAGTAATATACAACACTATGAAAAAAAAACACGCTCACGACTGTAATTCCTGATGGACATCCTCAGATCTATACTCGGTACAGAGATCCGTGAGGATACCAAGTAGGGGTAGTCAATAATACGTCCAAACGTTATAATTAGTTGATGCCCGCGTTTTGCAAGTAGCAATCCAATCAGGTCGTTGCTTGATAAAAGTAAAACACTAATCGATGCACTTGCCTTAGAATTTTTGATTCAAGGGCATACCGGTTCCATCACAATGTTCTTCACTGTTTTAACATGATTGTGTAGAAAAAAATATTATTGTACAACCGCGTTCGAACCTACGACTTTCGGATTAGATGTCAGATTGATGTTACAGCCGGCTGCCAAGACGGCTGTACATAATAAGTTAGGTTGTGAATATAGTGCAAAAAGTAAAGGGTAAAAATAAGAAAAAGATACAAAAGTGCCCCAAACACAAAATAGTGGTGTTACGTCAAAAATTATGCTGATTCATATAGAAAAATAAAATACCTAACCTGAAATGTATTTAGTCTCTCTGTACCAATTTACATTTTCCTTTCTCTGCCTGGCCATATGAAAATGTAATGGGCTGCTTTGTCCAATTTGCAACCCATACCACGTTCACCACAACGCTAGCCACATTATTGTGTGATCTTTATAAGCGCTGAAAGTAGCACAACTTTTAAGCACACCTGCTATCAGTATTAACTTTTCTTAATCTTTCTTGCGTCGTAAGGGGGCACACCTTGTGTTTGTGCTTTAGAGCTTGTGTTCTCGTGTATATAATGACTGAGATTAATGAACACAGGATAAGGTACATACTATCTATACGTTGGTTGGACCTAACGCATCTAAGTTTCAGTAGGTAGACAACGGCCAGCCAAGGCCCATTTATCGATTGGCGACCCTCGTTGGTGGCACATAAATAACTATAAGAGCGGTCAAAGCGACCTAACCAATGACCTGAGGTTGTTTGTGAAACATCTTTAGCCTACTCTCTTTGTGCGTCCTTTAGTTACTCGGACTACAGAGGCTGTAGATATCTCTTTGAAATTAAGAGTTTTAGATAGATAAATTACTCCCATAATTGTTTGAATCCCTCGCAGTTCTCAGGATTCTAATATAATATTTCCCCCCTATTTCTGCAGAAAATACAATTCCTACTTTCCGTTTTGTCACGTTTAGACATAATCTATATAGGATTGTAGGTAAGTACTATTTATTTTTACCAGTCATCCTCCGCCACCCTTTTGGATCTATGACGAGCCGTGTGTTTTTATAAAAAAATACAAGTTGGGAATGAAAAGTCGTGTAAAATAAATCGCATCGTCCAATTACATAACGGATTTTTAAATTGGGTTACCTTTTGTGGCCTATTATTCTGACAATTCAATTTTCCGGTTGTTTTACGAGTTGAATGACCGCGCAGGCAGGTGAGCCGTAGTATCCCTGTGGGAACAGCTCCGCCTTGATACAAAGTTCGTCGGATAACGGGCGTGTGGGGTTTACAAAAACATATGTGCACTGTGTCACTGATATTAAAATACTGTGCGCTACGAGTGGTCAAAACGTGACGGAAAACACAGGGTCTGATTATAATGATATGGTTTGTTTTAGGTAAGACTAAAACAAACCAGTGTCATTATAATCAGACCCTTAGGTAAGACGAGAATTATACATCTATCTACCAACCCATACCCCGAAAGCCGAACTTACAGAAGTAGGATCATTATTAGCTTGATATGATATAAGTATGTATTGTATTTTAACACAATTTACAATTTGCTATACCTAGTCGCGGACGAGAAAAAAACCGGGCTATGTGCGCGTCGTTATGACTTGAATTGGCGTCCGATCGGCATGGATAGGTACTATTTTATGAGTGCGTACGTGGGCTAGGCACGTTTTTACGAGCGACCAGGAAATGAAGACCGTTACAAGCTATCTCTAGATCCCTTAATTGATTTATGCTACTATGCGTCTGATAATGCTTTTATGCAGGTGTAGGGGTGTACATATCGCGCGTGGAAGAAGGTTCAGTGGCGGAGCGCGCGGGGCTTCGCCCCGGGGACTCCATCATGCAGGTGAACGGAACGCCTTTCTCGGGTATCTCGCACGAAGATGCACTCAAGGTAAGATATCACTTACAGCTCCAGAGACGGGCCATACAATTTAACAGTGGTGCCTCTCAAGAGCTCTTTACAAATTCCTCATACTACTGTTACTTATGTTTTAGCTTAAACACACAAAAAAAATAATTAAATATATACAGGGTGAGTTTTTTCGACCGCCCTTTGAGGCGAAAATCTAAACGGCTATAGTTATGGAAAATGTTGTTAGGAGTCACGGGCTCGATTTTGATAAAAATAAGAACTACATTTAAAAAAATCCAAAAAAACGTTTATTTTTCGAGAAAATTGATTTTTTTTTGCAGATTCTTATTCTATACCTGATTATTAACAAATATTTCAAAGAATTATGGGTCCAATACTGTTGGAACACTTAAAAATCTTTGGTTGAGTAGTAAGAAAATACGTAAATAAACCTGAGCAAGGAATGGTACAACTATTAATGCTAAATGTACCAATTACGAACATCATTTCAATTGTTTGAAATGGAACACATGATAAAAATTTACTAAGGTAGGTTTGGTATAGGCGCTATTTTCATATTATTCTTACACTTGATTCTGCCCGCAGATTTGCCCGCGTGGTACCCGGATAAAAAGTAGCCTATGTTCTTCCCCCGAATGCAATACATCTTCTTACCAAATTTCATCAAGATCCGTTCAGCCGTTTAGCCGTGAAAACGTAACAAACAAACAGACAGACAGATACACTTTCGCATTTATAATATTAGTATGGATGCTCATGGGTGTAGAAAAAAAAGTATGAAATAAAAAACTTACTCATGTAGGTAGGTACATACAATGTTTACCTCTATTATAATAAATGTTCGAAATGACTTCCTTGTTGACGAATGCACAACCGGACTCGTTTTTTAACGCTACCATGCGTAGCGTTTGTCATATGCACGTATGCAATGTTTCTAAGTGCATCTCTTACAGCTGTTTGTAAATTCTCTACTGTGTCATATTGGCTCTGATGAATGCGTTCTTTAAGATAGCCCCACAAAAAAAATCCAAGGGTGTTAAGTCTGGTGATCGTGCTGGCCATTTGACGTGACCGTGAGTTCCGAGCCACCGATCACCAAACATATCATCCAAATAGGCCCGGACTTGGTGGCTGTTGTGTGCTGGCGCACCGTCTTGCTGGATCCACAACCGTCGTGTGACTGCTAGAGGTAGGTCATCCAGGTTCTCTTTTAACTGGTCAAGTATGTTGATGTAGGTAGCACCGCGTAGTGTCCCATTATAAAATTGGACAGACATTACCCTACCATCCACAATCCCACACCAACAGTTAAAAGAGAATCGCAACTGATGGCCGCTCTCGGTGACTTTGAGGAGGTTTGTTCGGGACCAGTATCTATTATTGCGGCGGTTGTACATGCCTGTAAATAAAAAAGGCTTGGTTGCATCAATCAATTTATAATCAACATTTTGCTCACATCCTGCCACGAATAGAATGCTAGCTAATAGTTTATTCTGCACTTACTACTTACCATTGTTGGAAAAATTGGTTTCATCTGACCAAATCACGGTTCCTAAAAAACAATGTCACGCACTATGTGATGTTCCATCCATCTGCAGTATAACATTCTCCTTGAGTCGTCACCAACGTGTAGCGCTTGTACGACACGGCCGTCAACGTAGGACTTGTATTTATATTTTTTGAGAATTCTCATTACTGTTCTTTGACTCAAACTAACTTCTCCTGATATTGTCCGTGTCGACGCTTTGGGAAAACATTCCACGTAACATAAAATGTCCATTTCTATGTCTTCGTTTACTGATGGAGCAGGTCGGCCTGCAGCGCGCGGTTTTTTATAGCTTCCGTATTGGGAAAAGTTCCTCACCATTAACCGCACTGTTTTTGTTGAAAGGACATGCCGAGTTGGGTATGTATTTCTCAACCATTCCATTCTGTTCGAGCTGGGCTGCAATCATTTCTAAAATAAGCTTTAAGTACATCAAATTTATCTTCGTTCGTAAGCAAATCCATTTTTACTATTTTCGCCGCGCAATTAATTTACAATGCTACTACATTACATCTTTTATAATTCGAATTTTGAAATTTTAATATTTTTTCCAAACCAAAATTAAGTCCAAACAGGAAGAGGATACTTTTTATGGTTCAAATATCGAACAAAATAGTTTGTTTGCATTTGATTGCCATATCTGATGTTAGGTAGGTACACTTTGTATACATTTTGTATGAAAACTAAAAAAAGGATTTTTAAGTGTTCCAACAACATCGGACCCATAGTTATTTTCAAGTATTTGTTAATAAACAGATAGAGGATAAGAATATGCAAAAAAGAAAACAATTTTCTCGAAAAATAAACGATTTTTTGGATTTTTTTTAAATGCAGTTCTTATTTTTATCAAAATCGAGCCCGTGATTTCTAATAACATTTTTCTATAACTATAGCCGTTTAGATTTTCGCCTCAGAGGGCGGTCGAGAAAACTCACCCTGTATATTGCTACTATTAGGTAAATACAAATTGTTCGTCAAGCGCTCTTTGGACGAAGCTCTTGAGGGCGTAGTTACCCGACGTTTGACTTTTGAAGAATCAGAGGCAGACAACCTGCACATTGGGTTACCATCGCATCGCAGTTTTTTGTCTCTATTAGTGCAGATCGTCATTCGGCGCGTTTCTTTCTACAGCCTAAATCGCGAAATATATTAGCTACATACATACGATACAACAAAGAGAGTGACCTGTTGCCCCTGGCAGGATACCATGAATTTGCGCCAAATTACTTCGACACAGCTTGATTCGCGCCAAACTGTTTCAAGATTACGCCATTATGTCTTCACAAAATTTGCTAAGCTACAGCTCGTTGACCTTGGTATTTTTTTTCTTTTTAAAGGTAACTATGGCAAATTAAGGAACAGAAGAATTAACCAATAATATTAGCTTAAGCGAGCGCTTCTATTTGAATTAAGAAAAACAAATTTCCGAGTCACGTTTCGACGATTGCGAATTACGCTAATTATTACCCCAGCCTTGGTATTCAAACGAAGGTTTACGAATTGTTAATCTTTTATTCTGGAATCAATGCGTTTGGAACAAACTGAATTTTAGAACTCCTAGTGATGTTTTGCGATACTCTTGTTGAACCCCCCTCCCAGCAAAGTCACACATGCCATAGTTATTGGTCTTTCACCTATTATCCACTTCCGTCATCATAAACTGCCTTACACACTGTGCCTGAACATTTCTTAGGCACTTTATTTTTCGACATTTGCAGCGACAACAAGAAAGAGGAAATTCGATATTAATCTTTACACGGCCGGAAGACACGTTATGATCGTGGTTCGATGTAAAACTAGAGTTATAATTTTTTAAGATAAATTATAGTTTTAATTTAGAGATGGCATTCGTAAACAAAGTAAAACCAATTTCAATTCGCAATTGCTAAGCCACTATATTGAATGTATGGATCTTGATAAGGTACTTTGTTGTGTAGTTATGATACGCTCTACCGGTATCACGAATTGCAAGAGCGCTCGTAAAACGCAAAACTCTAATGTTTATTACGAATTCTAACAAACTTCTATTCTACATAAATGTGTAGAATAAACGCCTTTAGGAATTTTATATAAGTATTCTTGGTTACCCTGTATATTACTGCATGTACTTAATCATAGGTTCGTGACTGCTACGGTTATATTCTTCCGTTGTATTTGACCCGAATGTTTGACATGCAAAAGGCATTTGCGTTTAGAAATGACAAGCGGACACGTGAGCTTGACGTTTCTATTTCCGCGTCAGCCTGCTACAAGTCTACACAACGAGCGTAGATACAGTGCTACGCCGTTTACTACGGCACGTAGCAAATACTTTAAGACCCTGTAGTTTCTCGCATGCTTTGTGGCGAGAATATACCTAATTCGTAGGTGATCATTTACTCGCTCTCATGTATTTACATTCAAGCAAAATACAAAAAAGATACTCGCTTGCATGTCTGTCGATGGTAAACACGAAAGTTTGCATACTTTGTTGCTCAGGATCATCAAAATTAACGGCTGCACCGATTTTTATTAAATTTGGAACATTTAGACGTAGTTTGTAATCTAGAATAACTCTAACGAAATACTTTCTGTGAAAGGGTTCATCCGGGGAAGTCCTACCATCATTTCAGCCGCCAAGCAGTAATGCTCACATTGATGTGTTGCGCTTTGAACAGTATGGTTGCCGGTGAAATTACAGGCACATTAAATCTTTTATCTTAATATCTCAAGTAGGCAACGCGTGAGTGATACCTCTGGTATTGCAAACTTCCCTAGGCTGCGGTAACCGCTTACCACCAGGTGGATCGTAAGTTTGATTGCCTCTAAGTATAGTATATAAATAAAACTACTTTTATCCGGCTACCACGCGGGTGAAGCCGTGGGCCTTTGCCCACTACTACTAGCCTTTGCTAGTAATTTATATTGCAACAGAAATCCAGTAGGCATTAGAATAGAAGGTTGTTGGTCCTGCGTCATATCGTGACTGACCGGAGTAAAGCTAACAAGAATCGGACTGTACGTAATTTTTTGCTGGAAGGTTAATCACATCTGCAATTCCTAATAAATTTTAGCCATAGATGCCATAGAAAAGTGATGTTGTAAATATCCCACTCGATACTACGAGTATTATTGTTAGTTGTAAATTGCAGATAGGTAATTATTAGATTTTAAGCAATTAGACATTTCCACTGCCCGAAGTAAGGTAGGTGTTTAAGACTAACATGCCGTTCAATTCAAATTATCGTGCTTTTGATGCACATAATTCACATCTGTTACATTAACATTTCATTTTTTAGTTTTTTCTAAGTTGGTAATGTAAATAGGTAGGTACACAATGTATAAAGAGCTTTGCTTTTTTGTTAACAAAATGCTATGAAAATAATATAGCTGTTCATTTCCCGATGCTGCCAGCTGCACCCTGATTACGGTAGATAACTTTAGATAGATAGATAGAAAATACTTTATTGCACACCAAATAACACATCAGCTTACTACAAACTTTGACAACTTTACCCTAAAAAGTACCCTAGGTTTACGACTTTCAGCACTTGAAAAGTGTTTAGCAGTTTTTAAATATTTTTCGCTTTACTAAAAAGATAAAAGTAGATTAAGTTTCATCAACTACTAAATAGGTGACCTAATTTAGGTTTTATACGGTATGATAAGTTTTATACGGGTCTTTATCACGTTTACCTCTTGCGTTATTATTCCGACTCTTCGACAGATAAAGACCAGTATAAAATTTATATTAATGCCAAACTGCCATGAAAAATGGCTAGTTTAAGCTATAAAGTGTTGAAGTAGGGCACACTTGCGTCAGAGTTTCTAGTGTTTTTGTTTCGTAAGAATGCAACGAAGGAGGCAAAGTTTCTTTATTCTTTATTGTACACACAAATAAACAATAACAAAAAGGCAGAATTAAATGACATGTACAAAGGCGAGCTTAACCCTAAAAAGAGCAAACCTTGATCTAGAGAAAGGTAATTATAGAGGTAGGATCGTGTACAGAAAGAAAATAATACTTTAGTTACTTAAACTACAAAAAAAAACATATAAGTATACATGTATATATAAATAAATATATAGATATTACAAAACAAATACCATACATAATTTAGAGAGACAGATAGTGCTCTTTAACTTTTCTCCTGAAAACATCGATTGAAGGACAATCACAAATGACATGAGGTAGGGCATTCCAACGCTTAACCGCATAAACAGTAAATGAGTCACTGTAGCGGCTAGACGAGTGAGAGGGAGTTTTAAGAAGAAGGGATTTAGAGGTCCGACACGGCATACCGCGAGGAACCAGAAATTGAAAACGCTCACGGAGATAGAGGGAGATAGAGGGCTGTAAAGAACCTTATAGAGAAGTATCAAAACGTGAAGATCACGACGACGACGAATAGGGAGCCATTTGAGTTGGGATCTAAACTCGGATACGTGATCAAACTTGCGCAAACCGAATATAAAACGGATGCACAGGTTTTGTAGACGCTCCAGTTTACTCACGCTGTCATAATAAACAGGAGGGATAGACGATTGATTGATGATATTTAGCATATAGGGGCTGCCCAAAATCAAGACTTGAGACTTAGAGGGATTAACCAAGAGACCAAACGATTTTGCCCATGTTTTAATTCTATCGAGGTCTATATTTATTTGAGTAATACCCTCAGCTATGTCATCAGTCTTGAAGTGGTGGTACAATTGTAAATCGTCCGCGTACAGATGGCAGTGGGAAGAAATTACCTTGGTTATGGAGTTAATGAACACTGAGAAAAGGAGAGGAGAAAGAACGCCACCTTGTGGTACACCAGCAGTGATGTCACACCATTCAGAGCAGGACTCGTCAAGGCGTACACACTGCGAGCGACCAGAAAGATAAGATTGGAACCAAGAGATAACTGGGAGTGAAATATTTCGACCTCTGTGGCGCAGTGGGCAAAGGTCCGCTTGAGACGCAGAAGGTTGCGGGTTCGATTCCTGTCACGGGACGAATGTTTGTAAGATCTGCAAATATTTGTTCCGGGTCTGGGTGTTTTTCTATGTATAATATGTATGTATTTACAAAATAGAAAAAAAAGTATATTAGTAGTATATCAGTCATGTAGTTCCCATAATACAAGCTCTGCTTAGTTTGGGGCTAGATGACGCTGTGTGAAAAATGTCCAGCATTATTTATTTATTTATTATTTAAGGAGGAGAGAATAGCTAGGAGGATGTCGTAGTCAACGGAGTTGAAGGTTTAATAATTTTTGAATAATTTCATACATTAATTAATGTTTGTTATTTGAATTTGGAACAAAAACGCAATGTAATAAGGCTCTTTTCCAAGTGTGTAATGTTTATTTTTGTTTTATTCAAGTTTTATTTAAATTTACCTATAAACTTATTTAGTAAGAGAACAGTCTTCTTTTTCTATTTTAATATTATTATTTTTTGTTTTAAAGAACTGTGTACCTACCTATTTATAAAAAAAAAGAATTGTATTAAACACACAGTAACAAACTCAAATTATAAAATAAAAAAAAATGTATATATAAATATACATATCAGTATTATACTAGTAGAATATATTTCTCATGAAAATAAACTTTGAGTTTGTAGGTCCTTCTTTATAGGGCACATCGTAAAAAGCTTTTAATGCTCCAGAATGGTATTGGTTCCTGCAAAATAACAAACATGGCTTCTCTAGGGGTTAATGGCTAGCGTCTACGAAATGATTAAACCGCTCTTAATAAGGTTATATATGTGGATAATCATTAATAATAATAATTAGATGTGTATTTATTAATTTTTCGCCGAGTGAAAGAGTTGCAATAAGATTGTATGTATGTAAAGATTATTCCCCAAAATTCTCAGGTTTTATGATCACGTCTCTCACGAATTTTGCGTAGCAAAACAACGTATGTAATTATGCCTGTAACGTATAACGTATGCCTACCAGGCATACATTACTGTTAAATTGCATTCAATGTTGCATTTTCTTAAAATATTCCTACAACACGGGTAGGTCAGTTAACTCAACTATTTCTGCAAATGTAGTCGGTTTTCCTCAGCGGTATCGCTTAATCTACAACCGAGCTTCCTGACATTCACTGAAAGTTTTTATGTGATGATGTGTATCTATACCGACCTACCTCCTGCAATTCTTGTTCTTGTCACGGTACAGTCAAAAATTTAACGCTAGACTTATTATTCTTAGGAATTAGTACGTACCTAGCATGAAAGAGACTCCCAACTCTTTTACTCTATCCCAGCAGAAATCCGCACTGCTGTATCCATTGGAGTCTTCAAATCCAAACTTTACAAACATTTCATCTCTCTACAAAATAGTCAACAAAATTGAGCATTTATATTTATATTGTATTTGTATGTATCTAAATATATATTTGGATGTATGTATTTAAGTATGAATTATTTTTCATTTTATGTATGTAGTTTACTTCTATTTTAAGTAGCTAGTTATTAAACAAATAGTTTCTCATAATTTGGTAATCAGCCAAACGCACTACCGCTCCACTCTTCATAACACAAAGGTTAGCTGGAAGAAAATGCTAATTAGCATTAAGTTCGCATAAGTACCTGTTTTATCTTGTTTTATTTCCTATCTATCTATCTAAAGAGACAAATTTTGGCTGACTGGCTTTGAGCTTACGAATACATATGGACAGTATTAAGAACTGATAATAATGTCGTGTAGGAACCTACTTATGTACTTATTCCTCCTACTATGTATGTGTCAGATGGCTGACACAGTTACGTACTGATTTGATAGTTTAAATCTGATACATAGATTCAAGAGTAGGTACTTACAAACTTACCTACCTTTTTGTTTTTACCGGTAAAACACGAATCAATATGTCAAAAGAGTTGGCGTCCGACCGACCTCTGAAAATGTCACCTTTGCAAGGGAACATAATCATTTTCATCCAATAATCGAGTTGAATTGATAACTAGACGCGATTTTACTTCCATAAATAAGAATTATAATCCTACTACTATTATAAACGTGAAGTTTGTGAGGATGGATGTTTGTTACTCTTTCACGCAAAAACTATTCACAGATTTTGATAAAATTTACAGTAATATAGCTTATACATCAGAATAACACATAGGATACTTATACTTTACCCGGGTACCACGCGGGCAAAGCCGTGGGCAGAGGCTAGTTCCTTATATGATAACGTTACAGTTGAGCGAGACATTAGTAGATAAGATACCTATAAATGTAGATAATGTCAGCGACGGACGCCGCGCTGGCTGGCCGTATGTACTGCCCCGTCGCCATACTGTCCGACAGATCCACCTCTGCTAGTGACATGGCGAGATTTTATCACTCTTTGTCCAAGTTAGAGGTGACCCCATTTGTTTAGATATACGAAGTCAAGATAATTTTATTGTTATTTTATCTAGGCTTTTGTATAAGTTCGAGCATCCTGAGTATGTATGCCTTGACCTATGACATGCAGTTATATTTTCATCGCTAGTTATGAACCCTTTTAAAATCCTCCCTTTTAATTAAAAAATGAATGTTATGGGTACGTTACATACATAGGCTTAACATTGTTTGCAGGAAGTCTTAAAGGTATCCTCAGAGTACAAAAAGCTATTCTGAATGAAATTTACGAAAATAATACGTGACTACTTCCCCGATTCAAGGATGAATATTGACGAAAGAATTACTTCAGATATGTATCAGTTGATTTACGCCCAATTTATGCCCAAAACTTCCCCTAAGTTTTGGGCATAAATAAGTGACTACTAATAATCACCTAAATGACTTACAATTCAACAATGTTTTATTTAAATAATTTTATCATTGTGTCATACACTTGTAGGTACAACCTAGAAACTTACATAATTTTTCAAAACATTGAGCTAGAATATAATTATACTTAATATAAGATAGTCCTTAAACAATAAATAATAAGCATACGCAATGAGAGCTCCTAAACTTCGAAAACTTCAATATTTTCAAATAACAGAAAAATATAAAAACGCTCATGATTGTATTCCCCATAATGAAAATCCTAAGATACATATTTAGTGCATACACCTTTGAGGATACTACGTAGGGGTAGTCAGAGGCACGTCCAAAACATAGGTAACATTCCAAATGTGTCAGCGTTTTGCGAATGGTTAGCATTCCACCTTTCCTTCAGCGCTTTGAGCACGTGTTAATGTGCACATCAATTTTTCGATTGGAAAAAAAACATGCAAATACATTAGTGCACTACTGGATTCGATCCCACGATCTCTGTATTAGAAGTCGGGGTACAGCCCACCACGCCAAAACGGTTCTTTCAAAGTAAATATAAAGTGAAAATGTTCTGTTGCTGTAGATGCTGAAGTCTTGTCGTCAGCTCACGATGTCGGTGCGGACAGCTGGCGCGCTGGTACCGCGACCCTCCTGTTCCTGGATGGACCGGTATGGACGGCCAGCGTCGCCACCCACCGCCCGACCCTCAAGGTCTGCCAGCAAAGACCGGTCTATACGAAGGGTGAGTCTTATTAGATTTTTTTATTTTATTGAGGTAACTTTTTAAGTCTGTGCTACATAAGTACGATCAGAATAACTATCCACAATATCTTATCCTACTAATATTATAAACGTGAAAGTTTGTGAAGATGGATGTTTGTTACTCTTTCACGCAAAAACTAGTGAATGGATTTTGATGAAACTTTACAGTAATATATATAGCTTATACATCAGAATAACACATAGGCTACTTTTTATCCGGGTACCACGCGGGCGAAGCCGTGGGCAGATGCTAGACTTAGATGTAAGTAGGCCCTGAACAGTATTATTCAGAAAGGTAGGTAGGTACTACTAGATACTTTAAATTATTATTAAAGTTAGTAATTAGACAGCAATAAAAAGCTACTCAGTAAATTTATTAAGATAGATGAGCCCTGAATTTCACACTAAGTTTCGCTGTGTTTTGAGGTCTAGTCCCCACCATGGTGATGTAGGTAGTTATTTAACCAATCAAAATTTAATTTTTTACATCTAGGTAGATATTTTTCTAAATTCATTAAAGGTTAGGTTAGGTTTGTAAATAAATGTTTAATCAACGTGTTGTATCGTGTATGGGTGCGTGCGTGTGTATTTGAGTATATGTAAGTGCAACGTTTGTTGATTTGTTTAATTGTACCTACTAAGTATTTTTCAAACTTTCGCGATTAGATAACATAATTATTATAAGTTTAACGGGACTTAATCGCGTTTACCTTTTTTTTATTTTCCCGACGTTTCAACTGTATTGCAACAGCCGTGGTCACGGACGGTACCATGCCGTGGACGGTAGCTCCGTATACTCCAGTCATCGTAAACGCGATAAAGACCCGTTAAACTTATAATAATTAGTAATTGGTTATTATATGTAGGCAATGTGTGTGTGAGTTTGTTTGTAGTATTGTCAAAAATAAAACCATTATTTTAATTAGCTGTAGAAGCTTTCTTTGCATATGAATCTTGCCATGATTGCAAGGAAATTTTACATTTGATCAAGTAGGTACCCAGGAAATAGTAGGTACTAAAAAGTAACTCGAACCATTTCTTTTATGATCAGCTATCAATTTAAAAGATTCCTGAAAGATATTCTGTCAAGGTAAATTGTCCATGCTGCTGCGGGAACACCGTTGGAAATGACTATGTAGCCATAAATTTTTACGTTCAATTTCTGGATCGTAAATAATCCGCGGGTGCATATTGAAGGGAGCTGGACTTGTAAAGGTACTCTTACACGGGCGATTAAAATTGAGCGACGGCTATATGGGGACGGGTGATATTGACGGGTCACATATACGGCAACTGTTTTGGTATGTAGCTCGGAGTTCTAAAGAAGCTCAACTGAAACCAAAGGTAGGACCTACTTAGAAATATTAATTATCAATGCTATCAAGCCGGTGTCGCTCCGGCTGTTTCTCTCTAGATTAGCTTATGCGACTATAGATCGCATAAGCTAATCTAGCGTTTTAAATTCAAATTCTCTATTCTGCACTTACTAGATATTTAGTTAGCAGACACTCCAAAGTGCTACATTTAAAATATATTTAAGTACATTCCAACAAAAACACCCTAATATTCAGAATAACAAGATATTTTTATTATGTGAAAAATATACGGCATTATTTATTTATTTTATATTGTAGGTATCTGCAATGAATTACCTCTTCTTAAAAGTTGCCCGCGTGTAATCAAGATCCGTTTCGTGGTCTGGAATAGAGTCATGGTATGCTAATTGCTGTCCATCGGACAGTAAACTGAGTCGTTAGAGTTTGTAATGAGCCGGGTGAAACGCCGGCCTCGCATCGATCCCGCTACAAAACATTAGCTTGTGAATGAACGACGCCATTAGATACTTATTATGTGGTTTTGATTGTTGGACCAATAAATCATTCAGTGCGCAAAGTACTCATGGTAAACGAGCGCTCTAATTACACCCTACATACTACAACCAGTGAATTATGAAGACACTGAGAATCTCCTTAAAATTTCGGGATAATCACTAGTACTTACACTCTTATTCGTCAAATTCTTTACACAATCATATTCATACATCTCTTTCACTTACTTACACCCACACACAAACCCACGCATGCGCGCACACAACACACACACACACACCTGCACACACCCACACCCACACACACAAAACACACACACACCCTCGAACCCACACAACACACACACATGCAATCTTATTCGTCAAATTCTTTACACAATCATATTCATACATCTCTTTCACTTACTTACACCCACACACAAACCCACCCATGCGCGCACACAGCACACACACACACCCGCACACACCCACACCCACACACACACACACACACACACACAACACACACACAACACACACACAACACACACACACATGCAATTACACAAAACATACCCACACAGACATTATACTTGTCTTATTCCACTCTCTCGCTCAGGATTCTACTTAACTATAAAATGTACTCTAGAATTCAAAAAATGGTTTCTAAATAGCGACCTCGCCGTAAAAATATTATTTTACTCCCTTGTACAATCTAATATAGTTAGATTAGACCTAGTTTGGGTCTCGCAGCTAACCATATTTAAAAACCTTGGATATCCTACTAATATTATAAATGCGAAAGTCTGTGTGTGTGAATGTTTGTTACCACGTATCTCCGTAACTACTGAACCGGTTTTAATGAAATTTGGAATGTAGATAGTTTAGGTTCTGGAATAACACATGGTGGTAAAGTTTCTATGGAAAAAATATTCCTTGGTTTTATTCACTTAAAACTCGGTACACATAAACTTTAAAACAAATAATGAAACACGTTTTTTTTATTTTTCAAAACTGCCGTTTGGGGGTGTGAATTTGAGTTCTAAACTTGTATCCTTGGTATACAAGTATAAATTGTAATCCTTGGTTAGGTTCATTCAAAAGTTGGTGGACATAGTTTGAAGCCTGGAGACGGTCATATGCTACTTTTATTTACATACCACGCGGGCAAAGCCGCGGGCAACAGCTACTTAATAAGCTGTTAGTTAGTAGTTATTTAGTTACTTAATAAGCTGTAAACATAATTATGTAACTCCTGTTTTGACAAATAAATATTCTAAAATTCTAAATTCTTAAATATTGTTTGGTTCTTTTCGGAAGAGTGCGCTAATATTCGCGACACAGTTTTTCAAACTTCTGCAGATGTTTCTGTTCTTCTAGTGCTTTTTCTACCCAAATAAACATATATTTTCTTATATTTTATTTTGAGCGTGTGAAAGGGAAGAAAACATTTAGTAATAGAAAATGTGATGGATAAACTAATACTATGTTGTGATGTCTGTTGCTAATAATTATTACACTTGGAAGACATAAATAAAGTTGTGTCCTATTTTATACGGGTTTATTTTGGAACACTAACTAGCTTCTGCCCACGGGTTTGCCCGCATGGCAGCAGAAGTTAGTGTTCCATCGTATGCGTGTGTATCGCCTGTCTGTATTTTTGTGTCTTAGCTTATTTTTCCTGTTTAGGTGGATCTTTGCATAGAGCCAGGGCAGTCACTAGGTTTGATGATCCGAGGTGGTCTTGAGTACAACCTGGGCATCTACATCACAGGGGTCGATAAGGACTCAGTCGCTGACCGAGCTGGGCTTATGGTAAGCTTAGGATTTCAGATAATTATTCTGAGGACGTAATAGAGATGATCTGGAAAAAATACTACTCTTAATTTTTTGTACGTGAGAGGCATACGTTAAACGTTAACCGTTTGCAAAGGCTTAGTTTTGATTAAAAGTTGTATATTTATATTTTTTAAATGTTTGTTTTGCAGTAGATTGAATAATGTACCAGAGTCTTGTACCAGAGCTGAATTATCTATGTACAATCAGTAAATTTATAGTTCAAAGAATAACATAGCAAACGCCAGAGCTCAGTCCGACATAGGGTTGTTGAGTATTCACGAAGGTCGCAAGGTCTTCATTACGCTCGCACATGTCGCCTGTGTCAGGATGCCATGCCAGCGAATTCGCCCTAATAAAACGTATTTTGTCGCATTGAATTACGATTAGCATGAGACAAAATCGAGCCAAGACCAACGTATAAATATTTATCTGAACTGCCTTCAGAGATTGAGCATTAAATTATGATTTGTAATATTGTGTACAAAATAAGTCGTTCGCTACAGTTTTAATCTCGCTAGCTCTAGAAAGGACATAACCGTCGAATTATGGCTACTCCATTTTACCTATCCAGTTATGTATATTACGATACAGACTATCTATTAGTGCATGTACATGTTCGATACTAGCCAGATGGTCGTGAACAGACTTCAACACCGGTTTTGCTAAACTTTACATCGAAATAGTTAGGGCGGGAATATCTTGAACAGTAAATTACTAGTTTAACTTCGGTGTTACATCGAAGTGTCTTAATATTATTAAAGACAACTATCACAGTAAGCCGATGCATTAAGTGTACTCCATTATTTTCAAACTTTTATTGCATAATAAAATGGCTGTAATAATCCAATAATGCAGACACCCTTTACTCACTGCATGATTTTATCTCTGCCTGTTTGAGACTTAATACCCCTGCCTGGCAATTTTGCGTAATATATATGGCAGTGTGCCAAATATTGGACAGGTAACTTAAGTATTTCATTTTCTTATTGCGAACAGCCCACGCCTTTAAGGTGTAGTAGAAAATTTATAGCGTTTGAGCTCGGAACTGAGTCCGCCCAATGCACGCTATTATCCGTGACTAGTCAAAAGTCAAAAGTCAAAATTCATTTATTCAATAAAATCACAAGGACCACTTTGAAACGTCGGTTTTTATCTAGGTGCCTGTTCCTCCGCGACCAAGCCAGGAAAGAAAGGCAAGAAAATAAGGCTGGTTATTCTTTTTAATGATCCTTTTACAAAACAATAGGTTCGAGTTGGAGCATTTTCAATCCCAAGAGTTTTTGTCATCTAAATAATCAGATATTTTATAGTATGCCTTTTTATAAAGCTTTTGTTTAATTACGTTTTTAAATTTGTTAATTGATAATTTTTGTATATCTCTTGGGAGTTTGTTATAAAAGCGTACACCGTGCCCTTTAAACGATTTACCAACTTTATGGAGTCTACAAGTGGCAACAGCGAGTTTATCTTTATTTCTAGTATTAACATTGTGATTATCGCTTTTTTTCTTAAACAAATTAATATTTTTGTGAACATACATCAGATTTTCATAAATGTATTGACAATGGAATGTCATTATATTTATTTCTTTAAACTTTTCGCGAAGTGATTCTTTGGGGCCCATATTATAAATTGCTCGAACAGCCCTCTTCTGCAGCACAAAAATGGTATTGATATCAGCAGTATACCGTACGACATAATGCTGTGGAAGTAGCTGAAGTAAACTAGTCTAGCTGTGTCAACGTCTGTATAAAGACGGATCTTTTTGACTGCATATGCCGCAGAACTAAGTCTCTTCGATAACCTATTAATATGAGGACCCCATTGAAGCTTATTATCTAGGGTGATACCTAAGAATACGGTGGTGTCCACAAGAGTATTTTATAATCAGTCTTTCACCAAATCATTTTAATAGAATTTTAACAGTCTGCATAATACTTACTGGTTGCAGTGTGGTTACGGCCACGCCCAACCTCAGAATCACAATTTATGATATTACTTTGGTAAAGTACTTTTGAATTGATATGATTGAGAATTAAATGTTCAGGCAGTTGCATAAAGGGGTCACATTATGACTCTGCTTTTAGGGGCCTACGTAGTTTTTAATTTTCAACAGGTCGGTGACCAAATCTTAGAAGTTAACGGTCAGTCGTTCGTGGAAGTAACGCACGATGAAGCGGTTGGCCAGCTCAAGTACCACAAACGGATGTCCTTGCTCGTGAAGGATGTCGGGAAAGTGCCACATGCGTGCACCGCCTACGGGGGCGGAGAACAGCAACGTGACGCGCAAAATGTTGCAAAGTAAGCCTTTGCTGCTTTACTACTTGGCTACGGTTCATTTAGGCCTATTGCACGTTTTAATATCAATGATGAGTTTTGGGGTCCAAACCATTCCGAGGTGGGAGCAGATGGTTTATAAAAATTATTGTGTAAGCTGTTTGAAGAGGGGCACTTATTTAGAAGTGCTATGTCAGAGATTTTGTTAATTAGCGCAAAACTTAACTCTAATTTATCTCCTGAAGTGTTTTTATCGAGAAGACTTAAGTATTTTCGAATTAGATAAGTAGCTCAGCTAATGAAGATCACGTTTTAAGTTCTGGTCGCAAGCTAAATTCAATTTAGAAATATATTTCCAGGACTTGAATGCTTGCCAACAAATATTCACAGTTTCTAAAGAGATTTTGTAGTAGAATTGGCTAGGTGCAACACAATTCGCAACTCAACTTTGTTCAAAATCTAGTGCTAAAAAAGTGAATTTAAATTTTGGATATTAGAATTTGTTCTCAAATTGAGCTTTTGCCAGGAGCCGTTTCTAGCGTAATAGATGAAAGTTTTGTGACCTTAGATTCCTGCATGAGGTTTCTGGCTGGTCTAGTGCCAAGTTCGTAAATTTATCGTAATAGTTTTCCTTTGTTCAGAATAAGTGGTTGGGGCAAGCGGAGAGGGGCAGCGTCAACAGCAGTGGAGCAAAAGGCGCGGTCGTTGCTTCCACCGAGCGAGCTGCCCGCACTAGCTTATTACATGGAGGAGTATGCGGCGCGAAGACTCACGCCCGATGCCTTCCTCACTGTGCTGAGAGACCTTTTAGATACGCAGCAAAAGGTAAGCAAATGAAACTACAGAGTACTCTACTAATTGTTGTAATGATGTATTACATATAGTAAGATATATATGTAATCATCACAAATACGTATTTATTTATCTAGGACATCCAACAGAAAAATCACAGAAATTATGCAATAACTATAAAAACCTGTAGCCTTAAATCAATGAGTTCCTCCAATTATAGGACGCATGGTGCATAAAGTGGGCAAAGAAGCTTTAACTAACAAAATATAAGAGACTACCTGCCCCCCGCGGTTTCACCCGCGTAAGTTTCAATTTTATACCCGTGATAACTTCTACATTAAATGTCCGATTCAAATGAATTAAAAAGTATTTTACTGCTACATAGATACACTTGTTTGACATCCATAGAGTAGGGTTGGGAGAATAGTCGAATCCGCGAGTTTTTTCTTAATGCTGGTTGCGAAGCTGCCCATGAAGACTTATTTAAGTGACCAGTATTTTCTCCATGACTGTGTTATTCTTCTTTCTATTTCTTGTTTAGTTCTGTCTAAGAAACATATATTCTGTCTTAAGTAGATATAGTTGTCTACATATTCTAAGGTCTGATTGTTAACATAGAGTGGTATAGGTTTGCCATTTGTCATCGCTTTTGTCTTTTCGCAGTTCATCTTCAGACCACATTTCTGACTTTCTTCATCCAGCCTAGATATAATTTCCTGTAGTTGTGTGTGGCTTTCGGATATTAGAATTATATCATCGGCAAATCTTAAGTTAGACAAATATTCTCCGTTTATATTGATACCATAGTGGTCCCAATCAAGGTTTTTAAAAATATACTCTAGCCTTTCTCTATATTAAATGGTTCCCCAGGTTTTTCCAGTTTTACCCTTGCGACACATTCTGTGTATATATTTTTGAGTAGTGTTATATACTTGCTACTTACTCCCTGTCCAAGAAGAGCTTTCCAAAGCTCTATATGTTTAATAGAGTCAAAAGCCTTGCTATAGTCAATAAAGACTATATAAATACTTTTTCCATATTCCGTATATTTTTCTATTATCTGCGTTAGGGTAAATAAATGGTCGATAGTTGAAAAGTTCTTTCTAAATTCAGCTTGTTCACGGGGTTGGTTTTCTTAAATTGTTTTATTAATGCCGTTTCATAACAAGGCAGTAAATATTTTGTATATAGTCGAAAGTAAGCTGATGGGCCGGTAGTTATTAATGTTTTTGGGATCTCCTTTTTTATAGAGCAAGGTTATGGTACAACTTTTCCATATAGTTGGGGTACAAAAAAATAACCAAGCAAAGTTTGTTGCCTGATTCTTTTATGCTTGGTCGCGCGCGAGGAACCGGCGTAAATTCACTTTAACATTTTAGATTCACGTATAGTTTTTAAGTTGACGTTTCTATATGATCCTTGTGATTTCAATGAATAAAAACCTATTGACTTTGACTTTTGATACGTGCAGATAAAAGTACTTGGTTGTACAAGGTTGTCAATATAGGATAGATAGGTTCTCCAAATGCTTTTATGATGTCGTTCGTTATTTTGTCTTCCCCTGGACTTTTATTTGTTTTCATTTTATTAATGACTGCTTGGATTTCTGATTGAATGAAAGATGGAACTTCTTCTTTTGCCTGGTGTTTGTATGTACGATTACGATTATGGTTTTCTACAATTTTGTTTTCCCTGTAAAGGTTTTTGTAGGAGTCTGTTGCAGTTTTTATAAGTTCTTGCCTGGAAGTGACCAATATGGCAGTATTGTTATGTTTCAGTTCCATGATCCATTTTGTAGATGTGGTTAGTTTTTTATATGCCCTTTTAGAGGATCCAGAAGATTCTAGTTCTACTTTCAAAATTTTTAATCTTCTTTGTTTTTGATTTTCTCGGAGTTTATTTTTAATTTTTGTATATAGGTTCTTAAGACGTTTTCTCTGTGTAAATGTTCTGTTGTTTAATTTTTTTAGTTGTTCTCTTTCTGTGATAAGATTTATTACTTCCTTTGTAAATATATCGTAATTGTTCGGTCTTTTATGTGGCAATTTTTTAATACATTTGTTGATTGTGTTTATTAGGTTACGATATGTTTCTTCTGGGCTTCCCCCTTGTATCTCTTCTTTTAGAAACATATATTTGAGTGACTCTTTTTCTATAGATGTAAACAGTTTTGACTTTGGTTTGCAAAAGCTTGTTCTACTTCTTTTTGACACTCCGTCTAGTTTGATTTCGCATCTAACAGGACGATGATCTGTGGTGTAGTTGATATCAAGAACATGGACGTCCTTTACCAATCTAATTTTTTTTTGTAGTTATGAAATCAATTTCATATCTGTATTTTCCGTTTGGGGTATGCCAAGTCCATTTTTTCCTCGTTGGTTTGTTGAATTTTGAGTTTGTAATTATAAGCTGGTTCTCATAACAAAATTCTATAAGTTTTTCGCCTCTTTCGTTTCGGCTTCCATATCCAAATTTTCCAAGGATATTATTTTCATCTTCTTTTGGCATACCAATTTTAGCATTAAGTCTCCGATTACAAACGTATTTCTTTGTCTGTTTTCTAACGCTTTCCTCAGGTCTTTGTAAAAAATGTTAATTTCATTAACATTTCCTTGGCTTTTTTAGTAGGAGCGTAAGCTTGTATTGTTGTAAGTTGGACTTGGTCACATTTCATGTCCAAACGTGCTACATTGTCCGAGTATGCAGTAAAGTTTACAATATTTGTTTTCAGGTATTTTTTGACCATGAAACCTACGCCGTTTCTCCCTTTATGTTCTCCATTATTGAAGAATATATAGTCTCTGTGTTCTTCTATTTGTTGTTCTGCTTTTTTTGTTTCCGAGAGACCGATAATATCCCATTTAACATTTTTAGACTGTTCTCAAGTTGAAAGGTTCTAGTTTTTTCTATAATCACATGCAATGTGTAACTGTACATTGCATGTGATTATATATAGACTCTCTTGTTCTTGAGATGGAGGGTTTTGGTCTTTCTCCCCCGCGGCGACCACAGGGCTATGACAACAGAAAATAAAATAAAGATAAGATCATTCCAAAGGACGATAGAACGAAGCATGATGGGCATAAAACTCCGCGATCGCATCAGAAGCTCTAAGATCAGGTCCAAAACTAAACTAACAGACGCAGGAAAAATGGCAGCAAGATTGAAATGGAAATGGACAGGTCATACCGCGAGGACAAACGACAACCGCTGGAGTGAGAGAGTCTTACACTGGTGGCCCCGTGACGGAAAGAGAGAACGTGGTCGACCCGTTCGCCGCTGGAGAGACGACATTGTTTCAGTTGCAGGGAAATATTGGGTTAGAACGGCCTAAACAGAATAAACTGGCAAGAGATGGAGAAGGCCTTCATCCAGCAATGGATAGCCCCTAATAATAAAGAAAATGAAAAACAATAATATATATGACATGACATTAATATAATTGTATATAATTATGAAAAATGAAATGATATCAGATGAATTCTAATAAATTTATAATCTAGATAAAATTAATGACATGCAATATTATTATTTTTGGTTTATTTAATAATATTATTTATGATTAGTGTATAAAAAAAAAACTTATTTTAACATAGGTATATTTTTGCTGTAATATAATGCTAATGAAATTATGATTTTTAGGGGAAATAAAGGCTATTTTTATTTTATTTTATAAATACACTTGATGATAAAACTATTTATTTAAATAAGAATTAATTAAACAATACGAATGTAAGCAACTTTTGTTTCTACCGGCGATCTAATTAAATTTAGAACACAAAAGCTGCTATTGTGACTTAAATATGATAATTAGATATATTCTCTGGAGGGCTTTTTTGTAGGTAATAATGAGTACTTTAATCATGTAGTACATTATTTTGATCAATAGTTTTCTCAGCGCACGCCAAATAATGAATTTTATAGGCAAAATTTTGCTACTTTGGGTTACATTATTGCTATTTTCTTAAGGCTCTCTATTTTTTTCAAAATAAATTATAACCTATGTTATTTCCTGATAATTTACCTTTCTAAAAGCGAAAAAATGGTTAAAACCGGTCCAGTAGTTTCGGAGCCTATTCGGTACAAACAAACAAAAAATCTTTCCTCTATAAAATATTATTAGTATATTAGTATAGATAGAAGGCAGGCACAACAGAAGGTTACCGAAGTCATCACTGAAAGTGTTTGGTGAAAACAAAGAAGTGTCGAAACAATGCACTAAAAAGCGCGGTCGCTGCTGCTCCGAAGCAATATGAACCTGTCTTTTTAAGGGGTTTCCAAGCCAAATGTCGAAAAATGAAACGGGTGATTTCGTCATGCCCGTGCTTGTCTATCAGTCAGTGGGTTAGGTACTTACATGACTGTCGCTTTTATCGAGAAAATATCGAAACAAATAAATAAAAATAAAAAAGCGATTCTTGTTTTCCTAACCAGCTCCCCTGTCTAGAAATATACACACACCAAAAAAGGTTTGATAATTTTGAGAAGAAAAAAATATATGTCGGATCGCCGAGCTTATTATTGTCTGCATTCGTCGCCATGGGTATCAGGATGCAGAAGATGATCAGAGAATACAAACTACATGTGTCTTTCCACCATTTATGCACAACACTTTACTTAAAATTAGTTCACAATAATTAAACTCTTTAGAATAAGCAAAGAGATAGTGAATTTGCGAACGAGCGCACAACGCCACGACTGAATAACGACTGCCCCGATAGCGTAAGCGCTTATAAACGTTCTTACACATTAAACACCCATAGGATGTTCACTCAAGTCGGCGCCGCTCGCAACTCCACTCGAACGATTACGTTCTCTCTCTGCGACGGATATAGTCAAGTAAGCATCTAAATTAAATCAATTCACGCAAAATCTATAGCAACGCGCCGTCATATAAATTAAATGGTTTGTTTTTATTCTAAATGTTGTATTTTATATAAAGGAAACATATCGGTATATAATTTATAATAATATTTTAACATATCAAAAAATTTGCTTTCAAATTGATCGCAAACTTTTGTTGATGTCTGTAGGCCTTCATTGTAGCTAAAGTTGCCCTCTTAACTCTCTAATTTTTAAAACTTGTGTCTTAGCAGAAGTAGGAAAATGAATTACGAACTCGTAAATTGGTTTGGCAGATTTCCAGTTATAAAAACTTTGTAGCCTGCATGCAACTTAGGGACCCTAAATAAAAAGTGTGGCATGACATGTCTTGGGCAGTTTTATTCAAAGGTTAAGCTGAAAAGATATTTCATTCAAAATCAGAAAGGTTAAAAAAATACTTATAAAATAAAGATTCTTTGTGTTCTTTTCTCTGTTCTTAAGGATCCCTTTGCATCTGAGTATCTAAAAAACCGTTTTCGTTTCCGATCTGACACACACGAAAAAAAACTAAGGTCTTCTGACAATCTCCTTCTAGACACCTCCGTTCATTGCACATCGTTCCGTGGAAACTCTTTCTCTGTCGAATCAGTCCGGTTCTGGAATAAACTACCATTTGAAATTAAAAAGGTAGACTAAAGAATGCTTCAAAAAATTAACTCGCAAACACTTCCTAGATGAGTTGTATTCATTGTTTATTTAACCTACCTTCTAACTACATATTATTTTTATGTATAAGTGCCTATAAATATATAATTATATATATTAAGTAAGTATATTATGTAATTAGATATAAGTATAATATAATATTGTAGTTAAAATTTTGTTGCACGCTTACCGCCAATCACTACAAATTAGGTTGGCTGGTAGAAAATGCTTTAGCATTAAATCCGCCCATTGTTCACTTTTTTTTTTAAATGTGCAATAAAGTGTTAATAAATAATTAAATAAAATATTTTGTAACTGTATTGAATGATAGAAAATAATTTATTTTACACCATAAAAAAATAGGTATAACTAAACAAAACTAAAGAAAAAACTTAAAGTAGGTACAATGGTTTTTTGTGTCAGAAATTGTTGTTCGTAGTGATATGACTAACGGATCACTCCTGTTAAATTGTTATAGCTTTTGTTTCTACAAACGTATCTTATGACTTGGTAATTAAATGGATTAGCAATGGCAAGATATTATACTACTATACTTCATATATCAATCGATATTACGATCACCTATGTTCACCCTGTCTCAATTTGCATGCATGTTATCTTCCAAAACGAATTATACTATTAGGAATAAACACTCTGAAATCAGTTGTAATAATTATTTTCGGTTACGACGCATGGGACAAATATTTGCGTGTACAGCAGATATTTGTGGAGTCAGCCCCATACCTACTAGGATTTCCTGTGTCGTGGGTATCAAGAGGTACTTGTAGTTCCTATGGTACCACAACACCCAGACCCGGAACAAATATCTGCAGTAGGTACACACAAATATTTGTCCCGTAGCGGGAATCGAATATGCATGTGTCTGTGGGGCGTTTATTTATTAGTATCATTATGTATCTATTGCGTGATCTACCTGTAAGAAATAAACAAAATACCATAACAAAATATTGTATGTTTTCAAAGAAGTTAAAATAAGTACGGTAAGTCCCGCATTCTCCAGTTTAATTTGACGTTAAATTACTCTTAGCTCGCGGACTCCAGGAGATAAATATACGAGGAAATTCATTCGAATGTCTTGAAAGTTTTACATTCGCCTAAAAAGTATATGTATGTTTTAGTAACCTTACATAAATAATTAATTTATAATAAATGCTTTATTGCCTTAATTTTTTATTGCCAATATAATTATAAATATAAATAAATAAAAAAGCCACTATACAGTGTGTAAGTAGGTAAGTAAGTGTTAAATTTTGATGATGGACTCCATAAATTTAGACTATTATCTGTTGCGACAGGTCACTCAATTGTTTTAAGTAGCTCTTCAGTTTCTCTATAGTTTAGTTTAGGTAAGTAATCATTCAATATTTGTTTTATTTTATTATAGTTAACAGAAAAAAATGTTGTATATTTGTTAATTCGATTGTACAACCTAGGACCAATATTGTCAATAGATTTCCTACCAAAATTAGTTTTAACTTTTTTCAATTTAAATATGACGTCTTTTCTTTTCTGCCTTTCAGATATTTCACTTATTAATAACAATTGATAAGCTGGGACAAATCAAATGTAGAACAACGTTGGTAATAAATCTTCATCAATCATGCTCGCGGAAGGCAATTCTGGTTGGCTGAGCAAAACGAGTATTATCAATCTATTAATATTTGTGCAAGTATTCGTGAGCCTTGTGATTCAAAGGCAACAGTGATTACGCTCCCGTAAATAGCTCGTTTCGTATACTTGCAGTTCCCAAACAAAATCACATAGGTAACTTTACTATTGGTATCTATGTTGTCATGAAAAAACGTGTGCTTTATTTTTTATTGTTCTGAAATTTTCTTTAGAATTTTTTTCTGGTAAATCTATTAAAAATGTCTTAAATACTCCGCTTTTACATTGCAATTCCAAAAATCAATCACGATTCCAACGTTGTCATTGGCATGAAATTCTCTTTTTGAATTCCTTGCGAGTTTGTGATTCGAACGGCAGTAGGTACATAGGCTTGCGAACTACAGATCATTCTTCCCAATAGATAAATAACGCCGATCAATAATAATAAGTAACTTTGAAAGAAGTCGAATGGTACAATAAAAATTTGGCATGCTGGCTGTGAACCAAATTTTTATTACATTTATTGCACAATCAAATATTGAAACGACGTGGAAACTACAGTTTGGAGATTTTAACTCTTCATTATCTCCTAGAGTAAAAATACAGAGCTAAAATCTACTTACCTACAAGTAAGTAGTACCTGTTAGGTAAATGCAGTTGTATATTGGATTTTATTCCAAGAAAGATAAGCATGTGGGCTTTTAGATACCTATAGATATTGGTAGTCTGCAAGGAATAAATTATATTTGCTTTATCGTTCTGGCTTGTCGAACCGTGCACTCGACGGATTATAGTCACTATCCGGAAGTTGGGGGATGATCTAACCGTTTGAAGCAGTATCGCTTCGAATGCCTTCACTAATTTTAAAGATAATGTCTTATATTCATATGTTTTTTTCATACACGGATGGTTTTGCACAGTTTAGAGACCAGCAAGGTTTAATTTGATAGTTTAACATTTTTCTATTTGTTCCAGTATACCCTACTCACGGAAATCCGTGAGTTCATGCTTCCCGAAGATCGGCCGAGATTTGACGAGCTCGTCTATAGGAGAGGAGACGAATCAGCAGACCATCACCTGAACACAATGAAGGTTAGGGAAAGTTTGTAGGCAGATGATTATTAAAACGATATGTTCCAATTAGCCCGTGGCACCCTATGGGTGTTTAATGAGTAAGTGCAGCAACTTGAAAGGCCCTCAAAAAAATAAATTATTCCTAAAACCTTATTAAAATTTTGACTCCTACCATAATTTTATCTCTGGAGCTCACTGGTTCAGTGATGATGTTG
Organism: Perizoma flavofasciatum; assembly: GCA_958496245.1. Taxonomy (NCBI): domain Eukaryota; kingdom Metazoa; phylum Arthropoda; class Insecta; order Lepidoptera; family Geometridae; genus Perizoma; species Perizoma flavofasciatum. Next base: position 10,885,180 of record OY292421.1, read on the forward strand.
CGTAAAAACGTATTTTCACCGAGTTTATTACTGTGGATCCCATATTATAATCTCGTAATCTGTGACAACCTCAAGGCTCTAATTACAACTTTAGTACGCGAATTCCACTGTGACACGGGGTTACCCAACTTTTTTATGATAGAAAAGCTTAATATAAAACATTCTGTACCTCTAAATTCACCAAAACAATGCAACAACCTCATTAAATACAAGTATTCTTCTCAAATCCGTTCGAGATAGAGTGTTAATTAACAATCAACACTGTTATCTGAAGCTCGGCCAAGTTACAAGGCCTGAATTGCTCTACCAGATTTCTCCTAGAAACATTTGCACATAAGTTAGGGTAATTAGGAATTTCACTATAGTTTGTACTTAGGTAATGTAAATAAAAATAGCGGCACGTAGATTTGTCTTTAGAAAAGTTTCGTTCGTGGAGCAAATCAAAGGGTAAAAATCACTGAGTTTAAATAATTTTATCTGACTGCTGTGGTGGATTTTCTTCGGGAGTATTTTAAAGATGCTACGTATCATCGATTTGAAATGTCACCCATTCAATTTACCTACTAAAGTATGTAACACCAAATAACCAACTTATTCCTGACATTCAATTCGTTCATCCCACGGTTTGCTCCATGTCTATTGCGATGGTGTTCTTCTTTCGAACCCAATAGCTATAGAGGGATTTAGATAAGAGGTACGATACAATGCCTTTCTATAGCCCGATGTATGATGGCCCCGGTTTGTCCGTAGCGCGGCTCCGAGCGCCACATGCTGCCCTCATCGACGATGCATGACTTGCACGAACCGGTAAGTGCACAACCCCCTTTAAAACGATCCTTATTTGTGCATGTCCCATTGTTAATAGTGTGACCGCTTTCAATAGTAGACTTTTGAGCTTTTTGTGCTGTTGTTACTACCCTAAATGTGCACAGACAACAGTCTGTGTAGTGTTTTATTCAAAACAGTAGATGTATCACGTACAAGGTAGGAATTGGTATAACAATAGGCCCTGAAGTAATTGTTACAAACTAACGATCTTATCCTTACGTTAATAGGGTCACAGCTTGTTGTGTTCTTCGTGAAAGGAAATAAAGGCTGAGAAGGTAGTTTTTAAGGGCAGTCAGGTGAGGTTGAGGGTTATTGTTGTAGGAGGTACCAGCGGACGCGCCCCTCGTGGCCGACCACCGCTCGCCCTCAGAAGACTCCGGCCTGGGCCTACCGCCGCATGACGCTTACAGGTGACACCACCGTTACTATCACGCATACATGGCTTAATTCTTTCAAATAGGTATACGAAAGCTATTTTAAAGAGAATAATAAAAAAGAAAGTGGGAGGTTAAACGATGTTCGGGGTTACGAGCCATAGACGGTAAGCCGCGGCTTTAATGAGCGAAGCGTAAATCCCTCGTCGCCAACAGCGGTGCCTCTCATAAAGGCGCTTAAATGCTAAAGCACCATTAGAGTGCGAAAGCAAAGGCTAAGTCCTCGTCAAGCGTTCGCTTTCGTCCGCTCTTTTTCATCACACAGCGCGAATAAGCCACAGTTCTGAAGAACCCCTCGTCTAGGCGCTCGGTGTCGAGCCGAGCATCTCATTGGCTGGACGCCAGCCACTTCCACTTTTATTCGGTATCGGAATCGATTGCTTTATTGCTATATAAACGTTCACATTTATTGTCACAAGCGGTTTGATGCCGCTGTCCTGCGAACCAAGAGCTGTTTTATATTTACTGCCAGTAAAGTTGATGTGGAATCGACATTTAACCTCTTTAAAGTAACATTTCTCTCTTTAGTGTCAATAAAGATATAATCTGGCTCAGCATGAAGCTAAATATAAATTACTATGATTTTTATCATTTCTTGCTAATATTCAGAAAAATATGGGTATTTATTTATTCAATTAATTCTTGTTCACCCTAAAGTCGAAGATATTATACAAAAAAGACTTGCATACAAAACATTATCAACAAAACTAGCACCATACGCAGAGACGCAGAGGTCTGACCCGGTCTGTCAATTCCCACGATGAGCTGAGCCACATGTAAAGTAGGTTGCGGTCAGTTAAAACTTTTCCTAGAAGAGTATAGCTATGTCGGTTGCATTGTGTAGCTGAAATGTTTAGAATGTTGATAGTGACAGTGGTGTTGTGTGGGGCAGGAGCGGGCGGCCGTGGCGGACGGACGCGCCGCCGCCGGATGACGACCTGGAGCCGCACCACGAGGTGATTTTGCCAGAATTACCTTACACACTCCTTCAACCACATTCACTCCGCCATTTTTACTAAAAGCGGTGTCCTTGGGTGTCACTCGCAACTCACTCACGTTCACCTTCCTCTTACAAAAGTAGAATAGCTCTAAATTGAACTGCGACCTCAGCTAACATCAAATCGGCTCGGAAGGCAGTCGCTTATACTTTGAATTATTTCATAGGTCTACTACTTTCCTGTCAGATAAAGTACGCGACGTGTTCCCTATGCTTTAGTTTGAGTGGCACCTCGGCACTGTCACCTGTAGGAACAACTGAACTCAATACACTTTCCTTGCATGTATCCAACGGCTAACAGTAGAGCTCACACCACTGTCTTCAATGGCCGTTATTTCCTGTATAATCTGTATTATTCAAAATTATTAGATGGGTAAATCTGGCAAAATTCAATTTACCAAGTTGGCAAAGTGGTCTGCGAGAAAATTGGCTGTATTATTTATTCGATTCAGATATGAAATCGGTAATAGCGGCCAGCAATTGATTTTTTTTCTCTATCTCTTTTAGACTAGTCCTAGATTAGGTTCTACCTAAAATATATTTCTTCTTTTGGATACAATTTCTGTTATTGTATTTGATAAACCTTTCTAAGTCTGCTGTAATTTAGGTAGGTCTTCCTATACCATAAAAAAAATGTAAAGGTTAGATGATAACAAATTACCACATGTATCCAAACATGGGTACGTGTGTTGAATCGTTGAATCATTTTATTTTCTTACTGTTCGTGAAAATTATTTCACAGTATTTTGTGTCGTCATCACTGATAAGACACACTTACCAAGTGTTTGTATGAGGATTATAATTTCAGCATTTCAGCCATAGGCTCGTTGGTCTAGGGGTATGATTCTCGCTTCGGGTGCGAGAGGTCCCGGGTTCAAATCCCGGACGAGCCCAAGGATATTTTATGCATTTTTCGTATTCATTTCTTTACTAATAAAATAAACATTTCATTTTTACATTTATAATAGAAGTTATTATAATAAAATATATAACTATGTTACAACGTAACTTTGAATTTTATCAGAATCTATAGATGAAGTGCTATATTGTAAAAAGGAACAAATTCCAATAGCAAGGAACATAGGACATCGATTTTGAATGGGTGATAATTTAAAAGGGGACTGAAAAAGCAATACTGATTAGCTTTAATTTGATATATTACCTAACTATTATATCAAGATAAAATTGCTGATAATTACAACAAGAAGAAAATGGAGCGTGTTTAGTAAAAAAAAAAACATTTACAACTTTTCCCACAGTAGTGACGTCAGACCACGAGAATGCCTATTCTGACGTCATAGAGATAAAGCAAGCTTATTCTTGGAGCGGCGAAGCTCGCTTGAATTTGTGTCCTTTTTTATCCCGGTCTCGTTTACTTTAATTATGGAACGATTATTCCCCTGCCGCCTTTTTGCGATAGAATTAAATAAAAATTAAATTAGGTAAGTAGGTACTTTTTTAGGGTATTGTTATGAGTGATACTTGTGTCTTAATTTATGACGATTTTATTTGTGAAACTGACCAAATCAGTGGTTTTTTAAGAAAGGGAAGGTGATCGACGGTATATGACACATACATTGTATCAACCAGTCGACGAGCATACCTACTTGCTTAGCGAATGAGCGAAGCAAAAGAGTAGTAGTATATCAAGATTGTAATAAAGTGGAAATCTGTAGGCTCGGTTTTTTATGCCTGTGTGTGTGTATGACGATGACTCATGGCACAATTTGACTAATGGTACCTAATATCAACGCACAAGCTTTAAATTGAAGACACCAAGCCATAATTATTATTATTAGTACGAGCATTATTAAATTCAACCCAACAAATGTCTTAAATAGTAAAGCATGAATAGTGTACGATGCCATACTTTCGCCTTGCGTTCTGTGTCATAATTAATCCCACCGGAAGAGGTTTAGGGAGCAGGTAATACATGCTTTGATTATGCCTACATATACGTTTATTACGGTACACACCCGAGGATAAACACACGTCATACTAAAAGTTACTAATTAGCTAAATTGCTTGGGCTGATTTGACGTAATAGGTAAAGTAAGTAGTTGCATAGGTTATGCACTTTATTTATGACTTTTAATATAATTGATTACTCAAACAAACCAAAATATATATGTGGGATATTTTTTACAGATTGACTGCACTTAAAATATAAAATAGTACTTTTCAAACTTTCGCGATTAGTAAACAAAATTATTCATACAAAGACCCGCTTTATTTCGTTTACCTTTTCTTATTTCCCCTACGTTTTAGCTGTCTTGTAACGCCGATATCACGGATTGTATCCAATTAAAATCAAATTAGGTATCCACACCATTTTCAAACAACCTGAATTTCGATACAGAGGTTACAGCGTATATAGTTGTCCTTTACCAAGTGAAAATAGATGTAAATTATTCATGGTAGGTACGCTATTTACGCAAAAGCTCATAAATATTTTAATGCATAGCCATTGCCTATAAGCATATGGAATAAAATTTCAATATCTAGCTGTAAATAACTTTTTTCAGATGTAATCTAAACATTCTAGAAATAAGTGCCAAAAACGAAAGGGGAAAGATAGCAATCTAATTTCGAAAATGAGCTGTCATATTCTTATCTATTCAATTGAAGTTGGTTGTATTTGAAATTATGCTATAATGTTGATAATAAACGAAATTCCAAGAAAATATAAAAACTACATTAGCACTTTTGTCTTTTTCTGTACTTTCAACGTGTATTAAGATGTAGGCACAGGCTATTAAGCCTTATCGCAAGTATTCAGGCATGTCAGTTCTCTCAGTTTCAAGTTTATGACTTTAGTTTGGTTGAATTACCTGATAAAGACTTTTGCCACAATTTACTGCATAAATTTTGATTTTGCATTGTTTCCGTTAATAGGTCTCAGGTGTGCTTTAATTTAAGACAAGCTTCGAAGTGTATCAGACAAAGTCGTAGAGTGACGTCCTATTCTACGACATTGTCTACGAAAGAGCTACGCAAGGCGGGCACAATCGTTATTTTGAGGTGATTTTAATAATTCCAAAAAATTTGATAAACTTGACTCCATTGTAAACTTTATTGAACAAATCATTTTTTAATGACATTTATTCAATATATATAAAACAAACTTTTGCATCCATATTTCTTTACTTACATATCAATTTAAATAAGAATATTTTCACAATCACTCTAAAAACAAGTCAGATAGCCACCAACAGCCTTGTGACCGTCGCGCGTCGTTACGAAAATGACATGTAGGTACTCATGTTTCATGAGGCGCTGGCTGACAGATCTTGGGCCGATCTCTCGCCTGGTCTATAATAGTTTCAATAAGTAGGTATCTAGTAGGTATATTACTCGTAAAACATTGATTTAATTTAATTTACTAACATAGTTAAAGTTTACTTATTTGTGTAATACTAGCCTCTGGCCACTGCTTCGCCCACGTGGTACCCGGATTAAAAGTAGCCTATATGTTATTCTGATGTATAAGCTTTATTACTGTAAAGTTTCATCAAAATCCGTTCAGTAGTTTTTGCGTGAAAGAGTAACTAACATCCATCCTCACAAACTTTCGCGTTTATAATAGTAGTAGGACTAGCTTCTGCCTACGGCTTCACTCGCGTGGTACCCAGATAAAAAGAAGTATATGTGTTATTCTGATGTATAAGCTTTATTACTTTAAAGTTTCCTCAAAATCCTTTCAGTAGTTTTTGCGTGAAAGAGTAACAAACATCCATCCTCACAAACTTTCGCCTTTATAATATTAATAGGACTAACTCGATATGGATCTTGGTCTGAAATAAACATTTATTATTATTATTATGTGTACTCTAACCCGATTAGAACAAAATTTATAGTTTTTTTAACTTTCTAAAATATTTAGGTACATCTAATCTAGTAAACATTCGTACCTACCTAACACTATAAGTACATAGTTATAATAGGTAGGTTATCGGTGCCTAGGGTGACTTTAGGGTGTATAGAGTCACGCAGAGTTCATAAGTAGAGGGTAGAGTCACAGAATAATGGCGTACTGAAGCAATAGAGGGCAGAGTCGGGGTAAAGTCTCCCATGAAGTCAGTACGCGGCGGCGCGTCGGACGATCGGCATGTCGTCGCGCCGGCGACGCCGCGTCGCTTTTTGCGAATACGTACCGATGGATGTTCGCGCTATGGCCAAGGTACTTTCAAGAGATTTCTCAGTTTAGGTGTTCAAGTCAATACAAACGTGTTTTTGGGTATTTTTATGAAGACGCCTAAATGTTTGTAAACAAAATTAAGGATCGCGTGTGTTAAAAGATAATATGCTACCTACGTCTATAATAAAAAAATACCTACTCAGTGGAAGTTGGGTCCTTTTTAATTCCGACTTTAGTACCAACATCAGCTAAAACAGTCTACGTTTGTTTAAAACGCTCGATAAACCAACCAATTAGTTATTTAAGATGATAGATAAGATGCTAGTAGGTAGGTATTCTCTTGTTTGCTTGAAAGTGAAACTGAGGACTTGCAGGATCGATTTGTTCCACGTTCGCCCCACTTGTTCACTCCATATTCCAAAAAAATCTGCTTTTGCCCCATGTCAAAAATATTTCTGGTTTCGCCCCACATTACAAAAGGTAGCTACGGAGGGCAAAGTACAGTTGATAAATAAAACCAATGTGGTTTGTTTTTTAGTTGTGGTTATGATGTGTGCATAACCACAAGACAAATAAAACAAAAAACTAGGTATCCACAATTTTAGCCAAAAATTACTATGGACAAAGAACCACGGATTAAGTATATTTTACCCAGACTAAAAAACAAAATTCCATCAGAGTAGGTTAGAGATAAAATTCATACAAAAACATAAAACGATTAAAAAAACATTAACTTTTAAAAAAAAATAAACAAAATCATTAATTGAATCTTAATAAAATTACTCCCATACATGAAGTAAGTAAGTATTTGTGTTTGTTGATGATATAAAATAAGCAAAAAAATATGTAGGTACATACCTATCATATTTTGAGTTATATTTAATACTCAACTGATATACAATACTGGGGACCTAATCAAATATCTTTTAATAAATAGACTAGTGAGAACTTCATTACAAACAACAAAAATAAATAAAGTTTAATAAAAAAACCTTTTTCAAGATGATGCTGGCACCAAAGATAATCACTACTTCTGGCACTTTCACAGTAACATACATAAAAAATACAACACGTCACTCTCATTTATGATCTATTATTTACGTAGCTTACCATCAAAATGTTTCAATGCTTCAAGCATTTTATATTCTGACTGTACTAAAATGTATTACAAAAAAATGCGAGGCAAAACAGGAACACAAAATGGAGCAAACGTGGAACAAAATTGTTAAAATAAGGAAAACAATATTTTCGGGGCAGACAAGGAATATAATGTGGGGCGAACGTGGAATTTTACGTGTGGGGCAAAACTGCGGGGCGAACACAGAACAAATCGCAGGATCTTTTGAAACTTAAACCAATAACCGAGTAGGTACCTAGCTGGCTCATAGTAAGGATGGTTCTCATCAGGGGGTAATTTGAAGTAACTAGTAGGGGTTTTTTTTATTTGCATCATTTTATTATTTTAGTTACCAAAAGTTTTTTTTGTTACTGCATGCAGTTTTAGGTATCAGCAATCTATCTAGGTATGTACATATTATCTTCTATCGTATGGTGGAGTCAAGGTTAGTTCCCCAGCCAGTTGTTTTCTCTAGCAAAGAACTGAAAATAGTAAGGTCAAATCGGCTTGAATGCATAAACTTACCTCGGCACTAGGTACCAAGACATAAAATAAAAGTAATGCAACTAAAATTACGGTTAAATGTAACAAAACTACCTACCTTTAACGTATAGGTAGGTAGTCTATTAATTTAATTACTACGAGGTAGGTAGGTACTTAGAGAATATGTCGACCTCTGGATGAGGCCAATGAGAATAGATTACCTATAGCTGAATAAGAAGGAATAATAGAGGGAGGCTTTGGCTGAGCAGTGGTATACATAACTACCTACATTTTTAGAACTATTACCTAGTTGAAAGTTTAAAATAGGTACCTAGTTAAAGTACAAATAAATTATACCTAGGTAGGTATTTACTTTTTGAGATCAGCCATATACGTAGGTCTATATTCTCATAATATCTGTGAATTTACGTAAACGCCTACAAATTGTATGGTAGCAAGGTAACCGGACTGATAATAGTTTTCATCATACACCTAATAGGTATACCTACCTAATATCTACGAAAGTTTTATTTTGATATAAACACATAATTCAACGCACTCTTCGTGAGTTGAACTTTACTATAGGGGAATTTATATGGTAGGTAGGTGTTAAAATCATTTTAAATATCAGTTTCAACGTTTTTACCGAATTAATTAAAACGTGGCACAAAAATGTTACTCCTAGGAGTGCCCACTATTTTCATGGTATAAAAAACGGAGTCACGGCCTGCCAATTAGGGTATTTTTTTAAGTTCCAACGCTTGCAGGATTATTATTTGCGTGACTTTTACTAGGTATAAGTTCTTTAAAATGGAATATTGGGGTTGTTGGAATATGCGTCCAACAACCCACTAAGTGCGATAACAGGGGGTTTGTCCGATAGTTTTAACCTTTTAACACGCAATACCCCCAGGTAAAAGGCAAGCACCTGAGTACGCCGGCTTTTAACTTAAAACGTTTTAAATAATCTAGTAGGTGTTTGTGTTCTTAAGAGTAAGTAACTTCAAGAGTACTTCCCGTAAGCATTAGCAACTTAATTTACAATGAGGCATAAAATCAATTTTAGTAAATCGCAGTAGTAAAAGTAGATAAATAGTTCTTACTTTTTCTGCACAACAAAACCAATAACTTTTGAATTTTTCAAGGCAGGTTTGAAATTCTATCAATGCGGGTCCGACCGAGACCGAGATAATAAAATAAATATAATGCTGGACCAATAAATATAAATAATGTTGGTCATTTTTCACACATTATCATCTAGCCCCAAACTCAGCAGAGCTTGTATTATGGTTATTATTAACTACATGACTGATATATTAATTATATACTTGTTTTTTTTTGTAAATACATACATATTATACATAAAAAACACCCAGACAAATATTTGTAGATCATACAAACATTCGTCCCGTGGCGGGAAACGATTCCGCAACCTTCTGCGTCTCAAGCGGGCTTCTGCCCACTGTGCCATAGATGTCGTCAAAATACCCAGTTGGGACATAGAGATGCATGACAAAGATCAAAGGGAGCCAGGAAAATGCATTTCAAGTAAAAAGATAGGTTTTGTGAATATCTTGCTATCAAGATAGGTTACGTGACTCTATTAAATTCTAGCTTCGGATTCACTCGCTAAATGGATTTGTGTTGTCACGAAAATAATATGATACTCTCTTATTACAGCTATGAACGTTGGTTGACCTGTATGTAGGAACATAATATGTACGGTTTATGATGACTTCAGGTGATCAATGTAGAACGATCGTTTCAATATAACACAGATTTTAATTACTTGAAAGCTCACCGCTCCAGTCCAAGTTTGTAGGTAGACTACCTATATCCGAAAACTGTGCCAACATGCAAAAATAGCGCGAAAAATCAATTGCTATAGGTCATCGAGACACTTGGCTATCCTCGCCTTGCAGTCTGGTTTCGGATCTTCTCTGTTTCACATCCCTCCGATCTAATCTGGAATATTTTCGAGTAGCTGTTGATGTCTGTATTATTGTTCTTGTTGAACTGTAGCAAGTCGCGAAGTAGTGTTGATGCTTATCTGTTATGCGTGCAATGTGTGTTGCATGTATCTGATAGTGCTAAGTTAAATCCTGTTTTGAAAACATGAGAGAGAATTAAGAGTGGTGTGCATATACCGAGTTTTTAAGGACTTTTCCATTTCTCTTGTACTACCTAAACGTACATGACTTCGTATAGCTACCTCGTGGTTCTCCTATACTGAATAGAAGAATTAATTTATACGAATATGTCAATAATCATTAGTAAAGTATCCATTTGATGTTTGCTTAGGAATACGAAGAGGAGGGCCGGAGATCTAGAAGACATTCGTCACCTTGCAACTCGAGGGAAGGCAGTACCACAGCACTTCACACCACACACTTCGACGATCCCGTGAGTACCTACAAAGTTACTGTAGATTCGTTTAGTTTAATGTGTTTTAGTGTGTACAGAATTGTACACTATGTATGCGTTGCAGCAATTTAATTACCATAAAATACCTCAAAATAGAATATATTTACGTACATAGTTTCAAAATTAATTTAGTTACGTTTTCGAATCATCCGTTTTGTGATTAGAATAAATTGATCCTACGATAGAGCCTGATAGTGTACCAATTAACAAGTTTTTTAAGGGTCCGTAACAGTTTACCTATTCATTCAATCCGTTGCAATATTATGGGTTCATAAATCGCCTCTAAAAATATATCCGTGGAAAAATTTATAGGTCAACTCTGTGACAATAATGATACCACAGATACTATTATATTGACCACTATTTATAATTTCCTCTTACTCATTATCAGCCTAGTGTTTTTTTTTCCAAAAACTTGCCTATATTTTTTATCTATTACCGAATGCTAAGGATGGGATACGGATACATGACAACACAATCTAAAGACAAGTTCTATTGTATCGGGAGTTTTATAGCTCTTATGTGCCCTGAGCATAGTCCTCTAAACGTAATAAAAATCTATTTTTTTTATTTGTGTTGCTTTCAGCTTTATGGTTGTGTTCGGGTGTAGGCTTATAACATGCGTAAGTTATTGTATTGTGAGATCAAGGGAGAAAAGAAGGTCCTGTGTAAGATTTTTGCAGCGTAGTTCATGCCGACAAAACTCATTTGTAACTGAATATTTTGGCCGGATGCCAGCCCTCATTCGGCTATCCGAAAGCTACATGAAATATTACTACTCACCGATTCTAGCTTAGAGGCTTTTATGTTATTAGGTATACTATGTAGAACATATAGTATTTTTTAAACTTTCGCGATCAGTTTAGATAATTATACGTTTTTAGGGAGTTTTTAGGGTTATTAGAATAGAGTCGAAACGACGGCAAAATAATAAAAAAGGTAAACTTGATAAAGACCCGTAAAAACTTATAATTTTATTTAATAAATGTAGTTAAAGTAAGCTATCGATTCCATCTACGCTCTTGTTAATTGAATTGGAAAGTGTTGCAACAAAAGAAAAAACGAATAACACTAAGTTAGTGTTTATTCATATTTAAAGTATTTTATGTTCAATGAGATTCACAATAACTTATTCTAAGATTTATCAGTCTAATAATATAATATTTATATTGTTTACGTTCGTATTTTTTTACTAATAATGCAACTCGGATGTTTTAGTAGGCATTGCCCTTTTTATATAATTTAATTAAATTAGTACCCACTGCTGGTATAGTTCAGAGCGCGGTACGGCAGAATTATGTAGTCAAAAACTTATATAAAAACTAGATAAACATATTCTTAGCAACGATAACAACCGCTCGGACGATTGATACAACAAACACGTGTCTGAAACCCTATAAATTCCGCAAATCACGCTCATTTGCCGAGAACAATGCTCGCCAAATTGCTTATGTAATAGCTTAATCGGTCGAGTATAGGCTAGTATGTCATCATCGGCTATGTAAAGCTAAATTAAACCTAACTTCCACGTAGCCAGGTCATAGTTTTTCCTGCAGCGTTCTTCGTAAGTTCTCAGTAGCTTTAGCCAGGTCCTTGGTGTCGAGGTGCCGTTGCTTCCCACCGAGGTCTGTGCCGTCATCGAGATAGTCTTTGGGAGGTTCCGCTGGGTACTTACTTCCAAACTTGGGTCGAGGTATTTTTACGTGTTTTATGTCATCCAGCCAAGTCTCCATCCTAGAGTATTCTTAACACACCTGAAACAATAATAAATATCTTTTGTTAATCCTTTGGTCATACATTGACCTAATTCAATTAGAACATTGATAAAGCGTTTATGGCATGTTTGCCAAAATACAAAGTAACTTTATATCGATTATTTCAACGGAACAATGACTAATTGTTACTTTTACATTATTATAGAAAGTTTTACATATTGCTACGTTTGTTGCAACTAGCAAGCAGGAAACGATCGGGCGTTCAGTTGTACGTAACACCTGCACCAGACTTTTTCAGATTGTTAAACAAAATCGCAGCACGCACTGCTTTGTTAATTTTTGGGCAATAATTGTGCAACGATGGTAAAGTCATTAAAAACTACTTGAGTTTAGTTTGGTGTCGCGTGGGTGTCGTTGTCGAATGAACAACATAATGTGAGTCGGTAACTAATGACTAAACAGAAACGATTAGTGATAAGTTTATCGTGATTTTTACTGAGCTAAATAATAATTAACGCAAAAACGATCAAAAAATTAGCATGTCTTCCGTTTTGTTTTCGAAAGGCCGCGTTCGAACCCAAGCCGGTTCCGCATTGTATGGTAATCACGTCCCGATCATAACTCGGTTACTGCAGCATATTAATGTGCATTAACTAGTCGACCGCTCATCTTAAACGCAAAGACAAAGATATTTATTGGACGATTGACTTTCACCGGTGAAAGTGTAGCTAAATGTGGTGGGATTATTCAATTTGACGCTTTCAAACCTCTCAATTTGCGTGTTTGCAGAGCTATGATTTATTTTCTAACTTACGAGTACGTTGCCTATCTACCGCACAATGATGTGAGGTATCATAGACAAGCAAGAATACAAGCTTGTCACACTTTTGCTTTCAGCTGCATTTTAGGTACCTAAAGATATTATATGTGTACTAGCTTCTGCACACGGATTCGCCCGCGTGGTACCCGGATAAAAAAACCTATGTGTTATTCTGATGTATAAGCTATACTACTGTAAAACTTCATCAAAATCCATTCAGTAGTTTTTGCGTGAAAGAGTAACAAACATCCATCCTCACAAACTTTCGCATTTATAATAGTAGTAGGATTCCTAAAACTTGCACAAATTGGTAGTGAAGATCGTTTTAACGAATTTTTTAAGTTTCTATACTTCACGTTGTGTAAAGAAACACTTAATACCATTCTCGATAGGTCGGTACTGTTCAAGGTGAGGATATTTCATAATATCCTCACCTTACTACTTAACAGTGTACAGGCAAGAAAGTGAGCCGCGTCAGCATCCGACACGGTAACTAGGTACTCAGTTACATACTTGTCCGGTGGACCTAACAAGGCAGTTATATTAATTCGTGACTCAGGTGCTGTGGGTGTTGGTAGTCATCGACAAAACAACCAATATGCTAAGGATTTCTTTCCTAGAATCATTTTCAATCAACTAAGTTATACAGGGCATACCAGAATACCCAGAAAAAATATATTTTGTGAAAAACTTGTTCACTCCCATGGGCCGAATCACCCCCTTTCGGGTTATTTCAAGAACATAGTTCATTTTTGATAGACTAACTTAGCATATTTTAATGTATTAACGTTACCAGAGTGATTGCTAGTCTAGTAAATTTTCTCAGGCAGTGGGCGATAGCATTTCTCAGAATGGTTACTACTGTCTTCGAACAATGTTGTTGTAATTGCAGATTCAGTTTCACATTTACGAGTACACTACGTTCCAAATTGTCGTCGTACGTGACATCATAAATAACTAACAATTGTGACTCCCTATTATTGGGTTGCTTTCTCTAATGTGAATCACGAGTCACGATAAAGTTAAGAGCTGGATATTTTATCATATTCTAAATAATTATTCCTAGCCCTAGAAATTCTACCCAGGGTGCTTCGAGGTTTCAGAATTAGATGACATTTATTTCAGGAGAAAAACATAATTTAGTATTTCCTAGCATTTTCTATTTATTAGAGGTTCCCATAGAATTTTCACTTCCGGGGTCGCTGAGTTGCTCACCCCTGCATAACTAAAAACGGTTGACTTTCGCCAGAGAAATCCTCACGATATTGCCATAGAGCCGTCAACCGTCGAAGGTTCTACTTGCATTTGGGTAAGCGTATTTGTTGCGGTACCTACATGACACAGAAAACAAAGCTACCTACGTCATATGGTCGTATTTTGTCGCAATTTACAACCGTTACCTTGTGTGTAAAAGGAGATAAATAATATAACCCACTTTATGTCCTTTTACAGCTAGGGCCCATGTGCAATGATCGTTTTGAGTAGGTTCTTAATGTAAAGACATAAGATGTCACCCATTAATGAAATTTTTAGGTGCCTTAAAACTTATATGTATATGTACTTACCTATATAAATATATATAACTATGTAGTTGTAATTATATTTATCTAGTAGCTTGTATGTCGCATTGCAATCTGCTCTTGTGTTTATTATTACCTACATGCACCGCCAACCATTCTTACAATTAGGTACATACATAGATTCTGCATCTCAAGGCTTTTAAGCGATAAGACCGTCCATCGTTCATTTAGTTATAATTAAGTTTGTTTATTTTGTTATCTTGTGGTGTACAAGATGAGTCCATTAGCGAGGAATTAACTTTCATAATCATATCCTACTGAACTTATGTGGAAGTGGCACAGCCAACTATTTTTAACGATAAAAAAGGTCTGTTTGAATTGTGGTCCAAACGGCCGTGAGCGTTGAAAGAAAACAGAGAGGTTCGCACGGGATGACGACGCGACGGGCCCTACTGGTCCGGTTTGAACATATTTCCTGTAAACGTCAACTTGTTTCCCCTTCAACTTGTCGCACAACTTTCTACATGTGTTTTCCGGGGTTCTCGATTTACTTATAGCATTTAGGTCATGGCACAATTTGTTGTAGCATGGCAAAAAGTAACCTACCTATGCAAATGTAAAGATTACAAACCAATACTACAGATTTTTTAATACTTTACCCAATACTGTTGTGTCTTAATAGATAATAGTTTAGTTTATTTTGTCATGGAATGCATGACACATCGAAGTAGTGTGACCGACTGGTTGGCTGGACCGATGTTAATACTGAAAAAATGATGAAAAATGTTGTTGTCATATTCCAAATAACTATTTTTTTAATGACCTATAATGCCCCACTGCTGGATTTCCACGTCGCTCGGTCCATTTCCACCTCTGATCAGTTAGATTCGAATGCATCCAGGCTGCAGATGGCGTGGCGACCTTGATGCATTCCAAATAAATATAAGGGTAGGAGCAAAAAAAACATTTTGTGATATAAGATAATATTTTTTGTTCATTAATTAAAAAAAAACTTTGACGGTTCAAAAACTGCTGTTATGAATTTTTCATAAAGTTATTTTAAAGGACAATAATTCTTCTAAATTTTTCGTAAACTTTTTTCCTCAGGAAATGATCGAAATCAGGACACAATAATAAAAAATCATAGAACACACATTGGGGCCACGATTCATATACCTATTATAGGACATAATGCCTGAATAATCCTGTATATAGAATTACGCTATACCCTGGTAACTACTCCAGGGTACTACAAACACGCAGACCCGGAATATATATTATGTTGGTATAGATCATGCAAATTGAATATATATTACGAAGCTCATGCTGTTCACCGTGTCCAATCCTTTTAAAATAAATCATACTCCCACTTCGACGTAGTCGGGTGATTTGAAACATAAAAACTTATATTTCCTCAGAACCTCGCATTTGAGCGTAACTATCGGTACGCGAGACCGCGTTACCACGCGTTTCTAAATAAGTGATCGGTTTAGTTGAACATTTGCATACTGTCTAAGTCGGAGAATCGGAGAGGCACCGCAACACGGTGAACTCATCGTGTTTGACTAGCGGGACTCCTTACAGACGACGATGTCTCGGGGAGTTGTGGCCGAGTCTCACGACACACAGCTGCAGCCCGCATTATCTACCTTCCCTTACAAAACCAGATAAGTAGTAGAACTTCGCCGATGTAAGGCAAGTTGCGGGTTCGAGGGACTCTACATTATACGTAGTGTAATATAGATGTTGTACCTCATAGATATAAAGTTTTTAACAAATCTTAATAATTACAGAGAACGAAATTTATGATAATATATAAAAAAAATCGGCCAAGTGCGAGTCAGACTCGCGCTCCGAGACTTCCTTAAAGCTTGTTTGTTCACCAAAATAATTAACATTACTCAAGTAGCAAATATAAGTAGTATCATATTTACGGACATAGCAACAGTTTTAAATTTGGAACTAAAAACGCGCCGGTAATGTAGTATGGAAATCCATTTCCAGTGTGCTGGATGATTGCCCAATGCACCCAGCACGCCGCCGTTCTTATTTCCTTGTATTTTTTGGAAAAAGTCTCTCGGCCTTCAAACTGATACTCGACCTGCAATTGCATGTTTCGCGGCCCCTGCAATAATGAACCGTAATAATGTAATGGAAGTGATCTGTTTTTTCCTTTTGAGGTACGGAATCCTAAATAAAAATAGAGGAGAGGCCAACATTCTAACCCTAATTTCCAATAGAATTATGGGTTTAATAGAATTGTGTGTTTCGTGTTTGTAAGTGTTTTGCATGTGTGTATGATGTAGTGATAGAACGTATGAGTACATATCTAAGTGAGGCGTACGGTTGAGTGAAGGATCATCTAAAAAATCCAGGCAGAGGTTGTTGCCTGATTCTTCTAGTCTTGGTCGCGAGCGTGGAATCGGGTAAATCCAATTTGTAATTTTATATTTACGTGGTTTATAAGACAAAATGTATTTATGATCCTTGTGGATTTAAATACATATTGATGTCGCTATTGATATTGACTTTGACCTTCTCTGTGGTCTCTCCCAACTCTACCAGTGGATATACTCCACATACACGTTATATAAAATAAGCTTCACTACGCTCTTTGTTCACACCTCGCTTCATCATCATCATCATTTGCCTATATTAGTCCACTGCTGGACATAGGCCTCCCCTAATGAGCGCCATAGCGCCCTGTCTTCAGCTTGCCGCATCCAGCATCTGCCTGCAGTCTTTCGCAGATCGTCATCCCAGCTGGCCGGAGGGCGTCCTACACTACGTTTGCCGAGTCGCGGTCTCCACTCAAGAACACATTTACCCCAGCGGTTATCGGTTCTTCGCGAGATATGTCCGGCCCACTGCCACTTCAGCTTGCTAATTCGTTGAGCTATGTCGATAACTTTGGTTCTCTGACGGATGTATTCGTTACGAATCATATCCTTCAGAGGTACTCCGAGCATAGCTCTTTCCATAGCTCGCTGAGCGACTTTGAACTGGTGGACCATGGTGGCCATGTACAACCATCGGTCTTGGAACAATGTGGCCATTGATCATGACTTTGGTTTTATCCAAATTCATGCCAAGTCCGATACATCGGGAGGCTGAAGCCACACCTCGCTTATTCACAACCATTCATTTCAATAGATTTCCTTATAGTTTGTGCACTCTATTCAAGCAAAAGCTAACAGGAACTCGTCTATTTTATTATTCGGAAACTAAGTGAACGTTACGTTCAATGTACGTACAAATTACTTATTGAACAAATTATTTAATGAATTTTACATCTTTTATATTATAACTAGCTCCTGCCTACAGCTTCACCTGCGTGGTGCCTGAATAAAAAATAGCTAAATAATTCATTTTAAAACTTCGCAAAAATACTTTTTTTAATAACCTTCACAAAAGTCAACATAGGTATTGACATATTATATTATTATTTTAAAGTGTTATTGTGTTTAGTTTCTTATAAAACCATATATGTTGGATCAGAAATTATCATTCAAATTTACCGTTTTCATCACTCCGTTTGTGGCCGACATCAGCTGGCTCGACCTTTGGGTCAGCTAATCCACTCACTACGACACTTCGTCTCATCGCATCTACTTAACTGAAGCATCAAGTTTATTTAACTTGATGTGGTTCCTACTTTAGCTTATCTATTACCACCTTTTTAGTATCTGGCATTCGTTTACGTAAAAGCCTCCTTATCTACTGGCACGAAGCCACAACGAAATGTACACGTTTACTGTCACAGAAGACATTTCGCATAGCTGTTCTAACTAAAACAGTTTATGAAAGTTAAACAATGATTTAAAAAGTCAAGCTTCAGTGTAAGTATTCCCGGTTTAGTGGTTTACCTAATTATAAATTATTCCGATGTACCGATCAAATCTTTAAGGAAGGTTCTATGTAACGTTAACCCCTTTGCACCGATCAGCTCCGGTTCGTTATCTCGATGATATTAGTCGCACGGCCTCGCCAATCCGAATACAATCGAACTAAAGAAATATCGTGCAATAAGATATTGCCCTTGTTATAGATTGCGAAGATAAGATAATTTAACGCTACTAGAGATGATGGAGAGCGCTATTACCTCGGCACAGATATCATAAATCGAAGCTGCGATAAAAGTATCACATTTTATTGCTAAAGAAACAAAGAAAAACAGAGTGTATGTCATCTCATCTTACATTATACGGTCCGTATTCGGCTCGTCGACATTAGGCCAAAAACAACACGCCTCGTGTACCACCTACTTTATAGACGTGGTGAAAAGTAAACTGATTTTTTTGCATTTAGCAGTACAAAACTGTTGATAGGTACTAAGATTAAGAGGGTCTATTAAAAACAGCACCGGCTGTTCTGTAACACAAACAAATCAGCCTGCATAGTGATCGACTGGAAGAATTCCAGTAAGTAGAAAGCGTGTCAAGTCTCGTCGTCTGTGATGCAGGCAAATAAAAAAGCGCATAATTTAATAGCACAATGGACAAGCCATCTCTCGGAGGCCATCTGCAAGTAGATAGGTACGTCCTTGTTTGATGGAAACAAACCATTCAGGCGTTTCGTCACACAGAATCCCACTAACTAACTTGAGCCTACTTTGACAACGAAATCTAACAAATGGATGGAGATGTAGCAATCTCTGTTGGTTATGTTGTGGAATGATGGCTGTGACTGGATTCGTTAGACTGGTACTAGCAGCTACCTATGTCTGTGATAACATTTTAATAAGCACAAAATCTATTAGGATCATAAGAAAATCTAAGGATGGATCCACCACTTGGTGCTGCGTCAAAAGAAACATTTGAAGCGCTATTTTAATAGATTTTATAAACAAATTCTATTGTTCTCTTATTCTGTCATTTATTTTCCATAAGAAATTTGTTAACGAATGTACTGAATATAGTCAGGTTTGTAAATTAAACAAAAAGTGGGCGGGGAAGGTCTCTTCTAGGAATGAAAATAATATCAATTTTGAAAGTATCTCCAGAGACTGGCAGTCCATTTTATTCGGAGTCCCTAACGGTTATGACCCCAATAGCTAGTTCCAACTCCTGGATTAGGTAGAACTTACTTACCTATAAAATAATAGCTCAACCACTTTTGCTATGTCTAATAGCTAGGTACCTATAAGTACCCGCATCTTAACTAATTGAATATGTCTGTCTATGAGTATTTATTATTTAAGAAATACAATTTATACCTATAGTGTTTGTTTATGTTAAAAATAGAATAATAATGTATATTGTATGTGTGGGTCTGTAGTAACAAATTCATTTTTTATCTATCTATCTTAGTGGACTATTACTTATAATACCTATGTATAGATAGGTACCTATCCTACTTCCTATCCTTCCTACTAATATTATAAACGTGAAAGTTTGTGAGGATGTTTGTTACTCTTTCACAAAAAAACTACTGAATGGATTTTCATGAAACTTTACGGTAACATAGCTTATACATCTGAATAACACATAGGCTTCTTTTTATCCAGGTATCATGCGGGCAAAGCCGTGGGCAGAAGCTAGTATATTATAAACGTGAAAGTTTGTGAGGGTGGATGTTTGTTACTCTTTCACGCAAAAACTACTGAACGGGTTTTGATGAAACTTTACGATAACATAGCTTATACATCATAATAACACATAGGCTACTTTTTATCAGAGTACCACGCGGACAAAGCCGTGGGCAGAAGCTAGTGTTCATAAATGATTTTATAACACGTCACAAAACTACGAGTACCTAGTACTTGTAAAGAAGTAAGACAAGGTTCACTTTTACGTCCATGGCCCAAAAAGAAGCAAGCCGACAAGCTCTCAGACCGCTTTGATAGATGTGAATAGCATAATCAATTTGTACTGGTTGCAGGTAACCTTAAAATCCATTTCCCTTCATATTAAGTAGGTAAGTAGGTAACTATGTACCTAGGTAGGTACTTAAAAAAAACGGTAAAAAACAAAGTCAAGGAAATTGAGATTGGCCTTATTCATTTAATTAAGTACATAGGTATCTAACTAAATTTGCTTGTACATTTAGCAAAGATAATTTACACAAACTATTAGGCACTAATAAAAATGATATCATTGATATTTTATTGAGGTCTACCTAGGTACTCCTCCGATTTAACAAACGTACTGTCACCGAGTTTTAGTTTAGGTAGGTACCTATAAGATTTTATAATATAAGACGGTTTTTTTTTGTCTATGCAACATGGAGTTTTCTATCTTATCTTATTACACAGAATTATAGCATCACCAAAATAATTACTTAAGTGAGAAAAACATGAAATACCTAACAGCTAAAAGGTATCGCGAAAATAATTGCGCAAATTATTGCCCTCAACGTAAACGCACGCAATAATGACCGAAAACAAAAGCTGACCACAATCATTCCCATTGTTTTGTTTACACCACCATTTGAAGCAACAGCGAGACAGGTGCCTTTAGAACAGTGACCTCAATTTAAGATTTAACTTACCTCTCACGGTTATCCTGTTCACGCAACTGCACTGGACCAAGTTTGTAAACAACAAAAAATAATGTGAAATAAAATAAACGTGCACATTCGTCGACGCTTGCAGCGAGACTGCCTACAAAGCGGCTGGTCTGGCCAGTGTTGTGCGAATCGAGTTCACTTCACACTCGTTAGGTACAGATAGTAGACCTCAGGTAGAAATGGATTCACGCTGGAGGCGTAATGGCCACCCACGCAAGTAATGTCTGTTTTAACGCACGAAGAGCATTGCACAGCCAGACGGGTGCATTGAATTAAACTACTCTGAATGTTTATTAAAATTACGGAAATGTACATCTCTAACTTAGTCCAACAGATGTATGAATGGAGCCGTGAAAGCGTACGTTATGTAAACATGCTCCGTTGCAAAGTAGGATTAAAAAGCCAGTCCTCGCGGATTGAAAACATTGCCAAAGCACAACGGAAGAACTGCAATGTTGAGTTACATAACGTACATAATAAGTAGCGTCCCACAACTAAAACAATGGTTAATACCAACTGCTGAACAAAACAGTGTTAATCTTCACCGTTAGTTCCCACAAGGCGGACATCTGTCCAAAACTGGATAAACCGGAAACCAATAGCATCCACCTGTAGTTCTCATGCTTGGAGATGATTACTTATGTTTTTTAGATGCCTCTTTTTGTGAGACGTGCCGCCAGCCAAGACGTTATAACGATTTTGATTAAACTACGCATACGCAATCAAAGTCCGCATAATTACAAATTTAAAGAAAAGTTACTTAATTAAATTAATATCCGTATTTGTTTGTAATACTCCACGAGTTAATTAACTCTAAAAGGACCTTTCTATGTAATTTTATTAAGCCAAAGTTAAAATGAAATATGTAATCTTCGTGGATTCATGCGATATTACCCTACTCTCTGTGAGTTTTCAATAAAATTAAGAATCGCTCAATAATAGTAAGGTTTCTAAAAGCATAAAAAATTAAGAACCTACTGCGAATAATTGCAGCACCTGGGTAAGTATAGTTCCACCGACCGACAGAAAGTTGGTAATTCAATCAATCGCGCTTTATAACGATTAGTGAAGCGTGCTCCGCTGTGGTCGGCAAAAGTGAAATTAATGCTAGCTTTGTTCAATACCGGCCTGTAGATTTCACCTACAGGGCACACATTATCCTCACTGCTTTCACGGTGCAGTCAAAATACTTAAATACCTGTTTCATTCAATAACGTAACGCTCTGAGAAGGTAGAGTAGCTCTGCAGTTGGATTGATTTAGGTTGAACTTTTATGAATTTGCAAGCAGTACAGCTACATTTCCTTCAAATACATCACGTGCGTGGAGGAAGACGTTGCTTCATTTAAACGTTCGCTTAGTTTTCATCCTCAACAGATAGGGGAATTAACCAATTCAAAAACATCTGGCTCAGAGCCAAAGCAAACACAAAAGTTGAAACTAATTGTCCAACAATCATAATGTAACGGTCATGTAGAAAGATTTGATACACGGATAAAATTATAGTTTCATTCGGACCAACCATTATTCGACGTTTGAAGAGATAAAGTATCTCGCACGACTATTAATAACGGTTTTCGATTTAATTATTTTCGGTAGATATGATTTCCAGATTTCGGCAGGTCATTCCTTGTGAACACATATGATAATTAGTAAAAAGGTTTTTTTATGAAGTTTATGTAACATTGAGTCAAAGCTTCTAACGAGCGTTAGAAACTATTGCATTTTCTGTTCTCCAAACAGAGCCATGCATGGACTGCTGATATAGCTGTTGATAAGTGGACTACATCACCTTACCTTATAATAGATCAAGCTTCAGTTTCGTGCTTTTAAAGGCTGCGGTTAGTTTTCTATAGTTCCTTATAAGAGACTGCATAATTATGCAAGATGTCGTGTTCTACTTTTAGTTCTTTTCTTTTAGTACCTGGACTCTAATCTTATTTACCTTGTAACTGTAAAATAAAATGATAAGTTCAAAACAATCATGTTGTCTTCCAGTAAATTGCCTGTATGTTTACCTAATAGTTGAGTGACCTACTTAAGTGCCGTAAGCGTCACGTCCTAAAAACTTTCAACTCGTAATATCAGTGAGTAAAGCCGCTGCGCTGAGGCTGTAACGGGCTTTATGTGACCGCGGTTCACGTTACGTATGATTACGAATACATATTCACTAACCGTCACGCGTCAAAATTCGTACAGACATAATTAATACTATGCCTATAATACGAGTATACTGGCCCAAGAAGCTCCGGCCCTGGGGTAGAGCGGTCGCTCTAGGCGCCAGGTGGCAAAGGGCGCCAAAATGCGAAATGCGATAAAAGATTTCAAGCGATTCTTGCACTTAGGCACAACACTTAAATAGGTAACAGATTATTTAGTGACTAATTAAAATTAACACCAAATACTAATCATCTATAGGTACTTATAAAATCGTTTATTCTGACTGACTGACTGAGCTATCAATGCACAGCCTAAACTACCTATAGTTTTGTATGAGAACATAGTTTAAAAATACTACTATAGCGGTAGAAACTCTGTTAATGTTAAATTAGTCCAATTATTACACTAGTAAAGAAGTAGTGTAATAATTAGAACAACCTACTTAATAAAATCTAAATTCAATGAATGTTGAATTATAAAAAGTATTGATTTTAACATAAACTGAAAGACAATTTATGAGATTTGAGAGTGTCGACCAAACGGCGCCTAAAGACATTGGGCCTAAGGTTTTGTATCGATAATCCCAGATAGTTGGGTTATCGATGGCAGTGGAGACTAGGAGCGGGTGGTTGCAGAACGCTATCGTCTGATGTTATCATGTTATTTATAGAAGACGCTAACAAGAGGCACTATGTCTCACCCGACTCTAGATACTACTATAGATAGCCGACTGATTTTACAACTAAATGTTATCTCCAAAAATAAATCTAATATATTATTTATCAAACAAAAAAAATATTCACTTTATTGAGAAAACCAAGCGAAGATTGCGTTGGCTGACGAAAATCGTACTTCCTCTGGGAAGAAAAAGCAAACAAAAAAAAGCATTATTTTTTATCTTTGCCGCTGTTTTCTACGAAAACCTGAATTCGTCTGAATTGACAGATAGTACAATTGATGGAAAGTTATCCAACGCCGAGCCAGACAATGTAAACACAATGGGACAAAATTGTAGCATGACTTGAAAGTCGCAAATGTGTCGCAAACTACCTTAACGCTTCTTTTGACAAATAATTTAAACTCTTTTCTTTATTTTTTTGTTTCATGTCATGCTGTTGTTTCAACGTAAACAGGATCAGGTATGTTATTATCATAGTTCAGCATAATTTTCGTGGAATTTAATAGATTATTTTACTTGTACTTATCTTAATTTAAGGTTAGTAGACATGATGTCCTAAACAATATATCCGTAGTCGGTTAGAAAATAGTGATTTTCTGCTAATGCTATTTATACAACTATTTTGGTACCTATCTGTATATTATTCTTCTTTAGTAACATTATGACTGTTCATGTGACATCAAAAGGAAATATATATTAGGTAGTTTTGTATGATTGATTATACTCTATGATATTAACCGGCGTAGGAATTGACCCCATAGACTGCTAGAGTTTATGCTAGATGCTTGTGTCACTGTAACATGTTCACTTGACAAAAACACAAATAGGTCGCAATGTGGCAAGGCCAAGTGTGCCGGGGGTGCCGGAGTGCCAGGGCAGGATAGGAGAGGCGACGTTGACCGAGTGACAGTAAAGGATCTGGTCCTCAGAGAGTGTGATGTTTCAGTGCGGCTATCTCGAGGGGCTGCGCTCATCACTCGGTGGCTGGACGCAGAAAGTTAAATCATGGTACTGGGGACGACCTCTAGTAAGTGGCCCGGTATCTCGCCGTCGGAATGAGCAGCGAATTGTCCTAGCACATTCAAAATTATTACATTTGCACGAAATTAATTTAAAAAATTGACTTTTTTTATTGGAAGATCTCGCTTCAAAAACAAGACGACTGCTTGGTGTTAGACAATTTATTTGTATTTTTTCACTTTTCTTATCGTTGCACATCATTTCGGTGTATGATTTCGTCGCCTAACATTTTATTTACTCATCAGTTAATTTGAAGTAGAAGTGCACATATTGATTTGATTTACATTCCGGTAATCATTAGTTAGTAGAGGTATTTCGATTGTCTTGAATGGTTCGAGCTACGTGCTGCATGAAGAACTAGTTAAATGATACTCATTTCACCAGTTGTAGCAATTCAAAATTTTACTATCTCTATGCGGACAACATTACCTACTTCTAAAACGAACAGAAATTGTAACGCATTCTGAAAATAAAAGCATGGTGGCATTAGCTATGACAAAGTCGGTTTGTTATCTTTATTTTGAAGTTGCTTTGTACAGATTTATTTTTGTTATTTTTACTTTATGATTTGTCTAATGTCTGTGAGGTTTACCTACTCGGTTAGGTAGTCGGGTTAAGGACTCTCCTCATGAATACATTGTAACACTTGTAAAAAAAACCACTTTGAACCACGCCACCGAGTGATCGAAACGCATGAATCCAAGCCTCCAGCACACATCTCACTTACAGCTTCTCAATACATTTGACGTATACAAATCACTCTACATCTATGTAACTGAGAGGCACAAGGTCGTAAGTCAGCCAGCCGATTATGTTCCTCGTTGTGGTCAAGAACTCCAGACGCCGAGAGTTACTGCCCTCTGCCACCCAGCTACAACTACTCCTCAAATACTTAGTGCACTTGTACTTAGAGGCTAAATTGAATTTGCTGTTAGCGTCGTAGAGTTACAGTTCTTAGTGTGGATGTGGTATTTTAATTAGAAACTAGGTTTTAGGATTGAACAGTTGTATTTCGAATCATTGCGTGTAAATACTTGTACTGGAAATATGGACGTTGTTTTAATATTATTGTTTGATGCTATAGAAATGTTATAAATTATGGCTTTCCTCAGGAGCTGGCGCATAAATTGTCGAGAAGTTTTGACATGAAAGAAGACGGTGGTGCATTGCTCGAAGAACGGGGAGGGATCCGAAGACATCAGTCTATGCAGAGGTTAGGGCACGACCCTAATATGGATGACGGTCGAGCGGCGCGGGTGGTTCCGGACCATCACGGCAACTTGCACATCACCGTGAAGAAAACCAAGCCCATACTGGGAATCGCCATCGAAGGTGGCGCCAACACGAAGCATCCACTGCCCAGGATAATCAACATCCATGTGAGCATGAACAAACATTTTGAAAATTCTAGAAATGCTAAAATGAATGGATAAGTCTGCGATATTAGAAAAAGTTAATTTTAAAACCCAACACGTGTTTTTCATCACGTATTGCAGCGCCCCCTAGTAACGTGTGGCGTTCTATCTATGAACATTTGATGAAGTCACAAGTCACAAAACGATTACAAACAACGGCATGACAATCGGTTACGCCGTTTTACATTCCATTGTCTATCGCAATTAACTAAACAAATAACCTCTGACGGTAAAACATACTCGTACTTACGAACTCTTATCGTCGCGTCGTCGTATTTGTTCTTGAAGAAATTATACCATTGAATTGAATTTGAAATGAAGCTTGCAAGTTGCCTGCGTAGCTCTGAGAGCAAAAGTTAGAGACGATCAGTCTGTCGATAAATTGTAAAAGGCGACTTTAGTTTGCGCATCGCAATCCCTTAAAAGGGCGGGGTAATTGCTTGGGCCTTATCGTATTATCCCACAAAGGGTCCGAATGTCAAACTTCCATGTTGTACCGTTTTATCTACTTAAGGATACATTGTTCTGTTTGAATTAGGATTAATTACCATAGTAAACGTTATTACGGTATTTGGTACCACAGATATAGGAATGTACCTAAGTTAAAGAGGAAGGTTTAGGTACATCTTAGATATAGCAAAACGCATGCATAAAGTTTGCTCAAAGTATCTGTGCAATCCCTATTCCTTACTGTCATGAATTCCAAAACATTCAAACTGAATTTTTAAGTCAACATGTTCGCATTATTTAAGTGGAACTTAGTTAAGGCACCAATATTATTTAATATTTATTTACGTAATGATTTTTAATCTAATATAAATCGAATAAAAATCACAGACAATAAAAATGTGCCTGGAAGAGATCGCTTCTAAGCTATAAGACCACCCGTTTTACTTTAATAAGAATAAGAGTTTTTGTTTTGTTATTGGTTTATGGTGTTAATTAAAGTATTTTAATTAATTCATATATAACAAAACATTGTGATTGTGATAATAACAGTTTCAGATAATTCATCGATCAACACAATACAAGGAAACAATTTAATGCAAGAAGAACTTGCCAAGGATTGATGTCCATTATTAATGACTTCCTCCGATTAGAGCTTTCTGAAGCCACGCTACGAATGCATTCAAATCATAATGCGCTGAAGTTATAGCCTATTGGTTCACAATGGCAAACCATTTCCGTAGTTAAGTTTTACAACTTGCGAAGGCCCCTTCGCAAGCGGTTGTCAAGACCCCTCTTGACTACTCACATTTACAGTTAATTTGCAGTAGGTAGTCCAGGATTTTTAGTTTTTATGTAGACAACTACTACTAGCGAATCTACAGGAGAGACTAGTTACTACTTCTGCGTTTATGAGTGTATCGATCTTAAATAGGTAGGTATTTTAGTGTTAGTTTAAATACACTCCTTCTTATTCAAAATCACTCGCTAACTTATACAGCGCTAAATGTTGTCTATCCTTTGTTAAGTGTAAGAAAAGGACAAGGTTAGAGTTAGCGACCTGCTAAGTTAGCGAGTGATTATGAATAAGAGGAAACTGAAATTCATAGATAAGATGGTGGAGATTCAGTTGCTGTGTGGCGAATTCAACTTCAAGTATCCAGTCAAGTATCTAGTAATAGAATCCAAATCAATTTGTTCAAAATTCGTTCTGATTTGGCGAACTGATATTTCCAGGAGCATGGAGCAGCATTCGAGGCTGGCGGACTCGAGGTGGGGCAGCTGATCCTGGCGGTGGACGGGCATCGTGTAGAGGGCTTGCAGCATCAAGACGTCGCGAGACTCATAGCTGAGTCCTTCGCACAGAGGGACAAACCGGTACGTAGCCTTTAGGATGAAATACACTGCAACTAGCGATGATCATTACTTGTGGACCTAAAAACAGCGACAAGAATTGAGTTATTAGATGCTCGGTACTTTTTGCAAATAGTAAAGGGTCTACTTTTAAATATAGACAAGCCTGTATACTTCAAGAAATATTTAAGTTGTAAAAATCTGATCGGGTTATTCTAATTTTTCTGACTGTGCCGATTAAACCAACACTCACATTGAATTCGTTATTTAATTTCAGGAAATCGAGTTCCTAGTTGTAGAAGCAAAGAAATCCAACTTGGAACCGAAGCCTACGGCCCTGATTTTTTTAGAGGCCTAACATCTACTTTCCCTCCCCGCCAGCGACCCGCCGGCCGCGCAGGGCAGCGCGAAGTCGGGGGTCGACCTCACCGCTCACACCACGGAATAGCCAACTCCAACCTGCGATGCCACATGCTCTTCTGAACGCACGAGACGAGCCCTCCCCTGCAGTCTGCAGCTCCTAGCGATGCAGGGGCCGGGCCCAGTGTGTTCCGCTCTACGAATTAACTAACGTTTGACGAGTGACGAGTGATGACCGACACGCGAACTATACCAACCTGACGTTGCAACGGACTGAAATGAGAATGTTATTGGTAATGTGAAGCAGGCGACCGAGTAGGTTATTTACAAAATAAATGGCACAAGGGAGGCGATTTTTATCACACCTCGAATTAATACTTACGATGCACACTGCCCGGGAGTTTTTCCATTTCTCGTGACATAAATACATCCCTCGTTTCTATTGGGATATTTCGGGTACCTAGTGAAAAATAAAGTTTTGTAAATTGTTTTCTAGAGGTAGAGTTTAAACCGATTTTAAAGTACTTAGTCAGCGACTGAATTTTATAAAAGCGATTCTCCTACTTTTACCGATAACGATAAGTTTAATCTCTAAATTCACTTAATTAAATTAAAAGATTTTAATGAGCAAGTAGATTCGAAAAATCAATTCCGTAAATGAACTACGTAGTCTAGATTTTTAAAGACGATAACATAGATCTTTGTATTTTTTCGAGATAATAATGCTGATATTGAATCGATTGGCATCGGTGCTATGAAAAGGAATCATTTCAGAATCGTTCGGATCATGTTCACGTAGAGTCGAGTAGATCGGTAGCGCTTGTTGGTCAGTGCGTAACATTGCATCAGGATCGCATATCATGGGGTTCATTCGGCGCGTCACCCGAGTGCCATCAACGCCGGTGGTTCGGGAGCATCTCATACCAGCTCGTTGTTCTCGTGGTAGCTGTAGTTGGTTGTGACTGCACTGCAACTTCATCCTCGTCATCGTAGCGTAGAGCGAGCTTGAGGCACGCAACGCGACGCCACACTAAGCAAGCTGACATTATTCATATTTTAACTTTTACAAAACTTTTATAAATTGGCATTCATTATATTTTTTTGTAAAAATGCAAAGGTGTTTGAACCTCCTAGTATGGGAGTCTGCTGCCACATTATATATATATATATATATATATTTTAAACTTGCGGCGAAGAATACATTCCATATAAATGATAGAGGACACGTAGGTATGCGAACAAAATAAATGTGTTATATCCGAAAGTGTTTCGTTAGAAAGATAATTTAATGTCATCATCATCATCATCATCAAGCTATATTAGTCCACTGCTGGACATAGGCCTCCCCTAATGAGCGCCATAGCGCCCTGTAATGCCCTAAATGTAATGATATGAAAACTAAAACGATACAATATCAAAACTCAAATAAAATTAATCTTGAAATATAAAATATTAACCCTTAGAAAAGTTAAAGTTCGTTCGCCGCAAGTTTAAATAAAAATCATGTGGCAGCAGCATACAAACTATAAAAAGTTCAAACCCTATAGGGGGTTCCCCTATAGTAATTCTAGTTTTTTGTTTTGAAAGATCTGTTATATAAAGTAAAATACAGCTTAGTTATATTAGTAAGTTATTCAGGGAAGCTTGTTCGAGTTTGCTTAGCGAGTAACATTGAAAGTGCGTCAGACATGTCATTTATCAGGCATCAGGTAGTATTGCGGTGAGTTTTGGAAATTATGGCGGAGAGGGATTATTGCCCACTCGTTGGTTTATACATAGTATTTAGTAAGTGAATGTGTGCAATATAATCAATGTTACGTTAGATGTTTATTGCCAGTATGTAGGTATTGTGTAAAAGTGTATAAGTTCGGAACTAGAAACAAAACTATTTTAAATGAACATGTTATGAAGTGTTATGGCCGCCCGAGTACCTAACGCCTACGCTGTTTACACTCCAATATATTCAAGAGTGATGCTGAAGCTTCTATTGTCACATACAGCTATATATATTGTACACGTTTACGTATCTGTTATATCTATTTGTATAAAATGTATAATGCTTTAGAACTTCATGACTTCCTATTATATTGAACCGTTGTACATATGTCTCTATATCTACTCATAAGCTGTAAATATATTTGATTGTTTTGTAAAATAGTATAAATATTTATCGAAGTTAGTGCCAAAAGCGTTTTAAATATCCCTCGACTATTGTGTACAGTTAGAAGGAGCGCAGAGCTATTGGCGGCAGTTATGTTATTTGTTCACGTTCTCTATGAATTGAAATCAATTGCTAATCTCACAGAATATCTACGCTTTTAACTATTAGCATTCGAACATCGTTCTAATGTTTATCGATTTCATACAAATATATCGAATTAAATAGCATATACTTTGAATTCATATTTGATTGACATGATATAATAAAATATAAATTTACAGGGGTAAGTATTATTTTAGGATATATTACAACTATACCAAGTACTTTTCGAAACGTCAGCAGGAGAATGGTGTAGGTAATATAGTATATATAATATAGCCTAAAATGGTTCTAATAAGTTTATAATTATAACCAACACAATGCTTGGATATAATGATTCGACAACAAATCAATAATTTGTTATCGATTTTAACTCGTTGTGGATAGCAAAGTAAGAAATTACGACACGTATATAAGTGATTCACGTTTTAAAAAAAAAAACATTACCTACATTTTTACAAGATGCATTGTGAGCAGAATGTGCACTAAAAGAATATATTTTTTACGAGTAATTGTAATTAATTTAATACCTAATTATATGTACAAATAAGTTTGTATGATTAGCTACTTTTAAGTAGAACTAATTTTGTGCAAGGCAAATCCTGCCTACTTGTATTTGAGTCAATTGATTTACGTATTTACGTCAAACCAAAAGCAATTTCAAATGTAGGGAATAAGATTTAGTTTTAATATTATATCGAGAAGTAAATGAAGATGTTTTATGATGATTTAAGAAATGAAATAACCTATTTAATTGGATGATTTGTTTACTATCAACAGCTTAGCAGTAGAGTACTTGTATAGATCAAATCTTACTTTTTTCCAACGTTGCTTGGGCTAATGAGATCCTCAGAAATGTATTTACAGTTTCCAAATATACAATTAACTAAGGAAACTATCCATTTCTAAATATGCCTAACATTACGTTGATACTAGAAGTTATTTTTTTCTCGTAGCATAAATCTTATATAGACGTTTGCTTCCCTTTTTCGCAAAGCAATTTGTTTACTATCATTGCTATGAGCCGTCTATTTATTTGGAATATTTTATCCATATAAAATATTATCCGTGGAAATATAATATTATGATTTATCTTTATCTGCCCATAAAAGTTTACATCTTTCAATGTTGTCCAACAAAAAAAATATCTTTGGAATAAAACTAAATTATATGTATATTGCGGTAGGTATATGTAACCTACTAGGGCTTATTGGTATAGAAACTAAAGTTGTCAATTTTCTACACAATTATTTATATTTTCTAGCTTAAACACTTTAATCCCAGACATCCGAACTGTGTCTGCTATAAAATAATATCAAATATCCAAGTTCAATATTAACTCAATAGTTAACGTCATTAGTAAAACATCATTGTAAGACCAAACTTAATGGGCTTTAATTACGGACTGTTCTCTTGTTGTAATCCTCGATGTGTTTTTAATATTTCCCGGGAGTTACGCAAGGTATTCGCAGGTGTTTCGTTGTGAAGATCTATGTTGTAGTCTGTTGTTAAGTTTGTCGTTGATGACAAAAATATATTGTTATCTAGATTGTATTTGTTTTATTCAGCTATGAACTTAATCAAACTTCTCGGTTCCGATTTATTAATTGAATGATCTGTTCTTATAATTCTATAGAGGAGTTTGCTCACATCAATATATAGGCGCATTGTGTTTTAAAATGCCTATACAAACCGCAGTTGCTCAATATGCCAGAGTCAATGATTTTAAAGATTAGTTTAAAATACTCGTAAACTCCCAATTTTTCATCCTTCTCTTTGTTTGTTTCATACATTTATTTATTTTATTTACCTTTTCAAGTTATTTTTTTTGTTTAGTTTTTTATTTTTAGCTTTGTTGTACCAAACGTAGAGATACCTACCTATTTTGGTAACCTTCGTTATTTTAACATTTTTATGACCTCGGTCCGCCAAGTTGATATTTGATGTTTTTGAGACCTGGACAATCTGCAGGCAAATATTTTATTTATTGTTTTAGATTAGTGGTTATATTGTTCCACTAATAGTTATCGGTCAAGACGCTGTGGTAGGGTGACATAAACAAGTACGTCATTTCATTAGAATATAAACATATATATGTATTCAGATTGGAGATTGACCTGCCTAGTACCTACCCAAAAAAAATCAGTTCCGAAATTTAAGTTTATCGTCTATCCATTTTTTCTGCGGGTTTTGTACCTACTCATCTATACTTTATATTATTATAAAGAGGGTAATATACGAAATATGTAGTAGGGGGTAAGATATGAAACTACTCATCCGATTTCAAAAATTCTTTAACCAATAGGTAATTTGAATGGACTTTCAGGGTGCACATAGGTTTCTTACCCACGCTGCTCTTAATCGGCTACTTTTTATACGGGAAACACGCGGGCGGAGCCACGGGCAGTAGCCAGTTTTTGTACAAAGCTAGAAACGAATTAAGATACATCTTAGATGAACCTACATAATTTGTGGGAACTTTGATTTTAAAATCAGAAGCTCTGAAGACCATTAACTAACTACATTATATATGTAGGTGGATTCAAGAACTATCTTTTCATAACATACCTAACGCCGCCATTCGAAAACATAATGTTTTGAAAACAAAGCAACGATATTCAGGTAGTTTAACCGGGGGAGAGTAACATCCGAGAAAAACCTGAGATATACCTATCTACCTACATATCAAGCTGTTGGCGAGCGCTGGTAGAATGCTGTGTAATTCAGTACCTATCTTGTAATCTTAGAATTTTAGACATTTATTGCTACAGATAATAAGTCCTACATACCATTATGGAAACTTTATCTTTTAGCATCACAATCACAAACGAAACTATTCGTCTGCTGTAGGGTTTTCAGATCCTGAAATTTACAATCATGCTAGGAATGAGGGATGTAGATATGCCAAACTTACGAATAGGAGAAGTAGGTAGGTACGCCCGCGCTTCGAAGAAAATCTGCTACATACTAGGTACTGACTAAGAGAAATCGGGCAGCGAGATAATCGAGTCGATTACGGGAGCGTTATTACAATTTTCATTTACTCGATAGGATTGAATTATGCATTTTTCAACTGAATAGCTACATAGTATCAGTTCTAAGCTGAGACAAAATAAGCACGAGCATTATAATATAAACGACTACCTACTATGATAGCCGCTTACTTAAATTAAATTAAAGTTTATTCCAAATAGAAAAGAAACCGGATTAACATTCCTGCTGGATATTGTTTTGATAACCTCTTTTCGGTAATTATCTATCCAAAATAACTAAATTAATCAACGATAAATGCCTACAGCCACAAGTCCACTACACATTATTTTTTCCTTCTAGTGTACCTTTATGTAAGAACTTAAAAATATTAAATTAGTAGTTGATAGTAGAATAGATGGTATTGTACTGGCAGAAAGCTAGTTTTACACCGGCGCACCGGCCGGCGCGGCGGGGCGGCGCGGCGAGACTCCACAGGGCAAAGTAGGAGGTATTTTTATAATAATGATCATTAAGAATCGTCAAATTTCTTTTGAATTCTTTTTTTTATCTCTATAACTAGATTTAAAACTTAGGAATAGAGAACACGGTTAGGAGCAACATCATCTGTGTTTTCCATATTGGTGACCCCGACGTGATGAATACTTCAAACTTAACAATTAATACTTCAATATGATATAATAATAATAATAAAATTATTTATTCAGACAAATCAGTCCATTTTGTTAGTATAACTTAAAACTAGGTTAGTACTTAATAACTAATAGATATTTAGTCCTCTGGATGAGTTTCCATACCAGAGGACAACCAAATTGTTTTGCAATCGCATTTAGGATGCTGTTGCTGCTCCCGCGGAGTCTGCTCAGCAATGAGGCTGATTTCTTTGCGCCAGATGGCGTCGAAGGTGTCGCTGCGCGCCTCGGCGAAAATACCGGACGCACTGCAGAAACGCGGAAGACGCAACAGCGCCCTAAATGCGTTGTTATATTGGACCCGCAGAGTATGCGTTGTTATATTGGACTCGCAGAATACAGAGATGTACAATACGCTTTGAACAAGATCACTTTCACTGCGTCTGTAGCCCGGACTGACAATGATCTGCGTTGCCTTTCCATATCGACATTATCCATTAGGTCCTCGGTGACCAAGTGCCCTAGGTACTTGAATTGATACACTCTTTGAAGTGGCATGCTATTGAGTATAGGTATATGTATAGCCACATATCCTACTAGTATTATAAACGCGAAAATTTGTGAGTATGGATGTTTGTTACTCTTTCGCGCAAAAATTACTGAACGGATTTTGATACAACTTTACAGTAATATAGCTTACCTATAGGTACATCAGAATAACACATAGGCTACTTTTTATCCGGGTACCACACGGGCTAACCCGGGGCTGAAGCTAGTATTATAATAGCTAACTAATAGTTTAAGGGCCTTAAACATATAAAGATTTTAAACAGTTGTCTATTTAACAGTATTTTGCTAATCAACTATTCATAAAACATGTTTATAAGTAAGGCCCTAAGTAAATATGCCATGCATACCCCACAACAACTTTTTGACTTGTTAGAAAGAACGTAGGCGGCCATTGCTTAAAGTGATTTTGATGAACTGATTTTAAGCATGCCAAATCGCTGTGATTGTGTGATTAGTGTCAATGGTAGAAACATATAAAAAAAACTAAAAAAAATCCTAATTTTTGCCTTTTTTGCCATTTAATTGACGACATTAACTCAGGTTAATTTCCCACAATTTGCAATGTTTATTATTTTTTATGAAATATAGGGATAAGTTGTTAACTTAAACATAAGAATTAAAGTAAGAAGCCAGTCTGGAAGACTAGATTTGGAAAATATTAATTGTATATTTTTTTATAGTTAAGAATACTTTGTACTTGATCCCTAGACACTTTTGATGTGTGTACCTACATGCTATAAAATTGTAAAATGATATAAGTAACATTTTATTTCATGGTTGCATAAATCTTAGTCATAAACATGCCATTTGACACTATGATGAAATAAAAATAGACTTAGGAATTCAGCTGAGTTGAATTTAGCTCGCACCTGAGCAACGCACTTGCTAGTAGAAGCTGATGCAACTGTGGCGGTGCCGCGCTCATCTCTTTACCCTTTGCAATCCACAAAAATAATGCACACAATTTTTATCTACAAAACCCTCCGGCTAACAATGCTTTAATTCAAAACCTACCACACTAGCAAAACAACGTAAATGGTGCGCTACTGTGATACCTACCATCCCCGTAGATGGCATTTCCTACTAGCCGGCAATCACGAAACGTTTGCATTTTTTGTGTTTATTAGTTATAGACAACAACGATAGTGTGTTATCCAATATTTGAAAACCCCGATAAGTTTATATCACTTACTGCAGTCGTGTAGCGTTAAATCTTTTGAGAATCTAAGAACCACCCTAGGGTGTTCTAGGAGTCCTAGGTCACTCCTAGGAGTCACATAAAAGAATTGCCAAAAAACAGCATTACAATCAGTTCAGCTGATTTGGAGTAAAACAGCGATCAAACAAACGCCATCTTATCCCAAGCACATACCTACTGGACCCTTGCAAATTGGCTCATATAATACGGTAGCCTAGGTGTATTACATGCTTTTTTTAGATTATTTTTTTAATTAGGCATTTATATTTTTTGTATTTGCGCAAAAACTGCGCTTACTGTAAGATAGGCACATTTAGTACGCACTAACGTGGGTAGAGATTCAAGCGAATTGACGCAGAAATACATCATAGGTACGGCACTATAATATTCTTACTTACGCATTAAATTATTATATGTAAGTGTATATTTCTGTTCAAATTAAATATTTAATATACTACAGGTACACATAATACGAATGTTTATGCACACAATCAACTTATTTTAAGCGTGGAAACCAAAATCTGACGGAAGTTTAATCGACTTTTGCGTCCTAAGCATCGCATTCTTCAGTGTCTGATGCAACTATATTGTCGCCGCGGTCATCTACGGCTTACTACGAACGTGAATGAAGCCCCTCTCGGAAGCGCTTATCGAACCGGCACGAAGCGCTCGCGCTATTTGATGTGATAGCAGGGCTGCCAGGAATGTACCTACAACCACCTCAGACAAAATATAAGTATCTATGAAATGTAGACCGCGTATTATAGCCAGCGGATAAACGAAACGGGGTTTACCTAGAAGTGCCAAAATGTTTACGTAGACTATAGTAACTATAATTTACTTTTACTACCTAATTTACTGAAACACTGATGGTGTATCTTGCTCATAGTGAGTAACGTTTTAGCCTTAGTTTTCTCTATAAAGGTTATCTGTGGATAGAATGTAGATAAAGCTCTGACGATAAAATAAATATAAATGTAGCCCTTAAACATTTTTTTTTGTTTTTGACCTTGTGCGCCCACCACCGGTAGGTAATTTTGAAATTTCGTTGCATACTATTGGATGTTACTTGGTAGTTTAACAAATCAATCCCCACTATATTGGTGTGAGGTAGCAGGTTATTTTTTTTTAATACGAACACTGGTGTTGGCCCACCAGAAGGCCTTCAACCAACGCGGCTATGCGAGCATTAATACTAAATTAAATAGTGGGAATCTCCAACAATTGCCAGCCCTAAACAAGCGTCCACATGCGCCAACGATACCGACCATCAACGTCTAGCACGCAGGTAGCCCGGAGGACACAGTCCAATCAACAGTTGCCATGTAAAAAGCCTACGATATGACGCTCTTCGTTTGCATCAACCTACATGTGCTTACGCCAACTAGTAGGTATAAATGTACCTACCTAACTACTCGTAGCTTAGTTATACATTCTTGTGATAAACTCTTTTGACACTTATGATTAATTGCTTTTTAATTAGGTAGGTGAGGTGCAAGTACATACATGCATACAAAAATACGCCCAATGCGAGACCGTCCTTTTCACTATTCAAGCAAAAGATCGATTGAATGTTTAATTTATTACCTACCTTTGTAAAAGTCGAAGGGTTTTGGGGATCCAAATCAAAAATATGTGCAAAACAAGATTTTTAGTTTTTTCTTCTATGGAGTTTTGTTTATCAATTCGTGTTTTTGCTTATGGCAGTAGTTTCATGTGTCAGACTCAGATTCTAAACCTCTTATTCATAATCACTCACTAACTTTAGCATCGTGCTAAACGATGTCTGCCTATATCCTTTGCTGTGATGGAAAATGCCAGGTTTAGAGTTAGAGTTAGCTACCTGCTAAGATAGCGAACTATTATGAACAAGAGTGTCAGCTCATACAGACATCGAGATCGATATCGTTAAACATCAAAACAGGGATGGTGGCCTTTTAATGAAAAGTTTTATCTAGGTTCATGTTCCTTGACAAAGAAAGAAAGAAAGAAAATGTATTTATTATCCCCCAAACAACACACAACACAAGTTAAACAATAATATTAATAAACACAAAACAGATACTTAACATATAATAACACAGCGTAACGAAAAACAGACAAACTAAATAGGTACGTCATTTTGTGTTGCGTGGGGTCAAATAGGTCCCCGTCTCAGCATTATGCTGCGCCAGAACCTAGGGGTCAGATGCAGCGCAGGTTTTCAGACGGGGCCTTCATGATGCCACGAAGATCGCTGGACAACCGGGTGCAAAATAATCAAAATATATAATTATAATAATAATCTAACCAAATTTATAATACATACTACACATATACAGTGGTGGTCATATAATTAGAAACACCAACCCTGTCTTCTATTTTCATTACAAATTAACATCATAACTAATTTTTAACGTGCCATAGAGGGCTCCTACGTATTTATATGGATGTATCGGTTCTTTTAAAGTATTACTATACGAGTTTAGTAATGACAAACAACAATTTTGATATAAAAATATAACATTTTAATAAAAAGTCTATTAAAATACATGGACTAAAGTGGACAACTAATTAGAAACAAAAAAAAAACAACAATATAAACATTAACTAAGTGAACAAAACCACATTTAATTTGAATAATACTATGAATACTACATCCAAAACCGATTAGTACTGTTAGTACTTGGTAGGGTACCCTCTGTTGTCGATTACAGCTTTACAACGACGTGGCATTGATTCTATCAGTTTTTCACACGTTTCCAAAGGAATACATCTCCAAGCTTCTACAAATGCGTCGTAAAGTTGGTTGATATTGGTGATATGCTCATCCGACAATGTTTTCTTCACAGTGTGCCACAAATTCTCTATCGGATTTAAATCCGGACTATTAGCAGGCCACTCTAACACTGTCACCAATTGTTGTCTGAGAAACGCTTTAACGCTGTTAAAGCTGTATGCTTTGGATCATTATCGTGCTGAAAAATCCAATTCACTGGCAAATCATCTGAATATGGGATCATTGTCTCCTCCAAGATTTTTTTGTATTGAAACTGATCCATCAGCCCTTCAATCTTTCTCACGGGACCAACTCCGTATCCGGAAAAGCATCCCCATACTTTAACATTTCCACCGCCGTGCTTAACTGTTTTTATAGTGTAATTGTTATTCAAAGCCTCGTTGATTGGTCGCCGTACGTATCGTTTTCCGTCGGAATTTACCAAATTTACTTTAGTTTCATCTGAAAACAAAACTTTTCTCCATTGATGAACAGTCCAACTGGCATATTTTCTAGCGAAGGCTAGACGATTTTCTCTGTGTCGCCTGGTGAGAAGTGGCACTTTCCTAGCAAGTCTTCCATACAAATTTCCTTCAACCAACCGCCTACGGACTAGTCTTGCGGACACGTTTCGAGGTTCGTCTTGTGAAAATACTTATTTTCGTATAACATTAGAACCTTTAAAGGGATCTGTCTTAGCCAAACGAATCATAAGCCTGTCTTCTTGAACGGTGGTCTTCCTTGGCCGAACTTTTCTAGGCACCTTATCGGATGTTCCATGTTTTTTGTGATGTGCAATGGCGTTAAATACCATCTTTACGGAACACTCTAAATGATCGGCGATCTTTCTGTAAGACCATTTTCGTTTAAAATGAAAGTTTACTATAATTTTTCTTGTTGCTGCATCACAGCTCTTGTTTTTACCCATTTTTAATAATTAAATCTGTCAAAAGGTAACAAATCCGAATGAGTAAGAAAAGGCGGCAAAATGCCTAATGCGGTGACATTCCGAAAGGTGAATTTTAGTTTTAAAATTCAATTTTAGAACCTAGTCAAGTACAAATGAAAAGAAATACAAACAATTAAAAAAACACAGTAAATTATAAAAGAGTACAATATTCAAACATTTGAGTATCGATATCATGATAAAGGTATCGATACTCAAATGTTGACTACGACGAATGATCTAAACATATGGGTAAGATATCCGCCTGTAAAATTTTAGAACATGCGCAGCAAAAAATCATTTAAGACCCGCACAAATATAACCGTTAGACGAAGCGGTTGAGAAAAAGCAGTCTATTCTAGTTCGCCTGATGAGTGGGCAAGTCGGCTGGCCTCATTTTAATAGGAAGCGAGTTCAAGAGCAGATCGCTAGACAAGTGAGCGAAGAAACGAATCAGCGATGTCGGTAATCCTATGGACACTGTAATTCTCGTACATTTTCTACAGAGTGTGCATAATAAGGAGATCTCAAGAGAAAATATATTTTCTGTGATAGGTACTTAGTTAGTGCCCTAAAAGCATAAAGACTTGCCAATGTGATTCCGAGAAGAAATTATTTGGTTTTGAAATTACGGTCCCATTTTGTTTATGCAGTCGAAAAGAAACAGATTGGTATGAGTGGAATGATATATTTCTTAGCGACGCCATTCTTATGACTTGTCTAGAGCAGAAGACGACAATGTATGGGCAATTACATCAGCCACGTGAAGCTCAGCTGAAACAAAAACCTGTCATCGTTTTACTGGGATCGGGAATTCGCTGATGTAGGAAAAAATATGTATATGTAGGTGCTACCTGTTTTTACCCGCGACGACAGGAGCCCATAATTATATTCGTTTGCCGTGTAAAGTTATTTCTTTGTTTGTCTGTTACCATTTATCTCCAAAACACATTGTAATGCGGTTTTTTTGTAATCAATTAGGTATTATGTCTTCAAGGATATAGGTTTTATCTCCACAACTCACTAGGGTGCGCTGCAATCGATGATGGAAAACACGTCTGGAGTTTTCCAATTTTATGAATGTAAGTCTAATATAGAAGCTAATATTCCTGAACTATATTTCTGGACTGAACGGAAAACCTATCAAGAGATAGTTCATTTCCAAACAAATTCCCAGTTTCGCTATTTTTAACGTCGTTTTATCAGTTTAATTTATTTTTTCAAGTACAAGTAATGACTAACTTGTTTGCGCCTGTTATATTTATTTTGACTCTTCGAATTGTCTATTTAAGTACATAAAGATAGATATTAGATAGATAAAATAATATTGTACCTATTATACCTAGCTACTTATAAGTTGATAAAAATTGTAGCACGCTTACCGTCAATCACAACTTATTGGATTGGCTGGTAGAAAATGCTTTAGCATTAAGTCCGTATTGTTCACTTTCATTAAATATGCAATAAAGAGGTAATAATAATAATAAGAGTAGGTAATAATTTAAATCATTATTTTTTACTATGCGTTTAGTACCTATCGAATGCCGGCGCGGTACCTGACACCTTTTATCGTAGCGAATTAATTTTAACTTGACCTTCGAATTAAATACAAATTGTATTCAGACTACTTTAAAAAATTTAGAAGCATCTATCTAATTTATGCTAGCAAACATTCTTAGAAAACAAAATCTTTTAGTCGTCACAACATCACGGATTATGTAATCCTAGGACTAAACAATCGTTGTAAAACCATGAGCTGTAAAAGAACATTCGAACTTATAACTTGGATGCATGTAATTGATCCTTAATTCCCGAGGAAATAATACGCTTCTGATTGCGGCTCTTACTTTTTTATTTTATACGCGATATTTTTTCAAAACTCATTTGCAACTTGGAGGCTAGCAGACATACGGCCGACTACTGATGGGAAGTGGTTACAGTCGTTTTGACAAAACTGAAAAATCTTACGTGGCTATAATTTCAGCGGCATACGAGCCCATTCGTATGGATTATGATATGAAATCCCTGCTTTTGCTACGCATATTTTATTTATGTTATTGGGTTATGAAAACACGTCTGCATAAATCGGGGTGTACCTTATACACTGAAGTACAGGCAGAAAGGCATAACGAAACTCTTATAGTTTCGTTATGCCTTTCATGGTTCAGTTT
Source organism: Perizoma flavofasciatum (assembly GCA_958496245.1). Classification (NCBI taxonomy): domain Eukaryota; kingdom Metazoa; phylum Arthropoda; class Insecta; order Lepidoptera; family Geometridae; genus Perizoma; species Perizoma flavofasciatum. The sequence goes on from OY292421.1 coordinate 10,927,122, forward strand.
TCATCATTTGGCTTCAGAAACCGGAAAACTTTTTTTAAACTAAGAAAGTAATTTAACTGCCTATTAACATATCAATTTGGGAAGTATTTTCAAGGCATTCGTGTAATTTTTTGTACCGAAACGAGGAAGGTATAATTTGAAAAAAGTCTGAATTGGATTTCCTATTGGCATTAACAAAACATATTAAAAACATTTAAAAATACCAAACTCAAAACAGCTTTTAAAACAGGTGACAGCTTAGAAGAATATATTTCAAAAATACTTGCAGATCACATATCGAAAAAAGAAATCATATCAGTACTTGATTTACTTAGTAGGTGGTACATGGGAAAATTGTTTTAACCAAGATACTACTGGTAGTGAATAGAAATTTCGACTTTTAATAATTATCACGGTTCCGTAGTATGTCCAACATGACATCATGCTGGGTTAGGTACAAATACGTTTACTTAAGACTTTTTAAATTTTTGTTTAGAAATCTTGTAGATACGGTCCACGTTTTGACACGTTATAAACTCAGCATAGACCCTTTGACCCGAGATCGGTTGGTTCCTGATACTCTGCTCCAATTCCATCCGGATCGCACTTGATTACGAGATACGAAAGGGCGTCGTATGCAGTGGTCTTGGGACACGTTTTGTTTACATATAAACAAAACTTTTTACTTTAAATTAATAGTAATGAGACCCACGTGACAATGTAATCGTTCATGAAGTTTTGATATCCACCCAGGAACGAAAAACAAAAACCTGCCGTCACAAATGGCCAAGGACAGTCAAAAACTTTAAACAGAAACCATTCATACAAATTCTTAATTATGAATTTCAGTCCAGTTGAAATACTTCCATAATGTAAATTGTGTAATAGAAAGGTAATAGACGAAACTCATTTTCGGTTTACGCGAAAAACAATGGTCTGTTTGCTGCATGATAATAAATGACAATACTTAGTTAATTATCTTATGTCAAGTGCGGTGCTTTCTGTTAAAGCCTAGGGTTCGGTAGTAAGGACTTATGTTATAGGTGAATGCTCAATTAGGTAATTAATTAAGCGTTTGTTTACGCTTAATTAATTACCTAATAAAAATTAAGGTACCTAAGTGTTTTTATTGTCATACCTTCATCGTCAAGTTCAGTGCTGGAAATGCTAGTAAATTACTAATTGTACGCTTTTATCACTTAATAATATAGGTACAGATATTATAGGATACTTATGGAATTTATATTTCGGCGAAACCCTCGAAACCTATCAGAACATCAAAATATTTTTCCCATCCTTGTTTACAAATAAATTATTGAGTCTTGCGGAAAATTTAACAAGATACGGTTTTTTGTGTTTTAAAGTACCTACCTAATTCGAGGTGGTATTGAATTTTCAACACGCTCTAGTGGGTATATTATTAGCGCTAGATATTTACGAAGTATTGCATTTTTTTATGATTATGAGGTACTAGCTACTGCCCACGGCTTCGCCCGCGTGGTATCCCGATAAAAAGTAGCGTTCAACGATGAAAGCCCATTCTAAATATTGGTGAAATAATATTTGAAATCGGATGAGTAGTTTCGTAGATTACTCCCTAGTCCCTACACACAAACTTTACCTCTTTATAATATAAGTATAGATAGGTATAGATAATTTTTAAAAGTCGGCACATAGGTATAATACAAACTAGCCAAGACCAAACAGTAAAATTAAAGGTAAATTGCTGTTATTTTAGGAACCTAATCGCTCAGATTAATTAATAATCTAATCGTCGTTTTTCAGCACAAGCAAAAAAAATATAAACAAGGACAAATCGATTGCTAGTACATCTTGTTTTCCAGCAAGGATTAGTCTCAATGGTATTCTCGTGTAAACACTTGCTCTTAATTCTTACGTAATTTTTCCAGTTTTATCTCAACATGTTTTTGTTTTTAAAAGTCTATATACAAATGGGTGGGTCCCAGTTATGAGCTAAGTATAAGTACCCACGTCACAGTTGCTACGATTGTTTTTCGATAATTTTGAATGATTGCGCAAATATTTATGAATCGTTCATATGCAATCAAAACAATTATCATAATATTTGGATCTATTCAATTATTATTATTATAAAATAATGTGTGTCGTTGGGTTTCTACGTCATCAAAAAGCTGATAAAGGAGCTTATCATATAAAATGAGGCTATACACATGTAAAAATTTACATTGCCTACCGAAGTACGTAATCAGAAGTGTACAGGGTGTCAAAGAACATAAATATGCGCAATTAAAATAAATACAAATAAACGGATTTTTGAAAAATTATTTAAAATTGCTGTTGTTTTGACTGCCCTAAGTCTTGATGTACCTAAAAAGTAGATTTTAACAACTATTTTCTTTCAATTTATTTATTTTATCTCAAAAGTTGTATCTATCTTATTTACGCACCAGCTGACAAAATAGCACATAAAAATGCCTCTAAAGTAACTTTGAGATAGAATTGCATCATGCTGTTTGTGTTACAAAAATGTTTGATGAATATGGAAAGTAGCGCTTTTTTGAAGATTTGGCAATCACTATGATTGTTTACATCATATAAAAAAACATATTTTTCAATTCATAGTGACGTTACCTGCTACGGGCAAGAGCAAACCAAAGTACCTACTGAAAAAATAAGGAAATATCAATGGAAATATTTTAAAATTGTTTTTAGCGATCCGTATTTTATAGCAAATTTGAAAACAGTTTTATAGACAAACTGCGTCTGATAAAACCAAGCCTCTTTTACTATCTCATTGCATTGTTTCCACAACATTTTGTTAAAACTGATTAATTGTTTAGCAATAAATTTGATAATGCTACTGACATTTTGACTTAACTTGTTTTGCTGGAGTCGTATGATGTCGGTTCGGTTCGTTAACCGGCCTACCTACGTCATCTGAAGAAAACTAACAACAGTTTAGGAATACCCATTTTTGTTAAAAGAATAACAAAAACCGTCAAATTATATTTGCAGGTCGACTCTAGATTCATAATCCGATTCCACTTCTGTCACGAAGTTATTCATATCATCATCAATTGTCTCTAGAAAACACTGCTGGACATTAGGCCCTATCCTAAAGAGTACTATGATCTCGGGCTACTTCGATCTACTTCCCGCAACCTTTAAGATGTGGCAATTTCTCATAAAACCTCTCCGATTCAACTTGTCAATCTGTAGGGTTCGGTGTTATGAAAAACTTGCAATTATCTTAGTTTCAAAATTACGAATCAGAGTATAAGTAATAAATATCTAATCTGATGGATATAAATAGGTCAGCTTAATGCGTACTACCATAAATTCCATCATCGAATTATCTTGACGTCGAGAAGCCGGTTATAAAATTAGTGAAATAACTTTTGAAACTATCATGGTTAGGAGCACAATTTTTACTAAAAACGGGATATTTACCATGATTTGTGAGTTATTTGTGAGTTTATAATCACTTATAAGAGTAAGAAAGAGGATAGATCGATTCGTCTGCCATCGCAAACACTTTCAGTTCCTACCGTGATCATGATACATGCAACTATGCCGAAATATCGGGAAACCTTCAAACTCACAAATCATGGTAAATACTTTAATCGGTTAAGTGAAAATGTAACTAATTAAAATTGCGTAATGATTATAAAATCCTTTTATTTTTTTTGAGATTGCTATAATAATATTTAAGATATTTTATAACAAAAGGAATACTTAATTAACACCATCTCGAACCAGTTTTTCAACTTTTTTCCGAGTTTCTAGGGAGAGCTGGCTTTACTTTAAATTGATATAACAAACCTAAAATATATTCTAAGACACTAACTAATTGTATTTGTACATACTCATTATGTAAAATAAATAAATCTTATGCTATGCTTTTCTAAATTAGTAGACCATTTCGTTGAGGTCATGAAAATTTGGAGATCTTATAAAAATATCATTATTTCTTCGATCGGTAGCATTACGAAGCTTTTCGAACTATTAAACGAGCAAACCTACTTACAAATATTTTTTGTCGATTGCACCATAATAAATAACGTAATAGCATAGGTAGATAACAGGGGTTATAATTATCAGTGGTAATGACATTGACCATCTATAAAGATAGCAAGTCATCCGAGACTCCTGTGACTTCACCAAATATACATCAAAATATTTTCCTTATTTCTTAATATATCTACCCAGGTATTTCGTTGTTTTTAATACAAGGAGGACATAATTATTTCAAACAGAAGCCGTGCGTATAAAAACATGAAAATTATGACACTTCCCTTCAATTTAGTCCCTTTTCCCTTCGAGTTAATGATTTAACTGTTTACGAATGTTACAAGTCTCGCATCTCACGTTGATGTTCCATCAGGAGTGAAATAGTAATCTTCCAAATGGAAGTGAAATAGTAGAGCAAAAACTGTATTTAAAACCCCGTGCCATAGAATATTGGTTGGTCCCATTGAAATTGCACGGAAAGGCTCGTCCCTGCGGCTGCGGCGCGGCGCGCGCCAGGCAAGATAACGTTGCCATTACATCAGATTCGCGGCGCGTGCCAACCAGCGGTATAAAAGCCCCCGCGCCAACACACACAACTCATTCACAACTCTAAACTCACACATGACTGAAAGATTCTAGTTCGTGGCAATGATCTACGCTCACATGCATCACTTTACCCTCGTGCAACATAAACTCAAATACGAACATCTGTGGCATAGTGACAATTGGTGTAACGGTCATTCTCCGATATTCGAGCATCAGCAAAGATAACAAAAGTCCTTCGGAGCGAGTGCATCGATTATAAGGTAAATATTATTTGTTATGCTACATGTCATCGTTACGATCGTATTGATTGGTTTATAATTATTATGCCTGCTTAATCGGGATACAGAATCAAAATAAACAATTATATACAACTAGCATTGAGACAATCTATCATATTTACTGCAGAATACTGATAAATTCAACGTGACTTAAGGAAGATTTGAAAATAACAGATTTATGCATTGCCTGAAGCGAAATCACTTTCCAACTCTACTTAAATTCGAGAAGCTTTAGTATTTGGCCGGCAGAAAAGTAGGTTTCTATTTTATCAAATTAAAAAAAAATGACTGAGATATACAAAAAACTGAAAAGCATTTATCAATCCGAGGGGCCGAACTATCGTGAACTTTCATGTAGGTACGTCCAAAGAGAATGATAACACACCGTTATTGTAAATGGAAGTTGTTTTGATAAAGCTTATCTTTTTGGCGGTCGTTCGGGGACCGATGATAACTAGAAGAAAGTCTGTCTCTATTGTGCGAATATTTCGAAACAGAGAGCTTTATATAGGGAAACTCTTGCAAATCCTTTAGTGGTCTAGCGATTTGTAAGGTGATCTAAAGTAACAGTATCGTATGTTAGTCGTTCACGCTCCAATGCTTCCGATCAGGGTTGACGCAAATTCTAACAATTTCTTACTCAATAATCCACACTTTCTTCGAACTAGTCGAGTCGTACAACAATTAATTCACAATTAAATTGATGCACGTTTTTGTTATTATGTAGTCAAACAAATTAATAAATTGGCGCAAATAATGATCCACAGCGAAGCGCAATTATCCCAGCCCTAGTGAAAACGCTAACATAGTGAAAACGCAACTGCTAATATGGTTTCTTAATCCTTTACAGAGCGAGTCTCCGATCAATCGTACCCAGTCCTCTCGGTGAAACAAACGTAGCAGCGATAATCTGCTTTTTTGAAGAAAAATATAAGTCAAGAAGATGGCTAAAGTGCAGACGCATTCTGAGATAAGCCTTGCGGCACCCATGCCTGTAGTCCAAGACGAAGACATCGACCTAGTAGCGCTGACGATGGCTGCGCTTCGATTCGTCAACCCCTGGTCTGTAGAGGCCAAACCCCAGTGGTCCGACAGGATAGTTCCTGGAACCCCTGAAGCCAAAGACCGCACCATAACTCTCGCGGAAGTAGCTTGCCATGACACGTACCACGACTGCTGGGTAGTGATATACGACCGCGTGTACGATATCACCACATTCTTTGACGAGGTAAGCATTTGAACTTATATTTTAGACCCTTAATAATACGTAATTATATTTTAGACGTAACCCCTTAATATTATATATCTAGATTGACTAGTAATTGAATTACTCTTTATTGATAAAAACTACCATAACGATTTAAGATGAAGACTTTGCTTACACGCTCTTAATTATATGCATCATTGAATTGAACAGCGCACCATGTTTAATTTCATAAGCAAAATTTTTCTCTCTATTGTTTCAGCATCCTGGTGGAGCAGACATAATGCTGGAATACGCCGGCCGGGACGCGAGTACCGCCTTCAGGGGCTCAGGTCACTCCCGCATGGCTACCAAAGCCCTGGACCGGTTTTTAGTGGGAGAGCTACCCATGCCCGAACGCATGTACCGACGACCGGGTGGCATACGACTCAGCGACATACCCGAATAAAGAAAGATTCTACATCTATTTGGAACTCTTTCAAATTAGCCGCCTTTTAACCCGCAGGATTTTCAAGAAGACAGTCCTGTATTTTATTCAGCGCGCCTTGTAGTATAGTGTAGTATAGGTCTCCGCTAGATACCGTAGAAACAATAATGATAAGTCCAATGAATTGGCGCTTTGAAATAATAGTTTGTTAACCTTATTAATGTCGGGGTTCAGAAGCTTAGATAAGGTCTCCGTTTGTGTACTTAACGAGTGTGAACTGGTGTAAAGTCATGAACGTCGCGAAGCGGCATTTCAATTTGTATTGTATCGCTTTATTGCATTTATGGTTTAGGGTATATAGTTCTAGTTAGATTATTCAGTATTAATTTTTGTTATCAGCTTCGCGAATCGTGGGTTTTCAATACAAATAGTTCCTATTAATAATGATCAGTTAATTTTGAAAATAAATGTTATTATTTAATTATGTATGTATTTTAATTTATCTGGTTGCGTCCAAATATCACGTATCTGGTTATCTGTGAACTCGGCCCACCTCTGGACAATTTTATCTGAAGGATTACATGATGCGGCTGCGTGAGTGATCACACTGACTTGACTGGACTTGATTTATACAATTCAGTTTTTATCAAATAATAATAATGCCGCACAAAAACCACTTGTTCAGAATACAACACAATAAAATATCACAAAAGTTGAAATGAACCAGAGAATAAAATATTATGTCAGATTTTTCACACCTTCTTTCCGGTTCTGAAACAATAAAGAAAAGTTATTGATAAGTAACTAAGAAGGTACTCTCAAATTTCTCAGAGTATTAAATCGGAGACGTTCTGGAGCCTCTCCAGAACTTCTCTGATTTGATATTCTTTGACTTGAATAGAGAAATTCAAGTCAAAGACATGTCAAAAAAAATTTTGCTATCCTATTGTTGTGTACCAAAATCAAGATCTTGGTGAAATTATAATTATATAATTTAATGGGTAATAAAATAAGGTGAATAATAGTCACCAGGCACATAATTTAATAAAAAAATATGAACGTCAACTGGCTAGCTATAAATGACGATAGAAAAGACCATTGTCTCATTAAGACTATCAAGCAAAATGTAGAGAAAAAAAAGATAGGAGGGGTAAGCTATCGCATTTATTAAAAAAACAGTCAAAACTTGGAGATGAAATGACTATCTCTAGCAAGGTTCACGACCTGCACAAAACACCTGAGGTTTCGATAAATGTGTATAAATCAAACAATAAATTAGCTTCAAATGGATATCTGGTAAACCACACGCGGTTTTATTGGTTAGGACACATCTCCGTCCCGCATTGGTGGATATGGACCTTAGTTTCGATAGTTGTTTAGGTAGATCAATGACCTACCTAGCTAAAATAGCCATTTGATACGAAATTGAGACAAAAAACCTACTGTACGTTATTATGAAATCAAGTGTTCCTCAGGGCTCTACATTCGGTCTACAACTTTATCTATATGATATGGGGTATTGATGGACTACATCACATTCATACCAGCATAAAAAATACATTACTTACAAATGCTTGTAATAGAAAAATTTCTCGCTGATTCGATAGTATCTCAGGTACAGGATGAAAGCTAACGTCATTAATATAGCAGTGACTTGCATGGTCAATTCGCGGGGCATTCCGCATTTGGAGACTTTTACTTCATCCGGTGTAATAGTTGCCTGCAACAATGTTAAAGTTCAACACTGAAACACCGCCATCACAGCAGATACTCAATACTCAATACATTTATTGCTTTCACATGGTAGGTACATAGGTAGGTATCTCACATGAACCCTGTCTGAGGGTATAGCAACAGATAGGTAGGCAGGCCGAAGTTTTGTGTAAACAAAAACTAGTTGGTACGGTAAAATAAACTTAAGTTAGGCAAAGTATCAAGGTACGCTCTGACTGCTAAAAATAAAGCCCTCTTGCGAAGGCCGCAGAGGATCATGGCAGTCAGAGCTATACGGGGATACCGCACGGTGTCGTACGGGGCTGCGTGTGCGATTGCGGGGTCCGCCCCGTGGGATAAAGAGGCTAAAGTCTTGGCTGAAATGTACCAGCATAGGCATGAGTGGCGGGCGCAAGGAGATCGCCTGGCACCACTAGAGGTGCGCCATATCCGAGAGGAAGCATACGAGTCCGCCCTACGGGCTTGGGCTGAAGAGCTAGAGTCCTCTCGGTATGGCCGGTGGACAATAGACGCCCTACTTCCGGTACTGGATGAGTGGGTGCACGGCGTCCTCACTTATAGACTCGTGCAGGTACTGTCCGGGCACGGATGCTTTGGGCGGTATCTGCACAAGGTCGCTAGGAGGGAGTTGACTCCAGCCTGTCAACACTGTGGCGAACCCGAAGATACGGCGCAACACACACTTGAGGTGTGCAGTGCATGGGCGTCGCAGCGGTTGGACAGAATCTTTCACTGTCGAGCGTGATCATTTCTATGCTTGACAGTGACTTCTGGGAGGCAATGGTCTCCTTCTGTGAAGAGGTTATCTCTCAGAAGGAGGCCGCGGAACGAGTCAGAGAGGAAAATCCTCTCGCTGACCAGTGCCGTCGGCGTAGAGCAGGGAGGCGGCGAAATTTTCACCGCCTTCTTCCACTCGACGGAAACCAGCAGGACTCGGGTGCAGGGAGCCCCGTTCCTGCATTGCACAGGTTTTCGACGCCTAGAGATGTCCTGAATATTCCGGGACATTCTCCTTCCCTCATCGGAGAAGGACGAGGGTTCCGTCAAGTGCGGACAGTTACCGACAGAGTCGCGGTTGAATTCAATCGAGATCCCGTGACTGTCAAGTTCCGATGCAGCATCGAACTATTCGTCTGGAGATGAATGGTTTGATGATGCATTGGCACTGCGGTAAAGGGAGGAACATCGATGGGTTGTTTAGTCGGTATTACGCTGGCTTTTGTCAGCGTCGAGTCCGACAGACCCCTCCGGCTCTCCCAACTTTGGCCGGAGGACATGCGTAAAGGCATTTTTCCCATCGTAAAAAAAAAGGCAAAGTATCAAGGTATCTAGCATTTGGAATAAAATAATTAAGTAGGTTTAGTCATTTTTCTTTTGTTATAATTAGTATATAGGTAATAACGTCAGTTTTTATTTATTTTTAAGAAGGTTTGTTAGCTTCCTAGTCTAAATAATCGTTAATGGCATAGTATAATTTGTCATTTAAGAATGATTTTAGTTGTTTAGTGAAAAGCGAATCTTTTTGTAACAGTTCGGGCGCCATTGCTTCCTGACCTGACCCCACACTAGGATTGCCTGTATCGTGGAAATCAGGAACGACAAGTACCAGACCCGGTACAAATATCTGCAGAACATGCAAACATTTGTCCCGCAGCGGGAATTAACCCGTACTTCTTGCGTCTCAGCTGGCTATTCTAGCCAGCTCGGTCATGACCACGGCGATCAACCGGGCAACGACGTAAAAACTTGAATTTAGTATAGAAACGCACTTTCGCCATGGCCTATTTGCACGGGCCTGACGGCGGCGATCAACGCAGTAGAATTTGTATGGGGCGATTCACAAAGACGCAATTTTTTTATTATGACAACCTTATGCCCGCTAGCTGATCGCCACAAGGCTCGTCTCGACAGGTCTTGGGCCAGTTTTATTTGTATCTTACATAGTAACAAGACAAGTGGTTGCGATGCGCTAATAAAAGATACTAGCAAAAAAACAGTTACAACGTGAAAAGTTGTTCTCTAAAATTCTGTGCATAACAACAATGAGATAAAAGTGGCTGAAACTGGATTGAAACTCTAAATTAATCGGTTACCACATTTACTAATTGTCTTATGAATTTATTAAGTTAGGTATATTTAATAGGCGCGTGACAAGTAACCGGTACATGTATTTTGGTTAAGAAAGAAATTGCTTGTTGTTTTTTGTACTTTTAATCCAAAATGGCTTTACCGATTAGAATCGCATTAGCAAGCGGATTTTTATGATCTTTTTGTATGAGGTTCTAGGTTTGATCATCACAAGACACTAGGAGATGGAATGAATAATAGTGTAATCGATTGTCATGCAGTTTTTTGCAATCGTTATGTACCACTTTGACAAAAGTTAGATAGGGACTAGAGGCGCTGCGTGATGGTTATTTTTAAGGCAGGTTAATTTTTTGTAAAAAAATCACTTGTTAGTTGCAACAGTAGTAGTTATGTAAGTATTTTATTTCAGAAGAACAATGCACTAAGTACCATGAAGATTATTTTCGCAGATGGCAATTATGGTAAAGGAATAATAGAGCTTATTTTTTACTAACCAAATAATACTTGGGGTCCAACCGATTCCTCCACGAAAATGACGGAACAGAGTATTCAATGAACTCGATTTTATGGTTGTGTGTAGGCATGAAACTATGCCTGACCACGCAGCTATGGTGCGTGTGCCCACCGAAAGCAGACCGCGGTAGCAAGCTCTCTACTAGGTATTCTGTTGACTCCTTAGAGAGGCAATCCCAACGTTCTTCGAATAGGTTGTTGCGTTCAGGCAGGGGGGCCGCGTCTGGCTCCGTGCAAACGCTGTCAGATTCTCTGTAGAGAGGGTAATGCTGAAAAAAAGACTGGAATGAAATTAAGCGAATCTAAATTCTGGATCACCAGTTCTTCCAGTCACCAGTCCTAACTGTGGCCCTGAAAAGGGCCTGGTGACCGGTGATAGTGAAAACCCTGGTGAAAGAAAGCCCTATAAAAATATTAATAAGATCCTGCGTGGAGACGGAGCCTTCTAATCGAATCGCTTCAAAAGTTCAAATAAAAAGTCCTTCAGATCAGGCAATAGCAATGCTCCGGGAAGATGTGAATGGCGACGGTAACCGCAGGTGGCCCGTTTGCCCGTTTGTCTCGTCATAATATTTAAAAAAAACTTTCAGTTCCAGGAATTCGAATCGAAAGTTGGAGTTTTCAGCATGGTCAACATATGGACGACAATTAGTGTCATTTTCAACAAAACTCTTCCATATTAAGATTCGCTTTCGAGCGGCCTATAAGCTCAAACTAACTAAAACCTATGATGCCAATAATAGTATAATAATTTTAGAGAAATTATCACATAGGTACCTGCATTATAATAGGTCTACTGTAAAGCTCAAGTTTAGTTTTTCCCTTGCAAAGTGCTGATCCACTGCTGCATTTGAGAATATCTGAAAATTGCAAAAAATATTCGTTTTCTTTTTGCACATGAGACTTTGATCATAATGTCTCAGAGGGCAATAATAGTACATTGTTGCAGAGGCCGCGAAATAGCAGGCGAGGACATCAATGATACAAGACAGGCAATTGCCATTTCCGCCAAAGCACATAGTGCATTTCTTAAAAAAAAATGCAAAGAAATAAAAAGGTTCAAGTAAGATACTGTTACGTATTTTTTTTTTTACTTTCCTGGAAGCAGGTTTTCTATCACTAATTTGGCTACCGACCTGAGATTTGGTGAAGTGCAATCAATATTTATTTCACTTTCGGTCAATATCCATTTATTATCAAAATAACAGAACGTTTTTCTTAGAGCAATTTTTACGCCTTAACCTTTCTGCATGTGCAAAAAGGTTAAGGTGTCTGGATACAGCCACTTGAACGCAACCTATTTGACTAAACTCGATGAAAGAGATCCAAATTCCAATGAGGCTAATAAAAAAAAGATTAGTCGTTGTCATTATTGCCGGTGTGCTGGGGTACATTTTTTTTTTTTTTTTCTTCAACTCTTGGCCTTGCCACTTTCGGCATTTGCCATTTTCTAGCGATGGTGCGGTTTATGTAACTTAATTTAAACTTAACATTTTTTTTTTTAATAAAAATTAGGGAAACATTACAAATATTTATAAATTTAAACGATACGGAGATTAAAAGGATTAGGATAAGGATCAGCGGAGTTTATGGATATAATATATTACAGGTTAATATTATTAATGCATATGAAAGAAGCTAAGGAAAAATATATATCAGAATCTAAGGAAGAAAGAAGGATATTAATATTAGTAGGAAGAGGAACATGAGAGGAAATGAGATCATGAAATAAAGAGGCATGATCATACAATTTGCAGGCAAAGATTATGTGATTAAGGTCACCCAATTCATCTCCGCAGGCACAATTTGGATCAGAAATAACTTTTATACGAGCAAGATGAGCTGGGGTGCATAAGTGCCCCAAACGCATTCGGATTAAAACTGTAGTCGCACGTTTACTAAGTTTCATTTTAAAAAACCAAGGCTTTGTTGGAATAGATTTTTGTATGTATTTGTAATATTTACCTTTATAACAACCAGAATCGTCCCAAGCTTTATCCCAAGAATTTTTGAGATAAACCTTGGGAAGAGCAAGAATATCATGGGAATAATTTTGATAAGGAAAGATGTCTCCACACTCCACAGCCTCGTTGGCCAATTTGTCAGCATAGGTGTTGCCTACAATACCGCAATGGCTAGGTATCCATACAAAATGAACCAACAGGCCTCGGTTTTTACACTTTAAAAGTTTGTCTCTAGCTTCCGATATAAGAGGGTAATTTTTAGAACAAAAAGGATACCTTGTTAGTGATTGTAATGAACTAAGTGAGTCACTAAATATAACAGTTTTTTTAAGATTCATAAGCAAAATATACTCGATTCCTCTAGTGATTCCGAAACACTCACCAGTAAAGACAGAAGTCTCAGGAGGCAATTTAACTTTTTGAACTATGCCATACTGCTTATGAAATATTCCCACACCAACATTACCAGTTTGCAAATGTTTAGAGGCATCAGTATAGATTTGATGCCAATCATACCACCGCTCATAAATTATTAAATTAAAATAAATGTTAGCATGAGCGTCATTGCGATCAATATTCAAGTCAAAACAAACATTAGGAGGTAGTGTTAGAGCTTCATAATTGCAATGGAAAATGGACAGAAGAGGTGACTGATAAATTGGAGCTGAAAATGTTTTAGACTTGTGAAAACTATTTACTAAATGAGGGGTTGATTTATGGTTCCAATATGAAGAAGAATTAATTAGCTCTGAAAGATGTTTAATTTTAGGATGTAGCTGATGATTCGATAACTGTAATGTACGGAAGAAAAATCTACTAGATAAAAATTGACGCCTCAGATGCAAAGGGGGATCACCACACTCTACTTGTAGAGCATTAATAGGACTGGACTTCATTGCTCCCATAATTATACGCAAAGCGCGCGTTTGTATGGCGTCTAACTTTTTAAAATCCTCTACTCTTCCAGGTTCTAACAAGAAGGTACCATAATCTAAATTACTTCTGATTAATGCATTATAAACAAGTTTTAAGGAAAAGGGATGAGCACCCCACCAGACACCTGATAGACATCTTAATAAATTAAGATATTTCTCACACTTTTCTACAACATAATCGCAGTGTGGACGACCATTAAGTTTGCAATCTAATATGACGCCAAGAAATTTGGCATGACTTTTTAAAGGAATAGTTATACCTTCATAAAGTATATTGATAGGAGGTATGTTTATTTTGCGGGTAAATGGAACCACGACACTTTTTGATGGCGATAATTCCAACCCATGTTTATCCAACCACAATTTTAAAAAACTCAGAGCAAATGTTATTTTATGGGCTGCTATTTCAATATAAACGCTACATGAATATAATAACAAATCATCAGCATACTGCAAAATACTAACAGTATCACTTACAGATGCTTCAAGATCATACGTATAGATGTTATAAAGAAGAGGACTCAAAACAGAACCCTGGGGCAAACCCTTCCACGCAACTCTTGAGAGATCCGTGGAGTTCAGGTAAATTATTCGGCCCACTAACATATTTTGAATAAAGTTTGTTAAGAAAGGTGGAATTTTTAAAAATCGTAATTTCTTTATAAGTATTTCGATTAAAACATTATCGTATGCAGATTTTATATCTAAGAATGTCGCTACGATAGATTTATTTTCTGAAAAAGCTATACGTACGTCTGTAGTAAAAACACTTAAGCTGTCCATTGAACTTCTACCTTTCCTAAACCCATATTGACTATTAGATAAAATATTCTGACTTTCAATAAACCACTCTATTCTATTTTTGACTAAATGTTCGGCGATTTTAATTATGACTGGGGATAGAGCTATGGGTCGATAGGACGTTGTATCATCTGGATTTTTAGAAGGTTTTATAAATGGCAACACAATTTGTGTTTTCCATGTTGTAGGAATATGACCTGTCAACATGACAGAATTGATAAGATCAAGTAAATATTGTAGGGCATTTTCACCTAAATGTGAATAAAATGAGTATGGAATGCCGTCTTTGCCTGGGGCCGTATCATGAACGTTCGATAAAATACCTTTCAACTCATAGATAGAAAACGGAGCATCAAGCCCATAGGGACAACAAGAAATATGGACAGGAATAGGTGTAAAAAACTCCTTGGGTGGTGCAGTTGGTGGAGCCAGACGATCTAAGAAACTGTTTCTCAAAGAAAGTGGCATAGTTGAAAAAGTAGATGCAGTAACTCCAGTTCTATAACGTCTAATATTTCTCCACACTTCAGATGGTTTAGTGTTGGGAGAGATGGTTGAGCAGAAGTTCCTCCAACCTTGGAATTTCTTTTCTTTTAGTAGTTTTTTAGTCTTCTTTATTATGTCAATCAACTTATCAAAATTACCTTCAGACATATCATTATTATAATTCAACTCTGCCTCTTTTCTCTGGGCAACAGCAACACTACACTCTGAGTCCCACCATGGTGGTGATGGTAATTTGCCAGATGCACAATTTTTCATAGGGAAGGTTAAATCAGCAGCATCTATTAAACTTTCAGTAAAACTATCTGCACAAATTGAAATACCTTGAGAAATATTAGGCAAAATGTTAATATTATTTTCAACTTTGATTTTATAATCGCTCCATTTATCATTAACTATTCTATATTTCATTCTAGATGGAGCTCTTGGTATTTCAGTAACTGTAAAATGAGTAAACTTTAAAATTATAGGGAAATGATCACTACCATGTGTAGACAGCTGTGTTTCCCATAAAACTGAAGATGCTAAACTAGGAGAAACTATTGACAAGTCTACAGCACTAGCATTTTCTGAAGGTCTTGTTCTTCGTGTTTGTGTTCCATCATTAAGTATACATAGGTTTCGCCTATCAATTATCTCCAAGAGATCTCTGCCATAGCTATTAGATACAGAGCTACCCCATGTCCTATGATGAGCATTAAAATCTCCCATGACCACACAGGGCTTAGGAATATGTGAAAGCAAGTTATCAATTTCAACAAAGATTTGAGAAGAAGGGTGAGGTATATAAATAGATACAAAGCAGACATTATTAATAATGCAGGCAACAGCATTAAAGTTATTATTATCATGGGAAGATAAAGAAAAAAGTGAAAAAGGAAAAGAATTTTTAACAAGAAGAATGGCTCCTCCATAACCATCAGGTCTATCATCCCTGAGGCAGGAGTATCCATTCAATCTAAACACAGAGCCTGGCTTGAGCCAGGACTCTGTGATAGAAATAATAAAGGGGCTAAACTTATTGATTAAATATATAATTTCATTTTTTTTACTGACTACACTCCTGCAGTTCCACTGAACTGCGGATCTGGTGTGATCCATTGTGGTTGTGTAGTATACTAATTGTGTCAATTATTTTAGCAGCGTTGGACGGTTCTATGATTTTGGACTGTAATAGGGTATGTAAAAGGTTAATGACATCTGTAATGCTAAGTTCCCTATCCTTAGCACTCTCTGTCAGAGCGCAACCATTGGATAGGCTTGATGATGGTTCATTTATTAAATTTTGATGAGCTTTCTTATCATAACCTTTGGCTAATTTGGGGGCTACAGAACGAGGTTTTAAAAAGACTGTTTTGCGGTAGGAAGGTGTGTTATTGTTATACTTAATATTTTGGTAACTGTTATTTTCAGGTGGAACATTTTGATCTCCAGAAGTAGCCAAAACTTCTGCATATGAACGGGATAGAGGTGGATGAAGTCTAGAGGCTTCTGCATAAGAAATACTCTTCTCTGCCATTGAAAGTTTTATCTTTTGTTGCCTTGTATACTCGGGACATGACTTACTAGTGGCAAAGTGTATTCCTCCACATGAACAGCAGGAAATGCATTCTTCTTCAATATTACAAGTATCACCTGAATGCTCTCCACCACACTTAAAGCAGCGGGGCTTAGACCTACACTGCAACTTTGTATGTCCAAATCGACAGCAGTTGTAACATTGAATGGTCGGATAAGTATACAGTTGAACTAGCAGAGCAGTATAACACATATAAATACGGTTGGGTAACACTTGACCATCAAATGTTACAACCACAGTCTGAGTTGGTTTCCATACTGGAGCTCCATTAACAACTTCCTTGTAATTGATACGTCTAAGTCTCAAAATCTTACCACAACCAGGGGGGACCGTGGCACACTCCAGCATCTCCTCAGGAGAGAGGTCTGTAGGCACTCCACGAATAACACCCATGCGTGAAACATTGTAGGTTGGAATGAAAGCTTTAAGTTTGTTATTACCGAGACTATCATGGTCAAGGAAAGAGTTTGCATCTGCATGGTTTATAAAAGCAATGGAAACTCTGTTTCTTCCTATCCTTTTAACACTTCCATTAACAACATTGTAAATGGAATAACGCTTCAAAAATTTGCCAAAAATTATAGGGTGAAGTGTGGAGCCATCATTGGGTGTATCGGTAATACGTTGAACATGCACAATAAAAGGACCATTATCAGTGGAGTCATAAAGAGTTCTTGTGACTGGTGCTGGTGGTGACCCTTGGGCCTGTGGAGACAAATTGTGTGATGGAGCGGTGACGGGGCTCGAAGCACCGACCGAGTCTAAGGCAGGAATTGGAGGTTCAACGCTGAGTGGCGGACCAGTCATATTATCGTCCGAAATTGGGCTTTCATCACAGTGACAACCTTTAGATTCATTAGAACCATGCCTCTTTTTCTTATTACAGTGCTTACACACTTTGTGTAAACGACTTCTTTTGCGTTTTTTTGACACAGATGAGTCCGTATCTATAGCAGACTCATTGGATGGTACTAGTTTATCAAAACTATTGGACAATGTAACATAATAACCGACCGCAGGGACAGGGTCCCCGGGGTCGGGCGGCTCCTCCATCGGAAAAAATCAGAAAAAACTTACCAGATACTTTTTTATATACACTAAACTACTATAAATACAGTGAAAAAAGAACTAAATACTAAATTACAACTCTACTGATCGCTTTTTAGTGAAAATTAAATTTTCTTTAGTTATGTGGAAAAAATCGCGCCTTCCCGGTTCGAAGTTTCCCGCCTTTTTACGCTGGGGTACATGCCTTGAGTCCCTGTATTGTACGTCTATGGAATGCACAACCATGGAAAGTACACCCCTGGAAAGTACAGCCAGTATTACAAACCATTGTTTTCAAATACTTGGTTTGTAATACTGGGCGTACATTCCTAGCGTGCATTCCCTACACGTGTTCACCTTGTACGGCCAGTTTTGTACAACCCTGGAATGCACAGCCATGGAATACGAACCGAATTTCATGCTCTGTTTACATGTGCGAGTGCTATTAAGGGGTAAGTGCTGCGAGTGCTATTAAGGGGTAAGTGCTGTGTTGCCATAGTATTTAACGCTATTAGTAAATTAATGTAAGTTAGTTATTTATGTCGTTTTTTGCAGATAAAGTAACCGATTGATTTTATTTATTTATTAAAGTTTTTTATTATTTAGAAAAATAAATAAACCCAAGTTTGTTGGGTAAAGTTCGGATAGCAATCCTTCTTTTCTGAGTGGTAATAAAAAAAACCTAATAACCTAAACAATCCAAGACGAATTTGCCTAGGAAGTATTTTTCAGGCCAATATTAACTTATTGTTTGTATTACTTATCAATGGCAACTTTTGGTTGAACATATTAGAACTTGCTCAGTGTAAACGAGACTCGTCTTCGTCATGCGACTACTTCGCATCGACCAATGAGAGGTCAAGGATATAACGAACTCTCGACCAATGACCATCGAGAATATTGGTTCGTAATCCGGGGTGTACATTCCAGGGGTGTGCAATACAGTCATGTGTTTAGTTTGTACGGAGCGTATTGTATGACCATGAAAAGCACACCTAGATAATTCAAACCAAATAAATGGTTTGTAATACTGACTGTACTTTCTAGAGGTGTGCATTCCATGGTTGTGCTTTCCATGGACGTACAATACGGTCTCCCCATGCCTTCATTGGCAGCGCGTTTTTTGTTCCAATTTCAAAAATGATGCTGTTTACGTAAATAAGATACTTCACGCGCTATTTTTTCGAATGTAATGACAATATTTCCGCGCATGTTAGAGAAAAACTACATCCAACAGGATATGCACAAATAATATTTCGTGTGTAGCGAGAATCAAGAACTACAAGAACCATGGTACTACAAAGGACAAATTTGCAGATCTTGCAACAATTGTCCAGTTGTGGTAATAAAAAATGACCTCTCGTGTCTCAGCCGGCTGCCGAGCCATCAAGGTCGCGGCAAGCATTTAACTAGTATCCTAAGGCCTAGAATATCTAAAGTTTATTTACAAATGGCGCACAATGGTTACTTGCGCACATAACAAAGAGTGTGTGGCAAGTTACTTGCACGCAGCCGGTATGACGACAACCTTTCCGGACTTTATGGTAATAGATATATAGATATATCATTTATTCGCAATTTGAGTACATCACGACCTCTGTGGCGCAGTGGGCGAAGGCCCGCCTGAGACGCAGAAGGTTGCGGGTTCGATTCCCGCCGCAGGACAAATGTTTGTATGATTTGCAAATATTTGTCTCGGTTCTAGGTGTTTTCTATGGATGTATTTACAAAAAATATATATAAGTAGTATATCAGTCATGTAGTTCCCATAATATAAGCTTTGCTTAGTTTGGGGCTAGATGATGCTGTGTGAAAAATGTCTAGCATTATTATTTATTTATTTATATAAGTGAATTTATTGATCCTAATCAAGTGAGAGAACTAGGTTAGAACATAAATTGTGTAATTCAGTTCAGCTTAACATGCACTGTAGTGTAGATAGTTGTTACCTGCTATTTTATCGATTTCAGTGATAGCCCGTTCGCAGAGCGAGCAGCCGTCGCCTTCCATCGCCATAGAGTTGATCAGCACGAAGTGGTTCCCTCTGATAGTGACGAGGCGAACCGGCGGCGCGCCTAGCTTCTTCTCAAACCGACCCGCAAGGTGCGGCGTTATCCTTTCAACATGTTACTGTTAATGTTAATGTTAATGAAACTAAAGTTGAAAGCTGTTTTATGAAACATCATAATAATAACAAGTAATAAGTACTGTAGCGTTTTCTACAAATTTGGCTTCAATAATACATATTTGTATATACATTTTTTTTATTTGCTTACCAGATACTCATTTCTTAAGAGATTCAAGCTACATACAAAGCCTCGGTATTGTTACATGTTATTTTGTTAAAAGCTATGCTTGTTACTTTTATCTTTTCAGTAATAAGCCCAATGTGCATGTCATAATAGATTTAAGGCTCTACTATTATGATGTATGCAAAATATTAAATTAACATCAATTCAACAAACAAACTAATCTCAATAGGCTAATATTGTTATAATTTTTAATACTAATTTTTAAGCCAATCAAGTTTTTAACATTACAGTACAGTTAATGAGAGCAGAATGCCAGGATACACATCATTTTCTGTAGGTCCAGCTATTCAGATTTTCCATTCTAGAGTTTTACTTTGGAATAAACAGACCATTTAATTAATAGATTATTCTTCAATCACTCCCTTGCTTTAGAACAATTACAGAATTCAGAAGAAAATTGATGAAGTTATTTCAATAAGTAAGAAACCTACCTGTAGTGGAATCCAATATCATGATTGCCCACTACCGAGTACATTGGCATATCTTTCGGAACTCTGAACACACTGTGGAATCGTTGTACATACTCATTGAATTCTTTTTCAGAAGCCCATTTCCCTTCATCAAATAAATCACCTAGAAATAAAATTTAAAAAAATTAGGACATAATAATAAATTCAATAACATTGTTTAAAGATTCAATTGACTTTGACTTCATCTGGCTTTTCATTATAGCTTTTGCATTAATCCCCGCCAGCATTGAGAAGCCACAAGTTTATTAGTTAATTTAAAAAAAAATTAGAACCCTGACATGTTTACTATCATCTAATGCAGTACCCCTTAGTGTCTCGTACTAATATAATCTAGCAAAAAAACTATCCTTAAAGACATACAGATCAATCGCACACAAACAAATAAACAAACTCTTACAGCAAAAACATATTCTCTATACCTATATAGAAGAAGTAAATGGCATATATGCTCTTTAGGTCATGTAAAAAGGGTAGTTGTTCCATTTAGATGCTTTAGTTAGTTATCCACTGATGCTCTAACATACCTACCTAGTTTCTAGAGGCAGGAGCACCACAGCAAGTACTTTAACGTTTTACTGTACCAAAGTATGTTAGGTTCAAACAAATCCAGATAAGGCACAAAAACTACAGCACAACTGCTTGAGCACTGCTTAAGACGTTGATCTAAACTCTAAAAAGAAGATTCTAGTCAGAGATAGATATATTACCAAAAAACTCACCCAAAACAAAAACCACTTCAGGGCTATGTAATGTAAGAGCTGTTTGGAAACCTCTATGCATTTGCCATTCTCTGCGCCATTTATCAAACCAGTGCCCATCTCGAGAGCCCAGCAGGTGAGTATCAGCCAGGATCATAGCATAGACAGGCTTTACGCCGTTTTCAGGCTCTTTTTTTAGAGCTGGCCAACCACACTGTTAGGACACAAGAATTATATTTTAGACATTGTTTGAATTATGCTCCCGAAAGCTAATTCCTTTCATTCACCTGAATTTGTGTCACGTAATAAATGAGATATTCACAATAAAAATAAATAATCATAATGCCAAAGACGAAACGCGAAACGCCAAAGTTTCTCCGCCATAGTCGTGGAAATAGAGCCATTGTTTTAATAAGATAAAGCTTATAAAGCCTTTGTGCTAGTTTAATTACATTTCATATAAAAAAATCCATTGTTTAAAATCAAAAATTAACAATCCCAGAAATATTTGCGGCAATTTTCATTTAATAAAAAACTAAATTTTTTTACTTATTTAGGGTAGGCTATAGTCGTAGGACCATACCTTCTCGTCTTCCGTAACTTTTAATTCGTGAAAATGTTCAGTTTATTGTCTTTCGCTAAACATATAATTAGAAGTAAGTTGTTTCATCGATGTACTTTGATGCATCTGAAGGTAATCAAACTTTTTTGTCTTTTTATATTTTAACTAGCCTCTGGCCACGGCTTCGCCCGCGTGGAACCCGGATAAAAAGTATCCTATGTGTTATTCTGGTATATAAGCTGTTGTATTGGGTTTGACATAAATGGACTTCTAAAAATAATCCGTAATTTGTAGTCTGTTTTTTGGCTGTGCGTTGATCAGTCAGTCAGACACACAGAGTACTTTGTTATATACTAAAAGTAAGAGAAACGAGTTTATGTTTAGATTATATCTAATTATGATTTTATTTTGAAAACAAGAGAGATCGATTGGTTTAAAAGCGCAGAGAACCCTACCCACACTTCAAAAAGTTAGTGGCAGTCAGTGTCAAACAGCAAGCCTGCCTATACGAAGTTGTTTTGATTGTTTGATTGTTTATTTCCAACAATTTCTAATTTTGTGTGATGTGATGGAATTGCGTAGATTAAGCCCTATTTAAATTTATTACCTCTACGCTTATTTTGTGCATAGAATTTAGCTTTCTGGAAGACTGTGAAGCAAAAATAATTTGCTTCCTAATGTCAATCCATTGGAGCTCAGAGATCCTGAAATGGGAGCACCGAGACTTGCAGGCCACTGCCATGTCCGTTGATTACTCTGGTAATAACGTGCTACTGGCAGGTCGGAGGTGGCTGGCGATAAAGCAGATTAGCCAAGACGATGACGCTGGGGACATTGTGAAGAAGTACCCACGGCACAGTAAATATGACGCTGCCGGCGCCGAATGGTGCCAGACGTATGCTGGTCAAAGATTGTGTGCTATCGCTGTGAGTAAATAAAAACACCCACGAGTTATAATAGTCCAGCAGCAGCTATATTTAATTCAGTTTCAGTTTATTCAATTACCCTATTATTCAGTAGGTAGATAGTAATTTGAGTTTATAATTTTAACTCACACCAATGAATTATGTTTTTATTTGATATATAGGAAAATCACAGATTTTTTTTTATAATATTCTAAATAGTCCTGCTGATGTTGAATTTTTGGGATATTATAAAATCTTGAGGTAGATACATTTTTTTTTGTAAAAGTTGTAAATAGTAGGTAACATATGTAATGTAGCTCTAGTACTACTCGCTTTACGAGTTTTCGTTCAGAGGTACTATAAAATGTCCCGCTTTAAAATAAGTGGGGGAGGATCAGCAATGCCCCTGGTGTGTTAGATGTCTTTGCTCCTAACTAATCTATCTATAACAATAAAAAAGCTAGAGTTTTTGTTGTTTGAACACTCTAATATCTGTAACTACCAGCCCAATTCTTGAGGAAGGTTATAGGCTATTTATCATCGTGCTACAACCCTCTAAGCCTAGCAAAAGAAGTAATAGTGCAGATGAGCAATGTGTTGCGGTGGGTGGGGGGCTGAGTAGCTGTGGCACAGCCAGTATACTAATATTTTATAAGCTAAAGTTACAATCTTTCTTAGTATTAGCTTCGTAACATTGTAGATGATGTTTTTCTTTGTTTTTTTTTTGTTGGAAATTTATTTCAATCTTCAAAGATATCAATTCCATTAAGCTTTTTGCTTTCCACCACAATTCACATTTTAGTTAACCAGGCCCATATATGGATTGGTTGAGGTGAAATTTGAAATAAACATAAATCTCCTCTTTGAATAACATATAGGCTACTTGATATCCAGGTACTACAAAAACAAAGCCACATAACCAACCGGTTTTAAAAGGTCAAATATTATATTTCAGAGCAACCAGCGAGTGGATGTCTATGAGTGGCGTGGGGGCAATGACCTCGTCTGTATATGCTCCCTGCGAGGACACACCCGGGTGGTCAGCGACACACACTTCCACAGGCAAGACCACAACCTCATAGCAACATGCTCTATAGACACATTCACTCATATGTGGGACTTAAGAGATGCTAGAAAACCTTGTATTTCACTGTGTGCTGTAGGTGAGTTTAGCTTGTCAGTTACATAGTATGATTCATTTTTGTTGATTTGCGACCATGTCAGTTCCATCATTCTCTCTTATAAAATCATTATGCGAGGAGTGAAGCATTGTGTATGACAACTGATAATCAATTTTGACTTAAATTAGTGTAAATTTACAATGAAATCTCTATTATTCGCTTATAGAAAATTTGGCTGTAATGAAATAAGAGTGGGGGGGCCTTACACTTTTTCCTGTTTGTGGTTTTGTTCACCGTTGGGAAATAAAGGTCTATTCAAGAACCTTTATTTCCCAACAGTTGTTGGTTCTGCGCCCTATAGTTATAGCCTGCCCATTGCCAACTTGCTAATTTTGAGATGTAATAGGTAATTGTATTCAGTTGTTTTATTTTGAAATAATTTATTTTTAATTCTAGCTGGTGCATCTCAAGTGCAGTGGAACAAAGTAGCCTCCAACATCGTAGCCACTGCACATGATGGAGATATCAAAATCTGGGACTATCGTAAACCTTCCACCCCTATACACTACATATCTGCCCATTTATGTAAAATACATGGCGTTGATTGGAGTCCTCACCACGAGTACCAACTAGTCACTTCTAGTCACGATGGGAGTATCAAATACTTTGATATCAACAATATACGCCGACCAGAAAATATCATAATGACAAACTTCCCTGTATGGAGGGCGATCTATACTCCGTTCGGTAGTGGGTTATTGACCATTGGTGTTGGCTGGGGAGGTTTACCAAGAGTGGAACAAGCGGGTGTTATCGGCATTTGGGTTGGGGGGTCTTTAACCCACAGACTAGTGGGGCATACAGATACAGTCCAAACTATGGTATGGAGGCCGAATACATCTCAATCAAATTACCAGCTTGTGACGTGGGGCAGGGACCAGTCATTGAGAGTGTGGACTATGCATCAGTCATTGTTGAAAATGTGCAATCATTATTTGCCTGATGATACAGATATTGATGAGGATAACAACAGTGATAGTAAGTATTTCCGCCTATATGTTGTGCTTAATCCTATCCCACTATTTTTAAACAAGCAATGTATACTATGTTTACTCAAACATGCGCGTAAATATTGTCATTACTTTCGAAAACAGAACACGCGAAGTATCGTCACGTACACAGCATTAGTTTTGAATTTAGAACATGAAACGCGCTGGCAATGTTGTATGGAAATCCAGTTCCGGCGTGCTGGGTGTATGCCCGATGCACGCAGCACGCAGCAATAATGACTACGACAAAACTTTTTCTATGTTTGCCTCATTTGAATTTGGATCTCTTTCATCGAGCTTGGTACAAAATAGGTTGCGTTAAAGTGGCTGCCTGCATACGCCTTTAATGCCTTACCATTCGGTACCTAAAATTAAAAAAAAAAAAAGCTATTAAGCAATTTTGCCAAATTTGCGATGGAAAACCTGCTTCCAGCGAAGTCAAAGACAAATACGTAAAAGTATCTACGAAACTTTTTTATTTCCTTGCATTTTTTTTGAGAAAAACACTATAGTATAAATGACAGTTGCCTGTTTCGTATCATTTCGCGGCCGCTGCTGTAGTGTACTAGGTATTATTGTTCTGTTTACCCCCTAACAAAACCCTGTCTGATTAATCACTGAAATAAAAAAGCAATGATATAATGAACCAAAAATTCATATTTTTTTATTAACTAATAAGTGGCAATAGCCGAAGTTGGTTAATAGTACCAGATACTGTTATGAATTACAATGGAGCTGTAAGGTATTTAATTAAATTAATAATTTAAAAAAAAAAAACAAAAAAAAAAACAATTTTGTGATAGGACAATACCGACGTGATCGCCTATTGATGCATTACTAGTTATATACCCTTTCGGGAACTAGTAGGCGCCGCCGTTGAGTAAAATCTCAGTTCCCCACTGCTGGGGAAATTCACAGTTCATATGATACAAAAAGTAATTTTTGTTACAGATGTGAGCTATGCTTCCACGGCAGGTTCAAATAACGATGTATCACTTGGAGATGGTAAAGATCAACAAGATATTGCATTGGTTAGTAAAATTACTACTACTATTCTGAATGAAAAATAGTGTACCCTCATTATTTAAAAACAAATTGCTTTGGCTGATTAATAATCCAAAAAACCGTTTTTTTATCAAATTTTACCTAAATTTTTCTAAGAACCAAACTTTATAACTACGAAAGAAAGTTCCTTGAACCATGATTTCTGACATCCTATACATAGTTGACTTTGCATCATGTATTTTTTTTTTTCAGTACAAACTACCATCCAAAATCAACATTTCAATAGATGAGGAGTTTGAATCCATTCGTGAAATGGCTAACATAGAAGTTACCAGCATGAACATAGAGATGAGAACCTGTCAAATTCACTCTGAACGGAACGGTTACATCGCGAACCTGCAAGTCACATTCCCTAGGAATCAGACATTACCGAAATTCTCGTGGCTATCTGGGACCAACGTTGATAGTGCTACCACCATAAAGATCCTACAGGATATCAATAAGACTGCAGATCACAAGAAGAAGTTGGGCCAGAGGTGTTTGTTGTATTGTTTGAAGACACTGGCGACATCTATTGATGAGGTAAGCTTTTTCCAAAGTTGTTCTAAGTTGTATCATGAAAAAATAAAAATCAAACACCGCTAGGTGCTGCTGAGATACATAAATAGTCCTGCCCCTTACTAGGGTTCCCTGTGTTATCATTTTATTATAATGGCCTCTCGTGGCTATCAGGAACTATGAGTATGGTGATACCATAACATTGCCTGGAACAAAAATCACCATAAACATTTCTCGAGAGTTTCGAGCGAGAATCGAACCTCTGGCGTTGCAGCCAGCAACACGTCCACCGCGTCGTCGACTCGTCAACGTAAAAAATAGATAATATAGTTTTATTGTTTATAGACGACCTCTGTGGCGCAGTGGACGAAGGACTGAGACGCAGAAGGTTGCGGGTTCGATTCCCGGCGCGGGACCAATAAATATTGCTGGACATTTTTCACACAGCATCATCTAGCCCCAAACTAAGCAGAGCTTGTATTATGGGAACTACATGACTGATATACTACTTATATACTTTTTTTTTGTAAATACATCCATATTAGGTATAATAGAAAAACACCCAGACTCGAGATAAATATTTGCAGATCTTACAAACATTTGTCCCGTGACAGGAATCGAACCCGCAACCTTCTGCGTCTCAGGCGGAACTTCGCCCACTGCGCCACAGAGGTCGTCAAACCAATGTTTGTATGTTCTGCAAATATTTGTTTGGTCTGTGTGTTTTCTATGTATAATGTGTATGTATGTATTTAAAAAAAGTATATAAGCAGTATATCAGTCATGTAGTTCCCATAATACAAGCTTTGCTTAATTTGAGGCTAGATGATGCTGTGTGAAAAATGTCCAGCCATATTCGAGAAAATATTACACATAATATTTTCAATTAATATCATATATTAATTTGGAATTTTTATCCTTTGAAATGTTGACTAGTGGATAAATATTACCCGAAGAGTAGGAGGTAATAAAGAGGCAACTTCGAAAAGCTAACATGAAGTGGCTTCACACGGTTTTTTCCAGATACCAGTAAAGTCAAACGACGACAACGACTCGCTAAAATCTAGTCAGAGAAGCCGCTCTGAGAGCGAGAACGCGGGTGACTCGTGCATCCCGTTCCCGCGGACTTGCGGCGCCAAATGGTGCGGTACTAGCACTTTAGTCGTCTTCAATCGACCGTCCAACGCTAGAAGGTAACAAAGGAGTCGTATTTTTGATACTTTAACGACCTCTGTATGCGAAGACTAGCCTGAGACGCAGAAGGTTGCGGATTCGATTCCCGCCGCGGGCCAAATGTTTGTATGATCTGCAAATATTTGTCTCAGGTCTGGGTGTTTTCTATGTATAATATGTATGTATTTACAAAAAAAATAAGTAGTATATCAGTCATGTTGTTCCCGTAACTCGAGCTCTGCTTACTTTGGGGCTAGATGATGATGTGTGATAAATTGTCCAGCATTATTGTTTATTTATAAGCATACTTTTTTTCAAAGTGCTTCAGGTGAACTCAGAAAGTTATATGACAGGATTTAATCATTAACTATGTAATTGAAATGTGCTATGAAAGCTCTTTCATTCTATACATGACCTGACTTATTTGTAGTCGCTTTGCCCCCGCTTTGACTCCAAAACCTAACGCGAAAATGAATAAATCATTTTTGTGTTTTCTCCATACATAATAAATGTTATGAAGATCGGATTAATCATTCGTAAGATCGTCGGCACATTAAAGTGCCGATATGCCCAACTTGACTCGAGACCTCAGTCCTTCGCTCACTCGATCATTAATTTTGAATGGAATGTTAATGTCTAACCGTCTTCTGCGCACTAAGATGAGAAGGGCCTGTTAGGACCCTATTAAATTAATTAGCACAAAAAAACCTTATCTATAATTCTGGACATTTTCGACACAGCATCATCTTGCCGCAAAGTAAAAAAAGCTCGTGTAATGGGAACTACATGACTGATATACTACTTATATGTATTTTTTTGTAATTACATACATATTACACACAGAAAACAGTTGAGACAAAATATTTGCAGATCCTACAAAGATTTCTCCTGCGGCGGGAATCAAACCCGCAACCTTTCGCATCTCAGGCGCTTCTTCTGCATCTTTGTCTAGCTTATAAAGATTCATTCATAATCAGTCCATAACTTTATCAGCTTGCTAAAAGTTGTCTACCTCTATCCTTTATTTGGTGTTGGTAAATAACAGGACTAGAGATCGCTAAGGTTAATGAGTGAAAATGTCAATAATATGTACTTGTCTATTTTATTTATTATGTAGCTGTCTTTTCTGAGCTTTGTTGTTGTGTCAAATAGCCGATATTCTATTATATAATACTAGCCTCTGCCCACGGCTTCGTCCGCGTGGTACCCGGATAAAAAGTACCCTATGTGTTATTCTGATGTATAAACTATATAACTGTAAAGTTTCATCATCCGTTCAGTAGTTTTTGCGTGAAAGAGTAACATACATCCATCCTCACAAACTTTCGTGTTTATAACATTAGTAGGATAAGATAGAAAGAAAGAAAAAAATAAAAAATAAATCTTTAAGCATTTAACAATTATTAAAGTAAGCTTAGTCTAGTTACTGAAATTAACCAACACCATAATAACTACTTATCTACTTAGAAATTAGAATCTTAAATGCTTCAAAATGGCGTCCGACTCAGCTTATGTTGTAATAGCTATGGGATGATAGGATGTAGCTGTCTTTTCTGAGCTTTGTTGTTGTGTCAAATAGTCGATATTCTATTATGTTATGTTAGTGTTCGTTATTGTAGGTTGTCGCTGAAGCACGAGACGGGCACGCCTCGCTCGATGTCGTCGCTGTCGCTCGCGCCCGCGATGTTCGGCGCGGGCTACACGTCGGTGTCCCCGCACGCCACCACCACGCCGTCGCCGACCAACGCCCCCGGCTTCCCGCAGTTGCATCACAGGCATGCCTCCAATTCCATAACTACCTTCTATTTTCAGGATCGATGGGTAAGTTTTATTTTCATCATCATCAACCTTTAAAACTCTCCCAAGCCATGATAAGCTATCGTAGGGTCCACCGACTAACCGTAAATTTATTTTATTTATTTATTAGAGAAACCAACCAACCAGAGTGTAATTATAAATAAATATAAAACACTATAAAGTAATGCTAATAATAGGTTTCTACGTTTAAGCTTTGACAATGAAAGAGATGTTGGGAAAGTTTAAAATGTCATCGGTCCAACGGGTGGGCACCGCACCGCGTATTCCAGTTCGTGATCGCGATTCGAGAACCTTTCTTGTCCACCGTTTGTTGCCAATTGCCTAAGAGCTATGTCGTCGACGATTTTTTTTAAAGCTTTTGTAAGCTTGTGTGGTTCATTGCAACTTTGCAAGCTGATTTCGTGCATTTCCGTTATCGTCTTTTAGGTATCGGTCTCATAAAATCCAGTTCATCCAAAGGCTGTCTGGAAGAAATCCCTTATGTTTTGCGATGAGACCGCTTATTGTACGTCTGCAATTCGTTATTTTTTTTTCTTTGATTTTGTATTTATGTACAGTTTTATTATATAGAGGCAAAAGGTGCGGGTGCAATTCCTATTGTAAGGCAACTGTTTGCATGTACTTCAGACATTCGTTTCGGATCTGGGTGTTGTGGTACCATGGTACTCATAGTTCCTGATACCCACGACAGAGAATCTTAGTATGGGGTCAGGACTATGTATGTGACTGTTGGGTGTTTATTACTAGCTGTCCCCGGCCGCCCTCGGCCTCCGACCTACCGCGTCGCATCGCCCGCCCGCCCTCTCGATTTTACTCGCGTAAGGGTCGTAGCGTGATATTAAACATCTTAAGAATTGGGCTATCTAATGCAAAAATAATATTTTAATTCCGACTGCTTATTCCAGAGATTAGCAAGTTCAAACGAAAACACAAACAAATACTTCAGTTTTTATTATTAGACTAGATAGATTACATACCTATTTATCTACTGATACGTTCCATGACTATTATATCTCATCCAGCCTTTCTATTTTACTAAGTATATTTTATGATCATTACAGAAAGCGCAAGGTCGCAGAGCTGTTAGTATGCGAAGCCGCGGCAGTATATCAGGCTGTGGATCTCCAAGAGTGGTCCTTTACTCGGCTGTCGAACTGTTCCCGCTCAACCGGACTCTGGCCGAGAGATACGTCATCAATCCTGACAAACCTATTGGTAAACTATTTATGACTTCAAGCTCAAGGTTGCGAGAAGCATGCCCGAGTTAATTATTGAGCTAGCGGAACGACCGCGACTTGGACCACATGGATTCTTTTCAGCCGACTTAAAATAGGAGGTAGTTCTAAATTTGTCTGTACTTTTTTATTAATTCGAGTATGTTACACAATGCTTATAGTGAAACAATTTTTAATGGGTAGGGTTCATTATACTTGGTTGGTCCTATATACATTTTATGAAAATATACCACCCCTAAGTGTGAAAAAATGGGGGATGAAATTTCATATTGGACTTTTTATCAACTTTTCGTTATTTGAAGTCGGTTTTGAATTTTTCCTAAACGAAAATTATATTATTATTAAAAAAACTTCAGCCCCTCCATATTGCCCTCATAGCGGATGATTGTCGGAAGTTTCTTTCTGTGCACCAATCTCAAAAACCTCTAACAGCGTTCTCGTGTAACTTCAAAACGATTATCAGTGTTCGTCTCGTCTTCCTATTGGTAGAATTTGTCATCATCTTTCAAATTCCTCCAATAAAAATTCATGTTATAGTCTGATAGTGTAAAAATTTAACTCCAAGACTGTTATCACAATGAGGCCGTGCAATGCCGTGCATAGCATTATTAGACTGTCAAAATTTTTGTGTGTTATGAACCAATAAATTAGGGAACCGATTAAGATTTTAAATAAAAATCGTGATGTAATTGTGATTCGTGATGTGATCGTGATTCGGGAACCAGGCGACTCGTGAGCTTAGCCGAAGTTTGATTTTCGATTTAATTTTCAGAAATGTGCGAACATAACTCTAAAGTAGCGTTAGAAGAGGGTGAAAGAGAGCTGGCTCACTCGTGGAGCCTCGCAGCACTGACCGCGCGCTCGCTGCGAGCCCAGCTGATAGAGCATCTCACCTCCAGCGAAGAGAGCATGGGCTGGGTCGGACACCCGCTCTGCTGCAACCTGCTACAATCTTTGTAAGTTAGACTACAGTCCAAACAAAACAAACAATAATAACCATAAACATCCAACAGTTACGCCAGTTAACAGTTACAACCTGAATCCACACTAGAATTCCCTGTACCGCGGGTATCAGGAACTATGAGTATCATGGTACCACAACATCTAGACTGGAACAATCGAAACCGTACCTTTTCCGTGTCTGCCAGATACACGCGCACCACACCACAGAAAAAAAACACGCAAACAAACACGCTCACGACTGCAATCCCCACGTTGGACACCCTCAAGTACTTGGGAAAAGTTGGAAACATTATTTTTTGCAGGTTTGGAACCTGCCTCTTATTTGAAGACTAATCACGTAACGCGTGAAATAGTTTTTTTAATCTACTTGTATAATCTGTTATTTGTTTATCTATATGATTCACATTATTTCCGCAGGATATCCCACTATGCTAAAGCATCTAACATACAAATGGCAGCCATGTTGACCTGTGCATTTTACGTTTTCAACGACACAAGCAATTCTAGTTCTCAGTCGACAATCAGCACTTCAAGTTACGTAAGTTGATTTTTTCTGCAGCTCTCATCCTTTACTATAATGTACAAAACTCTATAATGTTATTTCTAGTACTAATAAATAATAATTATAAATCGCGTTGAAACTGCAGGTGTATACTTGTACAGTAGATAGATTTAGATAAACGCCTCCTGGACAAAAGGCATCAACGATTTCTGCCACTTATAGGAGTGGCAAATGATAGCATCTAAATACTAAAATCATTACTTTGCTGGCAGACTCAGTCACTGAGCTACATGTACGAAGCTACACTATCTCCAAAATGATTAGGACACTAGCATGAAATGGACATTAGAATAATAAATGTATCAAATAGCGATAGACAAAGAAATGAAGTAAAGTGAGACCTGAGATATTCCTCCTTTGTAGTGTACGGGTGCTAAGAAAGGATTTTACGAAATTCCACACCAGGGTGCATCAGGAAGGCAAAGTTTGTATTCAAAACTAAACGCGGACGAACTCGCTCTAAATAGTTTTATCATTTCTAGGGCAATGGCACTTCTCCCTACAACACAGTGAACCAGTACAGCGAGATAAGTGCTGACGGTTGGACGCTACCCATCGTACGAAGCAACTCGTGCTCTGAAGCTGAAAACTTTTATACGGATTCTATTCCATCTAAATCTGAACGGACGTCTTCCTGTGTGTTGGACGAAGCGACCGTGCATTTGTACTACTGTTTCAAAAGAGTGTACGCTGATATACTGCATAGATGGCAGCTGATTTATAAGAAAACTGAGGTAATTATAAACGTTTTTTTTTTATATGTTGTGACGCATTATTTCTGTTTAATCTTTTTCAACGCGACAGACGTCAAGAGTTGTAAAAATGAAGTTGGTAACAAATATTTATCCCATAGGTGCAGAAGCTAGTCAGTTGCAAGCACGAGCGGGGTGTGGCGGTACAGTCGGGGCCCGAGGTGGGGGTGGAGTGCGCGTGGTGCGGACGCGCGGCGCGTGGCGCAGCGTGCGGCGCATGCGGGCGGCTCGCGCTGCGCTGCGCGGTGTGCGCACGCCCCGTGCGCGGCCTCGCCACCGCCTGCGCGTACTGCTCGCACGCCGGACACGCACAACACATGCTCAAATGGTACAGTCGGGGCCCGAGGTGGGGGTGGAGTGCGCGTGGTGCGGACGCGCGGCGCGTGGCGCAGCGTGCGGCGCATGCGGGCGGCTCGCGCTGCGCTGCGCGGTGTGCGCACGCCCCGTGCGCGGCCTCGCCACCGCCTGCGCGTACTGCTCGCACGCCGGACACGCACAACACATGCTCAAATGGTACAGTCGGGGCCCGAGGTGGGGGTGGAGTGCGCGTGGTGCGGACGCGCGGCGCGTGGCGCAGCGTGCGGCGCATGCGGGCGGCTCGCGCTGCGCTGCGCGGTGTGCGCACGCCCCGTGCGCGGCCTCGCCACCGCCTGCGCGTACTGCTCGCACGCCGGACACGCACAACACATGCTCAAATGGTACAGTCGGGGCCCGAGGTGGGGGTGGAGTGCGCGTGGTGCGGACGCGCGGCGCGTGGCGCAGCGTGCGGCGCATGCGGGCGGCTCGCGCTGCGCTGCGCGGTGTGCGCACGCCCCGTGCGCGGCCTCGCCACCGCCTGCGCGTACTGCTCGCACGCCGGACACGCACAACACATGCTCAAATGGTACAGTCGGGGCCCGAGGTGGGGGTGGAGTGCGCGTGGTGCGGACGCGCGGCGCGTGGCGCAGCGTGCGGCGCATGCGGGCGGCTCGCGCTGCGCTGCGCGGTGTGCGCACGCCCCGTGCGCGGCCTCGCCACCGCCTGCGCGTACTGCTCGCACGCCGGACACGCACAACACATGCTCAAATGGTACAGTCGGGGCCCGAGGTGGGGGTGGAGTGCGCGTGGTGCGGACGCGCGGCGCGTGGCGCAGCGTGCGGCGCATGCGGGCGGCTCGCGCTGCGCTGCGCGGTGTGCGCACGCCCCGTGCGCGGCCTCGCCACCGCCTGCGCGTACTGCTCGCACGCCGGACACGCACAACACATGCTCAAATGGTACAGTCGGGGCCCGAGGTGGGGGTGGAGTGCGCGTGGTGCGGACGCGCGGCGCGTGGCGCAGCGTGCGGCGCATGCGGGCTACTCGCGCTGCGCTGCGCGGTGTGCGCACGCCCCGTGCGCGGCCTCGCCACCGCCTGCGCGTACTGCTCGCACGCCGGACACGCACAACACATGCTCAAATGGTACAGTCGGGGCCCGAGGTGGGGGTGGAGTGCGCGTGGTGCGGACGCGCGGCGCGTGGCGCAGCGTGCGGCGCATGCGGGCGGCTCGCGCTGCGCTGCGCGGTGTGCGCACGCCCCGTGCGCGGCCTCGCCACCGCCTGCGCGTACTGCTCATGCGGGCGGCTCGCGCTGCGCTGCGCGGTGTGCGCACGCCCCGTGCGCGGCCTCGCCACCGCCTGCGCGTACTGCTCGCACGCCGGACACGCACAACACATGCTCAAATGGTACAGTCGGGGCCCGAGGTGGGGGTGGAGTGCGCGTGGTGCGGACGCGCGGCGCGTGGCGCAGCGTGCGGCGCATGCGGGCGGCTCGCGCTGCGCTGCGCGGTGTGCGCACGCCCCGTGCGCGGCCTCGCCACCGCCTGCGCGTACTGCTCATGCGGGCGGCTCGCGCTGCGCTGCGCGGTGTGCGCACGCCCCGTGCGCGGCCTCGCCACCGCCTGCGCGTACTGCTCGCACGCCGGACACGCACAACACATGCTCAAATGGTACAGTCGGGGCCCGAGGTGGGGGTGGAGTGCGCGTGGTGCGGACGCGCGGCGCGTGGCGCAGCGTGCGGCGCATGCGGGCGGCTCGCGCTGCGCTGCGCGGTGTGCGCACGCCCCGTGCGCGGCCTCGCCACCGCCTGCGCGTACTGCTCGCACGCCGGACACGCACAACACATGCTCAAATGGTACAGTCGGGGCCCGAGGTGGGGGTGGAGTGCGCGTGGTGCGGACGCGCGGCGCGTGGCGCAGCGTGCGGCGCATGCGGGCTACTCGCGCTGCGCTGCGCGGTGTGCGCACGCCCCGTGCGCGGCCTCGCCACCGCCTGCGCGTACTGCTCGCACGCCGGACACGCACAACACATGCTCAAATGGTACAGTCGGGGCCCGAGGTGGGGGTGGAGTGCGCGTGGTGCGGACGCGCGGCGCGTGGCGCAGCGTGCGGCGCATGCGGGCGGCTCGCGCTGCGCTGCGCGGTGTGCGCACGCCCCGTGCGCGGCCTCGCCACCGCCTGCGCGTACTGCTCGCACGCCGGACACGCACAACACATGCTCAAATGGTACAGTCGGGGCCCGAGGTGGGGGTGGAGTGCGCGTGGTGCGGACGCGCGGCGCGTGGCGCAGCGTGCGGCGCATGCGGGCGGCTCGCGCTGCGCTGCGCGGTGTGCGCACGCCCCGTGCGCGGCCTCGCCACCGCCTGCGCGTACTGCTCATGCGGGCGGCTCGCGCTGCGCTGCGCGGTGTGCGCACGCCCCGTGCGCGGCCTCGCCACCGCCTGCGCGTACTGCTCGCACGCCGGACACGCACAACACATGCTCAAATGGTACAGTCGGGGCCCGAGGTGGGGGTGGAGTGCGCGTGGTGCGGACGCGCGGCGCGTGGCGCAGCGTGCGGCGCATGCGGGTGGCTCGCGCTGCGCTGCGCGGTGTGCGCACGCCCCGTGCGCGGCCTCGCCACCGCCTGCGCGTACTGCTCGCACGCCGGACACGCACAACACATGCTCAAATGGTACAGTCGGGGCCCGAGGTGGGGGTGGAGTGCGCGTGGTGCGGACGCGCGGCGCGTGGCGCAGCGTGCGGCGCATGCGGGCGGCTCGCGCTGCGCTGCGCGGTGTGCGCACGCCCCGTGCGCGGCCTTGCCACCGCCTCCGCGTACTGCTCGCACGCCGGACACGCACAACACATGCTCAAATGGTACAGTCGGGGCTCGAGGTGGGCGTGGAGTGCGCGTGGTGCGGACGCGGAACAATATGTATTTACGTCACTATGAGGTCCCGCGCAGACCGGTGGACTTGGTGGTGGTGATAAATTTGCTGGCTGCTGGCTGCTTGGACAGATTTGGTTCCATACATTATCCATGGGGTGTGGACACCGCAATAAAAAAAAATATTAAAACATTAAGATTTTCCAATACAAAATAAATCAACAGAAAAGCCAGTAAAATTATAGGCACATGAGAAATATTATTTTATTGATGAAATATTGTTTTATTTTTATGCATTCTGCGTTCTTTTACCATTAGAGTTTGGCACAAACAGAGATTTACCAATCAATAAATGGTAACAGTTGCTTTTGAAAATAAAACATCTACAAAAACTATTTAACTATCAACGTGTGCCATAATCATCTTACTTACAAAAAAAATATAAACAAAAGTACGATGTATCCTATCTAAAATATAAAGACAAAATCTAATTTTCATTTATATTTGTCCAGGTTCTCGGAACGTGACACATGCCCAACTGGTTGCGGTTGTAAATGCCTCATCGATGGGAATGCGGTTTGGAAAGGACTTAAATATGTATAGAGCTTCCAAGGTAATGCATTTACCTCTTATTATTTAGAGTAGTATAATGAGCAAGGATCAAATGAGTTACGCAGGGTATATGAACAAAATCTAAACAATTTCTAAGCAAAAAATCATGGTTCATGTGGAAACAATTTTTGCTTGAAACTATGCCTTTCGGGCCTTCCTGTAGAAGTTTAAATAAACGTTCATGATATCTATCACTCACCATACTCCTTTTTAAATGCATTAAGTGACGAAGCTGTTTTAAAATATTTTAAACCTTTAATAAGACTTTATGACTACAAATTCGTGATAAATTACTAAGGATAATAGGTGTTATTTGTTGCTACGTTTGTATGTTTGTTCATATTTATTAAGAAGACTGCCAAATAAAAAAATATCTACATGTTTTATTAAGAATTTTATTTGACAAACTTTTTACATTCTTAAAAACAGGAAGGTGCTGTTAATATTCAAGATTTAGTGAACTTTAGTATTTAAACGTTAAATTGCTGATTTTGAAACTACCAAATTGTTTCTTTACATTTGTAAAACTGGTATTTTACAGAACTTTAACATTGTAATTTTAATGATGTAATTTTTGGTATGTTAAAAATTAGCAGTGATCGTATTTAGATATTATAGTGACTTACTTCAGACTCCATAAAGCAATTTAAGGTACATTAAAAGCATACTATAATTAAAACCTAATTTGGTCGATAGTCACAATAAGAAATGAGTTTAAAAATAATTCTTTATATGTAAAAATGTGTTCGGTTTATGGCCATGTATTCTATTTAAAAGAACCTATTGATGTAGCTTACGTTTAGGTATATTTTATTTAGTTTTAAAATGTTCAGCTCATATAAAGATCCATTACAAGAACATACTTATTTTATAAATAGGTACACGCAGTCAATATGTACATTTTTCTTAAAAGGTACAACTACCTATAAACAATAACATTCTAGTAAAATTAGGAAAAAATTAGGCACCGATTTTTTAAGCAAACTACCAACTATAAAGATTACTAACTACATAATATTTAACCTACTAATTTAACAACAAAAACTTTGCAAGTATGAAATTCGTAATTGAGATTCTAAATTATCTACATATTAAAGTGGCTTGGTTGGAGTGAGTCTTCGGCGTACCTTATACCAAAAGCACAGTATTGAACGACAGAAGTTTCGCAAACATTATAGGAATCATCTTATAGTAATAGGAATGTAGAAAAAGTATACGGAACAGAAAGTTGTCCGCAATGGTATTTTTCTATCAGATTCTAGTGTCTATGAGCTGTATTCAAAAACCTTATCGGCTATTGTTGTCTTTTCTCTCCAAAAAATCGGGCTACAGCAGATGACGTCAAATGTCAAAGTGATCCTTGTGATTTTAATAAATGAATTTTGACTTTACTTTGTCGAAACTATAATTTTGTACAGGTGTCATTCAATTTCCCCAAGATAAGAGGCACAGGAAAGCTACCTCGTAAACTGCCATAATTTATGAGAAAAATAAATGAGGTTTTGGGAAATACGGCAATAGGTGTCGCTAAAACTAACTTAGTCTACTGCACCAGTACAAAACACATGCAGACGCGGCGGGACCTCAGAGCCGGGTCGTTCTATTGTAGCAGCTAAAACAAACAACATTTAATTAGTTATCTTAATCTAAACCAATAAAATACTAATAAGGAAAAAGTTACATTAGCCTTGATTGCCGCAACACCAGATTTGACGACCGTTTCTGAATTTGGTTTGCTTTTGTGTTATGTGATTTCTATACTCCTACATAAATATGGTTTCTTGCTATAATCCTACTTATATTATAATAGCCAAAGTTTGTATATTCGTTGCATATGATCTTCGTAAAGGGTTCGATGAAATTTTGGGATATGTATAGTTAGACCTAGATAACATATAGGTAACTTTTGACCCGGATACCACACTGGCGTGGGCAGAGGCTCCTTTTGTTTGCAAGAATAACTTGGGTTATTTGATAAGTTATGCTTAAGTTTTGGTATTGCAGCAACCTAACTATAATCTTACTATACCTAGATATCGTGTACTAACATCTATCGGTAAAATAAGTTTGATTGGTGCTTGTACTAAAATAACTGGTGCTTTGAAGTATTTCGAAGCTAAAGTGCTGGCTATATACCTCGTGCATTATTTCTTGACGGCTATAACAGTATTATTTTTTTCAAAACCGACTTCAAATAACAATTTTTTTATAAAAAGTCCAATATGAAATTTCATCCCTTACTTCTGGGGTGGTATTTTTGTTTAAAATTTATATGGGACCACATTTGAAGTAAACATACCCTACATTAAAATTGTAAGTTACACACAAAAAAAAATACAATTAAGAACCTCCTCTTTTTGAAGTCTATTGAAAAAAAATCTTTTACTGAAACTGTCCGTAAAGTAAAATAGTGAGACAGATATATTTTATGTCATCTCTTCCGTCGAAACGTTGTCTTGTTTAAAGAAAATTGGCAGAAATTGGCCGACGCCTATGCCCAGCAGTGGGTGAATAGAAAACAGTCCGAACAAGATAATGTATTTCAAACTTTTTTGAACAGCAGAAAAAGGTTCTTCTACCTTTTTATTTTTTATACAAGTTTTCACATATAAAAACTAATACATAATCGTCTTATTCAGACCGTATCGATCCACAGCTGAGCATAGGCGTCGTTCAATTTCTGTATTTTAAATTATAAATTCGTAATATATCTACACTACATTATAATAATGTTATAAAGAGGTACCTAAAGATTGTACGTTTGTGAGTTTGTATGTAGGAGGTAAAATCGGAGACACATCCGATTTCAAAAAATCGTTTACCAATATTTGGTATAGACCTTCAGGCTGGACATAGGCTATATTATCCCGTTAAAATAAAAGAGCTTTTCGTGGAGACTTATTTTGCAACGTAAGTCGACGAAAATACGGTCGAACAAATGTGTTTCTTACGAACGCTGCCTTAATGGTACGGATACTATTTTCAGCAGATGAACTAAAACTCACCTCGCCTAAAAATATCTTGCAGTTCTAACAGCTGCAGGGCTGAGCGGTGAACTGTAGACGCCCCCCTAAGGGGCGAAGAAAGCAAGTGACGATCACAATAACTTGTCACGGTCGCAGTGACACAAAAGCCACAAAACACAAAAAGTAAAAAAAAATACGGATGCTAACGGAGCTTCGGCTACTTTTTATCCGGGTACCACGCGGGCGTAGCTGTGGGCAGTAGTTATTGACGTATAATTAGGGTCTTTCAATCGAGTCGTGTCTGCCTGATATAAGGCGAGAAATGAAAACTGATGCTAATGGAGCATCCGCTACTTTTTATCCGGGTACCGCGTGAGTGTAGCCGTGGTCAGTAGCTATTGACGTATAATTAGCGACTCAATCGAGCCGTGTCTGCCTGATGTAAGGCGAGAGTACGATAAGCGTGAATTGATTCGCGGCGTACCTCTCCAGCAGCCTGCGTTTCAGCTCGGGAGGGTAGGTCACGTAGATGTAGTGGTCGTCGTGGTCGGGGTCGTCGAGGAGCGCCTCCTCGGCCGCCAGCCGCTCCGCCCGGGTCGGCGACGAATGCGTCGTCAGCGAGACGGATGCGCTACCCGCCACACTGCCTTCCTCCGAACTGGAAATCACACCTATATTGTTAATAAGTGGAACGCCTGTCACTTGAGTTTAAACCAGATACGCGTCTGGAGCCCGTATATGCGTTTAAGAAAGAGGTTGTGTGTGTTTGACTGTTACCATTTATCTCCGATAAACTATATTGTAGTTGTGTAATATGATGTATAGATGGCGCTAACACGGCTTATCGGATTGAAATACAGTTTTTTGCAATCGATCTGTGTGACTTCAAGCATGGTTGCTAGATGTTATCGCCACAAGTCACGAGGGGCGCTGCAATAGACAATTCTAGTTCGTGTCACTCACTCGAAGAC
This sequence comes from Perizoma flavofasciatum, assembly GCA_958496245.1. Lineage (NCBI taxonomy): Eukaryota > Metazoa > Arthropoda > Insecta > Lepidoptera > Geometridae > Perizoma > Perizoma flavofasciatum. Next base: position 10,967,608 of record OY292421.1, read on the forward strand.
GATCCAAATGATATAGTAACACATGCACAGCGCCAAGGCCAGGCCGGTGGCGAGCGCCAACAGCAGCGGCCACGGGAACACGCGGGCGGTGGGCGCCGTGTCCTCCCAGTACCGGTCGCAGCTCAGGTACCAGCACACTGCGCGCTGCATCTCATCTGCAATACAGGAACTGTAGCTGACGACGGAGATGGCTCAGACCCATGAGGATCTGAACCAAGTATACATTTATAGTTCTTTAAATCACACAGATGCTGTTGGTCTAGTCAGATTGACAAAATTGTGACGTCTCTTCTTCGCGGTGTCTCTTAGCTGAAATGTTGCTATATATTTACATTTCCTCCTCTTAGTGTTCCTGGAGCCTCGACGAACCATAGGATAAATTCGTATATGTTGCGAGAGAGTAGGACTGTTAATAATTTCAGTAAGTTGTTGGAAATTGACCTGTTTCATACGAGTATCACCAAGGTAAGGCGGTGCTTATCACTCAACTTTTTTCGTGCGTAGGTAAGTTTTCATTATTTTTAGAATTAAGTTTATCTTCTATAATTATTAGTTGAGCTGTCTATGTCGTGGGTAGGTACGTTTAGGGATAAGCTTAGTGTTCACATTTTAAGATCCAAATCTGGTGCTATCAGTGAAGACTTATTATTGGCTAACTGTTATTGTTAAGGACATTGTGTTATAACTGTTGGTTTTATAAATATTAATTAATTAATTTCTGGGTTATGAGTGAGCTACAGGAAACAATCCCGGCCTGCCACAGACAAAGAGCAAAACATTCATTTTTTTATTTAAAAAAAAGCGCATTTACTTAATTGTTGAAATTGGTATTCCGCTCAAAGGAAACGAACAAAACAAACCATGGAATCCTGCTTTCATAAAATAAAACTTAAAAAAAAAACAAAGAAAGACCTACTAAATATTTAAGTAGATCGATAGTTGACTCGTCAAATTGTTTTGTTATATCTCAGAGCATAATTATAAATACCTTAAGCTTGGTAATTAATTACACTTGAGATTGTAAGCTGATATTATAATGAAGATGAACCACTTCGTTCACCAAATAAACATGCCCACCTAATGCTAATTCATAAATTAGCTTCTCGCTATCCTCAAAGACGATGACAAAATGTTTTTATGAACTGCAAATATTTGTCTCGCGTCGGAGTGTTTTCTATGTATAATATGTATTTATAAAAAAAAATATAAGTAGTATATCGGCTAAATAAATAAATAATGCTGGACAATTTTCACACAGCATCATCTATCCCCAAACTAAGCAGAGCTTGTATTATGGAAACTACATGACTGCATGATATACTACTTTTATACTTTTGTAAATACATACATTATTATGTATAGAAAATACTCAGACCCGAGACAAATATTTACAGATCATTCAAAAACTTGTCCCGCGGCGGGAATCGAACCCGCAATCTTCTGCGTCACAGGCGGGTTTTCGCCTACTGCGCCACAGAGGTCGTCAAATGATGTTGTATGAAAAATGTCTAGCATTATGTCCAGCATTCAAGATTTGCTGAAGAAAACTCTTGTTAGTGTTAAGTTCGCCATTGTTAATGTCCTATATTCAAGATTTTATATCTGTATTCTCTGAGAAAAGTAGACCAGAAAGATGTGAGAAGTCGGTCCAAACTTGAGTTTTTTTGTGCTCTAACGTGCTAATTTATTTATTTGTTTGTAAGCAAAATATGCTTTTAGATAATCCCTACTTATCGGGTATGCAGAACCGTAGCCGTTACGCAATCATGGTTCTCCACGTAGCTACGTCGTAGCACTACTACGTGTGCTACGCTGTTACGGCGTAGCACTATGTATCCGTAACTGACCTTCTAGTTCATTGAATTGATGCTGTGTTAGATGCAACAGTAGAGTTGCTATGCAGGAATGCACTATTTTCTCGCAGCGTACCTGAGGAACAGCAAAAAGTTAATGAAAACAAAACCAATCAGTAAATATACAAAGCAAGATCTGAAGTCGCACAGATTTTGAGTCTACGTCACGCGCATTGCTATGACGATGGATTCCTTCTCGCACTGCGCTGGTTCTGAAAGAGCTATCTTATTAATAAAAAATCTTAAGATTCAAGATATTTTATTACTACCCACATATTGATGTAAAAAAGCTTGTCACACTTGAAATAAATAGGGTGTTAAGAAGACCCAAATCGCTAAACATCACCAAATCAGCGTAAATGGCTTCGAACAGTTGATTGGTTTTATCGTCTCACATTTTTTAATAACGTGCAACAGCGCCTTTCTTAAAACCACCCTCGAAGTCATACAAAACGATTGCTAAAAACCGCTTAACCGTTGGCCGTTTCGGTGATAAATGGTGAACACAAACAACCTCATACCCGAAACGCATATCCTTGCGTCGGTCGTCTCGGGTAAAAAAGGCTGTGTTTAGACCTTGAGTGTTTGAAGGCGAGTGGGATCGCACGCTGCCCGCTCCGCTTGTAAATCCGCTAGCCGCTTCTGGCGGCTATCAGGCGGCAAGGAAGACTCCACAGTGTCCGCGTCGCATAGCTCTGCCGTCTGGTTTGACTCGCTCTCGGCGTCCTCTGTCCTTTTTGCTTCGGATCCTAAAAAACAAATGTTTCTTTTCAAACAATATTGCTTGGAATACGGAAATCTGAATGAAAGATCTGAGAAGTTATAAATTAAAGCAATATACGGACTTTTTTTTGTTTCCGTCTGTTTTCCTGGCTGGATAAGTATGAAAGAGATTCTCTGAAGAGATAAACATCTATTATTCTAATTATCTATTATTAATATTATCTTTAGGCTTGAAACGATGTCGCACCCGATATCGATATCCTATCCTAGGCCCTATCGACTTCCTTTGCCAATTGCAAAACCGCGCGCTTTGAAACTTTGTGTAGGCACAACATCCATGAAGATAGAAACCTGAATTTGAAAAATTTGCGCTAAGATCTGTCCGTATCAAATGTCCCCGTTTGCATCAATAATCTGAATGGGTGAAAAACACTAAAATACATAAGTCATTATTTTATGTACATGAGTATCTGAAGTTCTATCCAGTCCTTTTATCGGTATCCCCGATATTTAACTAATATATTCGTGTCGTATCGGCTAAAACAAGTGTCGTACATCCTTGTTCTTGTTTTCCGGTTCATGGTCGCCACTCAACAACGCCCCAGCGGTTTCGGATCCTGTGAACGAATTCAACGGGCTGTAGCGAATAGCATTAGTACCTGGATCATCAACGTCCACGTCGGTCTTAGGGCAGTCTGGCTCCGGTGGCGCAGGCGCCCGGGTGCGATGTCTTCTGCGCGGTGGTACTTTCGCCACGCTCCGGGTCGCGGCTGGCGCTAGAGCCTTCTTCACTGATTCTATATCCTGCCAAACCTTCAACCATACGCTCATGTTTAGTAAATCCATCTATGTTAAGGCTGAGATTATACAGCATTAATAACATGACCACTGAGTACCTGGTATAATTAAATGGCATTTATAACGAGTGTGAAAAATTGCAACGAGTCTGATGCGTTCTTAACAGTTAATTTAGTCATGGTTAGTGTTCCAATACGCGGCGATGGGCTTGCAACCTGTCATGCGGAATGCTAGCTATGACACCATGGGCATGTGTCAGATGCTTACACTCTCATCTTGTAACCACACGGGTCTACGCACTGAGCATAGATCTGAGGAGGTCCAACAGGTGAGGCGATCACAGTCATGAGCGTACATGTTTTGTCGAGGCGGGCTAGTAATCGTAGAAGAATGATACGTTTACCTCAATGTCGGTGCTGGGTCCGCCGCCCCCGCTCAGCAGCCCGTGAGCTACCAACACCTGACACCGCATTATGTCGCAGTAGTCCGCTAGACATACCGCGTCCTCCGCCTAGAGCAAACTATGTGATTTAATGACTTTTGCCAGATCAGAGGCCCAAGCAAACGTTTACCATGGTGTTGCTACCGTAACACCATGGTAAACGTATTCTTCTATAATTTCAAATATAAGTCATATTTAGAAGATTTTAAAGTAACGTTGGTGCCATGACTTCTGCAAGTTCATATCATTTGTTACGGTAAATAAACGGGTCGTTTGTGCTTGGACTTCAAGGTAATAGTAAACACTGAACAGAAACTTATAATAGTCCTGATCCCACACTAGGATTCCCTGTAACGTGGATTCGTACACCCAGCTAATAACCTGCTGTTGATAAAATTCCTAATTTTGATTTTAAAGTTTTTTTTAATCCCCGACTCGTAATCCACCTGAAACCCATTCAACTTTGTTGCAGCGCCTCCTAGTTTTATGTGGCTATAAAACTTATATGAGAACAAGAACGACTTAGCCAGTTTCAAAAAAAAACTGCCTAAGACGTGTCGAGACATGCTATGTTAAGAGTCCCAAAGTTGACTAAAGTTATAATTGTAAATCCGTCGAACCCATTTTCTTTGCCAGTTCCTATCAAATGGTACTCAATGGTTCATATATATGTTTTCTTTTTCTGCCATTCGGCTTCAGAACACGAAAAAAAAAATTGATTTCGATAGTACAATCTCGTCAAAGAAAGATTAAATAAACCAGGGAAAGGGTCACGACTTTTAGTAGGTATTGATGAATAAGACGCGAGGAGTTAGCGAAAAACTACTGAGAGCAATGCCCCTAAAGAGGAAACGATGGTGTTTAAATGTCGTAAACAAGGAATGGACAAGATGACAATGACCGTGTTTACTGGTTCTTTGTCTTGCTAACTTCATAATATGGTTAGATAAGACTATAAGCATGAGTAATACCAAAGACAGCTAATCACAGCGGAATACCGCAGGCAGCAAAAACCTAGACCCTCCCTTGCATTATGATATATTCGGAGAAAACCAGCACGAATGATTTTGTTAATCTGGTATTTGTGTCGCTGGAGGGAAAAATAGCACAGACAGACCTTGTTAATCTGGTTCTTGTGTCGCTGGTCGAAGTGTGTGTCGAGGTGGCGCTCCTCGTAGAACGACTTGCCGCAAAAGGCGCACGTCCATTGTGAAGGCCGGTGCTGAAGTTTTGCGGCGTGTTGCGGTGCGAATATGTCTCGTGCTGGGTGAAATGGACACTCTAGTGGCAATTTGACCTGAAAATAAGAGGAAAAAGTGACTAATAAATAAAATTCACCTTTCAAGTCTGTGAGAAATAAGTTTATCCAAATCAAATTCCAAGCCAACGCCGTAGGCACCTAGCGTTGAAAGTGATTTAACATAATATTATATGTATTGCATAAAAGTTGCCTTATTTATCTAATACTTACAATTTTTTGAAACCTTAATGATCGCTGCTATCTATCGAAATCAAACATTCTAAGAATTCATCTGTTAATGTTATTACCTGAAATCTCTCTAAAACAGGGAGCCATTTGTTTTGTATGACTTTCCTGACGATTTTTGAATTGTCACGAGAACAGGTAATCTTGAAGACTGAGGGCCCCGGCCAGGGAATCAGTGTCAGGAAAAGCAGGGCCAGGACCTGAAACATATCCAAACTAATTTATTAAGCAATTAGAAACAATAAGAGTAAAAGCTTTCTTATGTTGTAAAAAAAGATGACATCATCAATCTTTTTAATTATTTTGTTTTTCAGAATCACTTTAGATAAAAGTCAAAACCGTACGTAGAACCACTTCAAAATGTATTACTGAAAGACTATTGGTCAAAATCAGTCACCACGTTGCGTAAAATTTTAAATAGCAAGCAAGGGCACTATAACTAACGATAGTCACTCGAGTTTAAGGTTATGCTTGTGTTATTCAACTATCGATTTTCCAACATCGGCTCCATAACCTTAGTCGATGCACAGCACAGAAGCTCACCTCGAGGGAAACCGATGTGGTCCTCATTCATATCTCTTATGCAGCAAACAATTAATAAAACTATACCGTTACCAAAATAGAAATAATACTATAAATCGGAGTTGGTTTTAACCCTCTCAGTTCCGTGTCCAAGGGTGACGCATGCGCCAACAGTACCCAATTTCCCCTCCTGTCCAAAGTTAACAATTTTAATTAATATACCGTTGACCTTATTATTATATCGTGTGTTATTTTTTGATACTTATATTCAAGTAAGCTATTCAACTTTGCGTTATCCATTCTAGAAAAATCATACATTTCGTAATTAGGTATACTAGTAACTGTCTCATAAATATCATTATGTAGTTAACTAGGTAATAAGTAGATGTATAATTATAGCATTGCAGTACTATTTTGTCAGTAAATATTTTGATTGTCTATACTTACATATCAACCAACGTTACATCTACCATTGTATGTCAAAGAAGGTTTATAATTTTCTTATTTTTGAAAATATGAGTTTTTCTGCGCTAGCTTAGGTAACATACGTGACCCAGCGTGCACTCCGTAATCGTCAAAGCCGCATCTTGATTCTCGACACGCGCACTTGAAATGCTTCAGTGATCCGTTAGCGTTAGAGCTTTCGTGGAATATATAGCCTTCGCTGACATTTTTCATCCTTAGAACAGAAAATGAGCAACATTTTCTCTTCGCTCTTTGACGAATTACAAGTCTGAGACCCAGACGACGAGTTCTTGCAAGTTATTAAAAAAATAATTCCCGTTTGCACTAAGCTTAGGCATAGATTAATGAGCATTTTACTGATATTTTGTCATAAAAATTTGCCACTAGACGCCTTAGTTTAGTGCAGACGTGCACGAGCCTTGTACTCAAATTGTTCAACAAAATTATATCTTCTTTGTAAATTATGGGTGAAAATCACTAATCAATTACAGAAAATTTTAATAGTAAATACTTCTTAATTGGAAATTAACATAGCTAGGAACTCGTTATAAAACCTAATTCATAAAGAATTATTGCCACTCGACGTTGGAGGCGAACAGTTACGGCTATTATTTATTGGCCTCGAGTTACTGAGAATTTCACGGTATCGTTAATATAAAATCGTAGGCTCAAAGCACCTGGCGTAGCATTTAAATATACTTTTGAAAATTATAAGTTGAAAACTCAATTTCAGCGAGGTGAAAGCTGGGTTATGGATGTTATAAAATATTTCGAATTATTTTCTAAGTTTTAGGATATTATTACGACTATAACACTATACACGTACTTTACTGTTCTCCTGCTGACGTTTCGTTGAACGTTTAGATTAGCAGGAGAATATTTAAAGTACGTCGTATAGTCGTATTAATATTTTAAAATGATACCAAACCACGATAATTTCTATTCAGCAACGTTAGGTACTACTAAAATCCAATATTGGATCACCTTGACAAAAATGTAGATTAGCGCTATTCTATCATTAATAAATACATTCTCTGATATTTTAAGAAAATTATTTTACACCTTAAAATGTTAGTTTATTTTTTGCGAAGTCAATTTACTTTGCTTATTTACGTGCTTAAAACATTTAAGAACGAATAGACAAACAAAAAGAGGTAAAGTTGCATACATTGTAGATTATTTTGCCGTTTTCGCCAAACAAACAGCGAATAAACCTATAATTTAATCGCAATTATAACCACCAGAATCCATAAAACATGCAGCCGCCGTCGCAGCAGTCATGCCATGTCAAAGTTGATTAAATGCCGTGCACTTGGCTTAAATGACCAGAGACCTGAAAATATCGGGGGTAAACAATATAAAATTCAAAAAGAAATCCCGATTATTTCGCATTATTGCATCGAGCTTCCACCTTAATGAATATTCTGTGACATTGTATAGCCAAACGCACATACTAAATTAGCTATTTGTATAATCTATTTATTTACTAATGCACCGATGATTGTGTGGGAAGTCGGTGGATAGAGGTGGCCCAAGAACGAAATCTGGTAGTGCACTTTAACAGACTATTTAAAGTTATAATGATAATAACTAACGGTCACCGAAGCAATGCTGCGCGTGCTGAGCGCTTTCTGTCAAGAACGCCAATGCAAACCATGCCGTCTGACTTTTGAGGAGAACGACAATCTTACACCCTGTATAGATTTATTTCACTGCAATTCCAAGGTGGACGGACGATCGATTGGGCGCTAGTTTAATAAAACACTTGAATAGTACCAGTACGTGTGAACTAACAAACCAATAAAACACCAATTAACGGGTATAAACATTCGTTGTTTGATAACAGTTGACTCGGTACCTCATACTTTCATAGCAACTTCCGCAACAGTCTGTCGTGTTCCCATTTTAGATCTGAAAGCAGGTTAGTCTCATTATTTCTTTACTTTTTGACATGATAAACTGTGTAGGTATACTTACTTAAAAGCTCAAAGTCCGTAGTCGCAATGCTATTTTTAATCATCATTTACAGTCAAAAACGAAACCGGTGTTCGGGGAAAGTTTTGTTGCTAAAATATTGGTAATTAATGTAATTATACAATAAGAAGTTGGTTCTGGTAGTGGTAAAACTAGTAGGTAGGTACTCGTACTTCGCCACGAACTGAGATCTTGTGATGGTAAATCCGATCTTCACGAAATGTTAACTGTGTATAGATAACACAAATAGGATTCGATTGTCTTGAGGGTTTAATAAGTGTAGTGGTTTTTATCATATGTGTCATATGAAATAACTTTAATTGTAAATTTCAAAAAAATAGTTATTTTTCATTTATTGTTTTTTTTATTTGAGGCATTTTCTATGATATCCCACATGACCTGATATAAAATACCAGGCCCCTTCGTCCCATTCGCCATATTTTAGAAAGCATCCCATTAATTCAAAAATCCCCGCAATAATATAATAAAGATCGGATCAACCATTCGAAAGTTAGTACATCAAAAGGCGTTTATCTTATTGTTAATATACAAAGCAATATCTTAGCAAACTTAAAAAACTGCTTAGCATAGGATATCGCATGGCGATTGTCTTAGAGCCGAGTCTTGGCTGAATTTCTGTATAAATCATACTTAGATACCTCATGCATGATTGTTTTGTATAAATATATAATGTGGTGAATTGGCCGGTAATTGCACTTTATCCAAAAAAAAAATTTGCTGAGAAACACCAGCTCACATTTCCAAGAAACTTTGTCATACACACGCTCACGCACACACCCATAAATAAACAATTACACTACAAACACAATTACGCTTGATGGTGTGGTGGTATCTTCTGATTGATGGAACATGGATAGCATGCATTAATTATTATTTCATTGATTATAGAAGATTGTTTACTCTATACTCTATACCTAGTCTGTGCTCTATGCTATTTTTTTCCTATTGTCACCTCTCTTGTCAAAATCGCCATCACGGTATGATCACCTATCTTGATTTCTTATTAGCCTTTTTCTATCTAATTTAGTATGTAACATGTTTCTGTTGCAATTAACGATGTGCTATTGTTGACTACTTAATGATTCAAGGAATACAAGAATAGTTACCTGAAGATTGGAGTTTAATTTTACCACGCCATGTGATACTGATACTGACTCATTGAATCACCTGTAGAAATTTAGCACGAACACGCCTAATATTAGCGTTGCTGTTTAAAGTACACTCTGTTCCATAGGTCAGTAATAACACTGATCATAAACTCATTTATGAGATTGGTGTTGTTGGCTGAAGCCCAAATTAACAAACACACTCACCATACATATTTTATATTTTATACTCTGGTTATCCTCTGGTACCCAGACCTTTAGAAAACGACCAAGACGTTTCGAAAGAACCCCCTCACGCACACTAAACAATGACGTTTCACAATCACACAATTTTACCCTACAAACTAAAAATACTTATTTAACCTACCTAATAGTTATAATAATATTTAGGAAGTATAACTTCAAATTATAAAAAGTTCTCTGACTTAAATATGTTTCGTTATATGTTGAGGTAGGGCGCTAATACCTATCACACAGAATATTTACTATCCAGAATACTTACTTAAGTGATACAACTGATAGCTTAGGTTACTTAAGTTACTAAAACTACTTACCTTAAGCCTACTTTTAACAGTGTCATTTTATTGTAAATTGTTGTATGCTTAAGGTGCAAATTTCTGTTTTTAAGTTATTTACTGTTCCATTTTGTGATCAATCTTATTTTGCTTCCCTAAATAATAATTCAGGATAAATGTTGCCACGTTTAACAGAGTGTAAAAAAGCTTTAGAAAATTTTCCCAATCGACTCGATAAATCAAAAGATAACAAAGCCTAAAAAAACAAATTAACTTGCCAAAATGTGTGGTATTGAACATAACCAATATACTAAAACGAATATAGCATGTGCTCTCATTAACTATCGATGTTGCATCTTAGACAAATTTGTACCAATAAATTTGCAAAACTAATCATTAGCTTGATGTGAATCTCTTCGAATGGTGACCGATGGACCGATCACATCGTAAATGTTCCGGGAGAAAGCTAAAGACTGTTCGTCATGGCGGCACTAAGGGGGGGCATAATATAGCAGTGGGCTTTTAGCGGCTGGTGATAATGATGATGAACTTATTATTAGCCGAAGAGTTGAGAAATTAAATCTGGCGAATACTTTCTGTTTCCATTTCACACTATCGGCTATTAGCAATAACTCGCGGATAGCCAAGCTAGGGAGGAAGCCCTCAGTAAGCTTGCTTCGTAGAGTCCAGAGCGCCTGCGCGCAGCTTCCTTTACGATCACAGAAGATACGCCGCTAAAGCTAGCTCTATCTCGCTCTTTTACGTTTCACAAAAGAGAAACACAAGAACCAGAATCTTCATCTACCCATGCCTGTAACGGGGTAAGTACATCAACCCCAGTTCAGTCTCAACAGCCCTCTTCCACGGCAATATAGCACTATGACATCACTAATAATCATAATAAAAAATACAATATTTTCAACATACAGCTTTTAAGCCATAGTAACTCTTAGTAGTCGTGGGAAATAGTTTTTAAACATAAAGTGTTAAAATTTAAAGCTTGTTCGATTTGTTGTTTACAATTTACAATTGTGAATTTGGACTTGTTTAACTATCGAATGCTAGGTAAGTAAAATTATTTGCAGTAGATTATGAATGTTAACTATAGTTTTGCTATTTTACATTTAAGTAGGTAATTCATTAGAAACAAAATTGTACAAGAGCGAGATTTAGTTCAGGCGGATGGGTTATAGTGCAAAATTAAATTACCTAGCGGGTTTTGGAAAAGCAGTTTCGCGGGAGACTTAAAACATTTTCTATGACATTTTGTTAGAAAACTTCAATTTTTATGCTCAGTTTAGTGATTTGATTCAATTTTGTACTATTTGAAATGCAACTGTGTGAAATTCATACTTAAGATAGGCACCAACCTACTATGTGGATACTATGTACCTACTAATGTAGATCTTAATTTAATTTCAAAATTTTTGTTTATTTTTGATTGTTCTTGATGAACGGATCAACAGTCGGAAGTTTGTGAAAGGTCAAAACCAGAGTTTATGCAAACATGGGGTCACAGAACATGTTTTATGCGATTCCCGCGAACATTTTTTCTGAGAACCTTACCTAAAGATAAAAGCGTATTCTTAGGTTAAACGAAAAAAATATAGATAAATTTTGCGCCACTTTATGACCCATTCACCGTAACATTAAAAAATAAATAAACTTGGTACCAGGCACTACAAATAAATGTATTTTTCAGAATGACTTACTTCAAGAAAAATCTGTTGGGCAGAGCAAAATCAACCTCATTGCGATACCGATACCTTTTTTTATTCGCAATTATGTTTGGGGTCAGTTTACTGGTCATCTCAGTGAACAACAATCCAGGGTTGCTGTATCTCAACAACACCCCGTCCGGATTAATATGGCGCACAAATCGATACGCATTAAATGCATCGGCGGAAAGTTACACAATTAAAACTGAAGGCTGCACCATCCCCGGAATGCAACCGTTTGACGAAACTATCAGAATGTTTATTAACAACCCTAAGTATTTAAAACAGTGTTCTGACATGAATTATTCATTACTCAAAAACAACGACACTCATATATGGATGGACGCAGTTATGTTGCAGTTTTATGAATTACCCAGTGATGCCAATGTTACTTGCTGCTACAAATCATTTTATAGACCTTCTGCAATTGCTGACATATCAGCTATGGATGTCGATAATCGAGTTCAATATGACACTTGCATAGAATTTACCAGTCACGTAGAAGTTTTAAACGAATTTGTTAAAGTTTTATGCAGTTATGAGAACCGAACATTGTATGAACAATTCTTTTTGTTCGCGCCTAAAAAGCCTAACTTTTCTACCAGAGAAGACCCAACCGACACCCCTCAAAACCAATCAGCGTATAACGTCATCGTAATGGGTATTGATGCAATATCACGATTGAATTTTTACAGGACCATGCCTAAAACATTAGCCTATCTCAAACAGAAAGGAGCTATAGAGCTACTTGGATATAATAAAGTCGGAGACAATACTTTTCCTAACTTAACACCAATGCTGCTTGGTATAAAGGAATCCGATTTAAAACGAACTTGTTGGCCTCACAATAGAGCTACTTTTGACAACTGTCCTTTTATATGGGAATGGTACAAAGATGCGGGGTTCTACACAGCTCTTGGAGAAGATAGCGCCAGCCTAGGGACGTTCAATTTTGAAAAACTTGGATTCAGTGGTACCCCCACAGACTATTACCTCCACACCTTTATGCACGAAGCCGAAGTACACGTGGGAACCAACAAAGATTTTAACTCCTTCCTCTGCATGGGTAATAAATACTTTTATAGAGTTTTATTAGATTATGTGGAAAACTTGTCAAATACTTTAAAGTCTTCCAAATTATTCGGGTTCTTCTGGGAGGTCACTATGAGTCACGACTATTTGAACTATCCTATGCTTATGGATAAAAGTTACGAGAGATTTTTGAGAAGACTCGACAGTTCTAAGTATTTAGATGATACAATACTTATCCTACTAAGTGATCACGGGATGCGATGGGGAGACATAAGGTTTACCAAACAAGGTAGACTTGAGGAAAGGCTTCCTTTTGTCCATATTCTGATACCACCTTCATTTAGAGAAAACTACAGTCTAGCATATGACAACATAAAACTGAACAGCAAACGTTTGACCACACCTTTCGATATCCACGCTACATTATCAGATTTGATCAACTTGGACTCAATAAGAAATGAAATGATTCAATCTAGGAGTAAAAAGAATTATGCTCACGGTAAAAGCATCAGCTTGTTTTTGCCGATACCGGGAAACAGAACGTGTCACACGGCAGGGATTGATGATCACTGGTGCACTTGTCACAGGAACATAAAGCTGCAGAAAGAGAGCGTGGAATCAAACGAGGCATCGTTGCATCTAGTGGGGCACTTGAACTCATTATTGCGTGACCATCGCCAGTGCGCCAAGTTGAGATTGGACGATGTTATGGAGGTGACGGAGTTGCTGTCGGGCACTCCGGGTGAGGGTGAGGTGGGGTGGAGAGAGTTCATGGTGGTGGTGAGGACGACGCCTGGAGGGGGTGTGTTCGAGGCGACTCTGCGCCGGGACAGCCGCGGTTGGTCGCTGGCCGGCACTGCCAGCAGACTCAATCTGTACGGTGAGCAGAGCCGATGCGTCCACCATTACCAGCTGAAGTTATACTGCTTCTGTAGTTAACTAATCGGAACTCAAAACAAGCTGTGATATTATGACTAATAGTTACAACGTAATATCTTAATTTAAGTGTTCGTGTAGATCATTTTTATAAAATATATAGCTGAAGTTTATTCCTATAATATTAAGAAAGGTTAAGGTAGCTTATTTTGAATTATCGATGTAAAATTTAGGTCGTGAATATAATTGCTCAAAATTGTACTACCTACTGTTTAAAATGTACCTGTTTAAATGTGCATATCGCGTCAAATAATGTTGACATATCCACGTACGTAGAGCTCCATATCACGTAAAATAATGTTTAAAGTGACATATCCACGTAGGTACGTAGAACTCCTATTTACAAAAAAATATATAATTGTATTTGTAATAGATTATGTAGGTCCACAGTAAAGTCAAACTCAGAATTACTTTTCCTTTATTGATACATTGATAATATAAATTAAGTAGCCTAGTGCGTATAGTATTATTGTAGCAGGGTAGCGTCGGTCGTAGTCACGGTTTTGCCTTCATAACACAGAAATGAAAATGCAAGAAAGACGATGCCTTTACTCATTTGCAAATAGAAAGAGTTATTTATTTATTGATGTTAATCAATAAATCTTTATTATTTAATTAAAACATTAACAATAGGCGGACTTAATGCTAAAGCATTTTCTACCAGCCAACCTAATTTGTTGTGATTGGAACTTATACCTATAATAGATACCATATTATTTTATATATCTAATCACATTTACTTAATAGGTATATATATAATTATATATTTATCGGCACTTATACTTATACATATAAATAATAGTTTGAGGGTAGGATAGATAAACTATGAATACAACTCATCGAGGAAGTGTTTGCGAGTTAATCTTTAGAAGCATTCTTTAGAGTTATAATGTATGTTTTTTTTAATCAGGTCTTCATATAAGGTCAATTTTATGTATCAAATCTGGTCTTGTCTAGGTGAATCTAGGCTTTATTGTCTGTCTGTTTATTCGCAGTGTGTACTTAAATCTCAATCTAAAAAATTAATAATGACCTAAAATCTCAATTTAAAAAAAAATCATTCATGTGTGAGTCAGACTAAATTATTTTTTCTTACTAGTACGAGTATAGTGAAACGTTAATATTATTGTGCGTTCATTTTGTATGCTCTCCGGAATTGGCCAATACTAAGTATTAATTAATGACAGTCATAGGTGTATTTTGGTACCCAACCAAAGAAGTGCCAACTCTAGTCATTGTGCTTAAAAAGTATCACTTATTTAATAAGTTACATAGACGGAATCACCTATTTATCTATTAATTATAAGTACTATACATTTTTATTCCAAAAACTATCGTGTACTTGACTATTCATATTGTAAAAACGGGTATTTTCACGTACTGCACTATCGGTGAAGGCACCGACTAAGTTTCGACTCATTCCGAGAGTCTTCATCAGGGTGTGTGGTTGCGACTTTCTCCTTCCACAGCACAGTGCACGGCGCGACACCGAAACTTAGTCGGTGCCTTCACCGATAGTGCATACGTGAAAATACCCGTTTGTACAATATGAATAGTATTATACATATTAATTTGGTTGTAAGTATGTGTAATAGACAAAACTGTTTAGTTATAATTGCAATTTATATTTTAGTTTTTTAATTAGTCATGTAATACTAAACATTTATGTTTGTTAAAACACTATTTTTTCTAATTTTCAAGAAGAAGAACACAAAATCTCGCCTTTAATTTGTAATTTACGTACCTACGTAGGTAGGTACCTATAACCTATTTAAATTGTTAGAAACATTTATGTAACTACTCCCTTCATTTAATACATTTTTGTTTTGTTTTATAATAAATCTTTTTAATTATAACCCCTATTACCTACCAGTTTACCCTAGGTACCTAGTATATGCTGTTACTACCTAGTATAAACTAGTACACGATGATCCCGCGGGGACTCTTCGATTGTTTAAAAGTCGCTATGTAGTTAGTTATTTTGAGTAAAGTGTAGGTGTCCTACTACACTTCCCCAAAGAGTGCCATGAAGAACGATTTCGAGCCACCTCCATCCACCGACTTCCCGCAACCTTTGACATGACATCGATCCATCGGGTGAAGGGGCCTTCTTACACTTCCTCGTCCGGTTCATGGTCGTCATTCAAGAACCTTTATTCCCCAGCAGTTGTCGGTTCTGCGAGCTACATGGCCGCCCATTACCACTTCAACTTGCTAATTCTAAGAGCTATGTCAGTGACTTCAGTTCTAGGGATTACCTCGTTTTGGACTTTGTCACGTACATATTGCAACTCGGAGCGTAGCTCTTTCCATAGCCTTCTGCGCGACTTTGAGCTTATTCAAATAGGTCAATAGTTAGCGACCAAGTATCAATGCCGTTGTCATCACTTACATCACACACTGATTGTAGACTTTCGCCTTGAGGCTTTGCGGTAAAAGTGTAACCTACACTTTTAGGAAAATCTCAAGATTTTTATAATAGGTATGTTGCACTACATACGCAGTGTAATTCCCAGCATATTATGATAATATGCTGGGAATTACACTGCGTAATAAAATCCGATACGGGGAAATCCGTAACTTAGAAAAGGCAAGCTGAAGTGGCAAATGGGTGGGCTATATAGCTCCAGAACCAACAATCGCTGGGGAAAAAAGGTTCTGGAATTGCTACCACGGCTTGGATGGCGCAGTGTAGGAAGGCCCCTCACCAGATGGACCGATGTCATTATAAAGGTTGCATGAAGCCGATGGATGGAGGCGGCGCTCCTTGGGGAGGCCTATGTCCAGCAGTGGTCTTCTATATGATGTTAATGATGATGATGGTATATTGACTACTATGTGATAGATGTCAAGATTGCCTAGTTATATCAAACAAATTATCCTCTTCGCGATCCGTGTTCTGTAATCTGTTCTCGTTTTTTATCCCGTCCATCAGATTTTGACCAAATGTATATGGAACCACTATGGTAAATGATTAACAAACTGATTATGAAAATTGGTCAACTACTTGTGTAGATATCCACTCAATGAGAGGAAAGGAATGAAAGTAGAAAGCAGAGCTTGTATTATGGGAACTACATGACAATATACTACTTAAATACTTTTTTTTTTAATACATACATATTATACATAGGAAAACACCCAGACCCGAGACAAATATTTGCAGATCTAAAAACATTTGTCCCGTGACAGGAATCGAACCCGCAATCTTCTGCGTCTCAGGCGGACCTTCGCCCACTGCGCCACAGAGGTCGTCGATTATATTAATATTATTGGTGGAGAAAGAGTGGAGCAAATATGAAGATGATATTGAAAGGAGAGACAAATGTGGCAATCAATTGAATGGGGCACTACATTCCTTTATTTAAAACAGCCGCAATGTATCCAAGAAGGCACGACTGGCTGTACATAAAGGAATTGTGTGACGACACGGCAGTGAAAGTTGGGTATGGCAGAAAAAGCATGAAAGCAGTTGAAATTACAGCTTTAAGAAGTATGAGTGGTTCGACTTTGAGATATAGAATAAGAACAGTAAGAGAGCGTTTTAAGTTGACGTTTCTATATGATCCTTGTGATTTCAATTAATACAAACCTATTGACTTTGACTTTGTAGAGTGAAAGAAGATGTAGTGATAAGAATATATAAAGGTATGCTAAGGTGGTTTGACAAAGAACAGGACGGATTACATGTTACCGACGTACTCATATAATGTCATAAATGTCAAACTTTACGTAGGTATCAAATCATCAATGTCATTTAAAAGTACTTAAAAATCGTAAAAGCAGGTAGGTAGATTACGATTTAATATGAAAAATTAGAGTAGTTGTAGTACAAAGGAGTCTATGGCGATCTCCATACAAATGCGCAACTGTATTTTGGAAATAAATCTTTTTTAATGTTAAAAGTGCGTTTATGTGTTTGAAACATTGCGCCGAACCCCAACACTACCCTAAACCGGCGAGGATGTATGAAGAATGTAATGAGAGTGAATGAAGCAAAAGAGGTATATCAGAATTTTAGCCATTGGAAATGCGTAGTCTCTGCCTGCCCCTCCGAGAAACAGGAGTTGAGGTATCCCTGGTTCTTATCTCGTACTCTATAGATCTAAACAACATTTATATAGCGGTCTCATCTTGAGGTAGTTAATCCGTATTGATACAAAATCGAATCATTCAAATCGGTCATCAATGGCAGAGATATCAAGGTACATAAAACAAAATAATTTAAAAAAAACAGACGTATAGAAAAGTTTGTAAAAAAGGAGTTCCTATGCATTTTAAGTTACAAATTAAAAATTTTGCATTGGGTCTCTTAGTTTTGTAGGGCCTTGTAATTCTTGAGAAATTGTGATGAGTGAATGGAATGTCCTTTTTTTATTTGAAAGTGACAAAGATGCTTTCGTAATTACAGCATGAGTCGCGCTGCGGCAGAAGGCATCCCCTTCAGGAGTGGGCCACTGGCGATTCGATTCAGGTACCTACTGCTTGCCACGACCATATTCGGCGGCAGCTTCCTTATCCTGGCATCCAACACGAGTATGAACATCATCTTCGTCGACCACCAACCTCCAGAAGCGCTATCAGAGACCCATCTTTACACGCTCATCGACTCGGAACAAAGTCACACTATCAAAACAGGAGGTTGCAGCATACCAGCAATGGAACCAATAAGTGCCGCTATTGAAAAATATGTACGATACCCATACAGGTTAAAACCTTGTATTAATTCCTCTCGTAGTTTGTTGGATACAAACAAACTGAAAATATGGGTGAAAAAAGAGAATCTCTCAAGTTATAAACTTAATAAAATAGAAGAAATCACCCTGTCTTGTTGTTACCAAGCATTCTACAGGCCCACATCAATCGAAGACATCACATCTTCTCGTGTAGATGATAGAGTTAAATACGATAAATGTAAATATTTTAGTGATACTATTACAGTTAGAGATGAATTTGTCAAAGTAACGTGTTCAACTGAATTTAAGAAGATTTACGAACAATATTTTCTATTTGCACCCAAAAAAAAATTCATAAATCACGATGGCAAGGGTGAGATGTCAAAGGATGACCCATCATTTAACGTACTGATATTAGGAATAGATGGTGTTTCAAGGCTCAACTTTCATAGGACTATGCCGAAAACACTAAGCCTTTTGAAGAGCAAAGGTGCAGTGGACATGATGGGATACAATAAAGTTGGCGATAATACGTTTCCCAATTTAATACCGATGCTACTAGGAATTAAAGTCACTGAGCTGAAAAAGGTTTGCCTCCCGCACAGCAAAGCGACGTTCGATAATTGCCCCTTTATATGGGAATGGTTCAAGCAAGCGGGATATTACACTGCACTTGGAGAAGACTGTTCTAATCTCGGTACATTCAATTATGTCAAGGTAGGCTTTAGCAATACTCCTACAGATTATTACATACATACATTTATTCACCAAGCTGAAAATAATATTGGTTTCAATAAAGATTTTAATTCAAAACTTTGCATGCAGGAAATCCCTTTTTATAAAGTTTTATTAAATTATGTAGAAGACTTGACCACGACTTTGAGCCATTCAAAATTATTTGGATTTTTTTGGGAAATCACTATGTCTCACGATTACTTAAACTATCCAATGGTAATGGATGATGATTATGTACAGTTTTTTAAAAGATTGGAAGCAAAGAACTATTTGAATGACACCATAGTCATCGTAGTAAGCGATCATGGCATACGATGGGGAGGAATAAGATCCACGAAACAAGGACGTCTCGAGGAAAGACTACCATTTCTATACGTTCTGACTCCTCCATCATTCCGAGAAAAATATTCCCTCGCGTACGACCATTTAAAAACTAACAGCAAACGCTTAACGACCCCGTTCGACCTTTACGCTACTCTGTCAGATCTTGTCGATCTTAAAAGCATCAACAATACATCTTTGCTAACTCGAAGTCAAACAAATTACGGTCACGAAAGAGGCATTAGCATGTTTTTACCCGTACCTAAAAACAGGACTTGTAAAGCGGCAGATATCGACGACCACTGGTGCACGTGTCATAAGGATATCACCGTGTCAAAGACGAAACCGGAAGTATTAGAAGCAGCAATCAGTCTGGTGAAACATATAAATGGAATGTTAGCAGATTATCCTCAGTGTGCTAGTCTTTCGCTGTCTGAATTAGTGGATGCAACGATGATGGAGGCTGGTCACCCTGGAAATAAGGAAGTGGGATGGGAGGAGATTATGGTTGTGGTGAGTACCGTGCCAGGAGGTGGCATATTCGAGGCCACGCTGCGGAAAGAAGACAAGGATTGGATAATCGTGGGCACCCCTAGCCGAATTAACCTATACGGGGAGCAAAGTCACTGTGTTGACCTCTATCAGTTGAAGTTGTATTGCTACTGTGATTGAAACACTTGAACGATTTATCTTCGTTAGCATATACCTGTTTTGCATCTGTGATATCGCTGTGAAATGTGTTTTCGAAAATGGAAATAAAACGTCAATGTAGGTACATAAGTACCCATACCTGGGTTATCATGCATCAGAACGAAAAGGTTGAATAAAAAAACCCTTATTTTTTAACAAAGCAATACATTATTTTACGTTACTATGTGCCTATACCTATCTACCTAAGTACATGTTTTGTTTGTAAATATGTTGAAATGTTTGAGTAATAAGGAACAATTGAAATAGGTAGGTAACTACAAAAGGAAAGTAAAGTCGACTTATTGTTAATTAACTGCCTAGCATTTTCTGAGCAGTTATGCAGCTACCTATTTGATTAGTTACGCAAATTCGCTATACGAAGTACTCGTACTTATACGGTACAATTTTATCGAAGTCATGTTCAGGTTGTTCATGATCTCACATTACCTATTGTTAATTATCAAAGACGTGTTATCGGCAAATGAATCTGAAGTGTTTACTATTTCTACAAAAGGTTGCACAATTCCACGGTTTCCACTATTCAGCGAAAATATTGAAAAACTTGTTCGACCCACCCAGATCACCACACAGAACTGCGCTACAAAAAGTCAACTCCTAAATGTCAACTCCACTCACATTTGGATAAATGATGATGCTTTTGAAAACTTTAACATAAGATATCCAGACGAGTTCTATTGCTGCTACAGAAACTTTAAATCAGAGAATAAATTGGTAAATGTTTCATACGGAAACTGCATTGAATTTAAATCTATCACAGCAGCGAAACATGAATTCGTTCGAGTAGAATGTTATTATTTCGACGACAAAATATACGATGACTTTTTCGTGTTCAAAATTATGGAGCGATGGAATGTGTCGAAAAATAGAGAAAATAACTACAATGTCCTCATATTTGGCATTGAAAGCGTATCAAGAATGAATTTCCATCGCACGATGGCCAAGACGTCGGATTTTTTACGTCGGAGAGGAAGTATAGAATTGTTGGGCTACAACAAAGTGGGAGACAACTCTTATCCTAACTTGTTTCCATTTCTGATGGGACGTCATTTCAAGTTTGTGAAAAAGATATGTTTTGACAAACAAGTAACTGGTGAAAACAAATTATGCCCATTTATTTGGGATGATTTTAAGAAGGCGGCATATCACACAGCACTTGCATCAGACAGTATTGCAGGACTGCTCGGAAACTATGAATACAATCTTACAAAAATTCCAACCGATTTTTACTTACAAACGGTGATTTTTGAAGCCAGACATCTATTCATAAACCAAAACTATAACTACCACCAATGTCTTGGATCTAAATATTATTATAAAATACTTTTAGATTACGTCGAGGGTTTAACTGATAGCTTGAAATCTGAAAGACTATTCGGCATCTTTTGGGAGGAATCCATAAGTCATGAATACCTGAATAATCCTCACATAATGGACGAAGACTACTTCCAGCTCCTGACAACTTTAGAAGAAAAATCTTATCTGAATGAAACAGTGATAATATTTTTTAGTGACCATGGCATGCGCTGGGGCGAGATCGTACACACAGAACAAGGTAAACAAGAAGAACGTATGCCTTTGTTAAAAGTTTTGTTCCCCAAATCTTTCAAACAAAGATACAAGTTAGCCTTTAGGAACTTGCTAACTAACAGACACAGACTAACTACCCCTTTCGATATGTATCACACACTCTTGGACATTATTCACCCTGCTAACTTGAAGGATAAAACAATAAAAAAGATATCGAAATTAAAGAAGTCTTCAAACCACTCAACATTATTTCTGCCTATATCTAGAAAGCGAACCTGTAAATCAGTTGGAATAGAGGAGCACTGGTGCGCGTGCTACAAAGGAAAGAAGTTAAAAGTTGGTAATTTAGCAAGGATGCTGGCTGCCAAGTTCGTGGTGAATTATGTCAACAAACAGTTAGAGCACTATCCTCAATGCCAAAACTTAACAGTAAGCAAAATACTAGAAGCTACTATGGTTAAGAAGGGTAAGGCTCTAGTGTACAGTGTAGTTTTGCAAACATATCCAGGTGAAGCGATACTCGAAGGTACCGTGCTTAGAGAGCAAGACACTTGGACCGTTTCTGGTACTGTCAGCCGTCTCAACCGCTATGAAAATAACAGTTGCATCAATGATGATTCCTTGAGATTGTACTGTGTTTGTTGGTAAAGTGTCATAATAGAGAAAAAAAAGTGTGAATGTCTTAGATCCTTGTTAACGGGTGCCGTGATTACACAACCATGGAATGCACAACCATGGAAAACACAACCATGGAATTGGTGTATATTTTGGTCGCAAATTCCAAGGTTGTGTTGACAAGGTTGTGACTCCTTGTTAACTATTGGTACAGTAATGAAATGCGCGCGCGAATCCGCCGTCCTATCTTTCAGGAGTTATATAACTGTCAATGTCAACTTTAGAGATGCGCAAAATAAATATTTTAAAGGAACAGAGTATTCATAAATATTTTTGTCTAGACGATTTAAATCACAATACGCATGCGCAAACTTTTCCAATCATTATCTCTTTTCGATTTCTCTTATCCTGCATCAGTCGTCCCACTTACTCTCAATCTACATCTTTTCATGCTTCAGTCAATCTTAAATGAACCGTAGGATCAATGGTTTACAGATGTATATTTTACTGATTTAATCACTCTTTTTGACGGTTAAATCTTTTTCAGCAGAGTTCTGTAAGACCAAAAATGTTTAATCTGTGGGTTTGCCGCTCACTTGACCACTTCACTTTTTTCACAATATTTTCGTCTCCTGTCACATATTTTTTTCACGAACTCTGTATTTTTTTAAAATCTGACTAAAATGAACATTAAATTTTACTTTTGAGTTTTTAGAAACAATACAAAATGGCCCTCACATGCCGTGCTTTATTAAGGAATTGCAGCTATAGATACAGTCTTACCAAACCTGTGTATTGGAATGTTGGAAGAAATTATCCAGGAAGAGTGTTGTCAAGTGGTATTTGTTTTAAAAATACATTTTTTAATAGGCCCTTAAACGTTACAAATCAATTAGACTTCTTATCAGTGAGAAAATGTACGACACAATGTCCTGGCAGCCCAGGAAAGCCTTCACAAGAGCCAGAGGAAAAGAAACTAGGTCTTATACAAAGGTTTAAACAGATGTACAAAGACTACTGGTATGTCCTACTGCCGGTTCACATGTGTACATCGGTGGTCTGGTTTGGCGGCTTCTACTACGCTGTAAGAAGGTAATGTCACTGACCCATCTGGCTAAGCATGCCAGTCAAATGTCCATTCTCAAAGAGATAAGATAATTATTATACATAATATGATTCCTTCTGTAAACTCTAATTAGTTTGAACTGTGAATCTTAATACTATTCTCTCATATTTATTGTTATTCCTTAATTTTCCTCCTCAAGCTAGTCTAGCTATTATTTTCATTAATAACCAATAACTGTTAACTAGATTTTTATATAATTGTATTATTTTTTCAGTGGCATTGATGTATTGGGTATTTTAGAGTCATATGGAGTAAGCGAAAAACTACTGGAGCCTGTAAAAAATTCAGGAGCTGGTTATTTAGCACTTGCCTTTGCTCTCTACAAGTTAGCCACACCATTAAGATATGCTGTTACAGTTGGTAAAACATATTTTAATGAGCTTTATTTCTAATAATCACAATGTCTATAATACTGTACACTGAATACGACCAAAACTTTTCCAGGTGGAACCACTTTTGCTATTAAAAGACTGCAAGCAATTGGCTGGATCAAACCAGTGCCTTCACGTGAACGGCTCAAAGAGATGTTTCAAGAACAACGAGGCAATCTACAAGACCGTTTCAATGAGAGCAAACACCATTACCAAACTCAGATGAAGGAGAAACGCACACAAGTAATGGATGAAATGAGGAAATACAAAGCAGAAATGAGAAGCATGAAAAATAAGGTGAAGAAAATGTGAATGACATGTTTTTGCATGATACTTACATTTTCAAAATTATCTCTACTCTCATGACTTATATTTGCTGGTAGCTCTGTAGAATTTTTATACAAAGATCATGGGCCTAACCATCAAGTCTTATTGCGATTCAATTTAGGCAATAATGTCAAATCCCACTTTGCGAATGACAAAGCTTTAACATAGCCATAGCGTCCTCAATCGCAAAGCGTAAAGTGTCATCTTCGCCTGAACTGTCTTGCTATAAGACTTCATGGGTAGACCACATAGATCTATTTTTCTATGTTGGGTTCTTACTTTTCTGACTAGGCTATTTAAGATATTTTCATAATGAAAAGACATTTAAAGTTTACAAATTAATATTATTTATTGTTAAATATAATTAAACATAAAAGTACCTAACAACATTATCTTTATTTCATGTAAAAACCTAATACAATTAATCACATTTTACAGCATCATATACAAAACAATCTTAAAAACTAATAACTGTATGTTATTGTTAAGTACAAAACAAGACAGCACATTACTGGAATGTTTGATCTCAGCATCTTAAATAGTAATCCTAATTTGTGACCAGTTGCTAGAAATGGGTGGTGCCTTCTGAATAATATTTATGTTCAAAGAGTAATGTCAGAAGCAGTAACTTTTTAAAATTAAAACCAGAGTGCTGTCTTGTCACTATGTTTATAAAATAGTAAATGCATGTCACATCAGTAAAACATACAAGCAGCCAAATATAGGCATGTACATTAATTTTTGTACCATACTTGTATTTATATAAAGGGCATGTACCAATAAAGTATCAAATACATTTTGTTTATGATCAATTCCTATACCAAGTATCCAAAAACAAATTAAAACTATGATTATCACAAAGTGCCTGGCAACACAATGTTGGCTCAAAATAAATCACAATATTTTCATTTCCCATTTTCCTTTATCATGCATGCCATTACATAACCATAAGACCAATTACATGCTATAGCTAAATCTACAATCCTTATAATGAGCCACATGATTACTTAATACTACAAAATGCCTAAAAGTTACAATATATTTAAAGCATTCACTTGATATTACTTCTACTAAACTTTATAAATAAACAAGAAAAACCAGAGTTTTGGATTTTTGTAGATTAGGTTATATTTAATGCTTAAATAAAATAAACTTTTCATGTGTGGTGAAATGATTAATCTATATTATGTCAATGATAATATATAATATACATCAATAACAGCTGAGCAAAAGCATTTGCACAAATAAAAAAAAATATCTAGGGTTTTTGGCGGTACACACACCAAGCTAAGTTTTACTATCAGGATAACAATACACTTTAAGCAAATCACACTCACCCCCTTTCTGTGGACAGGGGCTTGTCTTTCTGATTCCTCCTTTGAACTTGAGTTAATTTGAATGGTATGTTTAATAAACTCACACACTCATATTGTTCATCATTATATCTTAATTTAGAGCTACTCGCTATATTTCATTTTTTTTCTAAAAATTTTATCATCGCCCAGAGTTCCATTACTTATGCTCTTTAGTCTTCTTCATCCGCTTACTTCCATAGTAATGTCATTAGATGCATTCAATGGTTTTCACCATTTTTTAGACTTTCTTTTGTAACAACCCATTCACTTTGCCAGTGGCAAAGCTTTATATTTCTCTATTGGGGCTTTATTTGTATGTTTTGTTGTACAATAGCCGAAAGACAAAGACGACGAGAAGCAGTGATCAGCCCATGTATTGATACGAGGCAGGGGAGAGGTGTGGGGCGGCCGCCTGCCCAGAGCCCGATGCGCCGATCGTCGACAGGTGGCATGCTCGACACATCAGCTTGCCTGCACAAATAAATTCTATTACAATATTTTTAATTTTGCTTGTTTTATTTTTTAGTTGCTTCTTTTTTGAAACTTTTGTAGGCACAGTTATTTGGTAAACCACTTCACTAACTAACTAACTAACACTAACATTTTTATGTATGAGACTCAAATCGGATTAGAAATATCTAATCCAAGTTTTTCAGTAGAATTTATGACCAAGACAATTAATTGGTAAAATAGCTTACTGATATTTAGGCTGCAGTCCAGAATAATTAGAAACCCCAGTTTTATGCAAGCAAATCCCAATTTGCTTGCATAATTAATACCTACTATAAAATATCTATTCTCAATTAAATCCAAATTGCTTCAGCTGCTGCAATACAATGTTTATTACCCCTATGATAGTGGCTTGTAGTGATAAAACCTATATAGGAACAAATTAATTGCAAAGAACCTCATTTTAATCCGATGCCATTTCAGAGATAAATAGTAACAGTCAAAAACAAAAAACAACCTATAACGGCAAATGCCTATTCCAAAAATTTTAATAATTTCACTAATAGGTATGATAGATAATGCTGGACATTTTCACACAGCATCATCTAGTCCCAAAGTAATCAGAGCTTGTGTTATGGGAACTACATGACTGATATACCGGTACTTAAATACTTTTTTTTGTAAATACATACATATTATACATAGAAAACACCCAGACCTGAGACAAATATTTGTAGATCATACAAACATTTGTCCCGCGGCGGGAATCGAACCCGCAACCTTCCGCGTCTCAGGCGAGCTTTCGCCCACTGCGCCACAGAGGTTGGTTGGTATATGAATAATGGTAGTATAATGTATGATTATGGTAAATATTACAGCACTTATTCGCTACCATGAAACGTACTCAAAGCATTAAGTTTGCAAAATCTTACCAGCTAAAGGATAGCACCGTTTGTCTGGTTCATCTGTGAGCTGCATCCCGCAAACACAGCACATGTAGCAGTCTACGTGGAAGTCTCTGTCCATTGACACTACGCGGACAGTTTCATCGGTACCTTCCACTGGCGTGATACCTGCAATCAAATAATAATAATGCTGGACATTTTCACACAGCATCATCTCGCCCCAAAGTAAGCAGGGGGCTTACATGACTGTAATATTACTTATATACATTTATATGATGTCAGACAAAAATCATCAACATTCATCTTTAGAGCCAACTATCTGTTTGAAAATGATTCGTAGATATCTACAAAGAAAAAACTCTTAGAAGAAGTTTGTGTGTCTGTTGTAAACTGATTCTCGTGATTTGAGATTATGATAAATTGGAATTCTTAGGATGGACTTATGATTGGTGGATAGAGATGGTCCAAGATTGTTTGTCATGACATTTTCGGTGAGGCCTATGACCAGCCGTGGACTTGTACAGGCTGTTGATAAAATCCTAAGATTACCTTTGTAATCTTAATATTTTATCAGCCTTTGATATATATATATTTTTATTTTATATATGTATGTTCTTAGTATTTAAATATTACTATCAATTATCTAGGTGTATTTTAAACATTTGCATTGCATAATCACTACATATAATTATTATCCTTTTAATCATTCTGTCCACTACCAACACATCTTTTTCCACAATACATAAAGGTTCTCTGGAAGAGAATGCTTTTTAGAATTAAGTTCGCGTATGTACTACTATTCTGTGCAATAAAGAATTTCCTATCTATCTATCTACCTTTCCCGCAGCTAGCGCACTTCGGCGCGAACATGCGATGGTAGTCGTTTACGCAGTAGATCTTGTTGTCGACGTCCACCGTGAAGGGCACTCCATCGAGGCACTCGTTACACACGCAACACCGGAAACAACCCGGGTGGTACGACTTCCCCATCGCTTGGAGTATCTGAAAATACAAGTTGATTCAAAAACACACAGCCATATACATAGTCCCTGATCTCACACTAGATTCCCTATGTCGTTATTATAAGGAACACCCAGGCCCGAAATAGATATCTGCAGAACATGTTCGTAACATTTGTCCCACAGTGGGAATCGAACCTAGACCTCTTGTCTCAGCCGGCTACTCGCCCGATTATCACTAGCTTCTGCCCCAGCTTCGCCCGTGCGGTATCCGTATAAAAGTAGTCTGTTATGTGTTATTCTAGGTAATTAGCTGTACCTATTCCAAATTGTATCCAAATCAAGTAAGCAACAAATTTGCATTTAAACAATTTGAGTGACGGAAACCATAGCTTGCTAAGATTTTTTTTAAGGTTTTTGTTGAAATATTTTGTCAAAATAATACCTATTAAATGAAATTAACCCCAAAAACAGTAGGTACTGGTTAGTCGTAAAATTTCACTCACAATCTGTTGATAAGGACTTCAGAATAGTCTTATCTAGCCAGATTTGAATACAATATTAAACAGACTAAAAACAAGCTAAATGCCATGTTTTTTTTTTTATTGAAAACATGCATTTTTTTGGTTACACATTCCGGTCATTGATTGAAACTTTTGAGAAAAAGGCTAAAGAAAAAATTAAAGATGTTAAGTTGTTAACTCCTCCTAGTGAAGAATGCGAAAAGTAGATGGATGGATATGGTTCAAAACCGTTCTACTTGATGTGGTCGTCAAATCTACTTTGTCCAAGCTGACTTGGTATTTTCTCTCAAATGATTCTTTTCCAAAAACGAAACGTATTTTGGGATTCGGCACTTTAAATCATGAATTTGATAGTGGGGCGGTTACCCCTTAATTTTGCATAAACTCACCAAACATTAATGAAAACCTGCAAGAACATGCTTTGCGCATGCATTGTTAGTTAATGCAACAAGATACCTGTTGTAAAGTTGTTCCTCATTATTACCTCAACTGCATTTTCAAGATCACTCACCATTTCCATGATCAAGTGACCACATATTGCACATTTCTCAGCAGTTTGTTGGAATCCAGAATACTGAAAAGACCAAAATAGTTGCAGGATGAGAAAAAACAATGGACTATCTGACACCAATATCAAAAGTGAAGTAGCAATAGTATGCGCCGCTCGTAGATAAGTTAACTCACATATACTTATAATAGTATATTGATTGGCTGCCATTGCAAGGCATTCTCTCATCTTTGCTAAGATGATTATATGGCTCTTATGAGAGTATGCACAATAACAATAAACAACACAAAATGACAAAGTTCTAAAAATCTTACCAAATAGTCTTCCTCACAATACACCTTGCCATGCACATTGTAGAAGGCCTTGCCTCTAAGGGCGCGTCCACACGAGCAGCATATGAAGCAGTTTGTGTGGTACAGGTTACCCATGGCCTGGCATGCCTGACCAGCTCCCGTCACTCCCGCTCCACAAGTGTGGCATATACCTAGCGATATTTATAAATATTAGCAAAATTGTAGGCTCATGAGAATTACCTTAAATTCACTTAGTTCTTATGCATAATATATATAAATAAATACCTAATGAAATTGAATTTGAAAAGGTTTCCTAAAAATATAACTGAGGAAAGCTTGAGCTTAAAAACTTAAAAATAACTAATTACTAGTTATTAACATTACAGAGATCTGACGTAAATAAGTCGTAGTTAAACATAGAGTAACATTTCAGTATTCAAGCCTGTCAAAATGAGTAATTCCCCATTGCCATTTTGTCAGTTTATTAAGCGGGCTGGTCTGGGTGTTGTGGTACCATGATACTTGTAGTTCCTCATACAAACACACAGGAGTTCCAGAGTGGGGTTAGAACTAACCCCACAAGTATGCGGTCGCATGTCTCACCAAAATATTCTCCTTCCTCATCCTGCCTCTCCATTTCTTCTTCAAGCTGTCTCGTGAGCTCCTCAATCTTTCTTTGAGCCTCGCTGGGGCCGGGCGGGCGCGGCGGCGTCACACTGAACGGCAGGAGGCTCTTCCCCCGGCCGCCGGAGCCGCGCGACCCGCCCGACAGCTGGGATACAGAGCTCGGAGTAGGACTGGGTGCAGGCGACTGGCATGGAGAATACGACGTCAATCCAGAAACCAGGTTCCTAGAACCCATCGACTCTGAAACTATGGACGAGTTATCCCTATTAGCAGCCGCCACAGCCGCAGCAGACGAGCCTCCAGACATGCACACATAGTCTGAACCATTGGTCTCTTCCACTATCTGCATTCTACTACCAACAGGCTTTGCAAACCCACCGTTTACTATTGGCTTATCTTTACTAATGTTATTTACAATATTGGGCTTAGGATGAAAAAACTTAGGAGCTGCCGTAGCAGTTTGTACTTCAGTAGCAATGTTTGCTTTGGGCCTCTGAGCACTCGGGGCAATGGATGCATAAATAGCTGTAGATGGGATGTTTACCACTTTCTCATCATTTTTCAACAATGCACTGACATCATTGTATTTAGGAGGGGCTGATTTCATGATAGTATAGTCCCCACTGGCATTATCTTTAGTTGCAGCGTAAGGTGGTGGGGGCGGGGCCTTATCTATGCTTCCTTTGTTATTTATTACTTGCGCGATGTGCCTAGTGACACCAGGTTTGGGCACTTGAGGGCCGGGCAATGACCCTTGCTGTACATAGCGCTGGTCAGGGTTTGGTGCCATTTTGTATTCATTTTTCTTGTCATTGTTTTCACACAACATGTTTTCATAGACAGCTGGGGTGGGCTTGGGTTTGCAGTTGACCGGTACTTGCGGCTGCGCCTTGCTGTACCGCGTGTCGTAGTAGCCGTCGGAGACGGGCGGCGGCGCACCCGCCCCCTGGTAGACCTGGTGGTAGTAGGGGAGCTGCGGCGAGCGCGCGGTCCCGTAGTATTCTACGTTCTCGTACACGGGCGGCGGAAAGGGCGCGTTGGGATTCGCTGGTATTTCGTACAGATCGTCCGTCTGGTAGCTGAGCGACCTTTGCGATATAGAGTCGATGGATCTTGTCGGGCTGGACGGCAGAGCCGCCGTGTTTATATCCCGTTTATTGATCGATGCGATCGTTTCTACTCGTTTAGGAGTAGCGAACTTCGATGCTGCGATCACATTTGAACGCTCGTAGAAACTGTAGTCTTGACGGATGTTCTGTTGGGAGTTGTCGAGCACAAAGCTCTCTATCGCGCCCACTGGCCGAGTTTTAGCGAGTGTGCTTGTGTTTGCCGTTGAAGCGCCTTGCGCTTGCTCAGTACCATCTTCAACTTTGTTTGATATTTTCAAATCTTGAAGTCCGATTATACAACGCTGGTCTTCAGAATTGCTTTTTCGCGTGGAATCCATAGTTAACGAATCTATACCTAGTAAAGTATGCACCAAAAATAAAATATTTACTTTTCACTGCATTTGCAAACACAAAATCACAAATGAATCATCTCAAAAACCAATCACATTGTATTGAAATAAATTGGAACTGTTGAACTGTTGCTGAACTGAACTGACTACAATCTAGTAGAATAGAAAAGCGATTTTTTTTTTAATCTGTGTCTAGTAGTTTGTTTTTGACTGAGTAACGCCAAGAAGTGAATTCTTATTCTTAGTAGCGATGGGCGTTGAATAAACGAACTAGTAGAATCAACCGTTCACGTTGAATCTACGCATCTACGGTTTACTGTCACTCATTCAACTAGTTGAACCGTAGACGGCTAAACTGAGATTCTACAACGTTCATATCGACGGTCAACGCGACGAGACGATGCGTGAACGTAGACGGATTAACCATCTACATTCACGCAGTTGAATCAACCGTTTACGTTGAATCAACGCATCGACGGTTCACTACTAGTTGAAATCGTAGACGGCTAAACTGACGCGACGAGACGATGCGTTCACGCTTCCATAGACGAGTTTATAATGAAACTGGAAAAGTATGAAGGGATTTTTTTTATTGCAAATAAATAGATACCTATCTATAAATCGTTTGCAACGGTCTTTAGATAGTCTGTTTGATCTGTATTTGAATAAAATTTAAGTATTTTTTTCAAATAGGCTCCCATAAAAAGTAAATTAAAATAAATGAATAAATAATGCTTGACATTTTTCACACAGCATCATCTAGCCCCAATTTAAGCAGAGCTTGTGTTATGGGAACTACATGACTGATATTCTACCTATATACAAAATTATGTTTTTTTGTAAATACATACATATTATACATAGAAAACACCCAGATCCGAGACAAATATTTGCAGATAATACAAACATTTGTCCCGCGGCGGGAATTTAACCCGCAACCTTCTGCATTTCAGGCGGACCTTCGCCCATTGCGCCACATACATAGGTCGTCAAAGAAAAATGGAAGTTTTAAGTTTTACGGCACATTTCTTCGAAATTTATTAAATTTCAAAGAAACGTGGTAGTGGTAATAAGATTACCTAGTCTAGTCGACTAGTCGATGAACGAAAATTAACGGTTTCGTTTCGTTTACGATAATTACGTCGACGACCCATCGCTAATTCTTAGTTCCTTTGAACTGGCTGACACATGATCACTTTCCTTTCCAAGACACATTTCACTGTGACTATTCACTTAACAAATCATAATCCAAACCTTAACAAATCGTGAAATTGTATTGAAATCCATTGAATTTAAATGACTGATTTTCTCCATACTTGATTCACGTTTCGATTCAAATCACACACACACGACCGGTGTAGGATGGATCAGTTCAGCATCAGTTTTCTTTCAAGCTTTCATTTTTTTTACCCAGCAACTTTTGCTCTGTCCAAATATAAGCTCGATTTTTATTGGCTCTTTTATTTTTGTGTTAAGTTGCATTCGTCATTTGGTTTTATTTCATTCATAAGCAATCAATTATTCTACTCCAGCCACAGACTTAGTACTTATTAAGGATGTTAACTTAACGCATAGTACCTCTGTCGACGGCTCTACGCTTTCCACTGTGTTTCACTCTACCCATCCATTTGCCCCTATACTGAGGATGTAGATTTATTTTTTCGTTTAAATGTTAGATTGGGTATTATGTTTATTTTTTAATTAAAAAAAAATAATATTTAAATTGAGTTCCAAACTTTGTATGGAAAAATTTAATTCTAAAATTACCCTTAGTGTGTAATATTAGGTACATTACCTAATATTACACACTAAGTAATTAATTACTCAGTAATTTACTCCCTAAACGTGTTACACAAAAACAAAAATATGTGTTTATTTACTTTATAGTTTATTTAAACCAAGTTTTGAGTGAATAGAACCAAAAATTAAAATTTTCAATACATAACTAAGGACATGAAGTTAGTACCATCAGCTTTTCAAATGTCTTCTATCTCTTACTTTCTCCTCCTTCATTAATTTTATTCTATGTTAATTTGTAAATATAAATAACATAAAATTGAAAAATATATCTACCTACAGAATAATTATTGTAAAATCATCTTGTAATGTAAAAAACCGACTCTTTCTGATTCTTCCAATATTTTGTAACCGACCATATTCTTAGTAACCACACATCTCCAAAAGTTTATGACACTATTATGATACGACATTGGCAGAATTGTGACAAATAGTTACAAAAGCCATAATCAAGAAGTGAAGTGAAGGAAGCTTTATTAGCTGAGACGTAGGTACTCGAAGGTACATTCTAGGTATATCCTATACATTCTATGTTTCAAGGGTTTTTGGACGTCCATACTATGTATAATGATCGTTTGGTGATATAATATGATAAAGTACAAACGCCAGATTAAGTTGAGCCGTACGTTCAATCATTCCGGGTTATTTGGACCTAATACTGAGAGTTGTGATGTCTGTAATTTCTGAACAAAACCGATGCCTTGAAATATTTACGTGACAATCTTTAAAGTAGGTACCTACTTTCTAACAAAAAAAGAGTGCATGAAATCGGACTACTAGTTAATGAATTACAACTAAGAACACATTTTGACTTTTATCCCCTCTCCCAAACGAACCATGCTGAATTTCGAGGTAAAAAGCATTCTATGTCCTATCTCGTAGTATGAACTCAAACCATGCCAAATTTCATTTGAATTCGGCGTAGTTTCGGCGGGATGCGGCCAAGATACCTACAGATATACAGACAAGGATGAGACAGTTTTGGCTTCAGTATCTATTATAGAATACCCTCCAAAAAAAGTATTTCAAAATATTCTGAATTTACAGAATTGGACCTGTAATAGTTTTATTATAAGTTTAGCTAGGACAATGCCACAATACCAATACGGCAATTGGCGTAAATTGTATACGTACCTATAATTATTAACGGCAATCTGGCTTTCTCACTGAACTCCTGTGTTAAGTGGTGCTTGTAGATCTGCATACCATTATATTACAAGAAAAGACGTAAGTAATTATTTAACTAAAATACTGAATTTTCGCACATAACTTTTACGATACACCTTCTTAGACCTTCAATAAATTTCAAGAAAACTAAGAATTATTCGACTTTTAGTCATGTAAAAAACAATTAACAGTACCTAAGTACGGCAAAATCTTAGATTTTTTTGTGATATACGGCAAATTTTATGTTGCGTATAGGGCAGCTCTGAATCAGAATTTGATTTTGACACCATCGCTTCGCACTGCATCGCACATAGACTATTAAAAAGTACTCTGAATGTGATTGATGCAAACGCATCGCATTATCAGTGAGTATAAACATTTTTAAACTGTGGTCAGTATCCTTTAATCTATCTGTGTGCCGTTATATTTGGTCGTGAAGGAAATAACCACTAGGTACTTTTTATATTTTTGCAAAGGAACTATCCAACCACTACACGCGTCGTCAGGCGATAACTGAGATGTTATTTTGATTGCAACAAATCTGCTACCTAGTGTTCCTACATTACGTGCCAATTTGATCTGGAGAAGTATTTTCCCGATTCATCATGTACGATACCGAAGACGACCAGTATGAGGAAGAAGATGTTGAAGAAATCTCCTCTGAACTCTGGCAGGAGGCTTGCTGGATCGTGATCAACGCATATTTTGACGAAAAAGGTTTGGTGCGACAACAACTCGACAGTTTCGACGAGTTTATCCAAATGTCTGTCCAAAGAATCGTAGAAGATTCGCCACCCATAGAATTGCAAGCCGAGGCCCAGCACGCGTCTGGTGAAATAGAAACACCGCCAAAGTATCTTCTAAAGTTTGATCAAATCTACTTATCGAAACCCACTCATTGGGAAAAAGATGGAGCGCCATCACCTATGATGCCCAATGAGGCACGTCTTCGCAATTTGACGTATTCTGCGCCTCTGTATGTGGACATAACCAAAACTATTGTCAAAGAAAATGAAGATCCTGTTGAGACACAACATCAGAAAACGTTTATTGGAAAAATTCCCATTATGCTGAGGTCCACTTATTGTCTGCTAAGTAACTTAACCGACAGAGATCTATCTGAATTGAATGAATGCCCACTTGATCCTGGTGGCTATTTCATTATTAATGGTTCTGAAAAGGTATTGATTGCTCAAGAAAAAATGGCAACAAATACTGTGTATGTTTTCAGTATGAAGGATGGCAAATTTGCATACAAAACTGAGATTCGGTCCTGCTTGGAGCACAGCTCCAGACCTACATCAACCCTGTGGGTCAACATGATGGCCCGAGGTGGACAAAGTATAAAGAAGTCAGCCATTGGTCAAAGGATAATTGCCATTGTTCCTTACATCAAACAGGAGATACCAATCATGATTGTATTTAGAGCTCTTGGTTTTGTGGCTGACAGAGATATTTTGGAGCACATCATTTACGATTTTGATGATCCTGAGATGATGGAAATGGTGAAACCTTCCTTAGATGAAGCTTTTGTAATCCAAGAGCAAAATGTTGCCCTTAACTTTATTGGTGCTCGTGGTGCAAGACCCGGTGTTACTAAGGAAAAGCGTATTAAATATGCTAAAGAAATTCTTCAAAAAGAAATGTTACCTCATGTTGGGGTATCAGATTTTTGTGAGACTAAAAAAGCTTACTTTTTGGGATACATGGTGCACAGATTGCTACTGGCAGCTCTGGGCCGCCGTGAGCTAGATGACAGAGATCACTATGGAAACAAACGATTGGACTTGGCTGGGCCCTTGTTGGCATTCTTATTCAGAGGATTATTCAAAAACTTGTTGAAGGAAGTAAGAATGTATGCCCAGAAATTCATTGACAGAGGAAAAGATTTCAATTTGGAACTGGCTATCAAGACTAAAATCATTACCGATGGTCTACGTTATTCACTTGCTACTGGAAACTGGGGGGACCAAAAGAAAGCTCATCAAGCTAGAGCTGGGGTATCCCAAGTGTTGAATAGATTGACCTTTGCTTCAACTTTGTCACATTTACGACGTGTCAATTCTCCTATTGGAAGAGATGGAAAACTCGCCAAGCCTCGTCAATTGCACAACACTCTGTGGGGCATGATATGTCCAGCTGAAACCCCAGAAGGAGCTGCTGTCGGACTTGTCAAGAACTTAGCTTTGATGGCCTACATCTCTGTAGGTAGCCAGCCTTCACCCATCTTGGAGTTCTTGGAAGAGTGGTCTATGGAAAATTTGGAAGAAATTGCGCCATCTGCCATAGCTGATGCTACGAAAATTTTCGTAAATGGTTGTTGGGTCGGAATCCATCGAGACCCTGAGCAATTGATGGCCACATTGCGCAAACTACGTCGTCAAATGGACATTATTGTATCCGAAGTGAGCATGATTCGTGACATCAGAGACAGGGAGATCAGAATCTATACTGATGCTGGCAGAATATGTCGTCCTTTGTTGATTGTCGAAAATGGAGCTCTTCTTTTGAAGAAAAAACATATTGATAACTTAAAAGAAAGAGATTACAATAACTACAGCTGGCAAAATCTGGTCGCCAGTGGTGTGGTAGAGTATATTGATACTTTGGAAGAGGAAACAGTGATGATAGCAATGAGCCCTGATGATTTAACCCAGTTAAAAGAGTATGCTTACTGTACAACATACACCCATTGCGAGATTCACCCAGCTATGATATTAGGAGTGTGTGCGTCCATTATTCCATTCCCTGATCACAACCAAAGTCCCAGGAACACTTATCAGAGTGCTATGGGTAAACAAGCTATGGGAGTCTACATCACCAACTTCCATGTGAGAATGGACACACTAGCCCATGTGCTGTACTACCCTCATAAACCGCTAGTAACAACACGCTCTATGGAATATCTGCGCTTCAGAGAGTTACCAGCTGGCATCAACACAATTGTTGCTATCCTCTGTTATACTGGATACAATCAAGAAGACAGCGTTATTTTGAATGCTTCTGCAGTTGAACGAGGATTCTTTAGATCAGTGTTTTACCGATCTTATAAAGATTCGGAATCGAAGCGTATAGGAGATCAAGAAGAGCAATTCGAAAAACCTACAAGACAAACATGTCAAGGCATGAGGAATGCTCTTTATGACAAATTAGATGATGATGGTATCATCGCTCCCGGCATCAGAGTGTCAGGTGATGATGTGGTGATTGGTAAAACTATCACGTTACCTGAAAATGATGATGAATTGGAAGGTACCACCAAACGATTCTCAAAACGTGATGCTTCTACATTCTTGCGTAACAGTGAAACTGGAATCGTAGATCAAGTCATGTTAACATTGAATAGCGAGGGATACAAGTTTTGTAAAATTCGCGTCAGATCAGTGCGCATTCCTCAAATTGGGGACAAGTTCGCTTCACGTCACGGTCAAAAGGGAACCTGTGGTATCCAATACAGACAAGAAGACATGCCGTTTACATGCGAAGGATTGACCCCAGATATCATCATCAATCCTCACGCTATCCCATCTCGTATGACAATTGGCCATTTAATTGAATGTATTCAGGGCAAAGTGTCCTCCAACAAGGGCGAAATCGGTGACGCCACACCATTCAACGACGCGGTAAACGTACAAAAAATTTCATCCCTCTTGCAAGAGTATGGTTATCATCTTCGTGGCAACGAAGTGATGTATAATGGACATACAGGACGAAAAATTAATGCTCAAGTGTTCTTGGGTCCTACATACTATCAACGCCTCAAGCATATGGTGGATGACAAGATTCACTCCAGAGCTAGAGGGCCTGTGCAAATTCTTGTGAGACAACCTATGGAGGGCAGAGCCAGAGATGGTGGACTGCGTTTCGGAGAGATGGAGCGGGATTGTCAGATCGCCCACGGAGCTGCACAATTCCTTCGCGAGCGTTTGTTCGAGGTTTCTGACCCGTACCGAATACACGTGTGCAACTTCTGCGGTCTGATCGCTATTGCTAATTTACGTAACAACACTTTTGAATGCAAGGGGTGCAAGAACAAAACTCAGATTTCACAAGTGCGTTTACCATATGCAGCCAAATTACTTTTCCAAGAGCTTATGTCCATGAATATAGCCCCTAGATTGATGGTTATTTCTTAAGATACTATTTCACATTTGTGTACACTAAAATTTGAGTATAATTTGACTTTCAATTGTTTTGTAAGCTATGGTTGATAAATAAACAACTTTTAACATTTTGTACGGATTTTATTATCACAACTTGACAACATTAAATGCAGCACTTAACTTATCAATCACAATACAAAAGTACAGTACATACTACAATAGTTTGTTGCATAAACTTTAATATAGATATCAAATTGGTACATCTAACTTCAGTTATAATAATTATATAGGTATCTTTACCTTAAAGGATTGAGGTATAGCTAGGTATTTAAGAGTTGCCTACCTACCTGAAGTTCATGGAAAGCTTGAATTTGTGTAGATTTAACAAGAAATAAATAGGAGACAAATTTATGTATTTACATAACAAAACAATATTTAGAATATTGCACGATAAAATGTTATTTTAATATAAAAACTTGCACAATTTTGATCAACTTTACAATAAATAGGTATTTTATCAAATAAACTGATTTACAAATACGAAAATAATTGAAATTTTTAATAAAACTATGTACATTTAAATAAATTGCACTAAATAATAGCATTCAATGTAACAAAAACAGTAAATATAAACAATATTAATGTTACTACTTAAATAACAGTTTTAAGAAATACATTAATGAGCTAAATAAGACAAAAGAGAGCAAAGGAATTGAATAGAACAACTTTTATAGAACAAGGAATTGAATTAAAATGTATTAAACATTTTAGTGCACTTCTAAAATAAGTACTTGGTAGTTATAATAAAGTACATAATTTAGACTTAATCTGTAATTTCAAATTCATTGCAAATTTTCACATACATCTTCTGTACAAGCAAAACGAAATTTTAGTTATTAATCTTAAAATATTTAAGTTACTGTACAACTTACACAAGTATGTAATATAATGCCCGTCTGCACTAAGCTTAGGCAAAGTCGTGTATTAAGGTTGCACAGAAATCCGTCATTAAGAGGTGCTGTTGCATAGGCTCAGTGTATACGGCCATCATTCAATCCAATACGGCTTAAGTATGGATTGAAGTATGGCAGTTCGTAAGGCCATAAAATTGGCTGGAATTTTAGTGGATGTTGCATTATCCAACTTGACTTGATTCATTCAACTTGGGCAGGGTTTAAACAAGCTAGGTTAAAAGCTCCCGTTAACAATAAAGATTTCTGACAACGCTACGCAGGTTCACACTAACTAAATTGCTTTTAAGTTTTTC
Source organism: Perizoma flavofasciatum (assembly GCA_958496245.1). NCBI lineage: Eukaryota > Metazoa > Arthropoda > Insecta > Lepidoptera > Geometridae > Perizoma > Perizoma flavofasciatum. The sequence goes on from OY292421.1 coordinate 11,007,022, forward strand.
TCGCTCAAACGCGTGGGCCGTAATCTGTCTTTCCCTCGGTACTTTAAATCGTCAAAGTAAAAAAATATTATTAAACGTTATTATATCAACTAGTCAGTACATGTGACAGTTTCTTGCAAAATAAATAATTAATGATAAGGATTTTATCAGTCGTAATTGTTGCTTCGACATCTATGTACTTTCAATCAAAACTTATCAATCTAAATAATAAAACTAGACTAAATTACCCGCGACGTAAGGAATCCGTTCATGCGTATGTATTAAGAGGGTGTTTGTTTGTATGTTAGTCTATTGATTTAATTACGAAACGGCTTATCCTATTGAAATGCGTCAATCGATTTCAAGGATGGTTTTTAGATACAAGTCACTAGGGGGCGCTACAATAAACACGTCAAGTGGTGGAAAATATTTGTTAAGGTAATAGTTGATGGTAAAATGATACGCAAACTAAAAAAACATGTCCCTATTTGTTCAACTGTACAATAAGTTTGTGGTACAAAAGACGCGTAGACGTCGCAATCAAGCTCACGTCGAGTTTACAACCTTTTAAGCGTTTCCATAAGCAACAGATACATAGAGTTGCTTACACGCATGAACCGCTCAGAAATGCTATATTTGTCTAAGAGCGCGATCGATGATTAAGTTCAACCCTTACTGAGCACGAATGAGCGGCTCACACGGATGAGCTGCTCATGTGTGACTTTATGAGTGGCTCAGCGCGAAGGCGGCAGCGCTTGCTGTCCTTCAGGCTCGTCCTTGGGCCGGCTCCATTTGATCATGGTCTCCGGCGAGCGGTAGAGGAACACCAGTTTCGCGAAGAGGTCCTCTTCCAATGTCAGCTCGAGAGCCTCACGGACCTGCAATCAACACATTCGGTCTTAACCCAGCGTTCGCGGCGTAGCTTGCCTAGACTTTCACTATTTTTCCAACAGACATCAAAAAAGGAGTAGGTTCTTAATTCGTCTGTTTTATATTTGTATATGTTACGCGATATCTTTGCCAATTATATATCTCGATATATCGCGATATCTTTGACAACCTTTGTGGCGCAGTGGGCGAAGGTCCGCCTGAGGCGCAGAAGGTTACGGGGGGTTCGATTCCCGCTGCGGGGCAAATGTTTGTATGATGCGCAGAAGGTTACGGGGGGTTCGATTCCCGCTGCGGGGCAAATGTTTGTATGATCCGCATTCATTCGTCTCGGGTCTGGGTGTTTTCTATGTATAATATGTATGTATTTACAAAAAATGTATATAAGTAGTATATCAGTCATGTAGTTCCCATAATACAAGCTCTGCTTACTTTGGGGCTAGATGATGCTGTGTGAAAAATATCCAGCATTATTACTATCCAGCATTAATTGTCAACCGATTTCAATGAGTGCAGATTTCGAGGTACAGTCAGTGACAAAAGTGGTGTCACTGACTGTACCTCGTGACAAGAGTTTCAATTTTTATAATAAATGTTTCTGGAACCCATACGGGGCTACATTTGGAGAATCGCCTTGGCCCCTAAACTATTCGCAATCGAAAGTGATCATAAAAATGTTAACCCCAAGAAATACAGCATCTATTAACTGTGGTGTAAGCGCAAGCCTCAGTAGATTCCGAAGCCACTAGGTACACAGATTATTACATTGTTAGTATGGTTAATTATGGCATTCTTGATGACACTGTAATACACATATCAAACCATGAAGATCTTCATGCAACCTCCAAATACCCTAAACGTCATTACAAATCTGAATTTGTTAATCTTATTTTCGATGACTGTACCGCCCACTAGAGTATCACAGCTCTTACGGCTAGCTATAAAATAGATTACCAGGTATATGTCGAGGCAGAGCTGTAGCACGCGGTCGACATTGGGCAAGTCGTCGAACATTATCTTGGTGTAGATCCCCGAGAAGAAACCGCGCAGCACTCGCGACGCCAGGAACACGAACGTAGTATACAGCCCGATGATCCTTAATTAGATTTTAAAAATATTATAATAATAATAATAAGCCATTTATATTTACTAGTTGCACAGTAGGTATCATTTCCTCCCGTGATCATGGTACATGCAACTGTGCCGAAATATTGGGAAACATTCAAACTCACAAATCATGGTAAATATCCTGTTTTTTAGTAAAAATTATGTTCAAAACCATGATAGTTTCAAAAGTTATAAGCCATTTATTTCCGAATTTACACATATATAAGTGATAGGCTGAGAGGTGACCTTTTAACACCCCTTGAGGGACGAAAAAAGCAAGTGCCGAACACAAAAGGCCTGTCACGGCCGCAGTGATACTAAAGCCAAATAAAGGGGAAAAAACCCTTGGGTTTGCGCAAGCGAACCAAACAGAATGAAAATATAGACTTACCCGCTTCCAGAGATAATGTTGAGTGTCTCCGGGAAGAGTTTGTCGTTGAAAGTGTACATTATGAGCATATCACAGTTATTCATTGGTATCGAAGCTAGGGGGTCCTGTAAATAAAACCAAACATTTTACGAAAGTTTGTGAAAGCGGTTACTTACTATTGGGGTCTAACACCTGGGGCAGTGATGATGCGTTGCCTGTCTTTAGATAGAGTTGAAAAGTGATATGAGCCTGCGATTTCATCGCCACCTATAACCCTTCCAATCGTGAGAGCAGAATGCGGGAAGAGAAGGGCGAAATGCGAGCATTCCTGTTTGGGGGCACAATTAAAAAATAATAATAATATGAGACATCCGTCTCAAAAATTCATAATTTGAAAACCGTCAGCAATGCGAACCTTAAGGTCGGGTAATACTGATGCGGTGGCGATTATGGTGCGGGCAAACTGACGCGGTGGCAATGGTGATTAAAGGGAAGGTCCTCAAGTGGTTGTCCACGTACGCACCAACGCACCGCCGCCGCGCCGTCGCGTCGCCATGACCAAAGGATCTATGTTGAGTTTAACATGTCAAAACGTCGACCGTATCGTCAAGATTTTCATACAAAAATTGTCGAAACGGTCATCGTTTCGATAAGTTTTGAACGTATTTGTAACTCAGCATAGCCCCTCAAGAGCGGATCCAGGGAAGGGGACGGCTCCCCCCCAGACCGTTCAAATAAAATAAGGAGCTGAGACTTTGAGAGATTAATACCTACTATACCACTTCGATAAAATTAGTTTCTTTACATAAAGCCGTAGTTGTCCCACTGCAGGGCAAAGGCCTGTTATTTATTTATTAGAAAACATCAACAGAATTTACATGAATAATTGCTTATAGTTTCTATTTTAGGATCTAGTTTACATGTAATTCCAATTACAGATGAACACAACATGCATATTTTAACAGTTTGGCATAAACATATTTATAAAGAAAATTTTACATGAAAGATGATAATAATAATAATATAATAATGTTTTTTTTTATATTTTTAGCCTAAATACTCTAAGACAGCTAACGAATTACGGCTAAAGAATAATAAAGTAAGGGCATACTACCCAAAGTTGCAAATCGCAAAATATCACACAGTTAACATCGACAGGCCGCGTCACGGCTCGAGACCGCGCCAGTTTGCGCGAGGTTTTACTGCTTGGCGGCAGAAATAGATAAGGTGTGTATATGTCCAAAAATACTATTTTAGCATAATTTTATGAGTAAAGCAGCTTATTAAAAAAGTAGGACTCACCGGTCGCGTGCAATGTTCCCGGACGCGCCAGTACATGGACGTGTTTTCTCGCTCCAATCGTAGCTGGACGTCGCGGTACAGCCGCGAGTCTTCATCTGAACATTTCATTTACTTTATTGAATGTGAACAAACAGTTCTAAAAGCATTGTCTACCTGCCAACCTCATACCGAAGTTACACATGCGCGTTCGCATTAGTCTCGGCACGCGTCGAATAGTTCGTGTACAAGTGCGAACTACCGTTCACACAATCGCGAAATCTTTAGTCTCGCGGGTCGCGAGGCGAATAATGAGGCGAGTGACAAATGTGCCGTACACACATGCAACACTTCTAAGAAGTCAACATTTGTCTTTCACCTCGCCACTTGCGTCGCATATGTAAACGCGGTATCAAAGATAGTGCGAACGGTTGGAGAGAAAATGTGTCATTTTACATTTCTGAGGTGAGGTGTACCAGATTATGTTTTCTATCCCAAAAAGGAGTTTATTATTCACAACTTTTAACAACTTTTTCTAGAAGCCAGCTGCAACGCAAGAGGCGTAGGTTCAATTCCCGCCTAGGGACAAATTTTTGCGTATTCTGCAGATATTTGTTCCGAGTCTGGGTGTTGTGGTATCATGGTACTCGTAGTTCCTGATACCGAGGACACAGGAAATCATAGTGTGGGGTCGGGACTATGTATGTGTCAGATGGGTATTTATTTGTTATGTTTTAGATAGATAGATAAAACATTTATTCGTTGCTACAGACACACACCAATATACATTTTATTGTCAGTAAGTTTTTGTTTGTGTGTGTTGCAGTACAACAAAAAGGCCAGGGCTCAGTGAAATTTTTTTGCTTAAAAGCAAAAACACTGATTTTCAGCCAAAAACCTGTTGAGAGCAAGCAGAACGAGTTTGCAAGTGTACCTAGCTACGAATGATTGTAGTTGTGTTGCGAGTAGCGTTCATACATTTAAAAGAGAAGAATCAAACTGATAAAACAACTGACGACAGCTTTATTTTAGGCATACGAAGTGCTTGGGAATACCTGCTTTAATTAAGTAAATTCCAAAAGTTCCCATTTTATTTCAATTCAATGGGACTCGAACCAGCATCTTGGTCTCCTATATCTTTTGTAAGCGAAGACGCTGGTACCCGGACAAAAAGTAGCCTATGTGTTATTCTGATGTAGCTATATTACTGTAAAGTTTCATTAAAATCCGTTCAGTAGTTTTTGCGTGAAAGAGTAACAAACATCCATCCTCACAAACTTTCGCGTTTATAATATTAGTAGGATAGTAACTTACCGCTGCCGCCAGAGATATGAGGCATCAATTGATACGCGGGCTTAGTGCTACCCTTATTGAACACCTTCACGAACTTAGGGAACAACGTTCTCACGTTCAACCTATGGAAATTAAATGTACATCGTTATTTTTCAACCGATTTCAAAAAAGGAGGAGGTTCTCATTTCTCATTCTCATGTGTATGTGGGACTGGGGGCGCGAATAGAAACTCACGATAAACATCTAAATTTTATTCTTGATGTTCTTAGTTCCGATAATTCTTTTTCATATTTAATCCGGTCGCCATAATGCCTTGCCCCTTCCATTCAGTCCTTCATTCAAATCCTCACTCAGCATCTTCACTCTTTGCGTTCCCATCCACTCAAAGTATTAACGCTCCATTCCAATTCCCATCCCATGTATTTTCTATCTATCTCTTCTATCTATCTGAAAAACATATCGTTCAGAGTTATGTTTTTCATAAATACTTTCCCTAAAGGTGAAAAAATGGAACGATTTGTTAATAGGTAGGATAAACTTCAAGAGTGGTACCATATATATATATATATTTATAAAATCCCACCCACCCAATAAATAAATAATAAATAAAACATTTATTTACTTTCACAAAGGTTTGTTCCTTGTCTTAAAATTATGTAACTATGTTTATAACACCCAGTTTTTATAACCAATTCACTAAGGGTGATAAAATGAGTGATGAAATTGAAACCTATCTCAGGCACCAGTATAACACAAAACAGGTTCTAAGGTGGGTTACTATACGATTAGTTAAGGACCTTATAAATTAAGAACTTATAATAATAAATGTTTATTTTCTGTTGAGAAACTTTAAACAACTTCCCGTTGTTTAAAGTCGGTATTATGTAATTAAATAAATAAATAATGCTGGACATATTCACACAGCATCATCTAGCCCCAAAGTAAGCGTGCTTGTATTATGGGAACTACCTCGTGTGTTCATAAGTTTTGAGACGAACTTATTTAATTAATTTAAAAAGAAAGTAATTCATGCAACCTTTTTTAAACTTTTAAAATTTTAAATTTCGAATGTTTTGAATCAGAAAAAATATACATTTGAATATTTGTTTCATTCTCCGTGAAAATGGCGCCAACAAAAGATTTGCGTGCGACTGTAATTTCACTGTTTCAAGCAGGAAAAAAACCAATGCAAGTTTTTAGTGAAATCCAAAGTTTGGGATGTAGTCGGAACTTTGTGTATTATACCATAAAGAGGTACAAGGAGACCGGCTCTTTAGAAGACCGTGGAAGATGTGGCCGCCCGCGGTCTGTAAGGACGCCCGCCAACATCAAAGTAATCAGAGAGCGAATTCGTCGCAACCCTTGCCGGACTCAAAAGAAATTAGCTCTGCAGACCAACATTTCGCGAATATCGGTGAACAGGATACTTAAATATGATCTTAAACTAAAGGCCTACAGTCGAAGGAAAGTGCATTATTTAAACGAGCGTCTTCGTAAATTGCGACTGGAACGATGTCGGAACCTATTGAAGAGACACGATCCAAAAAATATCCTGTTTACCGATGAAAAGATCTTCACGGTGGAAGAAAAGTTTAACCGGCAGAACAATAAGGTTTACGCCAGAAGTTCAAAGGACGTCCAGCCATCTGTACGCAATGTCCAGCGCACTCATCATCCAGCAAGTGTGATGGTTTGGTGGGGTGTTTCCTACGAGGGGGTCACTTCGCTTCATTTTTGCCAGCAAGGCGTCAAGGTGAAGGCACAAAATTACCAAACCGACATATTGGAAGCGGTGGTTAAACCATTAAATGATACGCTATTCGCTGGAAAATACTGGGTTTTCCAACAGGACTCTGCTCCCTCCCATAAAGCTAAGACTACCCAACGTTGGCTGGAGGCCAATTTGCCAGGCTTCATTCGGAGCGAAGATTAGCCCTCGTCAAGCCCTGACTTGAATCCTTTGGATTATTCTTTATGGACGGAATTGGAGCTGAGGGCATGCAGAAAGTCTCACCCAAACCTGGATTCTCTCAAGCGAGCCCTTATTAAAGAATCGAAACGGATTCCCATTGAAAAGATTCGTGCCGCCATAGATGAATGGCGCACGCGTTTGAAGGCCTGCATTGAATGCAAAGGCGGCCATTTTGAATGATTTATTTTTAAATACAGATCTAGATGTCAGTAGTTTTAATTTTAATATCCAATAAATGAATACTCAACTTAGCTCCAAAAATATTTTAGTTTTACTGTGTCTCAAGACTTATGAACACACGAGGTACATGACTGATATACTACTTATGTACTTTTTTTTTGTAAATACTTACATATTATACATAGGAAACACCCAGACCCGAGACAAATATTTGCAGATACAAATATTTGTCCCGCGGCGGGAATCGAGCCCGCAACCTTCTGCGTCGCAGGCGGGCCTTCGCCCACTGCGCCAGAGAGGTTGTCAAAATTGAATGTGTTATTAACTAACCATGTATCAGGTGATGCGGTCCCGTTTAGCAGCGCCAGCAGCGTGTCCCTCTCCGGGTTCTTCTTCTCTACGTTGTTGTCGATCAAGTACGCCTCGAGCTCCACCTCGCGGCTGTCGTCCAGAACCGGCGGGTTCGGTACCGCGTTCGACGGATGCGTTATCACGTACGTAAACTTCACTTGGAGGGATGAATCTGTAAGCATCACAACACGCATTAGCCGGATCAAGAACATAACTACAACTGAGTCTATGGGTAACAATAATAATTAATTAAAAATAATAATTAATTAATAATGCTGGACATTTTTCACACGGCATAATCTAGCCCCAAACTAAGCAGAGCTTGTATTATGAGAACTGCATGACTGATATACTGCTTATATACTTGCTTCGCCCGTGTGGTACCCGGATAAAAAGTAGCCTATGTGTAATTCTGATGTATAAGTTATTTTACTCTAAAGTTTCATCAAAATCCGTTTAGCAGTTTTTGCGTGAAAGAGTAACAAACATCCATCCTCACAAACTTTCACGTTTATAATATTAGCAGGGTAGAAAACACCCAGACCCGAGACAAATATTTGCAGATGATACAAACATTTATTTCTCGGCGGAAATCGAACCCGCGACCTTCTACGTCTCAGGCGGGCTTTCACCCACTGCACCACAGAGGTCGACAGAGTTTATTAATAATAAGCATCCAACAGCCACATACATTCCTGACCCCAGATTAGGATTCCCTGTGTCATGGATATCAGGATCAAAATCGCTGGATCGGTCCAGAGCCGTCAAGTGATCCGCTTACCAACGAACAGTATTTAATTTGAATTTTTGATTATAGATTGTATATACGGAGAATACAGACAAAAAAACTTATATACAGAAAATGTACAAAGGCGAACTTAACCTTAATAAGAGTTTTATTCCAGTAAAACTTTGAAGATAAGACCTATTTCCAGCAGCGGACTGCGATAGATTGATGATGTTTATGTTTTTTTTCTATGGATCTTAGAAGTCGTCTGTATGGCACATCTAATCAAACTTATAAAACTATATATAAAACTGTTCCGTTACTGGCGGATCAACGAACAGCCTAAACCATAAGTCATAGAAGCTTGAAACTTGAAGGGTATATTCCTCTTATGGTGTAGGGGTGCACTAAGAAAGGAATTTGGAAAATTCTACCCTTAAGGGGGTGAAAAGGACTTAAAACCTTGTATGAAACATCGTATTCCTTGAACTTACAGTCTTGAAACTTCACATAAATATTCTTCAATTCAAAGAATAAGTCTTATACATATAATCATTTCCTCAAAGGGGATGTAGGGGATGTCAAAGCCCAAGAGGTGAATCAACGCACAGCCTAAACCTTATGGTTTAGGCTAGTCCTAGAAACATGAAACTTGGAGGGTGCAGAACTCCTCTTATGGTGCAGAGGTGTACTAAGAAAGAAATTAGGAAAATTCCAAAGTACTGAAAACCTTTATATGAAAAATCTTTTTCCTTGAACTTACAAACCTCATAAATATTCTTCAATCCTAATGATAAAATATTAATATAATTATCTCCCCAAACTCCAAGGGGTTGTAGAGGGTGTCCAAGTTTGTATGTGAACTTTTTAACGAATGGTCCAATTTGCTTGAAACTCGGCATAAATATTATTCAGTACAAATAGTAAAATAATTTTTTTTTTAAACTACCCCTCAAACGGGGTAGGATGGTGTGTTAAGTTTGTTTAAGAAATGTTTAACGCTTGGTGTTATTTGCTGTTAACTTAGTTTGGATACTTTAAATACAAAAGAACTGAATACATATGAGGTTATTTAAAAAAGTCCTTAAGGGTGCAAGGCATGCAATTATTTTCGATGCACCTATCAAGTACCTATCCTACGCGAGTAAAACCGCGGGCATCGGCTAGTAAAACTATGTAACTCACTTGAAACAGCTTCACGCTCGAGCCTCTGCAGCTCGGGCGGCGATATCACCCACTCCAACGTGGAGTTGGGGTTGATGGTGATGACTGCGACGTCGTTGTACATGTAGTTGGAGAGGAACGTCTGCGCGGTGCGATCACGCGCGTACAGGTTGCTCAGCTGTGTGAAGTCTTGCTCCGTGAAACTGGAATAAACGACAACAATAGCCTAAGTTATTATAGAGATACACCACAGACAAGTAAAAACATTGAAATACTTACTCATCGATATTGTGAGTAACTAAAAGCATTGAAATACTTACACATCGATATTGTGAGATTGCGCCGACATTTGGTACACGGGGAGGAAGGGTCCGATCCTAATTTTTACGGTAACGTCTGTGGGAGGGTTCGGTTGCCCAACCTAAAATAAAAAATTAAACAGTTAAAACAGTTAAACAGTGTTTACTCAATCAAGCAAAACTGCGAATAGTATGCGTTTCGGAAATTTTCGAAATGTCTTCGGATAATTCTCAGACGACCTCTGTGGCGCAGTAGGCGAAGGCCTACCTGAGACGTAGAAGATTGCGGGTTTGATTCCCGGCGCTGGTCAAATCTTTGTATGATCTGCAAATATCTGTCTCGAGTGTTTTCTATGTATAATATTTATTAATTTACAAAAAAAATGTTTTTAAGTAGTATCAGTCATGTAGTGCTTATAACACAAACTCTGCTTACTTGGGGCTAGATGATGCTGTGTGAAAAAATGTTCAGCATTATTTATTTATTACTAGCCTGTGCCCACGGCTTCGCCCGCGTGGTACGCGAATAAAAAGTAGCCTTTGTTTTATTCTGACGTAGGTATAAGCTACATAACTGTAAAATTTCATCAAAAGCCGTTCAGTAAATTTTGCTTGAAAGTGTAACAAACATCTATCCAACCTCACAAACTTTTGCGTTTATAATAGTAGTTATCATATTTTTCGATATCATCGAATGCCGGCAGCGAGATGCGCATACGACAAAGTCAACGTCGCGGGCCGTATATGGTTTAGACCAGCGCAGGATCCTGGTCAATGGTACAAACTGTGTACCAGTATAAGTATACCCAGCAGTGGGTGATTTTGACGATTATCTAACTGTGACAGGAAAGTATTATTTTACAAAAAGAGATTCGAACTTTTTATCCTAAGAGCTGATTGCTCCAGAAAGCCCCAAGGGCCAAGATCTAGCTAACTCATCAGATTAACATACCATCACTCACAAAATTGAAGTATGTCGTCTGTCAGTAAATAAAACATTTGATTATTATTTTGTACGATTACTTTGGTTGGTTTGATTTATCAAATTAAATTTAAGAATGGGCTGGATATAAGGCACGCTAACCCAGCTTCGGCGGGCCAGATTGGTGGTGCTAGCGGTCAGGTGTTGTCCAACACCTGTCTTAAACTATAGTTTGAAGACCCCTGCTCTACACAATGTAACATATCTAAGAACCTTCCTTCATCGACTGCAAAACATCGAACTACGATGGGTTAAATCGTTTCAGAGAAAAATGTTACTACCTACAAATAACCGCTTGCCTCAAATGCATTTAGCTCCTTGCGTCATGACTGTTCAATTATATGAAAAACATGATTTCGGAGTCTAAACGAAGATTGCTGAGTGGCGGAAAAATATATTGTTTTCCAACATAATATGTTAGGTAATTTATTTAAATCAGCCTCAAGACAGCTATTGCTATTCAGATTCTCTAGGAAGTGCTCACAGAGTTTCCAAATGCAAAGAACACCAGCGGGAACCAGATGATAGCGATGACGAACGCCAGCACGCCACCGCCCAGCAGATATTTAGATGTACTGGATTTCTTCGCGCCTCTGGGTTGCGGGAACTCATCTTCCACGTATCGGGAACACTGTCCAAGATATAAAATGTATTGTCATGACATCATTATCAGCTGTCATAATGATTAAACATAAGAATATATTTATTTGCCAAAACATGTTACAGATTAATGTTTACAGGTTATTGAGTAATGCCCAAGGTTATCATTATGACAGCATTTTAAATTGAAATAATAACAAATAGGTATATTATAGAATTGAAAATATCGGGGTTCTGTATCATTTTAGAATATAATTACGAATCTTGAGGACCACTAAACGTTCAACAAAACGTCAGCAGGAGCGTATAGTACTTAGTCTGGTCGTAATAATATCCTTAAAAGGTGTATGCTAGACAAGCATTTTACATCCTCGAGCACATCGACACTTTCTATAAGGAAACGGTCGTCGCTTGTCAGGCAACTTACTCGCAACCGCTACAATTTCATCAATGTCAATAGGTTTTATTCATTGAAATTAATGGAATTATTTAGAAACGTCAACTTATAAATTACGTGAATTTAAAATGTTAAAGTGAATTTACACCGATTCCTCGTGCGACCAAGCCCTGAAGAATCAGGCAACAAACTCTGCTTGTTTTTCTTTTATGATCCTTCATTCAACTATATGGTCATTCGGTCATTCAAATATTTGGTCATTCGGTCATTCAACTATATGGTCATTCGGTCATTCGAATATCGAAGTTAGCATAGAATACATTGAAGATGAAGTACCTCTTATTCATAACCACTCGCCTTGAGTTCACCAACAAAATGACGAACAATCAAGTCTAATATCGATTATGATGACAGATTCATATGAAAAACTTTAGTTAGGATCTAACCACTCGTTATTGTGATGGTGAACTCAATCCTCAGTAGTTAACTTTAACCCTGGTCTTTTTTTACACCAAACAAAGGATAGAGACAGAAAACTTTAATCAAAAGTTAGTGAGTGATTATAAATAAGAGGTATAACACACACTACACTTCACATCATATAAAATGTTTAAAATACATCGCCTTAAAAAATAACTGTTAAAACTGAGCAAGATCCAAATTTCCTATGACAAGTATTTTTTACTTAAAAAGAGATTTCATTATTGTTAAAATTAAGTATCTTTGGAAACCCAATAAAAACATTTGTATCGTATTTGTATTGTAACAGGGTTTACCTTTAGCAAAAAAACGCTGGCGAATATGTCTTCCATCTTGAGCCAGTCCATCAGTGTCATGGATGTGTCCGTCCATATCCAGTCCATGAGGGTTCGCAGCTCGAATACAAATGGCACCGCCATGAATCTGAAACAAATTTTATCTTACACATATTGTCTTCTATGATTACATAGGCCGCTATTGAAAGTAAGTTTAGCACAATCGACTCTATTTCTCATCAGGAATATATCCCCAAGGTAACAAGGTAAGCCGACTTAAAGACGGTTAGAAAATTACATTGCACATAGCGCCATCACTTTCAAGCTCTACTAAATTCTTGAGTATTCGGCCGCTAGCCAATCAAATCGTAAAATATTCATAAAATAATAACAAAACTTTTCATACATTTTCCATATAATTAAATGACTTACTGATAATAATCAACGCACAGTCTAAACCGTAAGTACAAGCGAACTGGAATTTGGAAGATAAGTTCCTTTGCAGGATTTTCCGAAATTCAACCTCTAGAAGGAGCAGCGGGAGATTAAATATTGTATTAACAAAACGGAAATGTTGTGAAACGGTTGTAAGCATCGCGATCACTCTCGGAATGAGTCGATACTTCTTCACTACCTTCGCCGATATTGTACGAAAATACCCGTTTTACAATATGAAAGTTTTTTTTATTTTCAATATTAATTTATTAGTTCGTCGCGGCCGTTCCATGAGTATTTTTATTATAGCACCATACGTTATGCAAAACTTTTTAATTTTATCTTCTCTCACACCTTTCTAGAATCATGTTTATACTCACCCTCTGAAGCAAATCATGTTGAGGAAACGATACGACTTGCATAGGAAATTGCCGATGATTCTCCGAGGATATCCGCATCGGATTTGGTACGCCGATAGCAAAAGATAGATACATTTGATCATGTACCACATCGGCGGCGGTACCAATGTGTTGAACGTCCTGGAACAGGGAAAATGGTTTACTTTTCCGTATGTGGAGCATAAATTACAGCTCCTATTTTGTTATTTCTAAATGAACTTCAATACTGTATGGCCTCAGATGACTTTGGTCAGCGTCAACGGACTATGGGCAAGCGCAGAAGGCGCTTCGCATTTAAAATTTGGGATAGGGCAGCTGGCATAATGGCACCACTAAGGTACGACTCCCAATATTGTTGTCACCTCTCTTGTTAAAATTCTCTTATTCCCTGATAGTTCTGCTTGCGCGATTCAGACCTTTAACTGATGCGATATTGCGCCATCTGTTGGTAGGTTTATACTACATAGTTACCTTATATATGCTATTAGGTTATATTGCTAACAGAACGATCAGCTTATAAGTAGTCTTGCGTTTATAACGTTTTTATAGGTAGGTCATTTTGTTAATATGACCATTCGATACGAGAGGTATCCAGTTGATTTACCATTTCTCTTTGATATAACGTAGATCGTTAAAGAATCGAAGTGGCGTACATGAATGTGGATGAAATTACCTACTAATATTTTTAATGCTAGAGTTGGGATGTTTGTTGGTGACTTAGAATAACACAAAGGCTTTAAATCCGGGCGCGAACGAAGCCTGAAGCTAGTTTATAAACTAGCTACCTATGTTATATTGGTAGGAAATATTCCAAGGTCAACTTACCTCTCAGTTATAAACGGCAGTACAAAGAACATCCATATATGCACGCCGATTATAAGCGCATATTGAAACAGTATCTTGCCTAACATGAACTTGCGCAGGTATAGCGCCCGGTCGATGATGATCAGAGCGAATTGCAGGATCAGCATTATCAGGAAGGGGATTGGAACTTTGTTCTCTTCTAGGTACGCTTGGACACCGCCGTCGCCTTGGTGCGTCTGTACAAACATAATACGTAAACTTCAAGCTAAACAGATTTTTTTACTCAAAACGGAATATTTACCAAGATTTGTGAGTTAGAATGTTATCGATATTTCGGCACAGTTGTATGGAAAACTCAAAAGTCATGGTAAAATGGCCTGTTGCAATGGCAAATAATGAAAAATATAACAAGTCAAATTAAAACGGAGGTCCCCTAATTGAAAAATTTAACGAATTTCTACACCGGAGTGCGCGAGTCCGGCCGTTTTATTATTATAAGACAAAGTGATTGTAGTTAATTTTTGTATAATTTTAAAAACCCGATTTAAGAACGACTCCTGAAGTCATACAAATCAATGGTAATAAACTGCATTTCATACAAACAACCTCTTACGGCACACACATATACGGGCTTCTTATACGACCCTGTTAAAAAGAAAGAGATTAGTGTAACTTTTTAATCCAGTAACAGTAGAAGTGACATCACTTACTCCAAACGCAGCGAATCCGAATATAACCACCATAAAGTTGAAGAAATCGCAGAGGAACATATAGGCGTAAACGTCTGCCGTGACTCGCGCGCCCGGCGTTAGCATGCGTTCGAAGAAACGATGCACTGGCCGTAGATATCGCTTTACTCTGCAAAAGGAAATACACTATATAATTAAATCTTTTGGTATACAATTATACATACTTAATCGTTTCTATTTAAAGCATTATAAACGCCCTTCGATGGCTAATCGAGTCTTCAAACGGACCACACCACAGCTGAAACAATGACGCCGCGCAGTGTCTGTGTAAATGGGCTCGCTGCAGCTGCTTGAAGTAGCGATGTCGCAGCGACCATTTTTTATATACCTCTAACGTTGCAAACAAGTATACGGCCCATCAATTGGTAAGCAGTTACCGTAGCCTATGGGTGCTTGCAACAAAAGAGGCATCACACCGTTTAAAATTTAAAACACCCTTTTTGAAGAACCTCATACTGTAGTCACATGGGAAAATCTCAGCAGGAAAATCATTCCATAACCTGAGTGTTCGTGGAAGGAAGTTCCTCTGAAAACGCAAGGGACCTGACCACCCAGGCCAGGTGTGAGCAAGAATCCCCTGCCGATGGCGAGCGGTGCGGTGATAGAAGGTAGCTGTAGGCATCATATCAAACAATTCCTCAGAACAAAACCCATTTTACAAGCGGTAGGACACGCATAGAGAGGCGAAGTCTCTTCGCAGACTTAAGGGCTCAATACCGCTTGTGAGCTTGGGATTGTTAACAATTCTCATTGCATGTGTTTGAACCGAGTCAAAAGGTCCAAGCTGGTATCCAGGTGCCAGAGATGACAGCAGTACTCCATGTGAGGCCGGACTTGCGACTTGTAGAGAAGCAGTATTTGCGTCTCAGTGAAGTATTTTTCTGCTCTGTTAAGCACACCTAGCTTTTTGGAAGCCAGCTTGACCTTCTGTAATTACAAATTCGTGGGCGACCGCTTCTTTTAGTCGCTGTCGCGTGGCTGTACTATGTATTGTCGCTCGTCTGAAGACATATTAAACTTTCATTTTCATTTTTATTTATTCATGCTCAAATGTACATCAGCTTAGGTGTTACATCAAAGTAGCTGTAGGGGAGTACATGGACCCTGTAAGGGCGCTGCAAGTTCAGTCAATATTTATTTAAAATGTCAAATAATACATAAAAAATTAATTAAAAATAATAATAATCATCTTACTTTATAAATTGATTTAAAATAACCTATCTACCTACTTATTCCTACCTTAAATAAATGCTTGCGAATATTTTCGTCTAGTCAGCGCTAAATTACTAGTACTGGTGAAATCTATCATAGGTACATCTTTAAGATATAATATTTTTGATGTCGAGAAGTGAAAAATGTACTTACGATAGAAGCATCACTTTGGGAAAGTGCTTGTAAGTGTGCTCAAGTGTTGTTGTGACAGCAATTATCGGCTCTTGGTCATCGTCCACTCTGAAACAAATGAAATACATCAAAGCTGTCACGAACTAACCCATGCATGTTGAAAAAAAAGGCAGACATTAGAAAAACAAAAAATAATACTCTTATTGGCGAAAATATATAACGCGCGCAGCAATATGATCATAAGCAGCTGATAACGACATACACCTCCTCCAAAGAATGCCACGTTAAGCTGCTTCCAACCACCGATTTTCAGCGACCGTCTCAATGTCACTGGTGATAGAAGAAGGCCTATACACACTGCATTTTTTGATTTAGTGAACGTAATTCAAATACTTTTATCCCCCAGCGATCGTTCCTACCAGATATTTCATATAGGTTATATTATACGCACTTTTTTTATAACTCTATACATTATACACTATTAAACTAAAAAAAATCCTAGTAATATTACAATCTAGCCTATGTTAGGCTCATTATTATTGACCTAGTTTTATAAATTAAAGTATAGCTAAGAATGTGTTCATTAACAATTATCTTACTGTCTCTATTTAAAGGTAAGAGGTATTGCAGAAAGAAATCCTTACTGTACCTTAAAGACCTTAAAGTACCTTAAGTATCAGGTGAAAAATTTTAAGTAATTTGCGTGACAAAGAAGGTTCGAACTTACTCGTAATGGCCATCCTGTTTGGATGGCCCGGCCTGGTTTTCATCATCACCATCGTCCCTTTGACTGCCGGCTTTATACTGTTCATATGTTGCTCTGGATGGGTCGTCTTCTGCGTCGCCATCGTTTTGCCTGCAAACGTATATAAATCTTTTATATTGATAGCATATACAGACATTTGAAATGGGATTCAATTTTCAAATTACATTATAGTCTGTTTAATCTAGTGCATATTTGTAAAAAAAATGATTTTTAACAACAGAGTCTACAATCTAACAACTGCTTCTAACACGAAATCTTACGAAATTATTACAATAAACACCTCTTGGACGAAGTGTGGCAAAGACAAAGAGTATAACTTTTAAAGATTTTTAAGCAGTTGATTGCTTTTTCTCATGAGTTATTTATATTTCAACCGTGAAAAACAAAACACAGATAAGCTAAACAACTGTTTAGAAATTTTTATAAGAAAAGCCTTTTCTGAATACTTAAATACTGTTAATACTTTACAACTAACAGCAGTCAACCTACTTGGACTTGGACACGCCGCCTGAAGACAATTTCTCATAAAATACAAGCTACGAGTATATAACCAAGGAAACGCAAATGTTCATATTGAATATAACAACGTTACCAATAGCGATACACTTGAAAGTAACCAATCCAGGGCGTCAAGACAATTACCATTTTCTGTTGGCGTTAACGCCTGCGAAAAGATTGAATTGTATGGAAATGACATTAGCTGTTGAAATGCCACGTGACTACTGCCAAGTTTTTCCTTGACATATGTCAAGGAAAAACTTTTCCAGCGACGCAAATATTTGCGTTAGCGTGGAAAAGAAATCTAAGCGTGAAGTATTTGTCTAGACCCCTGGGTGGTATAGTTATATCAACGTAAGTTTACAATCAAGACTATTCTATTCTATCCAGAAACGACGAGAAACATTTTAATACCGTCGCTGGAACTGGCTTGATATAATATCCTGCACAGAGGTCCCTACGATGGCGCGTCGCCTGGTCGGGTTGAATCCCTGCAGGCGTTGCCACACGAGCGTGGCGACGCGCGGGTCCGACCGCGTCGCGTCCAGCTCGCGCATGGCGGCGGTGATCGTAGCGACCACGTGGTACAGCCGGTCCACGAGACGATGACGACTGTCTGAGCCACACACTTCATTATGTTACTAACGTAACCACACCAGTTACCATATGAGCAGCCAAGCATCGATATTGTCTGACTTTTTTTCATCCTCTGTTTCAGCACTCCCTAACGACTTGCGGCGATATCATCATCCTTGAAGACGTACAAATCGATAGCAAAAAAAAACGCGTTAGCCGTTCGGAGATAATATAGAACCTAATGACGCTTTCAATACCAGAGGTATCACTTGCGATTGATGTCATCTTGAGACATAACAGGTGAAAAGTCTGATATGACTGTAATTTCACCGGCACACATACCCTTCAATATTCTTATGGCATACACGGGTTCGTGTCGTCGCTACTAATAACTAAATAGCACACTCACGGGCCGGTCTGATCGTGCAGCTGGACGTACTTGCGGCCCACTTCAGAGCCCTTCCCTTCGACGACCAGCTGCGTGTCCTCGGGAGTCAGGGGGTACTCCACATCTTCGCGTAGCTCTATCTCAGGCGTGGATTCCTTCCACAGTCCAAGGGATTTCAGCATGAACCTGTGGGGGCGAGATTGATGAGTCAGAGCATAATCAAACATAGCGTGGCAGTAACACACGGCGTTCTTTAGACACAATTTCTGTTGATTTTTTATTTGACATAGGACCCTAATGACTTGTGGCGATAAAACTTATGTATGAATCAACCTTGAAGTAGTCCAAATCGATTGCAAAGAATCGCATGAGATAGAAAACAAACAAAAAGATAACTAATTGCGTCAAATGCATATACGGGCGTGGCTGTTTAAAAATACTTGAACAGGATCTCTTTTCATCAAAATCTATTTTGAATTGAACCAAACGCCTTTTAAAGGTTTCAGTTCTTTCTAGAGCAACTTTTACATTAACATAGTTAAAGTTTTATATTATTTTATTACTCTTCCATATATTATCATCAGAATAGGTACTAAGCCTAGACATCGCTATCTAATGTACGGTATATTTCATAGCAGTGTTTTCGTTTCTAAAACTCAATGTGATTTCAACTCATTATTATTGTTACCGGGATATTGTACGTCCATTTATATCAGTTTACAAAGTACGGACTGTAGTGGGCGAAATAATATGGCTGTTCAATGTTGTAGTCGTTGCTATAGTAGCTAAATTAGCTACTATTGTTTGTAGCGACGACCGATGTGGCGCGGTGGGCGAAGGTCCGCCTGCGACACAGGAGGTTGCGGGTTCGATTCCCGCCCTGGGACAAATGTTTGTACGATCTGCAAATATTTGTTCCGGGTGTTCTGGGTATTTTCTATGTATAATAAAAAAATATCTATCTATGTAATGTATTGTATTAAGTATATCAGTCATCTAGTACCCATAACACAAGCTCTGCTTAGCTTGGGGCTAGATGATGCTGTGTGGATTGTCCAGCATTATTATTATTATTATTAATTAATTTTCAGATTCACTTTATGAATAACTGAGATTAAAGGTTCTAGAATGGCGAGCATGAACAGGACGACAACACAGTATAGTTCAATGGTAGGCCCCCTCTCAATAGGCCAATGACATATCAAACGTTACGGTAAGTTGGAGGCAGAATGACGTTCTTTATAGCACACTTTGGGGAACACACACACAGAACCCAGAACACAAAAGGCGGGATTTAAGTAGGCTACCAAAAAATCAATAGGGTTTACCTGTGCAAGAATATAATCAGCAAAAGTAACAGGTCGTACAGCGCATAATTGAACTTCCTCTCGATACCGATAATCCTGGGCGCTGTGAACGGCATATTCGCAGGTATCGCCTTCTGATTCCAAGGCAGTATCTCGAATTGAAACATACTCTTTATGAGTACTATCACTTCGGTGTAAGCGATAAGTGTGACCCAAAATGTTTTGGTGGGTCGCGGGATGGTCAGAGTACCCCATAGGAACACCATGAGGGGTAGTGGTATTGATAAAATAGTAGCTGATTGGATCTGAAACAATTAAGAGGAATAAGATGACGCACGGTAGGTCCAGTAAAAGATCGGACAGATTTCTAATTTTTATGTTACATACAAATTTCCCTCAGATTTTTCGCTTCAACGACCTCAATTAGCCCTGAAGTATTAGGAAAATCGACCTCCGAAGGGAAAACGATAGAGATTTTTCCAAGACACTGTTAGATTCGGGACTGTAAGAAGATATGTACTTGCGAACCATTTTAGCTGCTCACTATTATGCCAAAAATAATGCTACTTCGCCATCTCAAAAATGAGTGAGGCCGATCTGATAATGTATCTTGTTACAAGACACCAATGTTTACTAGAGTTTCTTTTGTTTTTCTGAAAGTACGGGACCAAGAAGTTCGTTTACTAAGGCCCTTTACCCAACAGTGGGATAGTATGGGCTGTGGGTGATGCTGCGTTTGTTTCGGTAGAAAGAATGCTAAGTACCTGATTGATAAACACCATAATGTAGCAAACGATGTCAGTATGCGCCAGCACTGCGTACCAAAGTGCATATCCCAAATGTACGAAGGGGGACTTTTCCTGCTTGAACATAGAATCGTCTTGCTCTTCCAGTGTCGTAACGTCCTTGCTGAAAATATAAAGTAATTATTTAGAATTGGTGGGAGATATCAGGTGGGACAGAGATTGTTGAAACGATTTGAGGATCATCTTTGCCTGGAAAGTGATAAAATAAGTGAAAAAATTTAATACGCAAAAATGTGATTTATTGTGCTGTTTTCGGTGTCAATTTTTGTATTTGTGTCTGAAAATGATAAATGTATAATATCCCAAAATTTTACCTCGGCGGGACTGAAACCCGCGAGCTCCCGCTTGGTACGCGGGGACTATACCACTAAGCCACGAGTTCGTTACCAGCCGTGTCGAAATTCTTGGGATGTTTCAGCATCCTCAAGCGCGACGATGAGTTATTGGGATATTATAAATTCTTGTAATTTCCGTCAACTTTAAAACCCAAATAACAATTATGAATGTTTTAAGGATTACGCTGCGATTTTGTATTTTTTTTAACAAAACTGTATTATTTAGAGTAGCATTTAGGTAGATCAAAGCTTTGTGGAAGGTGTATGAAGAAAATAAAATATTTTATTTTTAATTCAGTTATTGACTTATACACACATTAGTACTGTAGGATATTGACGGTCTTAAACACGTGCGTATAAATAAATTAAAAGAAGGATAAGACAATTTTACCACCAACTTACCATTTACATAAAATATAAACTAACGATAAAAGCGGCAGCATAGTTTAGCACAAATAGATGAGATCGAGTATAATATGAAAAATATTAACAAAATCAACGAAAGCCCATTGCATTGACGACGAATATTGAACGAGACTTGTACTGCCACAAAATATTAGGGTAGCATATCGAGGAAACTTTGGCGCCACTAGAATAAGACTAAAAAAATTACGAACAGTATGGCGGCGGCGCGTTGCAATAGGCCATGACGGGATTTGAGACGCTTGTGGCTCTTGATGTTAGCGCCTTCTACTATATGCTCTCTCCAATAGCTGGTCCCAGACTGGTATACAAATGTTTGCGCAATTTCCAATAGACACTTATGCCGAGCGCTTTTGCGAATGCTATTACAAATGCCTTTGCGAACCAATGTACAATTTACTGCAGTACAAGTCTTCGTCCGAATGATAAATGAAACCTTGAAGTGGTCTGCAAACTAAACGCGCTCTCGTGTTCCGATGTATCGTCATCGTCGCGTTCATCGCGTCGGTACGAGTCCTGCGACGACTCCCTGCTGGCTAGTTGGCCGACTTGTTGGCAAGGCGAGGCGCGATGGGAGGGAGGGGAAGCGTCAAGCCCATGCTCCATGCTTGGCGCTATCAAACGTATCTCTGGTAGGCTTATATCGCTTAGTTTACGACTGAAACCGCACCCGAAATAATATTTTTGGTTATCCAATTTAGAAATGTTTAATGGTATAAAAATCTGTATGTTGTTAATTAAAAAGAAATTAATCATGTATGCGTCGTTGAAAACTATACAAGTTAAGGTACTAATAGATGTTTTTTTTAATTTGAAGTATTGGTGGATTTCGTCTACGTTATTTAGAGGTAATGTATTTAGTCTGCATTTTGATCTTCATCCGAATGAGAGTCTAATCCATTATTTCTTGAAATGAATGAAAATGAAATTTGATTACTAAACTACCTTCTTCAACAAAACAACTATTAGAATATAAATAAAAAATACAAACCCCATTTCAACTACAGGCATCAACAGATTTCTATCATACGTATCCTCAATTCTACGGGAACTATGGCAGCATGCAAATAAACAGAACTGACTATGCTTCTACAGTATGAAGTACTACGAAACTCACAATGCGGTTCGGCAAACTTCGTTCTAATAGAAAAAGACCGCAACAATTTTAGTATTGCTAAATTAAGTTTATTTTTAAAATAAGCTACGCAGAACAGCTACCACAATATATTTATTCATCTAAAATAATTCTACTATTGCGATTTAATTTATTTGCCGTGATGAATAACTTGATATCATCCACGGAAAATATTGTTTCCGAAGATAAACGAAGATTGCCGAACCGTAAAGAGTTGGGTTTGTACCAAAGTATTAAGGTGTGTCTTCACTTGAGCACGCAGAGTGACCGTTCCAAGCACTATTTCTCGTGTAAGTGTGGACACGCCATTATAACAACAATAAATTTTACTATAATACTAAGGCCCAAGTTAGCCAACACTAAATTAAACGATAGGTTATATTTCCATCGGCCATGCTCATTACTAGGTTATTTGATATGTTGGTGAGCTTGATTTTTTGGCTCAGTTATTCAAGAGGGTTGTCTTTCTCGCCGAACGAAATAACAATTAAAAAACGTCAAGAATTCTATAAGAAGTCTACACTAAAGAATTTTACTCACTGTTGTGCCAGCGTTTCCGGTAAAGGCTCCCAGATCATTTGAGAACCTTCCCTCAGTCCAATGCCGAAGCCTTCTTTCTCCTGAAACGGGAAATATTTCACTTACAGTATAAAGATTTGGAACTCCTCGTCTCGTAAGATTATAAAGACTCCTTGAAAAAATGGAATGAATAGGGAAATTCCTCCAAAAATTCCCCCTACAAAGCACCAACAACAAATATATATGTATTTGTGATGGTATTGGTAAAGAAAAATGATTGAAAATAAATTTATTTGACACGCAAATACACAAAAATGATAATATAGGTACTTGTACTAAGTACTAAGGACACAAAGGATGTGGGTATAACATACATAGAAAGATAGGTACCTAATTAGGTACCTATGTATGTAAACATACGCATGTATAGGGTAGGTAGGTCCTTATAGCCACTCCAAATCTTTGTTGGACAGTTAAGACAGAGGAATTTTACTTTCCGTTATACCTCTATTCACCCCTTGATCCCTATTGGCGCACTCCAATGAGACGCGTCCACGACAGCTGTGGCAACATTTTGATAGACGTAGCAATGTACAAGTACATAGCTTCTAAAACTTAAAGAAAAGAGAGACGTGTAGTTCGATATAATTTAGAAATTGTGGTGGGCGCGTCTTCTTGAAATGTACTAAATTTAACGTAGTTCGCTTACTTTTCAATTCCAAGAACCATCGTGAATTTGATCATTAATCTATTGTAAAACGGGAATTTAAACGTACCGTACTATCTGTTGATGGCATCAACTAAGTTAGTTCACTTACCTTTAAAATTTTCTTTTCAACTGACAGCGTGCGTGAGACATATCGGTAATCGCGGGAGTATTTCATAAGATGTCGCGTGAGGGACACGACAATGCTCGATATGAAAACCCACGCGGTTTCTAGCAGATTCTTCACTTTGTCTACCCATGTTTCTTGCTCTAGAAAATACCAATTATTTCGTTAATTCTTCCTCTCTCTTCTGCCTAAGGCTTTAATCTAAAGGTAAAAATAAGCATTATATTGTCATTTTCCAGCAGGCTTGTTTTATTAGAAACGGAGTAATAATTTAATACATTAAACCTTTAAATTGGGTTTCAATGAAGTGACCTTTATATCGTTAATTTTAGTTGGTATATGCTTACTTAAGCATCTTTAAGCAGTTGTTTAGCTAACTAAGCAGTCTATTTTTTTCTACTGTTAAATTTGAAATAACACATATCAGAAAGAGAGAAAGCAGTGTTTAGTTAATCAACTGTAAGTAAGCCCTTAAATGGCTTAGGTATAAGATTACAAGATTAGAATTTGACACCTCTATAGCGCAGTGGACGAAGACCCGCCTGAGACGCAGAATGTTGCGGGTTCGATTACCGTCGCGATATTTGTGTCGCGTCTGGGTGTTTTCTATTTTTCATATTATAATGTCATATATTACAAACTTTCTATGTATATATAACAAAAAACAATTTATTTTAGTAGTATATCAGTCTTGTAGTTCCCATAACACAATCTCTGCTTACTTTGGGGGTAGATGATGTTGTGTGAAAATGTCCAGCATTGTTTATTTATTAATTTATTAATTACCCGGTTCAGGTGCGTAGTCATCTAATTCAGATTCAGGTCCGTCCCCGCCCGGCTCCCGTTCGGAGAGAACCACGTCGCGTTCATGCGCCGCACCCTCCGCTTGCGATGGACGACGGCGCATCTATTCATCAATCACGTAGTCTCACTAATGTTCGGCGGACACACACATTACACATGCCTAACTAATAGTAGACTATTTCTGACTAGTAATGCTCTCATTGTTGTGTTCCGGTTTGAAGGGTATGGTAGCCGGTGAAATTACCAGCACATGAGATCTTTCATCTTGATATCTCAGGGAGGCAACGCGTGAGTTATACCGCTCTGGGGTGCTAGACAAATACCTCACGCTTCCTTTTCCTTTCACGCTAACGCAAATTTTTCAAGGTAAAACTTGGCAGCTGTCACGTGACATTTCCGCAGCTGATGTCATTTCCATACAAATTAATCTTTCCGCAGGCGTTAACGACAACAGAAAGTGGTATTTGTCTAGCCCCCCTGGTATTACAAACGTCCATTGGCGTTAACCGCTTACCACCAGGTGGACCATTAGTTTGTTTGCCTATTTAGTAGTATTAAAAAAAATGGCATGTTTCTCAAATCCAGTAAGCAAATAATGGAAACGAAAGGTCAGAATGCAATGCAAAAGTCGTATATCGCCACACATGCACCCGTTCCGTTCCGTCCCGATCAGCTGAGCGGGTAGACAACTACCATAGTGCATCATGGTCACATACGATCCGGTAATTATAAATAATAATAGAAACAAACGGCATGTCTGTGAACCTGTGCCAGTTTTTTATTATGAATATTTTTACCGGACAGAGACAAAATGGTATGTCCAAGCTCGCCCTTATAATGCGGTAATAGAAATTATACGACAATCATCATCCTGTCGAAGTCCACAGCTGGACATAGACCTCTGCCAATTAGCCAGCGTGTATTTCTACGAAAAAAAAGCATTAAGACACGCCTAATTTCTTGATGCCTTCTGTTTGTCTTTTTTGACGTCAGTACCGACCGACGGTGTAGTATGTCTAAAACAGTTTCAGTTGAGAAAATTTAGAACAGATTAAAGTAGAGATTACAAACAAGATTGTTAAAACCAACCATTAAATCAAATTTAGCCGAAATCGAAATGAAATGTGTCAAATAATAGATACCTGCAATCATGTACCTGCAAAAGATACCTGGTACCATAAAACAATTAAATAAACAGGATTCAAAATAACAACTGAGAGAATATATTAAAATAAAGAGTCAAATGTTAATTTTACGACATGAAAGTTAATGTTGGTGTGAACATTTAATAACAACACATAAAAAGTACCTAACTTAAGATTTTTAAACAGTTGATTAATAAAACACTGTTTTGTCTTTTTCTGTTAAGTGTCAATTCAAATTTAACAGAAGAAAACAAAATACTGTTTAGCTAAACAACTGATTGAATTTTTTTATAATCAAGGCCCATAATCCCAAATAGCATAATCGTATAAGAATACATACATAATCCATGCAAGCTCAAATAAGGGAAGGTAGTAAAAATGTAAATCACTCATTTACCTTTTTGTGGTATTTCCGCTCCGGTATTTTAGGGTATGAAGGGTGTAAGGAGATAGTGTCTTGACTGAATAAAATGTGTAATTTTAGTCCCTCTGAACTTCAGGCTACATGGAAAAAATGTCAGTGCAAAAGTGCACTTACAAATACCAAGCTTTTACTTGAAGCTTGAATTGAAGTGGCTTTTTTCCAAAAGATTTCATTGAGCAAAGCCAAGCTTTAGCTTGCAAGCGTGCTTTGATTCGAGTCTCTTTATAATGATACAGGATGATATCCGTTTGTATTGACTATTAATATCGTCTTGATATAAGTTTTTGATTATGTTCGGTAAAATAATGACTGCAATTTATTCTTGATATCGCGTTACTTAAAAACTTTCGCCACCTTCAATTAAAGTAGAAAGTAATAAAAACTTTAAAAAACGTGTGATCGATGTGTTGTTAATGTTGTCCGCTGGTCATGGGGAAAAAATAAGGTACGATTTCCTCCAATGCGGAGCAGAGTTGTTCCAAATTAATCAATAGAATCAAGTCAATGCAATCGAGCAATTCTATATTGGCTTTTTGTATTACACGTGTCAATTCCGGGTAACAATTGAATGGTCAAAAGAATAATGAAGGGGGATGTTCATGAACCATTACCTCATGCGGATAGGATAGTGGGTAACTGCCGAGCGACAGATGATGCGTCGAGCGCACGGCGGGCATCGACGACCGCCGCAAAGACACTGCGCGCTTCACGTCGGTCTTGATCGCAGCCGACAGCAGCTACGCCGCAATGGACGCCACACAATTGTAAAGGCACGGTGGGTATACGATACTGACGAGTTATTCGCTCTTAATGCCGTTTTAAAGTGAATGTTTAAGTTTGATTTCAATTCACAATCGAATCATCACTAGGAGGCATAAATTCAAAATCTGTTTCTGATTGGTCGGCTGAAGTGTCATTTCTTAGACTCTATACAATAGTAGAGTTCGATTAGGAGCCTCCGAGAATGTGTTTATTTATTTATTATTTCGTTAAATTGAGAATTGAAAATTGAGAGCGAAAACCCTAAGTATTGTACAACCACCAGTAGCATTGCTGTGCAATAGTTATCACATTACAATTAGGTTAGTTGCTAAGCAGCAGGGACATACATGTCTCCCAAAATATTACTCTTTACGTTTACCCACATATATGTATATCTATCGTTCGAGGAAGCTACATGCGGGTTCACCCAGGGGGGACAAGAGACAATACAAATAAGTACATTACTCAAAATTTTTAATATCCATGCGCATTACCCAAAACACTGGACCATGAAATGTTTCTTACTTAGTACCCATTTTTAGCCAACTTTCTTTGTTGCAGGTGATTTTTCTATGCCAAAGAGGATGCGCGTGTACTCATAATCAAAATACATAATTTGGAAAAGATATCAGATACTAAGTAAGCATGTTCTATGATGCAACCCACGTGACCCATGCCTTCCACAATGAGAATAATCGTAATACATCCTCTACCAGGCAAAGTACAGTCCACAACACAGAATTTGAAACTGGACAGTAAATTCTGGGGAATAGTTGAACTATCTGTGTTGCTGTGTGTACGGTTTAATAGAAACTTACCTTGCCGAAGCCCATTTCTTTAGGAGCGTCTTCATCCGAACTTTCGTCCTCATCTTTCATAGGGACATCAGTGTCGTCGAATTCGTCAAACATGTAGTAATCCCCAGAACGAACAGCTGTACACATAAAAAATAGGTTAATATTCGAACGCACGTGTGTAGGTGTAACTAGAAAATCCAATGAAAAAAAAGATACGGAAAATGGGGCACAGAATAAATACAATAATATGCTATTTTTCAGTTATTTTATCAAATTAGGCACTATAAAAGCATTAATCGTTGAAGGTAACGTATATTTTTATCAACTGAAAACATTTTATCAATAAGGTAACGGACTTCTAGTAACACCTTCGTTCTACATTATGAAGCTAGCAGGCATTACTTGATAATGCATTCATGTCATTACAGGTGAAGTAAATTGTCAAATGGTACATTCAGATGCTGTAATATGCAAAATAAACACAGATGGCAAACTATGCACAAAATGCAAACACAAGATCACGTCAAACAACACCAGGCAAGATCATGCAAAGCACAATAAGCTCATTCAGGCCATAACAACCGAAGCGTGCTGCGGCGTAATCTGTCTTAGGTATTTACAGTTTTATACAATTTTACAAAGAAATACACCCAATTATCGACCAGACAGTCCCCGCCATAGCGTTGCAACTTGCCTAAATACCGTCACCGACAAGCTGGACTATGTTAGTAACGCCAATACAAGGTTATTGCGAGCGAAGTTCCGAGACTCAACGTTACCCTTCTGATGGCTTGTGGGCGGTCTATACTGCGGCCTGTCGCGCGCTACAAGAGAAAAGCACAGCTCAACCGACAGTACACACACCGTAGAAATATTAATTCGGGCAATTATAGCGCTTCCATTCAATAGAATTCACAATGGACCAGTTAAAAACACAACTCCACCAAATTGTTGGGGATCATTAATGAAGCACATAGAAATCGTTTGTTACTGAAGTCTGCCAAGATGACAGTATCGATCTGAAAGTATTGCCTGTTATTTCACATTACACAGATGATCCGTTTAGTTGATTGGTGCCCAAGGAAAAGGGAAACAGACACCTGTTTCTCACACCAAAGCCTATTTTACCTTGATGTCTCTGTGTGAACACTCGCCGCCTAGTAGTCAAATCTGTGTCACTTCCTATTTAAATAAAAATAAAACGTTCAAATTTACAACAAAATTTTCAAAATTTTCAAATTGAAATGATTTCAAATCATAATAGTACAATACAGTAAGAAAAAAATAACAAATCTGTAAAAAAAATGATAATGCTGTACAAGTATACAGTGTCACACAAAGACGGTGTATGTTCATTGGTAGGAAGATTTCAGTGTTACAGTCTATTTCAGACCATATTCAGTCTACTAAGTGACAAAATAAGGTGTGACACCACACAGTAGTTACACGTATGATGCGAATGCGGCTCTGCGCGGCTCGACTGAGATATGATCGACGTCCGGTGCTGGCTCGGGCTGGCCACGGTGTGCCGACGGCGGATAGGAGGAGGCGAGAAAACGGGATAGGATTCCTCAGGACTCTGTGCTCGGGGCAACAGTTCCGACGACGGAGGAGACTCGAAGGAGATCCGCCGCGGTTCTAAGTACGCGTCGAGTGAGACGGTCATTAACGCGGATGAAGGTGAAGGCGGGCCGCCTTGGGAGCTCGGTGGAGGTAGGACAGGGAAGGGTATTTCAATAGTTGTAGGCGGCCGCCGTTCAGGAGAGGTGGGTGCGGAGGGCTCGCTGATCGGGGTGTGGAAACCGCGGGGCGAGGTCGGGCTGTCCGGCGTGTGATATCCACGCCCCGACGCGTCGGAATCGCCGCGAACGAGCGGCACCTGCTCCGATTCTTCGGGTTGCGTATCGCATTGATCCTCCTCTTCTGAGTAGCGTAGAAGGAATTTGGAATATAATTTTCTTATGTAGTACAGTAAACTTATAGAACGACACGTAAGGCGGCCTCTTACGTGATGGGAACGCGACGCGGCGCGATCAACACGAAGCGTAAACTGGTTAGTCGTCAATTGACAAAAAGATTTGAATAAGAAAAAAATGGGAGGTACTTTTGTATCGCGACTAAAGAAGTTATGATAGATTATGACTAGATTTCACGATAGTGAACGAGCCTTAACTACTTATAAAACGGAAGTTTTATGCACAGAAAAGTGTTTATTTCTGTAACTTTACTAGTCGCATGTCAAGTTATAGAATATCTATTGTTTTCGACATTGACGTGCCATATTTACTCGTTCAGGCCCGTAAGGTAAACAAAGTTTAATCTTCCATAATTACATATTCTCAAGTAGTAAAACTGTTACTTACCAGCATCATGATGTCTCGGATCCTTAGCCACTGCGCCCTGTATTTTCTTCTGGTTCGCCTTAATCCTCTCCATTTTCACTTTGATTTTTTCAAGAATCTTCGTCTCAGTCTCCTCTTGCACGTGCATTTGTTTTTGACGCAACTCTTCTATGAGCTCTGCGCCTCTGAAAGTACGGATATATTATAAGTTTTCTAAAAAACATTTAAATATTTACACGGACAGAATTTTTTTAATTTATCGATTTTAGCTTGGAGGGCGGTCCACTATAACACCAAAAGAAAAAAGGCCAATAATTTGTTACACAATAATTTGCCTATATTGTTACAACAAGGTGAACCACGGACCACCACCGAACTCAACACGACAGATAGCATCTGGAACTTTACCTTGAAGCTAGAACAGTAGTTGCTTTACTCTCATCAATGACCCGGTAGAAGTAATAACTGTGGAACAGTCTTCGCTGGAGTATGAGGAAGGCGAAACAAACGCCGTCCCACGCGAGTCCGATGTCTTCTTGAGGGACGGAACATGCTGCTTCCTGTATATTAAAAAAAAACCTCAATAATCATTCCATTATTCTATAAATGATCAACGAAGAAGACCTACACCCAGCAGTGGAGCAGTATATGATGGAAAAATCGGTTTAATCTCCAAAGCAGTTATGGTTTGAAAAACCAAACGATATTGGAGAAATGTACAGGATGGGGGATTTTGGGGACGAAGAAACGATATATCTAGGTCTTATTGCTGGGAAAAGCCCCAGAACCGAAATATTCTCATAACGGTGTACGTAAAACCTAAAGTTGGGTTATTTCCGCTGTCCCCCAGTCTTCGGCCCCTTCGGGACAAAGGGAAGTTTTTTCCTGTTGTCCCCCGATTCACATTTATAACGTATCATACCTTGACGAATTTCATTTTGAGGAATTGCCTTATATTCCCTCCAGCAAATTTGTCAACGCAGCCGATACCCAACAACTGGACAAGCCAACACGCGTGTTCTTGCAACACAGCACTGAACATGCAACCGGGGATCTGGAGGAGAGCCTTCACGGCCACCACGCCGACGTTGTAACCAACCAGCCAGGACCACCTGAAGATACAAATTATCTTTTACGAAATTAATAAATAAACACCCAACAATCACATACATAGTTCTGAACCCACACTAGGGTTCCTGTAACGTGTGTACCAGTAACTACGAGTACCGTGGGTTTAATAAATAAATAATGCTGGACATTTTCACACAGCATCTAGCCCTAAGCAGTGCTTGTGTTATGCGAACTACATGACTGATAAACTACTATCTTTTTTTGTAAAATATACTGTATGTTTTTTTGTACATACATTTTTTTAAAATGAGGTCTTTAAACTGTACTTTGCAGCTTCGGTAAACTAAGTATTATCATTTTCTTAGCTCCAGTCATTGCATTTGTAGTTATATATTATATTACTGTATTATTTATAGGTATACATTGTACCACATTATATTATTTATTAAATATATATTTTATTAACTACTGCAAATTATTATTATTATTATTATTTTATTGCCGTTACACCACCTCTCTTCACATTCTTTTAATTCAAGTCCATCCAAAGGTTGCCTGGAAGAGATCGCTCTCAGCGATAAGACCGCCCATTGTATCACCACAACCTAGTTTTAAGATCTTATGTAAAGTGTTTTTTATCCTGGTGTATGCAATAAAGAGTTATCTATCTATCTATTATACATAGAAAACACCCAGACCCGAGACAAATATCAGCATAAACCATTTGTCCCGCGGCGGGAATCGAACCCGCAACTTTCTGCGTCTCAAGCGGGCCTTCTGCGACACAGCGGTTGTCAAATATCGTTATGATAACATGGTACTGTTTAGCCACGATGGGCTTGCCACCTGTCACGTAAAATGTTAACTACTATGCAAAAGGTAGGCATGTGCCAAATATAATGTTTGAACTCTGATGGTAGTGCCTACTTGATATCCTCAAGTATCTGCGTACCGAGGATGTTCATCATAGGGCTGTAAGTAGCTGTGTGCATGTTTTTTTGTTTATTGTAAAACCTCAACATGTATTTCCTCATGAACTGCAGCGTCCCCAAGTAATTTGTGGATAAAGACTATCTCAGAACCAGCCTTTAAATCATACAAAACAATAGCAAAATATCGAGTGATCGCCTAAACATCGGTTAGGCTGTTTAGGAGATAAATAGCTGTTGCCATTTTACTGGTATTTTTACCATGGTATAGTTATATCATGGGATTAGTTCGAATAAATCTCAATAGATGGTATTATAGAAGTTTCGCTTTGTTATTGAAGTTTGTATATAACTCAGAAGAAACCAAAATTTGGTCCTAAAACTGTATGTTTATATTTAAAAAATCTCTAATATAGTATTCTACTTCTATTATAAACGCGAAAGTTTGTGAGCGTGGATGTTTGTTACTCTTTCACGCAAAAACTACTGAACGGATTTTCATGAAACTCTACAGCAATATAGCTTATACATCAGAATAACACATAGGCTACTTCTTATCCGGGTACCACGCGGGCGAAGCCGTGGGCAGAAGCTAGTATTATAATATATGTGGTTAAATTAAAAGTATTTCTTAAGACTGGTACGCTAATGACGCTGACTTACCACTGCAGTATAGCGGCTTTAGGTCGCAAGTAGAAGTCAGTCCCTTGCCACAGGAATATGAAAGATCCGATAAGGTATCCCATAGAGAAGAGATTGACGCGATTCGTGCCCGTCATGAACATAATGGCGAGTGTAACCCATAGCATTCCGAGGAACACCATCCGTTTCAAAACATCTAGCCACGTTCTGAAAACAAACAACAATATTCTGTTAACGATCCTTCCTCTATAATTGCCTCTCTCTGCTGGTTTGCTGGAAGGTTTGCTGGAATAGAACTCTTTTTAGGGTTAAGCCCGCCTTTGTACATGTCATTATATGCTGCCTTTTTGTAAATGTTTTTGTGTGTACAAAATAACTGCACGAAATAGTTCCAGAACATAACATGCAGAGACATATTGATGGTCCAAAAACCAAATATCGATCAGCATACGAGATCACGAACCCGTCGGGGTCACCAATATGGAGGAAAAATGTTAATTTGCTCTGCGTTGCTTGGAAACCGTTAGCTGTCAAAAAACCTGTATTAGGTTCTCAAGCCAGGCTTAACGGGGTTGCTTTAAAAAGAAACATCTCATTACCCAACATATCCAAGGAAGTCCGGTACAGGATTAACAAAGTTCGGTGTCTCCCAGTCCTGCCCAATGTTCTCGCTATTCGACCCTCCGGCATAATTGTCTCCCTGTGTTTTTTCTATGACAAACACGCGCAGTTGCCGCGTCGCAAACAATAGCAGAAAGTAGTCAAATATGAGTTTCACTGCGTGCGGCGGGTCGTCGGGGTAAGGTAGGAACAGCCACGTCCGAATGTGCTTCATTTGCTGCAATCATTTAAATATATATTTAGATAAATTGTTGGAACGGTTTGTCAGTTTGTATGAACCAGTGGCCAACTTAGATGCTGATGTAAGGAGACAAAAGGCTTCCTACATGGTTGTTATTGCCAGGACTGACATTTTAAAGTGCTCTCTGAATCACGGAAGTGCTGTTTTAAATGCCACTACCAGTCTCGTATCTGACGACAGAACGTTGCTTAACATAGACGATAGTCCACTGGACAGAGGCCTCCTCTTAATAAATAAATAATGCTGGACATTTTTCACACAGCATCATCTAGCCCAAACTAAGCAGAGCTTGTATTATGGGAACTACATGACTGATATACTACATAATATATACTTTTTTTTTGTAAATAAATTCATATCATACATAGAAAAACACCCAGACCTGAGACAAATATTTGCAGATCTTACAAACATTTGTCTCGTGACAGGAATCGTAACCGCAACCTTCTGCGTCTCAGGCGGACTTTCGCCCACTGCGCCACAGAGGTCGTTAAGAGTGCATGAAGAACGATCTTGAGCTACCCCCGTCCACCGATTTCTCGGAAGCTTATATGTCATCGGCCTTCCTACAATGAGCCATCCGATTCGTAGTCACCATTCGAAAACCTTTCCTCCCCAGCGGTGGTCGGTTCTGCTAACTAAACTGAGCATTGTCACTTCAACTTGCTAAGCCTAAGAGTCTATATCTGTGACTGTAATTCTTCTTCAAAGTGATCCTTAATGAATAAATGAATTTTGACTTTTTTATTTCCTCGTTCTAGATTTTGTTATCGTGAAATTTATTATAATAATTAAGCTGAAGAGTTTTTTTTAAAGCGCACAGCAGTTAGTATGTAAATGGCGTCGATTTTCTTGTACATCAACAAAACATAATTTTATCTATCACCCTCTTTTACTTACTTACAATTATATTGTTATCAAATTAGTCAAATTTAAGCTTTCCTTGCAAGTTTAGTCGTGATTTCAAAACATGCTGACTATTAACACGAAGATGAGTAAAATTGGACAGGGGTAAAATTCTTCTGCGTGCAGTATCGGTAAAAGACAGCGACAGTTTAAATTAAGTTTAGTTGGTATACTAGAGAATCTAATCCATTAATTTGAATCAGAGATGGCAGCACTCACCTGGTGGTCGCCGCTCCACGGATAACGAATACAGAAATGCGGCAGGAAGCCAACCGCGATCATATACTGCAGCGGTATGAAAAAGGTGACAAACGCAGTGAACGCAGGCCACACTTTCGCCTGGCGAGGCCTCCGCGTTGTTACTAGGATCAGGAGCCAGCCGGCATATAGAACCGCATATACGTCCATGCGGGAGCCTATCACGCCCATAAGGCATATGAGGGTAATCTGCAAATATAGTCGCCAGTTGGTAACTATTGTACACAGTGCAATCTTGTATCGAAGATTAAAAGGTCTAGACAAATACCTCACGCTAACAGAAAGTGGAATTCGTAGACCCCAGGGGGGGCTAGACAAATACCACTTTCTGTTGACGTTAACGCCTGTGGAAAGATAAAATTGTATAGAAATAGCATTAGCTGTGGAAATGTCACGTGACATCTGCCAAGTTATACCTTGACAAATTTGCGTTAGCGTGAAAGGAAAAGTAAGCGGAAGGTATTTGTCTAGGCCCAGGAAGCGATTGATAAATAAACACCCAACAATCACATAAACAGTCCTGGCCCCTTCTAGGATTCTCTCTGTAGTGGGTAACAGAAACTAGACCTGCAATATATATACTCAATACATTTATTGCTTTCACATGGTAGGTACATAGATGGTGTTTATAGGTAGGTATCTCACATGAACCCTGTCTAAGGGTATAGCAACAGATAGGTAGGCAGGCCGAGGTTTTGCGTAAACAAACTAGTTATTAATATCTACAGTAAATAAAGTTAAGTCTCTCAATTGAACTTTGTATTAGGGTACGGCGGTAGACCGAGGTTTTATTTTCATTGTAGGTAGTCAAAGTAGGTACTTTAGGAGATGGGTATAAGTGCATTATTTTGTTATTAATGTTATTGCAATCCGTAATGGTCATATTATTACATGTCAATTTAGATTTAATGTTAGTTTTCAATTTCAATTATATGTACACATGATACAGGGAATCTAGGGTCTCTAGGATTCCCTGTATCTTGGGTAGGTTTCTATCTGGAACTACGAGGTACCACAAAAACAGACGTAACAAATTCGATTCTCGCAAAATCTCAAACGTAAGCCATTAATTTTGCGTGTGCATCAACCGGTATTATCCGGTATAGCTATGTCGAAACCCGTTTGCTTAATCTTCATTTAGTGTCTTCTGTGAACCATGCGTGTGGCGCCATCGCCATTGAATAGCGCATGTGTCTAGTTGAACGACATCGCACGCACGCTATACCTACATGTATCTTATAACCAAATACGTTTATTTACTCAAAATGTATGTAGACTAGGAAATATATATGCAAATTCGTTCACAAAAACGTGAACAAAGCCAGCATCGAAGGTGCGGACAGTGACTAATCTATGAACTTATATAAAAAAAACGTGTAAAAATGTTCCGTAACTACAAACTTACCTCTACTCCAAACTTATAAAATCCGTAATTCACTAAATATTTTATACAATGAAACATATCTTTGTCCGCTTCTTTTCTTGTTATTTCCGGGAACATTATTTTGTCTTTTTCTTTTGGCAACAATCCCTGTTCCCTAAAAATTAAAATCTATGAAGAAAGTGTATCCTTATCCAACTAATATTATAAATGCGAAAGTTTGGATGTTGTTGCTAAGGATCTCCATAACGACTGACTGGACTGCTAATCCAGGCTAAAGTTAAAGTTATTTATTCATTAAACATGTAGCAGACCAGATTAATTAAGCCTAAGTCGCTACCTACATCTTTTATATAGGAATTAACATATAATATACACTTCCACTTCGACAACCTCTGTGGCGCAGTGGGAGAAGGTCCGCCTGAGACGCAGAAGGTTGCGGGTTCGATTCCCGCTGCGGGACAAATGTTTGTATGATCTGCATTCATTTGGTCTGGGTGTTTTCTATGTATAATATGTATGTATTTACAAAAAAAAAATATAATTAGTATATCAGTCATGTAGTTCCCATAACACAAGCTCTGCTTACTTTGGGGCTAGATGATGCTGTGTGAAAATGTCCAGCATTATTTATTAATTTATTTACATAATGTACACATTTATAATAAATGACATCAATATTTGTAACAACTAAATTAAAATAAAAACAATAAATAATAGTAACAGGTATTACGAGGGCGAAGCCGTGACGGAGAATAGTTTGAAATCAAATTTAAATTGATTGTAGACAGAGATTGGAGTCGAACCTTATTGCTTGCTGCCTGTAAGTGACTAGAGAGTAAAACGTGAAGACGGCTATGAGAGCGATGTAGCCTTTAAGAATCACTGCTAAAGGTCTTGCGCGGGTTGCTTTAGTAAACCCAACCCATTCAGCATTGTTGTATGTTGTTTGATTTTCCGTATTGTTTTCGCCTACAATCTAGAAAAAAAAAGACGAAAAAAACTTTAAACAAATAAACAAACACGCTGAAGAAGTAAACCTAAAGATAATAGGGTCGTTAAAAATATATAAAACCACGTTTTGCACAGAATCCAATTGTTATGGTTCTAGGGCATGCATATTTTCTCACGATGTTTCTCTTCAACTTTAGACCACGTGTTAAAGAGCACATACGTTTTTCGATTTTAAAAACGTTTAGTATAATTGTTATGTATTTTTTCGGATATTAATATATTGTTACTTTTTTAATGATAGGAACTTACCGATGTACAATTGACGTCGAAAAACGAATGCTTGATGTAATCTATTTGGTAGACCATTTTCGCCATTAGATAGACGCTGATTAGGGTCGATATAAGGAGCACACAAAACCGCTGCTTGCGTGCGCTCAGCCAGAGAGCCGGCGATATTATGAGCATTATTGGGACGTGCATTGCGCATACCTGAAATCAAATATAAGAATACAAACAATATTAGATAAAGTGTTAATACAACCGTTTTGTTTTGTTTATTTTGTGTCATTTTGACATTCATTTCTGGAAGCAAAATAAATCAACACAGAGTAATATCTCTAGCCCGAAATCGTCACACCCACTCCTAAATGAGGAATGAGGAGAGAATAATAA
This sequence comes from Perizoma flavofasciatum, assembly GCA_958496245.1. Classification (NCBI taxonomy): domain Eukaryota; kingdom Metazoa; phylum Arthropoda; class Insecta; order Lepidoptera; family Geometridae; genus Perizoma; species Perizoma flavofasciatum. The sequence goes on from OY292421.1 coordinate 11,044,629, forward strand.
ATAAATAAATAATGCAGGACATTTTTACACAGCATCATCTAGCCCCAAACCAAGCAGAGCTTGTATTATGGGAACTACTTGACTGATATACTACTTATATACTTTTTTTTTAATATATACATATTATACATAGAACAAACCCAGACCCTATATTTGCAGATACAAACATTTGTCCCGCGGCGGGAATCGAACCCGCAACGTTCTGCGTCTCAGACGAGCCTTCGTTCACTGCGCCACAGAAATCATCAAATGTTTGTTGAAAAATGAATGTTTAATTATTAATCAATACTTTATGCCTATGAAGTGAGACTATGGAATAGTGTGAAGTCAACGCGTAAGCATTGCCATGCAGCGGGGCAATGCTGTTTGCATTTGTGTATTTTACGTAGGCTAACATCTGGAAGGTATCTGGATCAGTTGAGCTATCTATAAATCGTTTGCAAAGGTCTTTAGATGACTCAGCTGTTCTATTTGTATGTATCTAAGTATTTGTATTATTAATTATGTCCAAACCAGAAACAATAACATGTTTATATTAACTAACTATTCAATAAGAAAAGAAAATTAAAATATCCTTTGAATAAGTAAAGGATTATTATCATTTTCATTCCAAAAACTATGTCAATGCACGATGCGACGCGGAGGGAGAGCTTCACAATCACACATCCTAATGAAGACTCTCGGAATGAGTCGAAACTTAGTCGGTGCTGTCACCGATAGTACGTGAAGATTCCCGTTTACCAATATGGATGATGATCTATCAATGATTTAATTAAAATGAACCAAGATTAAAACTTGAAATGAAATGAAATTTTATTGCATTTACAAACATTACAGTTACATGGAAAAAACAATCCTTATTATCATTAAGGTTCTAAATATCATGTAATTCCTTGATGAATAACATTGGTACCCAAACTAGTTTTACCTGTGTGATGGATAAAACTTGACAGTGACTTACGTTTATAGCGCAGAGCAGCATCAGGGAAAGGAATATGATCTTCACGAGATGAATGTCCAGGTAAATGAACACTTTGTCCATCCACTGGCTGACTCTGTCCTTAACAGCTAGGAACGCTCGCACGACCACAGTCTTGAACGCGGTAGACGGACGCTCGGTTACTGTGGGCGCGTACGACCGCGTTTTGGATGGCTTTCTGCAACAAGTTACATCTTAACGGGGTGAAGGCTGGATTTGAAATGCTTTTTTGACGCAGACATATTTTTTTTAGGATATTATTAAGACTATATCACGTACTTCTATTCTACTGCTGACGTTTCGTTTTGATTATATCCTAAAATGATACCGATAATTTCAATGCTATGCAGACATGATTTGGTGTGAAGTATAACACTTGTGGCAATAATTGGTTAATTGGAAGAGATCGCTTCTAAGCGATAAGACCGCCCATTGTACTTTAAGTTTTTTATATATTTATTTTTCTTATGGTGTACAATAAAGTATTTTCATTCATTCATTAGCTTGTTTATAAAATAGGACGGCATATTATAAGAATCCAATTATGTTCTACGTAAAATGTCAGTAACGTCATGGCTACATGTACAAATCTCTCATATTTATTTTAGGCTTACGTCCAGCAGTGGGTCACTAGTATTTTTAATAGCGTATATTCATAGTAGATATGTGGTACATGCACATCACTAAAACCTCTTGTAATCTATCGTACAGTCCGTTCCGTCCAAAGGTTGCCTAGTGGAGATCGCTATTTAGCGATAAGACCGCTCATTGTACAACATTTGCTATCTTATCTTAGCTGAAATATTTTTTATTTATTTACTACCACAAACTGCCAATGATGATGAATGCACTAGCGCCTAGACGAACTACGAGTACTTTTCGATCCTTAAACTAATTGTTTAAGTTACTAGTACTGAATGTATGGAAGATTTAGTTAGAAAGTCAGTATCTAGTTTTACCTATGTAGGGACCGCCGCGCAGCTGTATTGAAGGAAGACATCTCTATGGAATGCTCTGCTTCTGTTACACTTCCTTCAAGAGACGCAGGTTGCTCCTCCTCAGACGGCAACGGTGGCAATTGCTGAAGCAAATTACAGAACTCATCAAATACTAGTCATTGAAGTAAGCTATTGGACAACATTGTCAATGTTTTTAAGTACTTAAATTAGCTGATGTGTTATTTGGTGTGCTATAAAGTATTTTCTATCTATCTATCTATGCTCATATTGTCGTTCGTAAGAGCTAGTAGTCAACTCTGGAGTTTTGAAGTCCCCCAAAAGCCTTCGGCATGTCTCGGAAACTATGATAGCTGGGGCCATCTATCACAGTCGCCTACATTTAATATTATCTCGTATTTATGTAGCTATGTTTATTTTATTTGACCTCTGTGGCGCAGAGAGCGAAGAACCCCCTGAGACGCAGAAGGTTGCGGGTTCTATTCCCGCCGCGGGACATGTAACATCTGCAGATATTTGTCTCGGATCTGGGTGTTAACCATGGATAACATGTGTAATTAAAAAAAAAAGTAGTATATCAGTCATGCAGTTCCCATAACATAAGCTCTGCTTACTTTGGGGCCAGATGATGCTGTGTGATGATATCTCCAGCATTATTTATTTATTCAAACTACAAACTACAATCTACAATCTTTTTTTTATTTTTTATTATAGATTTTGGGTTGTTATAAAATCTTGGAACTTACATCGTTCACAGTAGAAGCACCCGCTTGACTAGGTCTACTCGTCTCTGCTTCTTTCACCACACTGTTTGTTCTGAAATTACATTTAAGGATTTAAAAAAACATATTCATTTTAAAAACAAAACAAGCCGTACTTCATATTAACTTTTAGTCGGCAACCCACGTGTGACAACTCTGGTGTTTTAAGCATCCACAGTCGACGGTAACCGCTTACCAACCGGTGGGCCATATTCTTGTTTACCACCAGTGATATAAAATAAGGAAAAAAAAAACTTACCTGGTCCGTGGGTCTGATAACGCCATGAAATCTTTGTGGAAATAGTGGACTTGCATTATTGTTATGATCAGGAACAATGTTGGTGTCAATAATTTTACAAATAAATCTGCTGGATGATAAGTGTCTAACCCTAAATCATGTTGCCTGGAAATGAAAAGAGAAATGTAGCAACAACCAAAGATTAACCATAGAATGATCAAAGAGATAAGTTTAACTTACAGTCTCTCATTGATAAGTAGATAAGCCTCTATGGTTTTTGAGAAGTTGTCGAACTGATAGATGTAAATGAGTATAAGATTTATCATTGAGTAGATGATCACTGTTATCCAGAAAATGTACATAAGCCGTCGCCACCAGTACCAACTTATCTGAAACAATTATATTCAATCGTAATTATCAATTACAACAGCTAGGTTCGATTTAAGTTGATAAAGGCAAAATCGGAACAGAAGTAAGTAATCAGTTCTAGTATGAGAAAGAATTATGGGGAAATTGATAAGTAAGAAAGCGAACTAACTTGGAACATCAGTATAAAAGTGAGGAATAGGAACATGTAAATGATCCGGAATATCGTCATGCGATCTCCCGTCACTCCAATGACGAAGAGCATTATAACGACCACGTAGATCCAGTATCTGGCGCAGGCGGCGCGCAACCATTCACCTAGCACTCGGAGCAAGCGGGATCGGCTTTCTTCTTCGCGCTGGGCGTCCATTACTGTGACAAAAGAATTAATTACTAACGTTTCTCCTATATGGCAGTACCGTACTGCCGAACGCTGATGAAACAAGGACGCTCTGAAGTTAGCCGTTTGACAATATTTTTTTAGGAACTCATTTGTTTCTGCACAGCCAAAACTGCTAACTTTAGAGTAGTAGAGTTATATCGACAGCACTTTGAAGGACAGTAGAAAAAGCAGTACGTTAGTGAAATGCAAGAGCGAGACAGTAAGTTTTTTGAATTCATAGATTTCAGGCAAGTGATTCGTGTCAATAAGGTAAGATTTTAGTGTAGAATAAATTGTATTGATAGAAGACAAAGGAAGTATAAATGAGTTAGGTTCAGAAGAATAGCTGAAATTGAAACTTTAAGTGACTTTCTAGGAAAAAGTGTTCTGATAATTCATGGTTACCACTAGCCAGACCTGTTTCATAAAAAAAATTAATCAGTATTCAAGCCACCTGAATACAGATCAGTAAATTACGCTTAGTTCTTTATCGCTGAAATAATTACCAAGACTTCGAAACATCATCTCTTCATCCATTAGAATAAGCATTATGTATCAAATTATGTATTATCTGGTTATATTAGATATCAGAAAAGTAATCCGATCACACCCAGGTTGTCAATTCGCTAGCAAATTTTATACATATTTAGCTAAGTTTAACTTCATACAAGATACAAGGGAAACCCGCCCTCGTTACAATCCGTTTATGAACTGATTCTTCGTCACCATGACAACCGAAAAACGTCCTAATGCGCACTATCTTCTGCGCATTCGTATCAACATACAGTCGAATCCCCACCACAACACAATATCGAATATAACGTTCATTCAATCCTCCCACTACCTATTTGTTCTCAAGGTCAAGGACTGTATTTACAAATCCACTTACTACAAGAACAGCTGCATAATCTCCTCAATAGACCGGGAGAGTACTGTAGGCAAGCCTACTTCATACATTACACCACCAGATCCCAGATAATACAGAATACATATAGAACCAGAACAACTAAGTGTAGTTTCTTACGGCCTCGGTGGAGGGTGACAAACATTTGGTCGGATCTCCGTTCCTCCGAACCGCTTTTCAAGTTGGTTTTTAGTACATTTCAATAGTAAAAGTTCAGATCGGTTTTAGTTTCTATGACAGTGTTATTTTAGAGCCATTTATATGACGGGGTATGGATTTTCGCTCTCGTGCCCCGAATATTTTTCGTTGAAGTTTTTTCACCAGGCGTGACAGCGATATAAAAGACAGAACGTGTACGCATCTTACTTATAAAGAAGCAGTTGTTTAGTTAAACAGTGTTTTATTTTCTACTGTTATGACACATATCAGAAAGAGACGAAGCAGGGTTTAGTTTATCAACTGTTTGTCCTGATGAGGCCCTGATGAGAAGAGGACAGACTCACCGCTTGCAGCAGTAGACACAGTGAGCTGTAAAGGCGCTGCCATATCAGTGATAACCGCCGACCGTCGCCGCTGCCTAATCTCCTGTATTCTCTGGCGGAGTGTCACCCAGAACATGCAGGTGAATAGTGACTTGATGAGAAGAGGAACACACGGCTCTCCGTCTGCCCGAACGAAGCCGATTTGACGGAGGTTTACTTCCTACGGTAAAAGAAACGAATAATATAGCTTGCTTGAAAGATCTTATTTTTTATTGTATCACCGGTTCGGTTTCATCTTGCGTTAGATCAGTGATCTGACCAGGTTGAGGCCTAGTGACCGATAGTGAAAGAACCAGTGAACCAGTGAAAGGAATCATTGCGCCTGGTAGAGTCTCCTTTCATACAGGTGTCATAATTTATGTCCTCGAATGTTTGATTTTAGAACATGTCGATTTCTTCACAATCTTTTCTTCGCCGTTTGAGAACACTAATTTTACCGACATGCAATTTTCGCGTGGGAGAATGCCAATGGTGCACGACGAAATTCAAACTACGGATTTTTTCGGATCTAAATTCGGGTATTTTCTACGACTCTGCTCGAGAGATGAACTAGATCCCCAACTTTTTTTGCCAGATGCGGCAACTGGAATCGTTCTCGACGTTAGCTCAAAGGATTGTTGGACGTGGGGAAGATAATAAAAAGTTAAACGCGATTAAGACCCGTATCTAGCTTGGGTAGGCAGTGTGAGACTGCAATCTTATTTTCGCAATTATGTTTTCATGAAGAGCCGATTTTAAAAGATTCTCTAAACAGTCAAACAATTGAAAGTTATAAAAAATACACGTAAAACAATTCAAGTCTATAGCAGCCGCCATTATTCCTTTTCCTTACTTCTTGTACACTATGTCATTTTCAAGATCATGTCGCATCTAACGATATTCATCTTAATAGATCTATCCGTTTGGGTGCTATGAGGTAATAACAAATTCCACTTACACACATATACACAAATTTCTACAGTTGATTAAACAGTTTTGAACCAAGTATAGCAGGCACTTACCGTGATATTAGACGGCAGTTCCGTTTCATACAGATTCATGCCATAGATGTACTGTGCTAGGAGCAGAAACATCGCGTAACAGACAAGAATGGGACTCGTTTTGAGCATAAACGAGCGCTGGTCCTGACACAGCCACACGATGTTAGCCCACATCAGCAGCACGAATGTTAGCCACGAGTGAAACATTATGCTCCACGCCATCATTGTGATCGTAGTTGCTATGTAGGATGATCTGAAACATTTTTTTTTTACAAATAGATTTTTAGTAGTTGGAATTTTAAATCGAAAATACTGCTGATTAAGACTGTGTTTCGTCCTTAGAACCTTCCTTCAAGTCATACAAGATGTATCTATATTACAATCGATCGCCTATGCCGTTTCAAAGAAATCTAGTAGAAAAGTTGCAACACACTGTTATTTATCAGTTTCATAGTGTGTAGTTGTGTGTGTAGTCTAATAAAATTATACTCACCTGACAAGGACTTGGAATAAATCAATGACAGCAGCGATGATATCGTCCATCAAAGTCGTTTCTTGTTCTTCAATAATTGAATCTAAAATAGCAAAAAAACTAAAATGTAAAGACACTCATGTTATGGTATCGTGTAACACATCTATATCGACTTCTATGCCGACTTTGAAGTCGATATAGATGTGTTATCTTGTGAACTTATAGCATAAGTTGTAAAATATACTATTTTTAAGTATTTAAAACCAAAATGAAGTAAGACACTTGTGCTGCCAGAAAGAAGCTCCCAACGAGAACTGGTTATATGGAACTATGATGAGGAGATCAGACATGCAACTTCCTAGCATATCGCATATAGCTTGACTGAGTAGTTGCGTTTAAGTTTTTACCTTCATCAGGAACGACTACGGACCCAGTGGAGTCTTGGTGCAGGTGCCTCGATACTGATCCAGACCGTATGCTCGACCATCTCTTAGAAGGGCTTACATTGCGCATTAGCTACAAAACATAAAGATATATTTAAACATGTTTAAAAATAATGGCGGCTAGCATGAAACTATCAATAATTTGGATTTGAAGTAAAATTTTAGAATAAATTAAAAACGATGCGAAATAACAGGTATCAAAAAAAATGCATGAGCACCCATCACAAAATTTTGACAACGGAAGAGCAAAATCAAAATCATTTCTCTCTCTCTTTTTGTCTGACGGAACGAAAGACTAACTATTTTTCTCGGAGATTTATTGCCGATACGGATTTTCTGATTTGAACCGATTTGTATGACTTCAAGGATGGTTCTAAGATGGGTTTTATCGCCACAAGTCACAAGGGGCGCTGCGATAGACGATCGAAATTACGTCTGAGATTTTGCAAAAATATACTGTTGTCTTCTCTTTCGTAGACAGAATGGTTGTGTCGATTTTCATGCTAAGCCTGCAGGGGCATTGCTGATAACCGTTACATTAAATTCACAAATAACCATGCCATGAACTTGGTAAGTCAGCTTCACAACAAATATTAACAAATAGTATAGTACAATTACATACTCATATGTGCGAATAAAATAAACATACGCAATAAAACATAGCAAACAAAAAAAATGCAATGGACATTTACCGTGCAATTACGGACAAACACACATTATATTATACATATTAGTGAACATGACACGCGTGTTATCAACGCTTTGCGTGTGAGGATGACCCCAGATGTACGTTAACAAAATGGAACTTTATTGCATGTTAACTAAGAAATAGCTCTGCTAATTTCATACAGTGAAGTTTCAGCGACTGAACCAAGCTTTGAAGATCATATATTGTATGTTTTGACTAATTCACAGGAGGAAACTTGGAGGTGAATAAAATGAACAAACAATTTGAAGAACACCAGTAGCATTCTTGATAGATCTACGGCGAGATACGAGTACGGCGCCTTGCAACTTTGCGATCACGAATAAAGTCCCACAGCGTTATTCATTTTTACACCATAAGATGTCTATTTCTAACGTTTGCATAATATGTATTGTGCAAAGTTGTGGCGTTTTAATCATTTTTTTTCTTCTGTGAATTAGTTTTAAAAGCCAGCAGCATAATAAAAAGGAATACCTACAGGAGCGGTCTCACTGGCGTTCCCACGGAGTGCTTTGGAATTTATGTATGAATATGCAACCTACAAAAGAACGAAAGCGGGTTGCAAACAACGTCAAATAATAAGAGTGTCATATAAAACATAATACCAACATACACATGCAAAAATCAGTTAAATTCATAATAATTAGCACAGTCTAAACATGCCTTGTCTTCAGGGCTTGTTCTGAAAATGGATGAAGTGCAAGTACAAGTATACATTTGGTTCAAAATTCAAACCCCATGTTAAATGTTATCCAAAAAAACGTTCGAACTATTAAGTGAATTTTTCATGGAGGATGTGCATATTTTACGTTGAATATCAGAATCGAGTATCGAATATATACAATGTGCTGATGATATTAGATAGTGTAATTTCTAACTACTAAGTAGCTTACTGTACAAATAAATTCTAGTAAACGGAGCCAAATGCTAAAACAATCTAGAGAATAATGACATGAAAACATGATTAATCTAACCACTCAACAAACTTAAGTACGGTCGTGTAAAAAAACAATAATAATTTAAACATGAATCATTTTTGTTTAAGATAGTATCGAGGTTTTAAAACAAATATTAACATTTGTTGTACGTTTGTTTAAAATACGAATGTTGGAAACAGATTAAGAAAATCAAAATCTTTCGTCGGATAAAATAAACCAAGATATTTCAATATGACACGGCTTATTTTATTTTACTGTAAACATTTTTATTTCCAGCAGATAAAAATAAAGTTTTATATTTTGATGTAATACATTCAATTGATAATTTATAATGCGTACACACCCACGTATATAACCTGCACATCTACGTTGAACTCAGTTTTATTACACGACCAAAGTAAAAGGGTAGCTACGATGACATGATATTTGCAAATGCCAAGCTTACTCGGACTTTTTTAGTGGCGTTCATCCACTTGTCTTTTGCTGCGCGCCTGCTGCCGCGGTGGAAAGACACGGCGCGGACCAGCGAGCCATTCAGCTTACCCGCCTCTATGCCGGTCAAGGCGCTCTTTTTTTTCGCCTACATCCCATTCAGACGGCACAAGAGAAACAACCAATCATCAAGCAATGCACTAGTTTATACGTGTTCTGTGCTTATTATTAATGTGTTTGTTTTCACTACTGAATTAACCTACTTGCATCGCTTCGTTAGCACTCGTTATATTGAACTAAGGTAGCATTAGACCGGCATGGTTCGAAGGCATACGCAGCGTTAATCAAAGAATCAACCCAATTGGAAAATTATTTTAATAAGCTCAACTGGTATAGGGTTAGTCAAAATCAGTTATCATTCGTTTTACTGTGCAATTATATAGAATTTTGCATACCTTGGGTTTGAATAGCTCTCGAGTTTCGATGGCTAGAATAAAGTAAGAAAAGAGTATGACTAGCGGACTCGCTAAAGTGGCCCACAAGCGATCATCGGTCACTTCGTATTTGAAGCTACTTGGATCGGTCTCATTGATGACCACCAGTTTCGTCAAGCCAAAGTACCTGTTGAAAAATAAGTTGCATCATTAGCCCCCTGTAACATTCACACAATTATCTTACACTGTGAGTCAGATAATTGCTACATAGACATACTAAGTAATACAAGTGATTCATCGCGTGGAGAGCTAATAGATCCTAATAAACTTGAGTTTCAACCACAACTAACTATTATTTTAGAGGTTGTGCGAAGTCTGTGAATAGAAGTAGCCCAAGATCGTTTGTCATGGCACTCTTTGGGGGAAGCAGTGGATTCATATGCGTTGATGATGAATACAGAGAATAGCACTACAAAATGATCAGGCCAAGTTCATTCTCGTTAGCACTGGCATGGTAGATATGTTATCATCCTGGGAGACGTCCAATCCTGGACATAGAGGCCTTCTACATAGAATACTATTACAAAAGGTCTGAACTGACCATTTAAATCAAAGTTGGCATGAAGTCATAGAAAATGTACTGCTTTTTCGATCTCGTAAGAGCACGAAATAGAAAATACTAATCACACGCAGAGAGCGTTGATTACAGAAATATAAAAAAAAACACAAATTCGGCTTATTCATCAAAGTAGTCTTACATGAACAGAATTTCATGTCACTATACAGGCTGTCCCAGAAATTGTATCAAGCGGAAGTGCAGAGGAGACTCAGAGATAATTCATCCCTATTTATATTGCGCGATTTTCCCCTAAACTACGAGTTCGAAGACATAATGCAGTGACTTTGCTAGTCGAAACTTACCTAGCCATATCCATATCAGGAGGGTAAATCTCTACAAGCCACGAGCACTGGTAGACCAGCAGCACGGCAACGTGCGCCGCCATGATCGCCATGAGACATCTTCCTACGACTGCGAAGCCTTTCTCGAGAGGCCGGCCCACCGCCCACGCGGTCGCAGCTCCCATGAACACTAGGAAGTAGATACCCGAGGTGACGCTGGGCCGCATTATCCCGGAGAACATTATGAGGAACAGGCATAAGTACTTCCCTAGAAAAAAATATGGCGGTTTTAGAATCTGGACATCGTGTTTGTGGGTGGATGATTGATAGACAGATAGATAGATGGATACACTCTTTATTGCGCACCAAAGTAAAATACAAAACACAGAAATTCATAAACATACAAGGTACAATAGACGATCTTATCGCTAAAAGCGATCTCCTCCAGACAACCTTTGGATAGCTGATTCTTCTTAGCTTGATCACTAGGAAATGTCATAAAATCATCTAGCTTATAAAATAAATTATTTCTGAGATTTCAATGAATAAAATGCTGTTGAAATTTACTTCAATTACTGTACTGTAACTGTTTACTGTGTGTAGGTACTGTGGAGAAATTACCTATAACTTTGTGAGTGATTATAAAGTCCGTATTTGGTCTCTATAATACTTTTTGTAATCAAAAAACTTAAGCTTGATTGAAATAGCGTGGGCCCGTGAATCGTTATAACTTATAACCATGAGAATGTCGCTATCTTTAAGATTTTTTAATTGCAATGATGATGGATTTTGCACGATGTTTCCTTTTTACATATTTTGTTATATGTCGCTGGGTGGGCACACCTAATACATAAAACTTATTTAGGCTAAAACCTGCGTTATTACGCAGTCATGCCTATTAAACGATAAACTTTGAATATGGCGTTGTATCTGTTATTGTGGAATCTTGTATTCTAGGTATATATGAGGGTGATTCATGTTTTTATTTTTATTCTAATCGCCTTGTAATTGTTTCAAATAAATATATGTCTATGAAACTACTAAAGTAATCACACCTGCACTTGTGAGTAGCGGAAACCGTTGATGTTTGGAATCCTTCTTTATTTCCGGCGTCTCCGATCCCGTCAACAGTTTTTTGACCAGCAAGTAAACTGCTAATGAAACGCTCGTCATCACAAGCTAAAAACAAAAATATACAAAAGTTTAACGTAAGCATGGAAGAAAACAGCAAATGGATGTGAATCATGAAACCCGTCTGGAATGACAGAGTTTACCAGTACGTTTTTACCGTTACCGAAAAAACGCCAGGAAGTTTAAATTTAGGAGTCCAAATATTGTGTCAAAGACACATTTTTGAGAATGCAATTTTTTCAAAAGTTATCAGAATACAAAGAGTCGTCGACATGTATGTCTATTGTGACGAGAGTACACAATATAACGTAAGCAAAATTAAAACATGGAAGTTTCCTAAAGACCTGGAATGAAAAATAAGGCTTGGCCACGAAGTCTACGGTACATTCACTACCTCGAGACTAGAGAAGGTATGCATTCTTGCACATGATGTACCTTCACCATTACAGTCAGACGATAACGATGAAATATATTGATGTACAGAACCAGGCCGTGAATATTACACATATTTAGTTGCTAGTTTGGCTTTGTAGAGCGTCCGTCGCCTGTGTAACCTATACCTGTATGACATGTTGGAGTTTCCTTAAACGAAAACGCTCATGTGTAATATTTACGGCCTGGTACATGTAATATTGTGTTTTGTTACCTCCGGTGCTATATAATGAACTGCCATTAGAGGATCTATTCCCGCATACGACACTAGGCCCAGATTATGTCCTATCTTCTGTATGATCGGATAGTCTTCCAGTAGAGAGCCGTAAGGCGCGAACGCGGCCAGCACGCTGTGCCATACTGAATGCGTCAGCAGAAGGATGCACGATAGAAACACGTTGAGGAGAAGGTATTTTCCTCGAAATCCTGAAAGAAATAGTTAACTTACTACCCATGCATACCCAGCTAAGGGTGCCAGCTCTAGACCGTCAGCTCCTTGGAAACAAACATCTGACTTTGTGTTGGACCTCATTTGAAACAGTTTCTGTTAGCAAAGATTATTCAATGCATTTTTTTTTACTTGTTACTGACATAAAATTCTTTATTGAGGACTTGACATAATATGCACTGTTACAAAAATATTTTATATATTCAAATAATATATCAAAGAATGTAGAGATTCTGTAGTTATTTATTTATCATGATGATTTTGCCAATTTCTACCAGCACATAGAAAGAAAACGCTTGGGACGAAAGGTGAAATGCCTGCCATAAAGAATTAGGGGTTGACGTCACAAATAGTACCCGTCCCGTCTTTAGGGTCATAGCCAGCGCCACACCATCACAATGGCTCTCATAAAAAATAATTGGCCTTAAGTTTGAAGGGCGAACTTTACTAGATGCGTCTCACACGTACGCTTATATCATAAGCGAAATCTTCATTGTTTTACTAAGTAAGGCTCTCGCACCCAACTAACAAGATAAGAGAACTAGTTGATAGATTATAAAAAAAAGGAAAAATTTACTTTAACCTTTTTCGATGCAAATTGATGTCATGATACCAACGTGACATAATTGCAATACCGGTATATTTTGTAGTAACCCAAATCAATTTATCAATGTTTGCTTATTCATGGTCCTAACGATAAGCCCCAGCGACCTCTATGTGTCACAATCGCACTTTTATTTTTACCACATTTCCCCGTGCAACCGTAGCTTATTTTCTGTAATGTATTTCAGAAGAGTATATTGCTGGAAATTATAAATAGAGCTCGTTTACGCACACTTTGTGAGTATGTACGAGTAAGTGATTAAAATAATTCGGCTTCTTACTGTTGAACGTTCCTGAGTCGGGTACTTGCAGTAGTGGAGCTAGTAAGTACAGCAGCAGGTAGATCATTGACAGACCGAAAGGTCTTAGTGCTAGACCTAGAACAAACAAACAAAGTAATAAGTAGTGTATCAATCATGTATGTCCCATAATACAAGCTCTGCTTACTTTCGGGTTAGATGATACTGTGTGAAAAAAGTTCCAGCTTTATTTATTTATTTTATTGTACATCAAATTACCGTCAAACATTCAAAGTACCTAACTATTTCTAGTGTGAAAATTTAAATTTAATTCAAAATTCAATAGATAGTTCAGGAATAGGAAAGCAGGGCTGAAACCCTTGATTCGTTTCTGCTGTGTGACGTTAAAACCGCAATGCCTGTGATTTATTGTGTCTGTGACTTTCCCTTTATTGCGTTTCCTCGGTTTGTTGACATTCTTTTGTATTCTTTTTATATTCCCACCTTCTACAAAAATGGCTGTTGCTTGAAAGTATCTACCATTTCAGTTGCCTCGAATTTGTGTGTTTATGAATGTGTATGATACATGAGCTCTCTCAATATGTAAAAGAGAGCTCTAGATAGTATTCAACTTTACTTGGTAAATTGTAGGTTTTATAGTAGGTATATTTTAGGTAAGTAGAATCTTTAAGGAAAGCAAATAATATGTGAATTTGCAAGGAATTGCAAGGTTTTTTTATATCGTCCAGAAGTTTTTTATTTGTATTTATTGAATATAATGTAGACTTACGAACATATGTGCCCCTAAAATAATATTGAATTTTAAACAAGGTATTAACAAGGTGTAATTAGATATATTGTGTACTCATTTTTAACCAGTTCAAAATCATTATAAGCTAAACTTTTACCTGTTGAAGGAAAATATTTAGTAACATAGCAGACAATTCGGCAGTTTAACACATTTTCAAACGATGAAATCTGAAAACGCAGCTATCTGCTACTGATATTGGAAGATGAGGGAAGATCAGCTCGCTACTTACATTACTTACTGTCTGAGAATGAAAAAAAAAATGTATTATCCGCGGCGTAAAACGCCGAGCTATCTTAATTTGTGACCTTCAGTGCCTAACTGAATTACACAACCTATGTAGTTATCGAAATTAAACGAGTGAGGTAACCTCACTCGTTTAATTTCGATAGATTTATTTACATGATGTTCCTATCTACTAGTCTAAATTATGCATAACCATAATTATATATTTATGAATAAGTAGTTGCCAATAGATAATTTATCGATATATAGGTTGGGGGAACGATTTTTTTTTAATGTTTAATCTATTGGATTTAGCTCTGGGTGCAGGGCATACATTTCTGAAATTAAACATTGTAATACACTAAGATTTCAACCGTGAAGATTTCATCTAGCGTAATAAATATGTAGGTCAGCGCGGTTCTGCCACTATGGTGGATAGATCTGTTATTTTAAAGCACATTAAATTTTACAAGGTAGTATTATTAGTAGTAGGATATTATCTACCTACTTTCCTACCGCTATTAGCCAACCAAAATGCCAGAGTAACATTTAGAAATTGTTCCAGTTCGTTTTATATCGCCCCATTTCGTCTCACCGCGCTGGCATCATAACAATGGCTTCAGTAGATATACTCGCAATGTTTAGTTAGACAAAAAGCGAAACTCACGAAGATTGTTCATCTAATGTTTCATGCGAATATTGCAAATGAACTAACAGTTACAAGTTATAAATCCTACTAATATCTAAAGCTATAAAATTGACTGACTGACTGACTGACTGATCTATCAACGCACAGCCAAAACTAGTAAAGTCTAGAAAGCTGAAATATGGAACATAGATTTATTTTATAATGTAAGCATCCGCTAAGAAAGGATTTTTTGAAATTTCTATTTTAAGTGCCTCCCTCCCCTCAAGCATAAATAAATAATTATGTGTTCAGGATTTTTGGATTTTCACATTTTAAGGGGGCAGAAGCTAGAAACTGATATATTTCAAACTTTGTATGTTTAAATGTTTGTTGCTTATTATCTCCGTAATGGCTTGGTTAAATTTTGGAACAGGTATAAGAATAACACATAGGCTACTTTTCACAAGTTATGTATAAATTCTTAAATCGAAAATTGGTTTAGATTACTCCCTCCCTCCCCTACGCACGACGCGACGCGGAGAGAAAGTCGCGATCACTCACCCTGATGAAGGCTCTCGGAATGAGTCGAAACTTAGTCGATGCCTTCACCGATAGTGCGGTACGTGAAAATTCCCGTTTTTACAATATGAATAGTCAAGTTTACGATAGTTTTTGGAATAAAAAAGGCCGATTCTTTTATTTTGATAATTAATACATAAATAAAAAATAGTTTCTAAGGTTCCAAAAGTTAAACTTATGTTGATTGCACTTCAAGAGGTCTAAGGTTGGAAGCCAAATAAGCGATGGAAAACCTGCTATTAATTGCATTTCTGGTTATAAGCAATATAAGTTTTACCTTAAAATCAAAGGTCTGATGTCCTTTGATTTTAGTAGATTTTAAAGTTCGTTTATTCAGGATGTATAGAAGTAGATTCCGCAAACGTTCAAAGTTAGAGAGAGCATGGCCTTATTATTTTCTCTATAGATCCTTAATACTGCAGCTGTATTTCAACTGCAATACACTAACGTTTAGACATGGTTTTGAAATAATATAATCCATATGGACCTAAAATAACAAACTCTAGGAAAGTTACTAGAAAAGGTAAACTACCTAATACATTATGCATCATTCAAGTAAGTAATTTGCATGTATTCTCACAACAATATATGCATAGCGACAATTACAATTTAATTATGAAAACGAAACACAATCATGATTCTTATCATGATAGAGCATTCGCATCACGCAAAAAGTAAGCAAACTTTTTATTACACAAATGGATAGTAAGCACATTATGTGCATTTTCATTATTTCAGATAATGGTAATAGCATTATATCTAGATTAAATCGTAGACAAGTAAATTTTCCCAAAATTGAAAAACCCCGACTAGTATCACGTATTGGAACGCTCCCTAGTGACTCGTGACGTAAAGACCCAACTTTGAAATTGTATAAAACGAGTGCAAAAAAACGGCATTTAAGTTGAATGAGGTTGTTTTGAAGTCAAATGGTACCAAACAAACATGGACACCAAACTAATACCTCTATAATGTGCTCTTTGCTGCTAGTAAAAACAACTTATTTTTTACTATTTTACTATTACTATTTTTTTTATTCAAAAGCTTTTCGATTCAGACATTAATTGACAAATCGAATCAAAATATTTATTGCTAATATACAAAGAAGTTATATTTATAATATAGGATCACCATAAACAGCTTCAAAGCATTTAAAATTAATTGTTTAAAAGGCCGATACGGGCAATATATAAAGATAATATTGACAAAATTAAATCTTTCTTTTTTATTAAATGAAAAAAAATATGATTTATTTATTTTTTTAATGTTTAGTTTTATTCGCGTTTTCTATGGCTACATAAACCAGTTAAATTAAGGAAATACAAAAAAAAACTAAGTTTAAATAAGCTATTTTATAAAATCACGCCATGAAGAACCAGTCAATACAATAGGCGGACAAATTCAGATGAAACACGTCTGTTCTGAATTAACACAAACAAACATAACGAGGAATATTAACGTAGACATCGTACGCAACATAGCAGAGTTGAAAAATATGAACAAAGCGAAATCTTAAAATTTCAGTGTCGTGGGTAATTTAACTACTGAGCAATGTATTTAAATCCTGCAAAAAACAACAAATAAAAGAGAAACATCGCCTTTAATTCAAAACAGGAGAGTGATTTTAAAAGCTTTCATAACCATGACACTTTGATGTCATCAGCTACATTAATGATCTCATTTGCGCCAACAAAGTGGTCAATATCACAAAAAAAACAGGAATTCACGTAGGAATGTAAGTAACTGTAAAATAGTAGCTACTCAATGTGTGCCTACGATATCATACGCAAGTCAGTTTCTGGTAACAACACGGTCTGTTTATGTGTGCTTAAAGTACTCGTATTATGAAAGTGAAAATAGCTATTTATAAGACAGATTTATCTGAAAAAATAAAATTAAGTTTATCTTAGTCAGATCTGGTCAATGATATCATCTTTCCCAGAAATCACTGAAACCTGACATAAAGCCGGGCGGAAGCCCCGAAACTCCAACAGCCCAGTGCATGCTGACACAAATAACGAAGACAAAAATAACACTGAAAAACAGAGAGAGATTTCTATATGAATTGATCATTTGTTGACATTACCTCATTCTATCAATATATTTTTTACTTAACTATATAACTTTTGAAACTATCGTGATTATGTGCATAGTAGTTTTCACTAACAACTCAACAAATCATGTTAGGTACCGCGTATTTAGTGAAAATGCTGTGTTTAATTAATGCTTTAAATTTGTATCGGTGTTTTATTTTATCTCTGACAACTGCTATAAGTCAAAATATTTTTGGGCCGATTTGTGCCCAAAAGGGTCGTGTTTTTCAAACCGAGTTGACGAACGACTCGCTTTATCAGAGGCAATAATATCATAGCTTAAAATAAACAAAGGTAACAGGGCAAACATATAAGGAAAAATGTTAATGCATTGTATATGCCTTACATTTACATAATCTTATTCCCTGAAATTGCTTTATTACCATAATGCGATTTTGACATAATCTCAAATACATTATAATAATTATACGCATCTGAAAGCGGGTCAGTTAGTTTTAAAAGATGGAAAAAGAAGGCAAAAAGCCAGTTTGATATCCTGGCTTACAAACGACTTATTTTAGTGTGTGTGCAATAATTACTATTATTTTTAAAACTAAAAATAAGTGGAATCGAATTTGTAGATGAGATCATTTTTAATGTAGGCTGGTCGTTAAGTTAACCAGTTGAATTGTTGTATGACCTTGTGAATCAGACCGCCGATAAGGCAATGCTATGCCGGCTACCGAATACGTTAGATGCTTGTGTACTGACTCGTAAACAGTGCAGGCTCACTGATAGTTCATTGAAACACTCGTATCAACACTCACGCTATAACTTGTGTCTACAACTTAGCAAACACCAAGGTTTAAACGGCAGAGAGGTACTCCTCCCTGCCGTTTAAACCTTCCTCCGTTTAATATGTCATGATGGAAATAAACAAAAAATACATTAAATATAACCAATACAAATAAATATTGACTATCTATCTATCTGCACTGCATATTCAATAAGCATAATACAGTTACACCGTAGCTACATCAGGCACATAAATATATTTTGTCATGAACGTGAGTGCTAAAGAACGATAACCCTGCAACGGGCCACTGGATGACATCATCGATAGTTTTAACACTGTTTGAAAAACTACAATGGTTGATTACACGATTCTTAATGAAAAAATTTCAACGAGTAAGGAAGGATCCAATACCAACTAATAGAATTCAAATCGAAAAAGCCGATAAGTTAACTAGGATAACAAATACAATGGAAAAAACGATAGCCACGGAATGATTTTCGAATAAGTTACTGCAAGGGCCATTTTATTTATTTAAACCTATAAATAAAGAGTTCTACTAGAAAGTCCCAATCACTTAATCGCAATGAAGCAACAAACGCATGCATGCTATTAAACACGATTTACGATGAAATCATACTGTTAAACTTTCATTAATTAAAATAAAAGAGACCCCTCCCATAACTGCTACGGAAAGCTAGCATTGTTTCGCAGAATACTCGAACTTAGTTGGAATTTATTTTAATCCTACTAGTAATTATTATTTTGTACGTAAATAATATGAATGGACAGTTAAATTAAGTATGTGTAATTAGCTACTTCAGCGTGTATAACATTTTCAACGAGAGGATCTTTCCTAGAGTCAGATATAAATGTATGACTGACGTTTTCTGCAACCAAGAGTCTAACCTAATATTTTCAAAATATTAATAAACATTTTCATAAAAATTAAATGCATATGATTTGGAAACAAGGTCATAGTTTAATGGATGTATTGAAGGCGCAATCTTTATTTGATAAGCTCATCAAACGCCAACAGTTCACAGCCGGCGAGACAATTTATCGAATTAATAACAAAGGCCAGACAGATTGGGTTAAAAGCCAATCATTTTAAATGTTAGCATATTAGTATACAACGGATGTTACTATGAGGCAGCTTTCGGAAGCTATTTAGGTAGTTTTCTGAACCTAGCTTAATTAATATCGTCAAAAATCAGGCGCGCCGGTTGTACCATTAGCTGTTCAAACACCAAGGGCCCGTGACAATGTGAAAGGCTAAAGTAACGAAAGCAAAACGTTTTGCGTGCTTAACCTATCGGCAGACTATGGACTAATGCACTTATTTTATATTTGGCCAGTTTTATCAATGTAGATAATCAGTGATAGCACATACGATACAGATGTAAACGCTCGTCTACCTTGCGTTTGCGTGCTAAAATTTAGAAGTTAATTGAAATCGAATGCAGTGCATTTGTGCAGCTAGTATCCATTACTCTCTTGCTAATAAGTTTGACCTTTCGATCAATTTATGGTTTCACAACAATCAATGGTATACTTTTACCTTTATTCGCCTAAAATGTCAAGTAGGTAATTAAAGTTATGGAGTCAATCACAATACAAGAAAATCCGGTTTTTTAAATAGCTCTCAAGAACTGTGATCATTTTGTTAGCGACTGGAACTAAGGATCTTAGAATCAGTTTTTTTGTGTTATGCGAATATCAGATACCTAATTAGTTGTCTATGATTGGATGGATCAGGTAAACAGGGAGACGGACAGGTAATATTCCAAATAGACGGGTTTATGAGCCGTGTGGGAATTACGGTCAAGACGCGCGCGTCCTTTATGATTGTGATACGCATTAAAGGATTCAATACATTTGACTCCTAAGGAATCGTGGATATCTACGGTTCGTTAACTGCAGATAATAACAGAGACAGACCGGCAAGACCGTTAGACTTGTAATGTTGCCACCATTAAAGATAACAATAGCCTTTATCTGCCAAGATCCAATCTGCTTAAAAGACTGGGTTTATGAAAGTTGAGGTCGTGTGTATTAGTTCACGGTGTTTGTGAGAGAAATTATATAGTTCATGTCATGGTAGGTACAAATATTTTGCGTTTACGTCTTCAAAAACGGATAACCAAGTGCAACGGATAACTAAGTTACAACTTTATAGACTGTTGTATTGTAACGGAATATTAAAACTACGAGAGGAAGCATTTTGTTCTCCCTAACTTTTATATCAGTTTACGGATTGCGTGTCTCATGTACCTGTACCATGTAATTTTTTCGTTTTGGCAATTAAAGGGCCCTGGCAAGGCCACGGCAAGTCGGTCAACGGGTCAGAGACTAGCAGTACGAATCGTGAGGACGCACCCAGAACAGGGGCGCGCCTGCGAGAGGTGTATCCTACATTACTCCTTCCCGCAATGCGACGATGCGTGGATTTTAGCATTATTATCAAGGAAATATTATAAATAAAAAAGAAGCGGAAAATATTTTTTTTGCAGCATAAACATTTTAACAACCAGACAAATCAGCGGTCAATAAAATCTACGGAAACGAGAATATACATAGTTCCAGTTTTATGTAGACGAATTCTTACTCTCGAAGCACACTACGATCAAAATAATTTTGCGTCTGTGCTAGTGCCATGTTTTTATATCATGTACATAGTTGGATAGGTAGTTAGTTATAGGAACGCATGACGTCACACTTATTTCGGAGTTTACTACTTAATGTAGTGATGATGAGCATATATACATGTTATTAGGAAGGCGCGGCGTGATTCGCACGCGAAGCGACCGGCCGGCCAGCGTGGCCGACACGTTGCGTCATGGCATTTTGAGTGCCGATACTTATCACGATTTCATCTGATTATCTCAACTCCATTCAAAATAATGCAAAGTATATTTATATATTATTTTTTCTATGTATTTACAAAAAAAATAGTAGTATTTCAGTCATGTAGTTCCCATAACTCAAGCTCTGCTTACTTTGGGGCTAGATGACCATGACATGTGTGAAACATGACCAGCATTATTTTTTATATCATTTAACTCATTGATTTTAGGTATAATAAAAATCAAATTATTGCTTCAACATTTTTTTAATAATGTGGATTGTTTCATAAATTCAGTCAGTATTCTACTTGCATAAAGATTCCAAATGCTTTATCAGGCAGTTTTCATAGTCCACAAAGTGAATGATGAAGTATGTATGTGAACTCCCATAGTTAATTTGATAGTCATTTAACATGGATGATCATAAATAATATTTTTAACCAATTTAAAAAAAAATAAGTTATATATAAATATAAATAAAATAAATATATAAATAAATAAAATAAATAATATATAAATAAAACAACACTCAATGTGGAGCATATTTTATGTATATTTTAAAGTATTCTCATTAGTTTAGTAAGTAGGAGATGATAAGCATTTTAGAATCAATGTATGTACTTATTGGAGTGGTGAAGAAAGGAAAGGAGGAGGAAAAATTTGGTAGGACTCCCGTTATAATAATACTTTCTTGCTCATGAAAAATTTCAACTGATACCAAACAAAAAAAAATTAACCTCAAAATAGAGGTTATGAGGAAAAACTGTAACTTCAGTAATTTATTAATTTCTCAGAAACGAAAATTGAGTATTCTAGATACCTAAATCTATCTATAAATAAACTTTGAAGTTACAAAGCCACATTCATTGATTCAAAAGATGTGTCAGGGGAGATCTAGTTATTAGGTACTTACTCAGTAAAAGTCCTGCTGGCAGGACCAGTCTGACAAGCAACACCGACAAGAAGTACTTGTGCATGATGTTATCTGAAATAAGAAGTAAACACATCACCTACTGAGGGACCTTACTTAGCAATGCCTGCACATCAGTTTCAAAATTCCAACTTAAAAATATTCATGCTCCAATCTCAGTGTTACATAGTCTAATAAATAAGCTTTGAGAGCAAGTCTCTTAAATAAGGCATGTTCAGAAGGTAAACATAACATAAGTTATCCTAAATTTAATTGGGTACAAGTAACCTGGATCTTCACAAAAACATTGGTTGAAGATCGTAACTTATCTTAGCACTTAAGTTTATATTTACACACACAAGGATCAGGTTGTTTTTGCACTCCAAGCCGGCGAATTACAGGGTATAAGCTTGGCCCTACCCACTTTAAACAATAATAAGCTCGATTACATACTAGGTTAAAAATCAATGGCTTTCGACAGGTAGGTATTTACTCAGACAGGTTGTTAAATTTTATCAGACTACGTCGGGTACCTTCCTGCTCATCTTGACCCACAAAATATCACTTCGAAGCGGTGAGTAAATAAATGGTTGCTTGCCTTTTTTCGTTTCCGAAAACTGCATACATCAAGTAGTCATTTCATTACGGCACAGTATTTTTAGTAGGCACAGAACGCATTTTTTTTTTAGTTAATAATTAATTTAGTCGCTCGTTTTATCATGTTGAGTTTTAAAAGAAACAAAAACAAACACGACCACACTCTCCGCAACACAGACTGACTGATTGACAATTGACATAACATGACTAATACTTAGCTATTATCTATTTGACATAAGGACATGATGGTTGATGTTTAGGTATAACTGACACTGACGGTGACTGTCAGCTGCCATGAGTGCCGCTATAGTAGACAAAATATTAAGGCGTTGGGTAGTTCATATATACTCTCGCCATACCAAGCCGCATGAAACGGAACATTTTAGTTAAATTATAGACTTGTAAACTTTTTCAACCATCTTATTAGCAAAATTGATGTTACAAAAATATGCGCCTAAGTTTTTACTCTGCGATGACTGAACCAAAACGAAGTTGTAATAAAAGTTTTACAAGATATAGGATGAATTATGAATACATCTTATCTTGGTTTCGAATATTTAAAATAAAATTAAGATTAAAATTTGTATCAGTGCTCCTAAATTTATGTATAAATAAACTTTGAAGGTACAAAGCCACATTCATTGTTCAATAAATCGACACAGGAAGAACTTCAGTGCAAGTGTTTTCTCCGATAACCCCTGTGTGGGACCAACTAGAGTGAGACCTCGAGAATAACCACTAACAGAATGATATTCTGATGACCTTGGTACATTGGTTGGTTGTCCCGCTGCGAGACGAAAGGTTCGCATGTTCTGCAGATCTTTGTTTCGGATCTGCGTGTTATGGTACATACCTACCATGGTGATACGAGTACCTTATACCTACCCTAATACCAACGATACAGGGAATCCTAGTGTGAGTTCGTAACTATGCATGGGACTGTAGAACGTTTATTAATCTATTTACCAGCAACTTTCCATCGATGAAAGTAAGAAAGCGTAAGAATTCAGAGTACCTATTAGAGGATTATTTTGTCATAGTTATTACAGTGATTTAATAAAATGTTTAGGTTTAAGGTGTAGTAGTTACGTGAGTTTTTTGTATCAAAAACACAGTGTATACGTATTTTTTACCAGAGTTTTCCAACTTGAACTACTGCTATTTGTCAATTTCGTTGTATTCCAGAAACTATCGTAGTTTAATTTTATATACATTTTTGTTTGTTTTTGTGGTTCTAGTAACTAACTTATAGTAGGATGTATGGGGATGATCCCCCGTGCCACTATAAATCGTCATTTAGGAAAAAACAGACAAGAATCGTAAGTAGTCCTAAAAGTCCTCTCGTCTGTATTCTCTATGTACTATAACCCAAAATATAAACATAGCGCTGTTCGAAATAAGAGAAAAGTTTTCGGAAAACCCGGAAATATTCACTGGATGTTTTAGGATCAAGACGCGAATAGAAATACTTTTTTTTCCTTAAAAGGATCCATTAAAATCTATATAAAGAAACAAGTAAATAAATTTATACCTATCAGTTTTTATTTGTTTTATTTTCGGTTTTTCTACGTTTCCATGAATGACATCACTAGCGAATTTATTTTTATTGCGAACTAATGGCGTAGCTAGGTGAGTTTTCTTGTTTATTTTCTATTTTCATACTGTTCCATGGTTTTCATTTGTTTTGTCTAAATGTTTTTCATCGAACAAAATATTTTATCTTCAAAGTCAAGTCAAAATTTTTTCAGCTGATCCTTTTTTATTGCATGAAAATCCAATACAAAGAGTAATGAACACGTATTGGAATTGTTACGAATTTATTCGCTAGGATCATTCATTGTCATCACTTTCACTTTTCGCGATTTGCTGTAATATTGGTTCAAGTGTGCTTCGAGTCGCAGTCGCCATGGATGAGTGAGTTTCCTGATATTTCCATTTAAATTGGTAGTTTGGTGTGATTACATTACAAGGTTACCAGACATATCCTCAAACAAAAATGTGACAATCATCGCATTTTGTGTTGTGAGCGGCTTTTTCAAACTTGCGAATTAGCTTTACGATCATGTGATACTTTTGTACAGCACCATGTCGACCCTAACGAAAATGACCCGCACGGTAAAGAAACTGGAGGTTCCCAGGCCTCTCAAATCAACAACCAGCTCTGCACACAACCGCAACTCTATGTTGGATGTCAAGATAAACTCTGGTAAGGAACTAGTTGGAGCATCATTGAGATGTCTTATTTGACACAACTTAAATATTTTTGAACCTTCTTGCTCTAATAGATATTCTTTTAAATGGTGTTTTTTTTACAGTGGATTATTTGAGCAAAATTTTGTTCTCTATACTTGAAGAACATACAATACATATTGTATCTTACTCCAATTAGATTCCAAGTAGAAATAACCAGTACCATTTGTCTGTGTATGTTGCAGTTGATGACCTCATAGTTCTGACGGAAGCGGTGGCATACCAAATGATGCAGGGCAACTATGACCGTGTGTTGCAAAGCAATGTGTCCACTATGTATTCTAACTTAAAACTTTATGGTGCACAACTTGAGGAACTGTATAAGGACTTCCTTGATCGGTAGGTTTTTTAATTAGCAACAATTTTTTGGTTTGGTTGGTTTGGTTTTCAAGTAACATCTATTTACACTGATAATTGACATTGTTTATGTAACAAAATATATTATTTTCAGATACTTTGTTGTGTTCCGCAATGGTTCGCAGGACGAACGACTGGATAAGAAAACGAGGCTGCATCTTCTGGAGCTTATTGAGCTGCGAGCCAAATTGTGGCAGGGTTCCAACTACATGAGTCAATACTATAGGCATCGTGGCACACATGCTGAGGTAAACTTACAGAAGATTCAATATTTTTCAACAAAATTCTTAATATTTTTTGATACAGGGTAAACTAACCTTTCTTCTATTGGAATGATTTAGTTTTCTATTATTTATTGTTTTAATTATGATGACATTTTGTGAACATCAGTGTGAAGTTATCAGAAGTGTTGAAAAAAACTAGGCAAAATTTAGAACCATTGAGATTAAAGAATTTCAGAATACTCAAGCTAAAAATAATGTGAATCAGACATCAGACAAACATAATTACGATGCTGACCTAGTTTCCAAACAAACAAGAAAAATACTGATGATGTGTTATATGAAACTGATTGTATCAATTCAAATATCTTGTCAATGAGTTTTATTGTTTACTAGCTTCTACCCACGACTTCGCCTGCGTGGTACCCCCGATAAAAAGTAGCCTTTATGTTATTCTGATGTATAAGCTATATTACTGTAAAGTTTGATCAAAATCCGTTCAGTAGTTTTTGTGTGAAAGAGTAACAAACATCCATCCTCATAAACTTTCGCATTTATAATAGTAGTAGGATTGTTTATTAAGTAACTAACACGATTTTACAAACCACTAGTTACTTAAGATTAAAAACATCATTTATATCTAATAAGTATTAATATTTCTATTCTACTTACTGTGAATTTGCAATTTTAAATATATCTTATTAAACTGACACTTATGTTGGTCAGAACTTAAGTTTAGGCCAATGTCTCTATGTAAAAAATGTTAGTAAGAGATACCATTGCCTAATCTAAGTGTAAATGGGTTTAAAATTGGTTGTTTTCATTGTTTGTGCATATTTATGACTCTTTTTATTATAACCCAAAGCATCATACAGGCCTTATGAAATTACAAATGATGTAAATAGATACGTAATCAGTCATGCTTGTCAAATGGGCATACATCATATTTGCAAATTCATTAATATGCACAATGCCTACTTTTCGGTCTTTCAACTATCTAAGGGAGATTAAAATTACAAGTTTAATACATAGCTCGAATGGTTTAAAGCAATTATTGAATAAAAATCCTTTCATAAAATATAAATTTAATAAAAAAAAAAATAGATGTAAGTTGCTAATAATCTAGTATAGTAGCTGATCTGATTTGGATAAAGTTTGATAAATTTAGCACATAAAAAAATACTTATTTGTATCATGCGGTCTAAGCTCCATAGCTTAGACCATGCTTATCTGATATCAATAAAAAGATAATTTATAATTAACCAATAATTATACAGTTTAGCTGGTATTATTACCTATTCATATGTGAGCTAAAAAAAACTGATCATTGATTTATTCTTTCTCCTTGTAAACTATTTTTAACCACTTTAATTTTGGTTTAATCTGGATGGTTTTTAAATAGGATTTAGCATTACGTATTCATACCTGTTTATTTCAATATTTATAATTAGGTGTGTGGAAAAATAGACAACCCCCGAAAAACACGGGGGGCTTAAAGTAAAAATAAAATAAAACTGTGGCCATTGTAGCCACTCCTGGTGCCGACGATGGAGGGCTCGGGCGCTGGAAGCTCGCCGCCCGCGCTGGCTTCGCCTGCCGACCCACCCGCTATGCTCGGCCCCGGCGAACTCATCAAGCCCTCCGGGAAATTCCCCAAGCCCACCAAGATACCCGGCAAGAACTATTCCAAGGACGAGGTTGTAATACGGAACGCTGATTCTGGGAAAGGTATGATTTACTTATTTTTTTTAACTGGTCCTATGTCTTTGGCTGCAGCAAATAAACACAAATTTTCAAGCAGGTTTTTTAAAGGCATAGGGCCCAGCAGCAGGCTCAGCATGGGCAGCAAGATAGCCGTTTTGTCTTCTCTTCCGTTAATGAAACCGTTTTCTTGGTCGATCTCTACTATTGGTGCAGATAGTAAGCGGTTACTGTCGCCTATTGACATTTACAAAACCAGGGGCAGAGCTGATGCCTTGCCTGCCTTAAGGCATTAGCGGGCATTACGGCTTGCCGCAAGACATGACAATATGTCTGAAACACCCTTTAAATTGAAACATAGCGTTTCAAGAATTTTTGTTCGGCGCCAGAAATAAATACACCAGGTTTGGTAATCACGTATTTTCTTTTTGTAGGTAACCTAGAATTGCGTTGGGTTGTACCTGATATTTTTTGCATGTTATTTTAAAGTATGTTTTTTAAATGGGGAGAAAAAAATGCAAGACTGAAGCATCAATGTTATACTTATCTGTCCCAAGTATTTGTTTAGATTTATTTGTGTAATTAGTTTTATCAGTCTGCATGATAATAATATACTGAGTAGAAGGGTAACTTTAATTAAAATTAGGTATGTTACTTACTTGAATTATTTTCACGCCTGATAAATTATTTTAGTGGGTTTAGTTGGCCTTTGTACACAGCAACTGTACTTATGACTATGGTAAAACGGATCAATATTAACTATGCATATTACAAGAAAATGATGCAAGAAGATTAAGTTACGAGCAGATTGAAGGGCTGTTTCGAATGAACTATCTCACATCTCTGGTAGCTTTAGTTCTTTTAGACAAAGCTGTCACTCTTTTCGTCACTTTTGCAAACAGTCATCCACTCTGTGTGTGTGTCCATAGGCCTAGTGCATTAGAGCCACCAAGCGGCGAGTCTGAAGTTGTTATGTGGTGTTACAGTGATGGGTATCAAGGGCAGACGTGTGCACATGATCGAGGAGCTATCTGATACGATTATATCGTTCCAGCGAGGTATGATCGCTCGTGCGGGCTGTGGGCCGCTGGCGCATGGTGTGGGCTCTGTCTAATAACATAACCTCATACTCTCTTCTAACAATGGCGTCAGTTCAGTATTCTTTAAACCTAGACAGCGAGCGACTAAATTATCTCAATCCTTTAAAAAAGATCAGGATAATTTTAGCGCGGCACAATCGAAACTAATATCTTCTAACAGTTGTATCCTTCTAGTGAGGTATGATGGCTCTGCAGAATGTGTGCCGCTTTGGCGTGGCGTGAGCTCTTCGTCTTTGCCGCATACCTTACAAACCTATAGTTATAATGACCTTCTATTTCTTATTATAACTTTCCGTACCCTTCAAGCATTGCAGGGCATATCTTATTAAAACATCCGATTATGGCTAAATAATTCCTAAGCTGAAATAAAAATTTAGTCATAATTTTCACCGCTTACTAATTGCATTCAGCTTGAGCTGCGAACTAACCCTCGTTTTCTCCATCTACTCCTATCTTAAGTGGTCACTTTCGCATTGGATTATTTGTCTTCTTACATCGTCAATTAGCTGTTCATTGACTTGCGTAATGGCCTCTTACTTTAGGTGTTGCTTGGTGAAATCGGGCAAATATGGCGGATTATCAGGGTGCAGCGATGTCATAGGGCTGTGGTTTTTCAGTGAGTCCTGGCGCGAAGGAACGTCTTGTCCAGATCACCGGACCTAATGAAGAAAATGTAAAGTGAGTTGGCATTTTATTTCATGTCTATCGTGTTAACAATTATTCATTACCAAACTTGGATTTCATTACGGTTTTATGTAATAGTATACAAAACGTCTGAATACCCAATAATACTTTTCAGTAACAGCTTTATTGCTCTATAGGATTAGAGAAAAAAAAATAGTTACAATTATCTTTGCCTGTGAGGTCCCAAAATTTACTTTGTTGAGATGTCTCGTCCAACTAAGGCGGAACACCTTCTTAAGTCAAATATGCAGTTCTCATCACCTTGCACAGTACAAACTTTATTATTAACGCTGTTTAATTTTGGGATATTATTAACTAGTTGTTGCCCGCGGCTTCGCCCGCGTGGTATGTCAATAAAAGTAGCATATGACCGTCTCCAGGCTTCAAACTATGTCCACCAACTTTTGAATGAATCAAACCAAGGATTACAATTTATACAAAGTTTAGAACTCAATTGCACACACCCAAAGGGTAGTTTTGAAAAAATAAAAAATATGTGTTTCGTTATTTAAAGTTTATGTGTACCCAGTTTTGAGTGAATAAAACCAAGAAATATATTTTTTCATAGAAACTTTACCACCCTGTTTAACCCCCTAAGGGGGTTAGATTTTCGAAAATAAGATTAGCCTATGTGTTATTCCAGAACCTAAATTATCTACATTCCAAATTTCATCAAAACTGGTTTAGTAGGTATGGAGATAACGTGGTAACAAACATTCACACACACACAGACTTTCGCATTTATTATATTAGTAGGATTGCATATCAAATAAATAATCACCTATCAATTTATTTTCATCATTTATATCCTTTATTACATCAATTAAATTATTTCACTGCAAATAAACTAAATGTTTAACAAAACTAGTACTGCAGATAATTCGAAAATATACATCAACACTACATTACTTTTTTCCCCCTAATGCGAGACAAAAAAAAACCTTTAGGTACAAAAATACGACAGTCTTATCATAAATACTGACTGTACAGCAAATTAACCAGAGCGTGCATATATAATACTCTTTCTCATAGCAAAATACCTATCCGAGTGGCATATATCCTAATAAGCACCTCAATACTTGCTCAAGGTTGATTGAAATAACGGACGACTCACCTACTGATCTTTGATACAAATATTGATTTGTAGACAAAATAAATGCAAACAATATGTTAATGTTGGCCTGAAAAATCCTTCCTAGGCAAATCCGTCTTGGATAGGTTAGGTTATTAGGTTTTTTTAAATTATTAAGAAAAGGAGGATTGCTATCCGAACTTTACCCAACAAACTTGGGTTCAAAATAAATAAAACCGACCGGTTAGTTTATCTGCAAAAAACCGACATAAATAACTAATCTACATTAATTTATCGCTATTTATCTTAAAGTAATAAATAATAAGATGATATGTCAAATAAAATGCTGTTTAATTTATCTAAACTGCGGTATGTTATATAAAAATAGAAGCTATATTAAAAAAAAGAGTTAATATGTATAATGTGCGTTAGTCATTATTAGCTGTGCATTCATAAAAAGCTTTACTTTAAGATAAAATAATAGCGGTACGCCACGAATATAAATTGTAGTTTATTTAGTAATATTTTGAGTTGAGTATTTTGCTGTGCAATTAGTAATTTTGATATGAATTCGGATACAAAAAGTTTTTTTTTATTTGCGTTTAAATACTACCCTTTAATTTTAAACATCGTTTAAAATCTGTCGCTGTTTGTCGCTTTGCGGTGAAACGGCATAACGATGAGCATGGTTTATCTCCTGACAGATGTTTTTGCGTAGGTAGACTCTTAATATTAAAAAGTAGTGAAACTGATATTGACAATGTTAATTAGATAGTCTTGGAAGTTCACTTGCAGATCTCTATAAAATGCAATTTGATGCTTCCAGCCACGCGAAGCATCTGATAGGCGATACGATCCGCCGCAATGCGTCTCCCGTGAGGTTGGAGAGTGAGGAACCGGGGCTGGGCGGATCCCGCGGCTCCCTGGACTCCAACGGCGAGGAGGACGCGCCCGTTTTAAGAGAGGTAAGTGCATTTACTCTTATTTACTAAGTGTAACCTTAACCGTCACCCTTAAAAGGGCAATCCAGACTGAAACTAGCAAAGTCTCGGTCTCCCGGCCGGGATTTGCTGCCCCTGCCCCTGCAGAGAATTAAAAAAAAACCCCGTTTCGTCTTCTCGCGCGCAGGCGCATCTTCTATAGTTTTGCGCCAGTGCCGCCTTTTGTGACGTTTATAAAACCTATCCAAGAACCTTTTTTGAAGCGATACAAAACGATTAATCGAAATGATTGCACTAAAGCAGTATTTTAATAGATAAAACAGTTTTGAAAAATAATGTTAACAAAGAAACCAACACAAACAACCTCTTATCCCAAACACGTATATCGGCTCCTATATACTGGCTAAGTTGCGGGTAAAATGGGCTGGCACTTGGTATTAAGTGAATGTTCGTTATTCCAGAAATCTCCTCACAACTCGCGTTCGCTCCTGCACAGCTTTTCGACTAACGACGCCGCTCTGGGGGAGTATAAATACACTGTGACTTTTGGACAACATTCCATCAAGATCACGGGCCCGAATTTGGATCTTGTCAAGGTAAATTGTGGAAAAGTAATACAAAGCTTGCATGGTCGCAAAATAAGTTTGCACATTTTGATTTGACACAATTTTAACTAACGCTTAATTTGTGGGTGGGAGAAGAAAGAGAGAGGGGCTAGGGAGAGGGGGGGAGACTAAGTGAATTAGTGACTAAATATTTCAAAGTCAATAGATCTTTATTGTGGTTTCTTGCGCACGACCAAGCCTAGAAGAATCGGGCAGTAAACATTTGATTTTTTTACTTGATGATCCTTCATTCGGCTTTAGTGTGGTGCCAATCGAACATTTCTGTCTATAAGAATATCTTAGAATGCATATCCGCAAAGGGACGCCTAAGTCAATTATCTGTTTCACCCACGGTACTACGAAAAAATTTCTAAGTACATTGTGGAAGTGCATTTAAACGCCATGCCTATTTCCGAAGATAGTAAAAAAAATTTTAACTGCATAATTTTTTTTCATAGATAAATCGAAACAACCAAACAAAAGGAACAAAAAGGAAATGCACATATTGTATTGTAATAGTCGTAGTGCTTGGTTGGTAATTGGTTGTATTGTAATTGCAGACTGCTAAGCTAGTGTTGGACGAGTATTTCGAGAGCGCGAACGGGTTGGAGGCGATGGGCGCGGGCTCGGGAGACTTCTTCACGCTGTCGCAGCGGCCGGCCGCCGCGCTGCTGCTGCACGACGACGCCGCGCTCAACGGACACGACGACGACGTGTTCGTCGCCGACCAGCCGGGTTAGTACAAATACACGAACCAGCATGCACCGACTACAATTGACGTTTCATAGGCCTATACTATTTAAAATCCTACTAATATTATAAACGCGAAAGTTTGTGAGGATGGATGTTTGTTACTCTTTCACGCAAAAACTACTGAACGGATTTTGATGAAACTTTACAGTAATATAGCTTATACATCAGAATAACACAAAGGCTACTTTTTATCCGGGTACCACGCGGGCGAAGCCATGGGCAGAAGCTAGTAGATTATTAAATTAGGGAGCCGAACAATGTAAAGACCGAGTCAAAGTACCAAATGATTTATTGGCGGCTTACCCGCACATAACTATTAAGTAGGATACCACAGAAGGCAATTTTAATAACACTTTTTTTGACGATTTTGCTGTCAACTTAGACTTTTCACCTGTTATGTCTCAGGGTCGGCAACGCGCGAGTGTATCTTCTGGTGTTACAAGCGTCCATACGTAGCGGTAACCGCTTACCAACAGGGGGGCTAGACAAATACCTCACGCTTTCTTTTCCTCTCACGCTAACGCTAATTTGTCAAGGTAAAACTTGGCAGCTGTCACGTGACATTTCCACTTTAAATAAATCTCCGCAGGCGTTAACGACAACTGAAAGTGGTATTTGTCTAGATCCCCCAGGTGGGCGGTATACATGTTTGCCACTTTAGTTGTAGAAAAATCATCGATGCGCATCGACTGTGGACCTGAATTCCAAATTCACAGAATCGATGAAAATCTGTGGTCATTAAGCCGTATTTTATTTTTTTATATGACGCAGGCCTCCCTATTATTGTGTAACAAACAGGCATGAGCCACCTACATCCTTTGACGCAGTGGTGAAGTTGTGATCGCGATGGATGAGCCCGGTCCTGTCAAAATTTGTGTCAATGTGGGACTCTTCCCTACAAATTCTATTAAAATGAAATTAAATGAAAACATTTTACACACAATCGAAAATGACGTGCTTTTAGGATATGTATTTAAACGACTATATCACGTCCTTTATTATTCTTTTCATAATATGTGCACCGTCCACACTCGACGGTCTTGAGGTGGAAACAACGTCAGCAGGGAAATAGTGCAATACTCAGGGGGAGGGGAATACTCTCTATTTGTAATAAGTTGTTTGCATATCCTAAGGCTATGTAACAGAAGCTCTACGCCGCGGGCGCACTGCAGCGCCTTCGACCTCGCTAGGTATCGAGCCGCTGCTCGTTAGGTTACATAATGGTCATATAGCCAAACGCGCTGTGCGGCTGATTCCGTTTTACAATCGTTCTGAGCACGGATAGCCCTTAAAAATATACTAGTATTCCTATGATTCTAAATTAGATCTACCTTTGCCGCAATTTATATACTCTGGTAAAATTCTAATAATGGACCTACTACTGTTATAGTAATTCATTTTGTAAGTTTGTTGGAAATAACAGTTTCCTTTATATATTCTCAGATTTAGACTAGATCTAGTTAATGCATGTGACGACTTTCCAATCCAGGTACCTGCTGCTAGTTTAAGTCGGATTTTGAGAGATTAATACGTGAAGGCATGATAGTAGATAGAAAAAGATGCAAGTTTTAAAGCATGATTTTAGATTATAACAAAATAATATCTTTCCTATTGAGTAGGCTGATATTCTTCAAAGACTGACTGAAGCATGTCTAGTTTTGATCAAAAAAACATATGATTGGGTGCCATTTATTGATGAATCATTTTGTGCCATAATTTACTTTAGTATGTATTAGAACCATAAATATTTATCTTATTTCAGTTTATCAGAGTATATTATTCTATTACATCTATCTATGCATTTCATACTGTATTTATTTTACCTGACTCCGGCCTAGCCAAAAGTCAAAATACCCACCTCGGACCAATGTCAAGGCAGTTTTTTCAAAATTTTGCACATAGATTAAGCAACGAACATTTTGTTAACATACCATTATTAGTAATCGCTAATAACTGCCATAACGAAAAAACTAATTCCAACCCAGTTATACATTAGCAACTGAAGAGTGTTTATACACAATTATCTATTAGGTGAAATGGGACACTTATTGCAAAGATATAGAACGTTAGTGCCTCAGCTCAGATAAATAAAAGACAATGCTCATAAATGCCGGGAAGGTAAAATCCTATTGGGCCTAGAGTCTCTATATGGGATGCCGAGTCAATTCCTGGCTTTGTCATGGCCTTATCTTGGAGTTTTAGTCAAACAAAAGTTTACTACAAAAAAAATTGTAAAGCCAATTAAATGCTATCCATTAAGTCATACTCCACAAGTCATACAGAGGTGGACAACGAACGACCCTTCCTGGGTGGATTCGTCAAATAAATCTGTGTTTGAGATCGTTACACACAAATTCACATCAATCAAAACACCTGAAACCCATAACACGCATTGGACATGGTCAGTTGCTTCTGCATAGTTGGGTAACGTGCCGTGGTGGGTGTGTGTGTGTGTGTGTAACTGGCGTTGTGTGCAGCCGGCGGGGAGGACGCGACGCCGCGCCGGCCGCGGTTCTCGCGCGCCGCCAGCACCGACAAGTACCAAGGTAACGCTCATTCATTACACTATTCACATTCCGTTAGGCCGTACTCTTGAGTTTTGCACAACTGCTTTCACTCTTAGAGATCGTTTCCACGGCGGCACATTTGTATCGGCAGGGCTCAAGCGAGGCTCCGTCAGCACCAATAGTATGATCACCCAAGACAGTGGCTTTGTCTATGGAAGAGAAGACAAAATATTTGTAACTTTTTTTTTGGTAAACATGTCTGCTGCTCCTGCCAAGGAATACTAACTTACCCCCCCGTTATGTGCTAATAATCATCGTAACTACTGTAATTTAAAATCTTTCAGGCTGAAATTTGGTAAAGCTATGTTCAGGACTAAGGACTAAATGAATGTGTTTTGTCTTCTACTGTTGAATTTGAAATAAAAGAAACAAAGAAGTGTATAGCTAATTTTTTTTTAGTATGGGCTTAAGAATCTCACAAAAGAGATTTTTTAAACTAGTTCTGAGTGAAAAGCAGTGGTGTTTCTATTTAAGAGAAACGTCTGTTAGGCAATCTTGGGTAGATTGCTTGCGATCTTGTTCAACGCTTGAGAGACTGGACGCAGTTCATGTCACCCCCGTTTGAATAGAAATCTTTCATATCGAATTCCGAAGGCCAATGCATATTATGGTGACAACGCGATACGATGATGGAGACAGAGGTGGACAACGAACGACCCTTCGTGGATGGATTCGTCGAATAAAACTGTTTGGGATCGTTATGCAAGTTGAAGCCTGAAACAACCGCAACAGATATTTCTCAATATAAACAATTCACGTTAATTTATACAAAAAGTCTTGCCATATTTATTTATGAATAAATAGAATCTATCCATCTGTTTTATAATCACTCGCTATGTAACTTATCAAGTCGCTAATCTATCCCTGTCCTTTTCTATCCTTGAACAAAGGATAGAGGCAGAAAACTTTAAGCACGCTGCTAGAGTTAGCGAGTGATTATGAAGCAGGGTATTTGGGTGCATTTTAGTGGTGTATCTTGATGTGCTGTAATATGGATCTTACCTGTCCAGGTATACATTCTAGTTACTCATCCATTATATTATACGAATTTATTCTGTTGTACATAATAATCGCATTTTGCTTTACACACTTCAATCATAATCAAAACTACTCCCATATTAAACGTTTTTGTTAATTACTCGTTACCATTTTATTATAGTACCAATATTTATTGAATTGATTTGTCACTCATTCACACTAACATTTTATGCAACAGTCAGTCAATAACCGAATGGAGTTGCTTTGCAATGCCGAATAGCCGAATCATAATATTGATGATAAGTTTGTGCCGATGAAGAATCTAATTAAAATACCTACTAATAATAACAGAATGTGTGTATGCACGTGCACTAAGCTTTGCACGCAAGAACGATTTTGTTTATTATGTAGCATCAATGACTTTGACCACTCGGTCGGTAGGCATTCAAAGTCGATCTGAGTCGGATTTCAACGCTTGTGATAGTTATCTATTATTATTGTTGAGATTCTACCTCGTCCTAAGAATATAGTCTGCTTATTGTTGCTTCACACTGAGACGTCTGTATCAGCAGCTTTGAGTGGGCCAGAGAGAGAGAGACTGAGACCGTGACGTGTGACTTCGGTCTGCATATGGGTGCCGTTAGACAGAACATTTTGGCCCGGTCCAGCCCGTTCCCAGTAAAAATAAGAATGGAAAATTCCATTCCCATGGCCCGCTGCTCTTCGAATCGGACGAGATTCGATCAGTCCGGCCGGAACGATCTGTGGTATGCGTCGACGCGATAGATGCCATCATTCGCATTGTATTCTGACCTTTCGTTTCCATTATCATTATTTCCGGCACGATCCAGACCGGGTCAAAACGGCCGGTCTATCGGCGCCCAAGCGGTCACAATGAGTCATACGGCGCGGCCCTCGGTGAAGCTTAGAAGTGGTGTTTCCTTATAATGTGAATCTGAATATTTTTATAATATCCCAAAATTTCAACCTCGGCGGGACTTACACCTGTGACCTCCCACATATTATGCGGTGACCGAGGTTGATATCCTTAAGATATTATAAAAATCATAGTATTTTCCTTAACTCTTTGCAACCGGCCCCATATGCTAGTGCGGGTGAGTGCGCGGCGCCTCGGGTCCGGTTTCGCAAAGTGTTATCCAATGTGAATCTAATAACGGGTTGTGGTTTTCATAGGTGTGAGCGGCGGCGGCGGCGGCGGCGGCGGCGGCGCGTCGCGGCAGGTGTACACGTACGAGACGCTGCTGCAGTACGCGGACTCGCCGCTGAGCAAGCCGCCGCCGGCCGGGCTGGCCGCGTTCCCGGCCGAGCTGGCGCGCAAGGTAACCCCGCGCCGCGCTCCGCTCGCGCTCCCCCCCTCCCTGCCCCCGCACCGCATGCGCAGCGTCTGGCCGCCGCTGCACCACCCCAACTATCTGGCCGCGCTGCTCTGCCGCAACTTTTACTGATGAAGGCCTGCCAGCCGTCTGCTTCCTCTAACTGAAGCCGTGCAAGCTGTCCGATTCCCCTCACTCCTGAATCCAAGCAATTTACTGAGTTCTCGCGCTGGTTCCCCAGAATCAAGCTCATATTCCACAACGAATCTTTAACTTAATCTGGACTCGAACATAGATTTTATTGAGTTTTCAATGAAAATGTGTCAGAAAATCTATACTCTAGGTTCGAGTTAGAGTTTTATTCTGGAATAAGACCTTTGGGGCTCTCCCTCCGCTTTCCCACAGATGACAGCGCGATCACCGACAAATCGATAAATTAAAGTTGAACTTTGACTTGCGATTTGTTCGGTCCGCGCTGATCGATCACTGCTGCATTGATTTGTAACGCGACGCGATCGAGTATGCCGTCTTTGAGTAGTTTGTGTTGGCGATTAGTTTTCCGGTTTCTCTTGAGGCAACCACGATTAACTTTCGATATTTCTGGAATGTGTTGTTGTGTTACGCATACTTGATCGCGTAGCTGTTTAGTTATTACATTGTCTGATTTGCACAGATAAAGCTTTGTTTGCGTACCTTGTAACTAACCCGCCCATCGTGATTCTCAGGGGTTGGGGATAAAAATTGTGTATCACTTTCGCTAGTCTATAGAATCTCTGTCGCCTCTTGCTTAGACACGCATTCCTTTCTATCATTAAGATTAACATAGAGTAGGCTCATATATGTAACGATAAGCATTTGATCTCAGTAGCATAAGTTGACCATTAATTGTTAAGACTGACGCTAGTGGTATATAGGATGTGGCGGATGCGGCCGAGAGGTGGCGATGACTCGAACACAGCGCTGAAAACGAGCCGATCCGGCGATTGTACTTATTCAAAACTAACATAAATATTTATACTGACATGTCTTGACCAAAGATGATTTATATTAAATTGTTGATCTCAAATCTATCTATGTCTCTGCTAATTTCTAAGTGTTTCCAAATCATAGTGTTATTTTTGTAATAATATTTTCTTGTTGATTAACTCATGTGACTACACTTTATTAGAAATATTTATTGTCTGTTGAGTATTGGTGAATGTTTTACGAAGAGCTGTTTACATAGATGATAGTTTTGAAGTGTTTATTTGAGTATAAATTGGTCATGTTTGTTTGTTCTTGCTGCTTGGACAGAACGGGTATTCGAGAGGGGTTGGCTACAGGTAGACTATTGCACCTAAAATACGTTTGGTGTCTCAGCCGTCCTAAGCTATCGTTATATTCCAGTGTTCATGAATTGTTGTTGTTTTTATACTGTAGTAGGTAGAAAATTACCAGTGTTAAGTTTCATTATCATTGTCAAATGATTTTTCTAATATAAAGTTTAAAAATATAACTGTCTTTGGTTGTTTTCTGACTAACACTATCTGAACATTTCTCGCTTGGTACTAAGGTGTGACTAAAATCGCTGCTGCTTTCAAGACTATGCAAGGGTGCACCCAATCACTGTTTAGGTGTAATGGCTAAAACGTGTATCGTATCGACAGAGCTGCCTGGAGTTCGACAGTGCGAGTTACTTGAAGAAGGCTCGCGCGGCGGGCGTCGCCGGCACCACCACCGTATCTGCTGACGCGCCGGACTCGCCTGAGCCGGAATAAACCTCCACTACACTGTTCGCTCGCACACATTGCACACATACACTGTCCACGTAGGTATGTAGGTAGGCACACGGTACACTGATGTAGGTATGCGTTTTACACATGCGAGCGAATATACGGCGAAGGGACGAAGATAAGAGACTCGTGTTATTTTTTGTATCAACGCTACACAATCGTTCTGTTCACTATTAAAAGTGCGACTTGGCATAAGGAATAATGCCAGTTGCATTATTAACTACTTTTAGCAACTATTGTAGCTCGTTTTGAATACTAAAGGTATCATGTGTGTCATCTTCACTTGCAACGGCTGCTATTATGGCTACTTAGGATATTTATTCATTATTAGCTTTTAGAAGACAGATAACTGTCCACCACATCCATTCATAAATTGATGCGCAGCTTATTCTTCGCGGACTTTAAAAGTATTAAAACACCAAAATAATTTATTTCTATGGTGGTAGGCGTACCTACCTCATTTATTTAAAGAGTTAAGAAATTGTCCGATTTACGTAATAATCTTCTTCCCTTTAAAGGTAAATTTTTCTCGCTTAAATTATTAGGTTATCGAGTCAGGAATTTAATCCACTCTGTCCAGTTTTATATTTGATGATCTCCAATTAAAAATAACCTGCAAGGTTTTTAAAGCACAAAATTAAACAAAATAAGCATATAAATCTTTTGTTAATTTTCTTTTAATTCTTAGTACATTCAGATAAAGACCAGTTTGTAAATATTGACTCTGTTGGTTTCGGAAGCCATAGTGATTCCATTTATTTTAAGATGAATGCATGCATTTCTGTGTGTTTGTACTCATTTTCAGACACTAGTGTCTAGTCTTGTCGAGTAGTTGTTGATTCTCACTATGTCTTAAGCTTTTATATTTCAAAGAAAGCCTGTCAATCTGTTGTTGATAAATTAGATTTATAAAATATGACTCAAAAGAGTGCCCCTATTGTAGGTAGTCGTGTAAATGATTTACATTTATGTAAATTGGTATTATTTATGTTACTGACGTATAAACTTAAATTAGAGCTTCTGATTAAAATGCTGTGCACTAAACCAAATAATCGTTGAGTCTTAAAGAATATGAATATAATTATAACTTTAAAAGTTTATTGCCAGGCTTTCCTATTTTGTCTTTTAAATTGTACGGAGCCTTTATTTTAAAAGTTAACCGAGTTAAAAATGTATAGTTTGAGCCTATTCGACCTATATTCATTTAGCATCACATAAAACAAGCATAGGCACCAAGTCGACGGATCTGTATAAGTAATTATAATAGGTAGTCATTACATGCCATGAAATTTAGTTAATGTCACTCTCCTAAAAACTCCGCCTCCATTGTGAGGACGGCTATCGGGAGTAGGTGGGAATAAAAAATGATCTTTTAGTTTGACATAATTCAAACCATAAAATTGCTTGTAAAGTGATGCCATAAATCAATACTAGATATGGCTAAAATTGGTGCTTCATTTATTATGTGAAAGTATTATCGTTGAATTGTATAAATATTTATCACTTTGTTTTTATCTTTAGGTCAATACCATAAAACTGATGATATACTAAATTTTCTAATAAAAAATAGTTTTATTTAGTCCTCTATTTGACCTTTTACCGACCAGACTCGAGTAAAGAGTTACGATACTGAAGCTTATTGTCCACTATCAGCAGGGTTGGAACTTGTTTTAAAGTGTTTAAAAGTTCAAAAAAATAAAATGTTTTTATGACGTGTTTAAAACACAGTTTAGAACATGTTTGAAACAATGTTTTAAACTTGTTTAAAACGGAGTTCAATAAAACAAAGTTTTAAAACTATTTTGACTGTGCTAAACTTATTTAATCAAAATTTCGAGCTTATAACTTCAATTAATTAAAAGCGTTTCATCTGAAATTCATTCCTCACACAAGTTACCTACAATTTCTTAAATTAAAATGTATTTGGGCATTTCTAATTCAATCTCCTTGCACTCCGCCATTGCGG
Organism: Perizoma flavofasciatum; assembly: GCA_958496245.1. Classification (NCBI taxonomy): domain Eukaryota; kingdom Metazoa; phylum Arthropoda; class Insecta; order Lepidoptera; family Geometridae; genus Perizoma; species Perizoma flavofasciatum. Next base: position 11,085,635 of record OY292421.1, read on the forward strand.
GAATTCCTCTAATATTAACATGGTATTAGTTACCTACATATATCATTGATATTTTCCCCTATTCTATCACGCTCAAACGCAAGCAAAAGATAAAAACGACTAGAATATATTTAAGACAGCTCAAAAATTTGATTAAAGTTCATGAAAAATTACTGAAAATAGAAAAAAAAAACAAAAAACACCTGTTTAAAATATTTTGAACTGTTTTATAAAATTTAAAATAATTTTTTTTTTCAACCCTGACTATCAGTGCCGGCACACTATAGAATGTTCGGCAGATTCGTCTTCGTCTTACAGTAATATATTTTTTGCTATACCTTTGAGATATACGTAACGGTGTGGAGTCTTTACATTTCTACATGGAAAGTAGAGATTTCGATGTGTTATCTATTTTATTTAAAATTATGACGACATTAAGGATGATGGTGGGCATCATCACGTTCTGTGGCGCAGTGGGCGAAGGCTCGCCTGAGACGCTGAAGGTTGCGGGTTCCATTCCCGCCGCGGAACAAATGTTTGTATCTGCAAATATTTGTCTCGGGTCTGGGTTTTTTCTATTTCTAATGTATATGTATTTACAAAAAAATATATATTAGTACATCAGTCATGTACTTAATTCCGACATTACAAGCTCTGCTTAGCTTAGGAATGGATGATGCTGTGTGAAAATGTCCTGCATTATTTATTTATTTATACTGTGATCTGAATCACCATCTCCTTAAGACAGGGACCCCAGAGTGGGCTCTGTTGAGGTTGTCTCCTTGTGGAGCATGTCGTAATACACTGCACCGCCACAAATTAAAGTGAATTCGAAGACGAGACTGCAAGATCTCATTAACACATGCTCTCCATATCATTAACTGACAGGTCAGGGATACTGGAACACTGATGCCAATTAACCAGAGTCCTCCGCTACTTCAAGGTTGAGCTGGTTGGGGTCAGGTTAGAAGGGGGATAATGCACAATACACCCCAATGCGGGACGTCGGTGCAGACTTTAATTCCCTCAGAATTAGAATATGACAATCGTTCAAGCATTTACATTCAGATTTTTCTGTTTTCTTTTGCGCCCGCCGTTTGCAACTGATTTTAGTGGACGTTTTTAAGTCATCTAAAAAAAGACAGGTTCCATGAGAGTTACCCGTACGATAGTATTGGAACGGTTTTATAGGATTAATAAAAGACAATGTTCTTCAATTACCGTTATATTTACAAAATCCTACCTACTTCCCAAATATATTTTTATAAATAATGTTTGTGTTTATTTTGCATTGGTCTATGCATGGTATTTATGTATGTTAATTATTATAAAATTACCAGTATGCATAACATACATGGTACCTACTTTATACATAGTAAAATAGATTATGATGATAGACATGATTTACACAGAGATGGATGTGGTGGCTTTGGAAAAGTGTGCGAGTTTCCGAGCCACATTCAACCGGTTTTTATCCGTTGAACACAGATAAAATCCTATTGAATGTATAATAATCATTTTGAATCATCGTCTTACCAACGAAGCGAATTTACGCCAATATCTCGCGAATCAGCCTAGAAAATCTGGCAACAAACACCGTTTAGATTTTTTGATAAAATCATTCAGCTTGTGGTTTCGAAAATGATGTCATTCACAGAGTGGCAAGAAAATACGCCAATTCTATGAAACCGAACTCATGCCACAATATCTCAGAACCACGTGGCCAAGACTATAGGAAGCTGATCGTTATCCAACTTATTTTTTTTCCGTGCTTCTCTGAATGTTTGGCAACCTGCGGTGCGAGTAGGCGGTTACCGAACGATACATTTTGAAAATTGACAAATTGAGTACGATAAATTTTGTAAAATTAAGTAAGTTTCACTAGTCGGCACTATGTCGAATTCGGTAGCATAGAACTCTCTCTTTATTAATCGAAATATATTGACAATCAAACAAGATCCAACGTCTTCTCTGTATAAGTTTAATACGCCTTATTTATTGTTCACTGATCGCGAAAGCATGAAAACCGATATTAAGTGTTAAGAAGGAATAGGCTATTCCAGATGCTTAGGTATAATACAAATGGAATGCACAATATTAGTAAAAGCAAGATATACCTATAAAAATGCATTATTTCAGACTAAGACCAACATGCGTTTTACGCTACGAATATCCACTTTCAACTTATATCTAATTGTCGACTTATTAGAAGGGCAATCGGAGACAACAAGAAACTGCGGATCGGATAAATATGTACTCAGTCAAGAGAACAGTTACAGTTCCCGGCAGTAGCGGTGGCACATCGTGAATAAGGGGGGTTGATGTAATAATAAGGCTACCTTCGATTTTAAAGAGCGTTTCCTGTCGTAATTCACACGTTGTTTTGAATGAACAAAACAACGTGTGAACTACGGGGCAACAAATGTTCCAAAATATGTCCCAAAGCGCTAACCGGAAACTACACTTACATATCCAATTAGGAATGTAACATGTACTACTTATTGTCTTACTTCAAATTCATTGCCAAATAGAAAACATGATCTTTAGAACTTTACATTTTGCTCTAGACAAGCAACGAAAACGCTAAGGCGTTCCTACATGAGCGATCTCACGCGTACACACAGAGCGATGCAAAGCGAAACGATGCGACGCCACTACGTTGTCCTAAATGCGGGGCCTCGTTTTAACGCTGGCAACCGCCGCTCCTATTTGGTTAAACAAAAATCACAAACTGATCGCGTTCATTTCGCTCACATAGGTCACATCAAGCGGCTGCGACAATATTCCGCGTTCGCGTTAAATTCGCTCACGTAGAAAGACAAAGTAAATGTACTGGAATAGCGGTCTTGACGGCGTTCGTCGATTTGCTTATCATCGGCTAGCTAACAACACCGCTCATGTCGAAATCTTAGTTTTGAAGATTTAATGCGATTGGATAGATCTTTTCTCTGTCCTGTTCACCAATACAAACAGTGCATGACCGCGTAAGGTTTTCGAAGACCGCCGTAAGTCTCCAATTCTCTATACATAGTTTTCTATACTTAGCGGTTTCAATTTTGTGAACTTGCGCAGAGTTCATATTGTAAAAACGGGAATTTTGTGAGTGAGGGTGAGTGGTTGCGACTTTCTCCTTCCGCGTAGTAGTGCACGGCGCGACGCGGAAGGAGAAAGTCGCAACCACTCACCCTGATGAAGACTCTCGGAATGAGTCGAAACTTAGTCGGTGCCTTCACCGATAGTGCAGTACGTGAAAATTCCCGTTTTTACAATATGAATAGTCAAGTTCACGATAGTTTTTGGAATAAAATTGCGCAAAGTTAATAAAACAGGTTTTTTGGTTTTGCTGAAGTCTTGTTAGCTAGCCGACGTTATGTAATGATCGTTTCCGTCATAACGCTTGAAAGGCAGCTTAGCTTGTCCTTTAGTTTCTTTCCGCCAACTTATCCGTGATATTAGCCGTTCTAGAGCGAGCGTGTTGCATTATATCCACTGCTAGATCGTCCACGGTTGTGTATCTACATTTTTGGAAGCTGAAACAGTCGGATATGAAGCCGACTATCTCTGATTGGAAGCTCTCGCAGACGTCTCGTAAGCGTTCTCTTGGGCCAAGGAAGCCCCACACGAGGACAGGCAACAGGTGCTCGGATATTGAGTAGAAATGGGCCATGAATCCGTCAGGGTAGAGCAAGTATCGCCGCTTGGCCTTTATCACTGACCACACGGCTGTCGTTAGCGCCTGGAAATAATAACATTGCCAATAGGAATTAAAAAAAAACAAATACAGTCATGACTACAATTCCCATAACACAATTGAATGTCCATGATGATATTAACTCGTCAGATGAACATTCAATAATTGCGACGGCACATGCCATGTATAGGGTGTGCCAGTGTCCTCACGGTGATTTCCTTCACAGTTATGGGAGCACGTGATGATGCGCATATACATTTTTGAGTGGAAAAATTAACTAGTGCAAGACAGGCTCCGAAACCACGACTTTCGGGTCGGAAGTTGTTACCGCCTTTTGGCGGCTCAACCAATAAAATAGCGGAGAAAATTAAAATTTTAAGAGTGCCTCATCATTCATCTTCACTTTTCACAAAAACTTTCATATTTAGGAAAGCTGGTTTTGATCATGTAAAATGAAAAGTAAGATAAAGATAACTCTCCTAAAGAAAAAATATTTTAAAATAATCAATGCTAGACATTTCTAGACGTAAGTTTGATAAGCGCTATAATTATTGTGAACTAGTTTTTTAATTCGGCTTCACTCGCGTGGTACGGCGACAAAACTAGATTTGAACCAAAGCGGTTCAATAGATAGATAAATAATTTATTTGCAACTACTTAGTAATTACGTACTTATCTGTTGAATAAAAAGAAACTTCAAATTTCTGTTTTCGATCGCAATGTCACTATCTACTCGAGGCATTCCTACGTTTTGCGATTTCGGTTGTAAGCCACCAAACCATTTAAAATAAGGATATCGACGTCTTTGCGCTTTCCTGTAGCAAATTTAAAAAAGCTGTTATAAATAGTATTTGTGAGTAGGTTGGTTATCTACTTATAAGAATTGTTATGGTTCCTTTTATTTTGTTATTTTTAACTTTCACGTTTATGTTCGCAACAATTACTTTTCTATTTTTATTTTTTTAATATACGTAAGTTCTAGTACTTACCGTATGACGTAGCAAGATCTCTTATATTTTATAACTATTATTGCAAGCTGTGAATAATGGTGTTGGTAATATTTTAATCTTACTTAATTGTGTTACAGCTACTTATTACTTACTAATGTATTACTGATTGTTGTCCCTAAGATATAAAATAAAATAAAAAATAAATAGTACCTACTTGGTTCTATGTGGCCAGGTAGGTACTTAACTTACACTCTCTTTGAATCCATCTGACAGCCAGCGGTTACGTACGACCGCAAGCACAGAGGAAGGGGGTGAAGCAAGATCTTCAAATGCGTCCAACAAGATATAATCCAATACTACGTCGTAGAACGTTAGCGCCTGCAAGTCAGATACAAAAAATACATTAAAGTTCGTAGGTACCTACCATGTTATGTTATGTCGATTAAGATAATTCGGAAATGGCGTTTTTCGACAATTGCGCAATTGTCGTGAAATGAACTCTGGTTGCTGATTGCTAAAATTACCTAATGAGGCCGCCGCCGCCGGCGCCGATACGCCTATAGAAACCCAGTAAGGTGAGTGTGGTAGCAGCATTAGAACTGAGTTTCACGCTTTCGGAAGGTACGATAAGAAGTAAGCCCCGGCTATTATAGTCGTTAAGCCATGTCGGAGGATCTTGATTGCTTTAGTGGCCGTAGCCAGGCAAGCCAGGGAGTGGTGTGGTTACCTTTACGTTTTTGCTGGAGAGTTCACTTTCTATCGTTTGCCAGTTAGCACCATCCGACGTCCAGGATACCATTTCTTCATATGCAACCAAAAATTCTTTTGGTTCCTGAAAAACCAAAATCCCATTACTTTCTATGAGTTTGACAGAAGGAATATTGCTTGTGTAAATTACCTTCTGATACTTATTATTATCTTAAACCAATTTTTTGTAAATTTGACTTGTCCTAGAATGCGCAATGTATCAAAGGATGTGGATAAAAATGAAATGCTGTCAGTATAGCTTCAATTATGTGGCTCTTTTAAGAGTCGTATAACACGCGTGTGTAAAATGGTGGGATGGGATGGAATACCTTGTCAGCAAAGAGCAGTAGGTCTGTGAGCACTTGGCGACCGGCGTCCACGAACCACGCCCACACGGCCGCGTCCTTGAACACCAGCTTGAACGCCAGCCGCAGGCAGTACAGCTTGCAGAGAAACTCAGAGTCCGAGGTGCAGTTCACCACATCTGTGCGGAGCGTTCTGAAATTGATAAGGCAATTTCGTTAAAATTTTCAACGCTAAACAGTAATGCTCGCATATTGTGTTCCTATTTGAAGGTTAATGTATATGTGGGCCTATTGTTTGTTCGGTTCTTTCTTGGTCACCCTCCGTTACGTAAGTGACCAGATTAAGGCATGGTTGCCCTTTAACATGCCTAGTGATCGATGGCGAAAGAAGCAGTGTGCTGATAGATTGGAGTGCGGCTTGGAGAGACTCCTTACAAGCATAAATTATGGTCTGGGTCACGTTCTAAAACAAATTATAAGAATAGAATGAAATGAGTTTACAACAATGGACAGAGTTACTCAACAAGCTAGTAACTAGCTCTAAAGCTAGAAATCAATGGGGTTCACATGAAGGATTTTATGATAGTCCTGATAACGATAGATATTATTTTAGCAAAATTTTTTTCATTACCTGTAAGGGATACCATTTTCTAATTGTTTTACTGCAGCTTGATAAAATTCCAAGTTTTCTAATTCTGGTAATGCTTCCGTCAAGTCATCGAAATCACGTAAATCTGCTACCTAAAATAAAAATTAATTAGTGCACAAGATGCTCTTAAATCATCTTAATTTGTTGCATGCCACACTGACTGACTTACTAGCTGGTTAACTCACAACCCAAACAAAAAGTTCTAGAAGCCTGGACTTCTAAAGGAATAGAGGTTCTACTCCTAGAGAGTGTAACATGAAGATGAAGTTTGCTTGGAATTAATTTGGAGCGGAGGAAGTCGGGACGTTCCACTAGTCTGTCATAGATGCAGTAGGGCCATGCTCATAGATGTTTGCCTCAAAGGAAATTATCCATCAAATCGTAAGATTACGAGAAAATTCGAAAATACTTTTTTTTCTGCCAAAAATTCTGTTTTTTTATACAAAAATATACTTATTATTATTATTTTCAGCCTGCGTCGTCCCACTACATCGCACTATGGAAACAAAACTTTCTAGCAAGTGGAGGTAAATTGCCTGTCTGAAGTTAACCAGTAACGACGTGGTATAATTAATGTTGCGCCATCCTGAGACTAAATGGTGAAAAGTCTCATGTGTACTTCCCTTGATACACTTTCATAAAGAGGTCTTAGTACAGCCTGGTTACCAGGTCCTCGGCGGACGCGAATGACTCTGCGCTAGAATGGTGTTCTCGTTTGGTGTGCGAGGAGCTGTGTGTGGAGAGCAGCCGGGAGCGACCCCCTCCCCCTCCCGCGCCCGCGCCCGCGCCCGAGCCCGCCGAGCCCGCGCCGCCGCCGCCGCTCTCCGACCGGAACAACACGGACCGCTGGTCTAGGAACAGCAGCTCACATCTTTCCTTTAAAAAATAGGTTTTGGTTGATAAATTCCAGCTTTTAAAAAACCGTGTTGGCCTAGTTGGCTGTACCCCAACTTCTGATCCAAAGGACCAATGAATTTTCCATTCGAAATTGTATGTGCGCATTAACACGACCTCAAAACGGTCAAGGAAAACATCGTGAGGAACTGGCATGCTTAAAAAAAGTTCGAAGGAAAGTACCATCCAGTTATTGTTCCAATTAGCGACGATGGGCTGTAAACTATCACGTGAATGCTAATGCTACTATGCATAATGTGAGCAAGTGCCACATGTAATGTTTGGACGTGCCTCTGACTAACCCCTACTTGGTATTTTCAAAGATCTATGCGCTAAGTGTGTATCTGAGGATGTCTATCATGGGTCATCAGCACTGATCGGAGTAGGTAGAGCTATTTAGGTTCATTGACCGCAAACATTGATGTTAATATGGATATGCCACGGGATTCCGACTAATACTCCGGGATTCGATTATTATATTTTTTTTTATCAATAAGTATAAAAAATGGTATTAGTAAGCCCATAGGCGACGTTGTAAATTTTACATCAGCAACACGTTGCCAAAGTTTTTGTCAAACCGGTTTTTGATGATGCCGCCTTGTCAACAAAACGGCAACGTCAAAAACCGGTTCGTCGTGATATCGCTGCATTATGCGCTCTCGCTTACACGTGCAGGGAGTGTAACGGGTGTGGCTAGAGTGACGCACCTGTTTTTGTCTCTTTCTGCACCACTGGAATTCAATTGTTTACCGAAAGTTATTTAGTTAGTTTTATTGTAGTTAAATACAAATAGTTTGTTCTTTTCAATCATGTTTCGATTTTTGAGGAACAAATAATTTGTATGGTATGTTCTTGTACAACTTCAACCAACAACAACCAACAAAAATGTGGTTTCATGAATCAAGTTTCTATCTTTTTTTTATACTATCCTTAAACCCGTCCTTATACTTATAGGAAGTGTATGCTTTCATTACTCCCTAAGGCGTAAATAGCTTTTTATTATTTTTCTAATTAAAAAACGAATCCCGGGATTCGGGGCATATCCATATTATTCTATCATATGGCAAGTACATAAAATAGTGATCCATACTAACTGAAGGCACATAAGACGAACACATGCCTTAAAATTTTTGGTTCTAGGGCATGCCAGTTTCGACACTATGTTTCGGTGGATGTTATTTATTTATTTACTAGTTTATGCCCGCGGCTTCGCCCGCGTGGTATGTTGTTAAAAGAAGCGTATGACCGTCTCCAGGCTTCAAACTATGTCTACCAATTTTTGAGTGAATCAAATCAGGGAATATTTTTTATATACAAATTTCAGAACTTCATTGCACACCCCCTAGGGGTAGTTTTGTAAAAATAAAAAAGATGTAATTTATAAGTTACTTTCTAGTTTACTTAAACCGAGTTTTGAGTGAATCAAACCAAGGATTACAATTTTCCATACAAAGTTTAGAACTCAATTGCACACCCCCAAAAGGTAGTTTTGAAAAAATAAAATAATACTTGTTTTATTATTTATTTTAAAGTTTATTTGTACCGAGTTTTGAGCGAATCAAACCATGGAATAAAATTTTCCATACAAAATTTACCACCCTGTTTAACTCCTTTAGGGGTTGATTTTCGAAAATTAGCCTATGTGTTATTCTAGAACCTAATCTATCTACATTCCAAATTTCATCAAAACCGGTGTAGTAGTTACGGAATTACGTGGTAACAAACATTCAAACATAGTCTTTCACATTTATTATATTAGTGGGATAAATTACCTGTAAAAGGTATGCATTCTGCAACAATTCTTGTATCTCCCGACAGAATTCAGCTTCTTCGGGTGAGGTGAGCGCTAACGTACCGCTGACGCCGCCCCGAGCGCCCAGCGAGAACGCGGCTAACGCGTCCTCCCAGTAATTTATACTCGTCTCTAAGGCCTCCATACCTACAGAAACATAATAAAAATAAGTACACATTTATTTGAATATGATAGCTCTTAAACTGAAATGAGCTTTTCTGAGATTATTTACGCCGGAAATAGAAAATCTAATCTAATCTAAATGGATGATACTCGGAAAACTATCCACTAAGTTTTGAACACCACTGTTTATGATATACAACTTAAAACTAAACATAAAATAAACCATACAACTATGCTTAACATTAAGAAATCTTTGTCTTCTTTATTTCTTTCCTGAAACACTAGAAAATGTTACCACTATATTAAACCCTATGTAACATGTGCTTGACCAGTCTTTCTTATTCAATTAATAAGTGCACAATACAAAATTATCTTACATTACAATCTATAAGTTAAAATTCCCCTTGAAATTGGATCCATTTGTTTGCTCAGGATTCACTTGGTGTATATGTTGCAATGCTTCCTGCACTCCGCTGTTTAGATCTTGCACAGTCCCAGCTATACTCGTGATTGCCTCCGTTATTCGTTCATCTAGCATTGCCCTGCGCGCCTCCTGTGACTGCATCACTGAAGCTATGGCTTCTAGGGCTGCCGCCATTCGCTCTTCGGCGGCTATCCTTCGTTCTTCTATTTCTAGAGCCCATTTGGGGGGTGGTGTTGCTGAACGGAGCTCGTCATCTGAAATAACATAATACATAGGTTTGGTCAAACTAAATAGCAATAAATATGTGATCAGTGGGCGAAGGTCCGCCTGAGACGCAGAAGGTTGCGGGTTCAATTCCCGCCGCGGGACAAATGTTTGTATGAACTGCAAATATTTGTCTCGGGTCTGGGTGTTTTCTATGTATAATATATATGTATTTACAAAAAAAAATATATAAGTAGTATATCAGTCATGTAGTTTCCATAGGTAACATAAGTTCTGCTTACTTTGGGGCCAGATAATGCTGTGTGAAAAATGTTCAGCATTATTTGTTTATGCAAACATTGGTCCTGCAATGGGCATTGAAATGTCACCAGTAGTAGTAGAGGCTCCTTGTGAAGAGCTTGTTCAGGGACGTACTACCACCATACCTATTTCTGCCCCGAAGCAGTAATGCTCGCATTGCTGTGTTCTGGATTGAAGGGTATAGTTGCAGGTGAAATAACAGGCACATGACACTTTTCACCTGTTATGTCTCAGGGTCAGCAGCGAGTTACACAACTGGTGTTACAAGTGTTCATAGGTTACGATAACTGCTTACCATCAGCTGGACTATATGTTTGCATGTTACAAAGTTGTACAAAAACCACTTGCTTCTCAACTGGCTACTCACCGTCCGCTCCACTGCAGCCATCAAAATATGCATTTCATGCACAGCGACATCAATATCTACCCAGATGTCCAATAAAGTCCAGAAAAATTGTTCTTCAACAAAATTACTAACTATAAAGAAGATAAAATTACCTTTTCAGTTTCTATGCTGAGTAGGGTCTGATAGTATTAGTATTTATTCTAATAACCATAAAAAAAATCTGTTTGTGTTAATCCACTACTGGGCATAAATGTATTTTAATGTCTGAAATAATTTACCTGAATTTTGATGATTCTGTGCTGCTCTTGGAAAGCTAGGAACAGACCTTCGAGGCCTTTGTTTCCTGACCGGCACAGCCTGAACTTTGATACTCTCAAGTGGTTGTGAATCTGAGTCCTCAGCCAAGAAACTCTCCAGCTTGGAGGGTGATTCAGTGGCTGTCACAGTGTCTTGCTCACTTAGCACTAACAGTCTTATTTCCAGGTCATTTAGAGGAACAAATCTATTTGAGCCAGATTGAAATCTCCTAGCATCGGCTGCTTTTTTTCTACACTTGTGCCTCCACTCAAACCAATACTGAAATAATTTTAATAAATATATAGTAGGTGATAGACATTAAATTTTCTAATGTCCTAATAGCAGGTTATCTTAATTATAACTCGGTATAATCATCACTGCAACTATTCATTTATGTTTTAAAATATGTCTTAAAATATATATAATCTATTCTACATGGTTCAAGATTCATTTTAGAATACAGGCCATATACCACTATTAAATGGAGAAGTGGAAGACAAACCTTCTTCCATCTCTCGGCTGTCTTCAATGCTCCGGATTCCACTGCATTTAATTTTTTTGCTATGGCCACCCACTTTTGCCGGACATACTGCTGGGCGATGGGGGCACTCCCCGTTTTTCCTTTCAGCAGTTCCTTGTTCTCCTCCAGGAAATCCATCAGGATCTCCAGCTGCTGTCTCAGGACTTGCCTAGGTGGTGCCATCTACAAACGGTTTGGAAAGAAGCATAGCAAAGACACATTACACACAAGTTTGCATAGCTTGAAGAACTCTAGGCTCCTAAGCTATGCACAATGGAAGCAAGCAGCTACCTGCTAAATATACATCAATGATGACAAACTTTCATAAAAAATAAAGAAAAATTTGTGAAAAGTTGAATGGCTTTTGGATATGTGGCCTAATAAGTAATAAAATAACTTGGGAGTACATGTTATTAGCTTACCTGGCTTGGATATTAAAATGTTCTCTCCCAACAGCAAACTCACTGGCTAACAATTCTTCCGTAAAACCTACAAAAAAAGGTTTTCATTGCTGCAATAGAAAGATTTCATGGTGATTTTGTAGCTATGTAATAATCTCATTGAAATTTGTTTCCAATCATGGATGGGTACCTAAATAAAAAAGGTAATAAATTAAACCCTGCGCTATGCGTTAGCATTTTATTATTCTGTAGCTAGTATCTTTTTATAGTCTGTGCCGAAACACAGCCACAGACACATAATACTAGACATTGTACCTACTAATGTTTTAAACGCGAAAGTTTGTGAGGATGTTTGTTACTCTTTCACGCTAAAACTACTGAACGGATTTTGATAAAACTTTACAGTAATATAACTTATACATCAGAATAACACACTTATTCTGATACTACAGGCTACTTTTTATCCGAGTAACACGAGGGCGAAGCCGTGGGCAGAAGCTAGTATAATATATTCTAAACAAACATACCACTGACTTGTGACTAATGTGTGCTTTGTTTTCCATAGTCGTAGGTATGTACAATACGAATAAAATAGATGATCTATTTTATTAACCATCATATGAGGCGATTTTCCCCCATAGTGTTTCTTAACCAGTATTTAAGTCTCCTGACGCAAGACTGCTAAACGTTAAAAATCGTAAAGAGAGGCAGCTTCCCCTCCCTGCCACCCCTAGCGACGTCCTTGCCTTCTAAAGAGCACGCTTCTTACTCGCACTTCCCAAACTGGTTGAAGTGTAGAAAATCGATCGAAACTCTCTCACTAAATAAATATTTTTTTATAAACCTCAGAGCAGCGTTATCAGGTTTCAACACTGAAAGCTTAATTGGAGTTGACCGGGAAACCACACTAAAAACCAGGCATATAGAAAATTTGATGTGCTTTCTACGGCTGTACAATGGTTTGTTGTCTAAAGACGGTCTTCGTTGAATGATCTTCAAAATCTTGAATGCTTGATTCATCGCCGCGACGTTTTCCTAAAATGACGTCATCTAGTGTCGAGTAGTGGAACAACTTACGGCTTAAGCAAAGCTGATATCAGCTCAATAGGTGTCGCTCAACATCTGAAAAATAAAACGATGCACTGAACAATAAAATTTCAGTCAATTCAAGGATATTCGATCGATTACATACATAATTCCCCTGAAATAATAATAGCTTTATACATACTTATTATTCCTAATACTGATCTTGAAAAAGGCTGGCTTCGAAAAATTTTGAAGAAACTTACAGATCAGAGGGACGGAAAACAAATTTAAGATTGCTTACCAAACACAAAATATTAAAGTAATTAAACTTCTTGATTATTCTAGCTATTTTGGACGTGGATTTTATGTCATAAATAAAAAAAATATTTAGAGAGAAAAATAAATAGCCAGGAATATTCCATAGCAGATATTTATTTTTGAAACAATCCCAGATCCCGCGAGCAAAGCTCGGCCTTCTATTCACGATTAGGTCTAAAATACCAGTGAACGAGAGACCTGGAAAATCGTATTTTGTTAAGGTTGATAAAAACCCTAAAAGGGAGGGGGTTAATCGGGGGTTAGCAGTGGCGGGTGGCGGGCAGTCAAGTGTCAGCTTACGGACTTAAGTAAGCCCTATGGTGATAATAAATTAATTTACCCGGAATCCAAGTCATTCAATTCTTCGAAAACGCTACGGTGGATTTAGGTCGTTCGTGACTGGACTGACTTAATGAAATTCATATTTTAATTTGGTTTGATTTTACTTTTATGCCTATAGAGAAAAGGAGTGGCATAGAACAAGACTATGCTCGTAGTTTCGCTGATAAAATCAGAAACGAACAAATGTTTTATCTATCTATCTATCTAAACGAAGTTGACAGTGCTACTCTCCAAGATACGTAGGTACCTACCATTTTAGTAGTGCAGGTGTTTTTATACTTACTAAAAGTTAATCGTAAGTACTTTACTCGTATGGCTACCACGCAACCGGAGCGCATAGTGTACTGGACCGCGATCAACGACATCATCAAGTTTGCAGCAAATCGGTGGAGGAGGGTCAATACTAACATGGTTACCGGCATGTTCCAGAATGGTGAATTTTTATTTATCCAAAGCATTTTTTTATGCAGACAGATTACAGTCAGTGATGATGAGAAACGTGTCACAGCTTACGCAAGAGTCAATAACGCGCGTCGCACTCTGCGGAACATGTTCTGTTTCTCTGGTTCTATGGTCCTCCACGTAACCGGCGCGTTTACGGCGGCGGCGGCGCTGCGCGGAGGCGGGGCGGCAGCGGCACGGGACAGCGAGCGCAGCAGTTAGCCGGCGTCTTCGCAGTGCGACGGTACTGTGGTACACTTATTTAAATCTACTCGTGTCTTTTCAAACGAACATTGTAAGTGAAACGTTGAAAACTGAACAGTGAGTGTTATATTTCTGTGAAACTGAAAAGTTTTCTACCGAGATCTGTAAGCACCGATTACTGACAGGTAAGAATTTCATCTAATAAATGAATGTAGGTAATTAATAAAGATGAAAAATGGTACCTACCTACCCATAAGTAAAATTTCTAAGACTATATGGAAGTGCTAAGTAAATTAATTATCACTGTATTTTTTATGTTAAGCTTCTTAAACTTTGCTTAAATAATTATTATTTAAGCTTTGGGAACCGCGATGTGTTCGTTCACGTCATTTTTCGCGCACTGGAAGAACTGAGTAACTTAGGTAGGAAGAACATTTATAGATAGTCCTACCTACCTACTTTAGTTTTTTAAATAGTTAGACGGGTTAATTTAAGGCTACCCATCCACACCTACCTACATAAAATACGAAGTAAGGACTCTCATTTTCTTAGTCGGCAGATTTTCGTAGTTAGTTAACTTACCCATTTTGATAAAGGTAAGAAGGTAAAAATACACAAACATAAGATAGTATTTTTAAAACTCCGAATGTTTGTCGTTTTTGTAGAATAGATAGCCAGAGTAAGTAAAGTGTTACTTCTACACGAGCTTGGATTGGTAGAGGACCTCCTAACACGTTTCTTGAAACCGGTTCACATACGGCGGGACTTATGCAATCGGCTCACTAAATCATTATCGATGGGTCCAATAACTACTAACCATCGACCGCTAGAAATACATCGAATACCGAGCGCTGTTTAATTCTAATGCTAGCTGAAAAGAAAAAAGAAAAAATCATGGACTGCAATGGTGGTTTAAAACAATTTAAATCCTAGATTCCTCTCATTTCAAGCCTATTGATATTTTTCTACAGCATTGTAAACATATCATCAGCATTCTAAAACCTTTAGTTACAAAATTATCATTTATGACTATTCAGGCAGCCCTGCTCCATAATGTTACCACAATAAGTTTAAATTCACTAACATAAATTCATGCGCACCAAAAACCGCAGCTGCGGAACACGGATACAACAATGCAGATATCGCTGTGTTGCATCGCACTAAAGTTGCTTCATTGTATCCAAATCCAAAGGTAAACAAGGGAATTCCTGGTACCCTTCACACCATTTGCGCATGCTAAAAGCTTTTCACATTTTTTATATTCATTACGTAAACGCTGCGCAGTGATGAATTAAAATTTTACGCGGTACACGTATTTTTTTGTAGATGTAAGATATTTGTATCAGAATAATACAAAATTATGGTTAAAAAAGAATTTTCTCAGAATCCATTTCGAAGATATGGAAGTAGTTCTGTAAAAAAAAAGCTTTCCGACAAAAACTGTTTAGACTTACCTAGGTATACATATGTTTAAAGAAACAGTTGATACAAAGTTTTAACTCTTTCTGTAGGTATAGGTTAAGAGGAGTAAGATTATCTTCCAGTCATTATTAACAATAACAACATCATAGTCTATGATTAATACAACTCCCAAAACATCTGATGAGTTCATGTGTCATGTAAACATAGCAACAGTGTCGATGTTAGGATTGTTAAGCCGCTAGCCGTCGCGACACGACCAATTATTGGCGTCGCTATATCGATCACACCAACAACGTATGGACATGACATAGAAATCTAATTTTGCGAACATAATTATTGGCTTTTGTGCGGGATAGGTATTCATCTTATTTACCATTCATAACTTTTCCGACGTTTCGCTAGGCTGTGTTGTAGGTTTAGTATCTAACACAGTCGAAACCTCGTGTATTTTTTTTACTATGATTGTGAAATATACAAATTTAGTAAAGCTATTACAACTTATATTGCGATTAGCTTCAGTAAAGAAAGATCAAAGGTGGAAAAAGATGCTAGCGATGCGATGGTGCATTGTGCCATTTTACGATTAACTGATACTGTAATCATCGGCCATCGGCACGGAATAAACGGAATGCTACTAACTGAAATCCTCTTACAGGAGTTTACCGTCTTGACAGCCTATTTATGAGTTAGGTTGCGCTTGCGCTTGTTTAATCAAATGTAAACATAACAAGCGATAAGTTGTATATGATGATAAAAATATAATGTTAATCTTGTTGGAGGATTTCAAATACAACCATCATCTTATGCTGTTAAATTAGTCGAAATATCAAATTAAACATTTTTATAAAATATTAAAAAAAACATTATTGGCAATGTCACAGATATTATAATAAATGGTAATGAAAATAGGGAAATTTATAATAAAATAGGGCACGAAGTGTTGATTAAAGTAAATTTTTATTTATCTCCGTATTCCGACATATACATAAATCCAATGCTGTTGCTATCCCATGTCAGTCAGTAATCCTATCATATTTCATATATTTCATTTTCCTACCCTGTTACGGCTGCCACTTTTGTTTTCTTCGTCATAAGAACTATTATTTCAGAGGGCAAAACAATAATGGACTGACGAGCTGGACTAGGAAGAGTAGATTTAAATTGCCGTCACTCCGGTCTCCGGCTGCGAGATGGTCATTTCCGTTTCGCGTGTCCTGCCGCCCGCTGTTAATTATCTACCTCTATGCATCTCGCAACGCGGTATGCTAATTTTCCTCTTTCACAGCATGAGCTTAGAGTCTTAGTTGCTGTATCTGAATCCAATTATTTATTAGACCACAGGCCTGAGGATGATTTTAAACATACATATTTGATAGTTGATAAATATGGACCAATGCAAAGATAAAAGTTTTACATTAAGTGACAATTTAGTGGATAATCGAGAAAATTTGTAAGGTGTTTTGTATTTAATTTCACTTTAATATCAACAAACCCTTATGAAATTTAAACGCGGGCCTATAAATATAACCATGAAGGCATGCACCCTCAGCTGGCCTACTTAAACGTTTGCAGGCGAGAGACATTTCGCGACGAAATAAGTAGGCGTGATCTCGGCCGGAAAATTGCGTCAATTTATGGGGCGCGAACCACCCCAGAAACATAATCAGTTAAATAGCCAAGTAAGACAAGGAAAGTCGGGGAACCCGACGACTGAACGCAGTTTCAGAATTCGTGCTAATAACATGCCTTGTGGAGTAATGGTGGAAAGTTTTCGAATGGGGCATTGTTAATATCGCTGAAAAACAACAATGTGTTTCTTGCATGTACTCAACAACATCTCAGTAAGAAAGAACTAAGCACCAAACAACCAATCCATAAATGTCGCGTGATCGACCAGGCTGAATATTACTTTCTTTCGCGGAACGTTTTTTAACACCTGTCCGGGCCGTCTGATTCCTTTTGTAAAATAACTGCGGGCGGAACGTGGAAACGTGGCTTTGTCTTCACGAAGCGAATAAGGAAAATGCTAATTAGATCGTTTCATGTAACAGCAGCTTTTGTTTAACGGAAAGCAAATTTGGTAAGGGTTCAGATATAATTACACAGACGGCAGTGTGAGTTAAACATTCTGTGGGTCTTAAGAGATTAGTCAATCACATTAATCGGCTTATAGCATTTAACGGTACCTATCTGAACCAACCTAGATGCCACGAACAAAACATCTCGACATTTCTATAGTCTCCATGACGTCATCAGCAGGTCTACGTCTAGGTAAATGTTGTTCTGGCAATCTCCACGGAAAGAGGTCACGTCCCTCGGGCGGAGGGCGAAAAAGGAAAGCTTTTTGTAATTTAGCCTCGCTACATCCGCGTGTCATAACATTGTGACACAACTGTCACGTCATCGCCCTTTTACATTTTTTACAGCCTGAAATACCTTGTTGGTGTTGAAATATGGCTTTAGAAACAACAAAAACAGCTTAGCTATCTGTTGCTGATTTGAACCGCACATTTTCCGTTGCAAATACTTTGGAGGCGTTATTATCGGGCAGTTGACGTAACAATACAGTAATCAGTGAGGTCACGAGTAGTCACTCACGACATTGATGAAGAGCTTGGGGTCTAGTCTAGGGAAGTGGCTGATAAGGGGCTGAACGGAGGGCGATTCTCGTATTCGTATGCAGGTCGCGCGGTGAGGTGGCCCGATCGATACGCGCCCGCGCGACGCCTCCCTCCCTCGCAAGTACTCGGGTACGAGCAGTCCAAGTCTGCCACAACAAATACACTTGACTTTATGAAATTCCTTGCGAGACATTTTTTGATAATCACTTTTGACCGAAGTTATTTCGTAATTTTCTAGAGAATTATAGTGTTGATTGTCATTGCCTTTGATGTTGATTTATATATTGATATAGGGCTTAACCTTTTATGGCGCAATTATTCAGATACGCAGAAGATAAGGTGGAAACTTTTGGTATTATATATCTCATAATCAAATGCCATTCGATTATGAGGTATTCCAATTACACATTTAATACCCTAACTCCTACTTTATTATCATCATAAATAATTAGGCTACCGGATAAGTATTCCATTAAAGGTACTGGCAAAAACTCTAGCTATTATCGGTGTAAAGCAGCGTGTTTCGCGGGTAAGTTGTGTGCGTTCAAGATAATTAAGTGGATGACATCATCGTTGACGGCAACGACCAAGGGAGAGAATAAAAAAGCTGTCGAGTCGAACTGACCAACCGGAGAGCTTGTATGTTGTAGTTCTCGGCCGGTGACCGCATGGCCCTGATCTTGATGAAATAACCCGATGATGACCTTCTTCAATGGAACGCGCTTTTGGTATTTTTCTAACAAAGATTTGTAAGATAATTTTATATGCGGTTCGAACTTACAACTTTTCTTTGCCCGTTGAGGTTACCAGTTTCGAAGCGCATGGGGAATCAAGCTATGATGGCTTTATAGGTATTTAACCTTGGTTGCATGGGATCATAATTATTCATAGGCAACACCGTGTATAGCAAAACAAGCTTATTAAATAATGAATAACGTAAGAACGAGCGTGGGTCTCCATAGCCATGGATATCAAGTCTCGAGGCTGATATTATTATAATTGTTCCTACATCATTTATAATCTTGCTGTTTATTTTAAGAGTTTTGGCGATAGGAAAGAACGGAACGTTTACTCGCTTCTAAAGCAAAGGCCCCTCATTTGCTCCCTTTTTGAAGCGAAATGCACTAACTGTTTACTAATAGCTTAATGCACTTCCAATGGTTGTCTGACTGACATCAAGGGGGAACAGGGTTTCCATTACAGACGCGTGCTATTTTATTCAGGGAGGTATTTTACTTACCATATATAACTATCCTATCTACAATATATTATTTGTATTGCTCTCAATATAACAGCGGAATAAGAAACAGAAAAGTGACTTGATTTAAATATGTAAATTGTTATCGTGTTATGCCACCCATGCATAACAATTATACAGAAAAGCATTTCTATTGTGATCTGTTTATGAACATGGAGCAGCAATTGAGCCTTCGCGTTGATCCTGATTAAACCAGTTTAATGATTATCATAATTGTATCATTAATATTCTTTAGCACAGGAATACAAATTGAACTGAAGTGAGGACTTGTGTGTAAATTTGTTGAATATGAGATACGTGATCGGAATTCAAAAACCGTTATTGTTGACATTATATCCTACTTACTATTATAAACGCGAAAGTTTGTGAGGATGGATATTTGTTAGTCTTTCACGCAAAAACTACTGAACGGATTTTGATGAAACTTTATAGTAATATAGCTTAGATATATATCAGAATAGCACATAGGCTACTTTTTATCCGGGTACCACGCGGGCGAAGCCGTGGGCAGAAGCTAGTCTTGCATATATCGCTGCCGTTATTGAGTAGAATAGAATAAAAGTCTAATGTCCACAAGCACTACAAATCACTGTTGTTAGGTAGACAAACATGCGATACAGATAAATATCGCAAGCATTACAATAAATCCATCCCTCACCAATGCCAGTTGATACAAAATTAATATGAACGTAATGGAATTCATTGATGAGAAACAGCAAAAGCTAGATATATTCCAAAGCCACATTGGTCCAGTTGCCTTGTTACTCGCTACTATTGTCTACCCGCATCGAATATGCAGTGATTTTGATTATGTACTAAGGTACATAATCAAAATCTCTGCATACCTTAGTACGTAGCGCGTAGTAGGATAATTTTTCAGTCTGTTTGTATATTTTCAAATTGTTATGGAGGGTTCAATGTAGGGGTCTTTTATTGTCTCATCACATTACTTTATCTCTAAATTGTAGAGCAGTATCAGAGTGATTCTTTAATTCCTAAATTGTTTACTATCCTTGCCGTAACCTAAATAATATCATGAGGTATAGTTTCACAAGGTACATTCAAGAACCAATACCTAGTTTTTTCTGTAGTTTTGGCTCAATGGGCAATTATGAAGGTACTTCCTGATAACTTCCATTGACCACATTGATTTATATAGATTCCGAACGTTTTCGTCCTTATAAAAATTTATCAGTGGAAAAAATAATACGTTCAATATTAAACGGATCAAGGACCGTACCTGGATGAGTTCCTTTCTTTTATTGCTTGTTTTTTTATGTATTCCGGCCGTTGCTCCCCATTTAGGACGACCCTTTGGCCGAACAATGATTAGAGTGAGGGGAAAGATGCAGCTGCTCTTTTCCTTCAAACACAATTCAATTCCATTTATAGTAGAAGTCACTGAGTTGCAGAAGCAAGCAAACTGTTTTTATTTTAAGAAAAATATTGCCAGTAGCTTTGCTGATTTTTAATTTCCACTCTATGAAACTGGAAACTCTCCAACGGGTTTAAAATATACGGTCAGAATAACCTACTAATGTTTTCTAAGACCAATCCAATTCCATACCGTTTCTTAGTAAAAAAAGTTGTTTCTCCCAAAGCAGATGACGCAACGTGAAATGCAATGCAGTCCTCGTGTAGTAAAGTGTGCAACTTTTTCCCGCGGCGCCTGACGATGGCGACATGCTTGAGTTTCTACATAATGATTACAGTACAGGGAGCTAGATATCTGGTTAGATAGACAACATGTAATAGCTCAGAGCAGTTGTACTAACGGGCTTGCAGAAGAAATCGTGAGCAAACATGAAAGCTAATATTGTATTTGCTCCTCTATTCAGTCGTGAGGCTTTACTTAATCCGGCAATTTTCGACGGAGCACACCTATTGCTTCTGCTACTAGCGTCGCTTGTCAGTGCGAGTTCATGGCCATTGTAACTATCGATTAGCGACAAGAGAAGCCAAGTTCCAGTGGCTGGGCTCTAACCTTGACCAAACATTGAATATTTTAAAATAAATGCTGTATTTTCTCACAACAGGCACCAACTAAAAATAGATGCATGTAAATATCAGCTGAATTCTTTGCACCCAGACGATTTATACAGTCGTTACAAAGGACAATACTGTCGGGAAAAGCAAAGAGAAATAGAAAGCTCGAACATGGAGGAATGAGACTAAATTAATCTCTTCCGTAAAGTGTTAGCTTAATGGAGAGTACGGCTTGCGGGAAATTGCATTCACTGGAAAAACAGCTGCCACTTGGCTCTTTGTAAATACAGAACCACATTTTCAGGGATGAAAAGGAATTCTTCGAGCACTTTTAAATTGTGAAAGGAAAAGTCAAGAGTTGTGATTACAAAAACTATTACTCATTGTTACCCTTGAAAATTATAGGATGCTTCAGTAGGTGAGTTTAATGAATTGTTTCCTATTTGGATTAAGGAATTATGATTTTGACGAAAGTCAATGTCTTGCCTAAAGCTAACTAATATTATGATTAGAATAAGAAGCGTTGATCCAAACAAAAAGAGCGAACACAGACGAAGTTAAGACAAAGCAAATAATAACATTCTGGGTCTAGGGTGGGAGGTAAACGTTATTAAACTGTCCCGAGCCCCGCCTCTTAGCTGCACTTACTAAGCTCGGTACAATTAATTACTTACATTGGACAAATAAGCGGTTCTCGCGGACAGTAAGGAAATTAAATGAGCGCGGTGGCTTCGAGAGGTGTTCTTATTGGAATAATCAAACTTTAGGATAAGTATCAAGATAGCAGAATGAGTGAAGTTAGGAACGTTTTAAAACTAGCAGTTAAACCACAATAAAGTTAAAAAAAAGGAATAATAGTGAACCTTTGACTATTACAAGGGGATATTTAAAGTTGATGGGTATCTCCAATTTTACAGGATATCACTAGAGAAAGTTTTATGTCCTGTGCTCAGCAGAGAGCAATCGTGTTTTATTTCGCTACGGGCTGACTTTTTGTAGTCCATACAACACTAAAGTGTCCGCAAAATATTTAAAACAGATTGGTACAATTTTAAATTCAAAACCACATTGTCCGTGTGATGGGTAGTCTATTAAAAAAACAGATAAATAAAATAGACCTGGATATTCCGTATACAAATTAAATAAATTTTCGCAAATGAGCGAAAACTGATCAGATGAAGCGAAGCAAGATTTAAAATTAGGATACGTAGGGGTTGATAAAAATGAAATGTAAACAGGGTATAAATGAAGCTAGAAACACTTCACACACGCAGAATACAAGAAAACCTATTTTAGAATGAGAAAAAGAAAGTGCTCTAGAAGTATAAAGGAAGGACGTGTTCGGTCGGTAGCAGTTTAATCTCAACTTACAGTTTGTAAGGAGGTAATTAGTCCGACGGACGTAGTTCTTATTGGGAGTCGGAAGTACCTAATTTAAATTCCTCGCATGAATGGAGGCGGTTTGGCGGCAGGTGTGTCTAGCTAGGACAATGTCATGAAACTTAACGAAACTTACTGTTATTTCTTCTGTGGCATCGATCGCCATCGTCAACAGTTTTCAGCGCGTGCGCAAGCATGTGCCGTCTCCAGTTCTCCACTCTAATAACAACAGATATGGGTATTTCATTTAACGGAGATAGATACTTTTACTAACACAGAAGACATGTTAACAATATTTTTATCTTGGTGAGTGAGATAAAGTTTGAATTGTTTTTTTATGTTAGTTATTGTAATACAGGTTAGTTCTCTTACCTACGTAGGTCTGTTACATAGAAAGTAAATTAAAAGCTTTGTCGTCTTCGATACTTTTGGTTTTATTTTAATATATACTATTAAGTCCAGTCTCTGTACAATATTTTCATGGTCGGCAATATTCGAATCGTTTCTCATCAATGATTGATATTGGAGCATAAATCCCGACCTCAATAGGACTGGTAATGCGGGTTTTACCGGCTATAATTTAATATCCGCCCAAAAATAATCCAATTTCCTTACCACGCCACTAATGCCTCAAATGCCTGTAATGTCCTTGACAATGAGGTATGTAGTGTTGCCTTTGTTACTTTTTGTTATCACACACTTTAAAAGGGATCTTTTTATTTGTCATTGGGAAACAGACATGATAGACTTTTATCCAGCACTGGAACCATGAGAATGTTAACGAAAAAAGAAGGACTACGTAAATGAATTAATAATTTAAAAAAGGAAAATTATTCAGTATAATAAAAAAAATGATCTAGACATAAACAAAATAAACACAACGTGAATCTTTATTCATATACTTTTATATGGTACTTACTTAACAATAATAGTGACATGGCTGTATATTTTATACATTATGAGCCTTTGGCCGACCCTTTGGCCGAACAATGATTAGAGTGAGGGGAAAGATGCAGCTGCTCTTTTCCTTCAAACACAATTCAATTCCATTTATAGTAGAAGTCACTGAGTTGCAGAAGCAAGCAAACTGTTTTTATTTTAAGAAAAATATTGCCAGTAGCTTTGCTGATTTTTAATTTCCACTCTATGAAACTGGAAACTCTCCAACGGGTTTAAAATATACGGTCAGAATAACCTACTAATGTTTTCTAAGACCAATCCAATTCCATACCGTTTCTTAGTAAAAAAAGTTGTTTCTCCCAAAGCAGATGACGCAACGTGAAATGCAATGCAGTCCTCGTGTAGTAAAGTGTGCAACTTTTTCCCGCGGCGCCTGACGATGGCGACATGCTTGAGTTTCTACATAATGATTACAGTACAGGGAGCTAGATATCTGGTTAGATAGACAACATGTAATAGCTCAGAGCAGTTGTACTAACGGGCTTGCAGAAGAAATCGTGAGCAAACATGAAAGCTAATATTGTATTTGCTCCTCTATTCAGTCGTGAGGCTTTACTTAATCCGGCAATTTTCGACGGAGCACACCTATTGCTTCTGCTACTAGCGTCGCTTGTCAGTGCGAGTTCATGGCCATTGTAACTATCGATTAGCGACAAGAGAAGCCAAGTTCCAGTGGCTGGGCTCTAACCTTGACCAAACATTGAATATTTTAAAATAAATGCTGTATTTTCTCACAACAGGCACCAACTAAAAATAGATGCATGTAAATATCAGCTGAATTCTTTGCACCCAGACGATTTATACAGTCGTTACAAAGGACAATACTGTCGGGAAAAGCAAAGAGAAATAGAAAGCTCGAACATGGAGGAATGAGACTAAATTAATCTCTTCCGTAAAGTGTTAGCTTAATGGAGAGTACGGCTTGCGGGAAATTGCATTCACTGGAAAAACAGCTGCCACTTGGCTCTTTGTAAATACAGAACCACATTTTCAGGGATGAAAAGGAATTCTTCGAGCACTTTTAAATTGTGAAAGGAAAAGTCAAGAGTTGTGATTACAAAAACTATTACTCATTGTTACCCTTGAAAATTATAGGATGCTTCAGTAGGTGAGTTTAATGAATTGTTTCCTATTTGGATTAAGGAATTATGATTTTGACGAAAGTCAATGTCTTGCCTAAAGCTAACTAATATTATGATTAGAATAAGAAGCGTTGATCCAAACAAAAAGAGCGAACACAGACGAAGTTAAGACAAAGCAAATAATAACATTCTGGGTCTAGGGTGGGAGGTAAACGTTATTAAACTGTCCCGAGCCCCGCCTCTTAGCTGCACTTACTAAGCTCGGTACAATTAATTACTTACATTGGACAAATAAGCGGTTCTCGCGGACAGTAAGGAAATTAAATGAGCGCGGTGGCTTCGAGAGGTGTTCTTATTGGAATAATCAAACTTTAGGATAAGTATCAAGATAGCAGAATGAGTGAAGTTAGGAACGTTTTAAAACTAGCAGTTAAACCACAATAAAGTTAAAAAAAAGGAATAATAGTGAACCTTTGACTATTACAAGGGGATATTTAAAGTTGATGGGTATCTCCAATTTTACAGGATATCACTAGAGAAAGTTTTATGTCCTGTGCTCAGCAGAGAGCAATCGTGTTTTATTTCGCTACGGGCTGACTTTTTGTAGTCCATACAACACTAAAGTGTCCGCAAAATATTTAAAACAGATTGGTACAATTTTAAATTCAAAACCACATTGTCCGTGTGATGGGTAGTCTATTAAAAAAACAGATAAATAAAATAGACCTGGATATTCCGTATACAAATTAAATAAATTTTCGCAAATGAGCGAAAACTGATCAGATGAAGCGAAGCAAGATTTAAAATTAGGATACGTAGGGGTTGATAAAAATGAAATGTAAACAGGGTATAAATGAAGCTAGAAACACTTCACACACGCAGAATACAAGAAAACCTATTTTAGAATGAGAAAAAGAAAGTGCTCTAGAAGTATAAAGGAAGGACGTGTTCGGTCGGTAGCAGTTTAATCTCAACTTACAGTTTGTAAGGAGGTAATTAGTCCGACGGACGTAGTTCTTATTGGGAGTCGGAAGTACCTAATTTAAATTCCTCGCATGAATGGAGGCGGTTTGGCGGCAGGTGTGTCTAGCTAGGACAATGTCATGAAACTTAACGAAACTTACTGTTATTTCTTCTGTGGCATCGATCGCCATCGTCAACAGTTTTCAGCGCGTGCGCAAGCATGTGCCGTCTCCAGTTCTCCACTCTAATAACAACAGATATGGGTATTTCATTTAACGGAGATAGATACTTTTACTAACACAGAAGACATGTTAACAATATTTTTATCTTGGTGAGTGAGATAAAGTTTGAATTGTTTTTTTATGTTAGTTATTGTAATACAGGTTAGTTCTCTTACCTACGTAGGTCTGTTACATAGAAAGTAAATTAAAAGCTTTGTCGTCTTCGATACTTTTGGTTTTATTTTAATATATACTATTAAGTCCAGTCTCTGTACAATATTTTCATGGTCGGCAATATTCGAATCGTTTCTCATCAATGATTGATATTGGAGCATAAATCCCGACCTCAATAGGACTGGTAATGCGGGTTTTACCGGCTATAATTTAATATCCGCCCAAAAATAATCCAATTTCCTTACCACGCCACTAATGCCTCAAATGCCTGTAATGTCCTTGACAATGAGGTATGTAGTGTTGCCTTTGTTACTTTTTGTTATCACACACTTTAAAAGGGATCTTTTTATTTGTCATTGGGAAACAGACATGATAGACTTTTATCCAGCACTGGAACCATGAGAATGTTAACGAAAAAAGAAGGACTACGTAAATGAATTAATAATTTAAAAAAGGAAAATTATTCAGTATAATAAAAAAAATGATCTAGACATAAACAAAATAAACACAACGTGAATCTTTATTCATATACTTTTATATGGTACTTACTTAACAATAATAGTGACATGGCTGTATATTTTATACATTATCAGCTTGACTTTAACAACAAAGGAAATCAGAACAGCATTCTCAGCATCTATAAGAAAGATAATGACATTATATATTTTTGTAACTATACAGGGGTACATTATAATTCACAATATAATAGTACCTCTGATTTCTGATGTATAAATACAAAGGTAGAGATAAATAGTTAGACGAAACGAAAATGGCCACTGTCCGGAGTGATCGATGATGTGACGAAAGTGATCCATGAGCTAATGTAAATCCGACCAATCTGTATTCAGCACATTAAAATGTACAGCGTAGATGCCATAGGATAGGCAGATAGTTTCAGCTATCAGTCTATCTATCTACACTGCAACTGGACTATAGGTGAGGTGGTAGCTACCTACGAGTAGGTACAATACGTACGATCTTGTTATAGTTTCGCAATAATCGTCCAGAGGATACTGAGATTTTGCGGTGCGTGAAGAAAATCAATCAAACTAGAAACAAACATGTCGATTTCAGGTTCATTGATGCAAACATTTTATACCTATACCTAGCACATTTGAAATACGAATATCAGACGAGACAATATAATTTCGCACCCGTTCAATATATAATTTCGATAACATGTTTGATTAAAAATTATTTTTTTTACCTTGTTAAAAATCAATGGCCTTCTAAATTGTAGCGATAGGTACTGGATAGTGCAAAGTGAAAATGAATGTAAACGCATTAGACTTTTCTATGACTAATGTGATTTTGCCTCGTGACATATCTAAGGTTAAAGGTCGGTACATAGTATTGAAATTGTCGTAGTTTAGTATGATTTTAGGATATAATTACGACTCGAGAGCGAATTTTACGACCATGGAAAACACAACCATAGTAAACACTACCCTGGAAAGCACAGCCAGTATTCCTTGTGTGAGTATGGGTCTGAATTATTTGAAATGTTTTTGCCATGGTCGTACGGGGATTGCACACCCCTGAAATGTACTCTCGTATTTTCCGCTCCGTGTTGTTATGAAACAGAGCATCAGATTTGAAAGTGGCTTCGTTTTCCAGGGGTGTACATGCGGGCCTTACAAGGTCAACACGTGTAGGGAATGCGAGCCAATATTTGAAAGCCATAGTTTGTAAAACTGGCTGTGCTTTCCAGGATCGTGTATTGTCGGACCGTGTAACATATGGACGTACAGTACAGAGACTCATTACCACTATAACACATACTTTACTATTCTTCTGCTGACGTTTCGTTGACCGTTCGAAGTTCCTGCCTCAAAACAAGCCCAAACAAATACGTGGAAGATATGGAAAGATTCAAATTCCAACGTCGTTTGTACAACAATGTGAATGCTCTTTCGGCCACAGAACAATAGCCAATTTACTGATGCAACACTAAACGGAAAACAAAAACTTGAGAACCGCTATTAGGTCCACAAAGGAATAAAACTGATGGAGTATTATAGCTGACAATGAGGCGGTAACGGGACAAGATACGAATTGTAAACGGAGAGCCGCCTCTTCCATAAAACGGATGCACTTCACAGCTGAAGCACGGCATTCTTCAGAACTGGAAAAAATATTAACAGCATCACTTCTGAAAATACTGCCCGAAATTCGTATCATTGAAAACGAAATACTTCTTTGAAATACATAAAAAGAAAAAGTTAACGGGAGAGGATATAAAATGGAAGCGAATCTAATCCGGAGTCACTTCACGTAGCAATCGCAAAAAAATGAGCAATTTAGATTCCACAAAAGCCTTGAAGTTTCGAGCTAAAAGCTTTCCTGGTATTCAGTCAGTTACCAGCCCGTGAACACTAAACTATACTATAACGGATAGATACATGATTTTGGATTAGTTTCACGCGAAGGCTGATTGATGTACAGATATTGACGGAGCAGCGAATATAGAGCTTAAAAATCGTGCAGTATACTAAACTAAATAAATTCTACAACATATAGTACCTATATAGAGACTAGATAATATACCAAACAAAATAAGTAGTGCCAACAAAAAAAATAGAACACTGCTTCATAATAGTACTCTGAAGCTGATGGATGTAATACTTTTGAGTATTAACTATTAGAATATTTGCATGCTAAATATTCTAATAGTTACACTTGAAATGGTTTGTAATGAACGTGCTTTGATTACTGATGATATTTATCTATCAAGTTACTGGTCACGAACTATGAACACAGCACGTACCTACAAACTAGCTGCTATAAATCACTCAACTATTATAAATTATAAAAGATGAAATATTTAAGATAAAGAAGCACCATACCATAAATTATAAAACATGAACATGAATTTAAACTAAATATTGAAACATTACTGAACAGTTTCTAAAATAAAGGAAATGTAGTGTGCGTTCAAATAGGAGACGAGGATAAATTCGATATCCCATTACACAAATTACTTGAGAATACTTCGCGGCTTTGTTTTACCAACCGAATACTAAGCCGTTACTTTTTTGAAAATAGATCCAAAAAATAAATAAAAGCAATAAATATGCTGTCGAATATTCTAGTCAAAAATAATCAGAAATCGAACATATCATAGTAGTCAAAACACTAAACATAACCCCCAGTTGTTTACATTTCAATAAAACCGTTAAGCACCACTCAAGCGCCTACAATCTTGTCTAAACGATGCATAAGAACATAAGCTTGTGTAAACATCTCGAGATTATTATTAAACACGATTTTCGGCAGGTGCTTGAAACGGAGAATTGTTTTGTTTTGTTTGGAGTTATGTGCAATTAAGATATTATAAATGAAATCGTTGACAAACATATTTAAGATTGTAGCGAAATTACCACTCCAAATGCAATTTTGAACCGAATTGCTCAAGAACTCTAAAGTAAAAAAATATACGTATAACTTTAAAGTTATACGTATAATTTCTTGTTAGGAGCCTATAATCTCGCGCGATAGTGCAGGTTTTAACACTTACACTTAAATTATAAGGATTCTATATCTTTCGTAGGCCAGGAACTGCATTTTATTAAAAGTTGCCTAGGAGGCATTTCGAGTATTGCGACGTCTCGTGTCATGTTGAACAAGCACTTGGCAGCACGACTTGCTCTTGAAGCCACCACGTACGTTACTTCAGTAGAGAGTGCTCCGGCCGACAGAGTATTGTAAACTTTGCCTTTGTGCCCAGACAGGGAACATTAGAAATAATGATGGTGGAAAATATTTTGTTTTAGGTAAGTACTCGTATATAGAATATCTTTGAAACTTTTTTCTAACTTTTAAATGAATCATCACGTAAATGGGTCGTTTTTATTGTATTTATTGCTTTTTATACTTGGATGATCGACGATGCACACGAATATACGATTTTTCGACATTCCACTCCTAGAGAGTGCAGTTGGAAAAAGTAGTTTGCATGGAATAATCTCATTGCGAATGAAGTATGGGGCGTTCCACTAGTAATTCATATATTATGATTATGAATGATAAATTATTGAGTATGGTTACTTTTCTAAGTATAGAAGTAACGACCCATCAATCAGTTATTATGAAAGAAACGGAACGTACCTATGTCAGGGTAAGTGAAATGATTTATTTGTTAGCAGCCAACGTAAAACGCGCTACTCGAGTTTGAAGTCCAAGAGCACGCCGCACCCCGTCCCCCTGCCGTCTAGCAATAAACCCTACAACTTTATTGTTATTGCTGCCAATAATAAACATCTAACACTAAGTCAATGTTGAAAATTTAAACCTGGAGTTGTACCTTAAGGTTTCTACTTTTTCGACATACACGTTTAGATTTAGATCGTTAATATTATTGACTAGCTGTGCCACGTTAACTTTTAAAGTTTCATCAATATCCGTTCAGTAGTTTTTGCTTGAAAAAGTAACAAACATCCATCCTCACAAACATTCGCGTTTATAATAGTAGTAGGATTATTCTGGGGTAAGGTACCTTATACGAACCAGGTTTCAGTATCAGGAGATGAATCAATACTGCAAGCGCATTAGTTTCGCGAATTTAATTCTTGCAGAATCAAGATATTTCGTTTCATCGTATCAAATGATAAATGCACTTGTGTGACTCCCGTTAGGGCATGCTCCAACGGACATCCATCTCCTGTTACTAGATCTGACAAGTTACGGTGGACGGTTTCATTGCACATGATGGAAAACAGGAACTTACAATCTACACTTGAAACTGACCCATTCAGGAAAAGACAGGTACTAAATGTTCTTGAGGGCTTATACAAGCTACCAAGAAAAATAACTGTATAAGTTATGCTATGTCCTTCCTCAGCAATTATATGTAGCTGAGCAAACATGTAATGAATCTGAGTTATGCGACGTCGTGTCGTTACGTAGTAAATAATCATGGAAATTAATGCTCGACCTTGCAAAGTAAGTAATCGTTCAGTTACGTAGGTCTAAGAAATAAGGTTAACGGTAGGTAGGTAGATTATTTGCAGAACCTTGTAGGTACTTAAATTGGTTAATATTGATTGATTTTGTTTTTGATATCCCTATGATGATTAAGTAGTAAGAAGATGGAGAAAAAACCTTGCGAAGTCGCAGGTTCGCAGAGTCAATAACTATTTATTTTTTAAAAATTCTTTCGTAACCTCGAATTCAATCAGATTTCGAAAATACAAATTCTTCGAATAGGATCTGTATGAGAGTCGTTGAAAACACAGATGAAATGAAAAAGCGAAGCCAACAGGTTGCCCGCATAATTGACGTACGTACATATTCTCTCTTTCATGAGAATTTCCTACATGGTCGTATTGGAAACTGGATGAAGGCCATGCAACTACCACCTACTAGCCTTGATACGAAACTGGGTCAAGTTTACAACAAAGCAGCTTTGTATCTCACAGAAATTGGCTCGTTCAATTAAATAGACTAGCGGATGAATAGTTTGTTAGATTCTGTCCATCTATTGTGCGAATTGTGGACAGTAAAATCCTAGTTCAGAAACATGTGTTCACAATGAACGTTAGGTTGGATATAAATATCCGGACTCGTTATTTATGGGATTGAACTATTATATTACTGAACTCTCGCCTTGGTCCATTCTCGTGCCTGTTCTCAACAACACAACTTTTACTTACCACGTGGAATGCCGGTTTTCGAATCCATCTACCATTTTGCTTTCTGGGATAATTGGAAAGTAGATATAATTTTACAAAGTATTTTTTTTTAAATACTCGCCCAGTATCAATCAAAGTTCTATTCTATGATAATAATAATCATCTAGCCCCAAAGTAAGCATAGCTTGTGTTTTGGGAATTACATGACTGATATGGGTTGTATATACATTTTTTTGGAAATATATATATACATATGTATATATTATACATAAAATACCCTAACCCGAGGCAAATATTTGCACATCATACAAAATTAGTCTCGCGGCGGGAATTGAACCCGCAACCTTCTGCGTCTCAGGCGGGCCTTCGCCCACTGCGCCACAGAGGTCGTCATAATGCTCGATTCGATTAAAAACAAAACGTCTAAGCAAATAATATAATGGGTTTAAACAAAACATAATATGGCGTTAGCGTAAATTCATTGAGCGGAAGATCTATGTTATTTCAAGTGAATGTAGACTTTAAGATGGCGTTGGGTGACCGATGACTCAATGATGCGCCTGCGTTCATCGACCTGCCCCTACGGCTTGGCGCCGTTATTATTGTCATACACCCACATGTATTTTTGCGGCATTATCTTAGCCAATACTATACCTACTATTCATTGCTCTAAAGTAGTTACATTACCCAGAAATTGACCAAGTGCAATTTAATTAACAAGGATGAATGATTCATAATGATAGCATATCATTATGGAATCATTCATCCTTGCATTCTTCTTCGATCGAGTGAGCGAAGCGAACAAATAACCACCGAACCGTTTATTTAAACTCGATGAAATTTGGTAGGTACCTACCTAGGTAGAATTTTAGAGGATTTTGTAACTGTGGGGTCAAAACGGTACATCGCGAGATCAGTTCGTGTCGAACTTTGTCTTTGAGTCTTTGAGTCACCGAACCATTGTACGAGTTAAATTACGTCACAATGATTAAGAATAGTATTAAGAGGGTTAATATTTCGAATGACTCACTCATCGTCCTGGCAAAACGCAATGCAGGAATGGAGGTACCTATCTGCCTATAGCTTACGTGATGTGGTTTAATCCCCCGGTTCGTACCACTAACAGCATTTCATATACAAACGACAAACTATGCCTATTTTCTGTTTGCACTGCGTAAAACCTTCCACTTAGGGAATGCAAACTTGGTTCATTCGGTCGTAATTTGAAGCGGGGTAAAAGTTCTATTGTTTCAATTGCCATGGCTTGCCTGGTCAAAATAAACTTTAAAGGAGTTTTGACAGTTATAAAAACCGATGGAAGCAATTCATTGCTATCTTAACAACAGAGCACATATCTTACATTACTCCAGCCAAAGTTCTTTAGAACTTAAAAATATATTATAATCTATAGTACAATGTTTACTGCTCAACAGTTTGTTCAGCGGGAGAAGTTACCCGGCAGTAATTAATGTCAATTTGAAAGCTCGGTCCATATGGACGCGAAGTTAACAGCCAACGTAATATTACAGGCAAACTTTGTACCCCGATGTAACAGACAGAAATATCCAAGTTCCTGTAGCCAAAGGAATTTCAATCGAATGCGTAACGCACTAAGAACAATTAAATATGGAAGGTGGGGTGGTGCAAAATGAAGCCATGAACGCTTAAATATTTGAAATTCATAGAGTGACCCGGGCCGTTAATATTAATATAACCGGAACAACTGCGAATGACCACAATCTGTTAATCCGTCTATATCGTTCCAACGCACGTTTATCATGATCATACATTTATTAAACTGTAATTATTCAATTCTCATCATCATGGTTTATGTATAAAAATAATAATAATCCGATGAGATGAGAATATACGCTAATGAAAACTGTAAATTATAGAGAGGTAGAGAAACAAATTGAAGATATTTTCTCAGATGGAATAAATTAGAAGATATTTTCCAGTTGAGAGTCAACCCTGATAGTAATAAATATGTAATGCCCAACCAAAATATAAAACATCATTGAGAGGGGGATTTATTTACGAACCCAGAATAATATCAGCAAAAATGATCTATGATTTACCTATACCATACACACCAAGTATGCAAGTTATGGCATTAGTGGCATTTCCCTGAGGAAAATCATTTATTCATTACGAGAAAAAGCTTTGGTTTTGTAATGTCGTAAAATCAGTTTTAAATAACCGCACTATCGGATATCTATATGAATATCTATATCCTTTTTAACTACATTTCGTGTAAAACATAAGTAAAAAGGATATTACCTATATAATATATATTTTTATTTAATGGAATCACCCGATGTTCTGTGTTTGAAGATCGGGTGTAGATCTGATTATCATTTTGGAGGAACGTGTTGGATCATGACTTCGGATTAACTCTGGGAACGGAATCCGATTTGAATTTCCGACCAAATTGCTTTCTAATCGTTTATCAGGAGTCGGGACGGACGATCGGAGGGTCTTGATGCCGTCGATCGGAAGCGATTAAAGAAATCTTTAAGCTATAGATACCGTCGGATAATGTCCAATTAAACGTTTTCCACGGAGGACACAGCTGCATACAATACTCAGCTCTATAAAGAGACGTATATACCTAATAATATTTTTTTTGTTTCAGAATCTTTTTTAAGGTAGAAATTACAACATGTTTACGTATTACCTACCTACTCAAAATTACCGCCCATGTTTACTAATTATTTGTTTTACCTTTTTGACTCAAAATTTAATACCTCCCAAATTTTAGCCTTTTGGGGGTGAGGAGACTGAATCCGTGGGTCACCAGAGCCCGTCGCGTATCCAAAATTATGTTTTTGCTGAGCTGATTTTTATCTGGGTCAACGTATTAGCATTGCTTCGATCAT
This sequence comes from Perizoma flavofasciatum, assembly GCA_958496245.1. Classification (NCBI taxonomy): domain Eukaryota; kingdom Metazoa; phylum Arthropoda; class Insecta; order Lepidoptera; family Geometridae; genus Perizoma; species Perizoma flavofasciatum. The sequence continues at coordinate 11,120,185 of OY292421.1, forward strand.
TGATCGTGGCAATGCAGCCAGCATTTTAGGGACGCTTCCGTATGGTAGTGATCTGGATTAGTTGATCTTACATGGTTTTCAAATGCATTTAGATGCCTAGACTGTTTCATGAGTATATCTTTTTTTATATACTCCTGTTAATTAATGTAACTGTTGTTGTTACTCCTGTTAATTAATGTAACTGTTGAAATCAAAATTAATTAGTAATACATACTTATAAGAACATATCAAATAACTTATAAGACATTAAATGTCAAAATGTTTTGAAGTCGGTTGATAATAATTAAATCGCGATATTCGCGATACGTTTGCAATTCCAAGTTAATGGATTCTATGCTGTCGGTACTCTACCATCCGATTTTCACGTGCTTACGTTATTTTGCTCACTTGCAATGACACTCTTTCGAATAAAAAACAAAAGTAAAATCGCCCATAAAAAAATCGGCTAGTGGTGATTCCATAAGATGATGATGTACATTTTAAGGTATGGATTTTTTTTATATTGTTGTTTGCCCTGGAACAGTGACTTAACTTAGATAATTGGTAATGGTATCTTATATAACCGACCTCCTATGATACAGGCTAGCCCTTGTGCGGGGTCCACCAGAATGTTAAAATTGTAACATACTTAGTGGTAAATAAATATATATTTCTTATTTGTATTTTAAGTTCTACGGGAAAAGTAGCTATCCGTCAGACATAAAACTTTTATGGTTCCACCTCGGGATCATTTTATATCCAACAACAAAATAATCATCAAAATCGATTAACAATTGATGAAAATAACAAGAAACAAACACACTCGATAAAAATAATACAACCGAATTGAGAACCTCCTCCTTTTTTGAAGACGGTTAAAAACTAGAATACACTAATAAGTAAACGAAGTCAAACGAAGTAGTGATTTTTAAGCAAACCTAAAAGGCTTACCAACATGTGATTCTCATAATGGAGTCAATGGTTTGCTAATGAATTACTCAATTGCATTACGGAACTCTCGAGACTATAAGCTCATCTAACGAGCGTCTGCGGCAAATCATTCCCTACGCGATCATACAGAGGGTACTAACACTAAGGTCATGAATAAATAAAATGCAATTAGACTAGGGTGAGCAAACACCCCTATACACCTTAAGATATAATAAAATCATATGATGAATTTATTAGAATAAGTAAATATTATTTTAGATCAGATTAGGGGAATCGTGATAATTATCAATTTAAATGTTACATTGAATTGCTTTACTAAAACGATAGTGAAATAGAGATCCCGTAAAGGGTCATGATGATGATGGTCATGTTATGCGTCGTATTACACGTACGATAAAACACAACGCACGATGGATAATGCTGTGTAACCGGGTCAAAATGGGATAACATACGAATTCGACTATGTTTTACCTAATTCCGTTCGATGCTAGTTCCGAAATCGTCGGGCATTCAAGCCGCGTACGGGGCGTAACCATAGCAACCCGGGAGACTCCGCAGTTTCCACAACCCCCTACCCTAAGACATGGTCTATATAATACGGAATTTACTACACTACAAAATATAGAGGGCTGTTATTTAAAATTAGTCCTAGCTAAGTTATAACGATCAGTTGTTGAGTATACGGTGAGATTTTACTAGTATTAAGTAATTTGTACTAGCAATATACAGAATGTTGATGTCACAGAATTAACGACCTTAACAATATTATCTTTATGACTCTCCTTGTCTATTAGTCTAAAGCAACAAAATCTACTTGAGATAAATATTGTTTTGAGTTTTTCCAAGCAAACTATTTCAGGTGCGATAAAAATATTTTAAAATAAGTAAGATTTGTTACGAAATAGTACTACGTAAAATATACATAATATTTTAGGAGGTTATCCTCATCAAATCAGTGGCCCGTAATAATAACATTGCACAAAGGGATGTGAGATTGTGAGGCAATTTAAAATAGGGGGCTGGCTGGCTGGGGACCTGCTGTATTAACAACTGTTTTATCGCGCCCAAAAGGCGAATAACATATTTGGAGGTGGGTCCAGTATGTGACAAGGGAACTTTATGGATAATCAAGCTATGTGCGGTTGACCAGTAGGCATTCGTTTTGTCACGTGAAATGAACCTATGAGGAGCAAAAATAACCTTGTAATGCAGACTTGAAATCAAACACAATGTAAAAAAGCATTGGTGAATAAAGGCTACAAACGAGTGGCATAAAAAGTGTTTGACACCAAAACACTGGCTTTTCTCGACCCTTCTCTATTTGGTTATTTGACCCCTGTCAGGGCAATCGGCTGCCCATCAGCCTCCCCTATCGTTATTGGAAATCCCAGCTATCTAACTCACACTTGCGGTTAACAACCTTAGACCACAAGAAGATCTTTAGCAAATAAAGTTGTTTTAAGTTTCTGCAAAGCTTTCGACAAAAATATAATTCATAACCACACCGTACGAATACGTGAATTTGCAAATTCACGCGGAAAATGACGTAGTCAATAAATATCAAGCTGGGTTGAACTTGCCCACGAATAGTTAAATTACTAAAATAGTTTTCGTCTAATGAAACATTTCTCGAAGTGCGGCCAATACTTGTTTCGATATTGTATCATGCTTATCGTATGCGTATAAATTAAGCATTTCCTGTGCTGAACTGTGCCCCGTGTAATTAAAGTGGAGATGACGAAGACAGAAGACGATGATATCTTGTTACGAGGGTTCTTTGTAGAGATACAATGGGTCCGGTCCGGTGCCGTGGCGAAGGCCGAACCACCGCCGCATAACGACCGCATTATAACACTCACTTCAGTTCTGCACTTTGTGACGCATTCTTGCAGATAGCGACATGATCACATTTGCAGTTTTAAGCAGCAATTTATAGTCATTGATTAGCTATGGTAATGAAAGTGTTAAATATTTATTTTATTACTTCGAGGGATCGAAGTGATGCAATAAAGGAAGCTTAACTATAATCTCTAGAAGTAAAATCTTGCGTGATTTTATTGTAAGCAGCAAGCAGATTAAAAGTAACTATTTTGTACAAAACTATTAAACAGTTAGTTCTTGTAAGTATACTTAATCTGAAGGGCAGCTGCAGATAAGTGCATCTGCTGTGATAGAAAAAACCGGACAAGTGCGAGTCTGACTCGCGCACCAAGGCTTCCGTATAAGCTTGTATGTTCAACAAAATAATTAACATTACTCAAGTTCATAAACTATGAAAGCACCAAACATTGCAGTTTGAAAGACAAACTTTGTAGTTAAAAAAAAATCGCCCATTCGTCGATAATATATCACGGTCAATTCTCCAAATGCAAATGTAAGTTTGCAATGGTAAAAATTAAAAAAAAATACAAATTAACTATTTTTGGACTTTTTACTGTATACTTATGCTGGCTTTCTTGCCAAATTTCCAAAATACGACCAAAATATGACGCATAAAGGGCAGTATTTTTGATTGCGTTGACTTAGAAGCTTGTTTTTTTAGAGCTCTAAAGGACCCTAGACAACTTAATACCTCCACGCGTTACTAAGAAAAAGAGTCTAGACAGACAGACAGACGGACAACGAAGTCATCCTATAAGGATTCCGTTTTTTCCTATTCAGGTACGAACCCTAAAAAAATATACAAAACAAACTAACTTCACTTATTAAATGGACAGCTGCAGAGTGTATAGCCAACTATACTACTATAGCTAAATCTGATCGCAAAGCAAAGAAGTTTTCTTTATTCCGTTTGACAGAATGTTCGCTCAGATGTTATTGATTCACTTCTTAGAGATTGTGTTTTTGTTGTTGCATAACTTTAATTGGAAGATCACGCTGCTCATTTATATAAATTAAGAGCAAGGTCTTTTTTTATTTAGAGTAGGTATTTAACGAAAATAAGAGCAAAGTAAAGTAAAATAACTGTAAAAATATCTTATGTATTTTGTGTTCTTGTTTCAGATTTGGTGTTTCGGCAACATTTTCAGCAAACTGGAAATTTTATAGCCTGTAAAAAGGTAAGAATATATTTGTTTACACTGCGCGAATATATCTAAAGCTAAGTAATAGTGATGTCAGGTTTATGTCAAGGCAACGCTGTAATTTAACTGACTATGAAATTATTACCTATAATGCTAATCGTACGATTCTTATGTCCTCTGTGCACGGACTTGACAGATCGTAAAATGAAATAATCATGCATAACGTGATCGCTTCGACATTAGTACCTATCTAGCATTCCAACAAAAACCTATCTACCTATAACTATAACGAGTGAAGCGTGGCACCGGCGAGCCGGCGCAAAAAACCACGAAATTGTCAACTCAATGGAATGTTTCGATGATGTCATCGAATCTAAAAATAGTCACGACTCTGAGGCACGTCCACTATCATCCTGTCAGGATCCAGGATAGATTTTTCAATTGGTCTTTCAAACAATTTCCGACACTACAATCTTTCTGGTTATGCAATAGTAACACTTTAACCTATAATAGCTTTATTATTGGGGTTGTTGCCTTAAAGCTCAATCATATTTATTTAGTTATAAGCCCAATCATACGTCAAAATTAAGTACACAAATAAAAAATACTGTCAATACGTGTATTTTGTTACGAGTACTCGTTAATTTATAAAGTTTATTGATTTTAGGTTAAAATAAAATAAAAAATAAAAAATTGGAAAAATATTTTACAACATACTAGCTGTGCCACGGCCGGCCTCGGCCCTAGACCGACCCACCTCGTCGCATCGCCCGTCCGTGCTATTACTTCATATGCTCGGCTCCTAAGGGTCGTAGCAATAGATTTGGCATTGGTGATACTGGCCCGTTTTATTAACATAACAGCCCTGATTAAATAAGACAAATGTTATATATTAGTCATAACAGTAACATAAAATACTAACAGTCGACAATGTTATTATGATTTACCTCCGAAGGCGGCAGGAAACATCTAGAATAGATGTAAAGGCCTTAGTTTACTAAACAAAGTTGTAAAAGTGATTGATTATTATTAGTTTACTCTTTCAGCTTGCGAGTGCTTGCCCGTTCAACCCACAATTTTGCTACCCAATATTATTTTTACCCGTTCAACCCAAAACATATGCTCCGTTCTACCCAATCGAAAAATCTAAGTCAGTGTATTCGAAACAGTATAGACATGGTAATATTTATAAAAAAAAAGAACTGGATGAAATTATTACTCACAGTAATTTCAAATTTTGTACCTACAATATGGACGTAATAATATTATATGCTAATGTTTATGATCTCTTCAAACAAACGCACGTGCAACTCCTAGTATTTACATTTTTTTGTATGCTGACCCATCTACTTTAGTGTTTCACTGTGTCATTTATTTGAATTTAAACAATAGAAATTAGGAATAAGTAGGTGTGGGTACAGAGGGTAACTTGAATCAAATGTTTTGGGTCGAACAGAGCAAAGTACCTATTGGGTAGAAAAATCTTGGGTCGAACGGGGAAACAGTCCCCTTTGCTTATACCTTATGCAAGACAAGTGCAGCGCCGGAGTGGCGCGGCGCGATGCATCATTGTTCCTAAAGCAAGAAGCCGTATAAACTATGCTACTGTGTCAAATCTAATAGCAAAAAAGTAATATGTTTTCAATGATAAACATAGTAGATTGATTTTTACGAGAGTGTGATTCGTTTGTAATGGGAGACTTATTGTGATATAAATTACAAAACTTTGAAGTATGTCGCTAATTATAACGAGTGTGATTAGTTCTTAAAAGGTAAATTATAATATTTCATCTTGAAAGTTTAAGTTTATTGTCATGAACTCATGACCAATATACAAAATATCTTTAATTTGATAAATTGGTTTTACTGAATGAGGGCTGTTCTGTAAATAAAACATGAATACCCAATTACTAGAAGCCACTATGTACATTCTATTTTTGGGAATAGTTTTAATACCTATTGCACAGCTATTGGAAAATATTCCCAAACTGAGCTCCAAAGCATGGGATCCTGTTTTGGTATAACTAGTTAGGTGCGATATGTTTGTTGATCAGAAATTTTTCGCTATTTTTGGGTAAACCCTACTACTGAGTTGGTTCGGAATGCCGTGACGATCTAAGCAAGTGTGAGAAAATGAGATCGTATATGCGTCCGAGTGTACGTAGGAATGATGTAGATCTAGGGTTATACAGGGTGTTTCAGGCACCATAGTCCAAAAGAAGCAGCACGATCGATAGAGGACCCCGCCCCCACAGATAAATCACTCTCATATAATGTTCTAAGATGTTTTATAGTTCAGGAGCTAGAGCTACTTTCATGTCCTGATTTCTACATACATAGGGGTGTTTCGGGTCATCCACAGGGTCCTCTATCGCCCTGTACCTTTTGGACCACGCTGCTTGACATCCACCCGCTATAACCGAGGTACTTACTTCCATGTACAGATTAATCAATGATACTAACGTAAACTATCGACAAAATTCCAGAACCAATTTTGAAAGTGCAACTGAATTAGGGCAATGTGTCGTCAGTACCTATATCATGAGCAGCTATTACCGACAATCAGACGGCGACCTTGCAGCTCGTTGTCGCAAATCGTGGGGAGCAGATTGCCATCCTCCATACCAGCATCCTTTTGCAAATCATTATATAATCCCAGCGCAACACTACCTTACCTAGCTATGCATATGCATTATGATTCACAACATAAAACAGGCATTGAATGAAGCTGAATAAAGCGCATTGGAATTTCTTGATGAACGCGAGAATAATTGAATTGCCGATTTAGTTTTCGAAATTATCGATTGTTTTTTGATTTCATTCCATGTATGCATTCCAGTCATGCATGAATGAGTCAGATTACTGAATGGCGATTGGCTTGCATGCAATCTGTCACGCGGAATGCTAACTGCAAAACGTGGGCATGTGCCAAATATGTATGCCTCAGACTACCTCTACTTGGGTAATCTACGTACTGAGTAAAGATCTGACTATGTCCATGGTGGAGATTAATCGTGAGAGTGTGTTTTTTTCAGCCAGTACTAAAAGTAAAAAAGAATACAAGTGTTAATTAGGGCTGTTATGTACAATACAAGTGTTGATAAAAATGTTTATGACATTTGAAGAGAAAGTCTGTTTCAAACAAAATGGATACTCTTGAAAACTACTTTGGCTAAGTGCTAAACTAAATACAGGTGTTGAAAAACGTGTCACTTGAAATTGTTTGTTTAGACTGGGGCTCTTTGAATACACCATCGTTTAACTTTGTCACCTTCGTTTTGTTTGTTTGAAACTTATCAGTGTCGAATAACGAAGCATCATATGCAAGTACTATGTAAAGGTGCCGTTATACTGTAAAGATAGACATTGTTACGTCGATAAATCTCCTATCCTATCGTCCAATTTAGCCGCGTTGCAAAGTGCTCTCGGCAGGTGCGATGATACAGCGGCTCCATCCGCACGTGTTAATTACCCTCTCAATACTAGATTTATGCTTTAAGTTAAGTCTTTGGATACTTATGAATCGTTTTAATTCGTTCGAGATCGTGGACGCATCGAAGCAGTAAATTCTAATAACCGAGGTGAACCGGAGACCTTATAAGAAACTTCTTGCAAAATACTCGCTGACGAATATTTCCAAATATACCTGAATGATAAAACAACAAACTAAGCTGTAATTAAAGCGAGCAACTCGTACTACTGGGAATGGTGAAAACGAGTCAGAACAGAACGGAAACAATGATCTGAATCTGGAAACTGTTACAGTTATTAATTTAATGGCGGTAGTAGTTTTTAATGTTATATTTCACTCTATGTCATCTCCTAACGTCACGGTTGGCGAGAGCGGCGGCATGGCTGATGAGCGTGATAATCATTGTCCGGCAGGTAAAAACCACCGCTTTCATTCACAAATTAAAATGAACGGAAGCTAACTGTACACTATGATAAAAAAGTGCACATTTATCGATCCAAATACACCTATTGCGAGAAACTCCAATGACCCCCATTACGATAATGGAGTATGTTGATACTAGTCTGAATGTAGGACACGAGCAAACTATTGCGTGACGAATGTGGGCAAGTTGTTCCCAGTGGTACTGCGATGCCAACGTCGGTCGTCATCATTTGTATCCGCCGAGAGTTTTCGAGCTGAAACGATAAACGTGACAAATTGAATCCTCGACTCGGAAAAGACACGCGAGACAGTTTAACTAGGTATCTTTAAAGTTTAAAATTCATTCAAGTGTGTTAAAAGTCAATCTGTAGATAGGCTCTTCCTGTGACAGATAGATAAATTTGCAGTACTATAAGATAGGATAGGAATGGTACATCATTATGCATTTATTAACGCTGTAACTATACAAAAAGCAAAGTAATAAGTCTGTACATCAGAATTGGCTAAGCTTAGAACCTAATCTGAGACAACTCTGTAGCATTACTTGGTTACTTTCAAAGGCTTAGATAACTAGCTAAGTAATAGAAGTTTAGTGAGCAATAACTACTCAAATGTAAATGTCAACCAACCACTCGGAGAACAAAACGAACTCTTCAACAAGCCATAAAGGCAAGCACGCATCGCGTCCTATTGTTTTAAGACCTTTGAAAAACATGGTGCACTCACTTGGTTGGTGCTTGTTTGAGTCAGTCGCACACCGCAACTTTTAGCTCGTTCAATTACAATTTATAATACCTACAACACCTTCAGCTACATAATGATTTTATTGTTGATGAATTGCATTACATTTGCAGACTATGTTCTCAGAAGTGTTATTAAATGAAATATGAATCTTGTGGCGCCATAATGAACGATGCGCATTGCGGTTCCATGGTTTTCACGCATGATGTTGTTCCCACGCTATCAGCTGGTTTACGCGCGGGCGCGCAGACGCATACGCAGCGACTCGTGACGGGTGCCCCGTGACACCGGTTGTCCGACGACTGATAGCCGATTTATGAATATGCAATTATTACAACTGGAAGAACAGGAAACCGAATTCTATTGAAAGGAACAATCACAAACCATGGCACAGCGTTCAAAATTAAATCATAACCTAAAAAAGAGAGCTAAGAACACTGTCTTATTATTATATCCAACCGGCATCGTTACCTACCTACCGCATATCTTCTGTTCACTTCCCAATAAATATGATTGGTAACGGATCCATCCGGTGCTTTCTCTTAATCATAGCATCGTTTCCAAAGCTAGGTTCATTGACTTTTGATTGTTAAATTTTCTTCTTCTTATACATCTTTTGCACACACAGTCAATTTCCTTTTACTTAAATCGTCTGTTACAAGATTAGCTACTCTATCAAAATAAGACAGCAGCACCTAACAGTAAAATGAAAGCAATTTTCTTCTACACCGTTATTCATTGTTGTAACGTAATCAACATTGCATTACAACAGTGAACATTATACAGTATTGGAATATAAAGCCACTTAATAAAGCGGTTTATACTATATACAACATAAATAAGAACTTCCTGATAATGCCTACTTACTTTCGTTGAACAGATATTATAAGAAGACTAACAAAGTGAAGCGGCAGAGAGCGGCGCTCGTTTCATTAGCCATCGAGATGAGGCTGCGTCTGATAACGAAGCTATTACTAAGCTAATTGCCTCCCTATGTGGACCGCCCATCTAACGCTCCTCTATTACTCAAAGTACCACGCTTCAGATCTATTACTCATGAATTCAACCACGTGTAGACGGGACAAATGACACTTCTAGAAATAGACTGAAACGAACGGCACGAGCGGAGCGCACTTTAGATAAACTCATAATAAGAAAAGTGTACCTAACGGTGCTATGCCGTCATCATGATGTTACTGATTGACGAGATAAGAGGTGACGGGTCTCTCGACTGGCGAGATTTAAATCTTAGAGCATGAAGGCACGACGCGAAGAAACAAGGTCTGAGGTAATATATCCCAAGAACTATATGTGAATGTCTTAAAAATGGCATGACCTCTGTGTCAGGTGTAATTGAGTAAGTTCGCCGTGCCCTAACGGTAGTACAAGCAAAGCAGTAACATTATTATATGAAACACTAACGACTGCTGTGATTATTTACCGTTACAATAATCATCGGCAGCATCGTCAATGGGGTGAATTCCTCGATTACTGTAGAGTAGTTTTTCCTACTTCTATCTAAGCGGTAAAATGTCCGGGTGGGTATCCCTAGAGCCGCATTGTGCAGTGTTAACGGAATATTTGCATTGTAAGCGGTGAACAACTGGGTTAAAAGCTTAGTGCTGTTTGCAAAACGTGACTAGTGTTGTGAAACCAGGAATCGAAATCTTGAGAAAAAAGGAAATATTGGATAAGTATACTAATGACCTTAAGAGAGGATGGTGCATATAGCATACATAATACATTGGACTGGTTGCTGCCTATGGTTGCAGCAAGCAGCAACCAGTGGACTTTGATTAGTCCGAAGATGATGTAGAACAGTGGATGTATGACAATTGAGTTCAATTAAATACACGATTTGTTCCGAAAACAGCGCAGAGCTGTGTCCTCCTTGCGTCCTGGATGTATGAAAATTTTAGTATGTAGCATTCGGTAAGAACTGCTAAAAACGATCGACTTTTGAAGAAACTTTGGAACCCTAAAATAGCTTGTTTCGGTACGTCTTGGGCAGTTTCATTTGAATTTTTATTTTAACATTTCTTAATCCACGATTTCAGATTAAAGATCTTTCGGTTGTAGATATTTGGATTTATGGTCAGTCGGCGTAAATTCTTTCATAACTCCTAGCATTTCCCAAAACGATTTCTGCAAACACCATATTTTGAGAAGCAGGACTCATATCAACACAGTCAAAGTTTGAGTTTCTGCGTACTAACTGTTACTTCAGTTTTTGGAGTAGTCTTCTTACACCCTGTGACTATTCTCTTGAGTCATAGACGACCTCTGTGGCGCACTGAGCAAAAGCCCGCCTGAGACGCAGAAGGGTTCGATTTCCGCCACGGGACAAATGTTTGTATGATCTGCAAATATTTGTCTCGGGTCTGGATGTTTTCTATGTATAATATGATATGTATGTATTTACAAAAAAAGTATGTTTAGTTATATTTTACATAGTCGATATGCATACATAGATGCTCGATTGCTCTATTTCAACGTAGCCCTGCATAGGAGGTTGAAGCATGAACCCTGCCGTAACACAGTTAGATCTAGCACGGAGGGTACGGTTTTGTAACTACTAATATAACAACCTAGTAATATAAAAAAATAATAATAGAGCTATTTTGTTTCTCTGTTAAGGTTGCTAGTTTATAAGTTAAACTGTATTATTTAAGTTACAAAGAATTTGTAACTTTCAAACTTGAAATAAATTATCTTTATTTTTAAGTACTATATATAAGTAGTATATCAGTCATGTAGTTTCCATAAAACAAGCTCTGCATATTTTGGCGCTATGATGATTTGTGTGAAAATGTCCAGCATTATTATTTGTATACCGTTATTGAATCTTAGAACCTTAGCCAGCTGCCAATAGCTAATTGTATTGTAAAATTGAATAGGCAAACCGATTAGGGTCTTTAGGTAGGTAGCTTTTTAAGTATGATCAGCAATTTTCTTTACTTTCCCGGTCGACAGTAATCCGGTCTAGCATTATCGATCGTTTGCATGTAGATAATGCGATTACCGCCAGTTGCCGGGAGCTTTGCTCTTTCAATGAGCTACTTATCCTGAGCTATTGAATTCCGACCGCCTGCTAGTTTTGTTGGTGAAAAGTCCCCATAAAAACATTATTATCAATATTTTCAGTTTTTTTTTATTGTAAATCTTCATGTGATCTAACAAAAAGTATTACATTGATCTAACCTTTTTGGTGTCATGCCAGCAAGTATACAGTTATCTATGATGGTAGGATAATTTATGTTCATGAACGCCAAAGCAGTTGGAAGTCCTTATTTCCTATAGAGCTGATGTGATAAATGATATTGGATACTCTGACAAACAATGCCAGGGCAACGGAATCAAAGATAACGAAGTGTCATCCCGAGATATTTCTCCTGAGATAATATTGGACATAAATCACAACGAGACAGGAACGTAACTTTGATATAAAAACAGTTATATGAAGATGATATTGTGCTTTGATTATCTTAAGCTAAGTTTATTTCTCACGGTTGTTCATTTGACGAATCTTCTACTATTCAAAGCTTATTTACAGCTTCAAAACACGTAATGTTTTTATGGGGACATTATTTTTTTCACACAAAAAATAACACATGCAGAATTGTATAACTGCCTAGTAGATTCAAGGCAGGTAGGTACCATGAATGTATATTCTTAAATTGGCCAAGACATTTAGCTAATAACGACAAATTGAAGGAATAAGACTATTATATAACCGTCAATGTACATAACTATGATGACGATGACTATAACACTGACATTGGCAAAGACACGATGTCCTTGTATTCAATTAGCGTTCAAATTACAAATACCTGCCGAGTGCCGGCGGGTACAACATGTATAAATAAAATGTGACCTCAGTGCAACCATCACCCACAGAGTCGTAAAATTTTATTATCCAACTCTATTAACATATCAGTAAGCCTTTGAAATTGTGATGTCATGTTGCAGTTTAGTGCTACTACTAAAATAGTGCCAAATATTCAACGCTGTTAACGAGGGTGAGCTTATTCAAACATGGATTCAGTAAACCAAGATTTTACATAACGAAAAATACTGGTACACGTCGATTTAAATACTGACATTCCGAGTGAAAATGAGACAAACGAATGTCTGGTTTGTTTTCAATTCAGATTGAACATGGATTCAGTAAACCAAGATTTTATATAACCAAAAATACTGGTATGTATTAAAAAGCCGATTTAAATACTGACATTCCGAGTAAAAGTGAGACAAACGAATGTTTGGTTTGTTTTCAATTCAGATTGAACATGGATTCAGTAAACCAAGATTCTATATAACCAAAAATACTGGTATGTATTAAGAAGCCGATATAAATACTGTCATTCCGAGTGAAAGTGAGACAAACGAATGTCTGGTTTGTTTTCAATTCAGTGGCAGGATATAAGTTGGAAAACTCCTGACGAGACAGTTTCCATGTTTTGTTTTGGTGCGCTCCGTTGTCTCCCCTCAAGTACCCTCACATGCTCAAAGTGCTCAAACGCATCGCATGATGAAGGTATTGTGTCGGAAAGATTGTACAGGGAGTTTAAATCGTTTCATTAAAGCCACCGCAGAGTAATTGTCTACATTTCCCTTCTACACGTTATCACTTATAATTTCTCGGGGGAGATCGGAATCATATAACCGGATATTACTTTAGCAAACTTGCAAAGCGTCGACAAGTTAGCTTTCGCTGTTAACAAGGCTCGTTTTTGTTAACAATAGAATCTAAATTAATGGAAATCCAGATATAGCTCGGGAAGTATACTTCCACGCTAAGCTGGATCCAATATAACTGAGAAAACACAATGCACCAACAAGGCCCTGGTTAATTCAGTCAGACAAAACTAACCCGTAGCCTATTCAGGGATCCTAAATCAGTTAATCGATTATAGGTGTTATATTGGCAGGCACACAAAGGTTGCGTTTGGACACGGAGCCTGCCCAGCCACAATGGGGTTTAACTCGCTCAGTCGGCGCCCGTCTGTAGCCTGATGGAATGCTAACACAATAGCCAGTGCACCAAACTCGTTTAGGGGAATTCAATCCTCGTTCTATTTTCTTTAGGTCAATTAATTGAGCACGTTGATGCATGCTGCTTGTAACTGATAGATACTTGGTGTTGAGAAGAAAGTCAAAAACTACGTAAAAAAAGTTTGTTAGAGAAAGCGGCTAACTTTTTGAACGTTAATTATAATTTATTTTATAATAATAAACAGCCAACACACACATACATCATCCTAACCCCACACCAGGATTCCCTGTATCGTGGGTATTAGGAACTACGAGTACCGTGGTACCACAACACCCAGACCCGGAGCATCTGCAGAACTTTCAAACATTTGTCCCGTAGCGGGAATCGAACCCGCAATTAATTCTTTATCAAATAATACAGAAGAAATTGAAGAGGATTATAGCAAAAACAGATCTCTGTAACAAATCCATACAGTCAAATTCAATATCCCTATCTCAAACACAATTTATCTACTTGATCAAATAACAAAGAGCGGGGCTCCGGATTTGTGTCACTCGAAATAGTCCGTGTCAAACTCCAATTGAACTTATTAAATTTAGTCCATCTGCTGCTGTGATAAGTGGGATTTATAGATAATTTAGAAACACGTCATCTGCTATAATAGTCGAATCACTTTGTGTAAAAAAATACTTCTAAGGTTAAAATGAATGTCTACTTCAATGACGATATTAAAAGTTGTAAAATGGAAAACGAAAATCTTTTAGATAAAATATTCGACATGTTCGAGGGAAAATAAGCCATTGACGACGATATGAAATTGAAACTGACTCACTGATAACAAACGAACAAACCTAATTCATACTTCCTAGAGATGTGAAATGGTTGGATTCTTCTTGACGTGTTAGAGGGATGTACCTACTAAGACAGGAATTTTCAAAAAGTTGCAATGGGATGATGACGTTTGTATGGCAAAAAATCGCGGACATTATATTCGTTAAAAATACTTGATGTCGTATCCAAAACCTATAATCCGCTCTTTAACATAATAGTTGCGCTGTACAGTTGTATAGCGCTGTTTTCCACTTCGGCGTTTTGACGTCCAGCCGGATTTGAAGCCATATTGTTTGAGCGTTTCGCGTTTTCCAATGCTGTAAATGTTGCTTCAACCAACGTGTTGCCGCTAGTAGGTAGCCCTACAGAATATCATCAAATAAAAAACCTAGCACCCTTACCTACTCATTCTCATCTGTTTACAATATGGCTAAACATTGGCAGCCCTTTTGTTAAACGTATCGCAATAATATTCCAGCCTTTTAGACGGCATGATATGAACACCAATACGCCGAAAAAGACGGCGCTGTTCTGTAAAACGGCTAGCCGTTGTTGTCTACAAAATACACTGCTGTCCGTTTCACTTCTGTGTTTATTTTGATGTTGTATATAGTACATATAAAAATGATATACACATAAATATGATACTTTGATGGCAATCATTTAGAGAACACGCTAGTCTTCAATTCCAAAAGACAACAGCCTACTCTCATACTTTAGATAACATTGCAGTTAAATTTATGTGATTTAGCTGTATTTTCTCGATCCCCTCACGGGTCGAGAAAATACGGCTGTGATGGATAAAATTAGACAAACGACAGCGTATTTTGTGAGTGGAAATAATACCGAATCGTATTTTTGTACGTAAATTAAAAGAAAACTAAATTAACTGTTTATTTAAAAAAAAAATCTGTACCGTTATCAATATATATAAAACGGTTCCGTTACTGATTGGCGGATCAACGCACAGCCTAAACCATAAGTCCTAGATGCATGAAACTTGGAGAGTATATTCCTCTTATGGTGTAGGGGTGCAATACGAAGGAAATTTTGAAAATTCTACCCCTAAGGGGGTGAAAAGTGCTGAAAACCTTTGTATGAAAAATCGTATTCCTTGAACTTACAGTCTTGAAACTTCACATATATTTTCTTCAATCCAAATGAGAAAAGTCTGGTATAATAATTTTCCCAAAATATCCCTCAAACGGGATGTAGGGTGTGACAAAGTACAAGAGGTGAATCAACGCACAGCCTAAACCATTAGTCCTAGAAGCATGAAATTTGGAGGGTATATTCCTCTTACGGTGTAGGGGTGCACTAAGAAAGGAATTTGGAAAATTCTAATCCTAAGGGGTGAAAAGGGCTAAAAACCTTTGTATGAAAAAATGGTATTCCTTGAACTTACAAACCACATAAATATACTTCAATCCAAATGATAAAATACTAATATAATTATCTCCATAAACTATCCCTCGAAGGGGTTGTAGAGGGTGTCCAAGTTTGTTTGGGAACTTTTTAACAAGTGGTCCAATTTGTTTGTAACTCGGCATAAATATTATTCAGTACAAATGATAAAAGACAAATTCATTTTTTTCTAAACTACCCCTCAAAGGAGGTAGGATGGTGTGTTAAGTTTGTTTAAGAAATGTTTAACGCGAGGTGCGATGTGCTGTAAACTTAGTTTAGATACTTAAAATATAAAAGAACTAAATACGTATCAGAATATATCATGCAATTATTTGAATGCAACTATCAATTATCTATCCTACGCGAGTAAAACCGCGGGCGTCGGCTAGTTTAATCTACAATTTAAGCATTTATTATTGGTTCTTTAGTCTTACTAACCGCACAGCCCGGACACGCTTTATAGGTTTACCTATCAACGTCTAGTCAAGCTTTAGGCTACAGATTCCTTTTCTTATAAATAAATCCGCCTGCTAAATCAATTCAAACCATGTATGTTCTGTTTAGTTAGATCAAATAAATGATTAAGCAATAACTACAATTGAGTCTATTAATACGCAAAGGAATTCGTTGGGCAATCGATAAAGAAATAGGTTGATTGATTCTATAAATCAAATGAAAATAACCACATTTTCATTAGGAGTGATCTAAATCAAACGCGGCTGACGAGTAGGCAGCTGAGACACAAGAGGTGCCGGTTCGATTCGCTGCGGAACAAATGTTCGAACGATCTGCAGTTTCGACGACCTCTGTGGCGTATTGGGCGAAGGTCCGCCTGAGACGGAGAAGGTGCGGGTTCGATTTCCGCTGCGAAACAAACGTTTGTATGATCTGCAAATATTTGTCTCGGGTTTGGGTGTTTTCTATGTATAGTATGTACGTATTTACAAAAAAAAAGTATATAAGTAGTATATCAGTTATGTCGTAGTTCCAATAGCTATGCTTAGTTTGGGGCTAGATGACGTTGTTTGAGAAAATGTCCAGCATTATTTAGTTATTTATTTTGGGTCTGGGTGTTGTAATACAGGGGACCATAACACCCAGAATACAGGGGGTCCTAGTGTTCGGTCATGACTATGTATGTGAACTTACTGTATAAGTAGTAAATGCTTGCTTACAGCAGTACAAGTGAATTAAAAGATGTTTTTCTTATTGTTTCAGATAAAATAATGAAGAAAAACAGAAATTGTCAAAGTGGCTGGTGGGTGGTGCTGCTGACGGCTACGTTAGCTGTCCCAGCTATGGCGGAGGCAGGTGTGGGCCTGTTTAACTCGAAGCTAAAGCAAGTCACCACTTCCAGCACCCTCAAATGGGCAAACCCAAGGAAAGAAGCCATGGCCAACTACGTGGTGGGATCTGATTCTGAACTAGGTAATAGTTACTTAGTTTTCTAATACCCCACTTTTCTTTCAACGAGCAATGTGTAACTATTTGTAATGTGTTTTTTTTGCAAAATAAACTAATTTCTATTCAATTCTATTAAAAAAACCCACAACGGGAAAAATCTTAACGGTTTAAAATACTACGTCCTTACGACGTAGATGGTAGCCGCCAGTTCGGCGAGGAGGACAAGCAGCATTTATCTTATCTTATCTTAGCGCGAGATGTTTTATGGCTATGTTCATAACATAAGCTCAGTTGTCTACTTTCAATCATTAGAATTGGTAAAGATACCTTATAAAATTGTGGAGTCGTTATTTAACTGGATGTTTTTTTTCAGGGCCCATCTATCTTTGCAGAGCCCGTCATCAAGGAGACATGATACTAGGCCAACTAAAACGTGATTACACCTTATGCTCGGTCGGCGGCAGCAAGCATGATATTTTTGAAGTGCTGGAGAATATAGAAAACGCATCTTTGATCGAATGGAGACCTTGGTTCAAATTCGACTCGAAACCTAACGGTGCTGTGGTGGTGGACTCATCTTATGACTCCGTATTTATTGGTCGCGTAAAAAAACAGAGTGACAATTCTCATTACATTGGAAAAATAGCGTATGGAAACGTGATTGGAGAGTTCAAAAGTTTCGATGAGGATAGAAATGATATAATAACAGACGTAAGCGGAGAAATACTGGTAGAAATTGAACCTATGAGTTATAAATTAGAAAATGTTGTGCTTGATATGGGGACCGAGCATGTGAGGCAATCAGATCCCGAAATTTTGGATGAACGAGTCCTAAGGAATGATGGAGAGGCTGGTGCTACCGTCACTACGGAAATCCCATACTCGTATAATTATACACTGTCTTGGGGCCACGGACATGGTATTGCTATCGGATTAAAAACTTCGGTTGAAATGGCCGATGGGACACTCATGCCCCAGATTCAATGGGCTAATCAGTTTATAGAAAAAAGAACGATACTTCACAAACTAGAACAATTCCTTGAACCGGGTACTGCTTGCAATGTTACATTCAGAGGAAACATCACAGACCGCGACGTACAATATACTGCTACGCTAGTGACTTTTTACGAAGGTAAGGATCCACGATCGAGGAATATGCGAGGACAACGTATTGAGAATATTAAGGAAGTGGAAGCAGTGTATGGTGAAATTTATTTTGTTGGAAATAATAGCTTGGTACCGACCACTACTACCACTACTACGACAACCACGACTACTACAACTACTCCTGCTCCTGAGACAGTGCCACCTGCACCGGAAGAAAATGATATCGCAAGCCCAATCAAAAAGGCAGATTCATCACACGAAATGGATATGATGGGTGATAGCAGCGAAGACACAGTCAAAGTACCTCCGGCTAAGGAAGATAACATTAACAGGGCTGTGGTCGGTGGCCTCGGAAGCAACCCTAATGGAGCTTCAGCTAAAATGTTCACCGTTGTGCTACTCGTTCCAATTTTTGCGTTTATACTATAAAATACAGAGTTGAGTCCTTGTAAATAGAACATGGAAAAATATCACTAAATTTATATTGCTTTGTCGTTGATCATGCATTTGGCAACCAAGCTTAACGCTGTTGTTTATAGAACAAGTGAGAAACTCTGAGTTATTTTGTAAATACTTTGAATTTTGTTCTCTTAACATTCCTGTTATGTGGTTTCATTCCAGTGTGTAAATTGAGGAGCCAAAATAAATCGCATAACTGTAACTGTAAATAGATATTTGTAAATAGTTACGAATACGGAAGTCGCAGAGCGACGAGAGAGGACTTTGCCATTTTAGGAAATGGTGAAGAGGAACATCATAGATAGAGGCAATGATGAGCGGAATAAAGTACTGTTACCAATGACATCTTGTAATAACAAGAAGGATTTAAATGTAAACAAACCATAACAAACTCACGTGTGATTGTGATAACTTTAAATAGACATCCCAATTCAAAACAAATTTCACATCTAACAAACAAACCTTTAAAAGATGCTTTGTACAAAATAAGCATCAACAGAAAACATTATATTTAAGTTTATTTAAGTAAAATTTTAGTTTCAGGTCTGATATTTCTAAATACGCTCAATAAACAAAGCACATCTATTTAGTACCTCTTGTTTTATAGTTTTTAGTTTTTTTGTTAGATTTAGTTCAGTTACAAGAGTTTAAATTCCAGAATAAAAGATATTATTACTTTGTAAGTCTTAGCTATAAAATATATTATTTATTTTGTTTTTATTTTGATAGGCGCCACATGATTCGTTTGTAATATAAAATAATGAATGAAAGTAACAGAAGCTGATAAACAATAACTTTGGATTAATTATTTTATAACAAAAGTTATCGTTTTGAAACTTTGTAGGTAGGCTCTCTAACACAAAAGTAAATTTAAAAGTTTCATCCCTCCGTTGAATAACCTTTACTTTGTAGGAAGGAAGTCTGTGTAGTGGATGATAATTATTAGTGAGTCTAATAAATACAAAAAGTTTGTTAGTGCTTAGCAGTGTGTCAATGTGTAAAAAAAAAGATATTTTTGTATGAATTGATCAGTGTAAGTGTTCGCCTTAATTATAAGTGAACTTCCTTTTTATTTATCCCTTCTGTATCATCGTATTCGGTTTTAATCATTCACAACATTGTTCATATCCTTGATTCAAATAAATATCCCACCTTATGTACCATATCGATAAGTCTTTAAATTATTTATAAACCATTGTAGTGTTATCATATTTTTCGTATACATAAAATAGTGTTTTTAAAGAACTAGGTACAAAAAGCTACATAACTTATTTTACCAAAATATCTTCTATCTTTATCTTCCGCAAATTAATGTAATAAACTTTTCTAGTTATTGCGTAATTAAATCTTGCTAAGGAAAAAACTGCTTGGATTCCCGTTTATAAGTAAAGATAGTATTAAGGCATTTTCTTATCTTTTCTTTTAATTCAATGTTGTTATTCAACAAACTAAAGACCTAATTAAAGTAGATATGTAACCGAATCTCATGACATCTACATTTATTTGCGAAGCATAAATTGTGATGTATATTGTTCGATTTTTTTTTGTTTCAAATCATTAAAATGTAATAAAAATACAATTTGTTTCAATTTTACCGGAAACCCTACTTCAATTTAAACAACCGGTTAAGTGCGTGTCTGGCCACGCGCAATGTAGGGTTCCGTAGTTGCCCGTCACAATATGCGAACTTAGAAGGGGGCTTCTTGTTTGATACTATGAACATATTAACACCTGACTCTAACAAAAATTAGCACTTTCAAGTTTAATATTTCGCAAATGGATGCCTTAATCGAAAAATGGTTTCACACACCCACAATATTTTTAAAAGACATATCCAAAGATACCATACCATGGCATAGACGAGAAAAAAAACATCCACATTACGTGATACCCTAACATTTTTTTTCAAGATATATTATACCGCTTTGTCGGCGTGAATAATATGTATACCCATGGCAAATTACAGCTTTCTAGTACTAATAGTCTCTGAGATAAACCACAGACAGACAGACAAACGGACGGGCATGGCGAAACTATATTTACGGGTTCCTTGTTGACTACGGAACCCTAAAAATCACTTCCTACTTATGAACCTATTTGCAGCCCAGAATAGTTTGATCGGCAATATGTTATGGCGACAGTCACATGTATTTAATGACCTACCTTGTCATTATTTGATTAAAAACGTAACTTTTTGACTGTAAATCTCATTCAGCTTTATATTATCTTGTATAAAAAACTATAGTTTTATTATGTTGAACTTACTTTGTCTTTTCGTTACCACAATGTTTGGAAAATTCATGGAGTGCGTGACATTGGCGCGTGACGAACGCGCCCCACAGTGTAAACCAAAATTTATTTCCCACTGTCGAATAGATTATTTCTCAAAAATACTCACTTGCACTCTAGAAATTCAATTTAAACCAATTATGAGATAATAAATCATAGTATTTTGCTCTAATTAACACTGATTGATGATTTGTCGATAAGCTGTCGATGTCTTGGCTAGCTGCGCTTCGTTAGACACACCCGCCAATGGAAAATGCTGAGAATGCGTCAATCATGAATGTATGTATAAATTATTGAAGTACCTACAGAAAGCGGGTTGGTTATAATTTATCACTAATGCATTCAGAAAAAAATAGATACATATTAAAATAATTCATTCTAGTACATTTCTAGTTATTGTGGGTTTATTACAAAGCCCTTTGGCAACTCACACAAATTCTCAAAGCCATTAAACATCTACAATGGGCTGCATGGGGGAAATGTCTGGCACGGGGCGCCTGCAAGCTTAGGATACTGTAATTTAGTCTCCACGCAACATAAAAATATAAAGTTTATCCGACTTCTGTAGGAAAGGAAGACGAACCGAGCAATTTTCCCTTACGTTCAACATCGGTAGAGATTTATTGAAGGACTAGAAATAATACCACTGTATGCTTATTAGACGAACCTTCACATAAAAGACACTGCCTATGGCAGGTATCTAGTACGAAGTCCATAAAACGCCCAGATAGCATAGATATAAATCATAAAAAAGACAAATTGTCCGTACCCTTGTAATGCCGACCCTCAACCTTCTCTCAGTGACGACCTTCATTCAGTCTTGGGAGGGCCTATTAACGCACAATATACCTACTCCAAATGCAGAGATAACAAGGCATGAAATGACGTGACACTGGCAGTAATGTCCAAGTATAGAGCGATTGGCATTAAAAAAGGGTGACTTGCCTACTGGAATAAAGGCTTAGACAATAGTACCTACAGAATAGGAAAAACTATGAAACAATTTAAATCGTAACGAATGGTGATATGAAGAACTTGCGTATTCATGTGAATGGTGTTCTATGGTGTTATAAGGTAAAAGGTTTAAGGTTTACTACATAGTTGGATTGAAAGTTCAAAGAGGGACTCGCTAGAACACTTAATCCCAAATAAAAAAATGATAAAGATCTGCGTCTTCTGCTATTTTTTAACCACTGACTAAAAAAGGGGGTTTGAGGCTATAGTGTCAGTTAAAATACCTAGTGTTGATATAATTCCTTTCATGAACAAAGACTGAAACAGAACCATTTCGTCTGAACTTAGTAACAGTGCTTAGACAAGTGAGACCAATATACTTATATGAACTTTCGTTGTGTAAGTAATTGAGAAACATGGTATTTTTAGCTTCATTAGCTCTTGGTTGTCAATGCTGTGTTACGCACACTTGTAACATGCTGATAGGAATAGCGTGCTTATTATTAAAGTTTTTTAAAGTAACGGGTAAGCGAACGATCGAGATCTTTGACTATCCAGAAAATTGGAACGTTTGCAAATATAAGTCAAAACTAGAACAACCACAGTGGCAAAGAAATAATAACATAGTAGGTACTCACTATACAACTTGGTATTAAATTACCGATCAAATCATTTCATAGTGTACATGTGCAGTACAATGTTTTGTTATAACTGTTAGTAAATTAAGGTAAAATACTTGAGCAAAAACACAATTGCACGAACTGAAATACCACAAATAAATATATTTCTTATAAAATATTCCTAACAAAATTATCCCTGACATTTAAGACGTAACGCAGCAGGTTGAAATATCTAATTATAAAAACTGGACGACGACGTGTAAAAGTCAGATCACTGGCATTTAGAATCATGGTCTGAGGTGAGGTAAAGGCCACGAGAAGCGCCCGTCCACCTGCAATGGCCCGTAAAAAGACCATTCGTTGCGCCGCAGCACGTAGATACGCATACAACATTGCAAGCAAATAGCCCGGTATGGTTGTAAAAGAGAACATGAAAAGCCCTCGTAAAGTTTAAAAGTGGTCCTATAACGTGGTAGCTTTTGACCCATATCTCGTGTCTTATAGTACCTAGTAGGTTGGATAAGACTTAACTATTGGATGATATAATAACGATATGATATGTAGATTTATATATTATGTGATATTATTGATAAAGCATCAATAAAAAGCTAAGTACATAAATATTAGCAATGCTATAACTTATAACGTTTCTATATGAACCTTATGTTTTTAATAAATAAAACATATTAAATTTGACTAGGAAATATAATCTCTATATATTTCTAAAAACTCTCTGTGCGACTCGCATCATAACTTACGACGACACATGTAGGAAACGGCCCGATACAATCCAATTGTATTTGTAATATACCTCACTCACTAGCTACCTACGCCCCGGCTTCGCATGGGCATCAATACTTTATATTATACAAGTATAATATAAAGTGCAAGGCATGGATTTGATTCGCTCCCTTTTAACGCAAAAACCAAGGGCAACTTAAATACCTATATCCCGAGTTTTCTATGCCATTGACTTTTATAGACTTACTAAATTTTGTCCACGGCTTCGCTTGCGTGGTACCCGGATAAAAGTAGCATATGTGTTATTCTGATGTATAAGATATATTACTGTAAAGTTTCATCAAAATCCGTTCAATAGTTTTTGCGTGAAAGAGTAACAAACATCCATCCTCACAAGCTTTCATATTTATAATATTAGTAGGATTTGTGGTTTACCAGGTTTTCGAACGAAAGACGAACAGAGGCAATATACTAATAAAAAGCATAAAGCTAAACCTCGTTTATACGAGTATAAAAAATAAGTATATTATTTGCTTTTTGAAATTACTTTCAACAATCTGAAAACTGAATATAAGCTGAGATATAATTTAACATAATTATATGTATAAGGTAGAAGCATCAACATTGGGTTGAATCAACCTGTTATTGTGAATTTTAGAATCAACCATTCCTTCCTTAGCCGAGAATATATAATCAAGAAAGTCTTCAGTAAAGTAGGGATATGTTAGCTACCTATACCAGAGGTAGAAATAAGAGGACATAAATCAGAAAGGGTTAAACCAGCTACTACGAAACACAATGCATAATTTACTTGGTTTAACAATGAACGCTAGTGATTAGGTAATCCGATACTTTGAGAACGGAGAAATGAAATTGAAATGAACTAGGTTATATAGTTATTTTCTTAGATAAATAGAAAATTATTTATTTCTCACGATAAAACAAGTAGATACGAGTACCTACCTCTATAAACATAGGCGAACTTAAAGCTAATTAGCATTTTCTTCCAGCTAACCTTTGTGATAATAAGAGTGTAGAGGCGGTAGTGCATTTGGATAGAATTATAAAAAATGAGAAAAAACACTAAGAGAGCAATACCTAGAAAAATAAAAAAATAACAATATTTACAAAGAAAAAATAACAAATACCTAGTTATAATAAATAAATAATTTAATGCGTACATCCAGAATAAACTAAATGTTATTGACTATTTTGCAGAGAAATGAAATGTTGGTAAAGTTTGCGTTTGAAAATTCCCTAAGCAGCATTGCGGATTTACGGGAATAGAGTTCCACAAGCGGATCGAAGTAACAATACCTATTCAAAACACTATTTAAAGAGTCCTTGTAATAAGAGGTTGAATGCTCAGGAGTCAGGAATCGGAGACATTGGGAGGAACGAACAGGACGGTTTTGAAGAAAGAGTGAAGTATTATTTAAGATAGGAGAGAGAAGAGGTTATTGATTAGCATGATTGACTATTCTGTGGCATTGTAAAGCAGACAATGTATAATTATGAGTATTCTGACGATACCGAATTTTAAGACACTTAACTGTTAGCGATAGTGAAGTGGTCATACTGTGTGTAGATTGAGGTATCTAATGCAGAGATTCAACAACCTCTCCGCTGTTCCTTAGTAGAAGCACAGGTAGCAGGATACCACTCATCTGAATAATCTAAGATAGGACGAAGAGTAGAGTTAACAAGATTTGTTTTAGCAGAGAAAAGGGAGGAAATTTAACATGCGTTTCAGAGAGTATGCATTGAACAAAGGCATGGACAGAGGATAGTTAGTACCTAATAAATTCAAAGAAACTAATAACACCATTTCAACGTTTTCAACTTACGCGATAAAAGTACAAGGTACTTATGTAGTACAGATTCTACTTAAATGGTTCCAGCCCAAGTTCTAGATATAACACTAAGAAAGAATCTCTATGAAATCGGTTAAAAACACAACATAGCCCTAAGCTAAATTCAAAAGCGACAGAAATGAGTGTTCCTTTTCACCAGAGGCATATCGTTCTTTGTGAAGATATTTTAGCTCAGTTTCAAAGGTAGGTTGAAGGCGGTTTAATTATTTCTACATGCAAGGGGAGTCGGGAAGAACTAAAGCTTTGTACACACATCCATGTCACGAAGATCTTCTCAGCCAGTCTCTGAAAAATGGATTATGTGTAAAAAAAATATTTTGCGGTGGGTCTGATAGTTTTATTAATAGCCGTGGGATTTTTTGTGTGGGTAATGTGTAATGTGTAGACGACCTCTGTGGCACAGTGGGCGAAGGCCTGCCTGAGACACTGGAGGATGCGGGTTCGATTCCCGCAATTCAGGTCTGGATGTTATGTATAATATATAAGTAGTACATCAGTCATGTAGTGCCCATAACAAGCTCTGCTTACTTTGGGGCTAGATGATGAAAAAAAAAATAGATACCTACCTACCAGTGCTTTATTGATGCCAAATAAATAACTTTATTTCTTTCTACCTACCTTGGTTAAGTAGGTACCAATTAATTCCCGATAGTTGTACTTTCACGGAATATCGGACGAGTCACAAAATATGCATTTTGTATGAAAGAATTTTGTTTTGAGTTCATACAACCTACCTACCGACAGATTCGGTAATATTTTTATGCCCCGGCTTGCCGCCCGCACAGCAAGGGCACGGCACGAATAGGTGTAGATATTCCTTTAGGCTCTCCCTTAGGGATGCCTGCAAGGTTTGTTTCCAAACGTGTGCAATCGTCGGGATCAACCAGTTTTAAAACGCTTCCTTTGAAGTATTGCTAAGTATTTGAATATTAAATCAGTTACTGAATTTCGGACTAAAAGGCATATAAATGATGGAAATAAATATCTATCTCTTAGCGAGGAGCAGAATTAGAGATGGTACCTATGTTGTTACATCGGACTAGATGAAGAATTCTGCGTAAAGTGATAATAATTATAATGGTGACCAAGGCCCTAATATCACAATAATTTAAACCGACTTTTAAAAAACCGGCCAAGTGTGTAGGGCCACGCGCAGTGTAGGGTTCCGTAGTTGCCCATAAACTTATATTTACTTCCTGTTTTACACAACTAAAAACTTCATCACTTCATAGTAATTTTCAATGGAATTTAAGCAAAATTTTTCTTTTTACTTCTCCAAGTACATTTTATAAGTGGGTCGACTATTATTCGTTAACTTATAAAGTCTACATAGCTATGATAGTTTTCCTTTTATCTTGTTTTTTTTTAAATATCCAAAAACAACCGTTTAGCTGGCAGTTTACACTTGACTGTAACAACAATTATTACTTTTAAGCCTCATGTTTCGCTAACGGATCCCTGAACCGAAAAATGGTTTTCACCAACCCGCAATATTTTTAAACGACCTAACAACATGAGAAAAAAAATCTTCCCTATTTACGAAAGGTACCCTAAAAATATTTTAAAGATTTTTATTTAACTTTTTGTCGCCGTGATTAATATTAATATGTATACCCATGCCAAATTACAGCTTTAGCAATAGAACGTATTACAATAATTTTTTTCTGATGTAGAAAAAATTTGGGCTCGTCCGGGATTTGAACCCGGGACCTCTCGCACCCTAAGCGAAAATCATACCCCTAGACCAACGAGCCTATTATCTACAGTTCCGAAATAGATAATAGATAATAGTATTATTTCTTATCTCATCAGTACCTAGGTAGGTACCTAGATAAACTATTTGTCATAACTTATCATGCGTCGATACATGATGATGATGCATGCATAATATGACATGAGATTATGCATAGTTTCGAAGTGAATGTCCCGTATACAAAACGTTGTAGGCTCGTAACAGTTTTGAAACAATGTGCCTCGTGCGATAAGTAGGCTTTATGGACGTTGTTCCCTCGGGATCTTATTCTGCGTTCACGGCACGCGCTGACCCACTGACTACACACCAAGGCGTGCGTCTTGAGAGTTGAGATCACTACGTGAGGTCTATATAATATGATTGATTCAATACATAAAATTATTTTCATTCTTTCGATGGCCTACTTATAAAACGACCTCTGTGGCGCAGTGGGTGAAGGCCCGCCTGAGACGCAGAAGGTTGCGGGTTCGATTCCCGCTGCGGGACAAATGTTTGTATCTGCAAATATTTGTCTCGGGATCTGGGTATTTTCTATGTATAATATTTATGTATTTACAAAAAAAAAATTATATAAGTAGTACATCAGTCATGTAGTTCCCATAACACAAGCTCTGCTTAGTTTGGGGCTAGATGATGTTGTGTGAAAAATGTCCAGCATTATAGTCAGGCTTTGTCCTCGGGATTAGTATAAAACACTTGTAGTACCGCGTAGTGGTACGCCATTCACGCACTAATTTGAGGGTAGATAAATACAAAAATAAAAGAAAACTATTTTCTGACATCTCGTTTGTGGGTAATCTACCCGCTCGCATCATTCGCTTTTTAGTGCTCGCCACGAACGCACGTCTCGCGTCTTTATCTCTCTATCTCTCGTAGTAAAGTGTTAAAAGTTGTTAAATTAGTATGCCTAAGCGCAAAAGTGAAAGTGCTGATTACGAAAAACTATTCAGAGAAGTTCAAAAGATTGGAGAAAAATGTGCGGCGACGTTGTCGTAGTCGGAGTTGATCGCTGGATGCTTATTGCTCGGAGAATGAAGGTCAGTCAACTATAATTTTGTTTTTACTATGCACATAACCGTTATTACCGAGTTGGTATTTTGTTGTGTTGCGAAAGCATAATGCGTGCTTATCAGCAAAGAACCTAGGTACCTACCTATATACTATTCTTACGGGTTAACTGTGATATTAAGCCTTTTGAAGTTTATCGTAAGAATGTATACATTTATTGTTAAATATTGTATAATCATTCCTTGACGGATTTGCTTTCATATATGTGGTGTTACTATCCTTTTCGTTTGGGTTTCGAACATTGTTCTGGTACTGTTTCTTATCTAGATTTCTAATAAAACTTAGTGTTGCGGCATAAATAGAAATGTACGTCAGTGAACCTATTTACGGTTACGGGTGTGACCGTAACTCCCTACCTACCGTGAGGTAGTACCTACCTAAGTAAAATAGTAATATAGGTAGGAATTAAAGATTGAGTTATTTCCACTGGGTTTGCGTACTTTTCTTTGGAATCGTACTACCCATTGAGTTAACTTTTATCTTGCAGGGCTTGCGTACTTTTCTTTGGAACTGTACCGCCCAATGTATTTTTGTACCTACCAGGGTTTGCGTATTTTTCTTTGGAAATGTACTGCCCGAAAAAATGATATTTACCTACCGGGGTTTGCGTACTTTTCTATGGAACTGTACTACCCCTAAAGTTAACTTTCTCCAACCAGGGTTTGCGTGCTTTTCTTTGGAACTGCGCTACCCTTAATGTTAGTTTGGCGAACAGTACTATGGGCTGTTTTATAACTAATAAAGGGAAATCGGTCGAGTTCAGAATATGATCATACAGCTGGCAGTGAAAGATGTAAGATTACTGAAACTGACGTACTTGATGGGAATTCTACTCCCAAACCTGACGCTCACGCTGAAAGCGATCCAGTACCTGCTACGGAACTTACCACAAATATTGCTGCGGAGACCATCGGTACCGCAGCCGCTGCTTCTGCCACCACTGCTACCGATGCAGATCCGAGTGCTAGCGCAGTTCTCATTGAGGATGTTGGTTCTGGAGACGCGTCCGGGTCTTCTAAGGTAATACTAGCCAGTGAGATACTTGAAATATTAGGCGAGGATCCTACTATTTCTAATACTTATGGAGAATAAATTCACAGAGACTTAACAGTCCGGCTACAACATGCTGCCACACACGGGCTGACAAAAGAACTCCGAAAAGAGTTAAGTGAAAAGTACTTGTTACCAAGTAACTGTGCACTGGTAAATGCTTCTGCTCTAAATGCCGAAATCAAAGCGGGCATCTCAGATATGACAGCGAAACGTGATAAAAGCATCGATATTAGACAAAAACAGATAGCCACCGCCATATCATGCCTGGGTCAAGCCATAAATAAACTTATTTCAAATAGTTCAGCAGACTCAGCACTTGTAAAGATGCTTATAGATGCAGAGCGCATGCTATAATTGTCAGCATAGCGATTCAGCAATAAGAAGAAATTTCATTCCATCAACAATGAAGAAAGATATGAAAGACCAACTCCTATTAACAGGAGCTATTATCAGCTGTAACTATCTTCAAAGGTTTGCAAAAAAAAAAAAAAAAAAACTCTTGTTAGGGTTAAGCTCGCCTTTGTACATGTCCTATATCTAAGTTTTTTGTCTGTATTATATGTATACAATAAAGAATAAAGAACTTCATAACACCAAGCCAGACAGTTTGTTGTTTGGTAATAACCTTTCAGAGACAACCAAGACTGCGAAAGCAATTAGTAAATCTGGTGCTGAGCTAAAGGACACCTAAGTGACAGACAAATGCAAGTAACAAGAAGTTTCCGGCGACAGCAAGCACGTCTAAGAATTTAAACTGGAAGGGTGTCTACACAGCTTGGAACCATCCGAAGCCGAATCATCCGAAGACGAAGGAGCCCCCTCCGAACATGAATCGGCAGTCAAACTCATCGAGACACTCGCAGCAACAGCGGACGCACTACCGCCGCTAGACCTGGTAAACTAGTATAGTTTCAGTTTAGTTCTTCCAGTATGGCAGATTGGCTTTATTTGATGACCAATGATGGTCATTAATAACCAATAATTATTTGGTACTTTCTTGCATTAAAGGTTCCCGTTTACCTGTCCAGTAAGTCAATCATAGCCTCCAATTTCAAGAGAATATTCCAGAACAGAAATATATATATATATATATATATATATATATATATATATATATATATATATATATAAATATATTTTTTCATTAAATCTATTGGCTGTCTGTTGTCTATTGGCGCTATTATTAAATGTCAGTAAACGGAAGGTCAATTCTTGTATAGTGTGTTTTTGTTTTTCAAAGCCAAATTGTAAATTTCGATTATTTTAAATCTTATTATTTTAAATCTAAAGAACTTGAATAAGTTTATCACGACTGACCATTTCATAAATTATGAAACCAATAGTACGTTTGCTACGTTTAGCTGGACTTATTTCAACCAATTACTTGGATGATTATTGGCTAATGAGACAGTCTTACGAGGAATGTTTGTAAAATACAATAAAGACTAAAAAAGGACTTCCTTAAGATTTCTCATAAATGAAGAA
The DNA here is from genome assembly GCA_958496245.1 of Perizoma flavofasciatum. Lineage (NCBI taxonomy): Eukaryota > Metazoa > Arthropoda > Insecta > Lepidoptera > Geometridae > Perizoma > Perizoma flavofasciatum. The sequence continues at coordinate 11,150,815 of OY292421.1, forward strand.
AATAACTTTTATCTTACCAAATAATATATGTACATTCTTAGGCTTCGTATTAGATTCTAATAAATTCCAGATCACGTTACCTGCCAAAAAGATTGACCGCATTACACAAGAAATTCAAAAATTCTCGACTCTTAACAGATGTAAACTTCATGAGTTTGCAAGATTCGTTGGACTATTAATTTCAATCTGTCCCGCAATAGAATACAGTTGGTTATATACGAAACTTTTTGAAAGGATTAAATACCTAAATTTAAAATCTGACCAAAATTATATACAAACAAACTTATGAATTTACCTATATCATTACTATCTGATCTAAAATGGTGGTATAGTGCAACGCATAGACCTTTCAGTAGGATCAGAAAGGATTCACATGAACTAGAAATATTCTCAGATGCCTCAACTACGGGGTGGGGGGCTGCATGTAGAGACGAGAAGGCCAGCGGGTTGTGGACTGCTCACGAAAAAGTTCGCTTTTTTCGGTTTGAAAGTATTTGTAAAGAATCTCAGAAATAGTCAAATTTTACTTCGTGTTGACAACACGACAGCCATTTCTTGAATGGGAGGCATTCAGTTTCCACACTTGACAGACATAACTAAACAATTATGGCAATGGTGCTAGTTTCGTAAATCTTATATAACAGCAGATGCAGAATCCAGGCGTGTACACCCTAATATATAATGGGAGTTAGCTGAGCGGGTACACCCGTACTAGGAAATTGACACTGCATTTAGTACTTCTGAAGTAGATTTGTTTGCTAGCCAAATTAATAAAAGATGTGCTAGGTATGTTTCCTGGCATAAAGATACAGATGCAGTGACCATTATAGCATTTATGATTTCCTGGGCTGATTCTTATTTCTATGCGTTTCCCCCATTCTCTGTCATCTTAAAGATGTTAAGAATAATTATCACTGATAAAGCAAGGGGCATTGTTGTTGTACCCTTGTGGCCAACGCAACCTGGCATCTTCTTTTTAAAAGCCTTTTGATATCTGACCTTATCACGTTCAAGGCGAATACAAACCCTAATTTTTCCTTCCATTCCAGCAATCGAAATATCCACACCTCCATTACCCTGGTAGCAGGGATCTTATGCGGACGGCGTGATTAAGGAGAAGTGTCCCTCCGTCAGCGATAAATGTCATGATGGTATCATTGTCTGACAGTTCGTTAAAACAATATGATGTTTATTTAAAGCGTTGGTTTCAATAGTGTAATAAAAATGATTATTATTAATTATTGTATAAAACAATGCGTCGGTCCCGAAAATCATATATTTTCTTAATTAACTTTTTGAAGAAGTATCCCAATATGTTACGCTTAATTCCTGTAGATCTGCGCTAGCCCTACTTAATTGGTTAGTAATCTTGCAGAAGATGACAGAATTAAAATATTTTATAGAGGACTGTTTCGTTTGCGACCTTCCTTGCCGAAATACTCTATAACATGGGATACATCAGTAGTTATAAATAATCTAACTGCACACAGGGTACAGGCCCTCTTAAAAATTAATATTAAAAATGTTGAGACGTTCAAAAATTTTAATAAAGATTTCAGATTTTTTGTCTGCAGCCAGTTCTAGTGTTACCCTTTTTTGAGGAAAGGACAGAAATATGTCAAGGAAAGATCTTGCTAGCTTATATAGGTAAAATTAGCATTTTTTGGAATGACATTGAATCCCTCTTCATCAGTCTCAGAAAACCATAGCAATCTGTAGGTTCTCAGACTTTAAGTCGCTGGATAAAAGATATTTTACGTGGAAGTGGGATCGACGTCAGTATATTTTCAGCGCATAGCACAAGGCATGCAGCTACGTCTGCGGCCCATAAGTTAGGTATCAGTTTAGATCAAATCATAAGAACGGTGGAGCGGTTAATACATTCTATTGGTTCTATAATAGAACTACAAGTAATGTTAATGCTGATCAAGATGATTCAATTGCAAGAGCAATTGCCAACGGGTCTTAAGACTTGTTTATTCCTAATTTCTAATTATGTATTGTTAAATACGTTGATAAAATCGAAATCTTGGATATTAGGAAAATATTTCAATTGATCTCTAAAAGTCTACAAGTGTTTTATACTAATCCCGAGGACAAAGCCTGACTATAATTAATGATTAAACGAACTTACCTGTATGTGAAGTTCTATCATAATTATAGGAAAGGCTTTGTCCGAAGGGATTAGGAACCCTCCCTCCCTGTTATCTCCACGAGATTCCCCAAGTGTTTTATAAAATATTTTCCTTGCAGGTATCTCTAAACTAAATGATGCGAGCGGGTAGATTACCCACAAACGAGATGTCAGAAAATAGTTTTCTTTTATTTTTGTATTTATCTACCCTCAAATTAGTGCGTGAATGGCGTACCACTACGCGGTACTACAAGTGTTTTATACTAATCCCTTCGGACAAAGCCTTTCCTATAATTATGATAGAACTTCACATACAGGTAAGTTCGTTTAATCATTAATTATTTATTTATTTATTTATAAAATAAAGTAGAATCTATGGTAGAATATGCCTTTGGCAAAGTAAGTAACCTTTCTACCTACTTTGCTAACTATACTTACTTACCATGTGAATAGGTAGGGTACGTACTTCTAGCACCTCTACATAAATCAGTTAAATTATATTAGTAAATAAATGAATCACTCTGGCTTTAAAAATAAACCTCTCTTATTATTTGAGTGAGTCACAAAGAAATAATAATTCTGTGTGAATCACAGACATCATAATTATGCATCATCTCATGTATCGACGTATGATCATATCATCAACAACAGCCTGTAGAAGCCTCCCCCAAGAGTTTCAGATGACTAAAGATCTAGGCCCGAATTCATAGTCAAATAGGGACTCCCCTAGGGGACTATTCAAGCGCTATGTGAAAATTCAAGTGCGAATTTAACCTTTATGCACCCAGCCTTAAGGCGAATGCTGAATGATGGATTTTGGGGGACTGTTCAACCTCTGGCTATGAATTCAGGCTCTAAAGTAGATCTACGAGTAGAGAGCTCATTTGAAGTGCTCGTCCGGGCATGTACTACCACGATACCTATTTCTGCCGCCAAGCAGTAATACTCGCCTTGCTATATTCCGGTTCGAAGGGTATGCATGCTATTTATCCTTTTCTCTCTCTCAAAACAGGAGATTTTTCGCACGTCATGTCACAGGATCGGCAACGCGCGAATAACACGCGTTAACGCGTTAACGTCAACAGAAAGTGGTATTTGTCTAGTACCCCTGATGTTGAAGCGTGCATAGGTTACGGTAACCGCTTACCAACAGGTGGACAGGTATGCAAGTTTGCCAATTGAATTGTATAAAAAAATACAAAAAATATTTAAAACTACCATAATGGGGCTTCATCGTAAAAATGAAAAGTGCACCACTTAGTATGCCTCAATTAGTACTTGATACATAATTAAAACAATAAGTAAATAGCAAAAATACGGGCTCGTCCGGGATTTGAACCCGGGACCTCTCGCACCCAAAGCGAGAATCATACCCCTAGACCAACGAGCCGTGCTGAAAGCGGCCGAAATTAATGATCTCACAGTATGACCTTGAATAATCAACAAAATAATATTATAATCAATATAACAAATTACGTCATCCATCATGCGTGTGCAAGAAATGTGTGGTTATGAAATTTAAATTGGTGCTTGATTTGAATTATTCGACCACTAGGTAAAATAATGCGGTCAGCATTACTTTACCTAGTGGTCACAATTTGCTCAAAGCTATTAACAGCTATTAACAGCTTGATAGATTTTTGGAATACTAGTATTATAATATCTGAGCCATGAGTAAGCTTTTTTAACCTTAGGGTCTGGCCAACTTAACAAGGGTATGCGTTAAAATCTACCTATTATTGGTTAGTACCTATTTTTATGTGTAGGAGGAAACTAGAACATACCTTGAGATGAATGCGACCGATTAGGCATGATGCTGAAATGTTTATAACAGCAATTAAGTGATCGTCCTGTATAGTGGGCATTTCAAATTTCAGAGGCAGAAAATATGAGATCAAACAGATCAGATAATACTTTAACGCCATCTGTACATAACAGAACAGATCTAATTATAACATATAACGAACACTTTACTACGTAGTTTGGCTACTCACCAATAGATGGCGCTTTAAAAATTAGGCCGGGAACGACCGTTTCTGGAATTCATGCAAAAACAATTAAAAAAATTATAGCTTTAGAAACGTTTTGTCAATTTACATTATATTTGTGTACAGCTTTACATAACAATACTAAACTTAAGATTAAGTATTTTTTATGATTATTATAGTCTTATAATTAAATGGTTAACCTAAATAAATAATTAAGACTATTTTTTTAAACTAAATCAGCAGTGGTGTTCAAAACATGTTATATTATATGTAATAGTTACATGTGATAGTTTTGCTACTCACCGATAGATGGCGCGGCCTTAACTAAGCATCCAAAGCTGAAAATGAGTGGAATCTTACCCATTACGCCTAACTGTTGTGGAGATAGGGGTGCGGCGTCGCCCCCGCCGGAGCCGATTGAACCCGAAGCTAACGAGAGCCTCTCACTGAAGCCAAGTGGACTACTCCTGCCTCCACTGCTTGCTACTGATCCCATGCCTGTGGAAATCAATCTCATGTTAAGCACATTGAGGTTACTTTTTTATCTATTGCCATTTGTCTCAGGTCTGGGTATTTTCTATGTACAATATGTATTTATAAACCAAAAAAAAGCATATAAGTAGTATATGAATCATGTAGTTCCCTTCCATAATACATGCTCTGCTTAGTTTGGGGCTAAATAATGCTGTGTGAAAAATGGCTAGCATTATTATTATTTTTAATATAAGTATCGTAGTCTACATAGTCCTATAGAACCTAGGTGAACCTATTTTCCTTAAAAAAATAAATATTTCTTCCAGGTTTTCCAAAATTGGGTAAGATTTAGGATTTTGTATGTTAGCACATGGGTGAGATTTACTCTTTTATTTTCGTATGATCAGACTGCATAAATATGTCTTATAATTGCAGTAATCATTGTCATTTCAGGAAGAAAAATTATCTATATCCATGATAGTTATAGAAAAGTGCTTGACAAAAAGGCATGACCAATAGGTAATGCATGCAAGACCCCAGACACATGGACATCTTATCCACAGATATTATAATACTCATAACTATATTCCTTATGATGGTTAACATCACATCTGTACCCAATAGGTACAGAAATCCATTAAAATACCAAGAAGAGGGTAGCAAGATGTCCAATCATTATATTTGGCACATGTCCCTTTTGCACAAGCTCTCCAAATGACTAAATGCAAGCCCATCGCCACCATGAATATCCAATAAGTAATCAAATTCATTGTTCACATAGTTCATGCATAATACCTCCTTTTAAATAATCATTTAAAAGACTAAAGGGTAAAAACATAAAATCATTAAAACATAAAATCAATCAGATTCACCCATTTAAGATATTTGACTATAGTACATTTGTATAAGAAATTAATGTTGGTTCGAATAAAAACAAATTATTTAGCTTATAACTAACATTTATAAAATAAATTACCTTTTGTGTTGTTGTAAGCTGAACTTCATTGAAGGATATAGCACGTTGCCAATGTTTTAATTTATCAATAAGAGGACTGGCTTGTAGTAAAAGCTGCATATTGACTAAAGAAAGCCGTTTTGATTTTTATATCCACTAAATACCCCGCTAATCCTGTGTGGTTAGGTTAGGTTAGTTGTCAAAACATACTATTCGCGAATCACCTTGGACCAATAAAATGAACGGTTTATAACATTTTTTGGCACTTAATCCTTACATTTCTACAAACACTATTTTGTTACATACTTATTTTAGTAAGAACTTAAAGTCAATAAATATTTATTTCATTTTGCGAGTCAATTTAAATAAACGCGCTCATCAGCAGTTTTTGTTCAAACCACAGACGTGCCACAGACTAGTTAGGGACACAGACCAGTTTTGGATATTTCATAACACAGAATTAGTAAACATGCTAAAGCATAAAAAAACTTGTTTAACTATACCTATGTATTAGGAATATTAGGCTCTTAACGCTCTCTTGTTTGTGTGTCTTGTTTGTGTGTAGGCGTTTAGTTAGAACTTGAACGAGTCCCTCTACTCTGGCATCAACTCGGAGAGACAACCATCGCAGACTCATTTGGTGAGGATTTGGACGTCATCTTCAGGTGTTGATGGGATGATCATTTGCTTCTTTTGGTTGCCGAGTTCACAGGTGTCCTTCCATTCCGTGACTTCAGTGATTACTAGCTTCTGCCCACGGCTTTGCTCGCGTGATACCCAGATAAAAGTAGCCTATGTGTTATTCTAATATATAAGCTATATTACTGTAAAGTTTCATCAAAATCTGATCAGTAGGTTTTGCGTAAAAGTGTAACAAACATCCATCCTCACAAACTTACACGTTTATAATATTAGTAGGATAGGATGTGGTTAGTCTTGACATCCGTCCGTTGGCCACTTCTCAGCTGGTGGGTAGGGCTGGTGGTACTACATACTAAGTAGTCTAGGACCTAGTGTACTTTTTTATCTTTAGAATCATACGAGTATAAACTACTGCATAATATAAATACATACATTCACCACCTTATTTGTTTTTAGTGTATAAAGATAAATAAGGTGGAGACAGAATTACTTCCATTTTGTGTGGGCGGTTCTCAATACTCGAAAGCATGAAAGAAGCTAGGACATAGCGACAGCTAAGAAGCTCTTACCCACAACTCCAAAAAGAAGCTGCCGAGACGACCAGATTGACTGACTGATTTTGAACTTTTTATTGTAGTGGTTATGTATTTTCATCTATGCTTTTTATCAGTCATAGTGCACAAACTTACTAGGGATGCTATCTAACGATGCCGCAGGGGCTGAGGAAGTTAGGATGGACCAAATATTTTCTGGATCAACAGTATGCATAAATGCTCAGAGTATTCCGGCTCACTATCCCGATCTACTGGCGTCCTTTGATCATAAAAACATACATGCCATTCTGGTTTCTGAATCCTGGTTTAAACCTTGCCTTCCTTCCACTTCTTTTTCTCTTCCTGGGTTTAAACTCATCCGGAATGACCGCACAGGTACGGTCGGCGGTGGTGTTGATATATATCTCCATGCGCATATTCCTTTCTCCATAGTAAGTATGTCAGCACAGCCGCCGCCATCTAATGCGGGTGAACACCTGTTCGTAGAAATTAGTCTTTTAAACACTAAAGTTCTGCTAGGAGTGTATTACTGTCCTTCCTCCAATATAATTTTTTTTCTTTCTTTTGAAACACTCCTAGAAAGTCTAGTTGCTTCATATGATCAAACCATTGTAATGGGTGATTTTAATACGTGCTTACTCAAGCAAGATTCTCGCTCAGCTTCACTTGAATCTCTTGCAAGAGCTTGCAACCTATCCATTCTTCCCTTGACTGCCACTCATTTCTACCCACATTCGATCCCATCTCTTTTAGACCTAATTCTTGTTTCTTCTTCGACCCTTGTAGCTAAGCACGGACAATATGCAGCACCAGCCTTTTCTTTCCATGATCTTCTATTTCTCTCTTATAAAATACGCCCTCCTAAAGCCAAGCCCAAAATAATTCTGCAGCGGAATTTTGGTGGCATGAATCTGGAAGAGCTGCGAAATGATGCAGATACCATGGATTTGTCTCCTATTGCCAATGAGGCTACAGTTGATGACAAAGTAGATATTTTCACCACCCTTGTCACAAAACTGTACGACAAGCATGCACCTCTTAGAGAGATTAAGCTGAAACATTTGCTCATTGGATAACACCCGAACTGAGAGCCGCCATGCATAAGAAAGTTGTAGCAAAGGCGAAACTTAAGTATAGGTACTCTGACTATAACAAAGAAAAATACATCGATCGTAGAAATCGCTGCAACAGAGCGTGTCGGGACGCGCAACGCACAACGCAACAGAGTTATGGAACGTTACATCCATAACTCTGTTGAAGATTCCAACCCTGCAAAGGTTTGGAAATTTTCTCCGGTCGCTAGGAATTGGAAAATCACGTCAGCAAGATAAAATTCCTCAAAACATTGATCTTGACTCCTTAAATAAGCACTTCACCTCTTCTACCAACATTGATGGACACACAAAATCCCAAACTTTACATAATCTCTTTTCTACTCCAATTCCTGACTATTCATCTTTTAATTTTAGTCAATTCACTGATTGTGATGTTAAGAAGAGCATTGCATCTATTTTGTCCAATGCTATCGGTAGCGATTGCATTAGTCGAAATATGATTGTACCTATCCTTAACCAAATAATTCCTATAATAATGACCAAATAATGCCTTGTCCATCACCAACTCAGCATCTTCCTTATCAGAAACAATCTCCTGAATCCCTTCCAGTCTGGTTTCCGTCCTGGCCACAGTACCGTGTCAGCGTTAGTTAAGATAACTGATGACATTCGTGATGGCATGGATAACGGACGAGTTACCGTGCTATCACTTTTGGACTTTAGCAATGCTTTTAACAACGTTGACTTTGAAATCCTACTAAGTGTCTTACGCTCACTTAACATATCTCCAACAGTGATTGATTGGTTTTCTATTTACTTGCATGGGCGTCGGCAGCGTATACGCATCGATGATACTTACTCATCATGGTGCAACATATCTGCTGGCGTACCTCAAGGCGGCGTTTTATTACCTCTTCTCTTCGCAATTTTCATAAATCCTGTTTCCAAAAATCTAACTTCATCCTACCACCTCTATGCAGACGATCTTCAAATTTACGAACAAGCCAGAGTAGAGGAACTGCCTGTAGCTATAAATAATATAAATTGTGACCTAAGTCGAATTCTGGAGTGGAGCAAATCATTTGGTCTTCAGGTCAATCCGCTCAAAACCCAAGTCATTGTGGTTGGGGGCTCTCGGATGTTATCCAAAATAGATTGGTCTTGTCTTCCGCAGGTTCTATTTGATGGCATACACATTCAACAGTGTGAGACGGTGAAAAATTTAGGTGTTCTCCTCGACAGGCAGCTGTCATGGGGACCTCAGTTAACTGAAGTCAGCCGAAGAATGTTTGCCTCTGCAGGTTCTTTAAGAAGACTTCGCAATTTCCTTCCGACTGCTACCAAAATTTCGCTCGCACAGTCTCTCCTTCTTCCAATACTGGACTACGCTGATACTTCCTATTTAGATCTCACTGAACAACAGCTGGATATACTTGAGCGCCTGCAAAACTTCGGGATACGGTTCATATTTGGCTTACACAAGTATGATCACGTTTCTGAGTTTCGCAGTAAGCTCAAGTGGTTACCCATACGACTTCGCCGGAATACTCATATCTTAAATCTGTTATATAACATTATTTTCAATCCCTCCACACCTTCCTATCTCAAAGAACGTTTCGAATATATTCATCTCTCCCATTCTCGATCCCTACGCTCTTCCGAAACTCTCCAACTTTTGACTCCTGTACACACCTCCTCCTATTATGATAATTCCTTTACTGTGCAGGCTGTTCGTTTATGGAACGAACTGCCTGTTAGAATCAGACGTGCGAAATCACTACCTATTTTTAAATCCTGAGTCAAGGAACATTACTTATCCTCGAGTCGTTAGCTGTTGCCTGTTTCTGACTTACCTAGTTATGTATGAATAGTAAATGATAGTATGTAGGTATTATGCTGTGTAGTAAGTAAGTAGTTATGTAGGTAAATAATAGTATAGTGTTTTCATAGTATGTGGTACACCACTTACAACCCCTTGTAATCTTTCGTACAGTCCGTTCCATCCAAAGGTTGTCTGGTAGAGATCGCTAATTAGCCATAAGACCGCCCATTGTACAACAATGTTAAAGTTTTTACTATTTATTTAAGTTGAAATATTTGGTGTGCAATAAAGTATTTTCTATCTTCTATCTATCTATGGAAGTTTGTGAAATTAATATTGTCACATAGATCAGGATGTTCAATACCCTGATGTTACCTATTACATTACGCCTCATCTAGATTAACGTAATATGTATCGAAGTAATTATTGTTGGAATAACGAATTCTTCCGTGAATGTGATTCCTTAGTACACGTTACAACATCCGGGACGTGAATAGGCCTGCAGTTTAATTGTTAAAATATAGACTATTATCTTTGGTTATCCTGTGACTGCAGCTTTCGCTCTCTCTAATGTAACTAATTGTCTCTGACGATTCGTTGTTTATAATCCTTTTGTTGCAAAGTTGTCATCATAAGTTAAGCGCATATATTCTCAATCCCTATTTAGAACATCAATCTTTATCAATGTCAAAAGTATTTCTTCGCTACACAATAATATATCTATTGTGATACGATACGTGCACCAGTATTTAATTTCATCACCCAGAGCCAGACCATCCACTTCCACGCATGTTGAGAACACTGCTCAACAATTTATACCTTTAAGAAGGGTCTTAATCAGTTAACACAATTTTATTAATAGAATTCTTAATTAATCTGATACCACATTTTCACTTGCATGCGAGTGCGAGTTAAATGATGAATGCTACTAAGACAGTACCAATCTGTGACGAAATACACATGTGTGAACGAAACCTTCGTCACTAGCCTCGGCACTCGTGCCGAGACAATTGCGAACGCGTTTGTATTTAACCAAACCAAATCAAGGAGTGAAAAAAATGATCTTATAACCAGTCTGTGTGATTCGTTCCACAGACTATTCTACGCTTTATAAGGCTAAAATTTTTGATCTGTGATAATGCTTCTCGATCATTCAATGTTTTGAAGTTGGGCTTTTGTTGAATCTATTTTTTAGAATCAGATTTCAGTAGGTGATTACGGAAATTAGAAAAAAAATACAGTTAAAAAAATTCCTTTCGAGTTTACAGAAAGAAAAGAAATGAATGAAGAAATGTAAATTATTTCTAAATTAGGTCTCAACAAATTATAAAAACATGGAAATAATACATGAAAATCTTCGTGACCAAACATTACAAAGTTCTGTAGAAGATCTTCCTGATGAAGTACTGGAATTTATAATGGGATTTCTACCACCTTATAAAGATCTCCAGAATTGTATGTTAGTCTGTAAGAGGTGGCATGTTTGCGCTCAAAGTAAGTAGCACCATGAGGTTAATGTTATTTTTTCTCATGCTTCCAGCCGCAACAAGATTCTTGGACTTTGTTACAAAAGGAAATATCTAAACTTAATTTCTAAAACATTTGTGTTTTACATTGCAGGTGTGTTTCGGCAAACAACTACAAAACTGACCAAAGCTATTGGAGAATTCAACATACTCTGGGATAATATAACTTCAAGTGATTTGGGATACACTATTACTAAAAGGTTCTCCCATGCAGCATGTGTTTATGAGAACAATATGTATATATTTGGTGGGTGTACTACTCATGCAACCTCATTCAATGATTTGTGGAGATTTGATCTATCAAAGAGGCAATGGGTGAGGCCATTAGCTACTGGCACATATCCTGTGCCAAAAGCATATACATCAATGGTCCCTCACAAAGACTCTTTGATTGTATTTGGTGGCTGGACTTACCCTTCACTCTCTCAAAACTATACCCACATCACCATGTTCAATGAAATACACTTTTATGATGTCAAAACCAATAAATGGATGTTGGTAAATGCTACAAATAGTCCACCACCAATGGCCGGACACTCAGCCTACATGAAAGATGATGAAATGGTTGTGATTGGAGGACTGACTATGTCTCCTGAATTCCAACATCAAATACAATGCTCAAACGATGTGTGGGTGCTTGATGTCCCCACCCTTACCTGGAGACAGCAACCAACAACAAAACCCAGACCATCTCCAAGATACTCTCAATCCGTAGTAGAACTAGACTGTAATAGGTTGCTAGTGTTGGGAGGTGTCCAAACTTTGCATAATCGGTTTGTGTACAATGATTGTTGGATGCTAACAATGACAGGCCCAGTGTGGACATGGAAGGAACTAGCAGTGAAGAATAAGGAGTGGGCTTCTTCAAACATTTGGTGTAACCCTGCATGTAGGGTTGGAGACAAAGTGGTCAGTTTGAGCAGATGTAGAAATGGATGGAATGGAGCTCGACCTCTTGTTACGTCAGCTGTTAGAATCTCAGCGTTAAGCAGACCAGATAATCCACCTGTCTCAGTCAGAATTGAGCAGAGTCTGCAAAGACCTTTAGACAGGGATCAAAATATTAATGGTAGACGGGGAGAATTACCACGGAGACCTTCAAATGCTCCAATGCATGAACAAATGGTTACAAATGATGAACCAGTGGCAGGGCCTAGTCATGAAAATAATAATACTGATGCTAATAGACCAGGCGTACCAAATGCTGAAGGCAAGTTTGGAAGAAAAGATTCACCAATTAGGGGAACTAAAAAGGTTATTGACACAACAAGCTATTTACCTTTATCTACAGCACTGAGTAACTGTAATATTTCAGCTTCCAAAGAATAATAATCCATTGGATGCTCCATCATAATTATCTGATTACATCAGAGAATCTTGAGCACATATAAAACTATTATTTCACTTATTTTGGTAATTCCAAGTGTCCTAAATTCCTCTAAGGCCCTTTACCATTAAACTACTGACAAAATGTTATCTTTTCAGGATAAAGCCCTGAAGCTCATGCGGCAGCTACAAGAAGCCAATAGATACAGAATGGCTGCCTTTGCCTGTGACCCAACTCAAGATGGTGGACTCCCAGAACATGATGTCATCAATATAAGAAATGTTGCTCATTTAGAAAACATAAGGGAACCACCTCCTCCAGAACATCCTGAAGTCAAGCCAGAAATGAAGAAAAATAAAAGAAACACATTAACAATGCATGTGCTTGACATCTCAACTATTCTAAATGGTAACTCTTTGAACTATGTGTCATGGCTCTGTCCTAGATTAGGTGAAACTAATGGAGCTCCTGAAGAATTGATCATGTACTCATTAGTGAAGGGAAATGGAGAGCTGATAATGTTTGGAGGGGTCACCAATGATTTAGGATTTTCTGAAATTCATAATATGTACTCAAATTCACTTTATACAATAACATCTCCTAGGGATATCATATGATTTGCAAAGATATCCATCATAGTATGTAAACCCTTACCTTCTGATATCAGCAGATTGTTTCACTTAATGAATGCCTAGTATGTTTTGTTGTACCTACCATTAATTAAATATTGTTATATGCTCTCCAATTTGATAGCTTGCGTTTATTTCCCTGGCTATTATCAGAAGTTTTATGACAAACTACTAACAATGTTTGTAGCATTAAATGTAAAATGACTTGTCTTTGTAAAGGACTTTGAAATAATAAATCTTTGTATTTTGCTGAAAGAACTAGTTTTGATGCACACCTTAAAATGTTGTATTATTGGATATAATGTGGTGTAATAATATTATAATATACTTATTTAATGGTTAGAAATAACTGTGTTCTGTGATTTCTGTTGTAAATATTGAAAAACTGTGTATTATTTAATTAAGTTTTATTAAAAGTTGATTTATAATAATGTTATTCTTCATCATTCTCAGTGACAAGCCCTCCAAATACTGCAGCTGGTATCCTTTTCTTCTGAACTGGGTCTTCTTCTTCTTCATCACTCTTTTCTGATTCATCATCCTCATCAATGTCAATTTCATCAGGATTGACAACCTTGTCAGCCTCCTTAAGACCTTGAGTCTCGCCTCTTACAAACAAAATATTACCTTTATTTGCCACAGCCATTTCAGCAGCTTTAGCTTCCAGCATTCTCATACCATCCTTCATGCCTGGAGCAAGATCCGAAATGGTTCCAGCAGCGCCAGAAGAACTCAACATCTGTGCTGACATCATGTTCACTTGTGTATTGTATGTGGCCTGTACGCTTCTCTTTATCCTAAGCATTTCCCTCATAGTATCCTCATTGCCATGTCTAACTTCAAACTCTTTCCAGGTGTTCCAGAACTCTGCAGTTACTCTCGGATCGCACATTTGACTGCAATGTGCATAAATAGCACGAGCTCTATCAACTTCCCCTAATTTTGTCTCCATCTCGGCAAACCGTTGGCACATCTCTCTCGCCTTTTCTTCAGGAAGAGTTTCTATAGCCTTTTCGTAAATCGTACGAGTTTTGGGAACACCATATATCTCAGCAGCCTTTTTTATGTAAACATTAAACATTTCAAACATTTGCTCAGGTAGAACAGCCGTTGTTGCCCGCTCATAGACTGACATAGCATGTCTTGCCAAACCATGTTCCTCTTCTAATTTGGCATACAGCAGGAAAATTGATTTAGCAAATTCAGGTGGACAGTTTTCAAGACACTGTTCAAACAGATCTCTAGCTCTTTCTAACTTTGATCCTCCATATCTTTTTAAAAACTTGGTCAAATAGGTATTCCAGATATCATAAACGTTAGGCCACTTGAATAGGGCAATTCCTTTTTCATAGGCTCTGAAAGCTTCTTCAAAATAGTTGTGTTCTTCTAAGAATAATCCATAGTTTATGATAATTTGTGGTGTAGCAATTTTCAGGTCAATGATGTGGTCATAGACAGCTTTACATGATTTGTATGTTCCAAAGCTTTCTTCCAAGTCTGCAAACATTGACCAGACTTTCAAAGATTTGTACAACCGAGTTTGCACTGTTTCAGTATCATCATGATAGGCAACTTTTCTCTTTGGTAAGACTGTAGCCTTCTGCATTAATTTCAGAGCTTCTTCATAGTTTTCATGTCGGATTTCCATTTCAGCCCATTCACACCACACTGAAGCTAGGTCATCTACTTTGGCATAGCTGACTTGCGTTGCCTTTTCAAAAATTAGTCTTGCATCCTCTATTTGTTCATTTTTTTCATAAAACTTTGCAAAGCCTACCCACAAAGTGTATAATTTGCCTACAGCTAGTTTAGGATCCACTGTCTGCACTGCTTCTGTGTAGGTATCTATAATTTCATGAGGTTTATCTTCATACAGTTTTACCCTCTTGTGCCATTCAGCCACATTGTGAGGATTTTGTCTAAGAAGTACTGAATTCAGCAGCAACAGTCTTCTTTCCATCAGATACTCAAATCTTGCCAACCTTAATTCCAAATCAATATCATCATCTTCAGAGGGACTTGGTTTCTTAGCTACTTCTTCCATCTTCTTACTCAGACTCAGTTCCTCAAACTGAGCATATGCATCAAACACTTGAGTGAAATCTCTCACAGTAGTGACTGTTTGTATGGCTTCCTCATAGATATCTCTTGCTCGCTCAAACAGTCCACTCCTTACATAGTAGTCTGCAAGGGAGTTCCATAAATGTCCCAACTGATCTGTGTAACGCCTCAGACCACCTCTTATGATAGCATCCACATTGAGGGTGTGAATTTGATCAGGATTTTTAGAAATTAGTTCACACAACTCATTCCACAGTTGGTGGTTTGATTTTCCATGTTTTGATTGAAAGTTTTCATTGTTGACAAGCTGAGCTAACTTCACAGCTGCTTCATCCAACTTGTGGATAGATATTAGATAGTCAATGTATTCTTCAGTGTCTTCAGGACATAGTTTTAGATATCTACGGAACACTCTTACAGCTGTTTCAGGTATGATGTGTTTTTTTAGAAAATTCAGGTACAAAGGCCAGATTCTATGATGCTGTGTTATTGGTAAAGCTCTTAGAGCACAGTCAAAGGCTTTCCTTGTGGCAGTTATTTTGCACTGGTCTGTTAGGAAGGAGCAGTAATCCATCCACAACCGAGGCATCTTGTGCATAAATACCAGAGATCTTTCAAAGCAATTGTTAACATCATCATAACAAGGATCAGTAATACAACGACCACGGATCTGACTTCTTCTGAGTTTTAAATAGTTATACCATAACTTGAAGGAACCCGGCAACTCCTTGAGAGCTCTTTCATAGACAAGATTGATTTCATTTTTAGGAGCAGCTTTTTTATGTTCGATGTATCGAAGCCAATGTTTCACCGAAAACGGATTTCTCAATATTTCTTCCTCGTATGGAAGGTCTTCCTCACTCTGAAATAAAAAAAAATGAGGTTATATGTATCAAGCTTTACTTGTATACATTTTAAAATTAAAATGCATTAAATAAGTTTGACACAAAATTAAATACAATCCCTCAAGACGCCCAGGCATGCAAAACGAAATAACGTAAATATCTACAGCAACTTTGAAGCACTTACAAAAAATATTTCAATTTCTTTTCCATCCAGGAGCGGCATCGTAACTGAATAGTGCTATTGTATGTGGTAGAATAGAATCGACTATGATCTAGATTACGTATTTTATGAAGACTTAAGTAATTTGAAACATTTAATGATTTTATTGTTTTGTTTATCAAATTGTAAGAAAATGGCCGTGGCTATCAGTGTTGCCAGCAGGGTCTAATTAAACGTTGTGGTTATTTCCTGGTCTACTTTCGCATTTATTACATTTATTATTTTTTATAGTATGTACTCATATACTAAAAGTTGATACTCATATACAGATGCTTATTTAACTTAGAGTAAAATTTATAATTTAGAAGTGTTTTTTCATTATAAGTTGACGACCATTAATTTTTTAAACAGTTTCTTATTATATATTTTTAGCCAATAATGCTAAAACTATATAAAACAAAGTGTGATAATATCAGTTGCATTTTAGATTTAAGAAAGCAATAAAATTTATTCTAGGAATTCCAAAAATCACCTAAAAGTAAATGCTAACCTTATATTCGGATGGCAAAGCCCATCAAGAGCAGTAACTCGCGTTCGAAATTGAAGCTAGCTCAAGCTCGCTTCTTACCCGCACTTCCCGAACTGGTTGAAATGTAAAAGACCGATGATTAAGCATCATCTAACCCCTAAGCACAGATAATAAAATACTATATTAGTAAACGTACCCGAAGTAAGCAGAGGTAGTGTTGTGGGAGCTACATGACTGCTAAACTACTTAAATACCTACATTTTTGCTGTAAATACATACATATTATACATAGAGTACACTCAGACCCGGGACAAATATTTGTAGATCATTTCAAACATTTGTCCCACCCCGGGAATCGAAACCGCAATCTTCTGCGTCTCAGGTGAACCTTCGCCCACTGCACTACAGAGATCGTCTACTTATCTATATACATTTTTTTATGCAATTACATACACTATACATAGAAAACACCTAGTCCTGAGACCACAGATTTCAAAACCAAGATAGGTACATATATCGCCTATAATAAAGTACTGAAAGTTGTTAGACAAATGTTGGTTGTATTAACTTACAGAAAAATATGACAATTTAGTAGTGTTTTCCATCTGAAGTTGCATATCACGATTTATCTTTTTCTAACCCATTTTTCCTTTTCTATTTTTGCCAACATTGCAAAAATATGTAAACAGAGCGCTACTACATTCTGTTTAAATTTATATTCAAGTAAACAATTAAATACCTATCTATGAATACTACGAATTCCAGAAAATCACTTAAAAGTAACCTTTGGAGTTGTTTAACCTAAAAATAACCTGACGTAGTTAAAAATCATCTAAAAGATTACAAAAGTAACCTTCTGGCAACGCTGGTCATAGGCCTCCCACGTGGTGAAGAACGTGCACTTGCATAATGTCGCACTTCGTTATCCATAGTAAATCTGTGGTTTTCGTTAAACGTTTATTTATTTATTTATAAACACTTTATTGAACATTTTAAAAAAAGTGAACAATAGGCGGACTTAATGCTAAAGCATTTTCTACCAGTCAACCCGATTTGTAGTAATTGGCGTTAAGTGTGCTACAAAATTTTAACTACAATATTATATTATGCTTATATCTAATTACATAATATACTTACTTATAACGTGAAGTTCTTATTTTCTATAGTTTTCGTGATCTGTCATGAAATTTAAAACCACGTTTAGTTTAGTCTGTGTTTTCGACTTTCAGTTTTTGTTGTCTTTGAACCACAGACTACTAGGATGCTAACGCCACGCTATGGAATCTTCGTTAAAAAAAAAATAACGCTAAGATTTTGACAGCTTGATACACTAGACCCGTCGGCGATAAAGAGGGCATTTCATCCATCTTTGTCGTTGACGGCCGAGCGCGGCCGGCCGGGCCGAGCATGGACGAACGATTCCGTACTGTTCTGACCACAGATTATATTTTTTTTGATCTGATGTAAAATTTCAGAAATATTTAGCACAACTTTCAAAAACATATGTAATGTACCTGCTTACTTTGTTTGTTGTTTGTTTTTAGGAATACAATTTAGATTTCATTGTAAATATATATCTTTTTGTGAATAAGTGTGTTTTCTGTGATTTAGTTTATATCTACATGCATCCATGTCGAACAAGTGTTGCGTTTCGGGCTGTACCAGCACTATGAATCTTCACGCTTTTCCAAGAAGCGAGAAAAGATTGCAGACATGGTTAAAAGCCGTAAACGATCCTGGGGGTCTACTCTACAAACCGATAAACGATATATCGCTTCAATTATCGTGCTAAACCTACTCTACGTTACATCGTTTCGACTATCATTTGAACGAAGAAACGACCGACATTAATTTTGACAATCGATGTCGTAACCCTACTCCGGCATCACTAAAAACGATACGATAATTTGAATTTGACAACGAAACATATGTCAACCGACGAACTTATCAACGATGCCCTTGATGCTATCGTGCGCATTATCGTTTCGGGTTATATTGTTGTGTTTTCTGATAAAATCATCTCAATTTCGTTTACCGGACTCCGAATCTTTTATACCCTCGAGCCCTGCTGCACTACGGACTCTTGATTTGCCTCTTGTTTTGGAATAATGGCGAGATTTATGCTTGCCATGGAAGCCCTCCACGAGGAAAAGGCTTTACAAAAACAACATTTTAAAGTGACGAGGGACCAGTTGGATTTGAACAAAATTCCCGACTATAATTTCATCGGGAATTATAAACATAGTAAAAGTTTGTTTGAAGGTAAACTTGTATTTTTTTTTTAACTTCATGATTTTTTTTTATTAATAAACAAAATTGTTGTTAAAATAGTGCTTTAAACTTTAATGCTGTGTGTACTAGTATCTTTTTAATAAACAAATTTGAATATTCACCCCGACGAATTTTTTGCTTCAACTTCAACTTCTTAATTATGGCTTCTGTGGCTAGTTGTCACAAGAATTTTACTTGTAAAGTTTTCAAATCACAGGCAGGTTTGTTGATTTTACATTTGACGTTGTCACTTCATTTACTTTCATAGATAATTGTTATAATTTTGCCTAAAAAGTGACATAAACAGTCAAGCAAAAGATTTAGGCTAAATGTCTATTATCCAAGCCTTTAGATTTTCCTATCATTCGTTCCGAAGATTCGATACATATTGTCTATGCTTTCGACAGACGACAAAGATTGCGAACATTTTTGAGAGTAGGGTACGGCCGAATAATTCGGAGCACTGTCGTATCGTAACGATAATGTCGATATCGTTTTACGGAGTAGACCCCCAGGCTTATACAAGCTAAATAAGAATGTCATTGTATTACGACGAAGAATATGCCGAAAACATTTTGAAGCCAAGTACATGAGACAAAGACCGGCACATGGAAGCCGCTTTGTTCTGACTCCTGATGCTTACCCTACATTATTTTCTCAAGAAGAAATTGAAAGAGGCATACAAAACCATTCCGGTTAGTCCCTCTCCGAAGTAAATTTTAATGTTTTGTTTTGAAAGCGGTTTAGTGATGTCCCATACCTAATATAAAAGATCGATAGTTCTTTATTATGATAATAATATGGTTACCTACCTCGCCAAAGGGTGTCCACGTCCCCCGTCCACGTTCTTTTTAACGGAAAAATTAAAATATCTGTTTCTTCCAGGGAGTAATATTAATTTTGGTGCATGTTTGCCTGATCATCTTCGTGACCACATATATTGCTTAGATCCAAGATTAGAAATATTAACATCAACACAAGAAACACAATCTGCAGAGAAGAATGTTGTTGTTTCTAACACAGGTTCATAACAAATATTTTCTAAATTCAGTACATAGGAACTATAGTTAAAACTACAATAACCTAATGTTGTATTGATTCTATTATACATTGATTTCAGAAATTTCGGTGTTGCCAGAAGTTATTGCACCACCATGTACTATATTATCTAATTTGAGATTAGTTCCGTGTACATCTACTGAATTACAGATACAGGCTGCACAGCCTGCAGGACTAAGTAACACGGGAGGTATAGTGCCCCCTAGTAACCCCTAAGGGGGTTAAACAGGGTGGTAAAGTTTGTATGAAAATTGTTATTCTTTTGTTTGGTACGCTCAAAACTCTGTAAAATAAACTTTAAAGTAAATTGTAATGAAATATGTATTTTTTATTTTCTCAAAACTACCCTTTGGGGGTGTGCAATTGAGCAAATTTTAATCCTTGGTTCGATTCACTCAAAAGTTGGTGGACATAGTTTGAACCCTGGAGACGGTCATATGCTACTTTTATTAACATACCACGTGGGCAGAAACTAGTGTATTATTACATTTATAATTTAGTAGAAATTCATCGATCAGTTTACATAGTAGGTACGTAAATGTTTTTTTTAAGAATGTGGAGTGTTTTTCTTATCCATTGTTGTAACTACATTTTTATTGAAATAAAAATCTAAATAAATGAAAGTGTTTTATTATAATTGAAATCATAAAATATGAAAGAAAAATCTGCTAGAAATTTTATCGATCATAAGTATATAATATACATAATTATACTCTTTGCCGACCAAATTCATAATTTGATAATATTTCAAAATTATGAATTTGGACGGCAAAAAGTGCTTTCTAGAAAATATCATCATTTATCGATATTTCAAAAAATAAGCCTAAGTACATCCCTACAATAGGTATTGCCATGTGTGTAACTTCTTCGTCGAGTCGATCGTAAAACTGGGAGACTGGGGGTCTACTCTACAAACCGATAAACGATATATCGCTTCAATTATCGTGCTAAACCTACTCTACGTTACACCGTTTCGACTATCATTTGAACGAAGAAACGACCGACATTACTTTTGACAATCGATGTCGTAACCCTACTCCGGCATCACTAAAAACGATACGATAATTTGAATTTGACAACGAAACAAATGTCAACCGACGAACTTATCAACGATGCCCTTGATGCTATCGTGCGCATTATCGTTTCGGGTTATATTGTTGTGTTTTCTGATAAAATCATCTCCATTTCGTTTACCGGACTCCGAATCTTTTATACCTTCGAGCCCTGCTGCCTACTGGACTCTCTGCATTCTTTTCATTCGACCTCGGCCTGCTGCACTACGGACTCTTGATTTGCCTCTTGTTTTGGAATAATGGCGAGATTTATGCTTACCATGGAAGCCATCCACGAGGAAAAGGATTTACAAAAACGACATTTTAAAGTGACGATGGACCAGTTGGATATGAAAAAATTCTTGACTATAATTTCATCGGGAATTATAAACATATTAAAAGTTTGTTTGAAGGTAAACTTGTATTTTTTTTTAATAATAAAAAATAAAATTGTTGCTAAAATAGTGCTTTAAACTTTAATGCTGTGTGTACTAGTATCTTTTTAATAAACGAATTTGAATATTTTCCCGACGAATTTTTGCTTCAACTTCAACTTCTTAATTATGGCTTCTGTGGCTAGTTGTCACAAGAATTTTACTTGTAAAGTTTTCAAATCACAGGTGGGTTTGTTGATTTGACATTTGACGTTGTCACTTTATTTACTTTCATAGATAGATAATTGTTATCATTTTGCCTAAAAAGTGACATAAACAGTCAAGCAAAAAGATTTAGGCTAAATGCCTATTATCCAAGCCTTTAGATTTTCCTATCATTCGTTCCGAAGATTCGATACATATTGTCTATGCTTTCGACAGACGACAAAGATTGCGAACATTTTTGAGAGTAGGGTACGGCCGAATAATTCGGAGCACTGTCGTATCGTAACGATAATGTCGATATCGTTTTACGGAGTAGACCCCCTGTATTGTACGTCCGTGCAAAGCACAACCATGGAATGCACACCCCTGGAAAGTACAGCCAGTATTACAAACCATTTGGTTTGAATTATCTGGGTGTGCTTTCCATGGTCGTACAATACGCTCCGTACAAACTAAACACATGACGGTATTGCACACCCCTGGAATGTACACCCCGGATTACAAACCAATATTCTCGACGCTCATTGGTCGAGAGTTCGTCATATCTGTGAGCTCTCATTGGTCGATGCGAATAAGTCGCATGACGAGAACGAGCCTCGTTTGCACTGAGCAAGTTCTAATATGTTCAACCAAGAGTTGCCATTGATAAATATTGTAAACAATAAGTTAATGTTGGCCTGAGAAATCCTTCCTAAGCAAATCCGTCTTGGACTGGTTAGGTTATTAGGTTTTTTTTATTACCACTCAGAAAAGGAAGATTGCTGTCCGAACTTTATCCAACAAACTTGGGTTCAAATAAATAAAACCAACCGATTAGTTCATCTGCAAAAAACCGACATAAATAACTAATATTTTTACTACATCTACATATTTACTAATAGCGTAAAATACTATGGGAACACAGCACTTGCCCCTTGATAGCACTCGCACATGAAAACAGAGCATGAAATTGGTTCGTATTCCATGGCTGTACATTCCAGGGTTGTACAAAACTGGCCGTACAAGGTCAACACGTGTAGGGAATGCACGCCCAGGAATGTACGCCCAGTATTACAAACCAAGTATTTGAAACCAATGGTTTATAATACTGGCTGTACTTTCCAGGGGTATACTTTCCATGATTGTGCATTCCATGGACGTACAATACAGGGACTCGTAAAACTCCCTAGATTTTTCTCTACTTGCAACACACTAGGAAAATGGCGACTTCTAGTGTATCGCTCCCCGTCCCCCGTGCCCCTGTCATAGCGTTATACCCCTCGCCTGTCGAGTTTCCAGTGTGTACCCTGATACATATAGTAGTCTGTGGCTAACGCATCGTTGAACAAAACAACAATGGCCGCGATTTTATTGCCGGCTTGATTGAAGTAAAGCTCTTCGATATTGCAAACGAGACCAATGTATTTCATTTATAATGTCAAAGCAAGGAAAAAGAAAAATTACTGTTGAGTTACCGAAACAAAAAGATTTATCTAATAGACCTAGTGTTTTTGAGCGCCTCGGTACTAAAAAGGCTTCCAGTGCTAAAAAAACAACTGAACATTGCAGGCAGTGGGCTCAACACGGCAGTTGTGCTTACGGTAAAAGTTGTAAATTTGCATCCACCCATACGTTGATTAGTCCGTCTAAACAGCGCGCTGCCATCAAAGATACTAAAGATAGTGAACAAAAGCGTTCATTGAAAGATGATTCTAAAAGCAGACTTCATTCATCTGTGGTTGTGAAGCCTGGCCACAGTCCCGATGGTGAAATCGATAATTGGGACCAAAATGACCTAGATTACGCGGATGCTGATGCGCTTGAAAAGCGGAGGTTGCAGCTGCAACGGGAATTAGAACTGCAGTTGAAAATGGATGGTAAAGACATGCGCAAAGATAAAAAGAAACCTGTGTCCAGTACTTCCTCCTCGAGGAGCTCTAGCTCCTCCAGCGTATCTTCTTCTTCCTCCGACGGCAGTTCCTCGTCATCCTCGTCTGACAGGTGAGGCTCTAGAATGGCTACAGATACAACATATCTTTGTAGAGTGACTATGAAAATCGACTACCAACCAGATGACGCGGTGTAGGAAGGCCCCCCACCTGATGGACCAATGATGTCATGTTAAAGGTAGAGGGAGTTGGTGAATGCAAGTGAACTAAGACCATTCTTTAGCAGTCTTTGGGTGATGTCTATTTCTACAAGTAAAACTTTAGAAATAATTAACTCCCAATTGTCACTTACCTAGTCCTGGCCCAATACTAGGAGTCCCTTTGTTGTGAGCATAGGGAACTACAAGTACCTTTCTATCACACTACATACTACTACCACTGCCACCCAGGCTTGAAACAAATATTTACAGACCATGCAAACAGCCCTGCAGCAGGAATCAAACACACCTATATGTCAGCCGGCTATGGCCGGTTTAATTATGTTGCTGGAGACAGTCAGAATGCAAACGCAGACCCCAGAAAATCATAGTAAAAAACACTGGTTTGTTAACAGTTACCATAACTTTCTGAGGTCTATGGCTGCAATTATCATTCTCACCAGTAATATAGTATCAGAACTTTGTACCTAACTTGGCATTTGGCCTATTTGAGCTATCATAGTTGTTGTAATTCAGACATTGATCAGTTAAATATACATACATATAATCATGCCTGTTTCCCGGAGGGGTAGGCAGAGACCAAGGATTTCCATTTGCTATGATCCTGGCACACCCCTATCGCTTCATTCATCCTCATCAAATTCTTCATACAAGCTCGGCAGTTTAGTGTACTTCTAACCTGGCCTTTCTCAGTTAATTAGGTGAAATAATAAAATACTTACTGTCTTTCTTGCTTTATAATGATAATTTTAGTCCTTACTTTGCAACTGTATTTATAGAACGAAAAAACATTACCCTCCTTTTGGGCAGTCGGGTAATAAAGAGCTACTTCTACATTACTGTTGTTAGATAACTACAAATTAGCTTCTACCCTCACATCATAATTGGATAGGAAGTTGGTGGATGGATGTAGCTGAAGATCATTCATCATGGCACTATTTGCGAAGGCCTATGTTCAACTATGAACTCCTACAAGCTGATGATAACTATTATAATCTCACTTGGAATTTCTGTTCTATGAGACTTTTTTACAATAGGTAAATGCAAATGGGCCTTACCTTTGGTCCAGCAATGGTAATGGAAGCATATACATAATTATATATGCTAATTATTTTCATAATTGCAAATAAAATGAAATATATGACTTTTGTTTGCTGTTAATAGAGGTAAATGATTTGTTTTTTATTAGGGACACTAGAAGGAAAATCAAGAAGGTAAAGCACAAACGGAATTCAAGTTCCTCATCAGAAGGTGATGTGCCACCTAAAAAGAAATTCACTAAAGGTGACACACTAAAAAGAGATAAGAGTGCAATAAAAAAGAATGTTGCTAAAAAGGATGATAAGCCATTGAAAAAAATTGAAGCAACTAAAAAAAAAACACCCAGTAAATCCACAATTGCGAAAAAATCACTATCACCAACCAAAAAGTCTGGTGGTACTCCACCAATCACATCCAAGACATTATCAAAAAATTTAGCAAAACATACTAAGTCACCGCCTAGGCGTGAGAGGAACAGAAGTGCATCGCCACATTCAACCAGAGACAAAGACAAAGATAGAGATCGTAAAGAAAAAGAAAGGGCAAAAGAAAGAGAAAAGGATCGCGATAAAGACAGAGAAAGAACTAGGCCTCGTAGCAGGTCCCCTAAAAAAGCTAGATCTCGATCACCTCGCCCACATAAAGACTCTAGCAGAAGAAAAGAAAGTTCTGAACGAAGCAGACCGGTTTCACCTAAAAAACAAGTAAGAAAAGAAGATAGTTCTGACAGACACAAGAAGCGATCTGCGAGCCGCGATCGCGAAAGAGGTCGCGAACACAAAGATAGATCTTTGGAAAAGAGGAAAGACAAAACTGACGAAAAAGAACGACATGACAGGAAGGATAGGGGGCGCGATAGGAAAGACAAAAGGGACGATAAACGCAGAGGAAGAGGAAACGGCCTGGGAGGCAGTAGAGGTTCAGACAAAGGCTTAGAGAAACCAAACAAACCAATGGAACGGCTTCTCCCTAGACCAGAAGAGCGTCTCGCGGCACTGGCAGCTATATCCAACAGGGCGGTTGAGCCAGACAAGAATTCAAGTATGTCCAAAGATCGTACTGACACACATTCCGAGAGAGGTGGACGGAAAACAGACAGAGAGAGAGACCGTTCAACAAAACGCGATAGATTGGACAGTATGGATAGAGAACCAGGCGATTATGAGATGGATCGGCAGTACGAAACCGATCGCGCAGATCATTACGACCGTGGAGACGAAAGGTATGAAGCAGGAGCTAGGGATGGTGATCGTTCACCAGGTTACATGCCTGGAAGGGAGAGACATTACGACGCTGGGTACGATATTGCGGGACCGCCCAGAGGTTACGCCGAGGATGATGAAAGAATGTATGCTGACCGTTTGGGAGATCGCAGAGATATCGGTAAATTTTTTGTTTGTGATTTTCTGAGGTAAAATTTTATATTGAATTTATTAATTACCAATGCAGAAAGATTGTTGCTTTAATTTTTAAGCCATTGTGCATCTTGGTGTGTCTGACCAATTTCATCCGTTTTCTTATTTCAAGGCTTCTTTAGCTTCAAGAAAGGTTTTCAGTTAAAGCTTTTACTTGAAACGTGATATTTACCATAGTTTACCATAAATGCAATAAAAGATGAAAAGCATGAGTCAGTGGTTTGATTTTTTTTTTAAAGTAAATGATTGTCTAATGATTTCTTTTTTCACAGGTTATGATGACCGACGACCGCATCGCGATCGCTCATGGGAAGGGCGGTCGTCGATCGATCGCGAGCGAGGCTACATGCATCCACACAAGGAGTGGGACAATGAGGATTATCGCGCAGCAGGCGATTGGGCCAGAGACCGGCGTTGGCCTATGCATGAATCACAGGTGTCTATGCGTAATAATACTTTTTCGGCTTGCGATTACGAACGGTTTTGAGCAGCATTCATTCACCGATTTCCCGAAACTATCAAGATGACATTAGTTCATTGGGCCTTCCTACACTGCGTCGTACTGATCATGGTTGCCATTCAAGAACCTTTACTCCGCAGTGATTGTCGGTCATTCAAGCTATAATATAGGCCATATTATAGCTTGAATGACCGATGTCACTTTAACTATTTCGATCTCTGCGTCATATCTAACCGTTATAGTTATCTGCTTGTATTTTTTTCCTCATGCTTTATCTTTGCATTTTCCTCTAGGTGAGTTCGTACTACCGATACTTGTACCTGAACGAGCCAATTGACTATGTTAAACAAAGCTCCAAAACACCCTGTGCTATCCTATCCCACAAATTCCTTGGCTGTCCTTACCCCCACTTCGGTATGTGATTATTTTATTTTTTTAAATTCAATGTGATAGTTGACCTGTCAATTATTATGAATAAATCTTTCAGATGAACGAGTGGGGTGATAAGGATCCGGAAATGGAAGCCTGGCATCATAGAGGTCACCCTGGACATCGCGGTCGAATGCATGGTAAACAGCCTGCCAGTGTCTTGGCTTCGTATGGACTTTCTAAGAAAGAAAATTCATTTATTTGATAACATAAAACAAAACGAAACAAGAAACAGACAAACTAGGTGTTTTTTTGATGGGGACCTATTTGATCTATATCCCACACAATGGGATATAGATCAAATAGGTCCCCATCTATAACAAACTCCCAAAAGATATATGTAAAAATTGACAATTAACAAATTGAAAAACAAAAACTTACTATAAAAAAGGCATACTATAAAATATCTGATTATTTAGATGATAAAAACTCTTGGGATTGAAAATCTTGGTAACCTACCTATTGTTTTGTAAAAGGATCATTAAAAAGAATAACCAACCTTGTTTTCTTGCCTTTCTTTTCTGGCTTGGTTGTGGAGGAACAGGCAATAAATAAAATCGACGTTTCAAAGTGATCCTTGTAATTTCAATGAATAAATGAATTTTGACTTTCTTAGCATTATGCTGCACCAAAATCAGGGTAGGTAGGTCAGGTGCGGCGCTGGTTTCAGTGTGACTTGGTCTTTTTCTGTGTCATGATTCACCTATAAGAGCGTCAATTATTTACTAACTTCCTGCGGCGCTACAAAGCTTTATGGGTCCTCCTGAACAATTTTTCACCACTCATGCCTGATCTTAGCCAGTCTCTTTCAAGGTCTAACACTTGGTTTGCCCAGCTTCTTAAAATCCTCTTCTCGCAGGATCTCAGGTCTCTCAGTTTTTGTGTCCAATTAACAAGTTTAATATTTACAGAAAATTATGGACGTGGTATGCGCATGGACCACAAGCGCCGTGGACCGCCAAGGAACGAGCCCCCACCGGCCGAGAAACAGACGCCCTCACCAGCGCAGCCGGCCCCGGCCCCGGTCCGGACCGAAGCCACCACCGAAACGGACGACAAGCCCATACCGGACGACCTCAGTGAAATCAGTGACGACCCTGATGACATTCTTAATAGAGAAGATGTAAGTTACCAAAAGATAATGGTAGCCTGGTAAGATAAATAAATAATTAATTAATTGCAATTTGTTGATTTTGTTCTAGATGGCTGATCATAATATGGATGATGATAGTCAAACTGGAGCACTTGATGACAGCGCTATCAAGCCAGAATCTGCTGAGCGAGAATCCACCCAGGTATATCACTACATATACAACTAAACGCTCACGACTATATTCCCTTGATGGACATTTTTAGATACGTCATATTCAGTGCGTGGTAAGAGGTGGCACGCCAAACATTATATTTCGCACATGCCCGCATTTTGCAAGTAGTTAGCATTCGAGTAATTAGCGCAAGTGAGAGGTTGCAAACCCATTGCTGCTTATTATGACACTAAAACCCCAGTTAAACTGACGCGGTGGCGGTGGCAATGGCTGTGGTGATCAAAAGGAAATGGTCGAATGTAGTGATCGCCACCGCACATGCCTGATAATTTGAACTTAAAATTCATTCTTCTGGTTCTAGGATACTAGTGGAGTAGCTGATGAAAAAGACTCAAAGGATATCAATGATGATGAAGACACCAATTTAGATTTCGAAGAAATATCTGATGGAGAACTTGAAGAGGAACGGACAAGAGGTAAAATCTGTTCTTAACTATATCAAATCAGATGAAAATGAGGCGGCATAAATATTTTTAAAAGCAGCAATAAAATTAAATGTGATCAAAAAATTCTGATCGGAATCTGTATCTTCACCTCTGAATTGGCTGGTCTTGACTTGATTCGTCCATGGTAAAGCTGGACTCAAATAGTCATCTTGACATTTTTATGTTTTCATTTAGTGTGGTTTACACTGCTAATATTTTTTGCTTATTATTGCACACCCAAGTCCTTTTAATAGTACATTGTGCGGAAGTATTAAATTAATTTATACAAATTGTTATGTTTCAGCTGGCTTAGGCGATGCCCTCGGTGTAGACTGGGCTAGTTTAGTAGCGGATGTGCACCGTCGCGAACAAATCACTCCTTCCGGCGGCGCAAGAGATCGATGGAGACCAGAAAAAGTCCTAACTCGCATCGGGCTATCCATACAAATGGCGGGAAAAGAAATAGTGCAAGAAATTTTAAACAAAAACGCAGAGACAGATAATAAGGAAGGGCAATCTAAGAGTCCAGATAAGGATGGTATAGAGCAGAACGGCTCTCATGAGAAGGAGAATCATCAGCAAGCAGCTCCAGATGTGAACTCTTTGCATCCAGTTGCTGCAATTCAGGCAAGTTTATCTTTGTTTAGTTTATAGGACCACTGACTACTAGCTCATACCAAAAACGAGCAAATAATTGTATATATTATTGCAGAGGCTGCAAAATAGGCAATTGCAATTTCCGACAAGGCATACAAGTGCTTTGCTCAAAAAAATGCAAATAAAAAAAAACACATTTTTCTTATGACTTTGCTGGATGCTTCCAGCGAAGTCAAAAGAAAAATATGTAGTGCTTTGCCATCGCTAATTTGGCTTCTGACCTTAGATCTGGTGATGTGCAGTCAATATCCATTTCACTTTCGGAACCTCTCGGAATTAACTTGGTAATAAATACATAAATAAAAATTATGTATTTATGATCAAAATAACAGAATCGAGACGATATTTTGCAGTAAGGTAAAAGCGTCTGCATACAGCCACTTAAACGCAACCTATTATTTAGTACTAAGCTTGATAAAAGAGATCCAAATTCAAATAAGGCAAACAAAGAAAAAGTTTTGTCTTAGTTTTGGGTGCATTGGGCATGCACCCAGCACGTAGTAGATTTCAAAATTCAAAAAAGATGCTGTATATATGATACTCTTTGAGTGTTCTTTTTTCGAGTCCCTGTATTGTACGTCCATGGAATGCACAACCATGGAAATTATAGCAAGTATTTTGTAATACATTCATTGGTTTCAAATACTTGGTTTGTAATACTGGGCGTACATTCCTGGGCGTGCATTCCCTGCACGTGTTGACCTTGTACGGCCAGTTTTGTACAACCGTTGAATGCACAGCCGTGGAATAAGAAGCAATTTCATGCTCTGTTTACATGTGCGAGTGCTATCAAGGGGTATGTGCTGTGTTGCCATGGTATTTAACGCTATTAATAAATTAATGTAAGTAATGACAATATTTCCGCGTATGTTTGAGAAAATAATATTTTCAATTGATTACAGGTTGCGATGGAAAAACGTAAGCGTCAGCGCGCACTTCTCTTCGGCTCAGGCTGTGAAATAACTAGAGGGCTGAGCGCTCGTCGGGACTTGGCTTTGCGTCGATTTCTTTGTCACTTGCCGGCGACAGAGCGCACCGGCCAGTCCCGCGTCACGCCGCAACCTTCACTGTTCCAAGCAGCTAAAGCATTACTAGTACAAGCGAAATCTGGCTAATAGACAAAAAGTGAGAGTAGTTTGTGAACTGCGATACAAAATATAACAATAGATCTTTTCAATGAAAGTGCCTGCAGAAATTGATTGATGCAAATTAAGTGAGCCTTTACTTCAACTCTACAAATGAGAATTATTGGATACAGACTTCATACAATGAGACCATTGAGTGCAATACAGGCTTGTAATTGAGTGGAACTCTGTGGGATTGTGCTCGAGCATAAGTGAATTAAAAACAATATGGAATCCCAAATGGCATGGTATTGAAAACAGTTCAGTGATTATATTTTGATGGATTCTGAAATGATTGATTGATGTGTTTTGAAGACAATGAATATGAAATTATACCACAGTTGTATAGGTGGTATGCAGTCTAAAATGAATTTTAGCAATATTGATAACTTTAAATACTATCTACATAGTAAATATAGTAGTCTCCCAGATTCTTTGAAGATTATTGTTTGTCATAAGAAAATATAGAATGCATATTATATTATTGTTTTTCATTATCATTACATACCTTTTTTTAAATAGTCCTTTCTTAACACAAATTATGTAAGTAATAATGATAAATAAGTTAGATGTTTTAAGTTATAACAAAGTTTTTTATTCGATTTTATTATGATACATAGCTTAAAGGTACATAATTGATAAGAAGGTTCATATAATGCAGATAAATTATGTATCACTGACTTGTTTGATTGATTTATACAAGTTTTTATTTAATGCATCATATAATTATATAAGACTAGTATAGTATAGTATTCATTAGCCTACTTTTCTTTTTCTTTGTTTAGAAGGAAGGACATATCTGAACCAATAGGGAATTCAGCCTTCTTCGCAGCCCTAAAAATAATAAAACTTAATTATAAATAATTTTCTTGCCCTTGTTCCACATAACATGGGGTCAGCACATTATGTTTTCTTCCACTCTCCTCTATCAGCCATCATTTCGGTTCTCACTCCTATGTTACCAATGTCATCTTTCACACAAACCATCCATCTTTTCTTTGGTCTACATCTGCTCTTATTTCCATCCACATTTATAATTAACACTTCATTTGTAATGTGACATTCTTCAGGACATGCCCAAACCATGCTAACCTATTACTCCTCAACTTTTCCGTTACTTTCAGACCTCCCTTGATTTACTCATTCCTTAACATGTCCATTTTTGTAACTCCAAACATCAATCTCATCATTCGCATTCGCTAATGGCAACAAATCATTCGCATGATTTGTTGCCATTTCATCCATCCAGCATTTATTCTGTTCACATCCTGGGCTATCTCACCATTTGCAAAAAGTTTAAACAGAAATATACAGTGAAGTATTAGTGCACTTACTTGCGGAATAATACAGCTCCAGAAACTCCAGTTAACAAGAGTGTTGTGCCATTAACTCTCAGAATGGAACCTTCTCTCAATCCCAGCACCGGAGCAGCATTATTAATTTCTAGGTATTCCCCTATTCTTTGATCTCTTGTCTCACCCTTATGAGTTTCACTCACATCACTGACATAGTGAGGATTAATGTTAAAAGGAACAAGACCAATAGCATCAAATGTAGGTGGATATGTGATAGGCATGTCATTAGTTGTGTGAATGCTTCTTGTAGCTACGTTTGTCCCAGCACTGCTCCCAATGTATAGTAATTTTCCATAGGTCACCCTCTCCCTTATAACGGCTAAAATTTTCAAGTCATACAAACTCTTCAACAATAAGAAAGTATTTCCGCCTCCCACAAAAATAGCTTTAGAGCAGTTAAGTGTG
Organism: Perizoma flavofasciatum; assembly: GCA_958496245.1. Taxonomy (NCBI): domain Eukaryota; kingdom Metazoa; phylum Arthropoda; class Insecta; order Lepidoptera; family Geometridae; genus Perizoma; species Perizoma flavofasciatum. The sequence goes on from OY292421.1 coordinate 11,183,219, forward strand.
CTTATTAGGTCTGTGTAAGTGTGCGCTCCAGATACCTTGAATCCCCAGGGTTCTAAAACTTCCTTCACTCTTGCTGTGTAGCCGTCGTAGTCGTTCTGAGCATAAGGAAGGAAGATTATCTCTTCCACGTTCTTCCTAAAATAAGTAAAAACTGCATTAGGGTGAAGCAAACAAAATTAAACAAGGGGTAAAAATCTTACCTACTGTTTCAGGAATGCACATATTTCTTCCTTTGCAAACTCCAACATGGAATACCCATAACAATTTGACGAAGAAAGTAGCAGGGCTTGACAAAGATTAGAACACATTATTTTGGAATCAAATCCTTTTGCACTAGAATGTTTACGATTGGTTTTTCCTTCTCCGGTGCCTCTTGTGAATAATAAGCGATAAAATAAACGGTTTAGACTAGAAAATCGTAATAGGTTATCAATTTGAATTTTCTTGAGCATTTCAGTCAGAATTAAGGGAGACCGTATTGTACGTCCATGCAAAGCACAACCATGGAATGCACACCCCTGGAAAGTACAGCCAGTATTACAAACCATTTGGTTTGAATTATCTGGGTGTGCTTTCCATGGTCGTACAATACGCTCCGTACAAACTAAACACATGACGGTATTGCACACCCCTGGAATGTCACCCCGGATTACAAACCAATATTCTCGACGCTCATTGGTCGCGAGTTCGTCATATCCGTGAGCTCTCATTGGTCGATGCGAATAAGTCGCATGACGAGAACGAGCCTCGTTTGCACTGAGCAAGTTTTAATATGTTCAACTAAGAGTTGCCATTGATAAATAATGTAAACAATAAGTTAATGTTGGCCAGAGAAATCCTTCCTAAGCAAATCCGTCTTGGATTGATTAGGTTATTAGGTTTTTTTTTATTACCACTCAGAAAAAGAGGATTGCTATCCGAACTTTATCCAACAAACTTGGGTTCAAATAAATAAAACCAACCGGTTAGTTCATCTGCAAAAACCCGACATAAATAACTAATCTACTTACTACATCTACATTAATTTACTAATAGCGTAAAATACTATGGCAACACAGCACTTGCCCCTTGATAGCACTCGCACATGAAAACAGAGCATGAAATTGGTTCGTATTCCATGGCTATACATTCCAGGGTTGTACAAAACTGGCCGTACAAGGTCAACACGTGTAGGGAATGCACGCCCAGGAATGTACGCCCAGTATTACAAACCAAGTATTTGAAACCAATGGTTTGTAATACTGGCTGTACTTTCCAGGGGTGTACTTTCCATGGTTGTGCATTACATGGACGTACAATACAGGGACTCAGAATTAAATCCGCAATTACAGATGTAGGAGCAAACATTTTTAATCTGTGATTACTTACAGATTTACAGCTTTCATTGTTTTGTGCTATCAGTTGTCATAGGTACTTGGTTAATGTCGTCAGAATAAAATAGGTGTACCTAGAAAGGTATCGAAGTTTAGTTCGGTATTTCTATAATCGTACCTGCCCTATTTTGGTTGGCTATCCTTTGTTTATTCAGTCATTTATTTATTAACACTTTTAACTTAATGCTAAAGCATTTTCTACCAGCCAACCCAATTTGTATTGATTGGCGGTAAGCGTGCTACAAAATTTTAACTACAATATTATATATTATACTTATATCTAATTACATAATATACTTACTTAATATATATAATTATATATTTATAGGCACTTATACATAAAAATAATAGTTAGAAGGTAGGGTAAATAAACTATGAATACAACTCATCCAGGAAGTGTTTGCGAGTTAATCTTTTAGTCATTATTCGCCTTTCTTTTAGTTTCTTTCTTTTATCTTTTAGTCATTTTTCGAGTTATTAGTCATTATTCGCCTTTCTGTCAGTGTTATTTTTAAAGGTCAGCCTGCGGTCTACATCGGTTGCCTTCAGAGATTTTTTTTTGTGATCGATATCTTACCGTTATCGTCAACATTTTGTTCCAATTTCTCAAGTGCGTGAGGGTCAGCCCGAACTCAAATAGTTTATTTTGTGCAGAAATGCACTCAAGTCCGTTTCTGTATAGTTACTGTTAAGTACAATTGCTCAAAACTTAGAATGAAAACATCAGAGGTCCTGCTAGGTACATAAGTAGGTACCAATTTCTATACTAAACACTTGCTTATTATACTAAACACTTGCTAAACTAAACACTAAACACTTGAAGTTATTAGACGCATGTTTTCATTATTATTATTCTAGAGCATAAAAATAAGGTCATAAAAATTGGTAGGTATTTAATCAAGTTTGTAAAAAGCTATGTTAATCCTATGAGAACAATAGGTACATAAAATTAGACTAAAAATATATTCTAAAGGCATAGGAGGTTACAAGCCGAGTAAGAAGAATCTCTCCTGTTGGGGTTTATCACAGCCTGGGCCAAGGTACTGGCGTCTCAGTTCAAGGTCTGGGGGCGCGGTGATGCCACCTTGGAGTATATGGTAAGCTTGCTCTATTGTACTCTCGATTTCAGACTTCAACTCCTGTCAAAAAATAAGTAGATTGCACGGTGAGTAGGCACCTACAGTTTCAAAAAGTGGATAAAGCCAAAAATTACGAAAACGGTTCGTATAGTTTCAGGGCCTATGCTATGCTGACTGCTAACTTGTCGAAACGGTCAAGTTCGTATGAATTTCTGTATGGAAATATTGACGATACGGTCGACGTATGACATGTTATAAACTCAGCATAGACCCTCTGTCTGTCTGCTGTGTGTAATTTATTAAAGAGAGCAATCAGATTCTAGTAGGTACCCACTAATAATTAAGAGCGTACAGGCTCTGACTTTTATTGCTCTGTCACTCGAGGATGGATTTGGGATGACAGAACTACTCACCAAATAAATAGCTATAGGGAATAATCATAGGCAGGTACTCAAATAAAATCAAACTCTGAATCTCAAACTCTTAGTTCATACGGATATCGTGATCCACATTGCTAAATATCACTAAATCAGCGATGGACGAGTACTCTCAACGCTTTAGAGATACTACCAATGATTCTACTTATTCAGTTGCAAAGTCCTTGTGTACCTACATTTTGTGTATAAAAGTATTTATGACTAACGTCTAACGTATAAAAGTACTAACGTTATACATGGCGGGCGAGCGGCGCGCGCGTTCTGCCAGGGCGGCGTGTAGGTGATAGAGCAGAAGGCCTCGCAGGGGGGCGTCGCCCGCGCCCAGCGCCGCCAGCGTGCGCAACGTGCCGCGGCACAGGCTCTGCTTCAGTGCCAGTCGGGACTCCGATAGCTCTGGACACAACAAAGTACCAATGTTACAGCTGGTTTAGGTAGGCTTGATTTTGCCGTCTGTTTGCGAATTTAATAATTCACAGCCTGTAGTCCGCTGGACAAAGACCACCCTAAAGAGTGCCATCATGGACGATCATAGTCATCGTTCCAGATGTCATCGATCCATCGTTCTTTCCCTAATGCGTCGTCCAGTTTGTGGTCGCCAATTCGCCAATCGGGAAAGTTCTTCCCCAGCAGTTTTTGGTTCTGTAGCTATATCCTGCCTATTACCACTTCAACTTGCTAATTCTAAGAACTATGAATGATGTAATCGATAGAAAAACTCCGAGCACAGCTCTTATTATAGCCCACTGCATGGCCCTTATGTAACTACTAATGGGCCCAAAGCGACCAAGTTTCTGTGCCTTATTTACGCGTAGGTCATCACTGGCAAGAGGCACTGAGACTTTTGATTTGAGGCTCTGCGGTAGGTATCGGTGACGAGAAGGTATTAGTTAATTCAGTTCCTTACTTTATTTTCATGTTGGCAGAATGGTAATGAAGCAATTGCAGTATGAATTGAAAAAAAAACGCAAAGCTAGAGGTGCCTACTAAAACATTTTACTCCAAAAATGACAAAAGACAATTAACATTTTTACGAATGAAAAGAAAGTTACGGAAGACGAGGCAGTATGGTACGACTATAGCCTACCCTAAAAGGGTAAACTACAAAAACCTTTACATAATACATAAAAAATTGAACGTTTTCATAGCAAGCTAAACTTTGTTTAAGTGTAAAAAAAATTATCGGTTTCGCCACAGATATTATAATACTAGTAGTTTCGCTTAATATATTCTGTCCTGCAAAGTTAGTGACAAAACTTCGAATAGTAGAATAGTAAGGTCGGTAAACGATGCGAGTGCATTTTTTCGGTTAATCTGGCAGCTGTTTACTAATCGATTCGTTACTAGTATGATTGTTTGGCTAGCATCAGCCCTAGCCAAATAGTTGGCAGAATCGTAAACAAAGACCTTTACACCATTAGCTGACCGAGACGGCAACACGCCAAGTCGTACACAATACACTAAACGAAGGGCCACACAAGGTGTAGGCACCTATCCCTTTTACGACACATCTTATAAATTACCCACACAAAAGGCGTTGTCTCGTTACAGGTTAAGTCTCGCATCACTTTCCAGCAGAATGATGCCAACTCGATGAGTTATTGCTCCTTCCTCTTGCATCGAATACCGGATAAATTAATAGGCAGGGCGTAACATAGTTTATGAATGGAAGTTAAGAAAGGTAGGTAGGTACTAACGGCACAGGCAGACAGATCCATCTTGTGACGACGTGGGGTCGCGCGTTCCTCGCGGCAGCGCCCATGTCAATAGGCGTTCAATATTGTAACTGCACCTCGCGATACAATTGTCCCCGATTTTATTCACTTGTTGCGTACTCGTCGCATGCCGGGACACGATACGAGTATTCTGAACGTTGCAATACTAACTGCATAATTTATATAAAATATTCTGCGCATGTGTTTCTACTTTCTGTAAGTTTATGACGCAGTTGTGCGTCTGACTTTGCTCTCAAACAAAGGGTTGGATTTATTTCCATAATTAAGGACGTTCCGTTTCACATTGCAGAAAATTCTTTGTGAAGATCTGGGTTGCGCATAAATAAATAAATAAATAGATATAAATATATACACAGTCCCGACCCTACTAGAATTCCCTGTGTCGTGGGTAGGTATCAGGAACTACAATCTGCATGCAAACATTTTCTATTCAATTTCAGGGATTAGTGTGTGAGTGCCTACTCACACACTAATCTAACTCCAACTGTTTTGCTATAGAAGTGCTATCGCTTCCTAGATGTGCATTACCGTGTCGCTTCAAAACGTAATATCACATGCGTCAGAGGCTTACAGGTTTCCAGAGTGGAGGAGGTTTTTTCGTAAATACTTCTTCTTACCCACTATAGTTGGGATTTAAAAAGCCGTCGCACGAATTTAGGTAAAAAAGGATAGTGGGTGGAAGTAATTCCTCATTCCAACGGTACCACTCCCAAAGTTAGGAATTGAAAAATTTCCAAGAAATGACGTTTTTAAAGAGGTATAGGTAAAAATGGCGTCTTATTTTAGTTGTGCAGCCACTTATGAAATTCAAAAATATAGAAAGAACTGTTTATTTACCTTTACGAATTCCTTTAGAAAAAATACAATAACCTAACATATACATGGTTTTTTTAAAGGCTTGGTTTTTAGAGTATTATTTTACTTCTTATACAAACTTACATGGACCCCCATACGGCACGCCGTATGGGGGTCCATGTCTGAGCGCCGCGGCGCTCAGACTCAAGCCAGCAAGGTTGGCGGCAGTCGTTGGAGATCGTTTTATTTGATGGCAGAGTTTATGTAAAACCATCCATTTTAACGCCATACTGCGTAGTTCTGAATGTTCGGGCGAGTCTGTTTATTCATTACGTTCAAATTGACCCACAGTAGCATAGTCATTGGCCACTATCACGCACGGTGTTGTCTGGTTAACTGCCGTATTTTTACCTTAAAAATAACCAAAGTTCGACTAAAAATTAAATTGAGGACTTAGTAGTTACCTTTGACCTCGATTATCTCAGATCCGATGTCACTTAGGGCAAAGTACAGTATACCTAGGCGGCACTATCTTATAAAAAAAAATACGTTTTTGGGTGCTTAAAAAAATGACTCCACTACTCCATACAAAGTTACAAGCCCTTTAGTTGGTTAAGTACCTACTGAAAAGATAAAATACGAGCAAACTTTGAAGCATATAGGTACCCTTTACACAAATAAGAAAATAGGGTTAATTAGGTTATGTGACTCACCAACAACTGCATCGTTACGCTGCGTTGGGCTCGTGTTTATGTTAATGTTCCCTAGTGGTCTGAACAGTGTCGGACTGAAATTAAAATTTGAATATGTTCCATTGCGGTTCTGGCACTCACCGACGCTAACAAGCTAACCGCCGCGGTAGCGGCGGTTAGCTTGTTCGTGTGCTTTTATGTTCCCTAGTAGACTGAACAGTGTCGGACTAAAATTAAGTTTTAAATAGGATCCATTCAGACTTGTTTAAGGTCCATTGTAAATATAGCATATCGGAAGCCAGGAGACAAATTCGCAAGTAATAAAAAAAGTTAAAAATAAATCATTTAAAATACACAACTGTGGGTTTAAATGATTTATTTAATTATTATTCCCGCGATTTAGTAATGACCATCTTTTTATGATAAAAAGAGCGTGCGCCTTTCTAAACAAGCTTCACTCTAGTACATTATGTTTAAATATTAACATACCTAATGTATCTCGGAAACTATTCAATTCCTAACTTTGAGAGTGGTACTGTTGGAATGGGGAAGTCCACCCCTTCCACCCCCTGTGCGTTTTATATCTAAATTCGTGCCACGGCTTTGTAAATCTCACTCGAGATTATATCTACCATCGGGAGTTTTGGGAAGGCATGGTCTCCATCATTCTCCAAGAGTTCCAGAGATTTCTCGAAAATGGTAGGTAATATCTTCTGCGAATGTTAAAATAGTGGCTTGATTTAAATAGCACCAAAAAATATGTGATTGTGTTCTAAAAACCTTGACACAAAAAAAAACCGCACTTTGCCCGAGAAACATTATACGAGAAACATTGCTACTCAGTTTGATCACACAGGTAAGGTACATTGCAAGAAGGTTTATAGGTAAGTACAGCAACTAGTGGAACGCCTCGCGACTTCGTCCTCGTTTAGTTTTTTTCTATACAAATTGCATTGTCCTCTTGCTAGGAGTGTGATTTTGAACAATCCTTTCTTTTATCACCTCTACACACCAATTCATTGATTGTCGCGTTCACGCACCGATTTTAATATAATTTAGACATTTCACTGGTTACTGGTCGCGGTTTCGCAAGAACATTTTTTAAATTGTCTCCGTTTCTTCAATCTTGTATACTGTCTGTGTAGGGCTTTTATGTGAGTATTAATAATCATTTACTACTTTTTAAAGTGAATTTTAGTACCTAGGTGAATTGCACATTGTAGATATTAAAACGGATTAGAATGTCTACAGGATACCCTAGCCTTTGATTTTTTCCTGAAAAACAAGGTAAAAAAAGTAAAATAATTTTTAGTTTTCTTGCAACACCCTCAAATCAGTTATACTTATTGTATGTAGGATGACCATCTTTCGAAAAATTATAGATTCTGGGGCACCCTGTATAACGATTTATACTATTTTGCTACGGGCTGCTACGTCGTAGCCAAAGACTTCTACGAGATAACTCCAAAGACTCCTTTTCAAAATATTAATTTTACCTGCTTGATAACCTTCTATTCGGTTTTGAATCTCATTTACTCAATAAGTAAGTAAGTAATACCTAGATAGTTATTTTGAAACAAGTTTTTTGCGCGTTTTATCCATCTCCGAACGTAAAATTAAGTAGATAATTACCAACGTTTCTAAGTTTGCTATTCTACAAGAAATCAGCTTTATATAGTTTTTTATTTGTTTAATATAACTTTAGGTAGGTACCCAACTTATTTTACGGGAAAAAGTGTTTAGGGTTCTTTATAACTTCAGTATGATTAGTCACGCGCACTAAGAGTTATTTTAGAATCATGCCTATGTTTTGGCTTTTCGAACGTTATTGTTTGAGAATGGCTACAATACCTAATTACATTATAATATAAATTATACAGAAAAAAGCTGTTTAGAATCAGAAATTGAAGAGTTTTCATGAAGTGTTAAGAATTTTATCATGAATTCAACAATACCGTTCACTTTTATTCCTTCAGACCCAACTCGTAGCGCCAGCCGTAATCTCAAGTCCACGAAGATATGGCTACTATAGGGAATGAACTTCGCTAATCTCTCCAGAACAAGCGCTTCTAAGCGAAATTGGTCATCCAAGTCTAAAGTTCCAACCAAACTTCCCAAGGCGCTTTGCACGACGCAAATGCGATTAGCTGTGACTTTAGTTTTACAGTTGTCACAACTCCAATCTGTCACAGGGTCAGTGGGTGATATTGGTAGAAGGACACCAACACAACCTTTATACAAACACTTTAACGCGGATAACTTGGTGCCCATTTCAGTCCTGTCTCCACATCTCTTGCACTTGCACCAAAACCCTTTAGTTTTGAAAAGCTGGTATCGCCTTGCCGGTGTGCTCCATAAAAATCCAGTGTAACACGTCAATATTTCCTCTCCGACATAGATATCTTTCGTAGCATACACGTTCATCGCGTAATCTTGCTTAAAGATACCTCTTGTGTTCGGAACACAGCTGTGATTTAGGAATGAAGATAGCGGGTATAATCCGCGTATTGGTATTCTTTTCTCCTGAGAGTTGTTGGCGATTCGGAACGAGTTTATTTTCAGTATCGAATCTACGAATCGTATAAACTTTTTGTGCTCATCTGGAATATCATATTTGGAGTATAGATCATATATTTCTTTATTACTTTGAGTAGGTTTACTGTTCTGCAAAATGCGAAGCAGATTTTGGTCTTCTAGCATTATAAAATGCAAAAAAATCAGCATGCTGCCTAGCGCTTCAGAATATTGCTCACAGTTAGGTTTTGGTATCCAGTGTTGCGTTACGAAATCACACAATTTTGAATGATAAAGTGTCACACCACATTCTTCAGAGCATAACAACATCAAACACTTATCACATTTGTAAACACCATCAGTTATTTTGTAACACATTGTACAATAGAAATTGTGGGCGTGATCGACCCTGGGACCTACAACTAGCGGTTTACTTTCAAAGATTAAGGTTCCATTTTTGATGGGCTTCGTAGCGAACAGACCTCGTCCTCCTAAGTCTGATTTCTTAATGGTCCAGTTACGTTGCGCTTTTTGGTTCGGGTCAAGTAGATTTTCCGTGAAATCATATGGTTCCATTTTATTGTTTGTTGCTGGTGGCATAACCCAGCAGTGATCCGCGGATGACTGAGGCCTATACGAACCAATGTTCATGACCTGATATGAAAATAGCTGGAAGCTGTAAATCTCGTTAGTTTTATGGAGCCAACTCACGTGTTGAATCTGACCTAATTCGTGTTGGTCGAGATTTATGTTTATTTTACTATTGCTTTTGCTCTGGTCTGGCGTGGCCTGGCTATGGAGAATGTTTGAAGCGTTAACAATGTTTCGCTTTGACGAGGTGCCTGTTAGCGAAGAGTGCTTGCCAGTTATACACATTTATTTAAAAACCCGGTTGGTTGGTCCAGTAAAAAAAAACTCGGTTTCGAACGAAGAAAAATGCTACAAAGTCTGGTTACGTATGTGTATAAGAAAGGAAAAGTACGTATTACCTACTTTTAAACAAACGTGTATCGCGATAGAAAACTTTCAAAGTCAGTATACAGTAGGTATTTCTTTTTGTAAATAGTAGGTACCTAAATAGTACATCATTGCAGAGGCCGTGAATTAAATAGGCAGTTGCAGATCGAGTATCAGTTTCTTCAATGATACCAGGCAGGTAATTGTCATTTCCGCAGAGGTATATAGAGTGAGTGCTTTTCTCAAAAAAATGCAAGGAAATAAAAATAAAAAAAGGTTTCTTATGTGAGATACTTTTATGTATTTTTCTGTTGACTTCACTGAAAGCACGTTTTACATTGCTGATTTAGATCTGATGATCCGGTTCCGACCTTAGATCTGATGAAGTGCAGTTAATATTGATTTTTCATCCGGAACTCATTTTATGTATCTATTTATAAATAACAGAACCGAGACATTTGTATATAGAGTCAATTTTAAAAAAAATTTGGTTGGTATTTAGAAAGCCGTCGCACGAATTTAGTTAAAAAAAGGATAGGAGGTGTTAAAGTCAAAGTTAATAGGTTTTTATTAATTGAAATCACAAGGATCCCAAAGAAACGTTAACTTAAAAAGGGGTGGAAGGGATAGACTCCCCTATTCTAACAGTACTACTCCCATGACGGCATTGACTCAATGACGTTTTGAAATGTCGAATTTTGTAGGTTAAGTACTGAAAAAATCAAAAGCGATCAACTTTGAATGAGGCCTATACCCCCAATTTACACAAATAATTAGAAGAAGCGATAAATTAGGTTCTGTGACTCACCAACAAGTCCATCAATACGCTGCGTTCGACTCGTGCTTGTGTTTTTGTGTTCCTTAGTGGACTGAAATGTGTCGGATTAAAATTAAGATTTGAATAGGGTCCATTTTGGTTCTGGCACTCGCCGGCCGCTGCCGCGGTACGCTGCGCTAGGCTCGTGCTTGTGTTTTTATGTTCCCTAGTGGACTGAACAGTGTCGGACTAAATTCAAAATTTGAATAGAATCCTTTTTGGACCATTCAAAGGTTGCTCCATTGTATTCATGTATATCATATCGGAATCCAGAAAACAAATTCGCAAATCAAAAAAAGTAAAAATAAATGATTCAATAAACATAAAGTATTCCCGCGCTTTATTAATGAACATCTTTTATGATTTCCAAGCATGTGCATTACAAAACAAGCCTCCAACTCCAGCACATACATTTTATTTTTCAATATTTAACCTAAAAATGTTTAAAATATTAATTTATCGCAAACTATTCAATTCCTAACTTTGGGAGTGGTAACGTTGGAATGGGGGAGTCCACCCCTTTCATCCACTGTGCTCATTTTACCGAAATTCGTGCCACGTATTTCTAAATCCCACCCAAAATTTTTGCATGTTTGCATATATGTAAAAGCGTCTGCATACAGCCACCTCAATGCAACCTATTTGTACCAAGCTCGATAAAAGAGATCCAAATTCAAATGAGGCACTCAAAGAAAAAGTTTTATTGTGCACTCAGCACGCCGGCAATAGACTTCCGGCGCTTTTTTTTTCAAATTCAAAACTGATGCTTTATACGTAAATACGATACATCGCGTATTCTTTTTTCGAAAGTAACAACGATATTTCCGCGCATGTTTGAGAAAAAAGTACAATTAATAATAGATAATATCTACTAACATATCTATTTATATCTACTATAAATCGATGTAGGTAATAGGTAACATGCTTTAGAATTTCGAACTAACGTGTATTGCGGTAACATGCTTTTCAATTTACGTTCATCATACGTAGGTTCTTCTTTAGGCGTATCTAACTTCATACATTTCATACTTTGAAGTCTGAAAAATCGTAGAACATTTGATAACATATAAAATGTAGAACTCAGTTGATTTCTACATTTTATACGTCGATTGCTGAGAAATACACACTCGCTGCATACGGACACCGAAGTCACCTTTAAGGTGGGAACAGAGTTCATATTAGATCCCTGATATTTTCAAGCAGATTTCCAGTTCCTGTTAGTTTCATTTTCCATCTAATAATAAACTACTATTTACAAAAGTAGGCGATGATGTAAACAACGTGTGCTTATTTACAACACTGCCATGTCTAAAAATAAAAGTAGGTAAGCATCCAAAATAAACGTAGATAACCTTTTATTAACATCCCAGTAATTTACAATGCAGACCATTATTTGGCCCCCACTATTAACACATCCTGCCAGAAGTAACTAAATTTGAAATGATGTAAATTCCAACTTCCAACTAATTTCAAATTTTACACTTTTCTCGGAATTGTTTTGGTCATTGAATATTCTATACAATAAATGCAAAATGAGTTTTTCGTTGCTTTTTTTCACCCGGTTATAGTTAAGTTATATAGTGCCATTTATTAAGTGCCGAGGTGGGTCTAATGTAGTCCAATTCTCATAACGAAAGTCTACAGTTTCCAGAAATATCTATTTTTGTCGTGGACTGTACTTGTACAGCATCGCCTATATTGCTAGCGCCTTTACCTTTTTTTAATACTACTAAGGAGGCATACACATTATTGGCCTATCGGTGGTAAGTGATTACCGTAGCCTATGGACGCTTGAAATACCAGATGTATCACTCATGCGTGGCCTCCCTGAGATATCAAGATGAAAGATCTCATGTGCTGGTGTAATTTCACCGACAACCATACCCTTCAAAACGGGGCACGTAATGAGAACATGCCTTGCACTATATCGCAGAATACATAATAGTACTACGTACTCAAATGTCAATTTTTAACAAGATTGAATGTATGTACGTATAATCATCTATGTACAAAATTGACAGGCATGTCTCGTCGCAATAGATAGGATATTTTATCTCAAGATAAAATACTCAAGTTATCGTTTGGATCTTAAAATAATAACATGATTTTTTTTTCAATGTTTGGTACTGAATGCGAGTCTGCTAAAATCCTTCCTTAATACTTAACATTTTTTTTAATCTTGTTAAATTAAATTTGTTTTTTTAATCTTGTTAAACTAAATTTGAAAAACGATTATGTCGACCTGCATGCATACCGGAATGGTGCTATGGGTTTAAAAGTTCTAACCATCCAGATATTCTTCAATATACTCACGGTTCCAACGAAATTCTTCAGAATCTCCAAGCATCCAAATCAGTCTGCAGTTCAGATCAACCACTATTTGATTCGTTCTCGGAACGTGCTTTGTTATCCGGTTTACAAGAAAATTCTCCAAGTCACCCACATTTTCAAAGTTTAATGATCCCATCAAGCTTGCGAGAGCGCCTTGGATTGCGCACACGTTACTGTAGGGTACTCGTAGGTTGCACTCTATGCAGCGCCATGCACTTGTCATCTTCAATGGCTCTATCGGAAGGAGATTGCCGGGACATTCCGACGCAAAGCATCTGAGAGCTGCTAAAAGGGTACCACGCTCCGTCGGGTCAGCGCAACGGTCACATTTACATAAGAAGTGTTTTGTCTTGTATAGGTGTGTGTGGCGTGCCGGCGTTCCCCACAAAATTCCAGTATAACACGAAAATATTTCACTTCTGGCACTAATAGGTTTGGCAGCTTTGACAGTCATTTGAAGCTCCTTATTGTAGCTGAACCTGGTGTTCGGCACGCAGGTGTGGTTCATTAGCCCTGATACCGGGTACAAACCTCGCAAACTCATTTCATTCTTGCCGTATGGAGCAGCTATTTGAAATGCATTTGTGTCTAGCGCACAGCAGGCTAGTGTCATCAACCGTTCGTCCCCCTCGGGTATTTCGAAGAATGGTATAATATCTCTGACTTCCTTTCCGTGTTGTGGTTGCATGTTCGCTTGAAGATAAGTCATGATTTTTTTTTGATCTTTGTTGAGTAATAATGCCCTTATCGCTATCAATGCTCGTGACAATAACGTGTCGTCGACTTCCTCGATAGGTATTTTATTATTCCAACGGGAAATAGTGCCACAGTCGTCTGAGTGTATTGTTGTATTTTGACACTGTTCTGAACATAATAGCAATGCACATTTTGGACATTTAAAGAACGCAGCAGAGTCTATTAATTTACGGCACACAGTACATCCACGAGGTAAGTTTGGTCCAGATCGCGGGCCGTAAATGAGAGGATGGTCCACGAATAGCACTTCACCGGACTTGATTTCTTCGGTAGCTACTAGTCCGCGACCGCCTAGAGACGATTCAGCGATGGTCCATTTACAGGACTGCTGCAGTCCGTCGACATAATTGTAGAGTCCTAGGTGTTCCTTCACCATTTGCGACAATTGCTCCAACGATAACATCCTGCCGCGACTCGCCGGTGACGGCACTGCACTGCGTGCGATGCGAATAAACAAATCAGCGGTATGATAACAGCCAGGAACTGATCGAGCGCACTATATCATAGGCCAAAGCAGGTAGGTGCGTGGTCTCCTCCGTAATTAACCGCGGCGAGCGCGTGCCGGCCGCGAGGTGCGTTCATAAGAATCTATAGCGCTCATTGCGGGCTTTGCCAACTCAATAACGTATAGATTAATCAGGTAATTAACTCATGAAAATTGATTACTCAACGTATTTACACTTCGCAAATTCAGCGGTTACCTGAGCCGACCGACACCGCCGAACAAATACCTAGTGTGAACGACTGAGTCGTGACATCTGGGAAAAAACAAAAAACACGATATAAATATAGTTCGGGCAAATAACTATTTTTAAACGTGTGAAGTAGGCAAATATATACTCTGGGTAATTTACGTAACGCGGTTTACTTCCAGTACCCAACTATCGCAGCAAAAGCGCGGCGGGCGATGTGATGCGGTGGGTTGGGGGCCGTGAACGGCCATGGAAAAGCTTGCCGATTCTATGTTTGCTGCGTAGCCCTTGAAATTATGACTTTAACTAGTAGGTACTTAGTTATAATATTATTCATCTAGAATTTAATCATTTTGACACTTGGTTGGACCCCTTGGCTCCTAATATTTTTCATATAGATATTCCAAATAATAAAAAAATAATATTTTGGCAAATCGTGCCAAATAAAAGAGTTTATTTTCATTCATAAAATAAATTAAAATTATGGTGAAAACATCAATACAGTATAATTTATACACGGGCATTCTTTGGTCGGTTTATTTAAAGTAGATAAATATTTATTATGCCAGTGAATAATAATTTATAGTTAGGTTTAAGTAGTGACTAACTAGCCGTAAGAAATATAAATGACTATCAATTACGATTATGTAAGAAACATGAGTAGCCATATCTTGAAGAACAATGCAAGCCAGTACATTTTATGAATATTAATTTATGTAGAAACATTTACATTACAATCTGCAGCTATTTGTATAATAATTCGAAACCAAGAACTTCCGTATTGATACCTACAGCGCTGGCCACGTCGTCACAGATTGCAATTGGCACAGATTTAGTAGTGTATTGTGTTTCAATACAGGCTATTTGGAGAGCAGATAGACTACGTTAGCAAAGATTGAAGAAAGATATTCGTACGCGCAGAGCGTGACGGTTTGTATTATTTTGTATTCAGTCATGTTTTTAATTGTATAAGAAAATGCAGTTGTGACAAATTTGTGAACATTTGGTTAGTTAATTAACTTATTTATGGCATAGAGCTTAGGTTTGTAAGGAGTTTTGATGAAACTCTCGTCCAATCCAAGATTCTTTAAAAAAGACAAACTCTCCTCATTGTCACGTACATACGCACTGGCATTCGCGCATACGTTCACGCCCTCGATGCCGCACACAAAGTAGCGTTGGTCTGTCGGGTAACGTGATCCCACACCCTTTGTCCAAGAGTCTCTGTTGGTTCGACAACCTGACCAGTCTCTGTAACCGCTTCTCCTACGTGGACGTTTCATCTAATCGGCAAAAAATAAATCTAAATGCGCAGAAAACGAGATAGAATTGTCAATACGTCCTTCGGTGCATAGCATCCAGTGATCAGTAGTGTGCACGATGCAAATGTTCGATTACCATGAAGAAGAATGCCCTTGGTTTTACTTCGACAGTTCTTATAAGACGCTGCTCGGCGCCTGTCTTTTTGTGTTCGGTTAGTTTTTTAAACCTATATTCCATAATGTGGATCTCAACGTAAAGGTGCATTTTTATCTTCGGTGGTTAAGTAATTTCAAGAGTCGCTCTGTGTTTGCTGGTGTGGCCGGTGGTTTTAATGACATTCAGAAATACAATAAGTTTTTTATAATGACTTACTCTGGGGCTTACTCTGGAAACGACACCTTTTAAAAATTTAGCTTCAAATATCTTCATGACCTTTCACGTGGTACCATGGCACTCGTAGTCCTGATATCCATAACACAAGGAATCCTAGTGCGGGGTCAGGACTATGTATGTGATTTTTGCTTGTTTATATTTTTATGTTTATCTACTTTTGTCTTTGAAGGTTTTCTGTTGAGAAAGTTATGGGTGAGCATTCAAACATTATCTCGACAGGTTTGTTTGGGGTGCTGCTCAACGGCTGGCTTTTTGTCACGTTCATCCACAGTCACCTGCTCATATTCAAAAGTCATATCCTGGTTCTCAATCTCTGCGTGGCGTCGCTTGGCAAAAATCTTCTTGGATTCCCTTTTGCAGGTTCCTCGGCCGTTGCAAGAAGGTAACAATTATATCTTGACTACATGTTGTCTGTCGTGTTTTATTTATATCTTCTAAAGTATTTTTCTAACAGCAAACTATTTGTTTAAAACTGATTCGTAACATCTTTTGTGCAAGTACACTGTTAAAGCAATAAATCAATATTCTTTTCAATTCTTAAATGTTCTTTCCCCTATATAAATTAAATGAATTTTATCTTCACACTAGCTGTGCCACGGCCGTCCTCAGCCCCCGACTTACACACCGCGTCGCATCGCCTACCGTTCTATTACTTCTTTTTAATAACCCATAACATTCCTCATTAATTGGGTTATCAAATACAGAAATATTCAAATCCGATTGGTAGTTCCAGAGATTAGCGCTATCAAACAAAAAAACTTCACGCAAACTCTTATTAGTATAGATGTTTCAAACTATAATATTTTTCAGATGGCTCTTTGGCCCAGCGTGCTGTCAACTCTTTGCATTTACAAATCAATTCTTTGGTGTCTTTCAAATGACTGCATTATTCGTCATAGTTTTGGAACGATACGTGTTAGCAAAATACTACAGACATGGTTTGTAAAATCTAAACAAACGAATATGAATGAAATAGTAGAGCCGTAGACTAGATTTTTGAACGATGCCTCTTTTTCTCCAGAAAAAAAATTACACATTAGGTTTTACTGGACATTGGTAGGCGTCAGTGGGCTTAACGCAGTCATATTTGCGATTCCTCCACTCTTCGGCTATGGATTGTATTCCTGTGATCCTACTGGAACGTCGTGCACTCTACTGTGGCCTTCATTGACTTCAGCGAGACAGATTGGCTTTAGCGTCCCTTACATCATTGTGTGTGGAGTGGTGCCAGTAATTGGAATGTGAGTACTTGCTCCCTACCATACCTACCTACTAGGGCACATTCCCATGCACCAACAAATATGACGTTATTATAATAATGTCAAGTGTATTTTATTTTCAGACCACAATTTTTTTGATGATTTATTAATTTACTCTAATTTGCAGCTTCTTCTACATGGGAAAGGCGGTACGATTGGAAAAAATATTTTACAGAGGAGAAAATCAAAAAGAGCAGACATTTCTGACACAGGTATTTACACCCATTCTTATGTTGATATAAATAAATAAATAAATAAATATAAATGTTGATCCCAGCAAATGATTAACTATAAATATAGAAAGCAACGTTGGTGTGCGACTGCGTTTCTAGTAGGTAGTCCTTGAATAGTTTCTTTTTTATTTTCAGAGTGTCCATGTGTTATGCGTAGCTACACTAGCTCTATGGATCCCCGCTGGTGTGCTGATCGGCTGGCAGTGGTTTCCTCTCTTGGTTCTCGGATACAGACCTCACGTTCCACCAGCATTAGCTTTAATTGCTCCTATAGCGTCTGAGGTGAGTGAGTGTAATAGCTGTGTCTACAAAAACCTGAAAACCAATTTAACAAAGCTTTGGTTCTTTGGTCACGTCAGGCAATTTTTTTGTACATACAAATAAGTCAACAAACTGATACGAACACAATTTTAAGACAAAAAGACTTATTTCGCGATGATTGAACATA
This sequence comes from Perizoma flavofasciatum, assembly GCA_958496245.1. Classification (NCBI taxonomy): domain Eukaryota; kingdom Metazoa; phylum Arthropoda; class Insecta; order Lepidoptera; family Geometridae; genus Perizoma; species Perizoma flavofasciatum. The sequence continues at coordinate 11,200,991 of OY292421.1, forward strand.
TTTTTATAGGGTATACTACATACCTAGAATAACACATAGGGCCTATGTGTATTTCTAGGTCAGGAACGATATTGATTCCCAAATTTCGTTCAAATCGGTTCAGCCGTTCGATATTGATTAGTAACAAATATCTAAACATTTATACTTTGGCATTTATAATATTAGTAATGGATAGCTCTTTTAAATTTGAATAAACCAGCCTATTCGACCCATACCTTCCACTGCAGTATAGACTGCTCTCGTTGGCACTGGTTAGCACTCACGTATTGTATTCTACTTCTTGTCATTTGTACTTGTCATTGCAGTATCCATATGTGTTGAATAAAAAACCATCTATCTATGTATCTATTTTTTGTTGATAGGCAGCAACGACAATACCCGTTCTTTGTTACCTAACCGGAGACGAGAGACTTCGCGCCGCCCTACTTGGACGCATGCGGAAACAATACGCTCTACTACGCCCTGAAAAAGCCAAAAAGTTCTACCGACCTTAGTATTTATCTGATAATACTTGTTGAAATAACATTTTGGTTGAAAGCTTGAGGTGGTAAGGGGACTTTGTCAAATTTGATTCCGCCTCGAGGTGAAAGAGTAAATTATTATGACTGAATATTCAATAAGAACCTAACCCATGGTTAAATTAAAGTAATTATCAATTTTATTATGTCTACTTATTTAAAAAGAAGTTATTCTTTTTTCCGAAAGCGAAGTTTTCTCATTAATGTAGTTAAATAGGTTAATAACTATCTATAAATAAATCCCTCTCAATCTTTGTGGCAAGAGTTTTTTTTGTATGTTGTCTTTACCAGCTATGCTTTTGGTTACTGCAGTACATTTATCAGCGTATTTGTGGGATGAACTAGAGTGATGGGGGTGAAAGTATCCTAAATCGTAAGTGCTAAGTGTTTACTAATAAGTTATCTGTGTCTTATCTGACAGGAGTTAACGACGCCGTTCGATTTCTTCCGTAAACGCGGGCGTGGTTTTTTTACATTGGTAAGTTGATTGAAATGTGAAAATAGAGCTTTTTCTGTCAAATACTAGATATTTATAATTCATTCGGTTTTAATAATTATACTCAATGAACTCAATCACTATGGCATTGGTTAAGTAGTTTCCATTGCGGAAATAAATTTTGATGGCTAAATCCTACAGAATAAGTGAACATATAATACAAGTCGGTGTATTGCGCGTCTGAAGTAGCTTCTCTTACCTGTCTCATTTTCATTGTTGTTGAAGTACTTGAAGAGACAATGCATTTATCAGAGCGTATACAAACTGGTGTCGTTTTGGTTGAAGATACAAATGCAACTTGAGACTGGTGGTTTCATCTAGCCACATCAATCTGTGCAGCCTTTCACAGTGACTGTCTTGAATTTGTAAGTCTTGTTAAGATTCAGTTAAGATATAATTGGTACGAGTCTCCCTGTGGTGACTAAGGTTAGACAGTGGTGGTCAAGATGGCTGCAGAAAAGTGTACATGGAGTGATCTGTTTAACGATGATGATAAAAATAGTTTGGAAGAAGGATATTTTATTACTGGTACGTATTATTTCAAATGTATGTAGCTACCACAGGTTTAGGTAGGTAATGGCTTAAAAGCGGTTTGTGACATCATTTTATGTACTTCCTATTTACTGTGGTTGTATAATTTAGGACCAAAACTAATAAACATAAATTCATATTTAGGTACATACCTTTAGATAATATCTTTTAAACTTTGCAAATTGCTCTTTTTCGTTTTTTCAATCATTTAACTTTTTGAGTGATTTCAGTACTTAGTAAAACTATTATGGGTATGAATTTTTTTTTTAACTGGATAGATCCTAACTTATATTTTTTTTTTTCAGGAACCGTTTCTATAGCATTGGGCGTATGGTTGAATTTGAGCTTAATGTTAACGAACCTTCGGCAGGACCGGAGTTATAGGAATTTAAGCAACTTTACAATGACTGCTTGCATCCGAAGAGTTGTGGCCATGTTGCCGTTTGCCAAGTTATTTGAAGGGTAAGTCAAACAAATATTATTTAAACACTCTTATATTAGCTATACTTGTAACACGAACTAAGTAAATAACAAACAAACAATGTAATCAAATCTTGGAAGTCAATTTAAACCTACTTCTATTGTAGTATCGAAATGAAATTTTGTATGTATATATGTAGTTCGGATGAGAAAACTATAACTTGGTATGTTAGAGCTGAACTAATGATGAATCAAGGAGGTGGATAGTGGAACTCTTCAGTGGCTACTAGTAAACATATCGAATTTGGGCTCATATGATTCGCTTGGTAACTAGGGTCTGATGATGGAGCTAAGAGGTGAATAGTGGAATTATTTGTTATAACTTTTTGTGCGTGATAAAACCGTGTTCTTTTAGTATTTTTTTAACTACTTACATTTTAAATTATTTTGAATTGAGTTATGTAAAAAGTTCTGTGATATAAACCGTACCCTACTATCATAATGCTAGTAGCACTTTGATCTTATATGAGTGACCGCTCAGAAGTGGGGAGATAGAGATAGGCCTGTCATATCACTAGTGGGCACTAGTGAATTGGCGAATTGTAAAAAATATTTGCAAAGGTTAATTATTTATTTTTGTTGATTAATTAATTTTTATTTTCCTAGTTCGCGTGCATTCCAACCGTACTGCAATATATTTGCTTTTCTGGAAACATTTTTGGCAGTGTTCGAGGTAGAGTGGCTCACCCACGTTTGCATCGAGAGATACGTCCTCGCTAAATACGTTACAAATGGTAATTCTATTAATTTATTTACCTTCTTTGTTACTTCTTTAATATTTCAACAAATATGCACATTTTAATGCCAGTGATCTCGTTTTTAGCTTTCTGTTTTCTTTGACTTTTTATTAGGATAATAAAACATCTTGCTTTTTTATAGTCGGAAATAAAATCAACTGTTTTGTTTTATTTTCAGGTTGGCACATGAAGACAAGCCACTACACATTATTTAAAAGTTTATGCATTTTTTTCGCCACTTTATACTCTCTTTTACCACTTTTTGGGATTGGAAGATATGGATTAGATTTCTCTTGCAGCTTTTGCACTTTTGATATGGTCTTGACTGATTCTTGGCAGAGATACTTTATCGTAACCATCTTCTTTCTACGTAGCATCAAACCTACTGCTGTAATGTAAGACGTAACCATTTGATGAATCTCTAGTAAATTCTGTTGTAGAAAAGCTAGATTTAATCTGCCTTGGTATTCGCCGGCCCGTTAGACATTGTGAGAATCTGTATCTACGTTAACATACTAATTCCCACCATTTTATAGGATGATGATGCTGATTTGGGCATGTGTACTGGAAGATAATCTCAAGATTACCGAGGAACACAGTAGGCGCAGAAGATTTACGCGGGTAGGTAATTATGATCTTGTCTGAGTTTTGTAGTATGATTTGAATATAAATAAATAAACACCCAATAGACACATACATAGCCCTGACCCCACACTAAGATTACATGTGTCGTGGGTATCAGGAACTACGGGTACTGTGAAACCACAACACCCAAATTCCGTAATAAATATCCGCAGAACATGCCAACATATGATAAACATATGATTTAATTTTCTTTCAGAATATCATAATTATAACACTAGTGAATATCTTTTGCTGGATTCCAATTGCGTTGATTAGAGGATGTGTAGTGCTATCTCAACTTCTGTATACCCATCCTCTCGTTACTTCCGTGTTTTACATCAAATGGGCCATGTGGATTCATTGGGCAAGTATCAAAATATGAACCTAAACGCGAAAGTTTGTGTGGATGGATGTTTGTTCTTCATTCACGCAAAAACTACTGAAGGGATTTTGATGAAACTTTACAGTAATATAGCTTATACATCAGAATAACACATAGGCTACTTTTTATCCGGGTACCACGCGGGCGAAGCCGTGGGCAGTATATCATAAAAGCTAAAGTTTGGATATTTGTTTCTGATCTCTGTAACGGCTGAACCGATTGAATTTAACTTTGGAACAGGAATAGTTCGTGACCTAGAATAACAGTGACACGTAGGTTATCTTTTTATCTGAGTTCCGCGCGAGCGAAGCCGTAGATAGATGCTAGTACAGGGTTATTTGAAAATCACGCACGTTCTCGGAGCATAATTTCTACTATCAAGTTCTAAAACAGGTTCAACAACTTTTGAAATGTTAAATTATTTTCAGAAGTTTTATTCTATAAGTTTTTATAAAAAATTACTTGATATTTTAGTCTAAAATCTTTTGTTTCCTTGATGTAAGTCCTATTAGGACACATATAAGTCCTAGTAAGACGATTTATTTCAAGAAACAAGAGATCAACCTCAGAATTATCTGAACAAAAACACAAAAAACGATTCCACACATTTTAGAACAAAAGTTGTTGGGTTAGATAATAGAAATGATAGTGTAAGATTAAATATAAAATTATACTAAGAACTTTTGCGTGATTTATAAAAACCCTGTATAAAATCGACAATCAATGCACAGCTTGAACTGTATGTGCCTAGACCAGAAATGAGGACTCCATATTGGAGCCACACGCACAATGTGGCGGAGGGCTCCTTCTAATGCGTGTACAAAGAGGTGTGCATGAGAGGGGGAATTTGAAGCTGTATTCGTATGGAAAAACAGAAGTCGCAGAGCGCTCAACAATTTTTGATACAAATCTTAATTATGGCTTTTATTTCTAGATGGCGCCTTCGCTGACTGCGGTAACACTGTTTCTTGTAGACGGCCAAATTCGAAACAAAATGATTCTCAATTCAAAATGTATAAATAGCGATGAATCTACCATGGACGACCATCCCGAGAAGAAAGAGTAGGTTAATGTAACATTCAAAATACAAAAATTGATTAGAATAAATATAATTTAACATTAAATGTAGGTATTAGTTATATTAATATACACAAAAATCGTATTACATACGATAATAAGTATGGCATCAATTTAATACATAGTGATAAAGATTTGTACGAAGAACATCAGCAGTCGCATTACAAACGATATTAATGATTATCCAATTCAGTCATATATCATCTAATATTTATATTATAACAGTAGACTTGCTGAAAGAAGAAACGGATAAACAAAATAATAAAATTCTTATGAACACAACTTGGAAGATATAATTAAAATATAAATCTAATCATTAGACACTATAAAATAAAATTACAGCTAATACAAAAATAAATTTGGTTTTTAATCTTAAAGTACCTACATAGTATTATGTTTATTTATGTACTTATACAGTTTTGGATCTTTACATCACATTATCAACGATTGGTCCACGATAAGGCTTATTTATGGAACAACAAAATTAATATTAGTTATTTCTATTGAACTGCAAAACCTAGATTAACTTAACAGAAAGATTAACTCAAAGTTCAATTTGTTTCTACTTTATACAATCCAATCGTATTGACCTAAATCTAGAAAAGTTACACTAATTGTAATATGAATTTGTTGCAGTTCTATTAGCGGAAAGAACATAGTCGTTCGGCGCATGAGTAACGCCTATATAAAAATTAACATAAAATTCCATATTGCACCATTTCTTTTAACACTACCTAGATAAATAATCACAAGTCATACGCATTGCAAATATTGTACGTGGAATGGATCCGGTGTCCCTCACCGAAATGTTCTTCGCACTCATCCGTTGCAATGCTATCTACTAGACCGTCATCGTCTAAATAATATGTAGGTTCTATTATTGTAGTTTTATATACCCTGTTGCTTAAAGTGTCCTCAGTGGAACTGGTATAGGAGGGCGTAGAGGGACTGTTGAGTACTATCTCAGGGTACTCGCGTGCCCCTCGAGGCTCTTCCTGCTATATCTGCTCGAGAGGGGTTTCCTGGTACTGGTTCAGGTTCTGCCGTCTCTCTATGATCGGGATCGCGAATAGAATGATCCCGCTCATCGCTATTGTACCTCCCGCAACGTAGAAACCTGGAGCGTACGTCTGCATACTGTCATACAACCATCCTGGGAACAATTGAAGTGAAAAATTGATGACACTCCTAAAATATAAATTACAAAACCTGACGAGTTTTTAAAATATTACTAACTAACAAATAAATATAGATTGGAAGGTGAGCTGCTTGTTTCCTCATTACATTCGATTGTATTAACATTTGAATACCTGCAAATGGAGGCCCAATGAGCGAAGCCACTCCTTGGAACAGTAGAAGAAGGCCAAAGGCGTTAGTGAGTTTTTCAAGTCCGAGAAGGTCCACCAGAACCACTGAAGTTAGACCCACGTAGGCACCAATTGTAAAGCCGAATACCGTAGCGTAAAATGCTAGTCCCCAAAACTCCCAGCATAGCATCGCCAGTGCTGTGCCTGAAAACGAAATAAAAAACAATAAATACCAATCCACATAGCAGAAAGTCTGGTTAGCAGTCGTGAAAGAGGTTACTTACTTATTCCAGCAATGGTGAGGCAGATATTGTAGGCTAATAATCTATTTACCCAAGGCATATCACTTATGTATCCTAAAATAATTCTTCCCACCAAGTTCGCTCCTCCAATAACCGAGATCAGGTATGGAGGGTTTTCAACTCCTAACTTTTCACTCATTGGAACCACGTAAACGTATGGTATGTAAAAGCCAATACTGGTCAAAAAGTTCGACAGAGCGAATAAAAGAAATATTGGGTCTACGAATAATGAGAAGTCGAGCATTTGTGACAGTGCAGTCTTGAATTCTGTAGAGCACGGCAACCAATGGCATCTCTGTTCTCGCTCTACGATTGTATGACTTCTTAATTTAGTAATTTCTTGTGTAGAGGCTTTGAAGTTCGTCAGGCTTTTCATACTGCCCTGGTATAGGACATCTGGTCTCAGCATGATGCCACTGCCACGGCGTGAACTACTTCGTGATCTGTTTTCTAATGAATTATTTAGTACGGGCTGTGATAGCGTTAGTCTTGCAACGTCGTTATCTTCCGAATTCGATTTACCATTAGCCTTGACTACGTTTTCGCTACTGTGTGATCTTATCAGTGGTATTTTATTATTTTGAGGCAGCATTGGTTCATTGACTGCGGATCGTGGCAGTTCGGGTACCGGGCGGAACATGATTCCTAGCGGTATGCAGTTAAGAGTTATGGCTCCTATGATGATCATAGCTCCTCGCCAGCCGTAGTAACCGATGAGAGCCGATGTGATCGGAGCGAATATTAGTGTGCCGAGCCCTGAGCCACATACTGCTATGCCTGAAAGCCAAAAAAATATTTCATTTTACTAGAGTTGAGTGAGATTTGAAAAGGTAGTACTATAAAATCATACATTGTGGAGTTATTACCTAAGCAATATTAACTGATACTTCCACACGAATTTAATGAAAACTACTACTAAAATATGCAATATTGTTGTTATAATAGCGGATCAAGCTAAGCTATTTTACCTAGTACAGAGGCTTAAGTAATATATTCAAAATTTCCAGAAACCAGATAGGAAATTAACATAAGAAATATATCAGACGCGTATGGGATTGTTCGCCCTTAAGCGCCATGTTGGGCTTAGGCATATATTTTGTTACGAGCTATAGGCATATTAAGAATTTTTAAGTGCATATTGACTTTCACTATGGCATGGATTAAAATGAAAAAATATAATGACCTGTGGCAAGACTTCTCCGTTTCTCGAACCACACCGTGACGCTTACGATGGCCGGCAGGTAGATGAGACCGAAGCCGAAGCCCGTGCCCACTCCAATTGTGAATATGAGAGTCAGCACGTTTTCCGCGAAAGCGGAAAGCACCACGCAGACAGAGGCGAGAATGGCGCCAGCGACGGTGACCGTCCTACAGCCCCATCGGTTCACAAAAGAACTTGATATTGGCCCTGGAATTGAAAAAATAGTATGAAACTTTTAGGTTGTCAAAAGGTGTTCTAGGGCTCCTAGAAGCACCGCAGTGGTGTGATACACTCACGCGTAGCTCGCCTTATACCTATACGCGTTGCTAAGTCTAAAGATGGATCACCACTAAAAACTTGGTTGTGCTTCAGAAGTGCACGTGACAACGCCATTGCACCACTGCTGCTTTCCTTTTTTTATTGGAAACATTGGATTATGGGCTACACCGGGTACCACACCCGGAAAAGTATGTTATTTAAGGGCATCTTCCAGATTTATGGGAAAAAATCCAGTTTAGATGTTTGAATATCTGTTGAAACTGTTTTTTTATATTTGTGAGATTCGTTTAAGTATTTATAGCTGTCATGGTTCTGTTTGTTTTCTAAATAAATATAAATAAATAATTTGAGAGTAAAAAGCTAAAATAAACTATGTACTTATGAGATTTTAATCAACCACGGACTAAATCTCGATGAAATATATTTAATATAATGTACCTACCGTCACCTAATTTACTATACATGCTGAACATAACATTGTGAGAAATCACCATTTTCAAATTTAAAATTAAATAGGTACCTCATAATGAATGTAGGTAATGTAAGTGTTTGACAACAATCCTTTGTTCTGATATTGCTGTATCATACACTGTATAAATTAAGCAAGCCTCAAGCGGGGCAATCATCAATTATCTCGTAGCTAACAGTTGATTCATTGTAATATAATACCTACCTACGCATACGCAGAATGACCTTATTCATACTCGTATTATCGCAAAAAAAAATCACACCAAATTTAATGGTTGCAAGATGAGTAAGGGTTTCGAAGGGTTCAAATTATAAGTATCGGTTTTCGATTTCATGGCCTCCTTTTAATATATAAATTCTACTTGAAACCTCATTTGGTTGACATGACTATTTAATATATTCAGACGATACTGTGTTTTCATTTCGCCTGATATTCTAGAGGTAGTATACATAAACATATACTTTATATGTACTACTTGTCGAATACCTACATAAATAATTGCTTATGCAAAGTACGAGTAAGTAGATTACGTAGCTGTACTACGAGTAGGTAAGGAGGTAATACCTCTGAAATTTCTGGACGAAAATTATAATTTAGTCAGCTATTCTAGTAGAATCAAATAACAAAGGAATTACATGGTCTTGATTTACTTTTCTATATCGCGGTATCAATTTCAAGCAGGATCCATTAGGTAGACCTTATATACTTATTTGTTCATAAATAGCGACCCGCCCCGGCTTCGCTCGGGTCATCCGAATTTCCGACTTTTCTGGTGGTTTTTCTCAAAAAAATCTTTCGTACAAATATTTGTCTCAGGTCTGGGTTTTTTCCATGCATTATATGAATGAATGAATATTGTATTTAAAATTTTAACTGTGTTTGTTTACAATAACATTTAGACTAAATTTTAATCTAGGTAGGTAAACGAACTTGTCAGTCATATTATTTACAATTGTTTAATTAGGTAAGTAGGTAGGTGGCTAGTTACTTCACAAACGTAGAAAAAATCCTGCTGCTTTGGCCAAGTGGTCGAATATGTATGTTTTTACAAAAAAAATGTACATAAGTAGGTAGTATATCGGTCATGTAGTGCACATAACACTTCTGCTTACTTTGGGGCTACCGGATGATGATGTGTGTCTATGTCAAGCATTAGTATTATTATTGTAGTTATACCGACCTCGTGGCAGCCTGTTTATTTAAATGTTTTAAATAAATAGGCGATCTCGTTTCTCTCCACTAAATGTATCCATTTTATTTACCTGATGATAGAGTGACCCCTACGAGGATGGATACGATCCATGCCGTCGTGCCTTTTCCCTCCCCGAAGTAGTCCAGAAACTCAGCATAGAACACTCCGAACGAGTAGGTCATGCCATCAGCTGAAACAGAACATGTTATGGTTCATTAAAATGGAAATATAAATAATAAAAATCTAATTTAATAGACTAACTTGTTTTTTATTCCAAAAACGAATCGATCAGATCAATTCTATTGTAAAACGGGAATTTTCACGTACCATACTATTAGTAAAGACACTGACTAAGTTTCGGCTTATTTCGAGAGTAGATACATTAGGCATTATGGTCAGCGAACTGCGCACAAAGAACGGCCGCACAAGGTGCAAGACGCGACGCGGGGAGAGGGAGCGTCGCGATCACTAACCTGATGAGTTGAAACTTAGTTAGTGACTTATCTGAAAGACGAATTTCAAATTCCCGTTTAATATATAAACGAAAGCTTTAAAATAGTTGGTTAGCAAAACAGTGTTTTCATTTGTTGATTTTGAAATCACACAAATCAGAAAGAGACAAAGCAGTATTTAGATAATTATAACTGTTTAATCTGTATAAGGCCCTTGCACCCTGACAAGTCAGTACCCTAATAGTTTTATCTTGGTTTAAAACTTTTACATTTTTAAAAAGTCTCTCTCTCTCTCTCTCTCTGTGTGAATGTTTGTTTCACTTTGTTCTCTGTTAAGTATCTGTTTTGCGTGTTTATTATTATTTTGTGTTTAAATTTTGTGTTCAAGAGGAAAAATTATTATTTTTTCTTTTTTTTTTCTTTCAACCGTCCTATCAAAACTTTTGTTCATCAGTATAAAAGATCAATCGTGCAGTCAAGTATCCTACTTACTATAATAAACGCGAAAGTTTTTGAGGATGGATGGGACGGATTCTGATGAAACTTTACAGTAATGTAGCTTATAAATCAGAATAAGACATAGTCTACAATTTATAATGATATTGTGTGATTTTAACAATTATAAAACGATAAGTATCAATTAAATCAGTGAAATTAAATGGGAAATATCTATACCTATAATGTTTCACGGCGAAGCTGCTGAGCCGTTTGTAATGAAATTTGATATGGATATAGTTTGAAGCTTGGAGACGATCATACGCTACTTTAATTAACACAACACGCGGGCGAAGACGCGGGCAGAAGCTAGTTATAAATATTTCCATTAAATCTTCACTTTCAAGAAAATCCCGTCTAAGTTTAGTGCAAACAGGTATGAAGTGGTACCTACTGGACAAACTTATTTTAAGCTTCTTATTTAATTTTATAATCACGTTTGAAAGATGTCTATTCTAAATATGAACAGGCACGCGCGAGTCCATTCAATTGTTCAAGTAGGTAATGGCCGAGTTTTACGATAAAGTAGGCTAACATGATAGGCCCTATACATCGAAGGCTTCAATGCAGAGAGGGTGCTGAAAACAAAAGCTGAGCTGACAATAGGAGCGTTCATGTCAAGCTGTGCTGCGTTCCTTGTGGTATAGACATGCGTTGAAAATACTTGCACAGAATCTTCATGTAACTCATGTTTCGAGATTTTGAGTTGCATCTTTTATTACAATGCTTAGGTAGCTGTTTTTCTACAATGTGTCTGCTTCGTGGTTGCCATTCTAGAACCTTAAAACCCCAGCGGTAGCCGGTTTTGCTAGATAAATGACCTCCACAAATAAAAGAGCATCAACTACGTTCCTTCTCCACTTTAATGAAATCTTATTTTAGTTTGTTACCAGATGGAGACCTCCATGAAGGCCAATGAAGGCTGACTGAACCAATGTTGATGAAAGGTGGAGAATATTAAGCAGGTACTCAGGTAAGACTTCTTAGTTTGCTCGAGGTTGATTACTTAACTGATAATCTATCTATTTAGTTTATATTCATAAGCTTAGCGGGCACAATATTACAAGTATATCTACTAATTCTCTCCTATACTGAAACAAAAAATATACGAATTGCATAAGACATACTCGTATTAGCCATCAGTATACTTTGTTCGTTCATTACGAAATAGGTTGTCACAAAAACTTTCCTGATTCGTTTGGAAAAGTTGGGAAATTAGGCTTGAGCCCCATGATCAATAAAAGTACATACCTAGACATCGGTCTCGGGTGATATCGACTTAACAACTTTTAAAATATGCCTGATGGATCTCCATCAGGAATATTATATCCTCAGATCTCTGAGGTACTTGTTAGGTACGTACCGACTTGTGGTTATAATTCACCTTACTTACCGATCTGAATAAATAAATAAATACTTTATTGTACACTTTATGGTATAATTGCCATGTTACTAACAACGGACGGTCTTATCGCCTGAAAGCGATAAGCGACATCTCTTCTAAACAACCTTTGAATTGAGTGGATTCTATGTGATTATGAGAATGGCCGGAGGTTTACTAATAGAACTAGCTGCGCCCCGCGGTTTCACCAGCGTAGGTTTCGATTTTATACTCGTGATAACTTCGAAATTAAATGTCTGATTCGAATGAATTAAAAAGTATTTAACTGCTACATAAATATCTTTGATAAAAGTATTTATTTGAATAACAATTAATACTACGATATGAATGTAACCAACTTTTGTTTCTACTGGCGATTTAATTACATTTTAGAACATAAAAGTTACTAATGTAACTTAATTATCTATATAGTTAGATATATACCCTCGAGGACTTTTTTGTATGGAATAATGAGTACTTTAATCATGTAGTACATAATTTTTATGTATCATCAATAGTTTTCTCAGCGCACGCCAAATAATGAATTTAAAATTTTGCTACTTTGGGTTACATTATTGTAATTTTCTTAAAGATCTCTATTTTTTTGAAAATAAATTATACCCTGTGTTACTTCGTGATAATTTAGCTTTCTATTAGTGAAAAAATGGTTAAAATCGGTTCAGTAGTTTCGATGCCTATTCGATACAAACAAACAAACAAAAAAATATTTCCTCTTTATATTAGTATAGATTAGTAAAAAGCAGAGTGCACCTTCGATGTATAGAGTGGGGCAAGATAATGAAACTCGCTAGTCAATGTACCTTTTTTGTAGTTGAAAGTTTTGTTCTTGAAGCATTAAGTAAATTACAATGAAATATAAACATCATTTTTGAATGAATATGAACATACATTTTTCATAAAAACTGTTTTCTTTCTATACTCGTACAATCACATGATCGAAAGAATATTCTACCCACTAGTTGCGCGTCTGAATATCGTTAATGTTGTGTGTCAGGGTTGAGATGTACTCGAATGTGACAGTGAATCCGGAGGTAGCAGCATCGTTTGAAATGAAAGAGTGAGAAAGAGGGTAGATCGATTCGTTTACCACTAACATCCACCTTCAAAAACTTCAAGTTCCTCCCGTGATCATGGTAGATATATGCAACTGTGCCGAAGTATCGGGAATAGTAAATATCCCGTTTTTTCCTGTAGAAAAACAGTACTCTATTTCCTAATCAGTATGATTTGCCCAAAGTAACACTAGCTGCGTTACTTTGGGGTAAATCATACTCGCTTCCGGCTTGGCCTTCAAACTGATACTCAACCTGCATTAGCCTATTTTGCGGCCTCTTTAATAATGTACTATTGTAACATCTATATTTATTATTCCGGGTCGGGATCCTACCAGTGCCCTCCTCATCTATTAGGAAATTATAGCTTTCTAGGTCACAGGTTATTTTACGAAGATCCTGGCGTGATTACAATGCACATTATAGCGTAACATTTTTGTAATTCATAAACGGATACTTACAAAAAAAATATCTTTATCAAGTCAAACTTCTGCCTATTCAGCAGATTATTCATTTCCATAAAAAAGTTCACGAAACATCGTTCGGTTTATGAATCATGCCCTAGTACAGAAATGTTCGGGGAAATAAATCATTCATATTGATTGATGATATACCTTCACGGGGCGTCTCTTAGCTGTATTGATTTTTGTAATGTGACCTACAGAAGTAAAATGAAAGTGAAGGTTCAATGGAGAATACAACTCACTTATCAGAGAAATGAAGTTATAGGTATTGAAACCGAGCAATGAAGAGCTTTTATAATAGTCGTAGGTAAGTTTACACATAAATATCTAGTACTAACCTGTCTGCGTTCAAGTCCCACGAGCCCCACGAATTTCAATTTAATGTTCTACTTATGAGTCGTTATGCACTTTAAAATTGTCAAAATTACCTTCTTCTGTTGAATATCTCTATATCTACGTACTTGACTTAAAAGTTGGAAAATCCGAAGGTTTTTTAAGTTATTGGTAATTTGCTATTGATACAACCGTAACCAGCCTGGTTACGGTTGATTATATACTTTTAACGGGGTATAGTTTGTTTTGTTCGCTCTAGTTCCAATCACATTGATATTGCCCGTAATTACTTCAATATCCAGTAAGTACGAGTAAGTAGGTACCTAGGCCTACATTACTAGCTTTTATAATTGGCAGATATCTAGAACAAACCGGCTTGATTGATTGCATTCACAGTCTACCGACATTGCTACGCAGCAGATAATTAGTATTTTGATCTATAAGTAAATTATATGACAGTAAGTATTATAGATAAATATAAGTTTACTTTATGATATTCACACAGCATCATCTAGCCCCTAACTAACCAGAGCTTGTATTATGGGAACTACATGCTAATATATTATTAAATAAACTTTTTTTTGTAAATAAGTACATATAATACATTGAAAGCACCCAGACCCAAGACAAATACTTGCAGAACATACAAACATTTGCCCACCAAAGGAGGTGTGTCGATTATATTTTACCGATATGAATTTATCTTAAAAAAGGTAGGTAAGTTCTTGATATTGAAATCACGGCTGCTATCAGCATGATTATTATGTTATGCAATAATTAAAATGTCACTATCGCGTGTTTTCGTATCACGACAGCCTAGTCGTGTTGCGGACATGATGTTATCATGCTATAAGATACTAGTAATTGGTTATGAATGAATATCAGAAAAGTTTGTAATAAAGATATCAATCACTCTGTAACATAATAAAAAAATCTAGGTTTGAATGTTCGTTAAAATTGATTTTCTTCTTAGTAGATGGTGGTGTACTCTTTAGTTTATCCTATCCTACTACTATTATAAACGCGAAAGTTGTGAGGATGGATGTTTGTTACTCTTTCACGCAAAAACTACAGAACGGATTTTAATTAAATTTTACAGTAATATAGCTTATACATTAGAATAACATGTAGGCTTTTTTTATCCGGACACTACGCGGGCGAAGCCGTGGGCAGAAGCTAGTAACCAATATCTCCTACTCGTCCTTACCTTCTTTATCTAAAACCTTCCACATGCCTTCCAACCAACCTTTATTTAGGTTCTATCTAATATACAAGGGACTGACTGCTTGTATTTGTTTGACCTTAAGCGAAACATCCACGAAAACCACCACAAATGAAGCCTTCACACGCAACGAAAAACCTTTTACATAAAGTAGGGTAGATATCAAAGTATCAATTTCAAAGCTGCTACCACATTTTTTGACGTAGGTCCTTATGATAAAACAAATGAGACCTTAAAGATCAAAGTAGAAAGTGCTTTAAAAAGATTTTAGAATAGTTTGGTAGGTACTTACAGTATAAACAATTGAGTATCGTTAGTTTCTTATAACTATTCATTTTAACTATTTTTTCCCCTAACTGATTGTAGGAGA
Organism: Perizoma flavofasciatum; assembly: GCA_958496245.1. Classification (NCBI taxonomy): domain Eukaryota; kingdom Metazoa; phylum Arthropoda; class Insecta; order Lepidoptera; family Geometridae; genus Perizoma; species Perizoma flavofasciatum. Next base: position 11,216,376 of record OY292421.1, read on the forward strand.
GTAGATAAATTATGAAATTACGTTGATATCATTATGTATTAAAATTTTGATATGTAGCAGTTACACAGGATTTTTTTCCAAAAACCAGTTGTATTGTGAGTAACCTCCACAGACTATTAAGCCCATTTAAGCCCATAAATACCTACACAAAATAACCTTTTCCAACAGAAATAAATAATGACTACCTTAAGATACAACGGCAAGCTGCTACTGTATTGAAATTACGTCAACGTAGGTAGGTACTCCTGACTAGAATAGGGACCAACTTAATCCTACTTTATTCATTAACATTATAATCATAAACTAAAAGGAAAAAATAGCAAATAAAAATAGCATCGGTCTTATCTCTTACATTGGTCTCTTCTAGATAGCCTTTTCCCTTCCAGCCGACCTAGATGTTTGCTCACAACGACTACTATGTATACAGTATTCCCGCTGTTAATACTGACACACATAAAACACGTTTTTTGTAGAGGTACAAAATTCGAAATAGGTATGGTTCATGAATGGTTTAGAAAACAAGGACATCTACATACTTTTTATTCGGTTGGCTAGTGCCAATATGAAGTTTCATATTCAGGTAGAGGCCTTTCACCGCAGTGCATATTGGCCGCAGTAATCGGTATAATGTCAAAATAGTTAAGGGGCTTTAGCCAAAAATACGCTGTAATAAATATTTGTTTAGCAAATGCTTCAGTTTGTGGCAGCAGGAAAACATCTTACTATATCCTACTAATTATAAACGCGAAAGTTTGTGAAGATGGACGTTTGTTACTCTTTCACGCAAAAAAATCTGAACGGATTTTTAATGAAACTTTACAGTAACATAGCTTATACATCAGAATAACACATAGGCTACTTTTATCCGGGTACCACGCGGGCGAAGCCGTGGGCAGAAGCTAGTATTATAAACGTGAAAGTTTGTGAGGATGAATGTTTGTTACTCTTTCACACAAAAACTTCTCAACGGATTTTGAAGAAACTTTACAGTAATATATGCTTATACATCAGAATAACACATTATACTACTTTCCCATCCGGGTACCACGCGGGCGAAGCCGTGGGCAGTAGCTAGTATGATATAAACTCATAATTCATCACATTACAAGGAATCTTGTTGAAAGCACAAATTTGCAACGCCACGGTTTTGCGTATGCTGCTAAGTTTTAATTCAATGACCTTATAAATTTTAAAGTATAAATTCGTTGCATTCGTAATTCGTACTGTAACTTTTTGATGTATTAGTCTGCCTCTTAATAGCAAGTGAGTTAAATTTAAATGTTGTGACACAATAATAGAATCATTGTTATTGCACGATAAATTATGTTTTGATAAACGTTATAGCCCAAGGGTCGTCGGCCAATGCCTTGCTGATAATATCGGGAATCAGCAAAGTCACAGCATAACATTATTTACATTTTATGTACCTATATTCCGAAGGTACTCAGTGCATAGATCTTTGAGTATACTAAGTAGGTATAGTCAGAGGCACGAATAAACATTATATTTGGCATTTGCACGCGTTTTTGCAACTAAATAGTCAGCATTCCACGTTAACGGTTGCAAGCCCATCGTCCCGCTTAAAATAATGATTGCTGATAAAAACGATTGCAGACGAAATGTAGGCACCAAACTACAATGCGATATAACATACAAGATCATTTTTACAAAATTTGAAAATCCCCTACGTGTTTCCATCACGTACTGCAGTGCCCCCTAGTGACTTGTGGCTATAAAACCTACTTATCTAAGAATCATTCTTGAAGTCATGTAAACAACAAATTTTAATTGGATAATCACCAGAATACCAGAAATAAATGGTAACAGTAATAGTAACAACGAAAAAATGTTTGGACATGCCTCTGACCAGCTCCTACTTAGTATCCTAGGTCGTCTATGGTTTTTCATACGCTTTTTACTAGATTTTATTTATTTAACTTGCCTTGTTAGTTAGTATGTATGGGTCAAAGTCAAAGTCAACCAGTTTTGAACCAGTTATCCCCATTCGTTGGAGCTGAAATTTTGCATACACTTTTGCTTTGGATGACAATGCATGGTTGGCTAAGTGACATCATTCTAAATCCAATATGGCGGACTCCCAAAGATGGCGGAACAACTATTTTTTATGCACCCCTGTGATATGGGTATCAAATGAAAGGGTTTGTCGAGAAGAATATGAAAAAGCTTGTTTTAAAAAAGTTTTTTTTAGTGAATCATTCCATACATCTTATATTTCGTGATTGACCAAGACATATTTGTTTACGATATAGTCATCTTGCATCTGCCCGATATACTTAACAAGTCAGCTAGGAGAGTCTAAGCTATTAAATAACTAATGCTGTCGAATCGTTTAAATTTTCTTAAATCCGAAAGCGTGGGCTTCCTTCGTTACAAACTTGAATTACTTATAATTTTACAACAAAACTCAGTGCAAATTGCAAATTCAGCAAAAATGGCGTGTTTTTTTCAACTACGCATACCTACGCAGTTTCCGTTCAGAAAATTGTCAGAGAACACAGATAATACAGACAAAAATATTACATATAGGACATGTATAAAGGTGAACTTAACCCTGACAAGAGTTTTTGTAAATCAATTGCTTTGTTTTATCTGTTTTTTGTATAAATTTGACTTCATCACTATCTTTGTATTAAAGTCACATTTTTTAAACAAAGTTTAGATTATGACGCCCCTTTGCATGGGCGTAAAAATTCCGAAAACCGTATCCGTATTGATTTTTAAACAACTTCCTACAAATTTATACGAATTAAAGAAAGCAGTGGCGATGCAATTCAACTCAAGCACATGTCATAAGTTTATTGCTGTAGGTAATCTATTATTACCTATCTATTATTATGGTCTATACAAATAATCATTTCTGAAGAGTCGCGTTATCGATTAGTGGGCGTGTATACACTGATATCAGTATATTATTTGGCAATATGCCATTCTTTAGTATATATTTAGCAGAATTTACGATACTTGCTAAATATATACCTTGCTTTTTTTTTATTTTGGTTTGCAACTGAAAGAGAACATCGGATACTACAGGGTGTTTCAGAATAATTGTTTACTAAACCGAAAGGGGTTGCTCATGAAAGTAAAAAAAAATCTTTTATTTTCTTTTAAATTTCTGAAACAATATTTTATAAACCCATTAATCAGCTGTTTTTGGACCTTTCAGGCAATTCGAAGTCCAATATTAAACGAACAAAGTCTTTGGATAAGTACCGTATCTAAAACAGCAGTATTAGATTTTACCAAAACAGCTTAGTATCATCACCATTTTTTTTATTAGAAAAATAGATGAATTTCGAAAAGTAGAATAACTCCCTTACGTATAGGAACCCCTTACGTGGTAGGTATAGACGTTAGGCCACGTATAGTGATAAAATAAATATAAGCATAATTCTTACATGTATACGTGATATAAATGTTAGTGATAAAACAAACCGATCACATTTGGTCTCCATTGCCACGATTCCATAATTATTTGTGGGCATAGAGTTGTGAGCTCTCCCATTTGGCTTGATTTAAAGCTATTCGTACCATAAATCTTCTAGAAACTCTAACTTGTCCTTCAAACGCGTAGGCGTACAATTTAGGATCGCTGGATATTGTCAGATCTAATAAACATGCTTCTTATTTCGTGATAAGGAAGATTACCGCTGGAAATTACGTCAATTTACCAGTGACCCGCCATCTCCCTGTCACGCGAGATTCAGCCACAGTATCTAACGATCAGAGTTATTAAATGGTTATAGTTAAGATTTGGTTGGTATTCTGCTTATAAAAAAGGCTTTGCTGAGTGATTTGGAATGGTTTATGCTCTCAAGAGCTCCTCCAAAGGTTAGTCGATTTTTCAAAGTATGAATTCAGAAGGGTTGTTTGTGCTAGGCTTTTTGTTATGCCTCAAAACGGCTGCGGGCCCATTTGTGTCCCATTGATCCTACACGCGTAAGTTTATCAGCACACTCGTTAATTGCGATCCCTGCGTATAATAAGACCAATCGTCAAGCCGAAAGCCACTTAAGAAATAATTAATTAATAATAATAAATATTATTATTAATACTAAGCAGAGCTTGTATTATGAAACTACATGACTGATGTACTACTTATATACTTTTTTGTAAATACAAATATATTACAAATACATAGAATTAAAATTATCGTGGTTTGGTGGTTTGGTGGTGGTTTCGAAACGTCAGCAGGAGAATAGTAAAGTATGTGGTATAGTCGTAATTATATTCTAAAAAAAATATTTTACATAGATAACACCCAGACCCGAGACAAATATTTCAGATCATACAAGCATTTCTCCCGCGGTGGGAATCTAACTCGCAAACTTCTGCGTCTCAGGCGGGCCTTCGCCCACTACGCCACAGAGGTCATCAATTTCATGGAAAAAATAATTATATCCCAATGATGTATAGAATATACATCATTGGGATATAATTATTTTTTCCACTAGACTATACCTGAGAATTCACTGGTTCTGGAGATATTGAAGTTCAAAGTCAAAATTTTGTTTTAAATAAATACGATACAGGCTGTAACTTATTACACCTGTATCGTATTTATTTTGCATTCTTGCCTTGGTAGCATTCGCTAAGTCCTATTTCTAAGTTCTTATACTATGATAGGGATTTCTTCTTTATGTTCTCTAGGTAAAGCACCGTTTTTGCTACTTTATTACCGTCCCCGATAAAAGCTCGGAGGAAATTTTATTTTGATTGCTCGAGGATGAGTGCGAATTCTATGGTACTTAGTTGAAACTTTTGGTTGCCAATAGCGTAAGTTGATGAGTAGTTCTCTAAAGATCCCGAACATCGGTTAATCATTAGGTAATGGAAATACCTGGGTAAAAATATTGTTATCGTCACCTCAGACGAGGAGTTCTAAACAGCAAAGTAGTTAAAATAAATAAGCTTCTACATCAATTTAAACCCACTTCTGTATTCACTCGGAAAATAATACCCTGAAAGGACACGACTCACTCAGATCTTACGCTAGAACCTATTTTATGTCTAGGGTTTGTGCAACTGTAATGAACTTTGTGACAAGGTTCCTTTCCACGATCGGTTTTAGTCACTCCATGTTATGAGTAAACAGTCAACAAGATAACCCCCAAGACTCTTTATCATAAACTTGTTGTTTAAACAGTTTTGAAACAACTACAGATTAAAAAGTGAGCAATGACCACACCCACATAATATGAATGGCTGCTGGATAGGTCATACAACTACAAAATATGGCTTGATGAGGTTACCTTCATATTCTATAGCTATATGAAGGTAACCTCAGGACAATATTTCCGTAAAAGGAATAAAATAAATAAATACGTTTCTATCAGTAGTTCTCTTTAAAAGAGATAAATAAGGTCTTACAACTTAAATATGTAGAGATATAGTTATCATTGTTTTAGGTTTTGGTAAATAATTTATAAGTCCTACTATCTTACCTATGCTAAGCAAAAGTGAGAATGTGAATACTAATATTTGTCTTCAGATGATACGTAGTTAGCGAGTGATGCAATCTTGCTCAAATCAAATATTTTAATAAGAAATACAACAAAATAATTTTAGACATCCATACATGCATAAACTCACTCCTGTTTCTCGGAAGGGTAGGCAGAGACCATGGATTTAAACTCTTCATGCATGCTCGCCGGTTTAGGGTACTCTTGACCTGACCTATATCCAGAACGCCTCCAATTCGATCAGAGTACGTTCGCTGAGGTTTACCCCTTCCAATTATACCATTTACGCTTGCTTTATAATTTTATAAAACCTACATAGTTCGTTTAGAGAATTTTTACAATATTGTCTGAATACTTACTTGCATTTTAGAAATTGCGATAACTTTACCGAATTTTCATTATAATTAGGTAAAAAAGTACGAGGAGACTACCTAACAGATAATCAGTTTATCTTCTGTTGCTACTTTTTTAAATGTTTATTAGATAATACCCACTTTGTGCCTACATATGACTATGGAGATAAATATTCTGAAATAAGCCCCACCTCCATAAGCTTCCAGGAAAATATCAAGCTGTGAACAGGGGTGGATTACGTCAAAAATCATACACGGCTCAAATACCCACTGCGGTGGAACCTTGCTGGTCGGTTAAGCAGATTTTATGGGTCAATCCTTTCACAGTGCGTTAGAGATCAGAGCTGCCTAATTCCACAGGAGAAAAAAACTTTCACACTTGAAACAGCTAGTACTGGGACTGCCTAAGATTCCAAAATAAGAAAGTGATATCATATTCTTTTAGTATTTTTATTTGAGTAGTCGGTACGACTGCCATGCGTTATAACGTGCGAATGTTACAACAAAAACTCGTGTTGTACAGGACAGCAAGTATTGTTGTTTGTCAGGTATTTTGTTTGACAGGACAGCAAGCAATCTACTGCAAAAATATGCGTATGCGCATTTAGCTGCAAACCTCATAGGTACAAGAATCATGTACGTTATATTTATTTGGTAGAACGTTTGTAGAATGAGCAAGCTGACTCTTGAGAGGCTAGAATGAGTTTCAGCAATAAAACAAGGGACCCAGGAAACACCTGTGTATATTGTTGGCTGAAACTCTTTAACTTTATCACTGTGAATGAATGAAAGTACACCATAAACAACTAATAAAAAAACTTCTTATTAAAGTAAAATGCTGACAGCATTTTACTTTAATAAGAAGTCTTATCTCTTAGAAGTTATATCTTCCAGACAACCTTTAGACGATGAGGTCTTGTAAGAGATTACATAAAAATATATTATAAAACTATAACGATTATAATTTTAACTAAATACTACATAAATGTTTGACATAGACAATGGCCTCGATTCTCTTGAACACCAAATAAACTTAATTTTATCTATCGCTCTCTTTTACTAACAGTAACAAAATAAATATATACTTAGCAATAATTTTAGTGCTGATAAATTAATCAGATTTATGTTTTCCAAACAAGTTTTAAAACGTGCTGACAGCTGACTTTAAACACGAAGATGAGCGACACGTAATCTAATATACAATTCTTGCCATCTCTTTCTTGCGTACACAATCAGTAAAAGAGAGTGACAGTTTCAATTAAGTTACGTTGGTGTCCAAGAGAATCGAGTCCAATATCAACTAGTATGAATTGGTATTCATAACTACTGAAATAAAATTGCATCTGCTAGATAAAGTTTTATCAAACTATGTTACCGATAATGTCTTAAAATATTAAGGTACATAAATGACATAATTATTTATCTATCTCATGAGCCTTATGCTATCAACCGACCACGGCAAACGCATAAGCAACACACAATGACATTATGCACTTTTTATGTCAAAAAAGTGAACTCTTGCTTTCATTAGAAGGTCAGTTTCAATATTTTTAAGGAGGATCAATAGTTTTAGGCATTGTTTTTCTCAGCGGCGCAGTATGTATTTGCTCCTTGAATTTAATTATAATGATATATTCAAAGCCAAGTTAGACGCCATCGGGCGCCGAGGTCTGTTGGCACCCTTAAAATTGATCGATATTGCTCTCCAACCCTTAGGATAATAATGTTATTTTTTTTTACGTAATTTAATTACTGTAGGTGTGAGTTACTGTTACTTCTAAGGTATATAAATAAATGTTCTTTATATGTTATCAAAAGTCTTGATGGTACCTACTGTCCAAGAAATACTGGGCATTTTCGCACAAATGGATGAAGCGAAACTAAAACAATTAAGCGTTATTAGTCTACCTATTATAATTAATAAAATGAAAATAATGCTGGACATTTTGCACACTGCATCATCTAGCCCCAAAGTAAGCAGAGCTTGTATTATGGGAACTACATGACTGACTATATATACTTTTTTTTGTAAATACATACATATTTTACATAAAAATACCCAGACCAGAATTAAGCTACATCTCAAAATGGTATGTAGTTAAAGTGATAGTTGTAAAACTCACTGATAAGGTTGATCACGTGAGAAGCGAAGACCACCACCCATCCATATCCGCCATCCGGAGGGGGTGGTAATGGGTTTGGTTCGCCCTTGATAGTTTCAGGTCGTGTGCTCTTTGCACTCTTGACCGATACGTGAGACATCTCTTCTTTGGCATTTCTCTTTTATCTTCACTGTTATTTTCAGTCACTCAATAACATAAAACTATGTATGTAACAGTCATTTATAATATATTTTGGTCTATTTAAAGTCGTGTCGTGTCTATTGCAATATGATGAATATTTATTGAATATTCATGCAATACGTTGCAATAAACATTCATCATGAAAAAAAATATAAGTCAAACTGCAATATCAAGATAATTAAATTAAACATGGAATCTTGTAGGTGTTTTTTGCTATTAATATGTTCCATGACTTTGCGGTTGTTACACGAGGTTCGTCGTACCTAGTTTCCTACCATTGCGCTATTCGATCAAGAAGCAACACTTTGGGATGCAAACGAGTTTTGCCCTTAGGTATGTACAGAATATATATTTAAAAGTAGGTAAGTAGTGATGAGGAAGCTTTAAATTTCTGCAGATTTTTTTACACACTAGACCCCAGACAAAATATGTTTTGCAGAAGATATAAATATCTTTTTTTATTTGAATTATCATTAAGAAGAATAAATACCTAAGTTCTAATACCATATCTGAATTTATTTATTATTCTTTATGCGGTGAATTTGTGGCATTAGAGAAATAAGATTAGGTAAAACATAGAATTTGAAAAAATAATAATTTGGAAAACCCTGAATTAGAATTTCATTGACGACAGGATTTTGAAAAATCTGGGTCAGTATGATTAATTTTTACCGGGATGCTTACGTATCTAATACTAACAGGTTCTGGTCAGTGCCTTCAGGACGATGATTAAGGATAATCATGATTTGAGAAAGGTGACCTTTATAATATGTATAGGGTTGAAAAAAGTATAAAGTACTTACTGATAATATGAACCATGAAAGAAGCGAATACAACAACCCATCCCCATCCGCCGTCCGGCGGCGATTGCGCCAGCGATTGAGAGTCGCAGGTGGTTGACTCTGCTGGTGCATGCCCGTTGCCGTTTTTCCCATTCTTCGAGTTCATTACTGTTCCATGAGACATCTTTATTGTTTGGCACGTCTTAGAACTATATAAATCTCTGAAGTACTTTAATATCACCTTTAGTTTCTTTTTAGTATACTAAAATAATGATCAGTGATCTTCGTAAGATATGTTATAGATTTCTTCATAGATCACTTGTAGAGGCACTGTAACTTACTGCTATTGGATATAGAAAAATGCAATGGAAGAGAAGAGGGAAAGACTGAGGAGGCTATCTTTGGTCGTAGACCATTATTCTTAGAACCTATCTGCGGTTTAAAACAGTGTGTGCTGTTCTTTTGCACACTCGAATCATTTTCCGTGAATGCGCCGTTTCAACTGAAACAAGGGAAATAGTAAAATTAGAAGCTAAAAATTTAAAGGATTCTTTCAAGGCATACTTCAGAAAGGCGACCAACGGGAAGACCGTATGCCTGTTTGCTTTCGAATATAATAAACAAAATAGTTATAAAGATAACATAGTATAGTAGATACATACAAACGATTGAACAAAAAATACAATTAAAAGTACGCAGGAAAACATTTATAGCTAAATGATATGAAAACCAGTCAAGCACTTATTAAAAACTTTTCAATAAAAAAATAACCTATCATTAAATATAGCGTTTCGGTTCAATTACAAACGATTTTTTTATTTATTTTGAGCATAGCGCACCGCAGCAGGCAATGCTATGGTGTTCAATGAAACATGTGTCGTTCTCAAATAAGCAGCATATGAGCGGCGAAGTATCTGATGATCGATCGCCGATAACGGTATTTGATAAATTCCTATGAAAACACGTTGCATACAGGACAAGTGATTTGCTGATAACACTATGATTTTGGGGTTATCTCTGAGAGATGCTTTATTGATATCTAGGATACTTGATACAATCCATCGGTCACATGGGCGCTGTAGGTACTCATATCCTCTGTAAATGTTCGTGGATAATGTTTCTGCTGTAACGACCTGAACCCACAGACATGGCTGACTAGCTATAATGCACTAAACTCAGAAGTTTTATTCCAAAAACTATCGTGAACTTGACTATTCATATTGTAAAAACGGGAATTTTCACGTACTGCAATATCGGTGAAGGCACCGACTAAGTTTCGACTCATTCCGAGAGTCTTCATCAGGGTGAGTGGTCGCGACTTTCTCCTTCCGCGTCTCGCAGTGTACGGCGATGTCGGTGCCTTCACCGATATTGCAGTACGTGAAAATTCCCGTTTTTACAATATAAATAAGCTTAGAAATGTTTTACATTTGCAAATTTTCTCCTACTAAGACATGTCTAGTTCAGAAGAGATATAAGCTCAATAAAAAATAGTTAATAGTATTAAAATAGTTTTTGAACATTTGCATGAATCAAAATATGTCGCATAAATGAATGGCCGTATTTTTTTATTGCGTTGACTTAGAAACTTGATTTTCTTAGAGCTCCAAGGGATCGTAGACCTATTTGATATCAATTTCAACTTAATACGTCCACGTGTTCCCGAGAAGAAGGGACAGACAGATATACAGACAGACGGACGGACAACGAAGTGATTCCATTTTTTCCTTTTGAGTACGGAACCTAAAAACATTCAAGTAGGACCAAACACAACAAAGCAATTGACGTACATGTGCGTTACAAACCGGAAGTTTGCTACTATAGCTGGAACCGTTAAAAATATAAATTGGTACATAGACTGCATGCTGAAAAAAATGAGGGGATGCAAGTTTAGGGTGGTAGAAGACTCTAGAAGATATTGGGGGCGCTAAGGTGGTCTAGAGGGGAAAAAATAGGTTGTTAATGTTTAAAAACTTTGGGAGGCTCTAGGTTGTATTTATTCTCAAAGTGGCGGTGGTTAAAATAAGTTTGAGAACCTGTGAGCTAGATGTACATAATGTCAGCAGGTGCTAGCTAAGTCTTAAGTAGTTTAAGGTCTGCTAGTCTACTGCAACTATTGCGTGGCATTCCTTAATGTACGCACATTAATTACATACGACCTACATACTAATCGTTTCTACAATATGTACTTTATATTTGACGACTTCTGTGGCGCAGTGGGCAAAAGCCCACCTATGACGCAGAAGGGCTCGATTACCATCGCGGGAGAAACATTTGTATGATCTGCAAATTTTATATTTATCTCGGGTCTGGGTGTTGTAGATTATTTAAGCAAGTATTTACAACAAAAATAAAAGTATATAAGTAGTATATCAGTCGTCTAGTTTCCTTAATACAAGCTCTGTTTAGTTTTGGGGGTAGAATGCCGTGTGAAAAATATGTCCAACATTTTTATTTTTTATTTTATTTATTGTAATAAATAAATAAAAAATCAAAATAAATAAAATATCATCATCTCTTGATGCTTAGTAGAAGTACTGCAACATGTGCTATTTTGACGTTTGTTGTACCTACAGGCTCTACGAGACCATAAAAAATAACATGAGCAGTAAAATCAACTTTCATCAAAATATTGGAAATATGCAAGGTTAGGTTAGCTTCATAACTATATGCTGTCGGTTTACTAAGAGCTGATACGATCAATATCAAGTAAACAGGTTATTTATATAAGTACTTGAACGTAGCTAAGAATATGATTAATAACCAGCTGCGCCTCGCGGTTTCGCCCACGTAAGTTTCGATTCCGTGGGAATATCGGGATAAAGAGTAACAGCTATAACAGCTATGTACCTATCAAGTTTCATCGTAACTTTTGTTTCTACCGACGGCGATCTAATTAAATTTTAGATCACAAAAGCTGCTTTTGTGACTTAACTATGATAGTTAGATATATTCCCTCCTGGACATTTTTGTAGGTAATAATGAGTATTTTAATCATGTTGTACATAATTTTTAAGTGTCATCAATAGTTTTCTCAGCGCACGCAAAATAATGAATTTTATAGACAAAATTTTGCAATTTTTCAACGATATCCGATTTTTAAAATAAATGATAGCCTTTGTTACTTCCTGATAATTTAACTTTGGTAAAAAAATTGATGAAGTCGGCCCAGCAGTTTCGGAGCTTATTCGGTACAAACAAACAAAAAATATTTCCTCTTTATAATATTAGTATATATAAAAATGCTGGACATTTTTCAGACAGCATCATTTAGCCCCAAACTTTTTGGACTTTTTATTAACTTCCCGTGATTTGTAGACGATATTTTTTTATTCCTGAAAAATTCAATAAAAATAATAATAATTGTGCTCTCGACAGTACAGACAAAATTATTGGACTGCTGGAGTTTTAGATTCACATTATGTGAATACATATCTATATAATTCTCATAATTAGATATTAGATAGCCAATGGCTCTACCGTCTCTAGGCAGATTTAATACGAAGCTGTTGCGCGCCTGTGAAGTATTCTACTTCATTTATATTAAAAAAGGCACAGTGGCACGAAGTCACTGCAAGTCTCACATGCAATTAAAATACCAGTTCGTGGCGCGTAAGGACAGCAAAGCACAGACACATTATGTGTAATAATGATTGATAGAAACTAGCTGATATCTCATTGACCTGCATAACCTACCAAACTACTTCTACCTAATTAGATGTTGGTAAAATGCGACTACGGACTGACGGATGCTTTTCCGTCAGTTTATCTGATGAAATAGCGCAATGGTCTTGAGATATTTTTTATTGTTTTGGTTCACTGATTGTGTCATGGTACAGACTTATTTTGTCACGAAAATCAAACAGACAAGCAATACTAGGTATCTCTGGAGTCAGTATTTTAAGTTATATTTTGTTTTACACTTTATCATTAACGGTGATCTTAAAAATACTGCACTTTTTAATTAGTTTATGCAACTAAGGATTTTCCTTAGAAATTCATACAATGCAGTCTATTGTAGGCACATTCGAATATTATTCACTTTTACAATTATTTTACTTATTAATATATTGAAAAAAAAATGACAAACAGGGAAAATTAAAGAAATTGTCTCGTGATTTGGTCATAGCATGACGTGTTCGAAACTATATTGACAAGACAGAAGATTGACTTATAATGTCACGACCGTTCTGTATGGGTGAGGTATTATCGGTTTCGATAATAGGTCGAATGTCGTAGATCTACTCCTTGAAGCTATAGCAAGAGTATAGTTACATCCGATCTGTCTGTGTTGTTACATTAGTTAAGTTTTTTTTTTCATAAATATTCAACAACTTTGAGTTCTGCGTAATGCATTGTTTTATTTTATTAGAATCATTATACATATAGTTCAAGGCAAGTTAAACTGGCTCTGAAATGCACCTTATGTACCTCTAGATAAGGTTCATAGAGATTTTTGTGCTTAGAAAACAGTGAATAAAAAAAAAAACTTACTCGTAAATTACTTTTTAATATCTTTAGTCATTTTAAAAATGGAAATGATCATGCATTTGTGAGTATTTTTAATTACGAGTATTAGTCCAAAGTTAACTTGTAACGCATTTTTTTAAATCATATATGTATATAAGTTCCTAGTTACATAATATTCTTACTTCTATTAAAAATAATTTCCAGCGATAAACTAAGCACGTGTGCATTTGTTGTGCGTTGTCATGATTACATAAAGTAGGTCATGTGTACATTACCGAACATTGCATGTCATTGTTCTGTGGTAGCTGTTTTATGAAATGTGCGTTTCAACCTATGGCCTAACCGCTAACCCTTGTATCAAAGTATAGCGATGAAAGTTTGCATGGGTTTTCGAGCCACCCAGTACCCAATTGGAACTATTCATTGGCGAATGAGCCATCCTGACCTGACTAGAATTCCCTGTGGTATCAGGTACTACGAGCACCATGTTACCAAAACACCCAAACCCGGAACATATATCTGTAGAACATGTACACATTTTTTTGTTTCGCAGCGGGAAATGTATCCTCGCCTCTTGCGTCTCAGCCGGCTACTCTCCGGCTCGCCACCGGGGTCGTCAAGGTACCTAACACCTTATTACTCAATTACAAAATAAATAATTTCAAATAAACTTATTTACTATACTTCCCAGTAAATCTTATTGTGTGTAAGTAACTTCTTAATTTGAAATTGAGACTATTTAACTTCTAGTAAAAACTGTAGAATCATTGTGTAGAAGGTAGGAATTAATACTGAAATGTTTTAGGACCACAACTACGTACCCGAACAGACCTAACGTCGATATCTAACGAAGTAAAATCTATGATCCAGGCGTGGCAGTCACATGCAGTGTGTAACAAGAACCCTGTCTGTATATTTTTTTTCGGAATAAAAGTTTTCTTTTTTACACAAAGAAAGGGCATTTAGATTGTCCTTGAATACACGTATAAGCTCCCGCCAAATATTCTTGGCGCCGCCGCCGGCCACTGCCGCCGCTCGCATGCGTTAAACGAACACGATTTCTTCATCTAAGTACATAATTAATTTTATTCAGGAGAAGCTCTACATTCGCGTGGAAATAATAAATGCTAATAAGCTTCTACCTACCTTCTCAATTTTTTGACAGAACGCATTTAGTTTATTCTTAAGTATAGTCGGTATGAACAAGATACTTATGGGTTAAGACTTACCTACTCGTAAGCATGTACATATTAGTAAAAGGTTTCACAGATACACTATCAGTAAGACGAGTCAACGTCTTTGCTTAAGTTCAGTGCATACGGGAATTAGTATAGAACAAAACTTTAAAGGTAAACAAATACATCAGTAAGTACTATCAAGAAAATGTAGGTATTACACTATTAAGTTTACTAACAGGTACTTAGGGTATTTGAAGAGTATAAACGAGAACTTGTGTAAACTAATTTACCTTCTCTTATGTGAATTATCACTGAAAAAATCCTATTGAAATTATTTCACTGTTAGAAATTACGATAATAATGCCGCGTCTCGGTAGTTAGGTGTTGGGAATCGCGTTGCGGGCGTCCGCTCACGTACGTTCCAACTCACGGACTGACACGCACGAGATTTCGTGTCGATTGACAGCGAAAATGGCGATAAACGCAGAAACTTATTTCTTCTGAAAACATAATAAAGACCATTGTTGGAGACGAGATAAAGAAAAATAAGATGAATTCCAACGCATTACATACACGGATAGGTACAATAGTAATTTTAACGGACAACAAAAGGAAGGCAATTCTAATGCCGAGAGATTGATTGGTTCCGATGGAAAAATATAAGTGGGGAAATATTTTTGTTCCTAAAGCAACCGTGGTACCTACCCATACCAGTTAAATATTAAGTTGCGTAATGCTGTTTCATTAGACTCCTTTTGACCTCAGATTTTTTTTTAGTTGGAGCGTTTACTTTATTTTATTTTTACTGAGGAAACGTTTGTTTTAGGTCAGAATTTACCTTCTGTCTACCTTCTGTCAATCTTCTAGACGTTTGAAATTCAGATTACATTATCGTAGTCACAAAACTGTGATTTATTGAGAAACATGGTATGAGGAAGATATTAAGTAGGTATTTCAATTTTATCACCAAAAGTTTTCAATCATTGTAAATCTAATCTAAACAGTTCAGTAGCATTGATATCTTTACCTCTACCTTCTGATACGAAATTACAGATCAAGAGTTACTAGGTCAAATAATCTGAATTTTTACGCTAATCCGTAGACATGTATACTATTTCCGTATTTTATTATAAAAACTAGGTATCATTCGGTGGAGCCGTGATATGAACAGTTGCTTGGTGATAAAAATCATGTTCAATGTAAGTTTTATAAATAAACTACTTTTCATGAAGACATTTCGAGGTTTATAACTCTTTCATCCCAGTATTTCCAAGACCAAGATTTCTGAAAATACGATACCTATTTCGAGATGTAGGATTCATACATAAACTGAACCGATCACACATCCTTCGCAATAAACAGACTTAGTTATCATTTAGGGCCTATGAAGTACTAGCTTCTGACCACGGCTTCGCCCGCGTGGTACCCGGTTAAAAGTAGCCTATGTGTTATTCAGATGTATAAGCGAGGTATATTACTGTAAAGTTTCATCAAAATCCGTTCAGTAGTTTTTACGTGAAAGAGTAACAAACATCCTCACAAACGTTCGCGTTTATAATATTAGTAGGATTTGTAGGATAGGATGTAAGACCTACTTACCTAATCTTATATGAAATGAATGAATACAACCCAGTCTGGGTGAAAAAACATAGGCTGGATTTTTGAGACGGGACCTTTACCGCTGTAGCTACAGGAAAAAAATCTTAAGAGACAGTCCTTAACTTTTGGACATATTATGTCGTACACCACAGATTTAGGAAGAAACTTACAGTTGTGAAAATTGAATTGAAATTTTGATGCCAATCGATCCTGTATTCTAATAGGATCAAAAGACTATGTTGAGAGTTGTGAAGCGTTCTTACAAGCACACAACCTACTTTCAAGTGCTGGAGTATCGTTTTTCAGCCGCATGAGCACTTCATGCAGGGGAAAAGCTTCTGCACTATTGATTGAGACAAAATGCGCTATACATCTAAAATACAGTTAACAAATATCTGACGACCTCTGCGGCGCAGTGGGCGCCTGAGACGCAGAAGGTTGCCGGTTCGATTCCCACTGCGGGACAAATGTCTGCAAATATTTGTCTCGGGATCTGGTTGTTTTTATGTATGATATGTGTGTATTTACAAAAAAAATATGTATATACGTAGTATATCAGTCATGTAGTTCCCATAACCTATGCTCTGCTTACTTTGGGGCTAGATGATGCTGTGTGAAAATGTCCTTATTATTATAATCCAATTTTACTACTTTAAAATGAATTACCTAAAATGTTATTGTGTGTGATCAAAATTTTCCATTTGAGTTGTTATACTTGGTTGGGGTAAACGAGTTCTTGAGTGGAGACCGCGTCTGGGTAAACGTAGTGTGGGGCGCCCCTCGGCTAGGTGGAGCGATGACTTGAGGAAGGCAGCGGGCAGTAAGTGGATGATAAGAGCCGAACACCGGGCTCAGTGGCGCGTATTGAGAGAGGCCTATGTCCAGCAGTGGACTGATGTGGGCTGATGGTGATGATGATGATGACTTGGTCAATACCTACTCTAAAATGTTAGAGCATCTTAAATCATTCTGACGCCATACCACATAAAAGGCTCATGTTAATTGTTAAACTTGAAGAATTAACCCACATTATTTTGATAAGTTTTCACGTCATTTCAAAATGATATAGTTATCTGACCAAAGTCACGGCTTATGATAGTTCCTTTTCCTGACTCTGAAATTAGAAATGTATTTTCGGAATGAGGGCTAAAATGCCAACGGAAAGTAAAATGTCAGTAGTGATAAAGCTTTCCCGGGTTCAATCAACGCTGAGTTTTATATTTTGGGATATTATACATATTATACAGTACCTGAGTTAATAATAAGTAAGGGAAGGAACTAGGCAAAAAGTTTGAATAAATTTTCAAATATTTGTAAATATTCTCTTCACTTTTAGACAATTTTATTTTTTACATGACCTAGATTTACACCTACATAGGTATTCCGGTGCCACATGAACAAACCCGCAGTAAAAGGCTAGTTTTTCATACGTCTTCAGTGTGATTCGAACTACTGGCCAAAATACATATATTTTGAGACGCACTCGAATGGTGCTCGCGGGCAAGGTTATCGGCCGATTGTTTATATTCCGTTGCAAGTGTACAAAATTAACGCAGATTGCTACTAGACACGTCGTCGAACATTCATTAGTCGTATTGTAAAACGGGAATTTTTAAATTGGTGCCTTCACCGATAGTACGGTACATGAAAATTCCCGTTTCATATTTTTATTTATTTCTTTCTTTTACTATATGAATGATCAAATTCATGATAGTTTTCGAAAATTCCTTGTTGAACTATTGCTGATGCATTCGGTGATACTCTGTACTTGCAACAAACAAAAATACGTAAAAGCATGAAATAAATATGAAATTACATATTTATTTTATGCTTTTACGTATTTAATTTAAGGTCTTATATAGAAACAAGCGGTACATGCAGTGCTGCCAGCCGGGTCTTGTCAAAAGTTACCTATAATAGATAAAAAAGTTACCGTTTGGTGTGAAAATAACCCTTCATATTTTATCCCAATAATAATGTACTAAAAGTTATTAGACAGATGTTGATTGTATTAATTTACAGAAAAAAATGCAGTGTTTTCCATTTTAAGTTGATTTCAGAATATTACTTTTTCTAAACAAGTTTTTCTTTTATATTTTTTGCCAACATTGTAAAAAATATACAACAAAGTATGTCCTAGTAGTACACGGCGCGACGTGGAAGGAGAAAGTCGCAACCACACACCCTGATGAAGACTCTCGGAATGAGTCGAAACTTAGTCGTTGCCTTCACCGATAGTGCAGTACGTGAAAATTCCCGTTTGTACAATATGAATGTACAGATCTAATTAAATTTGTGTGTGATAAGATGTACCATGTACATACACCTATGTGATTTATTTTTCCATCTCTTAGGTTTCAAATGTAAAATTATAATTTGCCAGAAAAGGTTAATAATATTGATGAAGACATTTATTTTTCACTTGACTTCCAACCATTGTTGAATCGATTTCATGCGGGCTATCGAACCGACACTACTAAAACTCCATTTCAATCTTGCAGGGATGTCTCGCGAAGCTCCACTCGAAACCTTTTGCGTGATTTTGCAATGACCTTGATAAGTAACCCTAAATCTAGTTATTTGTAGTTGCGACCTGAATTGCAAAATTATAGATGCTACGTCTATTTTTCACAGATATATATAACTTTTGATACTATGACCAAAGAAAATGATGTTCACTTATTGAACTACAAACGCATTTTGAAGATGCAGTCAAAGCAAAAGACGTTGAAGAAGTTAGTGGATTATATTCGAATACGTATGCATCTAAGCAGAATAAGAGATGCACTACCTTACCCGTTGTTTGATTATAGCTGAATATCAGCGTTGGGTCATGGTAACACATCCAACACACGCTAAGCTGAACACCATTTTGGTACAGCTATACCTTTTCAGATACATAAGTCTAACATTTTTTTTCATTGTTGTTTTAGATTAAAGTACCTACCCCTACGTTTAGTTGTCGGCCTGTGTTAACCAATTATCTTTTGATTGTTTGTGCCAAATAAACGTTTATTATATTCTATTTTATTCTTCTATTCTTTCATTTATTTTTAGCCTAGTCTACGAACTTAACAAAGATAGTAGCATTATACGACTTCATTCGTTCAACCCTATTGGTAAAGCTTAGAGCGGCAAGTAACGCGATTATTCCTGGCTGATTGGGCCTCACTCACTGTGTCAGCTGTGTACCCTGTGCTCGCTCAATTTACAAGTCGTTCCCTATACACTCAATCAGTGATGCTCGATTATATGTAAAAAAATGTGGTATCGATAGTAAACTCTATTTTAATAAGTATGTTTTTAATAAAAATAGGGCCCTAAATACTATGCCAACTGAGTACCCTGTGCTCGCTCAATTTAGAAGTCATTCGCTATACACTATCAGTGAATCGATAGTATATACTATATCCATGAAATAGTATACACTATAGCTATCAGCGAAGTTCGATTATATAAAAAAAATGGTATAGTTAATATACTCTAAAATAATTTCAATAAGAATGTTTTTTTTTATAAACGTAAGGCCCTAAATACAAATATATCTGAAGCCCACTGCAAAAAGTGCTACGAATATGGATGTAGATTGCTAACGTACTCGTATACCATGTTACTTATATTTACTGACCTTTCTTGCAAACACGTGCGCTTTAGTCACGTGTTTGCAAGGTTCTGAACGAATATTTCGCATGATAGGATTTGTAGGTTTTGTTTTGAAGTAACATAATGTATTTATATACGGCAGGGTTTAGGCATTAGCTCCAGCTCTGCAATAAAATGATGTACGCAAAGTGCATTCTACTTAATTTGACTATTTAAAATGCAACAGGTTTATAATGCAAGATAGCCTAGGTAGCATTTTGTTCGTTTTTTCCGATGGCTATCTCCGTCCACTCCGCTCAGCTAAGGTAATGGACTTGGTACATTCAAAAAGGATTTTTTGGCATAGTCATTAAAAAAATACCATCAATTGTATGTGATATATTGTACAATCAGTCCCAACAAAACAACATATTATTGTCTAATGACAGCTTTGATATAATCGCTGTACCTTGCTTATTTAGTCATGAATAGGCTATTTTATTAACTATACAAGATTATGCAGCGATTAAAATTTATTGATTAATTGTAGCGATAAACATGAAATATTAGTTTGAAAAATATGTTACTAAACATTTTCAAGAAATAGAAAATTGATCTTTATACGAGTAGGTTTAAAATTACAAAATCTTTTTGCTTTTGTCGGTCTTACATTAAATAAGTTATCGAAAACTCACCTTATTTCTTCTAAACTGCTGCAAAATGCGAATCGATACACCTTTGTTTTCATTCCGTCTCTTCAACTTTCCAAATTTTTCACAAATATTATTTCGCCAATCACTCGAAATGAATAAATTCGAGTTTTATTCATGAAAAATATGTGATTTATGTATTTGAGGCCACCATGAGGTTATGTTGTTATTATTTTGAGAGAAAAGGGCGCGGCCTTATTCCTCAGCTGGCGTAGGGCGACTGAAGCAAGGCGGGCGGCGCGTAGCTTCCGCATCGTAAAGGCTTGTAGGTAAATCGCGGCGCATGGAATTAAAACAGGTTGTATATAGTTAAATCGTTGAATAAAACAAAAATAGCTATCATTTGATTCGTCAAATTTTGTATTAATATCTGATTTGTCGAATACATGTCTGAAATAATCTGCTAGTTAAAGGTAAGCGGTTTTACAAAGGCCATCCTGAACTTTGACGGATTGGCTGCGTAGATTTGTTTGAATTGGTGTCCTTATTCACAATTCAGTGACCCGTCGATCTCACAGTCACACGGCTAACATAGGGTAGCTGTTAAGTCCAGATTATCAATTGAAAACACATTTAGATGAGAATCGTATATTCAGCTAGGGAGCTGTATGAAAAAGTGAGGTTGTCAAAACATTATGCAACTACCTACATAAATCCACTTTATATGAAAGTAACAAAGTAGAACAGTTCTATAGATGATAACATGACATACCTCCCCTCTAAGTAAGTATATTAAATACAATGATCAGACCAAAAACAAACTTTACAACAAAACTAATAAGTGACTTCTAAATGAATTAAAACAAGTAGCTAAAACAAATACATATTATCTTTGGAATGATGAGGTCTTTGATATGGAGTTTTGGAGTGCTCGGTTAATTTATTTTTTATTTTTCCTGATGCTTCATGAGGTGTCTTGCTAGATGGTATTCCCAACATCTCTGCCCATTGGTCAGCATCTGGAATCTCAATGATTCTATCTAGACAATCATTGTCCTCCAACTCCATTTCTTCATTTCTATCTGTCAATTCATCTTGTACAGTTATATCTGCTGGTGAAGAAATTGACACTATTTTCTCTCCTTCCTCAAGCTTTGATTCTGCAGAAGTATTTTTAATAAGTTGGTCAATATGACGATTAACCACTGTGCCTTCATCAGTTTTAATTCTATAACTTGATGGTCCATTTTTATTAATCACCTTTCCTGATAACCACCTTGGGCCTATATTGCTGTAGTTTCGGTACATTACATCTTGACCCTCATTAGTCTCTCTAGTTTTTTTTAGACTGTTGTCGCGTATTTGGTCCTCTGTCTTCTTGTGTTGTATATTTTCCGGGTGTATTGTATCCAACAGAGTACGCAGACGTCTCTTCATCAACAGCTCTGCTGGAGTTTTATTGGTTGTAGTGCAAGGGGTGGTTCGAAGACCCAGTAATAGGTTTGCAATTCTGATTTCCCAAGACATATCATCCATTTTGCGCAGTTTATCCTTGATTGTTTGGACCATTCTTTCTGCTAAACCGTTAGTAGCTGGGTGATAAGGTGCTGTGGTCACATGTCGAATATTATTAGCCTGGAGAAATTGCTTAGTTTCGTTAGATACAAATGAAGTGCCATTATCCGATACTAACACCTCACACAGTCCATGTGTCGCGAAAACTGTTCTCAAAAGTCTTACGACTGTGGCCGAAGTAGTATTGTTCACCATGAATAATTCAGGCCAACGAGAATATGCATCCACCATTATAAAAAAATATTTGTTATGGAATGGTCCAGCGAAATCTATGTGAATTCTTGACCACGGTCTTGAGGGTGTTATCCACTTATGGCTTGTCTTCGGGGGCATGTGCCTGTATTCAAGACATTTAGTGCAGCCACTGACCATCGATTCAATATCTTCATTGAGACGCGGCCACCACACATAGCTTCTAGCCAACGCCTTAGTTTGTACAATACCTGTATGCGTTTTGTGTAACGTTCTCAACACCACATGGCGTAATGACTTTGGCACTACCACACGGCAACCCAACAGTATACAGTCTTCTTGCAGGGATAGTTCCAAACGATTCAGCCAAAATGGGCGTAAATCATGATCCGTTATTTTGGCGGGCCAGCCACGCTGTACAAAGTATATGACCTGCGATAATATCTTGTCTCGTTTTGTCTCTGAAGCGATATGTTCAACATCATACGGAAAGTCTTCCGGTGTTTCCGACATCAACAAAATTTCACCGATTGGTAGCTCGGGCTGATCTGGCACCGGTTGTGGCCAGCGACTTAAACTGTCTGCATTTCCGAGTATAGCTCCAGGTTTATAAGTTATTTCATAACTATGGGATGTCAAAGCTATAGCGATCCTAGTCAAACGCGGTGACAGCATGTTGGGCATCGGTTTTTTGGGATCAAAAATTCCAAGCAATGGTTTGTGATCTGTCACTACAAGGAAGTGTCTCCCCATAAGATAATTATGAAACTTCGTTATGCCGAACATGATAGCTGCTGCTTCTTTGTCAAGTTGCGAGTAACGCCGTTCATGAGTATGTAATGTCCTTGACGCCATGGCTATAGGCCGATCCTGACCGTCACCAGTCTCATGCGACAATACTGCGCCAACTCCATATTCCGAACTGTCGCATGTCAGTACAAGCGGTTTTTTTAAATCGTAATGTATTAAAGTCAAATCAAACGTAATCAGTCGTTTTGCCGTGTCGAACGCGTTCTGTTCACATTCCGTCCACTTCCATGTCTGAGCTGTCTCTAACAATCTATGGAGCGGTTCAAGTAATGTCGCCTTGTGTGGCACAAATCGCTCATAAAAATTATAAAGGCCGAGGAATGCCTGTAGCTCTCTTTTGTTTTTAGGCTCCGGAGTGTTTACAATAGATTCCACTTTACTTTGTGCTGGATGAATTCCCTCAGAATCTATGACAAAACCGAGAAATTCAACTTTTTCCTTGGCGAACTTGCATTTACTTTTGTTAAGTCGAAGTCCTGCCTGTTTGATTCGACTCAGTACTGTATCTAGTCTCTCTTGCATTTCCGGCATCGTACAGCCGCATACAATAATGTCGTCTATCAGTACAGCGACTCCACGAATGCCCGCCAGTAAGGAACTCATCAGACGTTGAAATATTCCAGGACTTGCTTTTACTCCGAAAGCCAATCGATGCACGGTGTACAAACCCTTGCAGGTGTTCAAAGTAAGCAGCTTTGATGCGTCATCATCCACAACTACCTGTGTGTAAGCCCGTTCCAAATCCAAGGTTGTGAAAAATCTTCCTCCGGCGACGGTAGCGAAGACTTCATTTGCCGTCGGCATAGGATAGGTATCTGATTCGGTCGCCTCATTAACTGTACTACGATAGTCGCCGCATAGTCGAACTTCACCAGACTTTTTTATTATAGGCACTATTGGCGTAGCCCACTCCGAATATGATGTAGGGCGAAGTACCCCTTCGCTTTCTAGTCTATCGATCTCCTTTTCCACTCTTTCTTTAATGGCATATGGGACAGCCCTAGCTTTAAGAAATTTCGGCGTCGCTCCTGACTTTAGATGTATTGCCACTGGGTGTCCACGATAGGTACCTAGTCCGTCCCTGAATACTTCCTCATGTTTTGCCATCGCACTATCCATCTCTAGGTCAGAAGTGCTCGAAAAGAAATTGATATTCATCGTTATGTTGAGCGGGGCTAACCAATCTCGGCCTAACAGATTAGGCCCGTTTCCCTTAGCGACGATAACGCAGAGATCGCGTCGAATTTCCTTGTAACGCACGGGTAGCGTGGCTTGCCCGAGGAGCTGCACCGGCGTCTCGGTCCAGGTGCGCAGCGTAAGTTGAGCGGGGCGAAGCGCGGTGTGCGGCAGGCGAGCGCGCAGGGAGCGCCATGTGCACTCGTTGACGATGGAGAAACTGGCACCCGTGTCCACCTGCATACGGACCGGCATGCCCGCTAGTGATGGCTCCACCTCGTACGGCGGCACTCGACTAGTGCTCTGTACCGTCTGTACGCAGTAGACTCCGTTCAAACGGTCTTCCTGCTCATAGGCGAAGTTGACGTTTCGATTCACAATCCTCCTTTTGCTTATGCAAATCTTTTCCAAATGCCCCTTTTTCTTGCAGTACCGACACACGGAATCAACGAATTGACACTCCCCCACATGTCGATCGCCACAACGATAACACAATCGGGTATTAGTCTTCGATTGGACGGCATTGATGTCCATTGGCTCGACGCCGCTCGGTGTCGATATCGGCGTCGGCAGCGGCGCAGAGGCGTTCGTCGATGATGCGCTGATGGCGGCGTCTTGAATCATACGAACGCCCTTCCCCGCACTCTCAGATGCGAACATAGCGTCCACCACATCTTGATAGCATAAATTGTCTTTCTTCAATAGATCATATTGTAATTTAGAGTCACTCATACCACAAACTAGTCTATCACGGAGCATTCGCTCTAAATCCTTGAAATTGCACCAAGAACTCAGCTTTCTGAGATTAGCGATATAGTCCGCAACTGATTCGTCCCGTTTTTGATCGAACTTGTAAAACTTGAACGAAACTGATATCACGTTGGGTTTCGGGCTAAAATGTTTGGTTAGGATGGTTTGTATTTCTTCAAAAGTCACATCACTAGCTTTTTTTGGCGTGATCAGCGCAAGCAACGTCTCAAACACTCGCGCACCACATATTGAAATGAAATTTGCTCTTTTAGCTGTATCTTCTGTGACGCCATTCGCCTCGAAACAAAATTTTAACCGATCGAGATAAATCTCCCAATTGTCTGTTTGTGGGTTGAACTGTTCGAATTTCACTGCTTTTGAACTCATTTTAAACACTTTTTACTAAACGTCGCCACTGTTAAGTCCAGATTATCAATTGAAAACACATTTAGATGAGAATCGTATATTCAGCTAGGGAGCTGTATGAAAAAGTGAGGTTGTCAAAACATTATGCAACTACCTACATAAATCCACTTTATATGAAAGTAACAAAGTAGAACAGTTCTATAGATGATAACATGACAGTAGCTATGTTAAATTGACTAAACTCTACATATGTTACAGTGGTCAATATGCTCCCTGGTTATATGAGGCCTCTGCAACTAGCAAACCGAGCTAAAACGTAGCTGTATATCGGTCACGGAGACTGTCGTTTATGTGTGATAAAAACGTTTCGCAAAAATGGCCCCACTTTTAGGTGTTATAGTGAATCTATTGTAAGTATTTCCGCTTAGGCCAGATACATATTAATGGTATCATTGACTTTAAATCAGTTGCACCACAATAAAGAAACAAAAGGAACCTTTTCAAGTCACTGACTTAAATAATAAATAATTTATGCTGGACATTTTACACACAGCATCATCTAGCCCCAAAGTAAGCAAAGCTTGTGTTATGGGAACTACATGACTGATATACTACATATATAAATTTTGTCCCCGAGGCAAATATTTGGAAATTATATGAACATTTGTCCCGCAGCGGGAATCGAACATGCAACTAAACTAACTATAGTTTGAATGACCAAATTTACTAAGTATTTTTTTGGATTATATGTAGTTACTCGTAGGTACACCTTGGAGGTTGTAACCTTGCAAAATTTTACAGCAAGTCATTATGGCCAGCGAATTTCATCTAGATTAATTTTCATAGTGTTATTGCATTTTAGCCATTAAAAGTTATCACGAATGAATTACATGTTTTATGTGTCATCAAATTTCGAAGACCATGATGAAGTTTGCTCAGAAAATTTCAACTTGTGTTATTTGTGAATTAATGTTGATGCTTGGAAATTCGATTGGAAAAAGTAATTTGACCCTAAAGTTTCCTAGGGTCAGTGGTCAATATCCACGTTTACAGCATCGTATTGCTGGAGGGAAAGTCACCAATCTAGAAACCGTGCCATTCAATGTACAGTTTTTTAATATGGGTGGAATGTGTGGAGGCACTATCCTTTCAAAGAAAATAGTTGTAACAGCAGCTCATTGCTTTGATTTCAATGTGGATATTAAAGAAATGAAGGTATTTGCAAGTAAGTAAGGTACAAACTGTCGTGAACTTGATCATTCATATTATAAAACGGGAATTTTCACGTACCGTACTGTCGGTGAAGGCACCGACTAAGTTTCGACTCTTCGACTCACTTATCGGGGTGAGTGATCGCGACGCTCTCCCTCAGCGTCAGCCTTGTGCATGACGCGGTGTCTTCACCGATACTACGGTACGTGAAAATTCCCGTTTAACAATTTGATTATGTATATATCGTTGTCTATAAAGAGTTTCAGCATATCTAGGTAGGTGTACTCTGGGTTTTAGAAAAACTTATCGCATATTTTTGAGCTATTTGAAACATAATTATATAGTTATGAACATAATTTTCTTAACAACAAGATTTGATTTGATACAGATTTGATCGACTCGTCTGTCAATAACACAAATTTTCAAAGACTTCAGTTCCTCCTGTGATTATAGCTCATGCAACTATGCTGAAATAACTAAAAACGCTTTAGCACTCAAATCATGGTAAATATCCTGCTGTGCGTGGAAATTACGTTTCTGCGGAAAATACTTATTTGATAATTTCTTAAATACCTTATAAAAAATGATCGAATCAAAGCGCAAGAGCTATTCATACACTTATATATAGATATACTTATACGGAAAATACTTATTTGATAATTATATAGATTTTTAAGGACCATTGCAGATTCCCGATTCGTGTTTGACCATCGTTCCAAATCTCACGATGTGTGGCATTTCCAAATTCATGAAAAATATAACCACACCATTAATTTTGAAAACGATATCGCTATAATTATGATAATAGATGAATTTATTTATCGAGCGACTGTGAGATATGCTGAACTTTGCAATACTGATAACTGGAAGAAGGAAAATGAAACTTTTATGGTGACGGGTTGGGGTGAAAGTAAGGTAAGACAAGCCAGTAAAGATACTCTTAATTTTATCAGCCCCCCCCCCCTACTGAGTATTAACCGTGATTCACTCGGAGAGCCTGTAACTTCACTAGTAATATTTCAAGATGTGATTTTGAATGAAATTTTGCGCTTGACTTTTTTATCTTCCTTCATAAATATTAATATACCCTTTTTGTAGTCCAAGTCAACAAGTCTTTTGTTTAAGAAGGTACATACAAGAATAAATATTTCAGTATGGTGCAGGAGTATCAAAGCAGGCATTAATGTCAACTACTATGCAATATGTTTCAAACGTGAAGTGTAATTGGATTAACGAAGTTAAACTGAGTGAAGACATGTTTTGTTTGTATGGCGATGGTAAGCGGGATACCTGTCGGGGAGACTCTGGAGGCGGAGTGTTTTGGCATGAGTAAGTCCTTCAACTAGGTACATCCAAAGCGGCATCACCCATGGACTCGGGAGCAGTTACCCCCGAAGTTGAGGCTAGAAAAATGATCTTAAGTTCGATTCTTACCCGCACTTCAAAACAAATCGAAGGGTAGACGACCGACGACGACGACGACTAGGTACATAAATTCTCGTAAGAATAACAACATGAGCCTTTTTCAAACATCTCGAAGGAAAGAAAAAGGACCAGCAACGCCCATTGTGGCGGACAATCACTCTTAAGTTTGTCAAGGCATATTGGTAACTTAATAAAGCGATTTCATGATTTTCAATAGACAGACTTTCGTTAGTACTTCTTACGCGATAATAGAGGGCGCTAGTAGTCAGTAAATAGTGATGTACATTTGTTATAATATTAACATATGTATTGTTATTTGCTTTACAGCCTGTTAATCGGAATAACGTCTCACGGAAGAGGTTGTGTCACAATGCCCAGTGTATACGTCAATATGTATTACATGAAACAATGGGTTGACAAAACTGTTCAAAAACTTTACAATAATTTTTGTACATTTAGAAAAACGCATCCCTACAGCTTATAAATCTTTCATCACAATATCTTGATACGTATTTAAGTAAAAAAATGAATCAGTATTTTCCTCGATTGTTAGTGATTTATAGGTAAGTACTTAATTTGATTTTTTAATTGACATAAAAGAGACATAAATGCTACTCAATCGTTTAATTTAAGACGGCCACGGACCTAAAGTTAATTATGCCTATAGGTTTAAGATGTCTTTTGTTGCTTTGGATAATTAGAATCGGATACTCATTTAAAGTTCCAAAAAACCAAAGTTTGGTTGTAAGAAAATACAGTGCTAATATGAAAGGGAAGATTGTCGGTGGAGTTCCTGTATCAATGGAACAATTTCCTTCTATGGTGCAGCTATATAACTTGGGGAATATGTGTGCTGGGAATATTCTGAACAGCTGGACTGTACTGACGGCAGCCCACTGTTTTGATTTAAACAAGAATATTGAGGAAGTAGTGGTTCAAGCAGGTGCGTACAGTTTTTATAACGTAGCTTTATTGTTAACTTTTTGAGGATTTTCGCTTAGACTTTCGTAGAGCCTTTTCCTGTGTGGAAATTAAAACAGTGCACATTTTAAAAACTAGGAAATTATAAATATACATTTTTGTTTCTTATCATTTGTATTAATGAATATTCATCTGAGTACCATCTCCTGTACCCATTTTCGCTCGGTTGGTAGCCGTGTAAGTACTTCTATGTTATTCCTGCTCAAAAACTTACAAAAAATAAAAAAGTTCATAAGCACTGCTCAGCACTGTACTCCCCATGATGGGCATCCTCGGATACATAAGTACTCAGTCCATAGATCTTTGAGAATACCAAATGGAGTGTAGTCAGTGGCACGTCTAAGCATTATATTTGACACACTCCCATGTTTTGAAAGTAGTTCGCAATCCAAGTGACAGATTGCAAGCCAATCGTCAATTATTGAAATACTCGTACTAACCTATGGCACATGCCTTCGATTTTTTGGTTCTAGGGTATATCGTTAACCGACACGATATTTTCCTTCACCATTTGGAGCACGTGTTAATTGCGCACCTTCTTTTCCTATACTAAATCGGGTTAGCCGATACGAAGTTTTTTGGAAACGAAAAACTACTTATACTAAAAACCATAGCACATTTTTCTAGGTTCACGATTCGTGTACGACTTCAACGCAGATACATATGGTGTTACTTCAATAGTTATTCACCACAAGTACAATGAGTCACAAAACTTTGCGTGTGACCTTGCGCTAGTTTTTTTGGATAGACCGATGCAATTTACAAAGAAAACGAAGAAGGTGATTTTGGTGAATGACTCGAAGTGGATGAGTCGGCTACAGTTTAATTTTACCGTTACTGGCTGGGGTTTGACAAAGGTAGGGCTATGAATTTATCTGTTCTACAATTCAACTACTGCGACACAAGCATCCTTACTTTAATTAGTTTATTGTATTTTTTATGTCCACACATTTTTTCCCGCGTGTTTTTTATGTCTTGTTATTGTAACCAGTATTAAGCAGAGTTGGGACCTTTTTTGCAACTACTGTCTTAGGTAGACAGTACGTAGTTTTAGAATAAGTTTTTAACTTTATTATTATGTATTGTGCGTACCTAGTGTTGTTACAAAATAAAGTATATTCTATTCTATACTGTCAGCAAGCGTATAAATAACTATTTCGGGGCTTACCCCGAAATATGTTACTTAGCCCGAAACATCCGAAACACATTTATAATCCCCACTAACTTTGGCCAAGCATTATGAGAAAATGTAAAATGTTGTGTCTGCTATTAAAATCTTTGACAACGTACGATCTATATTCAATATTGCAGTTGTAGTTACATTAATGCGTGTATATTCAAACTATTCATTCAACGGTAAGCGAACAAGCATAGGTAGATATAAAGTTATCTGCTAATCGTTGTTACAGTATGGAGGCGAATTGTCAACGAAAGGTCTGATGATGACATACCTGCGGTACATTCCCAACGACGAATGTGGCCGGATGCACGACATGACATTAACCAGAGATATGTTTTGCTTGTATGGAGAAGGTACAAGGGACACCTGTAAGGGCGATTCAGGGGGAGGCGTGATATGGCATGGGTGAGAATCCTAATCCTATCCTAATGTTATACTGTTATAAACGCGAAAGTTTATGAGGATGTTTGTTACTCTTTCACGCAAAAACTTCTGAACGGATTTAGATGAAACTTTACAGTAATATAGCTTACCTATACATCAGAATAACACAAAGGCTACTTTTTATCCGGGTACCAGGCGGGTGAAGCTGTGGGCAGTGGCTAGTCCTTATATAACTATAGGGTGATCCGTGCAAGATGGTCCAAAATGAACAGAATGAAATACTCTGACGACCTCGGTGGCTAGGCGGGCGAGAAGCCGGCTGCGATTCCCGATTGCGTGTTCTGTTTCTGACAAATGTTTGCATGTTCTGTAGATATTTGTTGTAGTACTACGGTACTCGTAGTTCCTCATACCAAAGACACTTGTTGAGACAACAAGTGTCAAGTGTCAATGAAGTAACATTTGGGTGTTTATTCTTATTATACTACAGCTCATCTGAATCTACCACATGTTTGTATGTTCTACAATTTTCAATAGTTAATAATATACGTACATAGTGTTGGATGAAATAGGCCAAAATGTATTCCGTTATACCCTATGATGAACTACATTGTTATACTCTACAGCCTGTCAGCCTTGGAATGCCGCTATATAGTGAGAAGACACTTTTCGTAGCATTGATAGGTGGCACTGTAATCTAATATTTTGTATGCTATTAACTACTTTGGTACCTAGGTTTTATTCCGGAGCCATAATTTAATCATGCCCTTCCGTATGTCTGTCTGATTGACCAGATTTATCCCGTAGTTTTAAGGGTAATTTGTACAATTTGGTCAATTGTACAATTTGGTCATACCCCATGGTGTATTTTTGTTCAATGATAATGAAACAGGTACACATATAAAAAAACAAAGAAAGTTCTATTAACCAATTCTGTATTTGAACCTTCCAACAACTGACTAGACCTAACCTTGTGTTCTTGTGTAAAGTTTTATTCAAAATGGTTCAGCTGTTACGACGATTATTAGCAACAAACTACTAAGGGTAGGTATAACATTAGTAGGATAGATCGGGAATATGGAGTTGATCAACTGGTGCCAAGTAGTTTATCTGGACGCCAAGACGAGCAAAAAAGAGTACGTCACTCGTTGTATTTTCAAACCCTGACAGCTTCAGCTTGGATAAAACTAGATTGGATTATTCCGGGGAAGTGCTACCGCCATGCCTATTCCTGCCGCCAAGCAGCAGCTCTTTCAGAGCAGAAATGCACATGAGATCCAAAAGCAAATGCTTGAGTGACACCTCTGATGTTGCAAGCGTCCATAGGCTACGATAACCGCTTACCCACAAGTGGGCCGTAAGTTTGTTTGACTCTTAAGTAGTATAAAAAAAATTACAGAATGCTAGTCGGGCTGACGTCGCACGGAGATGGATGCGCGGAGAAACACAAACCTAGCATCTATTCGAACGTGTACTACTTCAGGGAATGGATAAAGAACCAAATAAACAAATTTATTAAACATTTTTGTGAACCGAAAACACGAATGTAAGACTGTAAGTATTTTTGATTTTGTTTTATTTCCATTTTACTGGTAATATTATTTTGTACTCTTCTATTTCGTACACGCATTGCCATATAATGAGACAATGTTGCCTGTATTCTGACATTCTGCCATTCGGTGACGGCTGCCAGTCGAGCTTATAGATATCGATCTAATAGTTGACGTGATTGTTTATTGCAAAGTTTTGTCACAGACTACTATATGTACCATTGTACAAGACAAATTTTATAAGGTTTAGTTTTTATATCTATATTCCTTTGTCATGCAGTTTTAGTGTTGACCTTGTGTTCTTTATTCCAAACGTACTTCCCTGTTTTCCCACCATTGCGTTGTGGAATTTATTTAATCTATTTTGGTTGAAATGGTCTTGAAAATTTTGTTGTTCTGCATAAAAACCAGATCGTTGACCTCATGATAGGTGTGGAAATGTAAATAAAGTGAAGAAACAAAGAGTGCTGAATAATGATCAGTAATTTTCCAAAGAGGAAGTATATTTAGTTCGCGTTCATAATATCTTCATTGAGCTATGTATAAAAATAATACAAAAAATTGTAATAATAATATAGGTACTAAGTACCTAACATTGTTTTTATTACCGTACACTGTTATTAAACCAGAATAACAATGGTATAGCGTAGCCAGAGCTTGTACACACGAACGTTTGACGACGTCGACAATACCACCATGGCAGCGATAAGAAAGTGGTCTTTACGAATTCACAAGGAACACACGTGCAGTCGCTTCAAACGTCTGTCGCCAGCGTTTCAATGAAACCAATCAAAATGCAGCCACACCGTAGCGCGCGTGTGATCTGCAGCGATTTTTCGAACATCTGTTGCTGGTGAAACCTCGAGACAATGCAAGTTCAGGCACCTGCTGCAGCAGCACACGCGGCCGTCTTCCTGGTGCTTTTTTTAGCTGCGCTGTGTTGACGTCCGTGTGAAAAGGCTCTAATAAGAATAGCGTTATCTCAAACAAAAAGCGCATATTCGAGGTTAGTATACATCGCTACTCCGGCTAATTACCTAAATTATTAATAATCTTGCTCACTCTGCGAACTTTCATTGTGCTGGGTTGACACGCAGTATTTCTTAATAAAGCGATTGGAATTTAACAATATCCATCTGGAAAATAAAATAATAAAAAAATATTAATTAGCATCTGCTCATGGCGTCGCCCGCTTGAAACCATGATATGATGTGTGATTTAAATAAAACTAAGAAACACGCTTTTATCACGCACTAAAATTATAAAAAAGTATTCCACTATCCACCTCCTGGATCCATTTTCAGACCCTCGTTACCAAGCCCAATCTATGGGTCTCGTCAAAGCGAATCATATGAGCCCAAACTGGAAGGGTTTACTAGTAGCCAGCTACAGAGTTTCATTATCCACCTCCTGGTCCATCATCAGATCAGCTCCAAGATACCAAATTATAGTATTGCTATCCAAACTACATATACATAAAATTTCGTTCATTTTACGTACGACAGTTAGATACTTCTAAGGTTAAGGTGAGTAGCCGGCTGAGACGCGAAAGATGCGGGTTCAATTCCAATGTTTGTATATTCTGCAGATATATAGTCCCGGTACCCGGGTACTCGTAGTTCCTGATAGATAGATAGAAGATAGATAGAAAATACTTTATTGTACACCAAATAACATATCAGCTTAGTTAAGTACTATGAACTTTAAAACAATGTTGTACGATGGGCGGTCTTATCGCTAAATAGCGATCTCTACCAGACAACCTTTGGATGGAACGGACTGTAAGAAAGTTTAAAAGGGTTTTAATTGGTGTACTTACCACATATTTTGAATATACTATAATACACATAATTTATAATATACAATATACCTACATATTTACATATTATATACGTCATAACTTTTGTATGATCCAAAACATAGATAAACCAGAAACAGGCAACAGTTACTGACTCGAGGACAAGTAGTGTTCCTTGACCAAAGATTTAAAAATAGGTAATGATACCCGCGGCACAGGGAATTCTAGAATTCCCTGTAGTAGAATTGAGAACCAAGTGTTAATTCATTAAATTTTCCATATTTAGTTCAAACACGCATACGTTCACGTTTAGTTTGCGCACTAACAAGTGCTCAAAACGGCGAAGGAAAACATCGTAAAGAAACCATAAAAAAATCTAAGTTAGTGTTCCAATAAGCGGCGATGAGCTTGCAACCCGTGGAATGTCAACTACTTGCAAAAACACATGCATCGTGCAAAATGTAATGTATGGAAGCACCTCTGACTACCCCCGACTTGGTATCCTCATAGATCTACTCACTGAAGATGTCCATCATAGGTAATACAGTCGTGAGCGTGTTTGTTTGTCTTTTATAAACTTTTTCTTTTATAAATAAACTCGCCTGTTAAAGTATGAGATGTTTGTCAGTACTGCGATAAATGGTTCGTCGGCTCTGGCAGCTCCGAACGATACAATACCGACCAACATTTCATCGTATTCAGCAGGGCCTCCGTTGTCACTCAGTTGACGTTCCTAGAAAATGATAGACAAAATGTTCTAATAGCTCGTGAAGTACCTGCCTACTTTTACATGCCAAGCTACATCACGTTGCTAGATATATTTTTTCTTAGCATAGCAACATTCAAATCAATTATTAAGTATTGAGCAATTTAATAAGATAGAGCTAGGGTAGTTGTTATAAAGTTTATTTTGTTTGATGTTTTGCTGATAACGGTTCACCTTTATCAGCAACTGTTATCAAAAGTATCGTGAGGACACTGAGATACTTAGAACCTACCCTAGAACCAAAGAAGGCATGTGTCATCGGCTCGAACTGTCGCGGAAAGCTTACTAATGTCTAGTAGGTATAGTATCATAATGTGCTAATGTAAACACCTGTGAAATACTGAGTACAGAACTTAGCATGCTGCTCATTATTGGGAGTTATGAGGTTGTTTATTATTTTTCGTTTTACTGCATTTTAACATTTCTATACTCACAACTTGATACTTAACACAAAAGTTAGATGATGTTATCAGATGAGCATAAACTTTCTTGCATTCATATCTATCCATAACAACCATTTCAGACCAAAGAAGAACATTCATGTATTTCTGTTTAAGATTCTGAAACAAAACGAAAATGAACAGTATTTTAGTATTGAGGTGCAGATTGCTTAATTTTTAAGACTGATTTTATATAATTTTCCCAGGAAACTCTTTTTGGTAAAAGTGCCATCTATCGATGCTTAGGCGTATGAACTTACATAACAATCTTCAAAACAAACACTGGTATCAGGTTCACTGTCTGCAATCGTGTTGGCGCGTACGAAATGTAGCGCTGAATTGCTCATAGATGGCATTGTATACTGATTCTAAATTTGAATTCATGAAAATGCTTCATCATCGCTTTCTGTAGAGATGAGTTTATTACACCTACGTATAATAACACAGACTACTAGGATGCTTACGCATGTATAAGAGAACAAAGGACATAAAAAACGTCGAAAAACTTTGATACATAGATGAATAATTCAAAACTGTTCACTTCATTTCGGATTAGACAAAAAAAATCTAACCAAATTTTTTTTCCTCTATGTAATCGGAATAGATTGAACAGTAAAGGCCGGATGCTTTGAAATACTCAAAATATGTCGGGTGATTGAAGATTAAAAAAGTAATGCTAAAAAAGTAATAAGGAAATCTAAGTGATAAAGCCGTATAAATTACCACTATACTAGTATTACATAATTTTTTTAAATATTTTTTATATCTATCTCTAAGGTGGCTTTTAAACAACCTAAGATAGGCGATCATCTTTTCCATCGCTCGTACTATCTAGATAGAGATAGGTACATAAACCTTGTTGGAGGACGACGATGGTTCGAGATTGTTTGTAGTGGCACATATAATGCCCAGCAGTGAACTTCTTCAGGCTGATTAAGATGATAATGACCAGGCTAATTATGATGATATTGATGATAACACGTACCGTACTCCCCCAGCCGGACACGTCCAGAGTAGTGCCGACCCGTAATGCTATCTCCGGCTCCACCAATATTATCTTTTTCACATTCTCCCCGAAAGTTACGTGCTCCTGCCAAAAACGTCAGCACAAATAAATTGAACAAAATAAAAGCTGAGTGGATAGTAAAGAAAGCAATAGTCAAAATACTGTTCGTATTTCGAGAATAACAGACTAACTACAGATAAATTTTATGCATATCAAAATTTATTTTTAGACATTCACAAAGAGATGCACTCCGCGTATATTGGGTAATGTGAGCTCACTAAAATATAATGACTCTGTACTACCGCATTCAGGCAAATAAATGAATTATAAATTATGACTAACCGCAAAGTACCTATAATTAGCTGTATGCACGAGTTTGAAAATTACATGCAATATACCTACAAAAATTTTAAACCATGGCTAAATACCTAATGGAAGAATCTAAATTTGTAAATTGCAAACAGTAAAAAGTACCTATCGTTTTTTGTATATGATTAGTTCCGGGTACCTAAACACTGTAGATAGGTGTATTTATAGGCCAGGATAAACATTTTCATATTGAATCTAAACGTTTCTTTCGTTCGTTACGGCAACGGCATTAAACTAGAATCCAGAATATAGTAAACCAAAGTTGCATTTTACTCTCCAAAAGACTGACGCAAAAAACGCCTTCTCTGCACCTTGCATTAAAAGATTTTCATCACGGGAAATCCACGGCAACCTACCGGGAGATTTATTTCCACTTCAGCACGTTCGCAGCACAAACTAATGTATTGTCTACAGACTTTTACCTACCTTCAACACCAGAATAGCGATGTCGTTGTTCCGATTTGTATGGTGACCGTAATATTCATGTGTTTTTACATCCAACACTTCGATCACTTGACTAAAATATAAGTTTTTCTGTAATTTCAATAAGGCTAGTAGGTAGGTATTTATTAGTAGTTGAAATTGGAACACAATAATCATTTAGTATCGATCGTTGATTTGTAAATTGAATTATTTTCATAGAGATTTCAATGACCAGGATTTCTATCAAATTGAAATAGACAAATTTACAAAGAAGTTAGATAAGAGATTCACCTCGTATACTTGATCCCTATCTTTAACTTGAGATAAAAAAAAACTCAACTAAGTTACGATCTCAATGTAGTGTCAACTTTTACAATAACAGGTACATCTAGTATATATGCCTATAGTTTGAAGTATCCCAATTAAAGGGCTTTACTCTGTACCCTAACTAGACAGTTTAAACGTGAAACTGACAATTTAGCAATCGTGATCGGGGACAGTCAAAAGATTCTCACCCAAGCCCAGTTACCAAAGTAGAGCCAACTTTTACAATAACAGGCATATCTGTCGTCCGTTTCTCAAAGCAGCTAGCAGCGGTGACTACGATCCTACTCCTCACGAGGCTCCCAGAGCAGTACAAATTACTGTACACGATGAGCACATGATGTGGTATGCTGCTGATAACTGCCGTATACTTGTGGAAGGTGATGTGGCTCGTACCGTACTGAGAAAGGCTAGCCTCAGGCAAGTATTTGTAAGCGAATACTACACTGATAAGGGACAATAAGTACGCAAGACTTCCAAAACCGAAAATAATGAGAGTGACATACATAACCGTGTATCCGGCTAGATTTATTGATTTATTTAATTCAATTATTTATTGCACTTCCTTAGTGGTAGAAAACAGAAGTTGGCGCAAGTGGCGTAGATTTGTAGATTTGCTAAATCAAACAGAAATATTATAGTTGTACATAAATATTTATAATGGCAAATATTACACCGTCCAGGCATTATACTTCATCAGGTTGATCACTGATCGCCTTCGTGGCTTGATCAACCAAACTTCAATTACTATGCTTGCTGTTTTTGTTTCTGGCAGCATTATATATTTTTTTAATTTTAAATTTCAAAATCTATTTGCACAGAAAACATCTGAATCCAAATATAAAAGTACTAATTTAAAACGTTTTAAAGTTACGCTGAAGTGATGAACATCCGAAGTATATTTATCTCGAACTTTTAGCCAGACAATTATTGCCGACTAAAAGTTATAAGTACTTATTCTACATATAACATACGATTACAAATTTTGATAAAAATTGTTTTGATAGTTTTTCAAAGACTAAGAATTGAATCTGATAATGAATTCTGTTATTTACGTTCGTCACCATTACCTTATTATTTTATAATAATGTCTCTACGGAACTTGAAAAACAAATTTGACAAACATTTGGACCATACAAGGTAAGACACGTTAAATGAAAGCTTTTTTTTCAATACCTACCTACTCAAATAAACTGGAATAATAATAGTTCCTTCATAACCATGCAAATCACTTCCTAAAATGTAAATTTACCCCTACAATCATCTCGACCCAATATGAATTTTTGCATGAAAGCAAATTCGGATTCGTCCGCGTTTTCTTGCATAATGCAAAACATTTTGAAGAGACTTGCTTGTTAACCGAGATGAATCCGAAATAAAATTGAGGGAAACAAAGGAAATAAACTGATGAAGCATTCTCTTTTGTGAGTACAATTTAGTTTGGGCACAGAATAACAAATATTTACATGGATCTAGGATGGGATGGAGTGTTAATACTGTTTACCGTTTTCGTAAACGAGTTCTTGATACCAAAAATATTTGTTCGACTATAAAAATAAATATGGACCCTTACCCCCGAAATTTAAGGCCAATAATCCTGTAGCAGACGTATTTATGTAACAAATAAACTAGGCGTGCGCGTATCGGTGTTCCGTACCTATCTTACGACATCTTTTACAACTTGCAGCGAACGGACGAAGTTGCGACTGTAAATAAATATTGCAAATTTATAACTGAACATAAAATTTGGTGGAGATATTTACGAAAATGGAAAAATTTAAGGGAACTGCTTCACTCTGTCAGACCCACAGAATTTAGGCTGGTATATTATTACGTTTACTTTATTTATCTATTTGGTCCACACATTATGTGCTAGTTTAAAAATGTCATGGTGTCAGGCTTCACAGGTACATAATCAATTAATCAAATATATCAATGTGGAAGCCGACAAACAATGACGAATATTTTTTACAAATTGGTAGTTGGCGTATATTTTATTGAATTTTCTATATGTAATTGTGAACGCATATAACTTAGGTTAGGTCATAAAGTAGGTACATATCTACCTTCCTTCTTTACGACCAAAGGTATGCTAGAATCACGTTTAAGTATTTCCATTGTTGATTTTAGCCACTTGAATTTACGTACGTAGGAAGCCGTAGAAATAAACGTGGTGAGTATGAATTATGCTCTTTAGAAGGCATTTTTCAGCGGAATTTTGAATTCCACTAGCCTATAGCATTTTGTTCATATAAATGCTATAGGCTAGTGGAATAATATATACAAAAATATGGTCGGGAAAAAAGCCTAATGAGTTTGAAATGAATTCAGTGATCTTGAAGTCGCTTAAGCAACGGATCGATTCCCGCTGCTGCAGCTATGTTTACATGAGGTCTGGGTTTTGTGGTAGGTACCATGGCACTTGTAGTTCATAATACCCAGACAGGGTAACTTAGGTTGAGATCAGGATATGAATGCGACTGTTTACTGTTTTTTTAGGAATTAAGTAAATAAAAAATAAATCGATCTACAATACATTAGATCCTACTAATATAATAAACGCGAAAGTTTGTGAGGATGGATGTTTGTTACTCTTTCACGCAAAAACCGCCAAACGGATTTTGATAAAACTTTACAAAAATTTATAATATTAGTAGGATCACTTACTAACTTAAGCAGCGTGCTTCTTTAAAAACTTAGATGACTTTTCATCTGGCTCTATCCTTTGCTTAGCGTTAGGAAAGGACTGAGTTAGAGTTACCGACCTAGGTGTCTAGACAAATACCACTTTCTATTGGCGTTAACGCCTACGGAAAGATTGAATTGTATGGAAATGACATTTTGGAAATGTCACGTGACTTTTCTAAGTTTTTCTTTGACAAATTTGCGTTAGCGTGAAAGGAAAACTAAGCGTGAGGTGTTTGTCTAGATCCCTGCTAAGTTAGCGAGCGATTATGAATAAGAGGGTTTGATTTAATCGGCTCGATAACTCTAGTCGTGTCATTTTTTATCCCCATTTTCATGGGGTGATTATGAAAATAGGGGCTATACTTTGGACCAAAACAAGATATTTTTTGCGTTGTGTGGGGATACTCTTTGGGATTTAACTTTTTTAGTACCTATTTATATTTAAGTTTTTTTCATTTATAAGGCTATATTAAACATGTGTTTTGTAAAATGTCAACATATCGTCGGCTAGCTAACACCGCTCAAGTCGAATTTTTGCGGTATTGAAATTTTTATGCCATTGGATAGATCTTTTCATTGCGCTTCTGTTTACCAATATAAACATTGAATTTCAACCAATCACAGTTTTAATTTCAGCTTTAGCGATTTCAATTCTGTGGACTTATGCGGGGTTGATAAAACAGTTTTTTGGTTCTCCTGAAAAGATAGGAAAATCGATTTACGCGATGTTGTTAGCTCGCCGACGATATTACATTTATAAAGTTTCAGTCTTGATCTGCATTTTTCCAACGTTTTTTTTAGTTTAATTCGTTGTTTTTTGTTATTTGTCTTAAAAAGGCCAAAGTAACTCGTATTATGTGATTAAAAAAAATACTTTAAAACTATGTTGGTACCAACTTTTATATTTTTATTTCATTTTTGTTTATTGGTTAAATCAAAATACATATTATCATGATATGGCAACGCTTTGTAATTGACTGATTGATCATGATTTGTTTGCTTATTTTGTCTCAAATTATTAACCTACTGACAAGGCCTAACTACAGCCGCTAATAAAACTATGTACCAAGCAACATACCCATGTGTTCCCTGTGTTTTTAAGGTGAATAAGTTATAAGGCTTAGACTATGACTACTGTATCCTAGCTATACCCAATTTTTAAAAGTAGGAATGTCTACAAACTGATTTTTAATCATAATTAATCATAATCTTCAAAGATAAAATTATGAAGATGGGGTTCACTCAATCTAAGATTAATAAAGTATATCTTTTGAGAGTTTCGTAATTCTATAACGAGAAGGTATTGATTTTCTGGCAAAGGATATAAAATATGATCTCTTTCGAATTAAACTTGTATGTAAACAAAGTCCATTTTCAATTTCGTAGTCAAATAATACTTCGTTTACATAAAGGTCCAAACGCAAAGACGTGCGATGCCGATTCGTGTACAAATATAAATATCTACAATATAATCGTCACTGTCATAGATTGGCTGTGGAGTTGAAAGAAATAATATCTCAAAACAACAACGCACAGGTTTAATATTTATTACATTTATTCATACAACTATTTACAAGTATTTATATACAAAAAATACAGATGAAACACCTAGCCATCTAAAGACCGTTGCAAACGATCTATTGATAGCTCAACTGATCCAGATCACTACCAGACGGAAGCGTTCCCAAAATACTGGCCGCATTGCCACGCTGAATGGCAATGCTAATGCGTTAGGTTAGGTTTAATTGTATTTTATTGAATAGTAAAGTAGCGTTAGCTTTTGTTTAACTTAGGCTAGGTTATAAATGGTTGTCTGGAAGAGATCGCTTCCAGCGATAGGGCCGTATAT
Source organism: Perizoma flavofasciatum (assembly GCA_958496245.1). Lineage (NCBI taxonomy): Eukaryota > Metazoa > Arthropoda > Insecta > Lepidoptera > Geometridae > Perizoma > Perizoma flavofasciatum. The sequence goes on from OY292421.1 coordinate 11,258,037, forward strand.
TGTAGGACTAAATAAGACCTACAGCATAAGTATTTTTTTTTTAATTGTGCTCAATGAAGAGATTATTGTTTATGTTTCATCTTATTCAACCGCGTACTATTTCTCCATCTAAAAGTATATCTACCTCTATACGTTCGTCCTTCGACTCCAAAGTCGCTTTTACGGCTATTCGACAATAAAGGAAAGCTTTCTGTATACAGACAGCTTACGTAACAGTTGGTACCGTAGCGGAGGCTTGAACGCTCGTAGCACGTAGTTGCGGCAGTCGGCAGTCGGCAGTCACGCTACAGCGGCCGGCGGCTACGGACCGCTACGTGCGCGCTACGCAGCTACGATGTTGAGTTCACTCGTGTTGTTGGCTCTGCTTGCTGCGGCCCAAGGACGAGCGGTATGTTACTTTAATTATTTAGACGACTTGGCAATGATGATGACACAGTATTTTCATGAAATTTAAGTAGACGGTTGCAAGTTGGTGTCTTTTGTCTTAGAATTTTTTTTAGTTTGTGTATTTTAATTTTGGAGTTTATTCAACTGTTTAGTTAAACATAAAATTAAAAGAAACTCAATTACGTGTCGAATCACGCTTAGGTAAAATTTCGTGCAAAGTGTTCGTGGCGTATCTTTACGGTTTCGTTAGGTCACCAAATGGAAGGGTAATTTCTGAATTTTTTCGCATCGTCTGTCCTGGGGCGGGTGACATGAAACTCGTGCAAAAAGCGGCCTATTTCTATACTACTGAACGGAAAAAAATATAATTCAATATTAACAATCCTACTACTTTTGTGTCGTTTACCAATCGTACTAATACTATAAATGCAAAAGTTTAAGCTTTGATGTTAGTTGCTAATAATCTACTGTAAGGGTGAACTGATTTATGTGAAAAATAAAAGGAAGGTCAGGTTCGTCACTTAAAATATAGGCTAGTTTTCAACCAGATACCACGCGGGCAACGCCGTGGGCAGGTTATAGTTTTTAATAAATGTGCTTTATAACCCCTTAGTCTATGAGTATATCCTCTGAATATAATTTCTGTGATATGCACACAGACAAACAGACACGATGAAACTATACAATTTCCTTGTTTGACTACCAAACCGTATAAAGGTTGGATCACATGGATACGCCATGTGTCTTTCCCGCAAAGGTTGCCTGGAAGAGGTCGCTTCTAAGCGATACTCACCCATTGGACTTTAAGTTTTGTTAAGTTGTATTTTTTCTTCTTACAACGATAACGATACAGTATTATCATTAATTAATTGATTCATGTTATTGTAGCAATGCTTTAAGTTTAAACTTTACGATAATTTATCATAATAACGTATTTGAACCAGCTTTCCCGCTTGTTTATCAACAGCACAAAGCTCGTACACACATTATTTTTCCTGTTCCATAAATTAAGTGATTAACGTGCTTGTACTACGAAGGGGTAAATAATCAAAGTACTTATTATTTTTATTTTATTGTGTTTGTGCACTTTATTCTAATACCTACTTGTGGTTGAAAGCTGAATAAACACAGCTTTTGAAAAATTGAAGGTATTTGCCTTTTTAGGCCTTTTTTTGTTTGAATCAGTTCTTCCTATAAAAAATCTACCTAACGATTGGGCAACATCGCTTAGTGTTGAACGTAAGGAATTTTATTTACAAAGTTAATAGAATTATTTATTTTTCAAAGAATTTCATTACCTGAATCGTTTCCTGTCATATAAAAGCACCATATCCTCTTCGTTCGTGTTAAAATTTTGTTCATTTGGTGAAATTAATACCTAACACGTAATTGTATTCGTGCGTGCCTGAGTCGGTATGAGCTCCTCGGGTTTGGTTAAATAATATACAAGGTATATACCTTGAGATGGGTCAGTGAGGGGAAATCCTAACCGATAAAATTAAATGATCAATCTGACCGGTAATCAGAAAATTTTGAAAAGGTTCTTCAAAATTTTCACGTCCACGATTGAAGATAATAAAAATAAAAAATGCTTTAAAAATATGGTTGCTTGTTTTTTTTACGGTTTCGATAATTAAGGCTATACAAAGTATTTTTTGGGAAGAAACCTAAATTGTAAAATTAAAAAAAAATTAAAAAATATATAATTTTCAAAATCTTAGGATGATATGGCGAAGCCGTGGGCAAAGGCTAGTATAATAATGCTGCCATAAAGATAATGAAGTGATTTTTTTACAGAAACAAACAAAACAAAAATAAACACGCTCACGATTTTGTTCCCCATTATGGACATCCTTAGATACGTACTCAGTGAGTATACTAAGTAGGGGGTATTCAAAGGCACGTCTAAATACGCAGGACGCATTCTTCAGTTATATTATTGTAAATACCTCCAGAGATTTCTGATGCGTATAAAGGTTCCAGTGTGTAAACATACCAAGCCGGAAACAATTCAGATATATCACTGAAATAAGTTTTCGAGATATGGTATCCTACTTACTATACTACTAATATTATAAATACGAAAGTTTGGATGATTGTTGCATAGAGGTTATTAGTTAATAGCTGAAGTGATTTGAATGAAAATTGGAACAGATATCTTTCATGACCTAGAACAACACAAAGGCTACTTTTTAACCGGGTACTTACCCCGCGAGTGGAGGCGTGGTTGGTCGAGGCGATTATTTACATCTTATAGGAACTACGTAGTGGGTAGCTCTGTTACAAGGGTCTATACGCAACTGAATTGAGTAGGTGGGTATCGCTACTAACTAGGGTTACTGAACGTATGTATTTAATGTAGAGTCGAAACTGTTGAGAACATCAAGAGATGGCCTCAGAGTTAGTAGCATCTAGTTTCCCGCCGCGGGACAAATCGTTGTCTGATGTTGATCTGCAAATATTTGTCTCGGGTCTGGGTGTTTTCTATTTATAATAATATGTATGTATTTACAAAAAAAGTTCATAATTAGAATATCAGTCATATAGTTCCTCAAGATAATTACATAATACAAGCTCTGCTTAGTTTGGGGCTAGATGATGCTGTGTGAAAAATTACCAGCATTATGATTATTATTAAGTATAATTAAAGTAAATACGATTTTAAAAAACACGTTAAAGAGATCGATATTCTTTTGCATTTCCATTTCTCGTCGGCTTGCCGCATGGGAGATACTCTCGGGCATGGGACAGCTGAGTTTTAGAACTCATTATTTATGCATTTAGTTGCCAACTCGATTTCAAACGAAATGTTTCAAACGTTAATGAAACCTTGAAAGTAAAAAAGTTATTGAAAATAGATTCAATATTACCTAAACAAAAAAAAAACACAAAAATCGATATTAATGGAGTGAAGCGAACTACGATCTCTGACTATATAGGCAACGGAGTTTGTTGTGTATGTTTGTTTGTCCGGCGATAATGATGTCATTGTTATTTTAATAATATTTAAATATTTAATTGGTGGGGGTTTTAGCTGAGCTTAAGGCTGCAGTCTAGTAAAATTTGTTTACTTCAAATTTTTAATGAATTAACTTAAAACATTTTGATTGCACATAAATTAACATGATATACGTAATAGCTACACATTTTTTGGGTTCATATAACTGGTTTATATGACGTTCAAGTGTTAATCAATACAGCTCTCTAGCGCCAAACATCATTTCGAGTTATGTGCGTGCACTAATCGGTTAGTACGGTACCTACATCGCCAGATCTCAGTTCCTGGCAAACTTCAGTTAATAAGACTTTACGCGAGCTTTGAAGCAAAACGTAACAAATTTTTATCAGATATCTGTTTCATAGATTTCTTTGATAGATAGATAACTCTTTATTGCATACACCAGGATAAAAAACACTTTACAGAGGATCTTAAACAAGGTTGTGATGATACAACGGGCGGCCTTATCGCTGAGAGCGATCTCTTCCAGATAACCTTTGGGTGGACTTGAATTAAAAGAATGTGAAGAGAGGTGGTGTAACTGCAATAAAAATAAGCTATAGTTTGATGTTTTAGGAATAAGCAAAATTAATATATTATATAAGAATATATTACACTGCGTTTAACATACAAGGGCAATAAGATAAAGGAATGGCAAGATCGTAGGTGCCTAGGCATATCCTGTATCTTAGTGTCTGTGGTTATATCAGTACATATAGGTGAGCAATGCTTCCCGTTCAATTACACGATGTCTGTGCAGCAGAGTTTAGGAAATATAGATTAGGGGCGAGAGAACGTAATATGGTAGATACCTTCAGCTATATGAATTGAGGGGGAGAGGGGGGATCCGTTAATAAAATTAGAATTGAATTCTTATTCACAAACAAGCCCACCAAGCTTTTTGTTTGAGTTGCCAAAGTCAAATGAAGTACTTGAGTATTCAGCTCACTAATTAAATTATCGGGAACAGCGTGTTTGAGGAGTATCTACTTTACAACTTAAGAGGAACAAATCCGTGAAATACTATTGAAGTAAGATAAGATAATACATTATTATTTAATAAAAGGTTACAAAGTTATTGATGAAGTTGTAGAAGTCACAATTTGTAGTTTTGTTGCAAAAGGGTAGATAAGTAAAAAAACAAGTAATAAAATCACTTTATTCTCATCCCCATCGAGTTCCAAACTAGGCAACGCCTGTTTTTTGACGACCATATGTTTGTTTTGGATCTGAGTTGGTTTTAATAGAAATCAAAATAGTTACAGTTATAAATTGCAAATTTTTCTGCTGTGCCTATTTTGAGGCAGTGATCGGTTTGATTCATCTCATCTTCTTGACTTTATCCAAGTTTTTTTCTTTCGCTCTCTTCTGGCAGCCGTCAAATTAGTATTAAATCCTGTCTATTATCATTATCATTCCTCTTTTTAAATATATCCATCCATATCCACATTAAACCATTTTATCTATTATATATGTAAGGTAATTTGAATACTCGGACTATTTATAACAATTAATTTTTATCTGGTAGGTTCCTAGTTACTTCTTGGTGATGTATCTTTTGTTTTGAAAGTTGTTCTTAATTTACTTATTAGGTATCTATTCGATATAATGTGATAGGTATATGTACAGCAGAGGACTTCTGCAAGCTATAGACTTATTTTCTAAGGCGAAGATATAAAAATTCAAGCCATATTTCATGAAAGGATGTATTGCGAAGATGTACATTTGTGAGTCAAAATATGTAGGTTTATAAAAATAAACATTTTGATTCCATTAAGCTCTTGAAAAGGCTTTTTCTATTATCCTGTTCATGGAAAAGGGTATATTTTATCAATAAAGCTCTGCATAGACGTAGCAAAAAGCTACGCTAAACGAAAAATTCCCATTCGTTTTTACCTACGGCTAACGGCATACTGTTTTGTTATTTATGAAGAAAGAACAGTTAGCATACAATTACAACAGTGGTTACATAAATACCCGACCTTTCTTACTGCCCACGGATTTGCTCGCGTAATAACCGAATAAAAAGTTGATGAAAAGTAGCCCCTACGTAGAGCGTTAGAATCGTGCGACCGTTTTTCGTCAACTTATGTTGCAAAATTGATCTTCCCGAAAAGCCTTTTATTTTAAGGGTATACACAGCCTATCCATCCTGTCTATCCTGAAAGTCCATTATAAGATTGGTGAAAGAGTTTTTATTTCAAAAACTCTTTCGATTGAGTAGTTTCGGAGATTTCCTAATACATTTGGATGTAAACTTACGAACTTTACGTGAGACATCAGGCAAGCAGTTCATAGCAAACTATCTAAACCGTGGTTGAATCAGCCCACTGAATTACTGTATTTGTTTCCAGGTGAATATCAGTAACACGTGGGTTCTTCCTGAGGAAGGTTTCCCGGTGTTCTATCGCTACTTCAGGGACCGCATCTCTTGGTACGAAGCTGATGCTGTTTGCCAATTTCACCACGCCAATCTCGTAACTGGTAAGTGTACACCTGCACCTCTTCAAAGTTCCTGTTATTCTGATAAGTTCATGAATGGAAAGGCACAAGCTCAAAGCTGGAAAGTAATAAATAGGCCTGAAACTTTGAGGGTACCTTTCTTTTATAAAGAGTGCAACAAGAAAGGCATACAGGAAGTTCAATTCAGGGAAATATAAAGTTTACATAGAAAAACTAAACATGCACTAGGTAAGTTTACGCTAGGTACGTAAACTTAGCGTTACTAAGGTAACGCTCGTGCGTTACTCTAGGCCTAATTTTACTTAGCTTAATTTTATTGGAACCAATCAATATAGAACCAGTCATCACAACAGCACTATATATCAGATATCCGCACGAATGTAAAGCTTATCTTCTTACTAATATTTACGCTAATATTATAAACGCGAAAGTTTGTGAGGATGGATGTTTGTTACTCTTTCACGCAAAAACTACTGAACGGATTTTGATGAAACTTTACAATACTTACTTTTATCCGGGCGACGCCGTGGGCAGAGGCTAGTATCTATATAAATACACTTAAAACCAACTCAAACGGAATGGGTTATATTATTCTGGTAAACAATTTGCTAAAATCCTAAATGTTTTAAGAGAAATCACTCGTAAAGTTAGGTCAATTTAACACTATCTAAAGTTAATATTCATCATCCAAAATAATTTTCTATTCACAGAGTAGCCGGGGCTGAAATTACGGAAAGTTTAAATAGCTTTTACAACTTAGTTACTTTATTTCTGTGATGATTTTTCATCTAAAAGGGAGCAATAACTTTGTAACCCCCGACAGTAGGTAAGTATATTATAAATAGATGATAAAAATCGGTAGTTACTAACTTAGATACAGCTCTGAATGTTGTGAGTGAGAAAGATCTATTCAAATCCAACCAGTCATCACACAAGGCAAATTATTTCAGGAAAAAATAAAAACCGTCTTCAAATACCGGGAAGTTGATAGGAAAAGTCTAATATGAAATTTCATTCCCCATGTTTTTACTCTAAGGGGTGGAGTTTATTCATAAAAATTATATTAGCCTTAAAGTATACCCTACCCATTAATATACATATTTAAATCGGTTCACAATTGGCAAAATGCACCGCGTAACATACATACAAAAAAAAACATTCAGACGAATTGATTAACTCCTCCTTTTCAAGTCGGTTGAAAAATAATAAAAATAAAAATGAAAAATATTAATATTTTGTGAACTATTAGGAAAAAGCATGATAACCTGTCACAAAAATCATTGTTTGTAAGTGAAGGCTTTCAAGTTTCTCAAATATCACTCTATTGTTGTCAGCTTAAGTAAAGATCATCGGCAATCAGGAATAGTCTTACAGGATTGTGGCCTATTGTTCGACGCGTTGAGTTGCGAGGAATAGGTCCACAGAGTCGAAGACAAGCCAAACCCCACTGCGCTAGAGCCCGATTTAAAAATCACAATGATTACAATGAAATCTTGAACTATTGAGTCTTGAAACTTTAAATAAAAATTCTTCAATCCAAATGATAAAAGTATATAATTACTCCCCAAAATATCCCTCAAAGGGGATGTAGGGGGTGTCGAAGTCCAAGAAGTGAATCAACGCACAGACTAAACCATAAGTCCTAGAAGCATGAAACTTGGAGGGTGTATTCATCTTACGGTGTAGGGGTGCACTAAGAAAGGAATTTGGAAAATTCTATCCCAAAAGGGATGAAAAGGGCTGAAAACTTTTGTATGAAAAATCGTATTCCTTGAACTTGATTTTTGATGCACCTATCAATTACCTACCCTACGCGACTAAAACCGCGGGCATCGGCTAGTAAAATATATTTTAATTAAAATGGGTGATTTAAAGTTAGGGGTTTTTTTATGGCACAAACGGTTTACAATATTATAAATTCACCTAAAACTAAAATCAATATCTGTAAAATCTAAATACACTAAAACGCTGCACCAAGTATAATAAATATATGTATTTTAAACGTATAAGGCATATTTAATGGCCATACATTACGGCCATATCTGAAAAGTAGGTGTAGGGCGATGAGTAAATTATTTCTATAAAAAGATTTAACTTCCTGCATCCTATGATGACATCGCTATTGCGTCTCCATCCTAGCACCGTGCGAAGATTTCCGTTGCTTATACCACATTTCAATATCCCCGAGGGCCGTTAAGTGTAATCGAGGGCAATCCAGCGAAGACCCCCATTACAGTTGATGGCCCGACCTCAGAGATAGCTACATCACAAATGAATGTACCTGACGATGAGAAAATGTAAATACGCAAGTGTGTTGACTTACTGGCTATGAAAAAATGAAAATATGCAAGATTGACTTCGGGCGTCGTCGTCGGTAATAGCTTAGGTGAATTCTAAAATGTTTTGAGTTAGTGTATTTACCACAATGGTATATTGTACATTGAGTATACCTTCTGCTATATTTGAACTCGGCAAATGATGAGAAGAAATGCAATTGGTAATGCAATAAAAGATAGATAGAAAATACTTTATTGTACACGAAATAAAAACATAAGCTTAGTTAAGTACTACAAACTTTGACAATGTTGTAAAATGAGCGGTCTTATCGCTAAATAGCGATCTCTACCTTTGGATAGAATGGACTGTAAGAAAGTTTACTTGGAAAGTTAAAACCCCGCCTTCTGTATTATATTTTTAGGCGTTTATCTTTTTATTGATGATATTATTATTTTTTAAATTAAATCTTCTAATAACCTTAGGATTCGCTAAGTATCTTTATATAAGTAGTTGTGAATTTAAGGATTAGGTGTTCCAATAAAAACTCAAACTGCAAACCTATATTAATTTTTGTAAAACGTAACTCTTTGTCTTATTATATCCAATATATCCTCAAAGTTTTCAGCTTTTCAATTAAATTGACACTGAAAAATAAAATATGCAAGTATTAAAATAAAGACTCAAATAAAGGCAAGTATTAAATAACTTTAAATTGTTCCGAAAATCCTATTTCGTATCTGAGTTGTCTCTTTGTACTCTGGCCAAGCTGACAAATAAAACAAAACAATGGCTTGGTGTTGGTACTTATTCGTCTTTGCCGACATCGAGTCAGTGGCGTCATTGTGTTCTCAAAGGGCTTGTCGAAATCCTTTGTAACATAAGCCTTCTTGTAAATGAAAACTTAAATTAGTTCAGAATACCAAAGTTGGGAATTCTCGAAAATGCGAGAAGAGCTCTCATATTTTATGAATTCTGACATTATTGGGATCAGTTTAAAGCACATATTTCTGAATAGCCTCAACTATTCAGAAATATGTGCTAGGTACTGTTGTATTGAGTTTGCCAGAAAACTTACTTCACAATTCTAGTAAAAAAAACAATGTAAATAGGTAATTAATAATTTTTTTCATACAACTTAAATACAGATGAAACAGCTAGCTATAGCTCAACTCTAACTAATTATATGTAAATAGGTATTTACTTATATATTATATTAAAACTTTTGTCCTGACTTGTGCTTAGTTGCTGAAAATTCCTTTACTCTGCCACAAAAAACAACAGAAAATAATGCGACCGTAACGTCGGACCCAAAAATTCATTCGACGTTGTTGTGCACTTTTTCGGATGGAACAAAGGGCTGAATTGCGGCAGGGGTTAATTTCATGTTCATTCCGGATAAAGAAGTTGACAGCGGTCAGGCGTGAAATGAACGTAAAACCAGGAGCCTGGGATGAATAATTATACCTGCTAAAGCTTAGTAAAATTATCTGACGTATCCTAAGTATCCACTCACTCCACAAAAATTAAGTCCATTTTTCTCGAATGGTTTTATATTAAGCTCTTATTATAAAAGTTACTGAATATTTATTTGCAGTTTTCAAAGGATTTGGCTTTTACGATTGATTGACTTACCTATGCTTATCCGATTAACATATTCAGTAAAAAAAGTAAAGAAAGACCAGTGAAACACAGATTTTAATTTAACGCTACGAGAAAAAAGTAGAAAACGTTGAAAAATCTTTATTTTCCGTTGCAATATGTACAAGTGCTACTTTGAAAGCAAATATAATTTAATTGCTGTTTTGTTCGCCAGTCAATATTACTGTTATGTCAAATCCGCTAAGCTAGAATCAGAACTACCTACTATCAACACATACGATTTAGTAGGTATTTGACCTTCTAACCAACTAACCATGCCTCTATTTTTTAGTAACGTTTATAAGTCAACTTTCGCTTACGGGTGCCAAATATGGACACTTAATAAAGATCAGATAAAATAAAATAGCACAAAGAAAAATGGAAAGAAGCCTTACTAGGGATCAAATTACTTGAAAAAAAAATCGAAAAAAGATATGAGATAGAAATAAAAAACGGCAATGTCTTTAAAAAAACAGTTTGCCATAGTGAGAGTAGCAAAAACAGGAAAGTGGAATTAGACAGGTAACATGGCAAGAGCCAGGAATGGAATAGCATAGTGCAACCAAACCCATAATCCAAACCAGTGGAGTAGCATAGTGCAGTGTTAGTAGCATAGGTCACAGAGCTCTAAAGATACTAAAAGGAGAAGAGGCAAAACTAATACAAGGAGACGAGATTCATGACTAAGCGTATGCGTAGTCCACAGGGTAGTCCTGAGATACAGGTAGGCCTGTTGTCTCAAACAGCAAATAATCCTATACTATCCTACTACTATTATAAACGCGAAAGTTGTCCATCCTCACAAACTTGTTACTCTTTTACGCAAAAACTACTGAACGGATTTCGATGAGACTTTTCAGTAATAATATTCAATAATAATAATTTCCATTTCTTACTAGAAAGTAGCCTATGTGTTATTTTGATGAATAGATTATTCATCAAAATAACACATAGGCTACTTTTTATCCGGTTACCAAGTGGGCGAAGCCGTGGGCAGAAGCTAGTAAGAAATGGAAAATAAGGGGAGGCCTTTGTCCAGCAGAAGAATGAACTTTAAAACGTATTGATTAAACTTATTAATTACTCAAGCTGAAACTGTTATTTTAGGCTCATCATCAACGCACGCAATAATTAGTTATGGTCAAATCTCATGTCAACGAATATGATTGGCTTTTTTGAGATTTTATTACAAGTAAGTTTGATTAGTTCTTCAGAAACCGGCCGTTATGGTTAGAATCACATAATACTGGATTAGTAAATTATTTCACTGTACCAGACTGCTGAAATGGCTTCCGGGAACATTTCCATCGGTGGAATAAGTGATGTTGAATGAACTTTGCAGCTGAGTGCAACGCCTGCATTATACACTCACTGGATCAACTCACAAAGCTATAAATAACCTGTGTAGAAAAGCAATTTTTTTTAAACTTCAGATTTCCTTTGCATTGGTCTATTTCAATATAACAAACAAACATACACGTTTACGACTATATTCCCCATGATGACATTCTCTTATACATACTCAGTGAGTAGATCTTTGAAGATTTTAAGTATCGACCAAAGTTTATTTAATTATTTGACTAGTACTCTTTTTCTATAAATGAGTTCAGCTCATTCGATTGGCACCACACTAAAGCCGAATGAAGGATCATCAAAAAAAATAACCAAGCAGAATTTGTTGGCTTAGTCGCGCGCTAGGAATCGGCGTAAATTCACTTTCAAATTTAAAATTCACGTAGTTTTTAAGTTGACGTTTCTATACGATACTTGTGATTTCAATGAATAAAAACCTATTGACTTTGACTTACCAAGTAGGGGGTAGTAAGAGGCACGTCCACACATTACATTTGGCACATGCTCGCATTTTGCAAGTACTAAGTAAGCATTCCACGTGACAGGTTGGAAGCCCATTGCCGCTAATTGGAACACTAACTGTTGGCACATGTCTTAGATTTTTACACATCATGTCTTAGATTTTTAGTCTTTTTCACATCGTCAATTACTGGTTACCTATTTGGTTATCAGGTATAGCTAAGGTCTACTACTTCCAATCTGCCTCTTTGTTATTGAGAGTAATTTTCCCAGTCCAATTTATTTTGCTTATTCCTATGTATAAGGTTGTAGCTTCCAATCTTACAATGACAAAGCTCTTCAGAATACTTATATACCTACACACTATTTTATTTAAGCCAGACTGGCTGGCCTCGTTGCCATAACGTTTACAATTAAATTATGACGTCATTCGGACGTCTTAATGATACAATCTGGAGAATAGGTTCCCTATAATGGGTAGATAAGTATGCTTTCCTTCACTAATGATATCGCACAGAGCTGTGTTTAGGTACCTATCATACAGTGTCTACTGTAGCAAAAAGTTTAGATAAAAACATTTTCTTTTTAAATACTTAAGAAAAACAATGGTTGCTTTTCTAGTGGGTAACAGTTGAACTGATCTGGATTCAGTCACTTAGGCATAATTTCAAACGCAATTTATCGTTTTAGTTTTATTTGATAAGTAGTTTATATCCTTATCTTCTATCTATCTAAATAGGTTTCACGGTACACCGCAAGACCATGCGTCACCAGCCAACTATGCCAAAAAGTTCAAACCCTTTTGTAACCTCACTGATCAGTTTAGCAGCGTTTTGCGGAATTCACGTTTTTTTTCTTTGTTTGGTCCTTATGGTGGCTAGTTCAATTTTCAAATGTTATTTTTGACTCCTGGTAGTTTCATAAGAATTTCAAAGTTTCAAATACAAATCACATTGTTGGCCAGCGCCGGGTTATGAAATTCGGTACTACATACATAATTATTACTTTTTATTAATGGCTCAGCAAGTGGCGTGTTTTTTATTTAATTTCAAATATTCCCATCGATGCAACCGTTGCTAGTAGGCTTTTGTAATGAACTTGAGTAATGCTAATTTTGATGAACATACAAGCTTGTACGGAACCCTCGCGAGTCAGACTCGCACTTGTCCAGTTTTTACGTAATACAATCGCTCAAGCTCAGTCTAGTGAATGAGCACCAATCCGATAAAAGAAGTTGTTACATAATTTTTTCCCTTAAATAACGAATCAGCTTTTACTTATTACAGTAAAAAAATTGCGAGCTCTCGAATAAGATTTTATTTTCAACGGGTGGATATAATCTTTACCAAGTGACGGCAGTATTTTATAAAAAAGGGAAAAGATACGCCCAAAGATATAATTATATATGATTACTAGCAAGTACCCACGGCTTCGTCCGAGTGGTACCCGAATAAAAAGTAGCTTATATGTTATTCTAGACCACGAACTATATCTGTTACGAAGATTATTAGCAACAAGCATCCACACTTTGACATATGTAATATTAGTAGAAGGGTACCTACTACTTATGTCTATAAATGTTCGTGTAATTTTTTCTGCAAATATACGTTGCCTATGACGTAAAAATGTGTCGAGAGATGTCCCAACAGTTAACATAAAGGAAGCTATGAAAAACCTTTTAAAAATATTTGGTTGATTATGATGGATTAAGGTCCTTTTTTATATTTATTTATTTAACAACCTGAGTAGATCCAATAATTGGTTAGTAATGTTCTTAAAGCTATATTAGGTTTGTCTAGACACAAGGTTTTCGAAGTCTTACTGTACCGAAACAAAAGCATGAGCGGAACATTTTTTTATCATATGATGGTATGATAAAAAACATGTTTTTTTCTTGATATTATTATAATGGCATTCACTGCAAACTTCTCTATAACTCAGCCCACGCCAACCCACCATCTCCACAGTGATAAATCTTCAAGAAAGTAACGTCCCCAATGCGGTTACAAAAAAATCGACGTGAGAAGATTTCGCCAGCCAACGTTTTAATATCCAGATATTTTTTATTTTTTCTGTGACCTTAAACACATATGCTACTTTTTTATTCGGGTATACGAAGCCGTGGTCGTAGGATAGTGAGAATTGAATATAATCACGCATCCTGATGAAGACTCTCGGAATGAGTCGAAAAGTCAACTTAAAACTTAGTAGGTACGGTACGCGAAAAATCCCGTTTTTCAATATGAATGATACGATAGTTTTTGGAATAAAATAAATAAAGGTTTGAAACGTACTCGACTCGTTCCATGTCATCGCCACGCGTATCAGCTCCCAACCCAAGGTTTTTGATTCAATATGTTTCCATAGAATTTGTCTTTATAATCAATGGTTAGACTCGACCGTCCGGTCCGTTTAATTTTGTGGTGAACTCAAGGCTAAGTGTAGCTAAGTGTAGTTAGTAGCTTAAAAATGAATTATTACATTTAATTTGATTAATCTACAACTAATTTCCACTTATACTTATTACCAGATATGCCTCAAGTGTTATTAGGCGTAGGTTACCTGTATCACCTGCTGTGATATTGTTCATTTAGTTTAATACACTTTGCAAAGAAACTAATCAAATCCTACTATAATATAATAAATGCGATAGTCTGTGTGTGTGTGTGAATGTTTGTTACCATGTATCTCCGTAACTACTAAACCGATTTTGATGAAGTTTGGAATATAGATAGATTGGATCTGGAATAATACATAGGCTATAATACATCTAATTTTCTAAAATCGACCCCTTAGGGGGGTTATAGGGCGGTAAAGTTTCTATGAAAAAAAAATAGTTTGATTCGGTCAAAACTCTGTACAAATAAACTTTAAAGTAAATAATGAAACACATATTTTTTTTTAAACTACCCTTTGGGGATGTGCAATTGAGTTCTAAACTTTGTATAAATTGTAATCCTTGGTTCGATTCATTCAAAAGTTGGCGGGCAACAACTAGTATATTGTACAACATTTTATTATACATAATAAAATGTTTAAAAGATTGGTCACTAAGAAGGCAGAATAAATATAATGTAAATTTATTGGGGTCTTGGTTATCTCTTAAATATATATTCGTATGCAAAAAAGACTTGGGGTTCAGGGATAGCGTTATGTGTGGCTACCAGATAGCGTGTTTAGTTTTCGGTGATTTATGGCTCCATCACCAACACGGAAAGATTTATAAAACCCGCCCCTGATGTGGCTTGATGTTATCATTGAGTTTTTTTTAATTGTAGGATTTGTTGATGTATTACAACAGAACTTACCTCATAAATAGATGTTGTGCTAAAACAAGTTCGAGTTATATACCTAATATGTCTTTGATTTTGAAATGATGCCAAGTTTTTGAACAGTCGTAAAATTCTTAGCTAATCCATGATATTAGCTAATTAAAAGACTTATTTTAATCTATTTATTAGTAAATAAAATTCTTTACAAATTCTCAGCATCATGCTGGCAAGTTAAGTTTTTCCTACACGTTTACTATCTTCGTCGCAATTAAACTACTCTCGCCTTGTTGAAAAGTTCATATCGCACGTGTAGGGTTGGTCGTAAACCGAAGTGGAGTTGTATGAAGGCTAAAGGCAGGCTCGTCACGTCCAAACTTCCGCCCTACGAGAGGGAGGGAGCCAGGGCGTACTATCTTACCCTACACACTCGCCCCGTGATTTGAATACCAAATGGTGCTTACCAAATAATCGACCTTTTGAAATATATTTCGATTATTTAGTACATAACTTACTTTCTCGCTGTAAAAATATATAAATCCTTTGAGTCACAAACTATAAAAAAAACTATTGATACCGTGTAAATCAATGAAGTTTTTATTATATTATAACTTCATACTTTAATCTATTATTTCAGAAAAAAATAAGTGAATCTATATTTGGTGGGTAAAGCAATTCGGACAACACAACGATTAATCTTTGAGGCAATCCCCTACAACTTACTTTCGAAATATTTCCTGTAATAAGAAAACACAAAGGCTCGTTCAAATTGCTCGTAACCAGCTAATCGTTCCCAGAATAAATCCCGCAAAACGTGTTTATTAACTAAATCCTTCTACTGTTAACTGAAATCTTTACCTTTTACAAACAAATGCGATGAAACTTTTATAACCTCAAAAGAAATTACCTACATAAAACATACAAAAACCTAAGTTCACTCCCTGAAGACTAAACACAGTAAGCCATAACTCGCAAACTTGCAAAAGAACCATTTATCTGCGCGGTAAAAGTTCAAAATTATATTTCTTTAGCCAATTTCCGATTGCAATTGAAAGTTTTGATAAAATATGTGCCTACAGTCGGCTGTGCTGTTATAAATAAATACCTCTGTACGAGGCCAGAAGCGTTATTTAACATTATGTCGTGATAGCTACGTTCTGTATACCTAGCAGCTACCTATGTTCTGTTAAATTCCCTCTTACGATACATATCGTTATTTTCTCTATGATCAACTTAATATTGACAACACATTTTCCAGCTCGTGAATGCCTATCAGCGGGATATTGTGCTTGACGGGGATAGCAAACTATTGATCTTGAACTGATTGATAGTAAACTTGTGATCTTTCATCACCTTAAGTGACGTAATAAAACAAAATCAAACAATATCACCAGACCGACAGATGGACATGACCATGACATAGGTACCTATAAAAGTTTAGTTTCCGCTATTTGGCTTCGGAATTACCGGTTGTAGTACTTATTGTGCAGTACTTTTCCTAGCCTAAGTGAAGGCAATTATTTATAATTTCTTGGCTTTGTTTTGAATCAGTCTTGTCTAACCACACTGCGTTCGAAATCGCATTTATAATGTAAATCCAAGCTAACTAAGAACTCCAATCCGTTTATGTAAATCGATGCTAATGCTCTTTGTAGTTGAGGGTTGTTACTTTATGGGACTGTGTCCCAAGTCTCGATACCGCACTTGAAAACTATAGTTATGTACGACGGAGAGAAAGGGCGAAATAGATTGCCAGATTACCATCCTCTGATTTGAAAGGCAGGATTTATTGTGAAACTAATGGTTCACAGACTGTTGAATACAATTAATAGGAACATCAAGTTTATAAGGCTTTTGAGGTGACTAGGCTAATTACGTGTTATAGCTAAACGTAATTTATAAGACTGAGAGTATATTAATTAGTTAATAGAGGTTTACTCAAGTAGTACCTACCTACCTCACCATACCTGTTTTGAACTAACAAAATAAAAAGGATTCAATGACTAATCTTTAATCCAATCCAATGAAAACGTGCCCATTTTCCTACCTTGACTAACTTTCTACTCCATCATCAGATAAAACAAGCAGTAATAATTTGTAATAAATTTTAAAAAACAATCAGTAGAATCCTATGACTGTTTTAATAAACAAAGTCAGACTCCGATTCTTAAATCCTGAAGTTATTATAGAAGAATATTTATGGAATATTACGAGTTCGCATCATAAAAACAAACAAATAAAAACCATAATGGATGGTATGGGGATATTCTTGCAGGAATAGCATCTCTCATGAAGGTATCCTCACGTTGAATCTTGCTTGAAACTTTTTTTAAGAGTAAGTTTGTCAAAGTTTTCTGGCGTTAATCTTATGGCCAATCTATACTCCGATGGATCCTTTGATTTAAGTAGTGCAGCTCCGCCTCCACTTGCACCTCTATCGTTTATCCACTTTCTCACCCGAACACGCTTTTTATTTACCATTTCTTCATCAACCATTTCTAAAACTTCTCTTAGCAACAACCGGAAATCATTTTTCAGAAGTATTTTCATTTTCCGTTTTCGAACTGAACTCATTGTCACCACAGAATGAACGACATAAGCACCAGCCTCAAAAAACTACAGCGATTTGTTTTGTTAAATTAATTGCGTCTATACGAACCCAGTGACTGGGTCCGAAATCTGAAACACTGGGTTCAGTCACTGGGCTCGTATAAACCTTGCTTAATATCCTGTTAGCCTTTTTACATTTTGAGATGATGTGCGCGCAGAAATCAAGTCTTGAGGGGCTAAGCTACCCTTAGCATTTTTAATTCCTTTCCTAGTTAATTTCAAGGTTCTAAAAGTAAGGATCAGCAGTTTGGGCTTTGTCGGTCAGTCAGTGTTCCATCTCCTTTTTTAAAAGGGTATTTCGTTGTAAAAAGTTTCATAAACGCAAATCTATGTTACCGGAAATCGAGACGTTCAGGGGGCAAAAAACGTAAAGCTTAACAAATAAATATAACATGTGAGCATAAATGAACCACTCACGCTCAAGAATGCATGGGTTTTTTACTGCCCATAGAATGTTCCTACTCTGTCTACAAAAATTCACTTACGTCTAAATATTTGATAGAGTTGTTACTCAGTAATAGATCCATAGCTGCGAAACACATTTTTCTGGTTATCATGAAAAATGTGTTTCGCGAACCACTCTCATTTCGGTAAAGCATGGGAATATTTTATGTAATATTTATAGTATAAAGTAGGTAGTCACAGAAGGTTTCTGTTCCATTAATTTAATCTTTTGTCCGAATAAAAAATTAAATAGGTGTAGCTTACACAAGCTTTTGAGCATGTTTTCAATTTACTTAGTGAAGTTGTAGTGTGTTTTCACGGTCTCATTAAGAGCGACCGTTTACAATTTGTCCACATTTTGCACAGGTACCGCGTTTCAATGCGCTGCAATGAAAAGCGTATTCCGAAACCGCGCTCCATTTCTGTTAGAGTTATTCGAAAGTTAATTTTATTTTTTTTAAGATCCTTCATCCTATTTGTCTTTGTTCGTTGAAACAAATGTTACATTAATAATTTTAGCTAAAGCATTGTCAAACCTTAGTTTGTTTCTGTATATTTTGTTAATCTCCATGATTGTTTTAAAATAATTCCATGATACATACATTTACAAAATATAGGTTAGTATTATATTTTGGTAAGGGTACCTATAGTGATATGATTTTAAAGTTGGTTTTCTATGTAATAATAAAAGGTACATAGAAAACCAACAAACCTACAATATTTTACATTAAAATTCGATTAACATAAATAAAATAACATATCCGTGTACCTACCTGTGATATCAGCATATCCTGTTCGTTACAACACTCAGCCGGCCATAATCTAGTTTATTAGCGGATATAAAAACAAGGCGCGTCCTATTAGCGTTATGTATGACCAGTCCACCGGGTGGCTAGGTGCGCCCATCGATCGCACCCTCTATTATTCGCGTATAATTTGGACAATATGCCGTTCTGTTAACAACTACCTTACCTATCCGTAAGAAATGATTCTTAAAATAGGTCCAGGTCATATGCATTTAGTTGACTGTCATGCAACCAAGTACATGTGACTGAAATAATGAAGAGTCCCTACTAGAGAAAAAACACAGGAGTGAACTCTGTCCGACACAATACCCACAAACAATTTGCTCATACTTCAAGGACTGATAGCAGATGAAACTTGGAAAATAAAAAAAATAGTTCAAGTACATTTGAGAGGACATCGGTGGCGCGGCGAACTAATAGCCAGCTGCGACGCGAGAGGTGTGGGTCCGTTTACCGCTGCGGGACAAATGTTTGCATGTTCTGCAGATATTTTTCCCAGGTCTGGGAGTTATGGTACCACGATACTCGTAGTTCCTGATACCCACGATACAGGGAATCCTAATATGGGGTCAGCACTGTGCATGCGTCTGTTGGCTGCTTATTTATTTGTTTGTTTTCTAGGTTTTTCTACGGACGTTTTCGTTCTCAGGTTTCGTTTATATTTATTTTTCAACCTTAGCTACTTCCACTCCTTTTATGAAGGTTCTCGAGCTATCTTGAGACTATCCACTTATGAATTCCGATACTTGAGATCATGAGGAATAGTCTTGAGAAACATAAGTATCTACTTAACGCACCCTCCTAGTTTCTAACTTATAAGGCCCCATTATCAAATCTGTACTTTCATCAATTCCACTTCTTATGTTCCTTCTTCTTCGTCGCGTCGATGGTTTGCTCCCCTTAAATTTTATTTCACCAAAATTTGGTCTAATTTACACCATCTTCTATGGCCTCGCACAGATCTTTAATTTTGCAGGTGTTTAATACACTGTGACAAGAAAATAGATGAGGCATCGTTTGCGGTGTGGCTTTTCAGTCACATCGCATGTCGTTGGAGAATCCCCATTTGTCTAAGTTGTGCCTGCAGCGTCCTACCTGACTCCGGAGTCTGTTCAGCCATTTCCAGCTGAAGTAGCAGCAAAAGTATCTTTACTGCAAGTAAACTATTAAGAGGCTTGGACCTACTGCGAATGTCGGACTATAATTTACAAACTTTCCTAATTATCTCCGAACACTAGTACTCTCTGTGCTACAAACAATATTGAGTGGTTTTCCTAGTTTTTTTACCACGCTTATAATTAGCTTCACTTGTAACTAACTACTCGTAACTAAATAACAAACAAACAATGTAATCAAATCTTGGAAGACAATTTTAACTTCTTTTAACTTTTGTAACGAAATGAAGCTTTGTATGTATATGTAGGTGGGATGACGATACTATAATTTGGTATCTTGGAGCTGATTTGATGATGGAGCCAGGAGGCGGAAAGTGGGACTATGTAGTAGTTACTAGTAAACCTCTTGAGTTTGAGCTCATATGATTTATTTTGACGAGTACGACAGATTAAGTCGATGGTCTGATAATGGAGCCAGGAGGTGGATAGTGGAACTCATCAGTAGCTACTAGAAAACCCATCGAATTTGGGCACATATGATTCGTTTTAACGAGTCCAATAGATTGCACTTGGTGTCGAGGATCCGATGATGGAGCCAGGAGGTGGATAGTGGATTTTTTAAAATAATTTTTAGTGTGTGATAAGATCGTGTTTTTTTTAAACTACACATTTTATTGACAATATAATATGGGAATAACACACCACACATCACCATCATAATGTATTCCATACATAACAAACAATACCTACTTTCTTTTTATCAAACTATAACAAAGCCATATGGTGATAGATTGCCATCTAATAAAAATACGCCGCGGAATACGTTGTACTACCTACGCAATAATTTGATAAATAGGGTGGCGGGCAGGGCTGTTACGAAGAAGTGTCATGTTTTCCACGAATATTATGAACAATGAGTTTTAACTTTATATTTAGTCTCATTGTTAACATAAAACATGAGCGTAAAGCTCATGATGCATCATCATCATCATCAGCATCAGCATCACATCAGTCCACTCCTGGATATAGGCCTCTGCCAATACGCGCCACTGAGCCCGGTGTTCGTCTCTTCTCTACTTATCTACTTCCGCCCGCCGCCTTCATCAAGTCATCGCTTCAACTAGCCGGGGCTGCCCTACACTACATTTGTCCAGACGCGGTCTCCACTTAAGAGCTCAAGAGTTTTCCCCAACGGATGTTGGTTCTTCGGCATATTTGACCAGCCCACTGCCACTTCAGATTGCTCATCCTCTGAGCTATGACGATGACTTTCGTTCTCTGTCCCGAGAAACCCGTTTCACAGCTAATTATGTAACTCTGAACTGGTGGATTAGCCCTACTGTGAGTGAGATAACATATGGTGCCACGTCTTGGCACCATAGGTTATCATCATGGGTAGATCCATTTATTGAAAATAAATCTTCAGGCATTGTCGCTCATGGTACGCTGTTTTAAAATAGTTTTCATCTTTTTTAATACTGCGACACTGTAATATTACAACGAGTGAAACGACCTACGTTTTCTCCTGCCCCTTTCGGGCTGAAACACACACCAAAAGAAACTAAAAAATCTCAGTTCTTTAGGACCAGTTTAAGGTGTACGTTGGCTACCAGCCAGTCACTTACTTTTTCTGAATGAGTGATCTGATTGGTTTGAAATTGTATTATGGTGAAACAATCAACGTTAGTTAACATGAGATTCCTTAACAGGTTAGTTGGATTAGCGTTTCAACTGGCCGTCAGTGGGGTCACACAATGATTTTATATTTTTAGATTGACGGAAAGCATTTTCATTTTACGTACATATCTACATACTTTAGCGAAACGTGATTCTATTACGCATCGCTAAGGGTACAAAAGCGCTATCACATTATGTTGCTATCAATTTTAATTAAACTCAATCCCTGACAACCCTTACCAAGCTACCCTGTCGATGGTACACGCTTACATTATATCAAGGGTACCAAGGTCATTGCAATGATATTATATGCAGAATTTAGATGACCGATATTTTCGCAACGGCAATAAGGTTTCTTGTGAAGTACTCTACTCTAGTCAATAAAAAGATTAAGAGCACGCAGGAGATTCTACTTAAACTGACAGGATTACAATAGTTTTAAATAATTACCTTTGCTTTGTCATAGAGAGCCTACATTATTTATAGAAAAAAAAACAGAAAAAATACTTCTCATCGAATACATGATCCATTCCAAAGTAGGATTGCAAGTGTTAACTTACACCCCAAGATAGATAAGATTTTTTGATTTCAAAAAGCCACTTCCGTGAAAATTTAGTATCAAAGAGTTTTATGAGACAAATAGACAAATTTTTATCTCAGGTCAAGGTGTTTTCTATGTATAATATGTATGTATTGACATAAAAATATACAAGTAGTATATCAGTCATGTAGTCCCATAACATAAGCCCTGCTTACTTTGGGTTTCATGATGTTGTGTGAAAAATGTCCAACACCATTTGTTTATTTATGTCTAGCATTATTGTTTAGATATTAGAGGGACATGTGAGAAAATAATATCACTAAAATCCGATATATGGTGTTTTACCGGTTCACCTATCATATTCCTATAGATGGTTTCTATGTAATGCTGAATAAATGTTTTTCATTTCACTAAACTATTTTTTTCATGAGATTCAACTCTTATTATGTGCTAGTCCAGAGAGTATTCAATTAATTGACTCTAAGTCTTAGCTGTCTCATGCAGAGATGTCACCCTTTTCAAATAGCTAGGGACCTTTGGCCCTCCAAAATATTTAGGTAGATCATTACAATAAACTGACCGAAGCTCTAAAAAAAGCTGTACTAAAGATCTTGGATTGGCCGGTTCCCCGGTAAATGACAAACATTTAATATTTTAAAAAATATCTGAGGTCTTTCCACAATACAAGGACTATTAATATAAGATAATTAAGTTAGAATTTCAATATTTTCATTGATTTAATAATAATAGAAAGTAATAGATTTTTTGAATTATCAGAAATGAGTGACATAAGTTGAATTATCGCATTGTAATCACAATGCGATTGAATACCTAAGTAGATAAACAAAAAGGTATTTAATTACAAATAATAAATAAGAAAAACTTACAGTCCTATTTACTGATCGCGAAAGTTAAAAAAAACTGATGAAAATTTGGCATAAGCATTTTCAAATTGAAACTCGTCGGCACTCGTCGTCTTCACAGGCGAATGACAGCAAGCGTGTACTAATGACATGCCGCCACTGTCCGGCACTTGACACCGGACGCCGGACGGCAAACAACGTCCCCTTAATTGCTGTCAGCCATAAACATACACACACACCCATAGTATTGATTTATTTTATCAGTGGATGTGGAAAATGCCGCATGTTATGTTGTTTAAGCAGAATGTAGTGGATATACTTAGCACATTATTCACATTCACTACGTGTTAGATAAATAAGTTTTTTATTTTATTTATAATTGTATATTTAAGGCTTTAAGGTATTTCATAGAAATACGCCTTGTATTTGTACGGGTAGGTACTTTATTGGTTGTCTGAAATAAATATAATTATTTATTTTGGATATTTGATATGGACGGAATTGGTGCCTCCATTAAAGTAATAGGAACTTTAATGGAGGTAGGTACCAATTTCTTCCAATTTACATAATGCCATACCACAACAAGACTTAGTTTAAGAGATGTATTCTTAAACTAAGTAATAGTTAAGGTAAACTTTTGAGGCACGCGACCAAAACAGACGACCGCGACGCGCGACACCTTTTTGGGAAACGCGACAGAGATTGGTGACAAGCAGTTAGTCAGTCGGATGTTGTACGTGAAAAATATGTATTGTTGTAAAAATATGTACGC
Source organism: Perizoma flavofasciatum (assembly GCA_958496245.1). NCBI lineage: Eukaryota > Metazoa > Arthropoda > Insecta > Lepidoptera > Geometridae > Perizoma > Perizoma flavofasciatum. Next base: position 11,281,709 of record OY292421.1, read on the forward strand.
CAATTTGTGGGCTCAAAAATGACGTCTTAGCGACTTAAAAAATTCAAATACTGCTTGAAGAAGAAGAGGTTTACGATCGAATATTGTATTATTTAATAGTATCTTTCCTACTAATATAATAAATGCGAAAACTGTGTGTGCGTGCGTGCGTGCGTTCGTGCGTGCGTGCGTGTGTGTGTGTGGGTGTGTGTGTGTGTGAATGTTTGTTACCACGTATCTCCGTAACTTCTAAACCGATTTTGATGAAATTTGGAATGTAGATAGTTTAGGATCTGAAATAGGCTAATCTAATTTTCGAAAATCGACCCCTAAAGGGGCTAAATAGGACGGTAAAGTTTCTATAAAATAAAATTGTTTGATTCACTGATTCACAAAACTCTGTACAAATAAACTTTAAAGTAAATAATGAAACACGTATTTTTTATTTTTTCAAAACTACCCTTTGGTGGTGTGCAATTGAGTTCTAAACTTTGTATAAATTGTAATCTTTGGTTCGATTCATTCAAAAGTTGGTGGACATAGTTTGAAGCCTGGAGACGGTCATATGCTAATTTTATTAATATACCACGCGGGCGAAGCCGCGAGCAACAACTAGTGCAAAATAAGTCCATTGTACCAGACTTGAAACTAAAAATTCTTTGTTGATTAATAACCACTTATAAGTAACATTCATGTTTCTTATTGGAAGAAGAAACATTTAGGCAATATTTTCAATAAAACCACGCGCGATACACAATATCATCGGTTCGAGAGCGGTCGCTTGTATTCGGTCTCTGTCGCCCGTCGTGTTGGCTCCAAATGTTCTCAAAGTCAATGTAAAGTTCATTTATTCATTATATTCATAAAAGTGATCCTTGAAACGTCAACTTTACCTATTGCCTGTTCCTCCGCGACCAAGCTAAGAAAGAAAGGCAAGAAACGAGGCTAGTTCTTCATACGCATACAATTGATTGCATGATTGCATACAAAGCGAACGTATTGCGGTCTTCTATCTCGTGTCCTACGTCGCGGTCGCCTGTGTCGGTCGCGTACATCAAAGCCTACCTTTAGTCTTTTTTGCCTATACCGAACCCGTTTCATACAAAATGGGTGTATCAGAGACAGTGGATCGAATTAGGTAGGACGGTACCTTGCTGTGTCCCAGTAGATAATGCTGCTGCTCGTTTTCAACTATTCGGCCTAGCTTGATCCAAAAAGAAAAATACTTTCCTACATACCTACTACAGATAAGTAGCTTTTTTATAACTGCTCTGTCTCAAGCTGCTTGACGTGTATTGCAGAGAAAAACAAAACTTTATCAGTTTAACAAAACTTAATAAAAATATTTTTCAATTATCTATTCGCTCTGCTACAGATTCGTAAAAAGTTCGTAAACGTTTCCAGACTGCATGTACGTCAGCAGTCGCTTCGTCTTCTAGAACATTTCAACTTGGTACTATAGATTTATATCGGGTGACCCAGCTTTAAATGTAGTAGTCGTAAATCTATTAGGACCCTCGCGATGTTTAGCTGAGTCGCCCCTCTGCTCGGTGTCAAGGATAATAATCTTTTTCCGTTCCAAATAACACAGGAGATAAATCCCTGTCCTTAGCCAAGACCTAGAAACGAAATCATAGTATCGTCGCTGACTGTCAAAATAGTTTCCAGAAAAAAATTAAATTTCTATTCCACACTTTTCACAGTTGGACTAAGTAACTACTACAAAAACATTCATGGACTATAACTAAAAGTTAAATATAGCCTACCTACATATGAATACCCAGACATTGTTATAAAGGTACACTTTTTACTCGTTTTTTGAGTAAATAATTGGATTTCAAGTTATTTATTTTAAATTTACCGCCAATTCCACAATATAAACACTAGAAATTAATGTAAACTGTGATAAATTAAGATTCTTTGTATATGACAAACCGGTCCCGGTCAAATTGACGCGGTGGTAGTCAGTGGCGGTGGCGGTGGTCAGCGCGGGCTTTTAATTATTTGATCACCAACGTAATAAAGGTTAAACTATAAACTAATCTACCTAAGCAGATAAGGACCAAGGAACAGTTGTCAAGAAATGAATCTGTTTTGAAACATTTTCTAGAAAGCAGAATTAATCACGTGCAGGTTTGATTCGATTACGTATATCGAAACTATAATACTGTATAGAGGTTCCGTTGTTGTTCGTTTGTCATTGTTTGCCCTCGTAGTCGATAATATGGTATCCAGAGAGTACAAAAGAATGGATATAGTAAGTTGCCTGCTTTTGTTAGGAAAAGTTTGCTTGCCTTGTAACAAACACTAACATAAGGTTATCTATCAGCCGTGGGTTACGCACAGATAAGACGAATCCTACTAATACACTCGCCCGCAAAAATAAAAGATCACATTTGAAAACAGCAATATATTCAAGAAATGATCAAGATAACTTCTTTTGCTAATGAAATTAATCCAAAAGAGGATATGCGGACTATATGCAACCCTTCATTTAACCTTTTTATACTGTCTTTTCATGCTCTAAAAGTGTGTCTTTTTAGCTAAGCGTAGGCGGACTAAAGTGTATTATTTAACCTCTAAGTACTAAAGTATTTTTTAATTTTAGTCTTTATTATCAATAGGAAATTAATGTGATTCTTTATAAAAAATCGGCTTTTTAATTTTCAATTTTTTTAATAATTTCTTAGTAAAACGTATGAAGAAAGTACATTATTATTCAAATTTGAATTTATTTTTGAAAATGGAACTGAAGGCCACCTACTTGAACCTACACTGCTGCACTAGCGTTTCTTGGAGATCGTTGGATTGCGTTTGTCAAGAAAAAGAAATTTAAAAAGTTGGTACCTATGCCGCGAAATCTCTAGAATTAAAAAAAAGGAATTACTTAGTTATTGTATTTTCTCGCAAACTAAGTGAAAATAAGTGTTTTTAACACTGGACTAAAACCCATTCATACTCGATTCAAAAACATCTAAATCATAAACATCTCGCGTGAGATGGCTCGTCTTAGTCCCTTGTTGAAAAGTTTACTATTTGATGTGTGTAGGTTTCCAAAGGCATCTACGTTCTATATTCTTGGTGCACGTCAAGATCCGTTCCAATGGAGCAACTATGTATTTGCAAATGATATATGTCTACAAATGATTGGTCTGAATCCGTGCCACCTCTCTGGGGCTACGTTTGTATTCCAACGTAGTCTAACCACCTGTCCATCTGACAAAGGAAACAGGCTAATAGGGTATCCGAGTTCTGACAGAAACGTCAATATTCTGGGTAATATTCCATTATAAATAAATAATGCTGGACATTTTTCACACAGCGCCATCTAGCCCCAAACTAAGCAGAGCTTGTATTATGGGAACTACGTGACTGATATACGAGTACCTACTACTAATATATTTTTTTTTTGTAAATACATACATATTATACATAGAAAAACACCCAGACCCGGAACAAAGATTTGCAGATCTTACAAACATTCGTCCCGTGACAGGAATCGAACCCGCAACCTTCTGCGTCTCAGACGGACCTTCGCCCACTGTGCCACAGAGGTCGTCAGATTATTTACACTGTAGGCAGAATAGAGCTACTACGTAGGTTCATCATGCTTGCACAAAAGGCCTAAAAAAGACTAAGTAGTAGGATGTTGTCTTTGCTATTGCAATATTCCCTTGTACAACTTAGCAACTAAGCCATATACCTCTACAGGTGATTCAGGCACCATAGTCCAAAAGATGCAAAACGAATAGGGGACCTCGTGCTAAATCACCCATGTACGTTCTACTTTGACATTTAAAAAACAGTAATAACAATAGTGCTGGTCAATTTTCACACAGCGTCTTCTAGCCCCGAACTAGGCAAAGCTTATATTATGGGAACTATATGGCTGATAAACTACTTAATATGTTTTTTTTTCTAAATACCTACATAATATACATAAAAAACACCCAGCGGCGGGAATCGAACATGCAATCTTCTGCGCCTCAGGCGGGCCTTCGCCCACTGTGCCACAGAGGTTGTCAAGACATAACTGCTTATTCTGAAATTTACATCAAGATATTCTATTGGCTTTACCAAAAAAAATGTATTTCTACATAAAACTAATAGAAAAATTCAGGCACAAAAGAAGCCTTAGCTCCTGAACCATAAGAAATCGTACAACATACATAGGAGTTATTCAGCTCGGCCATTGGGTTCCCATCACTCTGCTTCTTTTTTACCGTGGCGCCTGAATCTTCTTGTTTATTCATGACCCGAGCACGTCATGCATAACCCAATGCCAGTACCTGCTCATCTTGTGTTCACTTTTCGCGAAATTTCCCAATGGTGTATGTTCCGGTGGTATTACTCACGTGGTGGCGCGGAGACATAATGGTGAAAAGTCTCATGTGCCTGTAATTTCACTGGAACCCATACTCTTCAAACCGGAACATACATCATTGGGCAATTTGGTATAGATTCTATAGGTTATGGATGTATGGCTATATGGCTTACCAACAGGGGAGCTAGACAAATACCTCACGCTTACTTTTCCTTTCACGCTAACGCAAATTTATCAAGGTAAAACTTGGCAGCTGTCACGTGACATTTCCACAGCTAATGTCATTTCCATACAAATTAATCTTTCCGCAGGCGTTAACGACAGCAGAAAGTGATATTAATCTAGCCCTGTGAGCCGTATGCTTGTTTGCCACTTTAGTTGTATAAAAAAACCCCACCAGCAAGAGTGGATAGATAGTCCTTTTGAGGTGACAATCAAAAAACGGTAGAGCAGAAACTCAAACGGGAAAAGTTACCGTGGAGGCGTGAGCATGAATATCTATGGCTTTCAAAACGTCACAAGAAGGCGGGAGCAATAATCGCAAAGATAAAGATAAAGATTAATTTATTTGCTTCAACATAATGTAGGTTACAGTTGTAGGTCTTAAATATCAATTATGTTCTACCTTAAAATTAGGCATGCAGATATTTAAAATTATATTTCGAAGTAAATTATTCATGTGGAGTACAATAAAGTGTTATTATTATTATTCATAAAATTAAATAAATGCAAAGACGCCTATATTTTCATGATATAAACGGCTATAGGTACTTAGGTACTTTTCACGGATTTTGACGATGATTATCTTTCATTGTGTATCCTCGAAACATTTTCAATGGAAAAATAATTAGCCGAACTTAGGTAGACTATAGAGATCGCTACTATTGAATTGCTCAAAGTAAACGCTATAAGCCGAGAGAAATAAATCCCGATAAATCCTTCAGAACTGGTAACAAAGGCGGATTAACTCGGTTTCTAATAATAATTCAAAGATTTTATACCAAAGCACGGGAGAATCCTTGTTTTATTTTAACCTCTTTTTGCCCGCAACGTAAGGATCCCGCAGTTAGTTACATATGCGTTTGTGATAAAAGGTTGTTTGTTTGTTTTTTGTCTATCTGTTATCAAATTGCCTCCAAATTGCTGCTATATAATTGGGCTTATCGGATTGTAAATCGGTTTTTTAAGGTTCTGTACCTCAAAAGAAACCAACGGAACCCTTATAGGATCACTTCGTTATTTTCAACCTTTATCTCAGATATTTTGTACTCGCAAATAAATCAAAACCTATGGTAGGGTACTTCCCGTTGACTTAGAAACATGAAATTTGGCAAGAATCAAGGTCTTAAAGCATAAGTACCTAAAGATTACAAACTAACATTTAATTTTGTAGAGAATTGGCCGTGAGGTATATCGATGTATGGGGAACATTTTTTCAACTACAAAGATAAGTTTGTCTTTCAATCCGACTATATTTTCGTTAGAGCAATGTTTGGTGCTTTCATAGCTGGTTAATGTTAATTATTTTAGTGAACATAAAAGCTTCTACGGAAGCCTCGGTGCACAACTCAGATTCACACTTGTCCGGTCATTTTCTATCCATAAGCATTGCAATTTGTATATCTTCAAGAATGATTTTTAAGAAAGGTTTTATCGCCGTCAATTGGTTTAATAATTTTGCAAAAATTAACTAATCAGAGTAAGAGCATATCATTTGCTCATGTTATTAATATTCTAATAATTTTGATCATTAGTAAATATTTCAGTTAGGACTTATATGAAGTGAAGAAAACAACATAGGACATAGTTTTATTTTGGAAAGGCATGCCTCAAATTGACAAAAAAGACGATTGTTAAGAATGAGCTCTGAATTGGTAATTATTGTTTACATAATTACTTAATTGAAGTTCGGTTCTCCTGTTGTCTACTCAATAACAACTCATGAGAAACGTTTTAGGAAATGTAACGGGTCACAAAGACTTGCAGTGTTAGTCACTGAAAGTTTTTCAGAAAATGGGAATTGGGATAGTCAACTGGCGCGATGCCAAGCCGAGCCTGGATAGGTACACTCAAGGAAAATGCTGAAATTTATCATGCAGTTATTTCCTTATGTATTTATCTAGGTTGTAGGAAGTCAGTGGAACATGACCAATGACCAAAGATTGTTATTGAATTATTTAGAGCTACCATCTTAATGCATTCAATTTGTAATTTTCAGACTTTCCCTGTTTGTTTGTGTAACACGTGCGATGCATTGGCTCTATAAAGACCATATAGTTCAATTTCATTTTGCTCTATGTAGGACATTTGCGATGACGTCTGGCTTATTACACAATCTAAAAGCATTGCGTACCAAAAAAAATACTTCTTATAAAAATGTAAAATAAGTTAAGGACATGAATTAGTCACTTAGAATTAGTCACTCTAGTGTCAGAAAAAAGGAAAAGAGTGGTAGGACAGTGCGCTCCAAAAGGTTTATTTTTAGCAGATAACATTTTCCTCGCCTGTACCGTGTCCGCGAGATCTCTCCCGCACACGACCGCCAAGTCAATATTTGAGATGCCATTTAGCTGTCCTACCGTCTGCCACGTTTACGATATTTTATTGCTTGTTATCTATGTTTTAACTTCTTCATCCTAGTTTGATTGAAATATTAGTGAACTAACTTTCAAGCTTAATATCTGCGTATTTTGCGTAATATTTCTACAAACATCTTCAACATATAGATCTACCTCTATATCTACACTAGATATTGATGGTTAACTTCAAATAAAACATTATTTTTGTACGGTACCTATATATATAAATATTACAAACACATAACCAAATATTACCTAAAGCCTATACCTACAGAACATATTATATCAGCAGATAAAATGAAAAATATTCATAAAAATAAAACGTAAAACAAACTACACAAAAACTCAAGAAGATGACAAAGACGAGTGTAAGTAAAATACGATGTCAGTAAAATAGTTTGCAACAATCTAAAAATGAACGCAATGATGGAGCATGCCTGATCGATACCGGCAGAGTTCCACTATTGTGAATAAACTTATCGTTCTAGATTTCCATTCCAGGCGTCTATAGTGCATACTTATCAAAACAAAAAAAACAGACGTTTTGTAGATTGTAGTTTTGAATTAACGAAAATCTCGTTAATCCTTACAAATTCGGAAATAACAACCGAATGGTTTAATTTGTAGGTCCCAACTACAAGCTTTAAACCCTTGTAACCCTTGTATTCCCGTAATCCTTCGCCATAATACAAGAATTCGCCGGAACAGGCATCGGGAAATTTATATTAGATTGTGAAGTGCCGAGCCAGCCGCAATTTTAGCCTACGGGATCCCAATAACTACATTTGACGCCATTCGTGAGTACCGGGGGCTCGTGTCATGATATTTATTCTACGGCCAATGAACTGGAAGGTAATACGCAGCTAGTAATGTGAATTTTATTGGCAATAACCACTATTTTACGTAGTACGAGTATGTAGTTTTGGTTGGGTTACGTGACTTATCGAAATAGTATTTCTCTATAACTACTACTATATTTTGTAATACCAACTACATTTGTTATATACTAAGCATAGACGGAAAAATGGGCCAAAGATGTGACGGAATGGTGCCCTAGAGATAAAAAGAGAAGTAAAGGCAGACAGTATCGTAGATGGGAAGATGACATCAAAAAGGTGGCAGGGACGACTTGGACGAGGAAAGCAATGGATAGATCCATGTGGAGAACACTCGGGGAGGCCTATGCTGGAAAGCAAGACAATTAAGAAACTGGTGTCTTATACAAAATTTATACAATAATTATCTTATTTACATATAATTACCTAAACAAATTTCTGCTATAAGTAGAAATAAGCAAAATGTTACTATAAGATTGTTAATAAAGGCTATTATTATTATTATTATAAGCATAGATATATAGTTATTTGCTTAGAACTATCTAGCGAGCAATGATCTCAGATTCTACTTCCACAATCTGGCGTTTGTTCGTATGCAATAAATGTATTGAGTATTGAGTATGTTTGTGTGTCCGACGATATTAGTCGAATCGTTTATTTTAATCGTAATGAACCTAATATAATATTGAAGTTCGAATATGACGTAGATAGATAAACTCTATTGAACATAACACCATTTTATAGTCCATCACACAAAAACATAAAAACAATAAAAAAATGAAAGAGCGGTCTGTTCGCTGAAATCGTTTTTATCCGATGTAATAAAGCTTAGTCGGGAGGGAGGTTTTAAACTACGGGGTCCAAGAGGCCCGGTCCGAGAGATCTCAGTTCGTGTAGAACTTTTGTATGTAGCATCACAGTTTGAATCAATAGTTCTGACATTTCCACTCCACTGAATATAAAAGACTCAAAGTAATCAATATTGTGTGGGATGCTACAAATCAAAACGTATAGAAAAAATACTGCACCCACATCGCATGTACGTTAGTATCAATAACCATAAAAAGTGTTTGTGCCAGAGAGTGCTTCGCGTATCACAAGGATTCTTTGTGAAATAACGAGCCAGTTAATAAAGGCCAATCAACGCTCGTCCTCGTACGTGATGCGCAAAACGTTAAAGCGAACTCTAGATGCTACCAATGGTATCGCGTTGGGATAGTTCATTTTCCATTTCATGTGCTTGTGCACATTTCAGAGCGAATACCGCACCTTTCAACTTGAAAAAAATAATGTTCTTATATCAAAGTTTTTATATTTATTTATGTAAAAAATGAGTTTTTTTTAATTAGTTTTCAACCGACTTTAATAAAGGAGGAGGTTCTTAATTCTTCTGTTGTGTGTATGTTACGTGATATCTTTATCGATTTTAATTATTTTTTAATGCATACTTCGAGGGTCAAATTTTATGAAGAAATTCTAATAGTGAAAATATAAATTAATATGAAGTCAGTTTTCCCGAATTCATATTTCCCTGATTTTTTTTTTGTTATAAATAAGATCAACCGTTTGCCGGTTCTCATGTGGGAACTAGTTAACTTTTATCTTAGAGAGTATATAAAAAACGTCTTTAATTTTAGGCCTCTACGTATCTTGATAACCATGTTTTTAAAATTGTATCGTTTATACACAACAAACAGGCTCACCAAAAATATAAAAACCAATTTAAAAATACTTATTAGCTACCTATCTATAAGTTTTCGATTTTAATAAGTATTTCATTGTTTTCTCCTTATATTATTTTATTAATATATCTATTTCTTTATAAGAAGTGAGTAGTTGTTATAACAAAATGCTTTAAGGTACACAGTGGTTTAGCGCGATATCGTGTTTCATTAGTAGCAGCAGGGTATTATTACCAGCTAGCTGTACATCGAAGGCTCGAGATATTCCAGACAGCTGCCTGCCCTCACGAGGATCGCGACGTGCTGTCTCATCCCTAATCTCACGGTTATTCATGCACTAGACGTGTCTGAGCTTAAGTGGGATAATGGTGTATCGTAAGTGGGGGAGTGTAGAGTGGAATTTGAATTGTTAGTACTTATTTCTGCATACTCTATGTTGAGTGAGAGATGATCTTCGGGGTCGTAAAGGTCGGTTTAATGAACTCGCTAAAGTGTAGCACGTCTAAAAAATTACACTAAATTTAAATATTTATATTTTCTTTCTTTTCTTTCAAATACAAGTGGCTTGTATTATGGCTTGGTTTGCCAAGGTTTTGTAGTTAGGTAGGTATAACATGTTTTAGAAATTGGTAAGTCACGATTTACAAATAGTTTAAATCTTTGCATGACTGGCTGACTGACTGACATAGCGTCGAGCCTATTAATTAACCGCAAGTCCTATGACCCCAGGTATAAGCACCTTTTTCTTCCGAAGAGAAGAGGTTGTACCCACAGGAGCATTTTTTTGTCTTCTCTTCCAAAGACTAAACCGTTGTTTTGGGCGCTAATGCTACTGGTTCGGTCCGGAGGAGATGTTTCTTTTTGTGTGTTTTGGATGCACTACGAAATAGTTTTCCAAAATATCACCCCTAGAAGCGAGAAGATGAAGTTAGGAGATAATATGGAAAAAAGCAAACACCGACAAAGTGTTTACTTTTACTCGGGTATTCAACTAGTTAATACAATTCAGTTTATTTTTGATTTAAACAAAAGTTTAATTTATTTATTCATAACTAACAAAATGCAAAAGTTTGGGTGTTTGTTGTTCCGAAACGGCTGAACCGATTTAGATGAAATTTGGAACAGGAATAGTTCGTGACCTAGAATATCACAATAACTGCTTAACATGGCTGAAGCCGTGCATAGAGGCTAGTTAATAATGATATTCAATTAAATTATAATTATACACCTTATCCAGTAAAAGAAGAAAAAACAGTAAGTATCCCTGGATTCAGTCATTTTTCAGTAAATATTCAGCAAAACCGAAAACGAAAAGGAAACACGAACTCAACGGTCTAATACCAATAAAAAACTACTCACTTCAATAATAAATGTGCGGATGTTGATATTCTCTTCGGAAAGTACGTTTACTTGAAAAATCTCAAAGGATAATGTGGCTTCGGACGGATAAAAACGGTGAATTCTATTTCAATATATAAATAATTAAAAGCGACTAAAACTTGCATAGAGGCTTTAATTCTTTTGCAAGAATCTCCTATTAGGAAATTGATTTAGAATTTTTAAATTAGAATTAGTGATAAAAAGTTAAGAGAAACGCAAGTAATTTCCTTTATAAGGTTTTACGAATCAAATCAACTTGAAGTGGGCGTTTGTAGAAGAGAAGGGGCCGAAGACGTTTTTTTTGCGAATTTGGTTTTGTTTCTCGCAGTTTGAAAAACATAGGTTTAACATAACATCATCAAGATTTTTGATTAATTGGTTTTTAAAGTGTTGACTTTGACTTGCTGGTTTTGACTTTGATTAATTGGTTTTTAAAGTGTTGACTTTGGAAAAAACTGTGCTATAACCCAACGGATATTGATAAATAAAACACTGATTATACCTTTATAATAAAAACCTTGTTGTTTTATATTTCTAAAACTATAGGTATTTTTTTACGAAAAAGCCAAAAATGATTGTTTATTTTTCGCATAAGCGGTCTTTGCATGTGCTGAAACTTGCATGGCTACTATGACTACTAAATGTCCAGCATTATTTATTTATTTTAATCTACTGCGCAATTCTACTACCGTTAATTCATCTGCATCGTTCTAATCAGTGTCCTATGTTCCCCTAAGACTTTGACTTTATACTTGAGACGAGGACACTTAGCAAAGACACACTGTCCAATTTATATAAACTCAAGTAAAACTTAGAACGGCGATTCCAGTTGACCACAATCTTGTAATAATTGATGCTAGCTAGAAAAAAAAAACTTAAGACTGCAATTCCTCAGTATATGGTGGATATAATTAGATCTATACGCAGTACATAGATCCTTAAGAATAGTAAGAAGTGGGTGTAGGGGGTAGTTAGAGGCATGTAGCAACATCTCTAGCTACGAGTATTTTTATCACACAACGCAAGAGCGAAGAACAACGAAAAACTGATTACTTACATAGCATAATCTCCATGCTTACACATAAAGTCCACAGATGGCGCTCGAATGTTCAACGAATGGCTTGAATCGCGCTTACGACATTTTCCGAGAGTTTGATCTTATATAAACCTCCAATCAACAACTGTCGGTCTTAGGACACCGGTCAGTGGATCAGATAGATCAGCTCTATGGGAGATCTTCCCCTTTGCGAATTAAAGACACACTACAAAGTCTATAAACCGACTTTGGACGTGTTCTCCAAACATTATTCTGGCCTACGTTTTGCAAGTACTCGTAGTTAGCATTCCATGTGCCAGTTTGCAAGGCCATTACCGACCGAGCCAGAGAGTCACTAGCCTAAGAATTTAATTAAACTTCCCTTTTGATTTAATTTTGATTCGCAGGTTAGGTTAGCACTTTAGGTAACCATTTAATTTCTTAACCCAGAAAATAAACATGTTACCTTATCTTTCATGTCATCTTGTTCGTGATCATGAGCAGTGGACTTCTATACGCTGATGATGATATATATTTTATTTATTATTATTATTTGGTTCATTTGAAATGTAGACATAATATTCATAACAGGACACACTAATAAATAACATTGTCGGTGAATTTTCTAAAACTAGTGAAGACAGCATGTAAGATGATGATGTTTTATCAATCCTGTATCTAAACACAGGCTTATTTTCTAATTTTTGTATTATTTACTTAAAAATTAAGCCTTAGAATGGAAACACACTTAACCATGGTGTACCTAATTCCGCCCATAGAACGCCTATTGTACCTTGTATGTTTATGAATTCCTGTTTGTGCATTTTTCTTTGGTGTGCTTAGTGATATTATTGTAACATCGCACATCATATTAAAGGCATAAATGCCCTAAACGTTGTGTGTATGTGTGAAGCTATTATACTCAAAACACACTTCGCCTTTTACCCGCTTTTTTACGATGAAGGATGCATTTCAACACAGTCAAAGGAGAAAGCTATACAAAAGGAAAAAATCACAAATCCGTTTTTAAAGTTTCGAAACCTCAGAAGAACTCATTAAGTGTCAATTTGTCTGTTCGTATGTTAGGTTCCCTCCCCCATTAGTCCCTCAGTTTTAAGCACAGTAAAATAGGTAAATACATGGTCAAAATAAAACAGAAAAAAAACCTTAACTTTTTGCGCACCTCGCATACATAATCTTGGAAGTAGGGAATCAATATCATCGTACCATCCCTATAGGGATATCATTGAACAGCCACCCAATAACAAAATCATCAAAATGGTGATGGACAACGACAAATTTTGACAGGCTTAGCAACGTCTAAAACTTAAAAATGGGGACACTTCTCAGCCAACGTTCCCATTTTCAAGTTTTAGAAGTTTGAACATTGCTTGGCAAAATAGGTGCCATTTTCTCCGTCCATTTTGCTAATTTAACTAGGGGATGGTCTCGGAAAATATTTTTTAGGTTTTCTTAACAACTTTTGGCTATTATTATATAACCTATATAATAGTTAATATAGGCTTCAAAGTGCTACCCCCAGAACCTAATATTTATTTTATATTTGTTGTAGTGGACACGACGGCACAGTATGACGCGGTTCGCGCTTACCTCAAAGAGCTGGACATCTCTAGTGCTGTGTGGGTTGGCCTTATCCGCAGCAACCCAGATGGGGACTTCACTTGGACGTAAGTATGGAGCACTTGCTCACTTTTTGACAATGTTTTGAATAAGTCGTTTGAATAGGTTAAGAGGATGGAGAAAGCAAAAACAGATAATAATCTTGTACCTGCTACCGTTTGCAAAAAGCTCAAGTTACTGGGCCTTTGCGGAACAAAAACATTTGGATTTTATCCTTGTCGAATTATCACATTTGCATCATTAATCACATGTCGCTCGTAAATTCCTCGGCAGATCACTGGCTCGACGATAAAAACAATTTATTATTAGTCGACAATGATTAATAACAATTTTCCACAAGTTCTTAGCTTCATAAAATGCTGTCGTATAAAAACGACAAAGATAATTTTTTGAAGATTATTAATCATTCCTCTATACTTCGTTTTTAGCAAATAGAGATAATCTGCGAAGCTGCTCGGCACTAAGTTAATTTTATTGCTACCTATTCATATTTTTCTTTCTCTCGAGCATTGATAAGTAAATTTAAAGTTCGTTAAAAGTTTGAAGATAATAAATTACGCCTATAAACCCAAAGAGATACTTTATGGATAAAATATCTAAAGTATATTATATATATTCTATAATCTATAATTGTGGGTAATTTTGTATGAAAAATATAATTAAATTGTGTAAACTTACATGTTAACTTGCAACATAATTCGTTGTAATGTAAACGTTACGTTGCTTACGTGGGCTAGCCTGGCGCTCCTCTTGTGCCACCGTCACAAAAGGACGAACACAAAAAACAACTGTGAAAAATATGACGTCATAACTTCCAAAACTTCAGGGCCTCTAGATGCTTAGGGCTCATTTACGGAGACGCGGTGTGGCCAGCAGTAAATTCAAACATTTGGCGATGTATGAGAGTGTATATGTCAAGCAAATGCGCATAAAAACGCTTCGGCGCACAATGCGATGCGCTCCGAAAATGAGCCCTCAGTTTTCCTACGACAAAACTCGACAAGGAGAAACTTAAATACTATTACGTGCCAACTTATAGCTAATGTCATTTCCATACAATTCAATCTTTCCGAAAACGTTAACGCCAACAGAAAGTGCAGAAAGTGGGGCCATACGATCCTAACTCTGAATAGTTTGTCACCCTGTTGGACGTGCCTTTTGATCCTGAAAGTTACGTATTTAATGTTTTTATTGATCTTTAGTGACTATAGAGGGTTAAGTGGTGATGGATACTGGAGCTCTGCACCGGACATGCGGTCCGCCCCACTTTGCGCCGCTTCCAACCCTGCTGCCGACTATCGCTGGGAGGCCAGGGCATGTGGTGGACCCACTGTAGCGTCTTTCATCTGTGAATTACCAGGTAAACATTATCGAAAGAATAACAAAATTAAGGTGGCTAGGGACCTATCCGTAGACATAATACGCAATTACTCTCCTTATCAGAATTTTACTTGATGCACATTGCTAAATAATTCATTTGCATAGCCTTAAGTTATTCTACTGATTTTTCTATGTATTTTTGTTCGTCATTTATGATTTTTTCGGGACCTAATCTTGTGTTTTTTTTAATTCTCAGTGCCACAATGGGCGCTAGGCAACGAAGGATGTATGGTACAGGAGCTACCTGCTCTTACCATACTCTACTTGCCTGAAAGTGCAGCTGTTCAGCTCAACGCAGATTGTGGTCTGGCTGGCGTTAAGCGGGTGCAATGCACGGGAAATGTGGTAATTTTTATTAAATAGGTAGCTTATGATGTGGTTACGAAATGTGCTCCAATATTTTTATTTATTTACAGAAACGTGAAGGGCTGCTAAAAGATTTATCATGTGCCGATGAAGAAGATATATCCAGCACATCAATGGCTACATCTGATCCAACTGCTGACCAAGACATTACAAGTGAAGCAAATATTGATGAGAATACGACAACTGAACAAGAAGTCGACTCTAATCAACCTATTGTTATGAGAGCTACTTCAATTCCACAATACATAATCTTGAAAACGCAGTACAAATCTCACACGAAATCTAATGACATGGAAGACTTTAATACAGTTGCTTTTAGTAAAGATGTAAATCTTGATGAGATGAATGATCACAACATTGAAAGTAACTTCATACCAAAACATGTTGACGAAAGTAACGTTTTGACAAATGAGCAGCTAGAAAAACTTGAAGATGAACGACATAAACAGCATAAGATGTTTCACGAGGAAATAGCCCGTGTGGGTAATGTTGATAATATTTTCACACAACCAACTGATCATTTTATTCCACCTCTAGTAATGGCAAAATCAAGAATGAGTGACGACATGACCGTTCTGTCTTTAGCAGAAAAGCATGCCCAACAACTAGCTGAAAAGCAATTTAATAAAGATAGTCAACGTGATTACTCTGACGTCGAAAATTATACTAAACGAATTGCACAAATTGATAAACCTTTGATAACTTCCATCAAACCAAACAATGTAAAGGAAACAAAAAAGGATAATCTGAAGCTTCACGTGCCTAAAAAATATGTTAATGAAAAATATTATGAATCAAAAGTAAAAGTAGGTAAACAGTCGGAATATAAAACCAATGAAATTGCTAAACCTATAGAAACCACACCAACAACTGCAAAGGAAGAAAGCAAAACTACAATCGCAAAAGGTAATTTTCAACATCAGGATAAAATAGATGAAGATTTTGCAATGGATCTTACAGTTGTGTTAAAAGATGCTGCTCTCACTAGCGAAGAACAAGCCGCACATTTGAATTATGCAGGAGATGTAGCTAAGCTTGACAAAATAACAAACAAATTGGAAAACTCTAAAACATCCTATGAAAATATTTCAACCACTTTGAAGATAAAATCTGTTGAAAATAATACAATGGCACATGAAGTTATACAAATAACTGTTATTTCTAATGAAAATCCTGCAATAAATACAACTGTTTTTGAAATCACAACGAAAATGCCTATATTCCGAGATGATACAGAAAAAACTCAAAAATATTCTACCACTTTTCCCACTACAGTTTCAAAAGAACTTACGGAGGACTTAAATGTGATTTCATCTACAATCGCACCCAAAACGAACACAGATTTATTACAAAGTGAATCCACTACTATTCCAGTTACAACAACGTCCGTTACAGAAAACTCAGGAACACTAAACGTTACCGCAGTGTATGTCCCTTCATCATCTAAAAGTGACCTAGTCTCTACTGCTCTGCCTTTATTTGAAAATAAAACTGAAATCACTGAAATTCCAACAACAGCTACAACGGTATTTTCTACTACGAACGAGGAAGTTGCTACTGCTGTTATCGTTGACAAAATTGACACTGATGATCTATCTAACAACAGCCACCATAACACAACTTCAATAGAATCAAATGCGTCATTCGAAAAGGATGATTTTAATAACACTGAAATCCACGATCTATCTGAAAAGAACATGACTGATACCGAGGAAATTTCTGATGCGGATTCGCCGCTACTTTCTGGAGCATATGAGCCGATACATCGACCACCTAGAACTAGGACACCTCAACAGCAAGGTCGTAAATTCAACCCTTTTCGTATATTAGGTTAGTTTCTTGTTTTTACTGCAATGATAGGAAGTATGGATGACTGAAATCTAATGCAATTAGATGATTAGATGGTCACAGTCACGTTTTAAATTGTGATGGCACAGTGCACTTAGCTAATTGGCGTTATTATTATAATTGTGTGAGTTATTGCAAAAAAATACATAAATATTATCAAAATAACGGACTTGTATAGTAGGTACCTATTGGTTGTGGCATATGACAACTCTATTTTATAGGTAACCTACTATCGATGCCTTGTTTCGACATCGTAATTTTATATCATGAATTTGCAAGAGAGACCGTATGCTTTCTCCATTTAAGGTTATCGTTAATGTAATGGTGAGTTTTTCACAAAATTCTAATTATTATTTGAACATTGTTTGGTATTTGCAATTGGGCTTATTACTGTTTTGAGTCATAGGTACGTGTAGGTTAATATGTAACTTAGTCAATTCTTATTATACATTATCATTACGTAACTTGAATAGCCACTGTATTATTTTCTAGACTACCAAAAGCTTTGCATGTTACCATTGTTGCATACTATTAAAGTAGATTTTTATTTAACTATTTAATAATGATAGAAATTATTCAAATTAGTTTATCTTTATGATATTACTGTTAACTCACATACCATATCATTTAGTTAAGGATAAGGGTAGGATAATGTTTGTTTTATATGACTTATAATTCATCACTTATCATTACAATGCACACGTGAATATATTATTGACCTTTGTAGCTGCGAACAAGAGAAAAGATAAGCACGAAGTTTAGGTTGAAAATTCATTGTAAGCCTGGCTTCGTTTAACTGAGTGAAGTTAGTTAACGAAAAGTGACGGAACATACGTTACAAAATATTCTTGATAGTTCAGAAGCTTGAATAACAGCAGTGTTGCAAGGTTTGGCGTAGCGTCGCGCAGCTTAGCATAGACTCTACAAAGTTTATTCATCCTAAAATATTGAGATCGCTCAAAAAATAAAATCCTCACAGTCATTCTCGTACAAGTAGATCAAATAAAATGATGTAACTAAGATTTTGGAATAAAAGTAAATAACAATTAAGGCGTATTATTTATCACGCAATTTTTACGAAGAGGTCTACCTACAAGTTAAACGAGAACATTATTTTGCAAGGCAAACCTGCATTCGAGGCTACGGCAAAATGCTAGCCAAGTATTCACTTTCCGTAAGTCATTAATATAATATGAAAGTTGTGGCAAGATATAATACCGGGAAATCCGCAAGTTTGGAGCACCGACCGCAGTCAATATTTGAGAACCGCTTTCACGCCACCTCACTCGAGTTGGCTCGCGAGGCGGCAACTTCAACTCAATTTTTGTTCGAGGGGCGCTTATCAATATAAACTTCCATTAACATGGCAGTTTTCCCAATTTCAGGCAAATTTTTGTAGCTGTGAGCAATATATAACTTCGAAGTTGGTGAGTATTGAATCAATAAAAAAATTGACTTCTATGGATGATGTTGATCACCACTCGACGGTTTTGGAGTGACAAATAACATGAGTTTATAAAGATTTTTAGACAAAGTACGAGTACATACCCGACAACTATAAAACACGAGCTTCGCCTGTGTGGTATTTGGATAAAAAGTAACTGAAGAAAAGTAACTCTTACCGTTAAGGCAGCGTTCTTAAGTAAGGAATTCGCTCGATCGTGGAGACCGATTTTGCAACGGATTTTGCAACAGTCGACGGACTTACGTTGCAAAATTGGTCTTTACGAAAAGCCCTTATATTTTAACGGTATATACACATACCTAACATTATTTTTTGAAATCGGAATAGTATTGTTTCGGAGATATACGAGTATATACAAACTTACAAACTTTACCTCTCTATAATATTAGTATAGATGGAAACAACACGGGATTAATTCATAATCAGGAGAGTTATGTTATATAATGATGTGATAAAAAGGTATGATCTTAAACTGTGCAGCTTCACACCAACAACCCTTTACATATATATTTATCTCAGGCGCTAAAGCGTAACAAAACAAGGTAAACGTCATAATCCGCTGAAACAACGCACTGCTAAAACCGACGCTTTGCAAATTATGTAAATTGCCGCGATTACCTGAAGGCCCACCGTGTTAAGCACAAATCACTTTTGATTTAGATTCCCCAAGGAGATATGCCTGTAATATAGTTACTATTACATTACATGAAGAGAAAGAAAGCCGGGAAACATGACTTTTCAGGAAACTTTTTCGAGTAAATTTTTATAGTCTGCTATTTATTAGGAGAAACCTATTCGAAATGGCATGTATGGTTTCATGTAGGCAAAGCGACATACACGGATTTTGGCCGGAAACTTATCTGAGCTAAGCTAAACATCAGCCAACCCTCACTGGAGACATTGTCGATACGAAATTAATACCTTGGATTAGATTTACAGGCTGGCATCAGGAAACTACGTAAAACCAGTTTCAACATCCTACGCATGTTATTTGATCGAAAATTCAAATTATGATTTAATGAATATTCGTATACC
This sequence comes from Perizoma flavofasciatum, assembly GCA_958496245.1. Taxonomy (NCBI): domain Eukaryota; kingdom Metazoa; phylum Arthropoda; class Insecta; order Lepidoptera; family Geometridae; genus Perizoma; species Perizoma flavofasciatum. The sequence continues at coordinate 11,301,260 of OY292421.1, forward strand.
TAAAAGCTAATGTTGCCAGATTGACAGTAGGTACAAAATAATACTTTGATGATATTGTTCATCATTCATTTGTTAACAATATAATTATAATCTTGTTATTTTTATCGTCATCAACAGCCTATAGAAATCCACTGCTGGACATAGGCTTCCTCCAAAGAGTGCCATGATGGATGATCTTGGGGTACTTCCATCCACAGACTTTCTGACTTTTAACCGATATCATCGGTTCATCAGGTTGGGGCGTTCATAAACTGCGTCGTTCGGTTCTTGGTCGCCATTTCTTTTCCACCGGCTGTCGGTTCTGTGAGCTGTATTAACTCATTGCCACTTCAACTTGCCAATTCTAAAAAAATACTCGCGATCATTCAGCCAATATTGACAAGCACTTGACAACCATTTCCCTTTGATCGCTACCGCCGCCGCGTCAGTTTGATCGGTCCCTTAGAGTTAGTCGGTGACTTTTCCTCGTTCCAGATATTTTGTTCACTGTACAATTATGATACCTGACGAAACAGCCACTCCTCTTATATCTGAACCACATCTGACTCTATCAATAATAGCTCATATAGGTTTCTACAATCTATACTTAGTCTGATGTTATGTATGTCAAAGCTGCAGCAAACCCACTCGAGAATTTATCGAGTTGCGGAACGCAGCGGAAGTGGCCCAATAATTGGGTTCTCTCTCCGAGCGATATCGATGCCGGCTAAACCCTACACCCGGCACTGGAAATTGGATTGGGTTGGAATCCTCTGGCTTTTCTATAATGATATTTTAGATGAGTTCAAATTTCTATTTTTCAAGACCATTTTATTTGTTGCATTTTTTTGCTGAGCTGACCTTAGAATTAAAGCAAAATAATTTACTTACGTTGCAGTCCGTGGAGTAGAGAACTTATGTGGTAATTCTGTCAAGTGATCCGGAGTACTTAAATAGACTAATTAGGTATATACACATAACAAAAGTTGCGTTTCATACGTGTCAAACGGTGAAAGAAAACAACTGAGCCAAAAATTCTACGGCATATCTACTATAAATTCGTACCCCATGTGTGTCATAGGGGTGATTCAAATCGGCCATGGGCTCGTCGTGCTCCTTTTGGATCATGATGTCTAAACCACCCTGTCTGTTAGGGCATCAATTTCTTCAGAGGTCCTTTCTTTAAACAAAGTTTAAACTTTATTTCATCGTAATATAATAATCATCTACAGAAATTTCATATAATCACGTCTACTCAAATAATTAAAAACTTTCTGGAAATAAATTTCGCTTGTTGTTGCAAACAAAAAACTTGCTACGAATTTTTCCTCAAAGAATTTTACCTCGAATAAGGCAATTTTTATCATACGTCTTCAGGCTAATGTTTTGTAAAATTGGTTTTCCTAATAACCTAGTGATTTTTCTGTTTTTCATTTATAATGAGTCCCTTTGTCCACAGTTATTGGTGTATACCACTCGTACCTATCAGAATTCGTATTCATAATTTAATGTATCTAATACAAATAATAATAATAATACAACTGTTTATTTCAATAATTTAATCCAAGTACATAATTATATGGGTTTGAGATCTCATTTTAGGTATATATACCTGTGGTATCTATATAAGTTTATGTGAAAAATACAAAACAAAATAATAAGAGAAATCCTTTTAGGTATATCGATACCTCACTTCTATGAGACTACCTGAAAAAATAATTAAAAACTATGATACCAGACAACTCCGCGTTTTAGTTTTTTCTCTAAAGGAAAAACCCAAGTGTTTGATCTGGCAGGTGCCGACTTTTCAAGAGCTCTTCCCGCGCCTTTGCCATTATTTTTATGGGCTTTTCATGTACTTCTCTTTTAATAAGGGTCGTATTTCACCATCCACTGACATTGAGATCTATGGGTATTAATCTCCGGGTTGTTTTGTCTCTTTAGGAGCCTTCCTTTCGAAGCAACGGGTAATAATCTTATAAGATTACTTTGGAAATGTTTTCAGGATGTTGCCTTTTGGAATTATGAATCGAGTAAGGTGAACTGACGAACTGATGGATGACCCAAGAGTTTTTACCAATATGGGGTTACTATATTTGGCTGTTACATAAAAAAACGCAAATAAAAAACTCACTTTTTTATTTAGGACCTTTTTCTCAAAAGTTTATTTTGAGAAAAATAAACTTGAAAAACATGAATTACCATACCTACTAAATTCGAATTTTAATAGTTTCTAGTATTTTTTTCTTACTAAAACGGTTAAGTCGATACTATTTATATGATTCCTATTCAGTCGGACTTTGGTGTTTCTAATGATATTTCAGAATAAACAATAAAGGAGAATCATGTATTTTCCATTAACATGTTTTTGCACACTTTCGTTTAAAACAAGAAAATACACAATATGACTGTAAGAATAACTAAACAGTTGAATGGTAAGAAAAACGCCTTACGGCTAATGCGCTTGAAAACGGACGGATTAGAGGTATCTAGTAATCAATGAGTTTTATCTGTAATTGGTGGATCTTTGAGTGTACAGAGAGAATGGATAATCTGATGGACCTCGTAGGGACGCGTAACTCTATCTTAAAAAGACAAATCTGATTTAGATCTCCTTTCTTGAGAATATGCAGCTTATGATGCTTTCCACATCTCGTCTTATAGTGTCATACATTTTCCATCTGTACTAAAGGAATCTTATACATTTACGGTAAATTAATTCTAGTCTGTCGATGTAAAACCTCATCATCAACTATCATATATCTTGCTTGCCCCATATTACACGGGGTTGGCACATGTATTCTTCTTTAACTCTACTATATCGGCCATCATTTCAGTACCTACTCACTATTTTATTACCTTTATTACCCATGTCGTCCTTCACACAATCGATCATCTTTCCTTTGGCCTACCTCTACATAAAGATACCGCACGAAACTTATCAATTTTAATTAATGAGATAAGCAATGAGGCATAACAAAGTACGGCCGCCACCACAGCTGCCGGGCAGGAAATGTCAATAAACCCTTTATCTCCATTAAGAGAATCGAGTTAGAAGTTGATAGTAGTAGGTTGAGAGCCAGTAATTATCTATTGCCCGTTTTCACTAAGTTACGCAAAGACGTAGGCGTGTCTAACTAACATTTGGCTCCTAAAATACATGTTTTACTAAGAACCTGGTCAGACAGACGCGCCACTGTCACCGCGTCAGTTTCACCGAACCCTTAGTTAAGAAGTTACTGGGCCCATATCGTTCTTAACCGTTTTTTTTTTGAGGGAAATGCCCTTGCATTTCCCTTCGGCCGGCAGAGTCCCCCTCCCTCTAAGCCTGACCGTATGGGTAGCCCTGCCGGTATAGCCTTGAAGATCATTGAAACACGCAAGCCCACCAGAGCAGCGAGAGGCACCCCGGCTCTCCCATAGTGCGCCCTGAAAAGGGCACACCCAACTTGTCAGACGGGCCTTTAGAGGGCTCCACCGAGCCCACACCTGCGCCCTTTAAAGAGCACCCCTACAACTTGCGGTGATCCATCCCTCCAAGCCTATCCGGTATAGGTATGGCTGCCGGCATAGCCTTGAAGTTATTTGGGACGTGCAAGCCCACCGCGGAGCGGCAAAAACCGCCCCAGCTCTCCCATGGTGCTCCTCCTTGAGCCCACCATGCTCGCCCCATCCACTGTACCCCATGCTGGTCATAGGATACGTACACCTCATTTAGCTACATGCCGTAAGAATCATCGCCAGCTCTCGTTCTAAGGTCGACAGTAGCCATAGTAGCGGCCGATAACTCTGAATAATGGATGAGCCGAAGCCGACGCGTGTGTGACCTCTGCCTGTTCTATATTTTGCCAGCAGGTAGACTACTCCGAAACTGATTAAGTACCTATAGTTTTTACTTCGGGTATGTAGCGCGATCTACTTTTGCAGTGCGGTATAATAAGGTTAGTTTAGTATGTGTGTGAGCACGTACTTTTCTGAATCTGAAGAGAACACTAGTTGCGGCGACTGGACCCGTGACCCGTGGGAATGACAAAGGTAAATTCGTTATAGATAATCCTATAAAAAACAATAATTGTGTTTACAGATCGCGAAAGTTTAAAAAATACCTAATACTTACTAATTCAAAAAAAAATCGGGGATCAGGTTATCAAATATGTATAGGACATCCGTCTTTCAAGTACTTACCAAAAACTTAGGGTAAGGTGTCCCAAGCCAACCTGGGTGTATTTTATATAGGTACCTACATAAATTAATACATGATATAATAATGCTGGAAATTTGTACACAACATCATCTAGCCCCAAACTAAGCAGGGATTGTATTATGGGAACTACATGACAGATACACTACTTATACAGAGTAAGTGAAAAATATTTAAAAAAAAATGGCAATTTTTTGCATTTTTGGGTTCTTTGTTTGATATTAAACAAATAAATGTATGAAAACTATGCGTCCAAAGTTGTGGGAACAATTCAACAATATGAATTAGCAAAGGAAGAGCCTCTAACTCCGCTATAAATAAACTCCTCCTGAAAATTAAATCTACTTTTTTTTGTTCGTTTGGTTCGCCTAAAATTAACCTGTATACATTTTTTTGTAAATACCTACATACATTTATACATAGAAAACACCCAGATCCGAGATAAATATTTGCAGATTATACAAAATGATGTCTCGCGGCGGGAATCGAACCCGCAACCTTTCGCGTTGTTACTAGGTCTTTAGTTTTTTTTTGTTTTTTTTAGGGGTTTTAGGCGGGCCTTCGCCCACTGCGCGTCTGAGGTCGTATAGTAGGTAGGTACTATATATACCTACATAAAGTAGTTTCCTTAGCTGATCGAAGAATACGAGTACAGCAGATTTTTACATCCATTGCGTGGATTGCATTGTTTCAAAGGGTCTCGCCTCATGATTTCTCGCAGTAGCACCTCTATATTTTGATAGTCAAGTAAGTGGTGACCGACCGGAAGCGCGCTGACGCGGAGTTCGTGAGATTCGACAAATGTGGACCTTTTCGCTTGTACAAAGGGATTTTTTTTCAACGTTTAGCTTGTTTATTTTTCTGAGAACTTATATATTTTCTGTTCATAAAAATCCTGCTTGGAATGATGAAAATGCTTATCTTGAATATACTCGTATATAAGAAAAAATATTATACTACACAAGTGTGCATAAAAATTGTTACCTATTTGAGATAAGGTTCCATGTGTTGTTCTGTCGTTACCACTGCTCTATATTGACATATTAGGTAAAGTAAACTTTCACGGTCTCATTACGAAACGTGGTCTAAACTCGAGTTGAACTCAAGTCCTGTCAGATCCACTAAACCAAGGATTTAGACCACGTTTCGTAATGAGACCGTCAGGGTCTCATTACGAAAGGTGGTTTAAATCGGTGGTTTATCTTTTAGACCTTTGATTCCTGATTTTCAAGACAAATTGTTGTGCAAAGGAAACAAGCTTAAAATTGAATGCTATAGTATAATAGCCGACAGTCTATGTGACATTTCAAAAAGAGGGTTGACTATAAATAATTGCTAAAAGATAAACCAGGCGGTCACCTAGTTTATTTCTATCATCATAACTCAACCTCTTTTTGAGGACCTACTTTTTTTGGTAGCCAATCAAAATTATGTTTTTCTTTTTTATTTTGGTTTAGAAGTGTTTTTTAAATTAAACGGTCATCCCGCGGTTCTATTTTATTTTTAACGTCGACCGTAGTGGCTTTGCAAAAATACTTTTTTTTCGATAAGGTATATTTAAACCATGGTTTAGTGGATCTGACAGAACTTGAGTTCAACTCGAGTTTAGACCACGTTTCGTAATGAGACCGTCAGTGTTTGAAAACGAAGTTAGGTACCATGATAATGATTTGGTGGTAATTATTACCAAATCGGACACGTTTTCTTGTTGATTTGTTGCAGTGTCATTTTTTCAAATTTACAGTGATAACACTGTACTGAAAGGCTGTCAAAGTTATGGATACATTGGTACATTAGCATGCATGTGTTGTATATAGACTTGACTAGCCCTGCCATACAGTATCCTGTTGGTGTAAGAGAACTAACCCGGCCTGCTATATATCAATAAAAAACCTCTCATTTCTCGTAAAAGAACAAATAAAAAATACATTAAAATCAGCCAAACGATTCATTATTGTAATAAGCGGTCTTTTCAGCGACCCCTTCACTCAGTTTGTTCAGAGTTTTGAAATTGGAATTCTAATAAAATGCGAGGGCAGTCAGTCGTAAATTTAAAAAAAAAACAAAAGAAGAATAAAGATTTAATTAGAGTCGCGCTCCCAGTACTCCGTGTGGAAGGAAATATCATTATAACGGCCTTCAGAGCTTTTCGGAATTGAGCTAGATCATATTTTTTTGGGTATATGATAGGAATTATGAAAGCGAAACTTCATGAAAAATATTTTACTCCCACATTTTATTTTCCACAAAATGATCAAACCATGTTACTCGTATATCACACGTAAACAAAACTGATTTCCTTACTTGTACAGTTATCATAATTTATCTTAAGTATCATAACTAAACTCAGAAAATGGAACTTCGTCTCACTAAACTATGTAGACTATGTAACTATGTAGATTTTTGTTTGGTACTAATCATGGGACTTTATACTGAGGCACGTTTGTGTTACAGAAATCACAGACACCAGAATTTATAAAAATCTAACATAATTATTATGTTCTGTAAGTACTTTTTTACAGTGGATCCAATAGTATTCCTAACTGCCGGAATATCGGCAAAATGACCGATAGCCACCATTTCCCTATCTTCGATTCTTTTAAGACAGTGTACGTTTGGCCCACATGACACAGATGGGAGTAATTAGCACAGAAATATTTTTCTTTGTCTATTATCTTACTGTTATCTACAAAAGTGTATAGGTATTTTATTTGTTTAGTATCTGACTTTTCTGTGTTTTGGTGTTGTGTCAAAGAAACCACATTTTATTAAAGCTTTAAGTCATTTCAGGGACAGGGACTTTAAAAATTCAACTTTTAGTAAATATTAATTTCATAGTCATCATAATATTATTGACATCAATTATTTATAGTGAAATTAAAGAATCGGCCCCATCTTGCATATCAAAAGAAAAACTCGTTAATTTCCATTATTGAGAAATATATAATTTACAATTCTTCAACTTAAAAAGTAGAACAAGATTTGCATATTATCTAATACCAGGGTAGGTTCCGAATCCCTTTGTAATTCAAGTCAAGAGAAGGCTCTTTGCCAAGCTCGATTTATTTGCGCGAACCTTTTCCTATTGTCAATCTTTGATATGAAAAGAAATGAAATAGATCACGAAAATGCCGAAATACCCTTTTTTCCTTTGTACGTTCGAGGTAAAGTATAAGCTATAATTTTTTAAGAATAATTTTGGTAAGGAAGTTATTTGTTTGCTTCATTTCACAACATCATTTCGTTTATAATTTTTTCAGTAAAAGGACTTTTTTAGGGTGTGATGCAAAATGTAGATTTTAGGTAATTTTAGGTAGAAAATGTATAAAGGAACGTGCAAAATATGTCAAAAGAAATGTTAATAGGCGTCGCTAACCTGATTGTCTCGAATTAAAAAAAAAAATCCTCCTTTTTTTCTTGCAATCTGCTTTATGTGGGCATTGAGCTAGAGTTTGGTGTATTGTTATCTAACAGACTGACAAAAAATCCTACTACTATTCTAAACTCGGATGATTGTGAGGATGGATGTTTGTTACTCTTTCATGAAAGAACTACTGAACAGATTTTCATGAAACTTTACAGTAATATAGCTTTTACATCAGAATAACACATAAGCTACTTTTTAACGAGGTACCACGCGAGCAAAGCCATGGGCAGAAGCTAGTATTATATAATAGATCTTATAGCTCTTTAAGTAGCTCCATCTTGTGAGTCGCTCGTATAAATAAAGTATATAATAAAATTCTTAGAGACATAAGAGAACTGCCTAGTACATTTAAGACAAAACTCCGTAGGTGGCTCTTAGAAAAATGATTTTATGACATTAAAGAATTATTTAATCATCTCATCTCATCTCATCTCATCTCATCTCATCTCATCTCATTTCATTTCATTTCATTTCTCGCTGATACGCTACTCAAGCCCTTTTTTAAGGTGTTTTAGAGGTTTTAATATTAGTCATTTTATATTTTTTTTAATCTTAAGTACCTACTATATTAAACTTACATTTTTAAAATAAACATATAAATATCCACAAATCCCTAATAAATTTAATATTTGATCCTAGAGGGGTACCTACTGTAGCTACCTACTCATACCAACCTATATTATTATACTTACTTAACTTTTAAGAGAACTAGTCCAAAAGAGCTTTGATTACTACTTAACAAGGTAAATTAGACCTACAGTAAACATTTTTAAACCAGGCCAGTTGATACGCCGGCCGGTATGCCCGGTCACAACAAAATAACAACCTCTCATGTAAACATATGCAAACCTAAACAAACATAAGGAAATTTTAAGTTTTACTGGTGTTTATCGCGTTTACCTTTCAAATTTCGTCATTTTTAATTTAGTTGAATATGAAAGGATAGCATTACCTACTTACATAGAATGCTACACAACGTCTAGCTAACAACAACAAAATCACTTTTACTTTATCAAAACTGGCTAAAATGAAGTGAAGATGCAGGTTCAATCTACAATGGCTTGGATTATAAGACGTACTCTAATGTTGCTCTTACTTTACTAACAAACTTTGTAGAATAAGCTTTGAAATGAAAACAAACCAAAAGAGATGGAGTGCTTATTAAAAACATTTTGATGCTGCTCATTAAAAGTTATTGTGGATCAGTACTACACAACTTAGCGGTTCACAATGTTCTCGGCATCTGGCACAAAAATTGTTGACAAAAACTATAAAAAATTACAAATGGTTGAAAATATTATACGAATTATATAACTCGAAAGTATTATTTAAATATTACATAACAAATAATACTACTAGCACATCGAACAAAAAATATAGGTAGAGAGTCATGATGGGCCAGTGGCAATGGGTTCGAAATCGTACACTAAGACACATTATTGATGTGAATGATGTGTCTGACAAACTAGTGCATGCGAGTACCCCCTTATTGATATCTTTATGGAAGGTAGAAAGTATAGATCGGAAGATTTCCATCTTGGTGATAAAAGTTGTGATCATTGTCGTTTTGTCATTGAACATACATTGCAAAAGCTACGTGCTAAAATGATGATACAAACATGACTCCACGACGTTAAAAGAAGCTCTGAGTTGGGTAGCACTATGTTCCTCACCTTAAATATTCGTGTTAATGTTTACTGCCTCGGCAAAGCATCTGAAGTTTTCACCTCGACTCAAAGACGCGATTACAACTTTTAAGATTGATTAAACTTGGAATCTAATTTAAATAACCTTTTGGACTACAAAGGGAAGAGTTTTTAAACTAAGTAAAGACGGAAGACTTAATTCGAAATAAAACATTATCTTAGATTTTAAGATAATGAGTAGAATTTGAATTTGTATTCACGTAATGGGTTCTTATGATTTAACTGACCTGATTGTCACAGTGAAGAATTTGGACTTTATAATTCCTACGCCCTGGATGATAACAGCAGTGTAGATTGAAAACTTTTTTCATAACCACTCCAACTCTACCTAGATCTGTCTTTTTCTTAGGGCCCAGTTAAACTAATGCGTGGCAATCAAAAGAAAATAGTTGACAACCATGTCAACCATTTTCTTGACAAACAACCAGTGGTTGTCAAAGTTTTCGTTAATGTTTTGATCGTCTCCGACACCACCACCGAAACCGCGTCAGTTTAACCGGGTCTTACAGGTTTCCCTCGTTCGTCCTTCGTCGCCGCGATCCGTAGCTTCATGGAGAGCCACGCAATCCACTGAGACCCTTCCCGCGGTGCAATGCGTTACTTTATGAATCTAGAGATTGTAAGCTTTACTTTACGGGGTTTCTCTGAAGGATGAAATCTGTAACGAGATTATCTGACAGAGAACGAGAGTTATCAACATAGCTATATTGACTAAAGCAGGGTAAACGAGTTCTTGAGTGGAGACCGCGTCTGGGCAAACGTAGTGTGGGGCGCCGCCCCGGCTAGGATACGGACCCAGAGTCTCAACTCCAAAAAACTCAAATAAGTAAGCTTTAGGAGACTACCATATTTGCGCCTCTAGAGATCCTCGGCCGAATCAGCCACTGCACCGTGTGGCGTCTCATACCAAAGGCCTTACCCTCTAAATAAAATAACAATAAAAATTGTTTTAAAATGTTGTTATGAGAATATCAATGCACTGCGACATCACAAATCTCCACCTCGCATTTAAGAAAGAAAAATATATGCGACACCGATTCTTTTCCGGCAAAATCTCACAATTCTCACGAGAATTAGAATGATTTATATCGCAATTGGAGACCTTACAAGATACCTACTTTTTTCAGCATCTTTATTTTCCATTCATAATTTAACATAAAGTAAGTAAGTAGTAAGTACGTAAAGTTCGTATAATCTACTTTATATCCAAAATCTATTCCAACATGCGTTAGCATCCTTAGTAAGTCTGCGTTTCCAACAGACTGAATTCAGTTCAACTCCGGTTGAACTGTTTATTTCCGTAACAAATTAGTTGATCGCCGATGCGATTTTACCAATTGTTGCTGTTACGGAAAACTTGTGCTCAAAACTAATGAATGATAATACTTGAAGAGATAACCTTTCTGTAAAATAAAAAACATTAATTTTAACTTGTTGAATTTTTTATCGCATTAAATTAAATTGTAGCAACATTATTTAGTTTTATGTGATGAGATCCTAAATGATGCTGCTAAAATTTAAGTAAGTAGTAGTGGGATTACCTTATTGCGGAAATTTCGTGATGAAATCTAATATTCTGTATAAGCCACGTTGTTTAAGAGTTTAGTTTTTGTCGTTTCTTTCACAATACAAACGATGGGCATAGAGCTGATACAAACGATAGCTCTTTGAGCCATAGATATTATAATACAAATACCAGAGCTAAGCCAAAACATCTTAAATATAAATATCCTATAGGCGCGGATGCGAAATTAGATAAATATTTTTTGGATAGATTTATTTCCAATATTTATCCAAATTTATTCCAAATGTAGTTTCAGGAGCAAAACAAATTAGATGCCTGTCTGAAGGGTATATCCTGTATAATGCAATACAAAGCCTACATGTGGCGAGAGACTAGGTAGGTAGATAGGTACAATTTTCATGCCTATCTTTATGGTGTGTTTGTCAGTTTTTAATTGAAATTTTGTGTCCGAAAATTTTAACTTGAGTTTAGAGTGGTTTGAGTTTAGTTCTGAAATACTTACGAGCTTTTGCGAGTGATATTGAAGGCAGAAAGAGCAGAAAGCTCGGCGCCGGCGGCACGGTGGTAATGCGGCGTGACGGAGCGCGGTCTGAGTGCTGCTAAATTGCTTGAGACGGCTAAACACGCCTCAGGCCGAGACGTAGAGTCTACTAAGTAAATTCATCAATTTGATGGAACAGCATCTCTAGCGTCCGTAGCGTTGCACTCCTCATCTATAGAATTGCAGATACTTTAGAGGTTTTGAAGTATCGACGACAATTGTGGCGAAGTGGGCGATGGCTCGCCTGACATGAAGAAGGTTACGGGTTCGATTTCCGTAGCGGGACAAATGTTTGTATGATCTGCAAATATTTGTCTCAGGTCCAGACCTGAAATACTCAGATGTTTTCTTTGTATATTATGTACTGCTTTACTGATTGCAATGCAGTAGGTATTTAGGAATAGTTTGGTATGTCTTCAAAAAGAGATTTTTTGATAGAATTCAACGCCATCAGTCACTAGGAATGCTGATTAAATATAAGTATAAGTAGTTGTTTAAAGTAAAATATAAATTATTTGTGTTCTAAAAACCATAAAAAAAACAAATATACTCACGACCAATGCCCATGATGGGCAGCCCCGGATCTATATACTCGGACAGGACGTAAATTCACGAATTTACCAAGTAAGCGGCAATTAGAGGAACTTCCAAATATATCAATTTGGCACATGCCCACGTTTAGTAAAGTAGTATGCATTCCGCGTGACAAGTTGCAAGCCCATCGCCGCTTATTAAAACGCTAACGCAAGAGCTTGCCTTTGAATGTTTGGTTCTAGGGCATGTCGGTTTCCTCAAGATATTTTCCTTCACCACCGTTTTAATCACGTTTCATTGGTGCACGGCAACACGCGAGTGATACCTCTGGGAGGCTAGACAAATGCCACTTTCTGTTGACGTTAACGCCTGCGGAAAGATAAACTTGTATGGAAATGACATTTGCTGCGGAAATGTCACGTGACATTTCCATACAATTTTATCTTTCCGCAGGCGTTAACGTCTTGGTGTAGCAAGGGACGATAGGTAACAATAGGCATGCTTGTTTGCCACTTCAGCTGTATAAAAAAATACTATTTTTCCGATTGCTTTCATAAAGCATTAACCCACGTTTCATTTCTCCGATTCATAGCCCGCAATGAAAAGCGATCTTCCATCAGATGTGCCTCACGTAATTACGTCTATCCTAAGCCGTGTTTACCAGCCAGGGCGGGCTTGTTTGCTTGCTCGGTCACAAATATTGACACGAACGCCGACTTGCGACAAATCAACTGCGCAAAACAGACTTCTTATTAGCTCATAGCGTAATAGACTTACCTATGTTTGCTGCTTCCATGAGGCTTGACTTTAATTTACAGAATTCAATAAATTTATTTAAATGCTATAATATTTCGATCATATATAACTTATTTAATCTTATAAACGCGAAAGTTTGTGAGGATGGATGTTTGTTACCTACTCTTTCACGCAAAAACTACTGAACGGATTTTGATGAAACTTTACAGCTTATACATCAGAATAACACATAGGATTCTTTATATCCGGGTACCACGCGGGCGAAGCCGTGGGCAGAGGCTAGTTAAATTATATGTACTACTACAAAAATCACAAAAATCTGCCATTAAATGAACATAGGTGTTTCGATATGTATGTGACTCTTTGGTGTTTAATATTATTATTTGAGGCATGCCCATTTTTAGCTAGTTTTAAGAGTTTTCATAAATCTCATAAAACCAACAGAAAATACGTGTTTATTATTAATACATCATGTTACTTTGGTTATATTTTTTTTATTGAAGTCTATCATAAAACGAAAAGGAGAACACTAAACTTCTGCCAAATATAATAAGCACCGTTAATAATAACCAAAGTTAAAGACCGTATACAAGTGTAATTTATAAACAGCTCTGATATAGCCTTCGTACTCGTATGTTTAGCTTTGGTTTTGCGTTTTTTCTTCAAGTTTTGTCTTATTATATGAAAAATAGGACGCATAATCGCTGTCATATACAATAAACAACGTTCATCGTTAATAAGTTATGTCTACGACTACTTGTCTACGACTTACGTTACGGAAAAGAAACTAGAAGGATTTAGGAACTCATAGTTTCTTTTCCGTAACTTGGGTGGAGACGAGTTACATTCCTTAGAGCTTTAAAAAAGGAGCTAGGTCCAACTGCTCTCTTAAAACGAGTGCAAATGCCCCAATTGCTTTCGAGAAATTAATACAATTTACTGTCCTGTGCTGAAACAGGCGTGGTTATAACGGACGTAGCGGTTGGCGCAGCACGCTGTTTACATATGAAATTCAGCCATTTCTCCAAGTAAACACGGCTCTTCCGGCTCGACGCAGCTGCTTGTCGCTGTACACAAGTGAGGACTTAAGTGATAAGGAAATATTTTATTGGATTGGGGGACCAAGCGGTTGATTGTGAATAAGAAAAATATAGTATTTTCGTAGTCAGTCTGACTACGTGACTACGTTCGAGGAGATGTAATGTTATCCTGCTCCTTAGTTTTTCAATCCTACTATATTATTATTAATGACAATGTTTGGATGTTTATTTTTTATAATTTCCGAAACAGCTGGACTGATTTTGAATGAAATTTGGAACAGGTAATTCGTGATCTAGAATGTCACATAGGCTACTTTTTATCTGAGTAGGTACTACGCGGAAGAAGCTGTGGTAAAATCCCTTTCAGGTTTTCATGTTAATAAAAAAGACCATAAATATTATTCAATTGTGTACAATGTGTAGGTACATGCCCTATCGGCCGAGCGTCAAAATGGAAAAACGCCGTCACTTCACACGCTCCAAATGCATCTTATTTTCCTATTTGAAAATGAACAACTTTTGACTGTGACTAAGGACTTTTCCGATACGTGACCGCTTCAGCATTTCATGAAATTTAAAAAGCCTCTAATAAATAATAAATAAATAAATAATGCCGGACATTTTCACACAGCATCATCTAGCCCCAAACTAGGCAGAGCTTGTATTACGGGAACTACACGACCGAGAAAGTACTTATATACTATAATTATTATAAGTTTAACGGGTCTTTATCGCGTTTACCTTTTTATTATTTTCCCGACGTTTGAAAAATACTACTTGTATACTTTTTTTTAAATAAATACTTAATATACATATAAAACACTCAGACTCCAGACAAATATTTGCAAAACATATTAACATTTGTACCGCGGCGGGAATCGAACCCGCCTCCTTCTGCGTTTCAGGCGGGCATGAACGCACTGCGCCACAGCGGTCTTCGCATCTAGAACCGTTTTTCGGCCTCAAGTGGCTCGTTATTCCTCCCCTGTCATAATTATCTCTTTAATTCACGCACCTTCTTGAAAGTACCGGCGTAGGTCTTTCAAACTGAAAATTTCCGTTAAAGGAGCCTCTCGTGTTTCTATTATAGCCTGTTAATGAGATTAAAATCCAATTTCACAGCTTACAAAATTATATTGCCCTACATTGTTTCACCTTCGTCAAAATGTTTGAGGATTCATTGTTTATACCTTACCTTAATGATCCACTGGAGATAAAACGTACACGTTGCCATAATTTTTGTGTATTATCGCTTTCCGACCTGATGCGGCCAGGTGTCACATCTGGAAGGGGCGCTAGACAGATTCACATTGACCTTACGAGTGTAGAGACACGGTCGGAAAGAGTTATTGAGACCTTCAAAGCAGCGAAAGTTGGTTCTCTAACTTTTTAACTTAATTTAATTAGTTCTGAACTTAAGGGGTCCCATCCGAACTTGGGTCTTGGATGCCCAAGAGGGTTAGTGCGTCTAACACTCGACCAGCCTTGACCAGTTTGATTGAATAGTGTATCAGACCGGACCAGCTGACCCAACCTGAGTTTTCTTATCATTTATACGTTTGAAGGTCCTTTAGAAGGTGTTTTCCTACCCGGTCCAGTAATTTCAACTCAATTTCAGAATTGCAAGGACAATCCGTCTGAAGGCAAATATAGAACGTTTTCTAAAGATTTGGCCCATTACAGACTCCAAATTGTTTCACCTAAAATGATAGGCTCTACCATTGTTCAAATTGATAATATTTCTCTTGTTCGATAATAACGATTCGATCAGAAAAAAATCTGATGAATCTTAAAGCGAATTCGTGTTGTCATTATCATCAAATATTTAAACGATTCTCGGCACATCGGGAATAAAATACAAATGCACAATTTTTTTGCACTCTTGCATAGTTTAAAACAACAACTTCTGTGGCGCAGTGGGCGAACATAAATTATCAGTCATGTAGTTCCCATAATACAAGCTTTGCTTACTTTGGGGCTAGATGATGCTGTGTGAAAAATGTCCAGCATTATTTATTTATTATTATTAAAACCAGTATTATCATAGATAGTAATACTAGTTTTAGTTCATGGTCAGTTTAAATATTGCATTCTTGAAACTAACTTTAGCGTGTTTTCCAAATTGAATTCAAAATAATGTTTACAATGAAGATAATTTTGCGAGCATTTTAGTGATATGCCTTACCGCATCGAGGACGAACTTTTGATTTTATTCCCGTCGACATGTCACTCGCATGGCACAACGTCTGCTAGAAGCTTACCCTAATGTACTCTTGAAAATTTGTTACTAATGTTTGGGGAAAAGCGGCAAATTGCCTGTACACAGGGGCATAAAAATATATATAAATATTATTAAGAAGCAGAAGTATTTTTCGGAATTAAGAGCAACTTATCTACTACTGTTAAGAAGCAGAAGTATTTTTCGGAATTTCGGTTCTACTACCTACTTCCTCTTAAGATAAGTTCCTCGAGATAAGTTTCTACCACCGTAGCTTTTTGAACTACCTACTTGCTAAAAACATCGGTAGAAGGTAAAGTATCATTAGTTCCTTGCTGTTGGAAATCACTTTAAAGAACTGTAGGTATCTACTTACTGACAGTTACGAAGTTGCATTCATCTGTAAGATATTCGACCTAAGTTATTACCTAGAGCATATGGTTGTAATGTTTAGTAAAGATAAGATAATAATTTATTTCAGATAACTTAATCTATACGTGTTATTAATTTACGTGTTAGTAAATAATAGGTATTAGAAATTTAAAAAAATAAGAGAAAGGAAAAGCGAGCGAGAGGGATGATGATGATGAATTAATTATTAACTTATATTTTATTATCAGTCGTACACAATGCTTAATATTACTTATAAGCTATCATCTTCGGGTTGCTGTTGGTAGTCCCACTTACTCTTCTCATCATTGAGGCGACTTGTGCAGTCATAAAATCGAAAGTCTGCGAATTAATTAACGTAAAAAAAAGCGCTGAGAAAGAGCTTCAGCAGTTCCAAACGAGTCTCTTAGTTCGTCACAGCTGATGAGTAGACCATTGTTAGCAGGCATTCTGTAAGTCAAGCCTTCGTGCTCTAGATATACGTCACTAAAACACCGCCTTCTCACTAATGACGGTGAATGACCCCCTGTGTGCTGTGCCTTTGGTAGCCATGAATGATATAAAATAATCCTACTATTATTATAAATGCGAAAGTTTGTGAGGGTGGATGTTTGTTACTCTTTCATGCAAAAACTACTGAACGGATTTTGTTAAAACTTTATAGTAATATAGTTTATACAACAGAATAACACATAGGCTACTTTTTATTCGGGTACTACGCGGGCGAAGCCGTGGGCAGAGGCTAGTAGGTACATACCCGCGTAAGTATAATTGTGCGTGTGCCTGCAGCAGTGTGCCTTCTTTTGTTCGATTGTCACCAAACTGATTCATAAAAAAAAACAAACAGAGTTTGGTGCCTGATTCATCTAGGCTTGGTTGCGCGCGAGGAATCGGAATAAATTCTCTATAAAATTTTAAATTCACGTAGTACCTAGTTCACGTAGTACCTAGTCAAGCTGACGTTTAAATATGATCCTTGTGGTCTCAATGAATAAAAACCTATAGAATTTGACTTAGATTGACTCCGAAGAAACTATGTACCTACCTAGGTGCCTAGGTTTAATGCCTGTTTTTTTTCTCATGTTTTACGTTTCTAGAAGCCTGCACGTAATGTAGGTAGTTTACATACCTATCTATATAAATAATACCTATCATGAGTTAAGTTTAGCTCGAACTTTGCCCAAAGTTTTGCACAAAGATAACAGTCTCCAAGTTTAAGCTCGTAAGCGTTCTGGTATACTTAAATAATAACCTAGATACATTTTACCTACTTATGTTAATTTCGTTGAAGTAAGTACCTATAAAGCTTATGAACTTCTATGCTTCTATTAATAGTTCAAGCAACATTGCTCATAAATAATAGGTACAGTACCTATATAAAAAAAAATTCTGAGCATTTTTCCCACAGCATAATCTAGCCCCAAACTAAGCAGAGTTTGTATTATGGGAACTACATGACTCGTTTAACTTCTTAAAAAAAGTCATCATAATAAGCAGTACCTACCTAGTGATAGTGGGTACCTAGGTATTATATTATCTACCTGCCTGGTAGACCTCAAGCAAATACCAGTAGGTAGGTATTCTTTGGCACAAGCCTGTGAGATGTTTGAAAACATGGCACCATGACGTGAATGTTGTTAAATTTAAGTAGGTAGATACCTATTATGTGACCTGTGAAACTACAAAGCGGAAACACAAAGGACTCGTCAAATGACGGAGGCTGGCAAATTGAAACGTCACCCGTGAAATGTCCAATTTCCCATTTACGAATGGTCTTATTTAGCGGCAGCTTTATAGGTACCTACCTCCCTACTTGATACCTAGGTAAACTAACAGTTCGCCTCAAACTGAGATCTCGCGATATACTTACCTACCCTTTTACCAAAAGGAGGGTTATAAGTTTAACTTTGTACTATCGTCATTTAGTTTTGTTTTTTTGTCCCTTCTAAAAATAAAATTAATTTCCTAATTAACAACATGAAAAAATATGTGGCATTGTATTATATAAGACTAGATAAACTCACATTTTCTTGCTCTGTTATTTTCTTAAGGTCTCAACCGCATACCTAGATCAAAAACCATCTACTGATTAGGCTCAGCGACCGCGGAAGTGGGGGGCAGAGGAGGCCAAATGATTTGCCCCCCCGGCGCGGAGTACTTCCGCGGTCCCTGAGTAGGCTCATATGTATTCGAGCTTAAAACATGTATTTTACGTATGGGTACCTGGTAGGTATCGTAATTAGTTATCTTCGCTCGCTTCGCAAGTTCGATCATTATCATAATAACATCGTAGACTTACCTACCTTATAGGAACCTACCATCCTAGGTAGATAGATAGCTAGAAAGGTAATCTTTTCTGTGCATAACACCATTTTACAACACAAAAACAAAAAAGAACAAAAAACAAAAGAAATGCAAAATGGGCGGTCTTATCTCTGGAAGAATAAGCTGCATATTGATTGGCCCATTAAGATATCTAAGATCTAGATCTAGGTATATCGTCCCTCGCCCATAATAATACTTGAAGAACCTACATTAAAAAAGTTGTAAAATGTACAAGTAGGTATCTCTCAGGGGAAAGATATCTTCCACAGTTCAAACTAATAAAATTATGCGACCTCATTTGTTACTTAGCCTGGCCCCCAGGGCTTTACGTGAGAAATTACCCTAAGCTCCTGAAGGCATTAATTTCTGTCTCACTCTTCAATAAATCTTGCTAAAAATCGGTCAAGCAAGATTCATGGCGATTGAAGGAGCATTATGATATTGAAGATGGGCTTTTGTCAATTTGTAAGTAATAAATGATTTAAAACTTTGACCTTGGTCGTTACCTACTTACAACTCTTAAGAACCTTGTTTCTTACTCAGTAATAGATTTTTATGAATAACAGTGCGCTGCCTTTTCATAAACAAACATAAGTTCATAACCTACAGCAATTTCAATTCCGGGAAAAAATCGCGATAAGTGATTTTTGTCGAAGTGCTTTGTCCGTGTTCATAAGTAGGTAGGTAGGTACCTACCTACGGTAACTGTATGCAATACCACAGATATTATAATACGCAATACCTACATGCAGTTTCAACAGCCACATTATACTATTATGAACGCGAAAGTTTGTGAGGATGGATGTTTGTTACTCTTTCACGTAAAAACTACTGAACGTATTTTGATGAAACTTTACAATAATATAGCTTATATATTCCATCAGCATAACACATAGGCTACTTTTATCAGGATACCACGCGGGTAAAGCCGCGGGAAGGAGCTTCTAATACATACGTTTGTCAGCCCGACTATAAAATCTATGATTTACTTCCTTTACTACAATCCTACCTTTGGATATCTTCATTATATTTTCTGGGTTTTATTTTATAACCTCTTTCACGTTTAATTTGTTTTGTGAGTCTATTTTATTTTAATGGTTTATTTTTGTTTTTGCTGTGTCTAACAAAGACAAGATATGCTACTTAACAAGTTGCTGATAGCTTGTATTATTATATCTGTGCTGATAGAGAGTCTGACGGGAGTAGCCGCGAGCTCGCTATACAGGCTCATCAGATACCTAGTGTGAGGAAGACTCCAGTAGGTACAGTTTATCAACAACGAGTTGTAGATCAGTAGATCATTAGATCAGTACCTTAGATAGAGTACTCATTATATCAGTACCTTATTCCTAACTAAACCATCTTTTGTATCAACCAACGCTTTATGAAACAAATAAATTTTAATTTAGGTAGGTACTACTCTATTTTTGTCCAGTAGTTTTGTACTGTCCGTAGTTCAAGGTTTTTGGTACTGCCTGTACCAAACACTCGAACGATATTTTTATACTTACTTAGATTATGCTACGAATATGTCAAGAAGTTCATGAGATAGTCTGTAGTCTAGACTGTTTTTAGTATCCAAAACCCAGGCCTCTTTGATTCAACATCGAGTGTTGTCTAATCAACTATGAAGCCGCAGGTAACCTAGTTCTTCGAAGGCGTTTTTATGCGAAACGTGAAACTGTACTCCATTCGACAGATGAATGCTGAATATTCAATTTATTAGTAATTTTGTAGCTCGATTACTTAGGCCACATTCAATTTTCAAACGAGAATAAATTAAGACCTCTCCATCACATCATCTTAGACGCTCCTCTCAGCTTTTTGGCAATAAATCCATCTTGGCTGCTAATGGAAATTGAAAGTAAGTGACATTGGTATGGTAGGAGAGTATTGGATAAATACGTTGTTATTCACGAAAACCTTCGATAATTTGTTTGAAAAAGGCAATGGTAGCATGTCGTGCTCATTTTTAAGAATATATTGTTAATGTCGGTAGGATTTAGTCGTTCTAATCAGGAACCGCTAAAACGATGAAAAACTGAGTCACTGGTAAATAAAGATAGCCAACTGCAAAACCTACGCTACGCCACAGATTACAGTAGGTACCTACGCTAAACAAATAAAAACTACGAGCACCTACAGAAATATTAAATGTGTGTTTTACGGTTTTCTGTTTTACTGCGCTCGCTATGCAGAATCGCTATAAAAACTTTAATCCGCAAAAACGTTGGCTGTGTTTTGTTAGCTAGTAGATAATATAAAATGAAAAAAGAAACATGTATATTTTTACAAATGGCGGACACTTTTTTATTGATCTCATATTCTATAGGTGGTGCTAAAACGAATATTATAAGTTGGGCCACTGAATATGGAGGTTGATTCTCTAACCAAAGGTTTGGAACAAAGTAATGGTTTTAATCTGTGAATCTACGACCCAAAACCACGTAAGGCCAAAGATACGCAAAAGTAATTTTCTAGCTCAGTGACCCCCCGATCAGATACTAAATGTCTAAGAAAATTCTTAAGAAAAAACCCTTTCTTTATAATAACAGGGTACACCCAATACTATACTGAATGAATGCAAAATAATAAATAAAAAATTGGGCTCGTCCGGGATTTGAACCCGGGACCTCTCGCACCCTAAGCGAAAATCATACCCCTAGACCAACGAGCCAACTGAAGCGATGTTCGAAATAGTGAGTAACCACGCGCTCGATAAACGGATAACATTTGCGTCAGTCGTCTGTGTGGGATGACGTAAGAATCATGCTTGGTAAAGTGAAAGGTGTAGTATATGTCGATGATCAAAGCCTTGTTGGTTGTTGATAAAATGATTTACGAAAAATTTGGATTGGCTCAAATTGTTTACGTTTGAATAAAAAAAGGGTGAACGATCATTAAATAAAAAGTTAACTAGTAAAAAAATTGGGCTCGTCCGGGATTTGAACCCGGGACCTCTCGCACCCAAAGCGAGAATCATACCCCTAGACCAACGAGCCGCTGCAACTGATGCTGAAATTTGTGATGCATTGACAAAACAAGGATTTTTATCAGCATTATTTATTATGGCGATTACGTCGTCATCTGTTTCTGATTTTAATTACTTGCATACCAAATTCAAGGTTATTATTGAATGTAGACTGTATAAGCATAATCGTAGGAGCACCTTATAATAATATACCTAGGTACCTAAAACTGTAGCCTCGTACGCTATTGAATCTTGTTGGCAATGTATAGGTACTGATCAAAGTTTTATGAATCACGCATGACACACACGTTTAAGTTTACGGACACGGCTGAACAAATTGTTTCATCGTATTTAGAAAACACGGATTTTTTTTTCTTGAGTTAAAGGTATACATGGACACGGATGTCCACATTCTATTCCATCTAGTTTCGACACACTTCTAGGTATTAAAAGATGCTGACGTACCTTATTATTGGCTTTTATCTATAGTGAATGCTGTCATATATACCGTTGAATGCTACACGTTTCTACGGTACTTTATGGCTCATAAAGTCATAAAGATAAAGCTGGCTCAATTCAGACTGGTGCAGTGACTCTGCGCACACAATACGAGTTCCTTAATCATAAAGCCTACTCTCTATCTATCTAGCCATCTACAAGTACGCACCTACTTCGTTCTGCGTACTTTGTAGAGCATTGCGTACTTGCCTTCATTAGTTCTGGTAAGGAGGATAATGTACCTCTACAAATCTCTAAGGATGAGCTTAGTGGAACACTGGACATCGTCTGAGGAATTCGCTGCGCATGCCTACAGTTTCGCCTGGTTTTATATGCAAAGCAATGTATACATTTATGTTAAGTTACTCTCGGCTGTGTTGCTGCGATATCTTTGAATTAATCGTCAAAACGTAGGCACCTACATTTGGAAAGAGAGGAGCACTAAATCTCTATATCGATTCCGTTTTTTTTCAGGATGACATTGTCATAATGCGCGATCCTTCAGAATAATAGTTCTTTATTATTTATTGTACACACAAAAAAACAGAATTAAATGACATAGACAAAGGCGAGCTTAACCCTAAAAAGAGTTTTCTTCCAGCAAACCTTGAGCGAGAGGGTAATTATAGATGTGGGATCGTTCCAAGCAACAGTCCAACTACTCTGCGATTTTTTTATTGATTTATCGTGTGTTATTTTTTGGCCATCCTTCTTGCCCTTATATAAGTTGGGTGGGCACAAGAATTGTGCTATTTTGCTTCACAGTAGTTTCATTATTTTATGCCTATACAGAAAAAAATAGGAGTTATCGAAAATATTGATTATCTCAGTAGTAGAAGCATACCAAAAATATAGCACTGGTTACCGCGAGTCCAAGATGCTATAGCAGAGTACTGACTGGGAATACTTGGCAATATGTAGTATCTCTTGCAAATTCAAGTAGAGAATATAGTAGTATGTTGTATGAATTACCCTCTGTGTGGTGTTTATACGGTCTCGAAGTACCCTAGCTTGGTTTGGTATTTCCAAGTAGGTAGATACTCTGCCGTAAACCGTATACGACTACCACAGTGCACATGGTAGGAAACAGTATTATAACTTCAAACCGAAGCGAAAAACTGAACCTGCTGTTGGACAGTTTAGACGTCGTCTCACGGTAGCCATTATTATTACACTGTATCTGTTATGTAGCACTAAACTCTAAAGTAGTATATTTTCAGATTTTTTTTATACCTTACCTACGTTCTGATTCCAATTAAAACTATAATTAGGTTATGTTAAAACTATTGACCTCCTTATGCATAAACACTTCAGGGATCGAAAGCTTAACTCCTGGGGTACTTCGGCTTCTGATCGTGCACCAAGGAATTTTACACTCGAAAATATTTTAACTGCATTAACACGTGCCCGAAACGGGAAAAGAAAAATATCGTGAGCAAACTAGCCTGCCTTATATTAAAACCAAACATTAGAAGGCATGTGTTAATACACTAGAGGTTAATGTTAAAAATAAACGGAGACGGGCTTTCTTCGGCTGTTGCAGTGCTCCTAGTCGCTTGTGGCGATAAAATAATATCAAAAATTATATCTAAGAATCTTCCTTGAAGTTATACAAATCGATTGTGAACACAACATTTCAGAGATAAATGGTCACAGGTACACAAAGACACAACCTCTTACAGCATACGGGCTCCTGACGTTGCTGATAAAAACATGTGCATGAATCAAGTATAAGGTTCGGACTTGCCTCTTATTACCCCCTTGGTATCCGTGTCTTGGTACCATCAATAGTGATATTCTGCGCGGTATGAATCTAAGGATATCCATCATTAAAGGGATTAAAGGGGTGTGCGTGTCTGCCTGGCTGTTTAATTTTCTTAGGTTACTGAGAACGAGGCTGGTGCGTCTGCTCCGCTTGAGCTTTGCTACTGATTTGCTACGTACCTAGCATCGCTTAAATTTATTCATGCTTCATCTACGAGTAGTAGGTATCTATCTACGTGTACCGCAATCGAACCGCATCGAGAATTGGAATCGCAACTCGATTGCAAACTACGTGCTTTATTGGGAATATCTTTAAGCTCAGTTGAGCTACGTTGAGGTATTTGAGGCATGGAACATCCGTTGTTGATGTTATGTTTCTTTCATTGAATTTGTTAGTTTAAATTTGAACACTTACGAATAAATAATTAAGCCTGAATTCATAGTCGGGGTTTGAACAAAATCTATCTTTCAGCATTCGCCTTATGGCTGGGCGTACAAAGGTAGAATTCGCACTAGAATTTTTACTTAGCGCCTGAACAGCCCCTATTTGACTATGAATTCGGACCTTAGTTACCTAATGAAGATGGAACCCAGCTAAGTAGATACCTACCTACTTGGTATAGAAAACTGTCCAGTGTCGTGTCAAGAGACGCTATTTTAGTGTTTCGATGTAGCATATTTCTTATTTCCACATAATCTAAATAACATTATTTTCTCCTATGAATTACCCTCATAATAGACACCGCTCCGCCAAAGATAAATTTGTTAGTTTTTAAAGCTGTTTTAGTTTACTTAGATTATTTACCTAGATATTGTTAATTTTCATACAAAACATCATCGAAGTGTTGCATATTAACGTCCTTGACTACCTTCTTCCCTAAATGTTAGTGTATAGGTGGGTGGATTTACACAGCAAAAATTTCTTCGAACAATAAATTTAAGAAATTTAAAACGTATTGTATGCTAGTAAAACTAGATTAAATCATTGAAGGGTAACCTGTAATGTTCATTTATTGTGTTTAGACAACAATTTTAAGCTTAGATCTAAAGATATCAGCATTTAAATATAAAACAGTGAGATGGTGATGACGACTGTGGTATGGCGATGATTTATCTATGGGTGGTGATGATTTAGTGTGTATGGCGATGACGCTTTATAAATTAAAGTCAAAATAAAAACAGTTAAGTTCATGAAAATCAAGTTTTTTAATGATTTAATCAATACTCTTAATAATAATAACAGTCTTAGACATTTTTCTCTTACTTTAATCATCACATTTTTATGTTAATTGAAATTTGGCCAGCTTTTGGTAATCATGGAGTTAATTTAGCGGTCCCTTTTTCTAGTGGTATTTTGGTAGTTTTTGTTTTGATTTATTTAACATACATTTTTTGTTTAATTCTTCTGTTTCGTAACTTTTTTGTCTATTAAGGTTTTATCTTAATCGTGTTTTTTCTTTTTTTAAATTCATTTTTACTTCCAACAATTGTCTTTGTTTCTTGTATTCTAAATAACAAATTTTCTTAATTTTTACTGAGCAGGTGCATTTCAAGTTTGTGGGTGTTGTTAATGGGTTCTCTTGATCCTGATCGTTTATTGTATTCATTTCATCACTATCATCGGGATTATTCAATATTAGTTCTAGTGTAATGGGTTGCTCTTTTGCTTAATTTTTCTTCTTTTCTCAATATCTTTTAGCCGCTTCACACCATTTCTTGCGCTGTATTCTCTGCTCTCTTGGACTTTTTTCATTTATTGATTCGAAATTACCTAATTTCTCTTTTCTATATTTATACTTTTTCTTTTTCTTTCATAAGTTCATACAATTCGGAATCCTGCTTCATGGTGACATATCTTCTTCGTTTATTTACAGCTAATTTCTGTTTTTCTAAGTGAACTTCTCCTATACTTCGCTTTCTTATACTCATAGTTATGATCTGAAAGAAAACAATTATGTTAGTGGTCACAATTCTGTAAGCGTAAGGTACAACATGAAACAGTGTTCTTATTATACATGCTTTATTGATAGATTAGTTTTTGGTTGTTATTTGTTAAATAATATGGTTTTACATTATTTCCCTTAAATTACTCAGAATTAGTGACCATTTGTGATGATTATTTCATCATATATATTCTGAAATAGCACACGCAAAGATTCAGTTGTGGCTGTATTCTGAATGTACGCATTATAATAATTCAAATGTGATTGTTGTTAAAGGGCTTTACAAATTCCACCCTCATACGTAGCATACATTAGGTACATCAAAATTTTCCAGAATATGGAGGAACAGATTTTGGTTAGGTATGTTACGATTGGTGTCTATTACTAATAAATAATAAATTAGTTTCATTTTCTATTATATTACTTATACTTTACTTTATTCCCAGTCTGAAATATAAAGGGCTTATATAATTAGGTACATCGTTTATAATTGAGTTAAAAATTCGAATTAAGAAAGCCGTTGTATCATATTATAGCCACTTAACTAATGATTTTATATTATATTGGATTAGGTACTTATTATTAAAAGAACAGATTTTTAATGCATTTCGTTTTCATTGTTTAATTTAAGCAAATGTAAACACAAATTTAGAAAATCGTCATCACCATACACATGCTATCATCACCGCTCATTATTTGTAAGCGGTGATGATGATTACGACAATATGTTGATTATCCTGGAATAGTAATATACCGCTATTCTCTCTAGCATCTATACTTATGATTAAGTTCTTGTAGAAATCATTTGTAATGTTATTTTATGTACTTACTTAGAACCACAGTGTGACGGGAATGACGCAACTTTGTCTAAACAACTTATTTAGACATTCAAAGCACATTTTTGTTACTCGGACACGTTTTATATCGACGTGCAGCTCGCTTCACAGTTTGCTTTGAACTGAGGAAGTGGAGAGGGGTATCGCGGTTCTTGGTTTGGTGCGCATACGGAACTACAGTCCACTTTGATATTGCCCTGACGGTGTTGACGAATTTATATACTAAAATTTTATTTATTTTTTATATATTTATTTTACGAAAAAATTATTAATTAGTTTTCTATACATTAAAAGACAGTATGGATAAACGGAAATCAATAATTAAAATCTGCTTAACATGTTGGGGTGGTAAATTTTTTTGCTGGAAAACGTACAGAGTCACTATTTTTTCATTGACGGTGATGATTTTTATCCATGTATTCATTTTGTTATTAAAAAACTATTAACTTTGAGGAGGTTTGGAGTAAATCACATAATTAAATAAGTACCTATAAAGCCAATAAGAAAAAAAAGGTTCAAAATTCGAGCCACATTTTTTTTTTATTCCCTGTAACATGATTTTTCTACAAAATTTTAAATCCACCCAGGTTATATTTTCCTACTAATATAGTTCGTGACCTAGTAACACATAGGCTACTTTTTACTTGGGTACCACACGGGCTAAGTCGTGGACAGATGAGTAGGTATGACCTCATACCTACTCATAACTTACACATTAACTTGTGGGTACTCACCATGGAATATAAAAATAAAACTAAACGATAAGAAAGTAGGTAGGTAGGTACTTGTCTTCGTACCTTCATAATGAGGCGCTCCATAAAGTGTACCTAACCCGAGATACTGTGATCCGATGCAAGCTCCACTCTCCAGCAATCTCTCTCAACGATCGCGTGGAAATCCGCGATGTGGCGCTGTGGATAATTACCTACGTAGGTAAATTCACTGCTTTCCCGATATGGGATAACTTGGATTTTCATTCAGGGCAGATTATGTACAAACTCGTTGAAACTGTTATGGTTGAGTCTTATCTTGCTGCGCCTCCGTAGCGTGTATTACCGTCGAGCAAAAATACGAGATAGGTTACTTGTGGAAGTGATTCAGACAATAAAGGGTCTTTTGATTTACCTAAATCCAACAAAGTTTGCGATCATTTTGAAAAGTTGAATATATTTTTAATTCCTTAGAAATATTATAAAAATCTCCTCACTGTTTGTTTAAAAATACAGCATTTAGAAAATTACAATCGTGTATGAATATAAAAAGAATAACTACAATAAATTTCATTCATGAACCACGTGGACAGGTTATACCTATACACCGATTCCTCACAACCGAAGCACCAGAAGAGCCGGCAACAAACTGGGCTGGGTTACTCTTTTGGTGATTCATTTTCACAAAATTCATAGTACAGGTTGATCAATTCCATCCCGAGCTTTTTTTGTCATCTAAATAATCAGATATGCGTATCACGGTTAGTGCTGTGTTGGTGATTTGCAAAGAGGGAGATCTTCCACGGAGCTGATCCATATGATCCACTTTCTCGGGGTCGTAGGACTGAAAAGTGTTACCGGGAGGTATTATAATTTAGTATGAGTATATTCAAAGTTCAAACTCCCGGAAAATGTTGTAAGCGCGATCTAGACATTTAGCTGTATATTCAAGCGCCATCTGTGGGTTTTTATGTAGTAGCATATACCTAGCTACGCTATGCTTCATTAATCAGTAGTTCATTGCTCTGGTTCGATGTGATGTAAAGGAGCTTAACCATGTGGCAAAATATGTTGCAATACTACGTTTTTAAATCTGCTAATCTTTATCACAAAAGCGTACAAATTCCCCTCTAAACGATTCACTAATTAGTTAGTGGTAACATCGATTTTATCAATGTTTCTAGTATTCACATTGTGATTGTCTTATTTAAAGAGATTAATATTTTTGCAAACATACTCGTACTCATTACTTAATCAAGGAAATACCATCATATTTATTTCTAGCCTTTATTATAAATAACATGAAAACCTCTTTTCTGCAGCATAAATATGGTGTTTATACTTCAGCATGCCTGTGAGACATAACACTATGGAAGTAGCTGAGGTAGTCTAGATGTTGGTATTGGCATCTGCGACGGATCCTTTGACTGCATATATTTCAAAGTCTCTACCTATCTTTATGTGGGCCCATTTAAACTTTTAATCCAAGATTAAAAGCTTAAATGGCCCAATAAGACATAAAAATGCAGTGAACTCGATCGTAATAAGCATCTTGGTATGTACACTTCCGAAGGTAGCGGGAAGTGATGGATGGATGGTCCTAGATCGTTCTTCATGGCATTATTTGGGGAAAACATAGGCTTCAATGGACATAGGTCCAGCAGTGGACTCCTAAAGATGATGATTCATACATAAATTCGCAACATTTAGTTTTTGATAAAGATTTAAAATAATCCTTGTGCTTTTGTGAATTAACTGCAAGCTCTCCTTGACTACGTCAAAACAAGCGATGAAGTAATACAAGAAATGTAAGTATAGGTATAATTTCTATACGAAGACAACAAACAGACTCAAGTAGGGCGGGCGGGACATTATTCACGTCATTTGTCCCTCTCAGCTAATGATCACAGCTCACTTTATACTTCCTATTGAGTTATTTTACTTTTTCAAGCGTTTCAAGATTGTTAATGTTAGGTTGGTATTAATTAGATACTTACTATTTAGCACCTACTAAACATCTATTTCCTGTATCATCAAATTCTTAATTACTTTTCAACTGCGGATGGAGTTACAAAATTAAATAAAACAATGTAAAAATAAAATTATAACATTTTATTACTAGGTATCGTATTACAGCAGATCGAATAAGTAAACAATCCAAGTTAAAAATTTCAAAACAATGCTGATAAGTGATGAACTGAGGAATGATGATACTATACAAATTAGGCTTTATTAATAAATATATCACAAAGTTAGTCTTATAAAACGTATACTCGTATGGGGCAGGACAATAGTGAACAAGTACCTAAGTATAGTTCCCTACCATTTCACAACCAAATGAAAGCGTCTAATTTTATTGATGCCGCTGCTGTTTTGATTTTGTTCTACAAATATTTATTTGCTTAGCCATTTCGTCATTTATACAACCATAATAGGTGCGAGTTAAGAATAAATATCTAAAATCTAACTTAGGGTTACAACCATAAAAATATCTTTCCATTGCGGTTCATCACTTATTTGTAACTATCTTAGTTACAAATAAGTGATAGATATTTAAGTTCTTATTTTTTTTACATTAAATTGTACAATTACACATACTTATGTAGGTATAATATGAAAAGAAATACTACATTAAAGTATGAACAAAAATTACATGATAATTATAATAATAGGAACAAGCCAGTCGTAAAATAACAAAGATGAATCCAGTCTGAAACGGACCACAGACTGAATTATTCAGGCGAATTTTCTAAACTCAAAGCTCGCATAATCCGTGGAAAGCCATTATATCTGTCTGGAAATCTCATTTCCTGTCGGGAAAAACGGACTTGCTGTCGCGATGTTCGGAAGTGGGTCGTGACTTGAGCCAACACTATACCGTAGGTATACCTAGATAATAGTTTGAGTCAGTGTCTGTTCTTAATACTTGCTAGTGTAACTTTACAGAGACTAGATATAACGTGCACAGTGTCTACCTAGCAGTTTATCGTAGATTGGGGTAAATCGGATTAAAAAAGTTACATGTTTTTTCAAATCATTTTATTACGCTGAAGCCCAATTCTTGTAAGTATTTAAAAATAGTCAAGGGTAGTCTTGAATTGATAAACTTCAAAATCGGTATTCTACTCTAAAAACAACGTTCAATAATAATTATTCCTACGGAAAACGTCCAAACTGAGAAAGTAGGCCGAAGGTAGAATAACTAATATCGAGATAGGTTGTGAAATAATTACGACAATTATAGTGCCATTAAAAAATATATGCACAAGCTTACACTATCTAAAGGCTACATGTATAAGTGACGTCTCCATCGACATGAGCGATTTCAAGCGACAGCTTTCTGTGTTTGTTTTCGAGTAACGGGCGCGAAGCCAAATGTGGGTTAGGTTTGCTGGATCTAGTGGATTTTTAGTTTCTTTTGTATTGCGTGACTAGTAAGCTTTTAAGCGAGTGAAAGTAAATCTGCTCTTTAGCGTTTTACTATATGTCTGTGTACTATTTATCTATGTTTTTTTATACTGATCGTATAGAATAATGTGCATAATAATTATGAAATGTGTGAACAGAAAATATAATGACAACAGTTTCTGCAGTGATCCAGAGCTTCCAACAACTACTGGATAGCAAGCAGTTGACCATAGTCTACATAAAAGATTGTATTATAATGAATTAAAAATGATCATTGTGATGATTCAGGTGTGATATAATTAGTAAAGTGGTACCCGACGGGTTTTAAAGGTCCCTGCCCAACCAACAATGTGCATATGCATAATTATTATGTAACTGTGTTAAGAGACTCAAACTTATATGCGCTGTTTTCACTCCGAAACCTAACCCTGGAAAACCACTTTTTTTCATCCAATACTACCTGAAAACCATTTCCAATCATCATAATTTAGTAAACTTCCATTCGCTTGATTCGCGATGTCGACTCTAAGTTTGAATGAGCAAAAATCAAATCAACAAATATAGAACCAACCATTCACGGTTGGATGGTTGATCCTATGTTTCAAAACCTAATCTCAGAACGCCTTGAAAATATATATCTAGCAGATACGAAAAAGATCTTACAAGAATATCGATTCGTCCGTTCATGCGCTTCGGCGTTTTCACTCTCATCGAACACACAACAAAAGATCCTTTTAACGTAGGTACGCGTTAAATACAACTTCAGATGTACGACCCAAAAAGCTTCGTTATCCATAAGTACTCTCAAACCAAGACCCTAGGGTATCTACAACTAAAACAGGTATTTTTCAGAAACATTATAAATCGGTAAGAGAATACTAACATAAATATGTATAGAAGCGAACTGGTTGAAAACAAACAACGGAAATCAGTGACGAAAAGTTGCAAGGCCGCGTGGCTACTACTGAAAAAACAGCACTAATACTGAAGAAACAGGCTTGAGCTACGACAAGGAGCCATGATTTCGCAAGCTTTAAATCACCAACCTGCCGGATGTAAAAAACTTCAAGTAGAAAAAATATGATCTCGGAATGCCATAAACGAGCCAACAATAATAGCATCAGACAGGCTATCCCCAAGCTCAAGGCAACAAGGGCAGCAACAACGCCCTGCATTTCCTGCTCCTGCCGAAGTGAACAATTCAAACATCCAAGTGACAAAGGAGAACCACTTCAACTAATATCCAGATACCAATATTGACAATATAATGCGGAATATAAATCAAAGAATATCATTGTAGATTCCATAAAGTTGGTAAAACGTTTAAAGGGCACGGTGTACGCTTTTATAACAAACTCTCAAGAGATATACAAAAATTATCAATTAACAAATTTAAAAACGTAATTAAACAAAAACTTTATAAAAAGGCATACTCTAAAATATCTGATTATTTAGATGGCAAAAACTCTTGGGATTGAAAATGCTCCAACTCGAACCTATTGTTGAATAACCAGCCTTGTTTTCTTGCCTTCTTTCCTGGCTTGGTCGCGGAGGAACAGGCACCTAGATAAAAACCGACGTTTCAAAGTGGTCCTTGTGATTTTATTGAATAAAAGAATTTTGACATTGACTTTGACTTCAAAACTATAGGTTCCATTACTATTTCTTCGCTTAATGTTCCTCCAGAGAATCTTATAAGAAAAAATGAAGAAAGCTATATTACGAGAAGAGTGTAAATATGAATGTGGAGGGATAGAAGAGGTAGACCAATGAAAATATGGATGGACTGTATGAAGGACTAGCTGATTCCCGTGGTTTTACTCGCGTAGAGTAGATAATTGTTATGTGTATCAAAAATCATTGCATGCCTTGCACCCTTAAGGTTTTTTAAAACCTTGAAACGTATTCAGTTATTTTGTATGTTATGTATCCAAACGAAACGGTTTTAAATAATTACAAGTTTTCTTACTAGAGGTAATAAATATTCTAAATATTTATGAACATAACATGGGTAAGAAAGGCGTGAGTGCGGAGATGACTGCCGATAGAAGA
This sequence comes from Perizoma flavofasciatum, assembly GCA_958496245.1. NCBI lineage: Eukaryota > Metazoa > Arthropoda > Insecta > Lepidoptera > Geometridae > Perizoma > Perizoma flavofasciatum. Next base: position 11,334,084 of record OY292421.1, read on the forward strand.
GATTGGACATAATGTTGGACAAGAGCAGGAAGATGATGAATGAGAAATAAAACGGATAGCGTATATCTCCTTAAAAAATATTATTAAACTGGCATCGTTCGTACTCATGCCAAATTGCTGACATCTAGATAAGTGACTTTTTTACGAGCAATGTCATAAATTACGTTTGCAAGTAGGTAGCTACATCCTAGCTTTAGCGTTATTTGGCCTAATACATATTTCTTCTGACTATGGTTTGACACAGATGCTGAAAGGTGCGGCCAGTGCTTTGTGATAAGAGAGTACGTAATGTTATATGGGTTATTGTGTTTTTACGCTTAAATAATAAATGCAAATTTTAAGTTTCCGTACTTTGATTGCTACCCCGTAAACTTGAGAATCTAAGATTGAAATCTGAGAAAAAAAATTGGTGGATATTAGCATATTGCATTAATTTTACACCACCTCTCTTCTCTGCTTTAGCGGACACCTCAGTCATAGGTACCTATAAAATACTCCATTACTTCGTCCGTCGGACGCAGCTTACAACGTCTAAAACAGAGGAGTACCATAGTCGCTTATCTGAGCCCCTCGGGTCGCTGTTATAACGTAGACACAGATAATTGCCCCAGATTTGTACTACGTACCCACTTACCTACTTTGCCCGATTTTTGTCGCAGTTTTCCTCATTTTGTGACATCGTTATGGGCTGTTGTTGTTTTAAAATGGCTGAAACTTTACACTTTGTTAGTACCTTTGGTTTATAACGATTCAATTTATGTCATGGACAAGAATTTAACCCACATTGTTTGATAACAAGAAACTCTATGAATCCTGTATTCAAGATTACAGTTTTCATCGTGGAATTTAACTACTTCCTTACACCGACACCAGATTGAAGCACAAATATATAGAAATTAAATTTTCATGCTGTTTCAAAATTAAATTATAAAGTCACGCTCGACACTCGTTGAAACCACCGCTGAGCTAACAAAACCGTGTGAGATTCATCAAGGAGTGCTAAGTCAGCAATGTGCCAGCAATTTTTCCGATGACGAACACTTTAGCACAGACGGCATGTGCCTGTAAAGTGTCGTGATTCAGCAGGCTTGAGCTCCGATATAGGTGCCATGTGTTACATACTGCCCTTTAGTAAACTCTAGTAAATAATATAATAAACTAAGTACGTACTTCCCCAAATAACTCAATATGTTAATAGGCAAATAGGTAGGTACTTTCCCTAATTGTATTGTAAATAACTGATTAGTCTTAACGACCTTGTTTTTGTTTACGAGTATTTTTCCACGTCTCAACTAACCCTTAATTATGTTTACATATTCCACGTTCCTGTGGTTTAAAAACCATTGTATTAGGTTAAGTCAGTATTAGGGAACGCTTCCGTCTGGTAGTGATCTGGATCAGAGGGTCTATGCTGAGTTTATAACATGTGAAAACGTTAACCGTATTGATAAGATTTCCATACAAGAATTGTTGAAATGGTCAGCGTTTCGACAAGTTTTGTACGTATTTGTTACTCAGCATAGGCCCTCAGTTGAGCTATCTATAGATCGTTTGCAACGGACTTTAGATGGCTAGCTGTTTCATCTGTATTTTTTTGTATATACCTATTTGTAAATAGTTGTATGAATAAAAGTATGTCAAAAAAAGGTTAAGTCAGTTAGTTATATTTGGTAATTCGAACTCGTCACATTCTACTATATCCATATTTCTAAGTTCAAATTTTAATAAAGTTATTTTTTAAAGTGATTATGCTATCTACTACGTAACATTTAGCGCAGTCGGTAGGATCTCGCTAGTCACACGTAAAACGGGGATAACGTTTCGTACGACCTCTACGGACTATAGTGAAACGGTATCTGAAGGAGTTCAATCTTCTCCGTCGAACCTGCGACATGTGTATCCGCATTTTAATTGTGTTACTGTGGTAAATGGCTCAAACTTATATGCTCTATTTCCTATTATTCCCAATCCTAACCCTAGTTATTCCTAGTTCTCATAACAATCTCTTCATCCATTGCTACCTCAAAACCATTTTCGATTCTATATCATTATAACTTATATACTTCCATTTTCTTATCTACAATGTCGATAGACTCTAAGTTTCAATCAGTAAAAACTGAATTAACAAATATATAAACAACCGTGAACTTCGACCTCAAAACGCTTTTACAATTAATACCAGAATTCGACACCAAAATAACCTCATAAGTATATCGATTTGCCCGTTCATGCGATTCGGCGTTTTCACTGTCATCAAATCTTCAATAAAAGATCCTTTTAACTTGCGCGTTAAATAAAATCACAGGGCCAGGGTCCTCAGACGTACATTCTAAACAATTTGCCACGTGGAACAATTTGAAAAGTTTCCTTATACAAAAGTACTCTCAGACCAAGACCCTAGGGCATCTACAACTGGAACTACAAACTCTTTTCCAGAAAAACAATAAATCGATAACAGGTCCGCCTGAGATGCAGAAGGTTGCGGGTTCGATTCCCGCTGCGGGACAAATGTTTGTATGATCTTCATTCATTCCCATAATACAAGCTCTGCTTACTTTGGGGCTAGATGATGCTGTGTGAAAATGGCCAGCATTATTTATTATATTTATTATTTATTTATTATATTATTATTATTATTATAGGGTAGATCTGTGTAGGTGCAAACTAGTCGAAAAACTAACTACGGAAATCAGTGATGGAAAATTGCAAGGTCGCGTGTCCACTACTGAAGAAACAGCACTCAACGTCTTTGTTAATGGCTTGAGCTCCGATATAGGTGTCATGCTTCGCAACCGATCGGTTACCAACTTCGGATGCAGGAAACTTTGCGATTCAGGAAGAAAAAAATCGAAACATGACTAATGCTAGGCAGGCGCTATACAGAAATAACGTCATGACTAATCAATTTCGTAAAACAACAGCCGCACCATCGCCATCGAATCCATGATCGTACCTACATACTTTTCTATATCGGCGAACAAGACTCAACCAAGAACAAGAAAATTCGTAGACCAACGTTCTGAAACTGTTATTACATGCTACACCGAAGACATCAGAGACGGATGCGCGGTGATAGAAAAACAACAAATTAGTAACGACATTCCTATTCCTATAACGCGTTAGTAACTATCAAAGACAACAAATTTCTAATCACTTGTATAAATTCCAGTAACGACGACAAATACATACCTATTCCCATAGTTCATGTGACCCTAATTGACATCGGACGATAATGAGTCAAAATACCAAATCCATTTATCTAGCGCAGTTAATAATAACAACTCTTTAAACAAACTCATCCGACAAGATCATTTAAATGCTGAAGAAAAAGAATCTCTCAATAATATTGTCAGTGAATTTTCAGACATATTCTGTTCCGAAGGCGAACCTCTAACATTCACAAAACATACGAAGCATTCAATTCCAACCACATCAGAAACACCGATTCATACAAAAACCTATAGATTTCATTTCATACATCAACAAGAAGTAAAAACTCAAGTTCAGAAGATGCTAGAACAAAATATAATCCAACCTAGCACTTCTCCTTGGAGTATTTCTATTTGGGTTATACCAAAGAAATTGGATGCGTCAGGAAAACAAAAGTGGCAAGTAGTTATCGACTACCGCAAGTTCAACGACATCACAATTTGAGATAGCTACCCTTTGCCTAATATTACTGACATTCTAGATAAACTAGGGCACTCAAATTACTTCACAATTACTACTAGATCTAGCTTCAGGGTTCCATCAGATAGAAATGAATCCTAAAGACATTCCCAAGACAGCCTTCAACACACCTTATGGTCCAATAATGAACAACACCGTATCTCAGCATACCTGGCTGAATGTTATGATTATTAAATCACTATTTGTGAAAACAAAGTCACTAGTAAATCTATCACGATGACCACCTTTCAGGACATCGAGGTATAGTTGAAACTACGCAAATTTGAGACGAATTCATTTGGAAAGGAATGACCAATGATACAAAAACGTACATCGATACCTGTTTTGTTTGCCAGCGTAATAAAATTCAAAGATAATCTTTTCAAGCTCCTATGGTCATAACTTCCCAGTCAACCGAACCTAGTTTCATATCCAGACATTAGTGAAAACAATAATAAATATTCATATTGTAAAAACGGGAATTTTCACGTACTGCACTATCGGTGAAGGCACCGACTAAGTTTCGACTCATTCCGAGAGTCTTCATCAGGGTGAGTGGTTGCGACTTTCTCCTTCCGCGTCGCGCCGTGCACGGCGTCTTAGTCGGTCAAGTTCACGATAGTTTTTGGAATAAAAATAATAAATATGTTCTAACACTACAAAACGATCTAACGCGATATGTACAAGCATACCCAATCCCTGATAGCGAAAAAAACGGTAACTGTAGCACAACAATTGCTCCACTATTGCCAACATTACGGAGTTCCTAAAATATTTCATCCGGATCAAGGCACTGAGTTCACGTATCAAAAACTTGAAAGGCAAGAAATAAGCTTCTGCATCTGATCGAATGCAAAAACTACTTCAGATCACTTCTTCGACAATCAATAACTTCAACGAAACCATCTTTAAGATTTCATTCGACAAACAAATTATAAATGAAAACATAAATCGCCTGAACGATCACATCAATAAAACAGAAAGCCTAATATTCGATATAAAAGTTAGCGAAGACATCTCTACTATATCCCTTCAAATCTTAGAGCTTGTCACTAGTCTAGAAAATGAAATCGACGATTGTCTCGCAAGCATTCTTTTCGCTAAATCTAATAACGTCCACCCTTCAATCATAAGCTCTAAAGGATTATACGAAGAACTTCTACGTTCAAATAAAATTAGAACTAATAAACGGCTGGTTACTCCATTATCCGTTAAAAATCTACATACACTACTAGATTCCTCCATTTTAACAGCATATGTTTATTCGAATCGTTTAGTATAAATTCTAGATTTCCCACTCGTTATGAATAATCCTCTAACTTTTTATCATACCTACTCTGTTCCAATCCAACATCCTAATTCCTCGTTACACTCGACCATCCTCTCTGAGCATATTTAATTGGCTACTGATCTAAGTGGGCAATATTATGCGTCTACGAGTTCGCTGGAAAGCTGCAAAACCTTCACAACAAAGAGAAGAGTCTGCAAGGACTTCGTGATCTACGACTCCACTGAATGCCCCATCTGCGAGATACAACTTCTATTCAGCAAGAAGGCTACAATTCCCGAGACCTGCACCACAACGACATTCCCCGCGAAGATCCAGACATTTCAACCATTGGATAACAAATGAAGGCTCTATATTCTCAACGACGAAACAAGATTAATTATTCATCATCATATTATGAATCAATGTAGATTAGTTATTATTGCAAATTATTATATTTTAGTTAATAAATTAAAATAAACCCATGTAATGTTCAACATGAATAATTTCCCTTTATATCAGCATTTTGAGTAGGTATGCATGAGATCCACAATGGAGCGACACTCATTAAAGAGCAATATGGTTGATAAGTGTTTTTAATGGGTTTTGTAAAATCATCTTTTACCTATAAAAAATCTTGGATGTATAATAAAAGAATTTCAACATTTTTTGCACTGCATAAACTAGACCGAATTTGCTAAAAAACTTTTTTTTGTACCTACTCGTAAGTGAAAAATCTTACGAACACAGCATCAAATGAAACACGCGTAATGTGTCATCGATAATACATTAGGGTGGGATGGGTTCAAATGGAATGGTTGTATGATATGAGCTAGTCAGTAGGTATTATGAGAGTCTGTATATTTTTTAATGATCTAAAATATCTTTTCGTGATGTTTTTGTTAATTTATGTGTCCCAATATAATTCTGAAATAATTTGTTTTGATGGCTCTGAATAACTAGCTAGATGCCCTTAGTTGTATTAACTTATTTGACAAGGTTTTTTTAACATAATTAACTGATTATATCTCTGCGTGTGGTTTTTTATTACTATCCATAATAACATGCTGAGGGCTCTACAAAAAAACTATATTTGCCAATTTAAACAGCGCATAAACATTTCCAGTAAACTGTAAAAATAAATAAAAATTATAGGTACTGAAATTTTGTTGAGCGATCTGCTAAACAAAGTGAAATTAGCCCATCAAATCTAGTCCGTCGCCCCATTTGGTTCAGTTTGGTGGTTTTAGAACTACCTATCTACCGTTCTACGGTTCACTATTTTGGCAATCACTCTGGGAGGAGGCGGCTGGTTGGCTTGTCCTAATTTAAGTGTGCGCCTAATTGCATTCTAGTTGGCAACTAAACGAAATTAAAGCCGGGATGAGGTGCTTTACTTAGTTGACTATTAGAAACGTGTCCAACCAAATATAGATCTTTTGACAATTTCAACGAACTGTCGTTATGTATGGCACTATAAAATTAAAAGCAGACTAGCATTATTTATTAATTTAGGTAGGTACCCACACTTATTGAACTGGTAATTTTCATCAACTTCGCCACACACAGCGTTGATACACATCTAGCAGATAACTGTATTGCATACACAAGTGGTAGGTAACCTACCTATAATTCTGCATATTGCCACCCACTAAAGATCTGGACATTCTACAAAACGACTAAAGAACTGTAAGCGAACAAATTAGGATTTTTGGTTTACCAGAGAAAACCTAACAACGTAGGCGTGCTTGCTGTCTGAAAACAAACTCGGCCTGTGAAGTCTATACCAGCCACTTAGTGCCCCGTGGGTGTAAAATGAAAGCCAGCAGAGCGTGTAACTCGCTCCAAAAGCTCATCCACTGGCAACGTCACAAATTATTATTGGAGCATTAATTGTGCCTTCCTCTCGTTTGCATTAGTGAAATAGGCGTCAACTCAGAGACAGGTTAATTATTTATACCAATGTACGAATATTATTGTATTGTTCTGGTGTTAGCTTCCAACAGCTTTAATACGCAATGTATAAAGTAATTTATAGTGAAAAACAAAGTACCTAACTAAAGATCTATATTTAGATATATCTATATGATCATTAGTGAACAAAACAATTCGGATTGTTTCGACGAAGGATATAAACTTCCTCGCAACTTGCCATGATCAATAAACTCGTAACTGAGAAAATCTATTATATACCTATCCAATCCACTTCATATCGAACAAGAAGTTACTTAATAAGGGCATGTTGGTATACTACCTACTCGACAGGCAGGTCTTATTTGATTGGATTAGGCAAAGCTATGAAAACTTATTACATAGAAAAGGAATCACGCACGACAAACTTCCGAGATGAAAAACTTTTTTCATTCTTTTGGCATAAAACCTTTGGATATTTAAATTCCACGGCTCTTGCATAGATACGTTTTTAATTGTACCTACTTATTGAATTGTTGTACTTGTGAATAGTCAGTCAACATTCAAGACTAACTTTAGACGACGATTTTGGCTTTAAAAGAATGACTACTTTTTACTAATAAATCAAAGCACTAAAGAATTCACTAAAGAATCCAAAGAAATTAACAAGAAATGCGAATACCCTTGTTTGAATAAATATTTTACGACTGGCTTGTCTTTTTCACGACACGGCTGAGGGCCAGCCCCAATAGATATGGACTCAGTAGATACTTAATGAAGAGAGCTCTAAAGTCTTTTTTATCTACGTACTTATAAGAAACCTTACATACCTTGTGAGCATTTTAAAAATTTTGTTGGTAGCTGTTCTGCTCTGCGATTATCTGATCTTGCATGGTAGGTCCAATGTTGTATTCATGTCCCAGCTTGCAGATATTCCCTCCGAATTACAGCTTGTTCAGGAATGACCAGAGATAGTCTTCAAGTCTTAAGTCTCCTCAAGTTTCTAGTTTTCATTATTTCCGCTGTTTGGCTCCATTGCAGTGATTTATTATGATGTAGATAGGTGAGTATCTACACCGATTGTATAGTCGGTCTCATAACTTCGATTCAGAGGAGTATTTTATTTTCACTCCATCAGCTTACTATCAAGTTCACATTAAGAGATCCTCTTCAAGCAGGTCTGGTGTCATCTCTCTGGTTCTTAGAAGACTCCTCAATACGGTTACTGGTGAAGATTACTTCTATATATATATAGAAGTATAAGATCTTCTTCTATACCTCTATAAGATCACTTTCAGGTCTTCTGGAAAATTCAACCATGACCATTTTTTTCCAAAAAACCTACTCAACTCAACTTGGATTGTTCGAACAGTCCTGTCCACTTTGGAAGCTTCATAACTCCTGACACATAGACACTTTTACATAAATCAGTACTGTGTCCAGCACAAACAAAAGCTGACACGAAAATATGACAAAAAGTACCAAAACCGGGTATTTATCGGTGGTTGGTGAGTGGGGTTAATGTGTTTACGATAACAAGCTCACTGATCAATAGAACCCATTTAAACGTTACTTTTCCACCGATAACATTCATGGAATTTAAATGACTTACTGAAATAATTAGCTAATGCATAGATAATAGACGTAAATCAAGTATTTGCTATGCTGGTCAGCACTTATAAATGTTTATCTATAGATGGTTTGCAATTGTCTCTTACGGCTCTATTGTTTTATCTTTATATTTTGTATTATATTTACCCAAGTAGATTATTAATTCTGTTAAACATTTTTCTTTAATCGATGACTAAAGAACTACACAATAGTATTTTGCAGCATGTTAAATCTAACTATACCTAACTAAACGCGTTTTAGGTATTTTCCATACTTTTCCAACGTCATTCCATACAAAATGAGTTGTAGATATAACAGCTCACTTTGTATGGAGTTTCGTTAAGTAAGTAAGTAGCTATATACACGAGCCTTGGTATAAAGACTTCTTATTGGTATTCTCTGATTTTCTGACGACTCAACCGCGCAGACAAAACCTGAAATCAAATTGTTGCTTCTGAGATAATTAATTTTATCTGACATAATATCCCAACATTCATAGCTAATTATTTCAACTCAACATGTTTATGCAGGGTGCCCTGGAATAAATAAACATACCTACTAACCTATGTATTTTACATACATAGCTTAATACATTTTATTTGATGCGGGGAACAGGCTCTTCGCGTATTCAAAAATATTTCAGGGCAATTGGTCGAAGCGACGCGTGACCAGACAGCCCGCTCTTATCTGGGTCAATGCATTTGCATTGCCATTCAGCGTGGCAATGCAAACATCATTTTGGAAACGCTTCCGTCTGGTATAGGGATCTGGATGAATTGACCTAACTGATCGTTTGCAACGGTCGTTTGAGAGCTACCTGTTTCATCTGTATTTTTGTATATTCCTACTTGTGCATAGTTGTATGAATAAATCTAGATTTTACATAATTTACATGAAGTTCCTCTGGGTAAACTTAGTTAGACTGCCTAGGTGCCTAGACTGGAGAAAGGGTTCACTCGTCGGTTAGAGCTATAGGGCTATAGGTATCCGATGAGTGTGAAGGCAACCGAGCGTGAGCCGTTCATTGCCGCTCTGCTGCTAGCAAAGGCAAATTATTGTTTTACAGCCGCTGTTTACGTTTCATCCATTCCAATTCACAGACTCGGCCTGTGTATTGGAATGATACACAGATACACAATAGATCTTTTTACAAGATCTGCAGGTATGTGTATTAAAAACTTGTGCAAGAGTTGTATTACTTTACACAGATTCCATACACATAATCACAGATATAGTCCTACTATCCTACTAATATTATAAACGTGAAAGTTTGTGATGATGGATGTTTGTTACTCTTTCACGGAAAAACTACTGAATGGATTTTAACGAAACTTTACAGTTATATAGCTTTTACATCAGAATAACACAAAGGCTACTTTTTATCCGTGTACCAGGCGGGCAAAGCCGTGGGCATAAGCTAGTATACATATATGTCGCAGCCAACTAACTTAATTAGCTTTTCTGTTAACAGCCGACCCGCTTTAACCGTTTTGTCATTTTCAGTTCAAAAATTTGGCGTTTTGTGTTCAAGAATGAAATCTAAAAACCTAACCTACTCACTCTTATCTGTCTAAAATAAAGCTCAACAAAATCGTATTACTATTCTAGCCATCTCAATAAACAGGCTTCCCGTCCTCATCGAAAAATATCTTGATAAATTGTAGACTTGTGTTGTTTTTATTCCACGGTTACAGTTTAATCCAGCTGACGAGCGTGAAGGAGAAGCTCGCTTCATTGCGACTCAGCTAGCGAGTAATCGCGTTACAGCCGCTCATTGCGTTCCGTGCCGATAAACAGGCTGCATCGGCCTCGACTAACAGAGCCTCGCAGCGAGGGGTATTATTGGATCAATGTCGAGTGTGGCCATACAGTCAATATTATATTGGTTATACTAGTGATTGTGCGTTTATAACTAACATGCCTATCTATAAAATATCGCCGTATGGAATGTAGGTACGTAGCTGGTAGTCTGTCGCAACCTACTACGAGTGGTTAGGCTAGATTGTTTAGTTATCTTATTATAGGATTCTACGTCATATTATATAGATTGTAAGAAGTACCTACCTATCTTAGCTTAGTAAGTTAAGCATAGTGAGTTCTCGGTCGCTATCTAGCTGTTTCATCACCTCAATCATAAAGTTGAGGTACGTAAGGGCACTTTTGATCGGGAACGCTGATAAGCGTCCTAGAGTCGTAGCTGTGACGTCGTCAGCAGTTGCATCAGTAGGCGAGGCTGAAAAATAGAATACCTTCTAATTATAAGACCATTCAAAAATATTGTGAACTGGGAACTGATCACTCTGAAATCTATTCAATAGTACAATTTCTGCGAAATGAGTGTGCAGCTGGCTGGGACACTATAACGACGAAGCTTTTAAAACTTGCGCTACCTTACCTTATCGATCCAATCACAAAAATATGCCAACATAGCTTCGATTACGGTATATTTCCTAGAGTTCTAGAGAAATCCATAATCTGCCCAATTTACAAAGGGGGTGATGAAACTGACATAACAAATTATAGGCCAATCTCCTTGTTACCTGTAATATCAAAAATTCTAGAAAAATTAATGAACAAGCGACTAAAGAAATATCTAGAAAAGAAGGAAATACTCTCGGACAACCAGTATGGTTTTAGGGCTAGTAGAAGTACCGAAGATGCGGTGTTGAACGTCACCGAGCATATAACGGAAACCTTAGATGCTGGACAAAAAACTCTGGGAGTGTTCTTAGACTTTTCAAAAGCATTTGACACCGTATCCCTTCCCATTTTGCTGGCTAAATTAGAGTCTCTTGGTATAAGAGGAACTGCACTAAAATGGTTCGACAGTTATGTAACGGATAAGAAACAAGCAATCAGGATTGGAGATTATCTAAGTGATGAGGTTGAAGTAAAGTTTGGGGTGCCGCAAGGCAGTATTCTTGGGCCGACACTGTTTCTGATATATGTTAACGACCTATGCGATATGAAGCTGAATAACGGTAGAGTCATAACATATGCAGACGATACGGTGCTTCTGTTTACTGGCAAAACCTGGCATGAGGTGGAACACGTCACTAACGAAGGTCTCAATGTCGTTTCAACGTGGTTAAAAAACAATCTCCTCACTGTCAATATTACAAAAACTAAATTTATGACCTTTAAAATTAATTCTAGCACACAACCAAAAAGTCCCCTCCAAATTAAAATTCACGAACCAACATGTTTATGTCCAGACTCTTGCATGTGCTCAAATCTTGAAAGCACAGAAGACATAAAGTACCTAGGTATACATGTCGATAATAATTTGAATTGGAAAAGACAGATCAAAAATTTATCAGGCCGAAAACTAATTTACGTATTTAAACAACTTCGACATGTCCTGAGCCTTAAATCAATAACCAAAGTTTATCTCTGTCTTGCCCAATCTATTTTAACCTATTGCAACACAGTATGGGGAAATGCAGCAGGAACCCATCTTATTGTTCTAGAAAGAGCTCAAAGAGCACTCCTTAAGGTTATGACCTTCAAACCTAGGATGTATCCAACAGAAGCCCTGTACAAAGAATGCTCTGTGCTCAATGTCAGGCAACTTTTCATAAAAGCAACTGTTATTAGACAACACTCTTTAGTAAGTGACCAAATACTAGAAAATCTAAAAGGCAAAATAAGAAAAGATGTCATATTTAAATTGAAAAAAGTTAAAACTAATTTTGGTAGGAAATCTTTAGTCAATATTGGTCCTAGATTGTATAATGGAATTAATAAAAAAACAACAATCTTTTCTGCTAACTATAATAAACTGAAACAAATATTGAATAATTATTTACTTAAACTTAACTATAAAGAAACTGAAGAGCTACTTAAAACCATTGAGTGACCTGGCGCAACAGATAATAGTCTAAAGCTGTGTAGTCCGACATCAAAAATTTCACACTTACTTACAATCTATACATAATACACCTGGCATTTATATTTATATTTATATTTACATTTATATCTACATTTATATTTATATTCTCTAATAAATTTAGTTAACTCTTGTGTAATATTCACTTCAAATCTTTTGTTATTGTTATTATTATTTTTTTCCTTTTCTGTAGCTTCCATTATTGAGAGAGTCAGTCGGCGAGTCCCGTGACCCCGCTATACAGGCTTTTATAGACCTAGTGCGGGGAACAGAGCTCACCTATGGTACGATTTTAATAATTTATGTAAAACCTAATTTTTAAGTTATTTATAAGTACCAAATGTACACTTTAAGGCAATAAAGCATTTTATTATTATTATTATTATTTATTATTATTATTATACCTATGCTAGGTATGTTTTTTTAAGTATAAGTAAATAAATGCCCTTTTATTTTATTTTTATTTTAACAGGCCCTTGATTAATTTAATTCTAGCGTTTTATTAAGTTTTCTTCGGCGTTATGTCACCGGTTCTTTATTGCCGGGTGCAGGCTCAGGGTAAAACTCCCAGGGTGGCCCTGGGTTAGGAGTGATCTGGCCAGGTCGAGGTATGATGGCCCAGAAAAGGAGCTTTTGACCGATGGTGGGAGAACCAGTGTAATGGAAGGAGTCAGTGTACCGTTTGAAATTAATGTATTCACCAACCAAGCCCAGATGTATATATTTTTTCAAATAGGGCTCTACATATGTTTCTTACGCGCACCAAATATTTGTAGATGTTTGAGTGCGGATTCCAACATGAGAAAGGGTACAAACGTGATAAGATTTACGGTCGCTGTAAACAGAGTTTTTTTTTCATTTAACAAACGAAAGCAGTAACAGCAGTAGGTAATTAAGTACCCTACATTCGCATTAACAAAACACAGGATTAAGAGATTAACTAATTTGAATACTGGTTGGGCTATTCGTGCGTTCAAATTTCATGTAATTCAGGTAAAGCTGTCGTGAATTTGTAATTCTGAAATGTTAATTTGTACCTACATAATATATAATACGACATGGGAAACGATAGTACGAGCTTTAGTTACGTGTAGTTCTACGCAATCAAGGCAAGGTTTCTCATTAACTCATATCGATTAAGTTTAGCTAGCACGTGTTATAAATTTGAATAGAAGAGAAAGATGCTACTAACAGGTGTAGTTACATATTACCTAATAGGTACCAAGTCTAGAAGCAATGAAGCTATATTTAAGTTCAGATGTAGGAGAAGATGTAGCTTGAAACTGCTACCCACAGATCTCGAAACCAAAGGAGATATGCAATTCGAGTTTTCACCATCAACCACTGTGTGAAGGGCACGCCTCCGCTGGTTATTATCACTAATTGCCACTATCGATTCAAAAATAAACAACAACATCAAAAATCGTTTATTTATCTTGACAAGTTTGAAACAAAAATTAAGTGTTATCGATGACGTCAGGTAGATGGTAAGAAAGATGCACGATGGTGATTTCTGATGTAATCTACTAGGTTTAAGAAGGTATGGATAGTCACGTAAACACCATAGTTCCAAACTATTTTTATTATCATCAGCCTGTAGAAGTCCACTACTTTGTTTTGTCACACAGTATACTTTATTTATTTACTAAAGCCTGTTAACAACTGATACTCAAAAAATAATTTATATTTATTATTTAGGGGAAAACATATGATATATTGTAACCACACGTAGTAAATGATCTCATTATTCTTGTGGTTTTTTTTCACTTCGGTTTCTGCACGATTTTACAGCAAAGGGGCGCGGCACGGCGCAGACATTTTGATTATTTTTTGCGACCGCAAGTGATATGCGACTGAGCGCGGATATAAACTGTATGAACGAGCACGTCGCGGTGACACGGACCACGCCAAGATTATCTCCTTTGGTTCTGAGGTATACCCTTTTCGATCGCGAGCAAGACACGAGGCAGGAGAGAGCCTATTTAAAAAAGACGGTTTTAAAAGTTTCCCTTGCACTGGTGATTAGGTAAACCTAATCACCTATACCCTGTTTATCATAAACCCATTCAACGAAAAACTCTTGTAAATTTACCTACTTACGAATATATTTTTACATAGGTACCATGTTAAACATGGTTTTAACCCTTTATACATAGGTGCCCGCAATAAATTGACACTCTTACGTTATTTTGAAGGATCAAGGGCCTAACCATGAAGTCTTATAGCGATTCAATTCAGGCAAAGATGTCAAATCCCGCTTTGCGAATGACAAAGCTTTAGCTACGCCATAGCGTCCTGAATCGCAAAGCAGAAAGTGACATCTTTGCCTGAACTGAATCGCTATAAAACTTCATGGTTAGGCCCCAGAACTCGTGGTAGGTATACCTAATACAAATAAAATCGAAATTGTCAGAATCCGTTATCTATACTTACCTACCATGTTGAAAAACATATGACACAGTGTCCTAAATGTCCTAATCCAAAGAGGGAATAGGGGAATATGTTTGTATGAAATACACCAGCCGCCATTCCTCCTAAAGTTAAATTTTAAATTAAATTATTTCGCTCTCATGCTTCTAGCCTGAACCTATCTGGCTAAAGTGCACTCAGGCCTCCAGGGAGAACATCACACAAATTATGCTCGCTAATAATTCAAGAAGAGACTAGGAAATTATGACTATGTACCATAGGGGTTTCAGACCGGAGGAGGTTACAGTAACTAATTAATATTAAGGGGAACGATTCTCTCGATATCTCGCTCACAAGAATACGCCAAATCTCAAACGAGCACGCGTCACTCATGATAGTACTACAGTTTACTACAGTTTACCATCATTAATATTGAAATGTTGGAAAAATATTTTATGAGCGTCCCTCCATTTCACAAACTAGGTTACGAATTTTCTGCATAACAACTTTGAGGTGGCAGAAAGGGCTGTTTGGAAGTGGTGACCATGTCGACGATAACAGGCATAAGCCTGATGATAAATAATCTATACTTATTAAATCGTTGGCCTTACTGACTGGCTCACTGACTGATTGATCTACGAGTATCAACGCACAGCCAAAACTTCTTAGTATAGAAAACTGAAATTAAGAACATAGGTTCATATTATGATTAACGTTAGTATCCGTTAAGACAGGATTTTGGACATTTCAATTTTAAGGGGTGGGGTGGGGGGGAAATGTGTTGGTGAACTTTGTATGAAAGTCTCTTCTTTCTCCTTCTTTATTCTTTGAAGTTAGAAACATGAAAACTTGAATTACAGCTGCTGAGCATAAATAAATAATAACGTGTTTCATGGTTTTTGGATTTTCATATTTTAATGAATAGGGAATGGGGGTGAAAGTTTGTATGGAAGTATGTTTTTTTTTAAACACGACTCCACGCGTGCAATACCGCTGGCAACAGCTAGTAAGTACATGAATATGATGACACAAGTGTATGCGCTCACGTCTAACAAGTAGTAAGACATACACGTGTCACGCGTGTTGCAGAGCACGTAGCGTGCCCCGCGACTCGCGACATGCGCACCTGAACTTTGACAATCCTTTGATCGCCACCGCCGGCCGCCACCACCACCGGACGTTAGATTAAAAGGACTTTAGAATTTTTTTATATATCACCACGGACATAATGAGAAGACTCCTAAACCCTTTGAGTTAGTTTATTTATTTATTTAAATAGTTTAGTGTAAATAATAGTGTAATTTAGTGAAATTCGTGTCAGTGCTACAAAGAACATATGTTGTTCATATGTGTCTTCCCCTTAAATAGAGACAGTAAGAAACGTGTTAATAGATACATTCTTAGCTATACATAATTTTACAAAACTAGGTCAATATTAAATAATTAGTCTAACATAGGTTAGATTGTAATATAACTAGGATACATTAATTTATTTTAAGTAGGTATAAAAATGTAGATAAACTAACCAATGATTAAAAAACAACCTCCTACTTTTTACTTTCTACTGAGAAATGTTTACTTTTTTCACCGCCTAAATGACATATCTGCAACATCAGAGGCATGCTGATGTTTTTCCTGCCATAAAAGTTGACATTACCTACCTGTTATTTCACCGACACACTTATCACACAATTCTAACCTGAAAATAACAATGCGAACAATTCTGCACAGCAGCACAAATAGATTGAATACCTATTACCTACGAATAGAATCTTTGACATTAATCATTCCGATGGTACGTAGCTACAAACAATCAGAACTTATAAGTGCCCTTTGTCTGGTTCTATTCAACCGGATATAAGGATGCCCGGGCCGTATTAGGAAACATATTAGATTTCTGCAGTCCATTCATTCGATGAAATAACGCTAAGGCTATAATAGAATTAAGCTATAGATATTTTTTTTCTAAACTAATTGTTATCTACTTAAAACGTTCACTCATTTTTATGCTCACTTAATTTTATATAACTTACTTTAAATTTCTCATTAACGTAATTTCTTTTGAGAATAAATTACTTTAAGCAGAATTAAGGTGTAAAATACTTTATTGGCGGCCTGAGTAAAAATTAAAATGACATTGAACAATTAAATAATGTTGTTCACGACGGTCTCTTAAAGCTTAGAATAAGATCATCTAGATTAGTGTAAATAGGTAGGTAGGATCATTTAATAAATGAAGAAATACACGGCTTCTCATTTAACCGAAAGTAGGTAGGGTCCTAACACATTACAAAGAACCAGGCAAATCAGGTAGTTAGAACCCGATATAGGTAGCCTAGCAAAGACCTGTGTAAGCTACATGCATTAGGAACCCGAAACACGCATTAAGAAAGAAATAGATTAAGACAGATAAAGTAGGTAGGTAGCTATAAAGAGAGATTATAGTGTAAAGGCTATACGTAGTACCTACTTATGTTTATAGAAACAATAATAAAACGCGCTTGTCGCATTAGTGGCTGGGGGAGTACGGCAAATCATATAAATATAGCGACATTTTGTCATACCGCGTCCGCCTACGCCAGTGTCAAGTTTAGAATCTCCGTTAAGTAACGTGTACTTTCAAGTCGCCTTGCCTCCCAGCTCTGATCCGCCTGCGAACTTTCATTGTAACTGGTATTTTCTTGGTCTCCCTCGGCGCTACACCCCCACAGAAATCAGGAAATACAGTATAAGGGGCTTCAAAAATATTTCATTCAAACTCACATGGAAAATTTTCCTCTAAATGCAAGTCGTTAATTTATTATTTTTACGCAAACAGTAGGTTTGCGGAATAAATTGCTCAAGCTTAGACTTTAAATTAAAATTTGCTTGCGTGAATTATAAACTTGAAGCGCTGCAGTTTTCTGCAATCATTCTCAGAGAGCTGTGTGCTCATAAATGGCTCATCTCTTTAGAAAGATTTTGCTCTTGCACCATAAAGTATCATAAGAGCAAATAATACGCTAAAGGGAGAACATACCTAGTGCGGAAGCTGAAGCAATTGAAGATATAACACGTGCACAAATCTCTATTTGAAGGGAATATGAATAATCTCTATATCAAGATCTCTATATCATGTTCTTCAGTGCACACAGCAGATGAGAGCATCTGCTGTGTGCACTGAATCCCTTCATCACACTTGTTTTTTCATCATTGGTCACAAGTCCCTTTTCAAGGCAACCATCCTCATCCTAGTCACAGGCCTAACGCAGGTTGATCAAGAAAGAATCAGTGGGACAACAAACGAACGAAAAAATAGAGACTATAATCTAACAAAAAACAACTAACAAATGCACAAACTAACAAAACTTACAAACTAACAAAATGAATGCTAAGTCTGGCCTCCCTCTGAGTGTGAATGATATTAGTGACCATAAAATGATCGCTAATCTTTTTAAAGATCACTTTAATGTAAATCTGCCGCCGGACTCTACCGCCTCTGGGCTGATCGATGTTGGGACTGTCATGCACGAGAGAACCACAAGTTTTAAAGCCAAAGAAGTGAGAAAAATTATTCAAACTATGCAACGAGGCAAATCTCCGGGGCATGACAGTCTCAGCATTGAGCATCTGAGATATGCGGGTGTTCATCTGCCGCGTTTGCTCGCCATGTTTTACAATCTGTGTTTGTGTCATGGGTACTTACCTGAAGAGCTAACTAAAACTATAGTGGTTCCGATTGTAAAATGCAAAACGGGAGATGCGTCGGACAAAAACAACTATCGGCCCATCTCACTAGCGACCATAATGGCAAAGATCCTAGACAGCCTGCTTAATGACGTAAGGTGGACGATCACGATGCCCAATTCGGTTTTAGGGCTGGGCTCTCGACGGAGAGTGCGATCTTATGTCTTAAGCAGGCTGTCAGGTACTACACGGAGAGGAAGACGCCGGTGTACGCTTGCTTCTTGGACCTGTCCAAGGCTTTTGATACAGTTCTGTATGATAAGCTTTGGTGCAGGCTGGGAGCGACGGGTGTGCCGGCTGATATCGTCTCCATGCTGAAAAACTGGTATAACTACCAGCGAAACCAGGTGAGATGGGCGGGTGCGTTGTCTGACGCTTACGGCATGGAGTGCGGTGTGCGGCAAGGCGGGATAACATCTCCTCTGCTGTTCAACCTCTATGTTAATGATCTCATCGGCGAGCTCAGCAGCACCCACACAGGTTGTTTTGTAGATGGAGTCGCCGTAAACAACCTGAGTTACGCGGATGACATGGTGCTGCTGGGACCGTCGGTGGGTTCTATACGCCAGCTGGTAAAGACCTGTGAGGCATATGCGGCTGAACATGGATTGAGGTATAACTCTAAAAAAAGTGAAGTCCTCGTGTTTAAGAGTGGGAGAGTTCGACCAATCCATGTTCCGCCAATTATGCTCAATGGTGCGGCTCTACAAGTGGTTAGAAGTTTTAAATATCTGGGGCACATTGTCACTGAAGATTTAAAAGATGATGAGGATATTGAAAGGGAGCGCAGAGCGCTGGCAGTCCGGGGTAACATGCTCGCTCGCAGGTTAGCTCGCTGCTCGAGAGAAGTGAAAATCACTCTGTTTAAGGCTTACTGCCAGTCCTTCTACTCGAGCAGCCTCTGGTAAAACCACACCCGGCGGGCTGCCAGCTCTCTGCGAGTCCAATACAACAATATCTTCAGGATGCTGATGCGGCTGCCTCGCTTTTGCAGCGCATCGGGGATGTTTGCGGAGGCGCGCACGGACGGCTATCACGCGATTATTCGCAAGAAAGTCGCTTCCCTTCTCTAGCGTACGCGAGCCAGCGGCAACGGCATCCTGGAGATGATTATAGCACGGGCAGACTGCCCCATTCAGAACAGGTGGATGCAAGTAGTGATGGGCTCCATCTGATTAAATTTTAATTCATTTTATTTAATTTTTGTGTATTTAGGCACATTAACTTTTGTATAACATTTTATCTCATTCAATTTTAATTTTGCTGTGACATTTTATTTAATGATTAAATTTTTATCCTGTAATGTATAGTGTTAAGTTTATGTATAAGTATTAATATTGTATGGATTTTTATAATCTGAAATAAATGACTAATAATAATAATCTCCATGACCCAAACATTTACGCACGAAATATTGATTTTTTATTATTATTTATTTATTCATAATAAAGTTTACAGTAACATGGTTATGCTAGGTACACCTAAAAGTAGAGTATATCTTTAAACCTAATAGTGGTTTGTCTAAGGTGCATGTAAGTATCGATTCCTCATTTAATAATAATTATAAATAGCCAATAGAAGTCCAATGTTAGTTAGATTCGAGAATCTTTTTTCCCCAGCGGTTGTCGGTTCTGCGAACCATTCAATGTTATGAGCATTCATTCTGATTCTAAGAGCTACGAGTATGTCGATGACTTTAGTTCAAACGAAACTTTTTTCGCAATTGGTTTCTATAAAACATAATTAGGTGCAGATACATTTTGTCCAAGCAAAAAAGTAAGATAACTTGTTGATATCTAATTATAAATAAAACTATTTAGATTTTGAAGAAGGTAGGTATTTTTATTTTTTTAAGTGTGTAAAACTTGTAAGAGATCATGGAGCACATGATCATGGCGAGCCGTAGCTAGCCAAGATTTTAACCTATGATTGGTATCACCGACATCTACGCACGTCTGTATCGACGGTCTCGGATGTGTTTCGTTTTTGTTTTATAACGATTAATCTGAAGAACATGTATCAATGATATTGTAAAAACGGGAATTTTCACGTACTGCACTATCACGTTTCGCGCCGTGCACTACCGTGCACGCCGTGCGCGACGCGGAAGGAGAGAGTCGCGACCACTCACCCTGATGAAGACTCGGAATGAGTCGAAACTTAGTTATGAGTCGATGCCTTCACCGATAGTGCAGTACGTGAAAATTCCCGTTTTTACAATATCATTGATATAGTCAAATTCACGATAGTTTTTGGAATAAAAAAAATGTATCAATGACAATCATGCCACAAATTTTTATTTTTTGTTCAATCTTGGTGCGCGACTCGCACTTGGCCAAGTATTCCCCCGAGCGTTACATGGACTCGACATAAGCGTCTTCAAACTTTGAGAAAGTTATGAAAGTGGCAAAATTGGCAACGAGAAAATGTTTATAAATTGTGGCAGAACGCTTTTTACTCAGAAAACTGCAGCTATTTTCTCTTTGCTTCTTGTGGAAGCCGTTATTACTAACGTCTGAACATTCTGAATTTTAGAAAGAAGAAGTTCTTCACAAACAAATTTTAGAAAGGTACCTTGTAATCTAAGATAAGAAACAGATTTTATAACCTCAACAACTCTCGGAGTTATCAGTATTAAGTATTTACTTCTAGACTAGACAGTTGAGTTGGTTAGTTAAATAAGAAATGCCAGTCTGAAGTAAGCACATCCCTTAAAATTATGAAGTCCCTTAGGTCTATTGCACATAATTAAATCAAGGAAAGTCAATCTACAAATCACCTTTCTACTTACCTACTCAAATAAAGTAAGTAGGTTACTTACAATTCCATTTTGTTAAGTGTTGATTTTGTCTGTGTGTTCTCGTGGTTTTGTGTAAACAGAAATGTATGAAATACCTAAGTATACGCCTTAGTAGGTATATTTTTATTTACTTTACTTGGTATGGCACATGTCGGAGGTTTTATATGAGGTGTTGTCCGATGAAATTTCCGTTTTGATGAACATACCACTTTGAACTGAAATAGCTGCGGTTTGACTAGGATATCAAAATTCGAATATTTGTTTATTGATTTTCAAACACAGTTATTCATTTGTTTCATTGGGTGTCGTTCTTCCTCCAATTTAAATTACATCTGCAAACGTGGACTCTAAAACAACACGCATTAAATTCGAATATGACTTTCGTCATGGGAACAATGCGTCTTAAACGGCAATATGAACGACGAGTAACCGACCATGAAGTATTAGCTAGCGACTCAACTCAGAATAGGTAGGTACCAGTATACAGAATCGTAAATTTTCTAAGAACCTAACTTTATTTATACCTCTGCCCGAACAGGTGAAAAAGTGGGTTATAAAATCTCATAATAGACTTTTAATCAACTCAAGATATTTTAAGTCGGTTTTTAATTATTCCTGAAAAAAAAAATTCAATCCTTATTGAAATTGTAGGTTTAAAATCTATAAGTTTATCATAATTTTTGAACTGTTTTTTTTCACTTTAATAGTCCTGACCAGGACCAGGTCCTGTGTCGTGGGTAAGGTCGTCAATTGAATCGTAAATAAGAACTCATGGTTATGACTCAGATGTGCGAACTTTGCCGTAATATATAGGTCAGTGTGAGATATTATGACACTACATTAGTTGTACGAATCAAAATTAACCCGCTGAGCTTGTATCGGCTTTTGATGCCACTGTCAAAACAACATTGGACCAACCATGACTAATCGGCAAATTAATAAGCATTTTTCCATCGAAAATGGCATTTTCATAAGTAAAACCCTAATATTTCCTTTTCATTTTTTTGCCGTGGAGCTTCTGTTACTTCAGTTGTTTTTTGTTATTTCTTCTAGCGAGATGGGCAATTACAAAAATTTTGAATGTGAACGGACGGCTGGGCTTTTTTAAACTTGTTAAGGCCGGGCAGCTAGCGCGCCTGTGTACCTACTAGGCTAGTTAGTGCCTGTTCCTTTTCTGTCTGTCTGTACGGAGAATTAATTAAGCAACTCCGCTGTTGGGAATATTGTTTTTTTATAACCGAAAGATAGACGTAGGTATAGCTTTTATTGTAGAACGTGGTTTCTCGGACGGATGAAATTGGATACCTAACTAAATGTGAAAATACCTAAGCAGGTATCAAATATTAGATGTAAAGTTAATGAAGGCAAATAGCCCTCATTTGTAATTTCTTTGATAAAAAAAAATTAAGGTATTTGCTGTTTTAACCATTACCAAAAATGATCCTATGATGGCCTACTCCATATAAGCTTAAGATGGCCCAGGCAATTTATATTATTGTGTATTATATTATTTCGTATTATCCATTAGGATAAAATAATTGTTTGAAAAGCAAGTAATTTTAATGTGAAACACTATATTAAAATAAGATTGCAACCAGAACATGATGGAAATTAATATAATATTTAAATACGGGATGAAAGTTAAGATAGGCTACTCAGGGAACCTACCAATTTTTTATATTTTTGTATTTTTATTTTAAAAAATTAGTCGCATAACTAAGAAAATTGTAATTTTTGTTTAAATAAAATCAAAGATTTTGGTTTTATGGCTATTTTTAGTTTTAATAGATCTAAGATGGCCCATGACAAAAAAAAGTCGATTCAGAACAAGATACGTAAACCTCGCCATAAACCTCTATACAAAGTGATTGTTTAATGAAAAACACAAGCAAACCTCAAATTAACGTTATTTTTGATTTTAGTATTGCGGGCCATCTTAGACCCCTATGTGTGGGCCTAAGGTGGCCCACAGTCGATGATTTTCAAAAATGTTTTATTACAGCGGAAATGTATGAAAAAATGGTGAATTTTCAGAATATAGCTTTGGCATATACAGGACCTACGTCCTACTTACGATTATATTAGTAAATAACCTATTTTCACCAGTTTATAGCTATATGCCAAAATGTGGGCCATCTTAGGGCTCGGTACCTTATACCTAGTACTTGCGCCAACTTTTTAGCGTAGGATACGTAACTTTTTAGATTTTTGTTTCAAAATAAACTTATAAGCTTGGAGAAATAGAGACGAACAGAATATTTTGACGACCTCTGTGGTGCATTGGGCGAAAGCATGTCTGAGACGCAAAAGGTTGCTGGTTCGATTCCCGCCACGGGGAAATTGTTTGTATGATCTGCAAATATCTGTCTCCGGTCTGGGTGTTTTCTATGTATAATTATGTTATATATATTGATAAAATAATATATTATGTAGTACATATATCAGTAATATAGTTCCCATAATAAAAGCTCTGCTTAGTTTTGGGGCTAGATGATGCTGTGTGAAAAAAGCATAAACTAACACTATTCCGATAATAATCCTGCTTATACTTTACTATACTATTTTACTACTAAACTTCTTTCCAAACTGTATAAGTATTTATCTAACGGTTTGTACTTTGGTATAAGTATTTTTCCCCGAAATTTCACCTCCGCCACAACCCTGCTGGTTTGTACTTAGGTACTACCAGTTGCGGGATGATTTATGAGGCATAGGGATGGCCTCTGTCTAACAGCTTCACTAAAGTACCATTCCGTTTCGTCTATGGCTTTCAATCTAGTAATTTTCTTGTAAAAAAAAGTAGTAGTAGCTTGGTAGAAAATATCATAGCTTTATGACATGATTGACATTTTCAGTCTAGGAATAATTAGTTGGTGATGTAAAGGCGACTGAATTAAACATAGGTAACATGCGAGCATAAAACACATCCGCAAACTAAGATGCTTTTCTCGGTACTTTTATGTGTTTATACGTCAGTAATCCTTCACTTTATGTATAAAGTGTGCTTCACTTCACTTTATACTGTAGCACAAAAACGCTCTTGGACCATGATTCCTACCATCAAAGCCAACAACTTATTTGTATAACTTTCGAAATATAGAACTTCGGAACATACAAAAACAAATTTCTAATCGTCCCGAGGCAAATTTCACAAAAGTAAGCTAGTCAGCTATTTCAGACATGACAGCGAGTGAGGCATGCGAAAAATCGAATGTCAAAACATGATTGATGCCCTGTCGTTCCTCGTGGCGTTTGCCAATCCTCCACGATCCACCCAAAAGCGAAACAAATTATTTAAAAAAAAATGAACTTTGAAGTTTAAAAAGTACAGGGATTGACAGCTAGTAAAATAAATGTGTGCTTGTCTTTTTTATTTATTCAGTTTTGAATAAAGTATTTATGCTTATATTATGTATTTATATAAGTATGTATTTATAGGTAAGTATACTTATAAATACCTAGTACCTACAGTGTACGAAATGGCAGCAAAGTGATGTTAAATAAAAGTGTAGAGACGGAATCTGCCAGCATGCAATTAGTCTGTGTCAATATCACTTGCAGCTTTTGACTCTGGAATGATAAAGAGAATTTTAAATTTGGTCTATGATAAATAACTCATAACTGATTCAATTCGCTACAGTGCGAATAAGCAAATGACTCCGATCGAAATAAAAAATAAATTTTAAAATAAGGTTTAAATTTTAAATTCAACAGCATCGTTGAAACATCTACAAAACTGATTCGCTTTTCCGAGTGACGATAAAATCAATACGAGTGTTCCTCGTTATTCAAAGCCTGTTTGATGTAACTATTGCGTAGGCTATGTGTCTTTCTTTTTATACGGACTGCCTTTGATCTGTGTTGTTCACCCTTCAAGTGTCTGTTCCGAATACCTTAGATTCTTTCACCTTTGACCAAATTTCCCATGGTATTAGAACTTTTATTTGGGTTTGCGTGGGAAATCGGAAATGATCGTCGATAAGGCTTAGTTTCAACATCAAATAAAACGGACAGTTAAGTCTAAGCAATAATAATGATGACAGATTCATATAAAAATGTGTGTCAAAAAGCTTTGATTAGGACCTAACCACCCGTTATTGTGTTAGTGAACTCGAGCCTGAGAGTGATAATTTTAGTAAAATATTTACCTACTGAATAATTAGGCTGATAGTTCATTCTAACAGAACCCTGCTTCGTTTAACATTCCTCCAAGATAAATGTCGTCTGCAAATGCATCTCCTGAGTCAGTTCTGAACGCTATGCGGTTCGGCATAAATTCCACCCCACTAATTGAGCGTGACTAAGCACTACAGTCAACGTACATTTCTTGCTAGCTTTATCTTGACTTTGCGATTTCAAAGAGAACACGCAATGTACTTTGAAAAGGATAAATTATCACGCTCAAGTCGTGTTAAGGAGGTTGTGGCTTGCGGTTCTTTGCTTGAGCTGACACTTTGATAGCAAAGGCGTACTAAACTCACCCAGAGTTTAGGTATTTCTTAAGTGCTGCTTCGGGTCTAGCTTTTGAATTATATTATTATAGACAGGCAAGTTAGCCACAAATTCATCCGCGCATCACTGACCTGTCAGTCAAATTTAGGTTCGTATTATGTAAACTTGCTCAGAGTTTCGATATTTTGCTTGAAAACCCATGAATTTCGTAAATATGTTTATAAATCCTTAAAACCTCCTGAGCTTGCGCTCAGAAACTTACTTTACTTAAGTACTCGAGTAAAAAGGTACGTTTTGCGTGTGTTTAACTCAAAATGGGTTAGAATTAAGAGTAGATCATAGTCAATAATTTATTTTGCAGAGCGTCGCTGAATAATCCGACAAAAATGGTTGGGAAGTTAAGTACCCAAACATATTTTCGGAATTCAGAATACTTAATTTATTTTCAGGTACTCCCAGAACCACTATAGGACCACCTAGGACCATCTGGGTCAAAGTCAAAGACATCGAAAAAAAAGTATTTTGACAATTGGTATAACTACTGCCAATTCCAAGTGACAAAAGCTATCGAAATGATTGATTCCAAACAGTAAAGCTGGGTGGTTTAAATAATGGAAAAGCTACATCTCTTACTGTGCTTCATCCCTCACTCTCAAAACAAGAATCACCGCAGCTAGAGTTTTTTACATCGTGTAACTTGCGAAACTATTGGAGCAAATAATTTGCCGTGACACAAAAGCCACGTTCGTGTAACTGGACTGTGGTGACAATGATTAAAAAGGTATGAGCAGGCCCAAAGGTAAACTGAAACATCCTACTAAACTAATATAATAAATCCGAATGTTTGTATGTGTGTGTGTGTGTGTGTGAATGTTTGTTACTACGTATCTCCGTAACTACTAAACCGATTTTTATGAAATTTGGAATGTAGATAGTTTAGGATCTGGAATAACACATTAATATCACATCTAATTTTCAAGAATCGACCCCTAAGGGGGTTAAATAGAGGGTATAGTTTCTACGAAAAAAATAATTGTTTGATTCGCTCAAAACTTTGTACAAATAAACTACCCTTTGGGGGTGTGCAATTGAGTTCTAAACTTTGTATAAATTGTAATCCTTGGTTTGATTCATTCAAAAGTTGGTGGACATAGTTTGAAGCCTGGAGACGGTCATATGCTACTTTTATTAACATACCACGCGGGCGAAGCCTCGGGCAACAACTAGTAACACATAAAGAAAAGTACGTTTACAATATGCGGAGGCCAAGTAACCCTAATAGCAACATCTTTTCATACCTTCTATTTGCAAAATGACAAATACAGGCCCTTTAAGTAGGTACGGCAGCAATCGACCTATGAGCGTGGGCAGTTGGGCAACAAACATACCATACTACACTGTAAATACTTATGTTACCAACCGATTATTTATAAAAGCAATGTACGAAAATAAAGCGTTGTACTTGTGGTATAGACGCTGAATAATTCAACAACGGTCTACCCTCGACCCTTGCCCAAAACAATAGGCAACCTAAGCGGATGATTTTAAAAAAAATATTATAAAAGTATACAATTTTTAATTATTAAAGGGTCAGCGTTTTGTTGATCATTTAATCTGTGCCTCGCTGGAAGCGTTCTAACGTTGCCCAAGGCGCAAATAGTGGAAGGCTGGTTATTATTTGTTCTTTTTTTTTGATTTCTTGCACAAATTATAATAAATAACTTACTTAGATAAATTACTTACCTACTTATAAAACAATCCTAAAATATTTTTTCCGATAAAAATTTCTGCTAACGCTATTGTTCTAGCTTAGTCATAATCAGGTAGGTATTTCAACCACGAAATAGGGGAATAAGTAACTACCTCTAGATTATACTCTTCTGTGATATTGACGACTGAAAAAAACTTGATACTCTTTTAAAATTTTTGTTTGTTGGTATTTTAGTATTAGGATTGCTAACAAAAAGGGAATGCAGGTAACGTCCTCATAACCCCGTAATTTGCTTTATAAATGTCAAATGTTGTTCCAGCGCAATATGAAACGAAATGGAAGGACGCAGCAGCAGGCGTGAGTTGGATGGAAATTGCAATATCCGAGCGAGTCGAATTAGACGAAGCTCTGTGTTCCCTAGACGCGGCTGATGAGCGCAGACGCTGGCTGAGCCATAACATTTGTTTGTGCTGCATTTTCAAGAAAATCCTACCTAAAGTACCTATTGTACAGGTAAGATCACATTCAGTGGCCAGTAAATTCGAACTCCATTTATTCGATTTATAGCAGAATTAGGTAGTCAAAACATTGCCCATTGGAGGCGAAAATATGAGTGAAATGTGCGAGGTCACAATGATAACAAGAGGCGTTTTTCCGATTTCCATTCAAAAACTGACGAAACTTTCTGCTCGAATGATTTGTCATCAAACCCACAGAACAGAGATGCAGGTACCTTCTTCACTGGTGTAACCTGTATTACCTTCGCCCTATCTCTGCTCTGTTTTTTTTTACTTGTTGGTACCTAAGTAATATTACAAACGTAGTAATTATCTTTAATTGTAAATATAATAATAATATAACCTTAACTGCTATAATATCGTCGTTGTTTGGCTGTAGCTTTAAAATAACCTTTTTTTCGTGAGGAAATCCTAAGATACCACCCCCCGAGGAAGGCAAAGGGTTATGCTGGACTAAAACCCCACGGTGTTCCTTCTTACGTCATAATCCGGGGAACGACACGGGTACCTACACAGAAGCATTCTTCCGCGACACTCATCGATATACCCTAAGACCCTAGTTCATCCCGTTAGAAACATACATATACCTATATGGAAAGTTAAATATTCACTTTGCTGGATTTTAGCCCAAACAGATGATCTTTTTAACTAGGTTTCTAGGAAATAAGCAAGGCCAAAAATATTTCAAGCCTATCCAGCAACACTGCGGCAATAAGATAGCACAGCGGGATTGGATCGCGCGAGCCAGCATAACTAAACTTCATTAGTCAAGCTTGTATACCGATGCTACGGATTATATCGTTACTGGCACGTGGATTTTTCATATTAAATGTGGGAGGAAAACTACCTGGCTCCTACGCAGAAATACATAGGTACCTGATAGTTTAACTTATCTGGATGGTAAGGATATTTTCGTTGTGAACCTCTGACCGAGCTGGAGACATTCTGAAGCCTTTCTTCAGAACGTCTCAAGTCAAGAGTACACTAAACCGACATGTTTGTAACTATGAATAATGTGATGAGGATCAATGAAGCGAAAGAGGTATGCCAGGATCGTAGTTAGTGGAAATCCGTGGTCTCTGCCTACCCCTCCAAGAAACAGGCGTAACTTTATGTGGTATGTATTTGTACCTCATTTTGTGGTTACCATTATTTACCATCTTACCTATAAAGACAAGGGTAAGGTGGAGTGGTAAGGTACCTAACCTTAATTCTTGAAATACGTAGATACATAATAAAGAACTTTTTTTTAAATTATCGAATTATGACTGGCTGGAATTCAAAAGAAAATTAATCGGTCATAATAGCAGAGTATCCGTTGAGATTTTAATAACACTTTTTTATTTATTTACCTATTTATTAAAACCTTATTAAGTATTATTATTAGTACGGTCTAAAAATATAATAAACATGCTTATTTGTTTATTAAAGTAAGAAATACCTACCTATACCTAATAATTCTTAAAAGAAAATTATAAGAATATCGAGGCTTTTACTGCAACATAATACAACTCCAGTGAAAGGTTCACCTACTATGAGAGATCAATAAATCGAAGGATCGATGTTATGGGGTCAAATAGATCGATCTTGAGCAAGAAGCCGTCCAGTAAATCGATCGTCTGGGTTTTTTCTACGTATAATATGTAAGTATTTACAAAAAAAAAGTATATAAGTAGTATATCAATCATGTAGTTCCCATAATACAAGCTCTGCTTAGTTTGGGGCTAGATGATGCTGTGTGCTAGAAAATATCCTGCATATATATTTATTATTATTTACTTACTGTGTCGTTTTATTTGAACCATAATATAAAGTAAAACATTTTAAGTTTTTTAATCCTACTAATATAATAAATGCGAAAGTCTGTGTGTGTGTGTGTGTGTGTGTGTGTGTGTGTGTGTGTGTGTGTGTGTGTGTGTGTGTGTGTGTGTGTGTGTGTGTGTGTGAATGTTTGTTACCACGTATCTGCGTAACTACTAAACCGGTTTTGATGAAATTTGGAATATAGCTAGATTAGGTTCTGAAATAACACAAAGGCTAATCTAATTTTCAAAAATCAACCCCTGGGTTGAACAGGGTGGTAAAGTTTCTATGGAAAATTTTATTCTTGAAGTAGATTCGCTCAAAACTCAAAAATTCGGTACAAACAAAGTTTAAAATAAATAATACAACACGTATTTTTTATTTTTACAAAATTAACCTTAGGGGAGGTGCAAAGGAGTTCTAAAGTTTGTATGGATTTTTTTATTCTGGTTCGATTCACTCAAAACTCGGTATAAATAAACTTTAAAGTAAATAATGAAACGTGTATTTTTATTTTTTATAAACTACCCATTAGGGGTGTGCAAAGAAGGTCATACGCTACTTTTAGAAACATACCCAGCAGGCGAAGCCGCGGGCAGAAACTATTAATTATAATAGTAACATTATAAATAGGACCGCAACCTTAAAATTATTGTAAACAAAGGACTTAAATGCATCCGTAGATTTAACAGTTTGACAGTTTTTTAGTAGATTCTCAATAAAATCAATAGCTGATGTTGGTACTGTATCTGAATTTAATTTCTACCATAACATTTTCTGTACCCCTATCCTCAGTTTTACCACATTTACGTATTGGGACGGTCAAGCCGGCGGCATTGACCGAATCAGTCGGTGTGACGTAGGTGTTACTAGATTTTTATTTTTGTGTAAGTAAATGGGCTAATGGGCTATGGCAAGAGCCAGCTATGAGAAATGGAGTAGCATAGCGACAGCATACTGCCCAAACTATACTAAAAAAAGAAGAGACAGACCTAATAAAGGTGGAGAAGAGATTGATGACTATGAAGGGGTACTGTGGTCTCAAATAGCAAAGAATAAGAAGAATAGAAGAAGAGGGAGGCCCTTGCCCAGTGGGATGAACTTTAAAACATATTTTGTATATTATAATTTTAAATTAAGGTTTAACTGTTATTTAAGGCTTAAATAAATAAAAATGGTCTAAACGGGCAGCCAGCAAGACGTTAGAGAAGCACAAAAAAGCAGCTTAAAAGGAAATAGATTCTTTAGGCTTTGATTAAAATCGATTTTAAACGATCTTATTTTTTAAAGAATCGCCATCCCTACAACTTTTGTCGTAGTTCTGAACCTCACCGACAAAATCACATGTCATAAGCCTCAAATAATTTGACCGGCATTCGAACTTGAGCCACCTTACAGCACACGTAGTCGGAATTGATCTCAAGGCAGCGGTCGCCGAGGTCTGGCAGCACCCTGTTCCACTGACACGCGCCGGCCTGAATGCATACTCCCTCAGACCCATCGCATTTTATAAGTAGTGAGCCTGGAACCACGAAAAAAATGCTTTTCATAAGTTTTTTTTTTCTTTTATTACTGACTAGCTTCGGCCCACGGCTTCGTCCGCGTGGTACCCGAATAAAAAGTAGCCTATGTGTTATACTGATGTATAAGCTGTAAAGTTTCGTCAAAATCCGTTCAGTAGTTTTTGCGTGAAAGAGTAACAAACATCCATCCTCACAAACTTTCGCGTTTATAATATTAGTAGGATATGATATAATACTACTATACTATCATAGTATTATTAATATAATATAATATGTGTGTGTGTACTTACTAAAAAAAGTTTCAGCAAACTTCGTATCATCATATTCAATATCTTTATCTCTAATGACGTCTCTGTCGGCCAATATTAGACTCCATAAAATTGCTAGAACAATAATTGTGTCTCTGATGAGTTCCATTGCATGTTACTAAAGTGCTCTTATCTGAAGTCAATAAAAAACATTAGAATCGTAACAATAGGCCTGTATAACAGGAATTCATTGTTTCGATTAGTGAACGTACGATAAAAAAGTACAAAACTAATTAACGTTTAACAAGTCAGCTGCTTTTATCGATGACAATCAGCCATTTACGAGCCATTCATTTTATAGATGCTCAAAGAATTGTGAAGGACGGTAGCAAAGTTTTTTATAAAATGCGAAGTAAAATTTAAGAACCTTACCTTTTTTGATTAGCAAGATTATCAAAGCTGATGATAAATAGCTACTTTTCGAAACGTCAGCAAAATCGACGAACAGGAGTGTTTTTTTTTATATAATATACAGTTTTAATTATGTAAAGGTAAGAAATACCTAATCACATATTGAAGCATAAAGAAGGTACCTAGACCAAAGTAAACGTACAATTTGTTCCTATTTACAACAAAGTGACTATTTGCAATATCTAGGTCTACATTTAAAATTAAATGTGTTTAGTTTGGGGATATAAATAGAATATTTGGCAGTGCCGTTTGTTATAGCGAGCGAAAGGGGAGGCTTTTAATTATTAGTTACTGTGATTTATACTGAGCCTGAGCGGCTAGGTACTTCGAATGTTATGATGTTATGTGGGCTAAGCCGTGAATGGCTGACCATTGCCTGATTTGCCTGAGCAGACTATAGAGTTTTCAGGATGCTTCATCTAGCTAGACAGGTCAGTATGTGGAAGTCTGAAACTATAGGAAATAGAGAAACGTTGAATAGAGGAATAAAATTGCATTTGAAGATCTAACAGCAGCTGTATTCAAACTATTTCACCCCTTGAAAATACAAAACGTAATAAAAAAAACAATAAATTATGTTCATACTTTCAAACTTTGTTTTATACTTTTAGGACTCAAGGTAAAAAAGTTACTCTAGGAGGAATTCAACTTTAACTACTTTAAAACCTTATATTTTCAGGACGCGAGCTTATAATCAAAAATGGTTGAGACCTTTTAGTGATTTTTAGAGACGTATTCTACACCCCTTAATGTATGCAATGAAATATAAAATCACCCCCACCTTACATGTACGAAAACGTTACTCTTATATTTTATTTTCCGAATTCGTTTTTGATTTAATAAAACATATCTGTATACGCTTTTGAATTTTGTCTCGATACGCTTTAAACTGACCAAGAAATCGGGGTGTAAGACACGGACGGACAAACCTAACAGACAGAAATAGCAAACTGTAGCAAAGACAAATTTTAAGAAATTAAATTCAGTTTTTTTTTCACTTTGGAGACCTGTAAAGCCGCGCTCCAGGAAAATCAGCATAGCCAGACCGCGTCCTTGTCTAAGCGACATAGCTCAAGTTAAATTTACAAGAGGAAATTATAAGATTCACTACAAAACTTTCAATGTTGAAAACATTGAACTGGACTTTATCAAGCCATTTTTTTAAAAGAATGGCTTCCCTTTGGCTAAGTTTAAAGAAGAACCCAGAAGAATTACTTACTTCGAAAAGGAAACGCAACATCATTCAACGTCTTGCAAAATTGATGCCCCTGAACAGAGTAAAAGAAGATCTTCCTATTAATGACGACATTGCTCTTATGAATTAATATATAAACGTAAAAAATATAATATTAAGTAAAATTGTATGCGAAGTTGAATAAACCTTTCCTAAATTGTTGCCAAATTGTTGTACCCAAAACCTTAAAATATAGATATTCATATTCATTTATTCATGCTCAAATGTACATCAGCTTAGTAGCTGTAGGGGAGTACATGGACCCTGTAAGGGCGATGCAAGTTCATTCAATATTTATTTAAAATGAGATAATACTAATAACAAAATCTTCATTATCAATGTCAAATAATACATAAAAAAGAAATAAAAAAAAAACACCATCTTACTTATGCAAATAAATAGATACCTTTTTTGTGATTTCATTTAGTGATACTAAAAGCTCTAACTGTTGTTTTTATTTTATTATTTCCCTATGCTTAATCAAACTTATACTAAAAAATAAAGCACAAATTAAGTGATTGTGTTTTTTTGCCTCCTAAAATTACAACATAGAACATTAAAAAAACGCATAATTATGTATAATTATGTTTTTTTACTTCTTTTCTTTATTAAAAAAGTGTATTATTTAGGAGACAGAAATGTTTTTTTCTAAATATCTAATTTAAATCAAATAATAACTATAACATTATTGTATAGTTAAAAACCTATATCAATAATAAATACGATAAAAAAAGATTTAGTTTCGTGACTCATCTCTAAAGCAATTGAAATAAAGCGCAAAGTTTTTTCAATTTATCTCGAAACTTAGGTTTCAGCAGTTGTGCTTTTTCTCCTACAGAGGGCAGTATAATAATGTAACGTTAGGAATGCTGTTTTACTAAATGTAACAAAAAAACTAATTAATTTGTCTATCTCTTACAGTTTCAGAATTTCCCATACCGTCAGTATGGGAAATTCTCGGTCGGGATGAATCATCCTGGATAACAAAAATGTTGAGCTTAAATTCTCTAAGGTCTGTGACAAGACACAGAGTAATAAGTACATACTAATCTTTATATCATCCTATTTTACTAGTCCTACTAATATTATAAACGCGAAAGTTTGTGAGGATGTTTGTTCCTCTTTCATGCAAAAGCTATTGAACGGATTTTGATGAAACTTTACAGTAATAAAGCTTATACATCAGAATAACACATAGGCTACTTTTTAGCCGGGTACCACGCGGGCGAAGCCATGGACAAAAACTAGCAGTACATTATGCCGATTTATTTTGTGGCTTCATCCGAAAAAAATCAAATCATGTTAGATCTTTTACAATTGGAAAGGGTTATTTTTAAAGTTAGCGACTTTCTTACTTCATTTACGCGAATTCGTATTCGGACTAGATGTGATTTTATTTGCGGGAGAGCACTCACCCTTCGCAATATTGTGATCCAACAGTCGTCCTCGAAAGTTACTGAAATTGAGCATTCTGAAACTTACTGACAGAAGATTTCACGGAGCGTCTTTTATGGTGCCTGTTCTAGCATATCGCTAGCATTACAATCTTTGTTGCGATCCATTGGGGAAATATTATTTACGAAACAAACAATATAACCTATT
Source organism: Perizoma flavofasciatum (assembly GCA_958496245.1). NCBI lineage: Eukaryota > Metazoa > Arthropoda > Insecta > Lepidoptera > Geometridae > Perizoma > Perizoma flavofasciatum. Next base: position 11,368,928 of record OY292421.1, read on the forward strand.
CTCGTATTTACACGACCATTAGGGTCGTGTAAATACGAGAAAAACAGAAAGTTAGGTGGATCAACTGGCAGCATTTTAGTTGTTTTTTAATGTAATTAAGGTGTTGAGATTTGATTACCGTTAGGAGAGTTATGAGTTAAGCAGTCGCAATTTTTAAACATAAGGTAACCTTGCCTTCAACGCGATTCAGGACAGGTAACTTATAGACCAGAAAAATAAGAATTTTGAAATTGCAAAGGTAATATTAATAAAGAATTATTATAAAAAAGTTATGAAATGTTTAAAATACCTAAGCTACGATAAAGAAAAAAGTCACTTTAGTATAAAGCGTACCTATAAGCAATCGTGTAGAGTACCTAGGTATGAAAGCCTACATGTAATATGATTAAACTTTTTAGTGTTTACTATAATATTATTAATATTTCTTCTGTTTGTCCATATAGTTTAAGTTCTTTAGGATATTCGCGAGTTTAAATTTACACTCTACTGATGGTTGTCTTAGAGTTCATTTTATTGTAAACGAAAGGGCCCAGAAAGCAGAAGTGCTTTTGCGCAAACGCAGTGTGACACTTTGTTGGTTCATATATTTTATCCTTACGCCTTTTGTTTCATAGTAAATTAAATTTATCTGAATTTGAGTTTATATACTTTAGTTTATAACTTTTTTCTATAAAACTAATAGTTTAATTTATAATAACTGTTAAACTTTTTTCTACATTTCGTAGTAAGAAATATACCTAAATGTATAAGTGTGTGCAAACGTGGCCACTTGAGTGACTTGAGTTTGTTCTTAATCCTTTATCTAGTACTATAATTGATCGAAGACATTTTAGTAGACACCTAGGAATGAATAACCATTGAATAGCATATTTGCGCCCTCAGGCGCAAAGTTTCTGCATCTGAAAGACACTCGGTGACGAACGACAAATCAAATCAAAATTATCATCACAAGCCCATATTCTGTGGCCATATTAATAGTAACTATGTGCAAGACCAAGTGACTTTCAGAAACAGAATAGGGGGGGCTGGTATTAAGTGGATAAGATTATAGAATGCTCTTAATACCGTGGTGACAGATATTTGTACCTAACTAAGAATGTAGCTAAAAGTACCTAATTTTAAAAGTTTGGCCCTGGGCCATTTTATACTTTTAACGCTGAAATATTGTTATTGAAATTTTATTAGACAACTATAACTATATAACATATACCTAGAATAAATAGAATATTTATTAATTTAATGTATTACTTATTGTAAAACTCGTGTACAGATTTGTCTCGTTGAACTACTTTGAACTTATTCCAAACCTGATATTGTTCCTTATTCCTTTTGCGAAAATACCCTTTTCCTTATAGGTACGTTCACTAATCTCTTTACCTAAACTAAAGCATTTTTGGGTTTTCTTACAAATGTAAAAATTATATTTTGTTTTTTTTATACAACTAAAGTGACACACAAGCATTCATCTCACCTGCTGGTAAGTAGTTACCTATTATGGATGCTTGCACACCAGAGATATCCAGAGACTCGCGCGTTGCCCAACCTGAGCTATAACGAGTGAAAAGTCTCATGTGTCTGTAATTTCACTAGCACCCATACCCTTCAAACTATTTACGTGATTCGCATTTCCCAAGTAAGAAAACGTTTAGGTGTGTATCCAAGAGCTTAGTTTTGAAAGGCACATTCGCTGTGAACAAGTTGAATGCAGCGAAGCGTTTTAATGGATTTGCAAACGAGCCAACGTGAACACGATTCTGGTAAAAATATTATGCCACTGTTGGTGCAAAATAAACTCCGCTTTGAATGACTTTTTCCTACCAAACTAAGCCGGTGGTTACTCTTGATGTTTTAAACGATGTTTATGGTCGAATTAAAATGTGTCATTATCATCAGCCTGTAGACGTCCACTGCTTTACAAATTTCTCCCATAAGTGTGGGAGTCCTCTGGTCTTGGACTACCACCAGCATTGACTTCCCGCAATCTCTACGATGTCATCATCGGTCCATCAGAGACCGATCAGGAAAGGATCTCGCCATTCGAGAACCTTTCCTGTCCAACAGCGGTTGTCGGATCTGATCTGAGCTATAAGGCCTGTCCATTGCCACTTCAACTTGCTAACTTCAGGTTTCACCTTGAGCTTTGCTCCTACTTTGATGCTTGGTTTAATAAATAATAATAATAAATAAACAAACGAATTAAATATTATGTTAAATACCTATTATATGAAGTTACCTATAGGACAGATATTAGCTATTACACAGTTACCTATAGGTAGATACATTACTAGCTGTTGCCAGCGGCATTGAACGCGTGAAGTCGTGTTTAAAAAACCCATACGCCCATAATATATACTTTCACCCCGATTTCCTCCCCTTAAAATGTGAAAATCCAAAAACCTTGAAACACTTCATCATTTATTTATGATGAGTAGCTACAATACCAATTTTCAAGGTAAAAAAAAACAGATGCTCCGATACAAACTTTCATATTCATCAGCCTGTAGGCGTTCCCATTTCCCCCCTTTTTTGAAGGGGTCAAAATCCAAAAACTCTAAATCACGTCATCATTTATTTATGCTCAGTAGCTGTAATTCGAATTTTCATGTTTCTAACTTCAAAGAACAAAGACTCACACAAAGTTCATTCACCATATCCCCCACTTAAAGTTAAAATTTCCAAAAATCCTTTCTTAGCACGTGCTGACGTTATACAATAAAAATATGATACAAATTTCAGCTTTCTAGGCTTAGTAGTTTTGGCTATGCGTTGATAAGATCAGTCAGTCAATCTGGACAAACGATTTTATAAGTATAGTATTAAATTACTACAAAAGTTTTCAAAAAAAATGTTGGTGAAGCTGCGGGAAAGTGAATAAAAAGCTTCTGGCTTTGCTGAATAAACATAAAATTTCATAAGACCTGAGATTTTAAAATTCACTCCGCATAGCGCCGTCATGAAAATAAAATCAAGCGTGAACTTTACATTCAGAAGAGCCCAAAATTTACATTTTATGTAGGTAGGTAGTCTTTATTCAACTCCGTGAAATATAATGCAAATCACCTTTTAAAGAGGTTTTCGGGTAAACTGGGTAATAATGGCTGTCAATATTATTATGTACTTATGTACATAATTAATGACACACTCGTTTGAGTGCAGTATGCACCTATCTTCAGCAGGTAGGTACAAAGAATATTGATGCGCATAATTCGTACCTACTCATTATAATTTTAGAATGTGTACCAACCTGTTTTCAGATGTTTATTTTAGTTTATCTGTGTTACCTTATGGGACAGACTAGTAGTGAGACAGTTAGACTGACGAGTTATATATAAGGTCAGTAGCTGTAATTCAAATTTTCATGTTTCTGACTTCAAAGAACAAAGATGATCATTGATCATAGGTACAAAGACCGACATTGCGCAGTACCCAAGTATCTTTTGAAGCCCTGGCCATATAGTATAGGTGCTACTATATACTCTCCTACTCGTAGGTATGTTACACGTTTATATAATGTGTAATATAATATACTATATAATAAAGTAGGGTAAGTACCTACCTTCTCTACCTAGGTAAGTTGAAATATTTTATTAGTCACGTTATTAACGCAAGAAGAAAAACTTTTCGATTCAAGCGATCATTTTGTCAACTGCTTTATCCTTACTTTTGCTTCTCTATACCTATTCCTATCTCATCCCAGAATAATAGAGCCAGCCTCAAGATTTATGTACAAACCTATCTTTATCAAATCCCATACGACCATCGATACGAAGACACATGCCGATTGCCGACTGATCCAATATTCGTCCTATCTTATCTAGCTCTATTCTCAAAGGGCTCAGCTTAGGCCCATAGCCCGCATAAAAAATTCAGTCGAGCAGGTCATGTTTTATTTAGGGTCAGAGCACTGCGGCCTGTTCAAACATTTAACAACGACCATTGAGACGGAGTGTTACCTTTCCGACACGAAAGTTGGCATTTTATTTTGCCATTTTTTATAGGCGTGACTACTTACCTAGGTAGGTAGGTAGATAGGTATCTAAGCGAAGAAAATATCTGTTCTAACTTCTAAGTCAACAGAGATATCGATGATGATGATGAATCATTGGTACCTATACCTAATGAATAAGTTATCATTATTCACAAATATCTGTTACTTATTTCAAATAAAGAATGTTTTTCTTTAACATTTAACATGAAATGTACCAAATCATTATTTTGAGAGAAAATACCAAAAACGTGTGTGTATCTAAATTTGCAATTAAAATTTCAACAATTATAAAAAAATATACCGTTTATTTGGATTTGCTAATTCACCAGCTGCGCAAGTGAATTTCATTGGTACACGACCAAGATCGAACTCACGACCTCCGCTCCGGACCGGAAGTCTGAGTACCTGCCGCCCGAGTTGGCATAGTCAATTCACTATATTTTATTATGTCCTTAATTGAGAAAGTATCTAACCTTTTTTGAGGGGGAAATGCCCACACACATATCCATCTTTGCATTGTCAATAATGCAAAGATGGCGTGTTATGTGGGACTCGAACCCACGAAAATATCCCCGGTACACAGTCCCCCGCTGAAGTGGGGCAAGATGGCGTTGCGTTACATTCACGATTTCACGCAGAGTTCCCCGATCTGCGCCAGTGACCCAAAAAACGCGACCTGAAAAGGGCGCCCCCTCCAACTGAGGCTGGTTCCTCCCTCCAAGATTGACCGGTATGAGTAGCCCTGCGCCCTGAAAAGGGCACACCCAGCAAGACGGGACCATAAATGGGCCCCGCCAAGCCCAGTTATAGCCGGGCTTAAACGAGGCGCACCGTCCCATAAGCTCCTGTCACCCCGGAACCATTTGATCCATAAGCGACCAGCGCCTACGGGCACTCGAGAAGATTGACCGACATGGCACCCCATGAAAGTGTTCTAACTTTTTTTATTTGTGACAATTGTTAAATCTGCTAACAGATACGTCAATGCTAAAGTATGTTACCTACCTACCTAATAGGTATAAAAGTCAGATGGAAATAATAATAACAATAATGCTGGTCATTTTTCACACAGCATTATCTAGCCCCAAAGTAAGAAATACACCTTTTTAAGCCACAAATACACCTTCCTATTTATTTAATACCCATAATAAAATAGCCGTTTGTAGGTATGATTTTTCGTTTTTTCAAAGCAATAAACTTCTAAAATAAAGGCTTCTGGACCATATTCATTCATTCCACACATTCAGTCTGTTTCATGCCACAAGCATGAAACAGACTGAATGTGTGACAAAAGCCATACAAGCCATTTGCTTTTGCTGAGTCTGGTGCGGATTAGCTAAAGTCCGAGGGAGGGCGCTGGAAGTCGGAATACAAAACAAAACAGTTATTCTCATCCGACCCTCAACGCACCATCTCATAAAAGGTGTACCCCAATTATTCTCTAATAATTATTTAATCATATGATCTATTGTAAGATAATAATTATTTGTTTAAATATTATTTTTAATGTGATTAGAAATAATACAGCCATATTGAATTTAATGTTTGTTTGAGCAATAAACTTTTCTATTTTATGCCATATTCAAGAAATCAAATAATCAATTCAGCCTTGGGGTGACCAAAAAATATTTAACCTGTTTTGGAGTGCTACGCAGTACGCCGGGTTTGACCATAGAGGAAAGTTTTGACTGTCCTTACCGTAGTATCCACAACTAGTCTGTGGTTTCGCCTTGGAATTATATACGTAGTCTGTGAACAGAGATTTAAACTAACTAACTAAATAACCATTGAATAAGCAAATTCAAAGGCCATAATCAAGAAGTGAATAAGCATTTCGACACCTTTCGTCAATTGTACTAAATAAATGGAACACTGCTTTTGTGCCTTTTGAGGGTTTTTGGGTTTTATTTTATTTCATGTTTGTAAGGGCATACAATTTTTAATCTGTGATTCTATAACTTTTTGGTGGCTGTTTTTAGTGTATCCATGTAAACAGAACTATCGTAGATACAGGGTATTTTAGCATAAAATGGGGTCTACGGTAATTTAATAAAAATCTACGTAAAACGATGCGTAAGCGAGTTCAAGAATCTATTCATTTGGGTCATCGAAAAATGTATTACTTACAAAAACCATAAAAGGAAACATACTTGCTTAACAACCCATCCACAGGAATGGAAACGTAATATGTGGAAACAAAGAGCATGCTAATGAAAATGACTGCTATAGTAATATGAGCCGATACCTATATGATAATTTGTGAATAATAAGATCAAAATTTTATTGTACGATAGTGATTGATATTGATTGAAAATTAGCGCACTATCTTCTTTTTGTCCTTATCTTAGTTTAAAATACACGATAATTCACACGCATTTGTTCTTTGTATAAATTTTATTGTAATTCGGGCAAAAACACAAGCTTCTACTAGGGTATTTTTAAACTTCGAGTGCAATAATTTAATTTTTAGATATTGAGACACTGGTTGTTGTTTACGATAGGATGTTAGCAAAAACTGAAGTTGATTTCAAGACTGATTAGGTATATTAAAAATAAAGGTAGTTGATTACAAAGAATGTAAAGAATAAAAACTTCCGATTTAAATATTATTTTATTTGCAGGTGCTACCTTCCCTTAGATATACTTGGGCTATCGAAAAGTCACATTTACAAAAAGTAGCCTATACGTCATGATTCTAAACAACATGTCACATTTCCAAATTACTTTTGCTAATAACTTTAAATCCAGTCTTTTAAAAAAAACTCTCTAAAAGCTTAGTTTTCTATAAATTTATGTATAAATTATCAACCAAAATTAATTCAGGTTCAAAGTTTTTGTCACTTTCTGTAAAAAAGTAATTAAGTAGTAATTTTAATGTAACTCTTTCTTTGTACCCACTCCCATACATAAAAAATTTTTTGCTCCACTCATTTATTATTTTTTGTATGCTGTTTTCTGTGATTGTTGACTTGTTGTGATGTGGATTACATACATACTGAAGATTCTGTAAAAACAAAGACAAACAAAGAGTAGGTATCTACCTACTCTTTGTACAAAGAGTACTGTACTGGAGTAACCAGTTTTTTTTACAAATCGTAAAGAAACTGTGCCTTGGCTTGGCCAAGCCAAGCCAAGGCACAGATATTATAATACGCCAAAGGGAATGTAACGCTTGTGGACACATACTACAGAGTAGTAGAGTACTTTTTATTCTTTATGGGAAACTTGTGGCTATAATATAGCCATGGAAATAACGGTTATTTTAGCTTATGCTTATTGCTTTTGCTTTTTTTCGCAAAGTGTAAAAGTCTATGAAATTGATTTAACTACATCTGTGCGAATCAATAAACTTCCCTTCGTATTTTACAGGCTTAGGACTGTCTGAAATAAATACAAACACATAGGAAATCTGAAAGTTTGAATACGTAACACAAACAATGTTTCAATTTATACTTTAAAATTGGGACTGCTCATTCTCCTCGCCATTATTTACACTAACACACAAAGTACCAATCTATTTACATTAACCCGCAATACCTACCTACAAAATATTACAATAAAAGTTTTTGTCCTCAAACACTACAACAAACTATTTCAAAAAAACACAAAACGCGCGATTTAAAATTGCATAATGACAACGACGCGACGTGACAACGAACGTGCACACAATCGATAAGCAGATTTAACACTGATTGAACTTTCGCTTACCGTTATAACGTTTTACGTTATAAGCTTATGATTATTTTAAGCATTTGCTATTTTAAGCATAATGCAGTTGTTGGTCAAAAATAACTCTTATAGATCAAGAGTTACAAACGTGTTTCCGATAACAGTTGAAATCAGTTATATAATCCGATCAAACAAAAAAGACACACAATAAAATGTTCGGTATGAAATCAACTGATACGTAATTTGGTCGCATAATAAAACAAGGTCTTTGCTTTTATCAGGACCGGCTACTGTGGAGAAGGTGCTGCCATCTGTAATCTGATTGCAATTATTGCAGTCGACAAATCGAAACACATTGAAATTTTTCGGTTGTTGTAGTGTAGAGGGCACTACGCGCCTGCGAAATCTAAAATGCGGACTAAAATTAAAAATTCTAAAATGCTTATTATTTATAACATGCTTAGAGACTATTTTTCAATAACGTTTTTTAAGTGCTTTCCGTTTAAACGACTTCCTCTAGTGGCTAAGAAGATCACAGCACAGATTAATTTTTTTTTTGATCGTGGATCACAGAGAACTTTTTATTAAATGGGTTATGATAAACGTATGTTAAGATGGTAAATGAGTACGGGACAAATACCTCACGCTTACTTTTCCTTTCACGCTAACGCAAATTTTTCAAGGAAAAACTTGACAGCTGTCACGTGACATTTCCGCAGCTAATGTCATTCCACAATTCAATCTTTCCGCAGGCGTTATCGACAACTGAAAGTGGTATTTGTCTTGTCTAATTTAATTGTCAACTATCATGGTCCTTTGGTCTTGGGTAATGAATGTGATAAAAATGTAGGAAACATTATTAGTAAAAATGTATCCCACATTTATAAACTTATGAACCTACCTCGTATGTAAATTCACAATATTATTAAAAACCTTTATTGTTTTAGGGCGCAAATTCCCATGGGCAACTAGGCCTTAATACCGTCAGCGAACAAGCAGAACAGCCTACTAAAGTTGTAGTAGAATTTTACGACAGCTCCATAAAACAGATAGCTTGTGGAGGCGGGCATTCTCTTCTTCTTGATGAAGAAGGCAGACTGTTTTCTTGTGGCTGGAACTCAAAACTTCAGCTAGCGACGAGCAAAGAAGTACATACCTTTGAACGAACATGGCCACTTAGTGGAATTAAGTTCACAAACATAGCATGTGGCTGGGATTTCAGCTGTGGAGTTACAGATGACCTTCTTTTTGTTTGGGGTTCAAATAGTCATGGCCAACTTGGACTCCCAAAAGACCAGTTCTCTGTGTCTGTCACACCAGTGAGACTTCAGGTTAAGGCTCAGGCAGTTTCTATGGGCTTGAGACACTCGGCAATTATTAATTCTAAAGGTGAAGTGTGGGTGACAGGGTGTGGAAAGTTTGGTCAGCTTGGATTGGGTAAAGATGTGCTATCAGTAGATAGGTTTACTCAAGTCAATAATACAGGGAAGATGTCTCATATTGCATGTGGGCAGAAACATACTATAGCATGGAGTACAGATCAAAATGCTTTGTATGTGTGGGGTAATAATAATTATGGCCAGTTAGTATTAAACTCTGAAAAATATAGCAAAATATTCACACCGCAGAAGATTGATATAGGTGTAAAACAGGCAGTAAAGAAACTTTTGACTGGTTGGTCCAATGTATTGCTATGGCTAGAAGATGGAACTCTGTTTACTTGGGGACGGAATAGTTATGGGCAAATTGGTAGCAAAGATTCTGTGGGACAAAAGACCCTGATTAAGTTACCAGGTAAGTTATTATTAGTGGGTAAATAATTGCATATGTTCTCTTTTATGTTAAGTACTTCTTTGGTTTTTGTTTTCAGGTGGAAGACAAATAAAAGATGTTGCTTTAGGATCGGAACACACAATTTGCTTAGCAACAGACAATACTTTATGGGCCTGGGGCTGGAATGAGCACTCAAATACTGGCATACAATCTGAGAAAGACATATTTTTACCCACTTTGGTACCTATTGAGAGAAGTGGGACCATCACACACATCTTCGCAGGGGGGGCTCACAACTTTATAGTTACTAATAGTAATGTTGTTGAACCAGATGTGACAGAGGATAGCGAGTCATTTATCAGTATTGATGAAAATTAGTTGTCTGTAGATTCATGTACTATAATTTTCAATCAACTACACTGTAGTCGAGTACTTGTGTGAAGATGTACCTACTAGTCATCATACAAAATATTATGTTTACAAATTTAAAGTATTATTACAGTTATGTGAAACTTTAGCTAAATATGGTTTTACCATAATTTAACAAAAGGTGCAAGGTAACAAACTGTACTCAATCAAAATTTTAGAAGACATTGTTTAAGTAATAATTTAAAGGTGCTATTTGAATAAAATGTTAAATTATAATTTGTTGTGTACTAATTTAAATTTAAATAAAATAACACATAAAACATCATTTTATATTTTGCTTTTATATTAGCTATCTCAGCTCTATTCAACTCGGTTAATATTAGGTACCAGTTTCTTAAAATATTTTATAAGCAAGATCTTCATTCATCAAAATTAAAAAAAAAAACAAATTGTTGAAATTATACCTAATTGCCATACTGATAATAATCCTTTGAAAAACTAAACAGATTTGCCTCTTGCTCTATTCTGTTAGGAAACATTTCATAATAGACATTTAGAATACAATTATAAGGTGTCTTATGTTTTATTAACAAGTAACAAATTGATACTCTGACATACAATGCATCTTTAGAAACATTTTTTGTAATAGAATAGACTACACCAATTAGATTTCAAACAAATTGTTAGAGCAACCATGAAATACAGTACTAACATTACCTAAAACTATTATATTTTATTACATTACTGTGTTACCTAATGACAATAATTAAATTTAACTTTTACAGTAGAAAATGTATATTAACCTTAATATAATTTAAGAAAAAGATGATTAACATGCTAAACATAAGATATTGCAGTGCCTTTAATTAAACAAATATACCATTAATATCCTGGGAAATACACTTGTACGCAATTTGAAGCTATTCATATAAAATAATTATTGTAATCAAAACCTTGAAGCTTTAGCTTAACTTTCCAGATACAAGAATTGAACATAACTATGCCTGTCAAAATTAACATCATGGTTCGATTCCCATAGCCATTTTGCAAGTGCAAAACATTTTGTGTTATTTCCAGGTTATGAAATAAAACTAAAATAATACATTATCTATAAACAAACCAGCAGAAAATACCGCGCTACCTTTTTCTCTCACCTTTCTGAGTCTTACGCTTTTCTTTCTTGTCTTCTTTTAGCTGTTTTTGCTTCTCTCTGAAATGAAAAACAGTAGTTAAAAATTATTCACCATACAGTAGAAAAAATATGCTCTGTGAATAATCTACCTAGCTTTACAGGATATTAACTTTACTGCAACAAATCATTTTAAATTGACTTCATTATTATTTAGCCTTAAGAAAAATGGACAAGGCTGTAGGACTTTTACTTTAGTAAGCTCAAAACTAAAATAGTAAAAATGTTAATTCATTTGCTTATGAGTGCATTTTCGAGTGTGTTGGCAGTCTGATGATATTTTTTAAATTTAGTTTGTAAGCAAGAATAGTTCCTTGCAATAGCTCCTCATGACACAAATTGCAGTCACACACAAACTGTTGTCCGTTTGTTTATCCATCACAGGGCAGTGAGCCAAAATATATGTTGTGTTGAGTATCTTAAGCAAGTTATTAGCATAAAATGGGTATAGTGTCACATCATTAGTCATCATGGCAGTGAGCTTTACAAAATAGCTGAAAAGTCCCAAAATGAGTGGTATGCTGTGCAGTTATTGTGTGAGCAAATCTAATGTTCCTTTGGACATGTAGGGGTGTGCTAATAAGGATTTTCCGAAATATCACTCTCAGAGGGTGCAGCAGAAAACTATTCATTACAGATGGTGTGTTACAGAAATGCATGGAACTCAGTCATCATGCTATTTTGTTGCTTTTGCAAAAATGACGTAATAGAATCATGCATACCTATCTTCCTTATCTCTTTCCTTCTTCTTTTGAGCATCTTGACGGGCCTGTTCGCGGCGTTCCTTCGCTGCAGCTTGAACATCAGCAGCATTTGTATTTTTGACTAAATCGGAAGTCTCCGGCTCTTCCACGCTAACTGCCTCGTCCTAAAAAATGCGCACACTTAAATTAGAACAAAAAATATTGGTCTTTAGGAGCACAGATATAACCTCAACTTTCAACACTGAATGAAAGGTTACCTCATTATCAGAGAGCTGGCTGTACTGAGATAAAATAGCATCCCGAATCTTCTTTTCTTCGTCAGTATATTCTCTTCGGGCTGTAGTGGCGAGACAACGGGTATTTATCAACTTTGCGAGCTGAGCATCAACCACGTCTACTGTGGACTTAGTAGAGTCCTCTTTTGGTTGGCATGACTGCCATTTTTCCAATAGTTCAGTGACAACAGCGTCAACATCTTTCTCCTATAAATTGAAAATAATGTGAGATTATTCCATCTAGTGTAAATAACATGCTTTACATACGGTAGTAACTTACTACGATCTCCGATAGTATGCCTTCCAAGGCCTCTTTTTTGTCATCAACGCTTTCATCACCTTCTAAAATCCCTGTTATATAGGAACCGTAAACGCCTTCATCAATTTTAAGCGCCTTTAATTTTTCTATCAACCACGGCTCGAAATCACTCGCCGCAGCCGCCGCCATTTTTGCTTCTTCTTTGATTGACTGACAGACACACAATTTGACTTGATAGACATATGACATAACAGACATTCGAATAAATAGCGCGAGAAAAATAAAATAGGGGTGGATAAAGAAAGCCGACGCACAATTGAGATAAAGATGGAATGGATGCCCCCATTCTAACGGTACCATTTCAACGTTACCATATTTTAAGATTGAGCATTGAAAATAAAATGTACTGGAGATGGAGGTCAGTTTTGTAAGGCGCTTGCTTAGAAATAATAAAAATATGGTCGCTACTAAAGTGCAGAAATACTGTGTTTTTATGTTGTTTTTTTATATTTGCGAATTTGTATCCTCGATTTTAGAGTAGACAGCCTCAAGACACGCAATGTTTGATAATTTGCTGAGAGCGCAGCAGGAAACATGACGCAATGACAATGACAATGTCTGCGTTTGCCAACATCACTTCACTTCTTGATTATGGCTTTTTGCCAACATCAATCCTAAAAGATTTATGTATTGACAGAACAGTGTGGTTCATTATGACGCCTCTCGCGGTTAACTGCTCGATGGTCAGAACCGAAATGAACCTTATTCAAATCTTAGTTTCAGTCTGACACTGTTTAGTAAGTATACTAGGAAACATATAAACCCAAGTACATAAGAGTCGAGCACAGCGTATTGATGTTGTTGCTGAGTTACATGACCTAAGAAAACCCTATTACTTCTTCTTTGTGGAAATTAGGGGTATTTGTCTCATACAAAGTTTACTCGCATTTGAATTATTCAGTACCTACAAAATTTAAAAACGTAATTTTTCGGAAACTATTTAATTCCTTACTATGGGCATTTCCATTCCAACAGGTACTGTTGGGGAGTCCACCCTCTATAATTTTTTTATCTAAATTTCTAAATCCCAAATAAAAATAGAATCAGCAGCCGAACCGTCACAACTGGCGAATGTATCGCCCGGAGTGGGATACAAAGACTGGGTTGAGTTGAGATACGTGGTTATTTCCTTTAAGAAACTGCAAGCCAGGATGGCACCCACACTTACATTAACGTTAAAAACGGGACATTTCTTACTTATCTGAAGCACAAATTAGTTACTATAATACATAAGTAGCTCAAATTAGGATATTGATAAAATGCGCCACTCCTTTGTTTTGCCGGTAGTCTGTCTGGTCTGGTGACAACAAGGTGTTGTTTATTCTTGGTAATACAAAGAATAAACAACACCTCACTGTCAAGTTGATATACAGAACAACGGAACTCGGAGGTATTGGGTTATTTTATCGAAATCTCTTTGTTTGTTTGCTTCCGCACTATTTTGAAATTTTTTATATTGAACAATTTCGTTTGTTTCAAAATTTGAAACAAACAAATTTTTTGCAAGATGTACATCACTACACTTGTCATGTCTGTCTTGCATTAGTTTGCTTGATTGAATGATTTGCGAATAGTTTACTTCAGCCGAATCATTGAGTTCCAAAATAAAGATATTAGCCGAGTGAATTGTAATAAACTACACCATGTCAGCCCGGTATGATAGAGCTATTACGGTATTTTCACCTGATGGTCATTTGCTGCAAGTAGAATATGCACAAGAAGCAGTTCGAAAAGGTTCCACCGCGGTAAGCCTCGTCTCTTGGTTATGTATTTCCGTTATTTTGCATATTTCCCGTGTGTTAACTTCAAAAACTGATTCCAGGTTGGTGTGAGAGGGGCTGGCGTTGTTGTTCTAGGAGTGGAAAAGAAATCGGTTGCTAAGCTGCAAGAAGAAAGAACTGTGAGGAAGATATGCCTTCTCGACGATCATGTTGTAATGGCATTTGCCGGCTTGACAGCAGACGCTCGAATTCTCATAAACAGAGCTCAAATTGAATGCCAGTCCCACAAACTAACTGTCGAAGATCCAGTTACTCTGGAATATATTACAAGATACATTGCTAGCCTGAAGCAGAAATATACTCAGAGCAATGGACGCCGACCTTTCGGCATTTCATGCCTGATTGGTGGGTTTGATTATGATGGGCATCCTCATCTGTTTCAAACTGAGCCATCGGGTGTTTACTTTGAATGGAAAGCTAATGCAACTGGCAGATCAGCTAAAACTGTCCGAGAGTTCTTGGAGAAGAATTACACGCCTGAGGAAGTTGCTACTGAGAAAGGTGCAGTAAAGGTAAGGAAGACATCCTTTTGGAATTGCTTACTCCCATTGTGCTCTTTTATCTTACTGTTTTTTGGAAAGTTATCAAAACTCAGACCATGATGGGTGTTTACTACAGAGATTAAATTCATGGGCCTGTTCTGTTTTTTATTTATGTGCAGTTACAAAAATAAATACAAAATGTTTTATTTCATCAATATAAGTTACATAGTATTTGCCTGTTGTTCAAACCTCCTTTTAAGTTTATAATATCTATATATGTTTGTGATCTTTTCCAGCTTGCTATCCGGGCCTTATTGGAAGTCGTCCAATCCGGCCAAAAGAACCTTGAGATAGCAGTCATGAGAAGAGACCAGCCTATGCAGATGCTTGACTCCGACACCATCAACTCTTATGTCTCTGTAATTGAAAAAGAAAAGGAAGAGGAAGCCGAAAAGAAAAAGCAGAAGAAGTAGTTGTCATTTTTTATTACACTTATTTCATGCTAACATTGTGTCTCATTTTAGGCTTAGGAATTTAGTAAATCGATGGTCTTTGAGATTTGTGAGTAGAGATCCTTTAGATCTGAACCGCATTCTTGGTTGGGGCCTCTATTAGTCATGATGTCATTGAACATTAGGTCCCATTCTCCATTGTATTCATTGTTCATCTGTAAACACAATATCTATACAAACAGGCACACAAGTCTTACATAAGTATAGCAAAGAAACCATTTAAACTTATTGCTTGTGACTATCTTCCCTTATAAATATTACTTTGAAGTATACATGTTGAAGGTAAATAGGTAGCTTCAAGACAAGTGTGCTTTATCCTCAACCGCATTAACATTTTTCATTTGGTGAAATTGGCCAAATGCTTGCCAATAAAAAAATATGACCTCAGTGGAGCAGCAGATGTAAAGACAGCTGAGGTGCAACAGGTGTAGGTTTGATTCCCACTGCTAGACAAATGTTTGCAGATATTTGTCCTGAGTCTGGGTGCTATGGTATCATACACCCAGATTCAGTTTCTGATAGCCACATTCAACATGAAACTGTAGTGTGCGGTCAGGACTATACAAGTAACTGTTTTAGGATTAGGCTGAATGCAGTGGTTATATATGTTATGGATACTATATTACAATTGCAGGATTTCTTAGTTACCTCAGTCATAGGCTCATCATCAATCTGGTCGTGGTTGATAGAGGGCAGCACACAGTTCAAAGAGCTATGCCCATTGTCATCACTTAGCTTTCGTATAATTCCTTGGTCAACATCATCATCTATATTGAATTCAGCCAGAAGCTCCATATTGCAATTGGCACCTGTTGTCACAGTATCAAGATCTGGCATGCTCAGGAACTGAGTGGGAAAGGAATCACTATTTTGCTGGCAAGAGTCTTCCGGGAAGCTCATTAGAATATTCCTATTGGAATCCCTGAAACATGTGGAAGAACAATAAGTTTTAAGTCTCCAGTCAGGCATTTTACTAAAATGATTTCTAACCCAACAGATTTCTCTTTTTCTTCAGTAGTATTAGAAGTCTCATCGATGATAGCCGTAACACTGGCAGCAGCTGCTTGAAGGATAAGGACAAATATAAGGATTGTGGGAAAATGGAAAGAAAGGACATGTCAGTTGTGGAAATGGAACCTGTTTCAGGAAGGGATTGAGATTGCTCTTCATTTTTTGGCCAATCAAACTCAATGATCTCTTCCTCTTCACCCAAATCATCTTGAGAGTCTGAAAAGTAGGTACTGCATTCAATAAAGTAGGCAGAGAAAAGAGGATTGTAGAGGTAACTAACCCTAGGTTTAAATTACCGTACAGTTAAAAGATTTGTAAAGATAAAACTTCATTGTGCCTAATTTTTTTTTATATTTTGATGGTTTTTCACAGAAAAACAAAATATCATCCATATATCTATGGCTGAAATTGGAACTTGTGTAAGTGTGTAGTAAGTTTGATACCCACCTTCATAATCAAACTTGCATTGTTTAGGGGAAATTTGTTGGAAAATCTCTTGAGAAGCTTTCTTCAAAGCCATTCGTAGAGCATGCCTAGCTTTTTGTAGAGGTGTCAGACATAGTAGCTGCTCTATGTTTGTAAAGGGATTCTGGAACAAAAATATAACCAATAAAACTGTAGATTCTATTTGTTTGAAATAGTGCATGCTACTCTCACATTACAGCCAGTCAGACAGTAAAATAAACTTTTTCATACAAAATTACAAATTAATGAACTTTTGATCCAAATCTAATGAAAAACTTCAGTCACTTCACTCAACTGAATGATTGATTTCCTATTTACTTTAACCTTACTTGTACTTGTAATAGAATATATTTTACTTTTATAAAAATGCTTTGTTACTTGTATTACAATCTGTGCTTTAACTGAACAAGTGTGAACACAATATTAGTAAGTATGGAGGTACTTCTACTAATATTTATTCTGTTGTACTACCTTAGGTTTTAAGTTCCTTTTCATTGTCAAGGCCTTCCTGGTTATCTTGTTCAGTAACTCTGGTCTTCCAAATTGGAAGTAATCATGAACATACTCATGCATGTATGGATTGCTTGAATTACAAAGTGGATCTTGGAGGTGTGATGTAACTTTTCTAAACCCATACAAATTTAGCTGTCTCACAAAACTTGAAATGTTGGTTGTTTTGAATATAGAGTGATCACACTGTAAATAGTTATAAAGGATGCGGTAGTTCAGTAAAATTGTTCTTCCCGTGCCACCCCACATTATTGCATCAGTGCGTAGGTTCAACAAATACCACAATTTTTGGGGAAAACGCATTTGAAAAATCGCATTTTTGTCATCCTGCATTCTTCTTAACCACTATAGAAACCCCTAATTAACAAGAAAAATACTGGCAGGAAATTAAAGCTTCAACTCAATACAACTTCTCATAGTTGAGTTTTCAATTGTGGCGCCATTTTTCTATGTTTGTCCCCTAGCTGTCAGTTTTGTCATCAATCAATGAATGTGTCAACATCTTGAATAAATTCCAATTAACCTCAGGTATTGGATTAAGCGGCATCATTTGTTAGACCAAAGTCAATGGACTTTACAGTTGAATAACATTTGCTGGTCATTTTTCACACAACATCATCTAGTTCCAAAGAAAGCATAGCTTGTGTTTTGGGAACTACATGATTGATACACTACTTATATATTTTAGAATACATACATAATTAGAAAACACCCAGACAAATAAGTAGTTGCAGATCATACAAACATTTATCCCGCGTCGGGAATTTTATGGCTGCGTCATCGAGCGAACGCGCTAGGATTGTACAAAGATGATAAAATAAT
This sequence comes from Perizoma flavofasciatum, assembly GCA_958496245.1. NCBI lineage: Eukaryota > Metazoa > Arthropoda > Insecta > Lepidoptera > Geometridae > Perizoma > Perizoma flavofasciatum. The sequence continues at coordinate 11,386,797 of OY292421.1, forward strand.
TAAAACACTAGAAAAAAGTAAATAATAGATTTTTTTTAAATTGATATATATTTGTTTTATAAAATGATAAATAGCTTTATTTCCTTATGTGAATTCTATGTTATTAAACTTAATAGCTGAAAATATTCTGAATCTGGTAAATAATTTTAATAAATAGGACAAGAGCAACATTTTGTAAATTGTACTTCCTTGCTGATTCAACAAAACGTTGTCTGAATCGGGCAGTCCGCAGTACTCAATAATAGCGTTGTAAAGGGTTGCCATTAGAAAAAAAATACTGCCGTGTTTTGGATATCGAATTGCCGTGTTTTAAAGCAAAATTTGAGAAATTGCTGTCGCATACATTTTCATAAAAAATGTACATTCTTTGTAGCTTTGCTGTCCTTATTTAAAGGTTTAAAGAAACAAAAATAAATACTAATAGCGGTTTTATTCATTAGAACCATCATAATATACATATCTAATGTCACTTGAATTATTTCTTCTTGTACCCTCTTTCCTTAATTTGTATTTTGAACTGTCTTTCATGTAATTTAGCATTTCTTTAGTTTAGTTAAAATCTGTGCAATTTCCTTTAGACTGAATGTATTGCTTGGCGAGTAATGTATTTTTTATCATTTCGTTACGAGATTTCGTTTTTATAATATTTAGGTATGCTACTAAAAATATCTCATAATCAACAGTAGCATGGGGCAGAGACAAAATATTTAGTTCAAACTTGGCTAGGTTTTCACAACTATCATTCAGCTGGGTCAATATTTCTGACCAAAAGACATCGATTTTTATTACTTCGGGGGTGCCCCTACTAGTGACGTGGTAACATTGGTCCATAACCAATGCAATGTTATAATTGTGTGTGTAAATAAAGAATTGGAAGAATTTGAATTTGAATACCGTTCATGACTGAATGGAATATTTTTGAGACTGACATGACGTTGAAATAGAAAATAGTGAAACTTCAATGTCAATTTCAGAATGACTTGGAATGGTGTTTCCATTCTGTAACTTGATTTTTTATCGTAAAGATGTGTAACCAATAATCATAATATGTAGTCGATTATGCGTTTACAGATTGTGTTCCATTTTAAAGTGGATTGCGCTGATTGCCGTGTTTTATGATACGGCAATGAATATTCTGCCGTGTACCGTGTTTTTTTTGCCAAGCAGCCCCAATGCCGTATAACATGGCAATTGCCGTAGCAGTGGCATCACTGGCGTTGTATGTAGTCCACAGAGTATGTATTTTGCTCTTGCAAAAATAAACAAAGAGAAAGTTATTGCCGTGTGTTGTGGTTCATAAATTATTTGATTTTTGGTTATCTATCTAGCTACAGCCGCCGGTAGTCCAGTACAGCCCATTGTTCTCGAAATTGTTTTATTGCTCTATATTGCCTTTAGTCTTAGCAATCTTAGTAAGTCTGTCGTCAGACCAACTAAGGCACAGAGTACTTTGTTATACTGTTAAAACTAAGGTTCTTGAAAGCATATATTGTGGTTGTGTCCAAAAGGTATTTCTATAACAAAAAATGGATAAATCAAGGTACGTTGATATACCAGCTGTGCTGTAGAGGAAATTAAATGAATCACAGACTCGCTCAAGCCCAACCATTTGTTTGAAACAATTACTCGGTTTGGTGTTTTGGTACCATGATACCCATAGTTCCTTGTATGTTGTTAAACAAGCTATGCTGAAATTAAATGATTCACTGACTCACTCAAGCCCAACCATTTGTTTGAAACAATTACTTGGTTTGGTGTTTTGGTACCATGATACCCATAGTTCCTTGTATGTTGTTAAACAAGCTATGCTGAAATGAAATGATTCACTGACTCACTCAAGCCCAACCATTCGCTTAAAACTATTTCTGGTTGGGTGTTGCAGTACTATGATAATTATAGTTCCTGTAATGCTTAATGAATCGTAGTGTGGGTGTGGGGTCAGAACTATGTTTGTGGTGGTTGGGTGCTATTTTATTTAAATTCTTATTAATTTTCAGGTTTTCCTTGTTACTTCTTGAACCAGGAGAAATATATTTTGAGGATTATTCTTGCATTGTAAATGATATTGAATCTCCAAAGGATGGTAAACCACGACAAGGACGATTGAAACTTTGTTCAAAGTCGCTTGTGTTTGAGCCAAGGGATTGGAGCTATCCAATTATAAAAATGCATTTTAAGGACTGTCTCAGTATTGTTACAGTGCCCTCAAATAAACTGAATATTATAAATATAGAACTGAAGCAGTTTGCGGAAATGCTGGAAGATAATGTACTAGCACCTTACAAGTTTGTGTATGAACCAAAAGAGTTTTATATATTCTTTGATTTTGCATCAGCTGAAGAGTGTCTGAGTCAGATGCAGCAGTTGCAGAGGGCATCTACTCTGCATGCCCCGGAACATAATAGCATGGTTGCAACAATACTTCACTCTAGATACATGAGAATGGAGTTTGATCCAGTAATGATGGATGATTTTACAGAGCAGATAGTGTGTGAGCTCCAGGCTGAAAAGATATCTCCCCTGGTGAGACACCAAGGCAAGTTGGCTCTGACACCAACTACCATCTATTTCCAGCCATTCAGCAATGTTGAAAATGTAGGTAACATATTTTAGCAGCTACTTAGCATATTTTGTGGTTAAAATGTCATAAAATACATACAATGCTATGTTGATCTACAAACTGTGTAGATCAACATACCGACCGACTTCTTCATGTGCTTATGTTACTTAATGTTTGTATGACCTGCAAATATTTGTCTCGGGTCTGAGTGTTTTCTATGTATAATATGTAGGTATTTACAAAAAAGTATATAAGTAGTATATCAGTTATGTAGTTGCCATAACACAAGTACTGCTTACTTTGGGGCTAGATGATGCTGTGTGAAAATGTCCAGCATTATTTATTATTATACTTAGCCCACTCAGGGTAACACACTTAAACAAAAGTAAAAAAAGCCCACAAAAAATGTTTCGGCTTGTGGTAATTCTACATAACATGTTGATGTTTTTTGAGTTTTACGGGAAAAGTAGCTCCCCTACTTTTCCCGACGTAGCGGCATCGATGTCGTCAGAATATTTCGAAAACATACTAGTTATTCTTAAATTAAAATATTGCGTCTAATATTTAAAATAAATAAAATAAATGGTGCATTTTTCGATGTGAAAAATGCACCGCATTATTTATTTTAAATGCTATGTGCATCATCTAGGCCCAAACTTAGCAGAGCAGTCATTTAGTTCCCATTATACAAATTATGGGAACTAAATGACTGATATACTACTTATATACTTTAAGAATAATACTTTTATGGGACCTCTTCAGGATTATTCTATATACAACAAAAAAATCATCAAAACCTGTAAACACTTGGCGAAGATATCAAGACACAAAAATAAAAGAAAAACTAATTTAGAACCTCCTCTTTTTCTAAAAGTCTGTTCAAAAAAGATGCTGCATTGTATTTTAATTTAAAACAAATAAAAACATAAAATCTCAATTAGTTATGTAAGTGTGACTGCAGTGAAACACAAATAATTTTATGTTCATTATTCATTTGTTAATTTTAAAACAAAAATATTTTTTTAAATATTGTTTTTAATTTTTGATTTTTGAGACAAAAATGCACTACAAGAGAATAACTAAAATAACAAAAACATTATGTAACTTAGAGTATAATGGGCGGTCTTATCGCTTAGAAGCGATATTGTGTTATTTCTAACTAACATTCAAACTAAAAAAGGTCAGAATATTTAAAAAACTCTGATTTTAATCTAATAAATCTGATTTTTTAAATAAAAAAAACGGTCTATCAACCCTGCTTATGGCACAGGGGTTATATATATCTGTGTCAAAAAAAGGCAAATACGGCTTCCAACTTGTCATAATTTTGGTTTCAAGGCCTCGTTTATTCAAGGCTGACCTCTATGACTTGCTATATATTTTCAGAGCCCCATGTTAAAGTTGAAGCTGAGCCAACTAAGAAGGATGTATAAGCGTAGATTTTTACTAAGGCAAGTTGTATGTATCCATGTTACTTTTTATTGCATTTTATTTGCTTATTAGTTTGGTTTGATACTAAGCCATGTCCATACCACGGCACTTCTGTAACCTTAGGCCGAAATATAGAAACAGTTGAAACTCAGACTGATTTTCAACTAAAAAATATCAGACTCAGCTTAACACATGCACTCATTGCATTACTGATGAAAAAAGATCTGATGAGAAAGATCCATCAATGTTATGCCGTTGTCATGGCTTTGTTACATTGCCAATTTTTTCGTAGCTTTTAATGATTGCTTTACAAAACTGTTATTAAATAAAATATTGAATTATTGTTACTTCTTGTATTACAGGGGCTTGAAATATACAGTGCAGTGGATAGCAATATCGTCCATATTTACTTGACATTTAAGAATGAATCTGACCGAGATAAAGTATATAGTGTTCTAGAAGAATCTCCTAATGTGGATTTGCAGAGAGTGCATGAGGATGAGATGACCTTGCAATGGCAAAATGGGATTGTCTCTAACTATAACTACTTGATGTATTTGAATTGGTAAGAGCATGTTTCCATAATTCTCTATCCTGACTCAAGTCTCACCGACTGAGTCAGAATACAGAATTACTCAAAACTCAGACTCATTGTACTTACTTAAATGGCATCATATCAGCATGTTTGGTACTTGTCAACAACAACATTAATTGCTGAAGCTAAAAGACAGAACAAATATATGTCACGCAGCGGGAATCGAACCTGCAGTTGCGTCTTACCCGTCCGCCCCGCCACCAAGTTCGTTTAAGCCTACGGGCAGCTATATCTTTTTAATTTATACAAAGTGCGTGTTAATGTGACCTCTCTCATGGCAAATAATAAAAGTTTTACAAGTATATACCCAAACAAAATCTCTTGTTTTTATTGCAGTTTAAAAAATCCTTGATAATTTCTTGTATTGGTAGGGAAACTCATAGTGTGCGCACTTGGACGGACTTGAACATCTATTGAAAGAGAAAAGTTTGACTATTTGCTTATTTGACATTAGGTTCCACGACCCCTATGTAGCTGACGGTGCTATATTCGTCGACATAGGTATCTTGCTAAGTTGGACGTTATGCCTGCAAAACAAACGCATATAAAGCTAAATAATAATGAAAACATCTGTTTGATGTTTATCTGTGCATGAAATAAGGTTCCACGGCACACTGAATCCTTTCACTAAACTGGTTTCTTCACAAGGCCCTTTTCAGGGTCACCATATCGCAACTTGGCCACCGGCATACAGATGACCAAGAGAAAACCAGTGACACGTCGAGTAAGCAAATTCTCTTCGACGACCTCATTTGTATTGTGTGGCGGAGCATGACTCCTTTAGGTAGTTGTTCCTAAAAATAGAATTTAGTATCCATTCTGTTAATTGGAGCGTAACATTGATACATCTTACATACGACAGTATTGTAAGTGACCTTACATGGCTTGAACTACGTTACGTAGGGTAGACCGAGTCGAATCGGACCAATTTGACTTTGAGGTTAAAAAAATAAAACTTATTTCAAAGAATCACAGTATTTATTAATTGAGCTGTAATCAGTATTTATTCTACTTCACGCCCCACATGCTTAAAATCATATAGTACTCATATAGTATTCGACTCGGACTCGTAGAGTTTCAGTTATATATAAGTTATTATATATAACTGAAACTCTACTCTGAGAGCTATCTTATAAATATGTGATTTTTGATGAAGGAGATTATTCATGACCATTTAATGTTGCATTTGTTTTTATCGATCGCGTGAATCATTCAAAAACACAAGGTCTTAAGGATAGATATTGCGTGTTTTTGTATGATTCACGCGATCGATAAAAACATACCGTAGTTAAAGCCATCCTGATAGCGTATCAAAAGTTTATATTAGGTAGGCTCCAATTAGTCATAATGAAATCAATAATACATTTCGTCATCATTCTAACAAACTCAATAACATGTGTGGCCTTGCAGATGTGCACTGACTGCTCTACTAATAACATAGGACAAGTTAAAACTAAATTGCAGTTGTTTACAATGAATCATGTTTCTTTGCAGTCTAGCAGACAGAAGCAAAAACGACCTCACACAATACCCAGTGTTTCCATGGATTATAGCTGATTATGTATCAGATAAGTTAGATCTGACCAAGTCTGACACATTCCGGGACCTGTCCAAGCCTATGGGAGCTTTGAATCTTGACAGGTTGGAGAAATTGAAAGAGAGATACAATGAGATGTGCGATCCTAAGTTTCTCTATGGCTCACATTACTCTGCACCTGGTCTTGTACTATTTTATTTAGTAAGTATCTGTCTTTTCCACAAAAAAACCGTCCTATCTGTTTGTTATCAAACTGGGCACAATAATTCTGACACATTACTGTATAAGACATAGTTAAGTAATTAGTTTTTCTATTGTAGGTATAGAGACTAGTTTATATAGACCTCTGTTCAAGTAGGCCGTCCGTTATGATTCTTTGTTAAAATTAAAAAATAAACACTCAACGGACACATACTTCTGACCACATACCCTGACACAATATACCACATACCCTTTTGACAACCTCTGTGGCGCAGTGGGCGAAGGCCCGCCTGAGATGCAGAAGGTTGCGGGTTCGATTCCCGCTGCGGGACAAATGTTTGTATGATTAGCTAATGTTTGTCTCGGGTCTGGGTGTTTTCTAAGTATAATAAGTATGCATTACAAAAAAAAGTATATTATGTAGTGTATCAGTCATGTAGTTCCCTTAAGAGGCCTGCGTTGGATGAATTGCCCATACAAACGTAATACCATTTCGTATTACGTTTTTAACGTAGTCATTTGTAATTAGAGCTTTTTTACACCATATTATGTTATTATTTGCATTCGAATAGTATTTATCTACGTACCTTGCTATATATTTTTTCAAAATACTTACCTAAAATGAAATGTAAACTAATCGCATTTTGGATATTTTTACGTCATACAAGACATGTTTTCTTCTTATTTTTTTCGTATTAAAAACAACAATATCTTACGTATCGTATTGTTAGGTACATAGATTATATTGTATAGTCACAGAATAACAACACAATGTGAAAAATACAACAAGTTTTCATTCATCTTTTTTGGTATTATGGAACACCACCAAATTTATAACAAATTCTGAACGGCTAATATTGCTATCGCGCAAGCACGGGCGGGCCTGCATCAGTCAAAAGATGACTGACAGACTGACTGTTATGAGCGGTGTACGCCGGATCCTTAATACAAGCTCTGCTTAGTTTGGGGCTAGATGATGATGTGTGAAAATGTCCAGCATTATTTATTTATTTTATTTATATATAATCTGACAACACACTAGGATTTCTTGTGTCGTGTTTATCAGGAACTACGAGTACCGTGGTTTCACAACACCCAGACCCGGCACAAATATCTGCAGAACATGCAAAGTTTTTGTCCCACAGTCGTAATCGAACCCGCACCTCTTGCGTTGTGGCTCGCTCGCCGCACCCCGTGGTGCTCAAACCGTTGTTAAGAAGTATATATATAAGACGACATATAAGAGGACCTCTGTGGCGCAGTGGGCGAAGGCCCGCCTGAGGCGCAGAAGGTTGCGGGTTCAATTCCCACCACGGGACAAATGTTTGTATCTGCAAATATTTGTCTCGGGTCTGGGTGTTTTCTATGTATAATATGTATGTATTTACAAAAAAAACTGTATATAAGTAGTATATCAGTCATGTAGTTCCCATAATACAAGCTCTGCTTAGTTTGGGCTAGATGATGATGTGTGAAAATGTCTAGAACTATTTATTTATTTATATTGCTTAGCATGATTGTGTTATATCAAAAGTCTTACATTAATTGACTTAATTAATTAATTTAATTGTAATATAACTATGCTTATTACTATTCCAATTCTAAGCTTCCATATTTTTACATGTTTTTTTGCACACATTTAGCTAATCTTAAGAAAATGGATTTTGACACGCATTGACAGAGAGGATGCTACTCATGTAACTTGTTCTTGTGTTTCAGGTTAGAAAGTACCCTCAATACATGTTGTGCCTTCAAAACGGCAGGTTTGATCATCCTGATAGGATGTTCAATTCAGTGAGAGATGTCTACAACAACTGCCTGAGGAATATGTCGGATTTTAAGGTTAGGTTAATTAGTACCGGTCAAATATGTCCGCTTTTCCTACTATACATTCTCACTATTCTGAAATGTTGTTATTCACAGGCAATAGCTTTGTAATAGGAAATACACAATTGCTAATAGGAAATAATATGTGTTTCCAATTTTATATAAAACCAGGAAATACAGTCAGAAATACAGTTCAGATTGTCTTCCCCATTACTTTATGTTAAGGTCAAAACTATTACACACATGTAATATTACCATAACAAATAGAGAACCATGTAGGTCTATTCAAGGAATCATCCCTATTGTCAAATAGCCATGGGAATGAGACGATAACGCTCATTTTCCAAGGTTATATATATACTAGCTTCTGCCCACGGCTTCACCCGCGTGGTACCCGGATAAAAAGTAGCCTATGTGTTATTCTGATGTTTAAGCTATATTAATGTAAAGTTTCATCAAAATTTGTTCAGTACTTTTTGCGTGAAAGAGTAACAAACATCCATCCTCACAAACTTTCACGTTTATAATAGAAGTAGGATATACGATATCCAAGACTTAAAAAAAAAGAATTTGATGATGCAATGCTTATCCAAATTCTCTTAATTTTGATGTAAGTGTTGATTGGTATTCGCCAAATAACGAAAAATCTTTGTGCCTTTCCAGGAATTAGTTCCCGAGTTCTACGACACAGAATCAAAAGGCGACTTCCTCATGAACAAGTACGAGATAGACTTCGGCGAGCGTCACGACGGCAGTAAGGTCAATAATGTGGCGCTCCCGCCGTGGGCTGCGTCGCCTGAAGACTTCGTGATTAAGCTGAGGGAGGCTCTGGAATCGGAGTACGTGTCGCGGCACCTGCATCTATGGATCGATCTTATATTTGGATTCAAGCAAAGAGGCGAGGAGGCAGTAAAAGCTAATAATGGTGAGTATAGAACTGTAGAAAGTTTTATTTGAACAAGCAACATAATGTTTAATGCCTAACTATCGCTAACGCTCAAATTATACCTACATCATTATGTGACCTCTTTTGAGCACTCTCTGTCTATTTAAATCAAAATCAAAAATATCTTTATTGGAACAGTTACTTGTGATTGAAAACAAAGTGAAAAACTCGCAGAAAAACAAATGATTTTGAATACAACCAATAGTGAATAAGCAAGGTAATTTCAAGTAAATTTTGGTCCAAAATAATTTTGGGAAAATATTTCGAGATTTTAAACGCAAAGAATAAAATACACGCTTTAAATAAGACGTAAAATGGACGGCCTCTTATCGCTAAAAATGGTTACTTAACTTGGTTTTACATGCAGGCAAACACTTATGTAACTACTAAATGACCAAGAATGAACGAATAACAGTACATTTTGTTGTATCAACCAACTCAGTAAAAGTCAAAAGGATTTTATACATTGAATCCACAAGGATAATTTAGAAACTTCAACTCATAAACACCGATTTCTCACGTGCGACCAAGCCTAGAGAAACAACAAACTCTGCTTCGTTTTTTTAATGACCCTTAATTCAGCTTTAATCTATCTAACAGATAGTCAAAAAATCGAAAATAAAAAATAAAAAAAAATATTCAAAATAACAAGTTACGTAACATAAATGGGTTGAGATCTCGTTTAGTAAAGTTTAAATAAACCTGTATTAAAAGAGTGCCCTCTTTTCTGTGGTTCTTACATGGTAACACTTGTAATCTACTATCAGAACTATAATAAAAACTAACTGTAAGGTAGAATGCAAAGAACGCCAAGTTAAATTTTATTTTTGAAAGTATCAATCAATGAAAAGCTGATCCACAAACTTCTGATTTAAGTTTTCCATCACGTCTGCTACGAAGGCTCTGTAGATCTGGAGAACATTTACGATATGAACGACCGTCACGCGTTAGAAGTGCAAATCATGGAGTTCGGACAAGTACCCAAACAACTCTTCACAAAACCCCACGTGCGACGTATAACGCACAAAACATCCAAACCTCCAGTGGAACAAAAGAGTACAACATACAGTATGATATGTGTTGATACAATACAGCTGCATAAGGAAGCGATTACGTGCGCGATACGGAGCAAGGATAGAGTGATATCTGTGGGCAAGGATGGGACGCTGAAAGTGTATGATGCAGTTCAAAGGAAACAAATTAGAAGTGTGGCGTTGACGAGCACGCCACTGAGCGCCTGTGTCATGGTCGATGAGCACACGGTCGCTGTCGGCGCCTGGGATAATGAGATGTAAGATTATAATCAATTCAATATACTTATTTCAGACAATTGTCCATATATTTTGTTAGTAAGTACAATTAAAACTTATCTTTTTTTACCTTAAAGCTAATGTTTGATATTAACAAAGAAACACAAGTACTAAAAAATTAAAAGTATATACTTAAGAAGTATATAAGTCATGTAGTTCTCATAGTACAAGCTATGCTAAGTTTGGGGCTCGATGAAGTTATGTGATAAAATGACAAGCATTAATTATTTATTTAATTGCATTGACGAGCTCGGTGGCATGGTGGGCGAGTAGCCTGATGCGACGCAAGAGGTGGTTCGATTCCCTTTCCGGGACAAATGTTGGCATGTTCTGCAGATATTTGTCCCGGGTCTGTGTGATGTGTTACCACTATATATAAAAAATAAATAACACAATAACTAAATAAAGCAATGGCGAAGGCTGACACGCAGAAGGTTGCGGGTTCGATTCCCGCCGCGCGCGGGCAAATATTTGTCTCGGGATCTGGGTGTATAACATGTATATATTTACAAAAAAATATGTATATAAGTTGTATATCAGTCATGTAGTTCCCATAACACGAACTCTGCTTAGTGTGTAAAAAATGTCCAGCATATAACGTTAACGTTATTAATATTTTTGTAGGCTCTAAGGTGCTTATGTTAAGGGCCTATTGCCATTGTTTTTAATGTTGTTCATGTTGTTGTCTGAAATAAATATTATAATTGTTGTTTTCAGATATCTTTATGATGTGGAATACGGACGTGTGGTGGAAAGTTTTCGTGCTCACGACGATTCTGTCAGTTGCTTATTATGGTTAGAGAAAGGTATACCGCAATATATTGAACATTGTGTAGTGCATTACTTTTTATTTAATAAAACTCTACCTATCTGGCTATTTGGTCTTCACAGCACGGAATCCTAGTGTGGAGATCAAAGTTAATGTCAACCTAATACTACCTATCATTATATTAGTTTGTACGAGCATGTTTATAAGGCCGAATTATGCCTATAAATATAGGTACCTAACTATAAGTAATATATACTATTAAATGTATAAGTACATATAGAGGTATGTTAGATCAATAAATCAATAAAATAAATATTATGTAGCTACTAGTCTCTATCCACGGCTTCGCCCATTTGGTATCCGAGTAAAAGCCTGTGTTATTCCAGGTCACGAACTGTAACTATTACAAATTCCATCCAAATCCGATTAGCCGTTACGAAGGTCCAGACTAAAAATATCCAGTTTTTCGTATTTATATTATTAGTAGGATAATAGAAAATACTTTATTGCACACCAAATATTTCAGCTTAAATAAATAGTACAAATTTTAATATTGTTGTACAATGGGCGGTATTATCGCTAATTAGAGGTCTCTACCAAACAACCTTTAGATGGAACGGACTGTACCAAAGATTATAAGGGGTTGTAAGTGGTATAATATTATAAAGTAAAACCTATAAAAGACTATCCTTAGTGACATACGGTTCGATTGCAACCGCATTACAATCTGATAAGCCGTTTCGGAGATTAATTGTTAACAAACAATCTCTTACGGCAAACGCATATAAGGGCCCCAGTCGTCGCGGCTTAAAATGCTATTGGTTATTCTCAATGTAATCTATTTTTGATTCTAGATCACCTGCTCGTATCTGGAGGCGATGACGGCGTAGTCCGTGTGTGGGGCAACATCGGCAAAACAGGGCAGGCTTTACGAGGCCTGAGGGCGGAGTTCGATCACGATGGCAAAATTACTAGTCTCACATACAGGTATTACTAGTCTCACATACAGGTATTACTAGTCTCACATACATGTATTACTAGTCTCACATACAGGTATTACTAGTCTCACATACAGGTATTACTAGTCTCACATACATGTATTACTAGTCTCACATACAGGTATTACTAGTCTCACATACAGGTATTACTAGTCTCACATACAGGTATTACTAGTCTCACATACAGGTATTACTAGTCTCACATACAGGTATTACTAGTCTCACATACAGGTATTACTAGTCTCATATACAGGTATTACTAGTCTCACATACAGGTATTACTAGTCTCACATACAGGTATTACTAGTCTCACATACATGTATTACTAGTCTCACATACAGGTATTACTAGTCTCACATACAGGTATTACTAGTCTCACATACAGGTATTACTAGTCTCACATACAGGTATTACTAGTCTCACATACAGGTATTACTAGTCTCACATACAGGTATTACTAGTCTCACATACAGGTATTACTAGTCTCACATACAGGTATTACTAGTCTCACATACAGGTATTACTAGTCTCACATACAGGTATTACTAGTCTCACATACAGGTATTACTAGTCTCACATACATGTATTACTAGTCTCACATACAGGTATTACTAGTCTCACATACAGGTATTACTAGTCTCACATACAGGTATTACTAGTCTCACATACAGGTATTACTAGTCTCACATACATGTATTACTAGTCTCACATACAGGTATTACTAGTCTCACATACAGGTATTACTAGTCTCACATACAGGTATTACTAGTCTCACATACAGGTATTACTAGTCTCACATACAGGTATTACTAGTCTCACATACAGGTATTACTAGTCTCACATACAGGTATTACTAGTCTCACATACAGATATTACTAGTCTCACATACAGGTATTACTAGTCTCACATACAGGTATTACTAGTCTCACATACAGGTATTACTAGTCTCACATACATGTATTACTAGTCTCACATACAGGTATTACTAGTCTCACATACAGGTATTACTAGTCTCACATACAGGTATTACTAGTCTCACATACAGGTATTACTAGTCTCACATACAGGTATTACTAGTCTCACATACATGTATTACTAGTCTCACATACAGGTATTACTAGTCTCACATACAGGTATTATATTCACACATTAATGCATACAGTATCCTAGAATAGGACATATACACTTATTTTTCACGCGCGACCAAGCCTAGAAGAATTAGGCAGTGAACTCGTTTTTTTTTAATGATCCTACATTCGGCTTTAGTGTAAATTGGACAATACAAAAACAAACAAACACGCTCGCAACTGTTACTCAGTGAGTTGTTATTTGAGGGTACCCAGTGGGGGGTAGTCAATGGCACGTCCAAACGTTATATTTGGCACATGCTGCTTATTGGAACACTAATTATTATGATGGGTGCATGCCTTCAAATTTTTGGTTCTAGGGAAAGCCTGTTTCATTACGATGTTTTCTTTCACCGTTTTGAGCACATGTTAATGCGCACATGCATTTTTCGAATAGATAAATCCATTGGTACACGACCGGGTTCCAACTCACGACCTCCGGATTAGAAGTCGGGGTATCACCCACTAGGCCGACACGGCACACAATACAGTCTTTAGAGATTTTTGTAAAAGGATCATTAAAAGAATAACCAGCCTTGTTTTCTTGCCTTTCTTTCCTGGCTTGGTCGCGGAGGAACAGTAGATAAAACCGACGTTTCAAAGTGGTCCTTGTGATTTTAATGAATTCTACTACTATTATAAACGCGAAAGTTTGTTAGGATGGATGTTTGTTACTCTTTCACGCAAAAACTACTGTACAGATTTTGATGAAACTTTACAGTAATATAGCTTATATATCAGAATAACACATAGGCTACGTTTTATTAGGGTACCACATGGGCGAAACCGTGTGCAGAGGCTAGTAAAAAAAAAACAAAATTCAAGAGTTCTTTATTGGTATTTGCAGACGGCGACGCCACGAAATCGATATAATAACCGGAACGAGTGATGGTGATATATTCATCTGGGATTTGGCCAGCAGAGAGGTTGTGAATAAGATCGCGGTGTATGCGGCGGCGGTGAGCGGCGCGCGCTTCCTCTCCGCCGACAGGGTCGTCACTGCGAGCGAGTACGGAGACATGACTGTCACAGATCTCAGCGTTTTACATTCGGTATGCTATCAATTCAATTTAGAATATTATTCACTTCCTAAATCACTGTGCTTGTCTGTTTTAATGGCTTGTAACTGAACAGATTTATGTAGATATTTGACCTGTTTTATTATAGTATTTTTTTTTTCAAATATAACGTTTCTGCCAAACTGTACAACAGTTTGTCGGCAGTATAGACATAGACTTATATAAGGCAATTTGACAAAACCAAGTGTACTATGTAGTTTCTACGGTTAATAAATAAGTATGAGTATTGCGACTGTACCATGTAGTTTACTATTCTCCAGCTGACGTTGCGTTGACCTTCGACTGTGCTATAGTCGTAATAATATTCTAAAATGATACCAAACCCCGATAACATCAATTTCACAATGAATTCATGTTGAAACTGATTAACTTTTCCAACATTTTATATGGTAAAGTAGGTAAATTCAACAGGACTGTACTTGTTTACCTTAATTTTACATTAAAACGCGACTTAATTTTACAAGTAAAAAGACTAACTCAATTAAATTAATAAATAGGGCTCCCCTTAAGAGTGCCATGACGAGCGATCCGACTACTTATTTAAGACAACTTATTTTAATATGGCAGTTGGTTAACTAAACCCTGCTTTGTCTCTTATTGATACGTGTTATTTCAGATTCAACAGTAGAAAACAAAACACTGATTTTGCTAGTGCTTGTGCACACGGCGTAGTCGGCCTAGTGCTTGTATCTGTCGACCTCTGTGGCGCAGTGGATGAAGGCCCGCCTTAGACGCTGAGGAGTTTGCGGGTTCGATTCCCGCCGCGGGAAAAATATTTGTATGATCTGCAAAGATTTTCTTGGTGTTTTTCTATGTATAATATATACATATATTATACATAGAAAAACACCAACCGATGTGGCGCGGTGGGCGAAGGTCCGCCTGCGACACAGGAGGTTGCGGGTTCGATTCCCGCCCTGGGACAAATGTTTGTACGATCTGCAAATATTTGTTCTGGGTGTTCTGGGTATTTTCTATGTATAATAAAAAAAATATATCTATCTATGTAATGTATTGTATTAAGTATATCAGTCATCTAGTACCCATAACACAAGCTCTGCTTAGCTTGGGGCTAGATGATGCTGTGTGGATTGTCCAGCATTATTTATTTATTTATTTATTTATTTATATGTATTTATGTATACATATGTATTTACAAATGAAAAGTATATAAGTAGTTTATCAATCCCACAAGTTCTCCTTAGTTTGGGGCTGGATGAAGCTGTGTGAAAAATTGACCAGCATTATTTATTTATAAGTGAGAGTAAAATTATTTTATTTGCTTCTCAGGTGTATCAAAAGCGGCTACCAAATTCGGTGACGGCGCTGTGCTGGGACGAGAACAACGTCATCTGGCTCGGCAGCAGCGCGGGCACCGTGCGGGATTGGAACTTGCTGACTGCCGCAGAAATCAGCGAGCATCACGCTCATACTGGTAACGAGTCTTTAAGATGATACCTAGATCCAGATTAGTATCAGAAATTATTAAACCTAGATCAGCGGGCATCACGCTCATACTGGTAACGAGTCTTTAAGGTGATGATACCGAGATCCAGATTAGTATCAGAAATTAGTCAAAACCTAAATCAGCGAGCATCACGCTCATACTGGTAACGAGTTTAAGATGATACCTAGATCCAGATTAGTATGAGAAATTAGTCAAAACCTAAATAAGTGAGCATCACGCTCATACTGGTAAAAGTCTTCAAGATGATACCTAGATCCAGATTAGTATCAGAAATTTGTATAAAAACCTAAAGACCTAAGTGCCGCTACGGTTGATTAGCCGTCTATAGGTAATGACATCTATACTGACATCATGTTTCCTTGTTGCAGATACCATCAATAGTATACATTTCGACGAAATCTCCAAGACATTGACAACGGCAAGTGAAGACAAGACAGTAAAGATATGGCAACTTAATGAAAACTCCTGATGTCACTTCTGTTAGGCTCGTCAGTCTGCTCCGTACTATGGTATGCAGCTTAAGTTACTTGCAGTAGTTTGTGGGTAGCATTTTCCAATGAAATATGTGAATCTATGTGAATTCATTGTAAATGCTAATTCAACTGAGTAGTCTCAAAGACAAGATTGCTAGTAGTCGTTGTGATATTGGAACCAAGACGGTAATTTCCTAGCTAGAATTGAGGCTATGGAAAACGTAATATTGCTTGAGATGCAATATTTGTTAATCATTTGATTAAAATGTTCCTAAAAAACATAAGATGCCTCATATAACCTAAAAAAAACCCGTTTTGCTCTGAAGTGGGGCAAAGGAATTAATGGGCAAGGTGGGCGTAGGATCGGTTGTGTTTTAAATATTTGAATACTTTGTTTAGCTTAAGGGACAGAACTTCGGTTAAATGTTCCAATAAAGTCGGAAAAACATGGACCAAGAGTGACGTAAATTTTATGTAAAAAACTTAAATAATAAAATGTTACCCAGAGTGGCTTGATTGTGTGCATCGAGCCTTATTTACCCAGTATTATTGGAAATAATAATTTTCGTCCTTGTATGTTAAGTTTCTTGTGATATTTAAGTTAGGAATAAATTCTAAAAAAGTTTTAATATCTAGAGTTGAAATTAGAAAAAATATGAACAAAAATAAAGTACCTATATAATTATTTTGGCAAAACATGTTTGTTTAAATTCACAGCTCCCTAGTCTTATATATAAGTGTCTAACCTAAGCTTTCCTATCGGTTTACTTTAGCAGCATATTAAGTTGGTTTGACTTTGCTTGACCTTTTATTCCGCTTTAAACCCACCCTTTCGCATTTATCAAATCCAATAGTAACAATGCGCTTTTAAACTGGTGGCCCCCTAAATCCTAACGTAAGTTTTTAATTGCCTCAATCTTTTAATATCACAAATTCTATCACCTTACCCACTACCTCCTACCTAGCATATGAAAGCAAAAAGAGTCGATCATAGGTTGGACGAAAAACCTCTAGTTTCAGTGCAAACATTTCGTGACCTTTATATCTAGCTCAAGTTTCGTGACAGCCAGTTCGACCTTGGCCTCAACATGCGATCCGGGACATCCAAGTATTGTCCTTGTGGCTGAAGTCCAGTCTAATAAAGTTGAGCTAATTTGCATTCGGTAGAAGCTGGGCTATGATGAGATATGCTCTTAACTTCAGTCCTCTTAAGCGTGAATTTATAGTCGGGGATTGAACAGTCCCCCAAAATCCATCATTAAGCATTTGCCTTATGGCTGGGTGCATAAAGGTTAAATTCGCACTTGAATTTTTACTTAGCGCCTGAACAGTCTCCTAGGGGAGCCTCTATTTGACCATGAATTTGGGCTTTGGGCATGATCCTAAAGGTAAGGTATAGGTAAATTTAAAAAATCTCATTATCCGAATAGGTAGTATCCACAGAACGGCTATATTATTAGGCTAGGACAACGGGAAAAATAACTTTATGTTGTCCCCCGATGGGGCTTAAGAACGGCGGACAGCAGGAATTTATTTTTTCCGTTGTGTTTCCTATTCACATTTTTGCCATTTTATATTCATAAATTCGTCAATGGGGTTCAGTTTTGAGTTAAGACTAATTTGGGGATGCTTATTATGAAAATGAAGTTTACTTTAAAATCAAAGATGGCATTTTTTTAATATTGATATGGATATTGTTTTTGACTATTTTGGGGATGCTGATTATGGAATAGAGGTTCATTTTAAAATGAAGCATTTAATTATTTTTTCAGTAGGTTAATATGGGCATCGTTTTTGAGTTATTTCCCTAAATGAGATTAAATTTGAAATCATGGGTGACATACCTATACCATGGTGGTCTTTTTCGACTAATTTGGGAATGCTGAAACTTTGGGCCATCTATCTATTAGAATATAATAAATTTCGTATAAATGACAGTAATATAATCTGTTTTCCGTCATGGCAGACTGTGCACTACTGATATATAATAATCAACCGCATTGCATCCCAAAACCTTGAGTCAACGGAAGGGGTAAACAATAGGTGCCAGGTAGGTAATCTAAGGCGTAGGTATTTATGTATGATGCAGCTACAATTAATAATATATTATAATATAATTAAGTACTTTTTTCTCATGTATTTCAATACGAACTTCTCAGGCGTGTGTCCAGAGGTAGAAAAACCTCTAGTCATAGTCATTTTGCGAATAGGTAATTAGGTATATTATTCCATCAAATAAATAAAAAAAAAACGAAATTCGCTACCTATGTTTTTAAAATGAACCTAAATTCCATAATCAGCATCCCCAAATTAGTCAAAAATATTACCCAAATTAACATTTTGAAAAAAAAAACGATGTTTGATTTTAAGTTATACCTACCAACATCACGGATAGTGCCACCCTCAGAACGCGAGCACGCAATGTACCTATAATTTTGCTCAACAAATTCGTCGCCGTCGTGAACATAACAGTATCGGGCTAAATTCGCACTTGAACAATAGTACAAGGTTTCTGTGTTAGTGTGAGAACCAATGGGAGAGCTACGTTCTTGGTAGTGTGTGCTTTTTGCGTGTATGTATAGTACTGTTGCATGTGTGGATGAGACACTGGTTCTATTACAAATAAACGAAGATAGCCTTAGACATCTTAGATATTCCCCTATTCCGTGGTTGCATAAATACAAACACGACATCTTACACATAGATCTTTGTGTTAGGTCATGGCTGGGCATGTGCCAAATGTAATGTTTGGACCTACCGTGGACTACTCCTACGTGGTTATCCCTAAAAAGCATAGGTCTGAGGATTTTCATCATGGAGAATACGGTCGTATTTTTGACTAAGTTTTGGTAATGTCTACGTATTAGATTAGCCTTGCTACATTACACATTGGTCTAGTTTGCTTTAATAGGTACAATTAATAATTTTGTTAAACGTGACTGGCCGAAACAACGTAGGTAGTAAGTATAATTGTCTCATAAACGAGTGCACGATACCTACCTGATTGAAATAATACGGCGTGACGTGGTGATTTCCTTACGTGTAAAAAAAAGGGACAGGGTGCTCACCTAAACAAAGCAGGTAACCTGTTTACAGCGGTTGGCTAAACCGTAACCGGTGGGCGGGGCAAGTGGCAACGCACGCACACAAAGAAAACCGGTTAAAACTTGTCGGTACCGGAAACCGGGACCGACGCGCTTCACGATCATTCGCGTCTAGCATTTACCCGCGTAAGGTGCGTTAAAATGAATATAGAAACTTTAATAGCCATGGTATACGCTAGACCACCGTTATGGGATAAGAAGAATAAATTGCGTGGTGACAGAAATGTAATCGATAAGTTTTGGAGGCAAATCAGCATTGAAATGAAGGAAGATGGTAAGCAATACCTGTTCATTAATTTGTTTTTCATTATTTACTCACAAATTGTTTAATTAATCTTATGAAAAATCAGGCAAATTAGAAATAATAGAAAAATATGGGACTCTATTGTTGCATTTGATTGATTCGGCCATGTTTTGCTGTGTGTAATACGACGAACGAAGTCTTTGTTTCAATTGTATAAAACATTCACACACGTAGATACGTATTATTTATTAATATTAAAAGCCCTATTTTGTAAAATCAAACGGAAGAGTCAAGAAATTAGAAGTCAAACCTTAACCCACTATTTTCACAATTTGACCGATCGATGATAGGCAAAACAAACAAGCCATGCAGTATTGCCAACTCGATATTATCGATTTTGTTACTTAGACAAAGAAAAGCTGTAAAGAAACTTAGGGTTAGTAGTTTCCAAACCGCTTCGTTTTTTGTGGACAAGCATAATATTAGGTAAAAAAGTTTTTTTTCTAGCATTAAACCTTTCTTAGATAGGCCTGCGAACTAACTGTGGTGGATGTTATAACCAATTAAACGATTTAAAAAAAAAGACTTTTTTTGTAGTTAAATAAAAAATAAAAAAAAATCCACATGCAAAATAATGAAGGAGCTCTCTTTGCTCTACTTGCCATTTGAGCTCGATTTGTTTGCCACTTTTAGGTGCACTTCCTTCAAGTTCCTTCTATTCACTTCGAATAATTTGTCAATCTTTCTTTTGCTAGTGTCAGTAAAAGAGAGCGATAGATAAAATTAAGTCTAGTTTCGGCTGCATCAGGCGCTGAAAGTACTAAGTTAGTAGCATTGAAGTACCAAATAAGCTTTAGCCAACTTAACCTTTTCTATTAATACAAATTTTTTTTTTTTTTTAACCCTAGGGGTTAAAGAAAATAAATAATTTGTAGTAATATTTTGGTACGATCACAATAGGCCTGTGACGGCCGCAGTGATACAAAGCCACAAAAAGCTAATAATATTTTGGTAGCGGCAACACCGACGTTATTGCCGCTACTAAAAAAATTGTTGCTATATACAAACAAAATGTGTTTCTTGATTGCAGAAAATAAGCTGAGAAAAAAATGGAAATACCTAAGAGATCAGTTTTCTGTAGAACTCGGAAAGTTTCCAACCGGAGATGATTCATATCACCCAAAATGGGTTCATTTTGACTCGTTACTTTTTCTCAAAGAAATGGTAAAGCCTAGGGAACTTATTAAGAAACCTAAGCATGTTAATCGCCGTCGGCGACGCCGGTCGTCCACTTCACCGGCATCAGATCAAGACGATCAGGATCCTGATTCATCAGCTAATGATAGTCAAAGCGAACATGATATGACACTGCTCGAATTACTCGACCAAGGTGCGTCTTCCTCGAAACGAAAGAATTTTGCAGACGACAATGGTCATTCATTTGGATCTGCGAAAAAGGTGAAAAAGGCGTTCGCTGTGGTTTCTCCTGAAGATGAAGATGATGAGAATCTCTTCTTTTTTAAAAGCTTACTTCCCCATGTCCGCAAGATACCAGAGATCAAGGTACTTTCGTTTAGAAACCGTATACAGCAAGTCGTGGAAGAGTTTGCGTACCGGTCCGAAATAGATGATGTGAAATTATTTTAATTAATATAATATAAAAATAAAGTTTGATCGTGTGAGTGTTTGTAATTTTTATAAACACCTAACAGACACTTACATCGTTCTGACTGTGCTCTAGGATTCCCTGTATCATCGTGGGTGTCAGGAAATACGAGTACCTACCGTGGTACCATAACAACCAGACCCGGGAGGTCAAGAGCACCATAAATCAATGAGCTTTTAGGTATGGAGAATGTGAATGATGAGGATGAATAAAGCGAAAATGGTAACTAAGTATGCCAGGATCGTAGTAAGTGGAAATCCGTAGTCTTAGCGTTGCCCCTCCGGCAAAACAGGTATGAAAATGTACATTATTTTCTTAGTCAAACTTAGTTCTACAAGGTAATTTTTGTGTTTTTCATCTTCCATAGCAACGCCTTCTAGTGACTTTTGTCGATAACCATCTAAGAACCAATCTGTAAGTTACACAAATCGATTGCAAAAACCGCATTTCAATCGGATAAGCCGATTCGGAGATAAATGGTGATGACAACATAAAAACGTCAAACTCTATCGGATTCCTTACGTCGCGGGCAAAAAGAAAACTTTGTACGTTTCGAAACGACGCGAAATTTCACATGCAGTCTCCGACGTTCAATTTCATCAATTTGAGCAGAAAAGTGAACTCATTTGAGTGAGATCTTTTCACTCAAATGATCGGTGACGATGGCAGTGAAGACCGTAATGGTCATAACTGCGCGGATCAATGCAGGGCTCAGTAGGTCGGTCGGCACACGCCGGCGCCGCGCTGCATATTTTCTACCTGTACATGCTCCACATTTTGCTCCAGGTAGTCGGCTATGACTAGGAGGGACGAGATTCTGCTCCTTTCTGCTACCATGCTATGTTATAAGTCGATTTTTATGTATGTGGTAACATGTACTTATAGATGCGAATGCACAGTGCAATATGGAACTGTCTTGACATACTTACGAGTAGATACTTCCGTAGAAATACTAATTCATCATCATCAACAGCACCACTGCTAGAATATATGTCTCCACAAGAAAAGCCATGAACAACGATCTTGAGCAACCTCCATCCATAGACTTCCCGCAACGTTTACGATGTCATCAGTCCATACTAATACTTGCTTACTAACTTAGGCACTTCTTAAAATGTTCGTTAAAACTGACTATAAAACTGTAATCTCGTCTGCGGTTGCATAAAATTATTAAAAATGTTGATAAAAAATGTGTGGAAAAAACTGGGTGACCTCGGAACATTCACCATTTAAACTAGGTTTAGCATTAGTGCTACAGTGTTCAGCCTGACACGATAAAGTCGAACTTGATCGCCTTTAACAATTTAATTAACAAGAGGCAAGAGGGTGATCCTGTTGGACTGGGCAGCTTTTGGAAAACTAGGTTCGTTAAATTTCGTCGCGCGTACCACAATGCTTGAAGACTAAAGTCTTCAATCAGTGCGTCCTTTCTGTTATAACCTACGATGCCGAGGTACTTAGATATAGTAGGGCTAATCTACCAGTTCCAAATTGCACAGCGAGCGGGCTATGTTCCGGGTTTCTCTGAACGATAAAATGCGTAACTAGATCTGACAAAGAACGAATCGACATAGCTGAGAGGATTAGTAAGCTGACGTGACAGTGGGCTGGTCATTATATACCGAAGAACCAACAACCGTTGGTAAACGAGTTCTTATTCAGAGACTTCGTCTTGGCAAACGTTGTGTTTAGGTGGCGCGCCCTTTGGCGCCCATGGGGCGATGACTTAGGGTGGCGAGCAGAAAGTGGATGAGAAGAGCGAACACCGGGCTCAATAGGGCATATTGGAAGAGTCATAGGACTTTTCCAATATGCGGTCTTGAACATAGGTATATTGGACATAGGCCAAGCAGTGGACTAATGTGGGTTGATGATGATGACGAGGCGGTGGTATGACGTCCTTGCAACTTTGGTAGTTTCTCTACATGTTTATTGAAACTGTTAATTTTAACTTGAATATCAAGCTAGCAAGCTAATGTAGGTAGTAGATATGTTTTGGCTGCTGTAGGTAAGTTTTGTAAGTAATAGCAAATAAATAAATCTCGCGCGTTTAGATACACCACTGCATGCATATCTTATCTATTTAAACTATTATAAACAATATTATTCGTTTTTGCATTATTTCAATTACTTACCTACCTAAGGTCCTGTTCGAACAATTTTTCACGATCGACTAACCGTCGCTTATTTAGGAGTTTGGCAGGAATGAAATATATACTCCATAACTTATTTATGGGACATTGATATGAAGTAGGAAGAAATATTCTAGATCAATTTATTTTACAGGTGCGATAAAATGAAATCATAAATACACGAGTTAAGAATAAAATATGGCACTTACAATTAGGTATACGTATACGAAATGAAGATAAATTTCATGTCACAGAAATTGATGTTTCGGATTACCAATTAATATAATAAAAAAAAACAATAGCATGATCAATCATTGAAGATTAAAACACAACAATAACATAATCTACACAGTAACAGACTCTACCATAGTTTTTTTGATAAGTTCTCCAAAGTTTTCAGTAGTCTCCGTATCATCGCTTTCGGCTAGAGTTTCTGTAGGCGGAACTTGCAGGTTGGTCGCGTCCTGCGTGGCATGACTGGCATGGTCGGTTTGGTCCAAGTTCAGGAGCGTGCTGTGACTGAACCAATTTTCGTCGTTCTCTACGTTTTGCAACTTATTACTAGCTTGATATGGCGCTGTCATCAAACTTGCGTACTCTCTTTTTACTTCGTTATTTACACATTCCACAGGATTTTTGTATATTTCGTAATGGTTCTGATGCATGTTATGATATTGCAAAGAGCTGTGATCGTGCATGGTAGTTGGAGGTTTGTGCAAGTAGTCTGGCGTATACATGTTATATCCATAACTGCTGAACATGCTCATGTGCGAACTGTGAGCAAACTCCTCGAAGCTACTTGCTGAGAAGCTGTGAAGACCCTTGAAATGATTATGATCACTATGCAGATCGTACGTATAGTTGAGATCACAAGGAAAACGTTGCATGTTGTTTGGCATTGTTTCGTAGCCGATCGTACCTGCTGTGGGGGCTAAATAAGGCGGCCCTTTTCCTTGTAGTATATTGGAAGTGTACGGATCAGTAAGATTGTGAGGGTTACTCGTTGTTTCATAATGCATGTTGTTCTCATTAATGCTTCTGCGTTCTGTGTTTTCATTACTGTAACCATAAGTGCTTGGGCTAGTTTGATTAGGTATATTGTTTATATCACAGTGAATGTTACTAAAACTTCCTGCATTAATACATGATTCCACTTCTATTCTCGGAGTGAGGCTTACATCTCTTACTAACCCATCATCTTGGTTTCTACTTTTTCTCTCATAGTCGGAGTTGGATATAAATTGCGATTGTGTATTTGTAATGTGCACTTGCGCCCATTGTCTTTTAACAGCTTCTTGATTCTCTTCATTTTTCTTTTCAAGACCAACTCTCATAAGCGTGTGAATGAAATGCGTCCTTACTCTTACTGGGTTGAATTCGATTCTACCAGTCGTATTGCTACACCCGTCTCTAGTACATCCACAAGGGAAGTTCAATCGGTCGACTTGGCATTTTATGCCACCCAAACTACAAGAACAGGTTTCTGGATTACATGTTCCTTTACAAGCACACCCACAGAATTCGCGCGATGTCCTTATATCTCTACATTCGTCTTTTTCGTATCCTTCAATCTTTCTAACGCCAGCTGCGCGTAAGAGCGCCCTCCTTTGCCGAGTAGGTACTGGCTGTAAAAAGTAATAGCTGTCTAAATCGAGCTCTGATTCGGATATGTCACTCGCTTCTTCCTCAGTATCACTGTCTTCGCTAGACGAAAGTGAGACGCCCTGTAAAGAATGACGTTCACTTTTCAACTGTTGCAATATTTGCCGATGCAATCGTCTTTGCTCTAACGCATGTTCAGCTAATGAGAACTTTTGTATGTGAGAATGTTCCCATTCCATCCCCAAAGTTGAGCCACCTTGTGATGGGACACACGAAAATCCTTGGGCCCTTGGAAAGTAATATACAGTTACATCATCGAATTTAATACTATGTTTCTTTTTTTTTAAGAGAGGTTTATCGACGTTTTCATCATTATGTTTCCGTTTTAGGTTACTTTTAACTGGAGTATTTTGTTCTAGAGAGTTATGGCATCCGTTATCTTTATCATTATCGCTATTATTACTTGTGCTTACACTTTTATTTTCGGTATCGTTACTTAATTTTAAAACACTTGTGCATGCAATATTGAAGCTTGATAACTTGACATCTTCCAATGTTTCTGATCCAATACCTGAATCACTTCCCTCCGATCTGTCTTGAGCATCCTCTTCTCTATCGGGTACAGCACTATCTGGTGGCAAACTTCCGAGTGCAGAATCTTCACTATCTGCCGATGCACTGTCAGTTTTAATATCATCTATGTCACTAAGCGTATCGTTATCGTCTATTTTCACAGCGAAGTCCACTTTACTATCACTACTCTCATAAAACTGAGAGTTATTTCCACTGCATAGATGATTTTGTTCATCGATTGAACTAAAGTCATCACTATGACTGTCACTGTCACTTTTTTCCTCTTCTCTCACCAAATTTGCGTAAACTGCTTTGTTTTCGACCTTGTCTTCTGTAACTTTATTGTTTGTGTCCGTTTTTTCTTCTTTTTCCGCTTCTGTAGCTCTTTCTGAATCTTCCTGTTCTTCAGGCAACTTGACTGGTTGAGTCGAAGAGACCTCCATAGTCGTCTGAAAATAAAATAAACTAAATCAAAAAACAAGTAGGTAGTGACTTGCGTACGACAGTTTACCAAACTTAAGATAAGTTATACGGATGGTGTGTTTTTATTCTCGTTGAACAGTCTCATGCGCATAAATCGGAGCATAAGTTTCCGGTAATGGGTGAGTAAGTTGTTATACCTATTAATAGCAGATAATTCAGTACTATACCGCCCGTACGCTTTATTGTAAGCGTAAATGTGTAGGTGAGGTAGGTATGTAAGCTCTAATCGACGAGCTGGATGGAGGAGTACAAGCCACCTGCACTCGTCTGAACGGAGTTCTCATTACAAATCAAACAAAATGATAACTAAAAACCGGTACCTATTTCAAAAGGCTCTGGCCTCGGCAACTTCAGCAGTGTCCACAAGCTCTGCGTTCGATTCTCCAGTCCATCATGAAACACTCACAATTTGATCACCAGGCCAGTTATCTCATCACTAGTTATCGTATCAAGACAACATTATTTCACAAATTCAGTCATCACACTATTTACAGTCAAGCTAATACCACTGCTATACCGCACCATTATAAGGTTCACATTATATCACATACTCGCGCCGTTGTGCTTAACCCTATTATTATTTTCCGCTGTATTTTGACAGCAAACGTTTTTAAAATATGGATCGTCTTTTTGTTTTTCTGCCATTAACGTTATCAGATTCACGCTGGTAATCACCGTTTGAGGTTATTATTAAAAAAATATACAAGAAATATTATCGTTTTGGAAGTACGTTAGAGAGTGGCTGCTCTACTAGGCGTTCCAAACAGCCAGCTCCCACCTCGCGTAATCGCGTCCGTCGACTCGAACGACGACGCAGGCAAAGTTTTATTCGGCTGGTTTGAATGTGCATCGGTCACGCCCTGGTTGCGCGCGCTTAGGTGGTCTTCTGAATTTAGCAGGGTATGGGCTGCGTTGTTCGACGTGACGTTGCCCCACCCCCCTTCCGCCGCGCCTGGCCTTGCGACCCTCTCCCCGCTAGCCGCGCAGCTCGCGCAGGCGCGTTCTGTTTCTTTCTTATGAATGCGGTGATACAACTCCTGAACATTCAAGTTCCCAAATATTGTTCTTTAATATTGATAAAAATGCTATTATTATTATTCCGGGACGAGCTGATAGACTGCAATTAACTTATGGTTTTTAGTGACTATTTATCTACTCGGGTTTCGTATCACTCTGCCGAAATTGTTTACTGCAAATTTTGTTTTCCCGAAAACGTTTTACTTTTTATCGTTTCATATAGATAAGTAGGTGTACCTATATTTTTCGTTTGCCCGAATTGCCGTTTACACTATTTCACATATTTTCATGTTTATTCATGGTGATTTTTATCACCTTAAACATTTTTTTTCGTGCATAAAAATTAAAGGTTATTTATTTTTCTTTAGAATCATATTTCTGAAATTTTAATAGAAGAATAGTTATTCAATACTACATATTTATTGGTTAACCTACTGAAGTTGGTGTGCTCCCTCTGTGTTTTGTCACAATTTCGCACAGTGGGGCTTGCACCATGCTGGACTACGGGTAGGCTACCGCCGAAGCTCTATGGTGGTCCCTGAGTGTAGCTTCGCAACAATAGACCTTTATTACGCTATAAAGGTCGCCGGATCGCTTCGCTTGCCACTTCCTTGTTGTCTTATGAAATATATATATGTATCTTTTGATGATAAAACATAGGTGATAAAAAATTAAGGGTTTTTTCACGCCCGCTCCCAGGCAGTTGTGAAGATATTTATAACTTTCTGTAGGTATTATGCTTTATCTTTCTAGTGAGTGGTTTCCACTTAAATGTTTTAAGTCGGGTCCTATGATAATGTTTTATAGGTTTTACTCAATAACTGAATAACCAATTTCTTCAGTTTTGTTGTGCACTTTTACAGTACCTAATAAATAATAACAACGCATCGAGAACCTACTGTCTAGACAAACTTAGGTTTTAGGACACTTTTAACAATAGTAAAGTTAGTTGTTACTTGTAGTAGCTAACTGAATCTATGTATCTATTTAAATTTTAAAGCCGTTATTCTTACTCCTAGCAAACTTAAAAAAAGAATGTATACAGTAAGAGTGTTTCTCATTGATCGATAGGTAGTGTAGGTACCTATAAAAATATCCTAAGCACAGGTTCTCAAACTTATTATTCCCACCACTTTGAGAATAATAAAAAACCTTGCGCCCCCAATATCTTCTAGAGCTTCCTACCGCCCCCGTCCAGCGTCCACAACGGGGCGTTATCGCCCACTTTGAAAAACAGTGGTCTAAAGGTAGGTAAAATAAACAATGCAAATGAAGAAACTGCATGGACGTTGTGCACGCACCTCATTCTTCTGTTGCTTAGGCGAGCAACAGAAAAACGAGGTGCGTAACCACAACGCCAAAAACAATGGAAAATCGCAGCTGGCAACACAGGTTCACAACCTTTTGCTCTTTGCCTCGACAGGTCTCGACCGACATACATCTACGTCAAGTAAGAGCTCTACATAATGCTATATACCCGGTTAATGTAGATATGTACCTTCCGCCTTCCTGGTTAATCAAAAACATCCGATAGGTACCTACCTACCTAGTTCCTAGAAATGAGATGCGTGCTCTACATTTCCGTAAATATTTTGAACGGTTTTTGCTCCCGATGAGTAAGGTAGAATCTATATTTAGATTAGAATTATTTTTTATACTACGTCCCTAATTTGTATATCGTAGGAGCAAACGTAGGTGGACATGACGTCTAGCTTCGTCAGAGCAGCTCGAGTCTGAGCGTTCTTCAAATAAATTGGCACTCGACAGGCAGTCGACATAACGCTGGGCGAGGTGGCTTACTATATGTACCAACCAACGTACCTATACGATAATCAATAGATATTTTCAGGAGGCTTTCGTGGTGGGTGAAAGCGAATACGCTTGCATAGCGTCATCTCGCTCTGTCCTATAATTTTCACAGTACAACCTCAAGTTCTAGACACATTTTAACTTAAAATTATGGAAAAAACGTAGGTAGGTATGAATAATAGTATTAACTTATCTTTCTCCGTATAATATATACGGAGTAGATAAGGTAATACCACAATAGGTAGGCAAGTAAATCATTATTACGAGTACGACTCAACACTGTACCTAAGTACCTACCCGCTTGACTATTACATTTTAGAATATTGAGTCATAAATGGTAATTGTTTATCGCAAAACCTAGTTATATCTATGGACCTTGACCTCGCCCCTCTATTTTTCTTATTGTGGTATGGGTATTGCGAGATTTTGAACTCAATTTACAAATAGAACGTTGTTAATGATGGACAATGACTATGAGGTGATACAAAATTAATAATTATGTACTATACTTTTCAATAATTATGAATCATCACCAACATAGAAATACCTAGGTAGTACCTATGCAAAGTTTAAGGACTCAAGCCTTTATTCCATTGTTAACATTATTTAAACATTCTTTTATCATCCAGGTAAAGAATATTGGTCTCAACAAGCCCGACTACCGATTTTTCAACACAATAGAAACTGGTTTTGTAATCAGTTTTTACTGCCTTATCTCATTTCTAACGGTGTTCTGCGCACTACCAGTCCTTGTAGCTATTATGGCATATCTAGTTATATCTACATAGCTAGAGATGGTATACCAAGTGTTAGAAGTACGTTGTAGTAGTTACCTATAGGTTCCATATCATTCCGTACCTATAGGCACTGTCTATCTAGACTCTCGCTGAATTTAGCATCTAATTGTTCTCGAACAAGAAACAAACTGTATTAACAGTCATTATGAGGTTTACACCTCAGACGTGGCTTTGCCATTTATAAATAATAATAGTATGCGGATTGGTACCTACCTACGTTGCGTCGGGCGCTTAGGTGGGTAGGGTAGGGTGGACGAGGGAGGCAGACAGGGGTAGATTAAATTTTGTACCGCACTGCTGGCTGCCACAAGCTTGGTTGTATTCATCACAGTTAGGGTTGCAATTGCTTGCCAGTGAATTTAAGCTCACAATAGGTACCCCCTAGATGTGCTATGCGATATATGTACCTAGGTAGGTACTTACCTATAAGGTTTCTCTTCGTGCGGTGCGGTGGTTTGGGAGTGAGGCATTTTGTATTCATTTCAGAGAATAGGTAGGTAGGTTCATTAATAAGTAAGTAGGTCCAGAGGTTTATAATTTGATGTGCTACGACCAACTACAAAACTTTGACTGACCTTCTACTCAAACTTCTAGCTAAGTTTAAATTAGGTAGGTAGGTATACTTATTTGCTTCCAACTTATAATTAGGTATACATTTATAAATATTGTAGGTAGGCACCTGTTACACCTACCTACTTCAAAATTCTTGAAAAAAATGTCTACAGTGTACCTATCTATACCTATTAGAGAAGATACGAGTAAGTACCTATGTGTTATTTAAAACCAACTTTACAAAACCCGGTTCTTTCGCCTTCATCTGTCTCTTACCTGACTTTGCTTACAGTTCATAAAGTACCTACCTACTAGCACAGATACCTATTATAATACTAGCTACTAGTAAACGCGTTCTTCTATAGGTAGGTAGGTACTTAGATTGCTTCAAGTAGCGTAAGATA